>OX638146.1:2821312-4114932 GCA_951805005.1 Othius punctulatus
GAAATTTCTGAAAATTTAATTATGCAAATTTGATATTAGATTCGTGTACTGTACACCTGAAACTAATTCACCTGAAAACTATTAAATAAGGGAGAAAATCAAACACTTAACTTTCTCAATTGACAAGTATAGATTAGCTATTACTGAAATTTCTGAAAATTTAATTATGCAAATTTGATATTAGATTCGTGTACTGTACACCTGAAAACTAATTCACCTGAAAACTTTACAAGTTTCAAGATTAAATAAGGGAGAAAATCAAACACTTAACTTTCTCAATTGACAAGTATAGATTAGCTATTACAGAAATTTCAGAAAATTTAATTATGCAAATTTGATATTAGATTCGTGTACTGTACACCTGAAACTAATTCACCTGAAAACTTTACAAAGTTTCAGGATTAAATAAGGGAGAAAATCAAACACTTAACTTTCTCAATTGACAAGTATAGATTAGCTATTACAGAAATTTCTGAAAATTTAATTATGCAAATTTGATATTAGATTCGTGTACTGTACACCTGAAACTAATTCACCTGAAAACTTTACAAAGTTTCAGGATTAAATAAGGGAGAAAATCAAACACTTAACTTTCTCAATTGACAAGTATAGATTAGCTATTACTGAAATTTCTGAAAATTTAATTATGCAAATTTGATATTAGATTCGTGTACTGTACACCTGAAACTAATTCACCTGAAAACTTTACAAAGTTTCAGGATTAAATAAGGGAGAAAATCAAACACTTAACTTTCTCAATTGACAAGTATAGATTAGCTATTACTGAAATTTCTGAAAATTTAATTATGCAAATTTGATATTAGATTCGTGTACTGTACACCTGAAACTAATTCACCTGAAAACTTTACAAAGTTTCAGGATTAAATAAGGGAGAAAATCAAACACTTAACTTTCTCAATTGACAAGTATAGATTAGCTATTACAGAAATTTCAGAAAATTTAATTATGCAAATTTGATATTAGATTCGTGTACTGTACACCTGAAACTAATTCACCTGAAAACTTTACAAAGTTTCAGGATTAAATAAGGGAGAAAATCAAACACTTAACTTTCTCAATTGACAAGTATAGATTAGCTATTACAGAAATTTCAGAAAATTTAATTATGCAAATTTGATATTAGATTCGTGTACTGTACACCTGAAACTAATTCACCTGAAAACTTTACAAAGTTTCAGGATTAAATAAGGGAGAAAATCAAACACTTAACTTTCTCAATTGACAAGTATAGATTAGCTATTACAGAAATTTCTGAAAATTTAATTATGCAAATTTGATATTAGATTCGTGTACTGTACACCTGAAACTAATTCACCTGAAAACTTTACAAAGTTTCAGGATTAAATAAGGGAGAAAATCAAACACTTAACTTTCTCAATTGACAAGTATAGATTAGCTATTACTGAAATTTCTGAAAATTTAATTATGCAAATTTGATATTAGATTCGTGTACTGTACACCTGAAACTAATTCACCTGAAAACTTTACAAAGTTTCAGGATTAAATAAGGGAGAAAATCAAACACTTAACTTTCTCAATTGACAAGTATAGATTAGCTATTACTGAAATTTCTGAAAATTTAATTATGCAAATTTGATATTAGATTCGTGTACTGTACACCTGAAACTAATTCACCTGAAAACTTTACAAAGTTTCAGGATTAAATAAGGGAGAAAATCAAACACTTAACTTTCTCAATTGACAAGTATAGATTAGCTATTACAGAAATTTCTGAAAATTTAATTATGCAAATTTGATATTAGATTCGTGTACTGTACACCTGAAACTAATTCACCTGAAAACTTTACAAAGTTTCAGGATTAAATAAGGGAGAAAATCAAACACTTAACTTTCTCAATTGACAAGTATAGATTAGCTATTACAGAAATTTCTGAAAATTTAATTATGCAAATTTGATATTAGATTCGTGTACTGTACACCTGAAACTAATTCACCTGAAAACTTTACAAAGTTTCAGGATTAAATAAGGGAGAAAATCAAACACTTAACTTTCTCAATTGACAAGTATAGATTAGCTATTACAGAAATTTCTGAAAATTTAATTATGCAAATTTGATATTAGATTCGTGTACTGTACACCTGAAACTAATTCACCTGAAAACTTTACAAAGTTTCAGGATTAAATAAGGGAGAAAATCAAACACTTAACTTTCTCAATTGACAAGTATAGATTAGCTATTACAGAAATTTCTGAAAATTTAATTATGCAAATTTGATATTAGATTCGTGTACTGTACACCTGAAACTAATTCACCTGAAAACTTTACAAAGTTTCAGGATTAAATAAGGGAGAAAATCAAACACTTAACTTTCTCAATTGACAAGTATAGATTAGCTATTACTGAAATTTCTGAAAATTTAATTATGCAAATTTGATATTAGATTCGTGTACTGTACACCTGAAACTAATTCACCTGAAAACTTTACAAAGTTTCAGGATTAAATAAGGGAGAAAATCAAACACTTAACTTTCTCAATTGACAAGTATAGATTAGCTATTACTGAAATTTCTGAAAATTTAATTATGCAAATTTGATATTAGATTCGTGTACTGTACACCTGAAACTAATTCACCTGAAAACTTTACAAAGTTTCAGGATTAAATAAGGGAGAAAATCAAACACTTAACTTTCTCAATTGACAAGTATAGATTAGCTATTACAGAAATTTCTGAAAATTTAATTATGCAAATTTGATATTAGATTCGTGTACTGTACACCTGAAACTAATTCACCTGAAAACTTTACAAAGTTTCAGGATTAAATAAGGGAGAAAATCAAACACTTAACTTTCTCAATTGACAAGTATAGATTAGCTATTACAGAAATTTCTGAAAATTTAATTATGCAAATTTGATATTAGATTCGTGTACTGTACACCTGAAACTAATTCACCTGAAAACTTTACAAAGTTTCAGGATTAAATAAGGGAGAAAATCAAACACTTAACTTTCTCAATTGACAAGTATAGATTAGCTATTACTGAAATTTCTGAAAATTTAATTATGCAAATTTGATATTAGATTCGTGTACTGTACACCTGAAACTAATTCACCTGAAAACTTTACAAAGTTTCAGGATTAAATAAGGGAGAAAATCAAACACTTAACTTTCTCAATTGACAAGTATAGATTAGCTATTACAGAAATTTCTGAAAATTTAATTATGCAAATTTGATATTAGATTCGTGTACTGTACACCTGAAACTAATTCACCTGAAAACTTTACAAAGTTTCAGGATTAAATAAGGGAGAAAATCAAACACTTAACTTTCTCAATTGACAAGTATAGATTAGCTATTACTGAAATTTCTGAAAATTTAATTATGCAAATTTGATATTAGATTCGTGTACTGTACACCTGAAACTAATTCACCTGAAAACTTTACAAAGTTTCAGGATTAAATAAGGGAGAAAATCAAACACTTAACTTTCTCAATTGACAAGTATAGATTAGCTATTACTGAAATTTCTGAAAATTTAATTATGCAAATTTGATATTAGATTCGTGTACTGTACACCTGAAACTAATTCACCTGAAAACTTTACAAAGTTTCAGGATTAAATAAGGGAGAAAATCAAACACTTAACTTTCTCAATTGACAAGTATAGATTAGCTATTACAGAAATTTCTGAAAATTTAATTATGCAAATTTGATATTAGATTCGTGTACTGTACACCTGAAACTAATTCACCTGAAAACTTTACAAAGTTTCAGGATTAAATAAGGGAGAAAATCAAACACTTAACTTTCTCAATTGACAAGTATAGATTAGCTATTACTGAAATTTCTGAAAATTTAATTATGCAAATTTGATATTAGATTCGTGTACTGTACACCTGAAACTAATTCACCTGAAAACTTTACAAAGTTTCAGGATTAAATAAGGGAGAAAATCAAACACTTAACTTTCTCAATTGACAAGTATAGATTAGCTATTACAGAAATTTCTGAAAATTTAATTATGCAAATTTGATATTAGATTCGTGTACTGTACACCTGAAACTAATTCACCTGAAAACTTTACAAAGTTTCAGGATTAAATAAGGGAGAAAATCAAACACTTAACTTTCTCAATTGACAAGTATAGATTAGCTATTACAGAAATTTCTGAAAATTTAATTATGCAAATTTGATATTAGATTCGTGTACTGTACACCTGAAACTAATTCACCTGAAAACTTTACAAAGTTTCAGGATTAAATAAGGGAGAAAATCAAACACTTAACTTTCTCAATTGACAAGTATAGATTAGCTATTACAGAAATTTCTGAAAATTTAATTATGCAAATTTGATATTAGATTCGTGTACTGTACACCTGAAACTAATTCACCTGAAAACTTTACAAAGTTTCAGGATTAAATAAGGGAGAAAATCAAACACTTAACTTTCTCAATTGACAAGTATAGATTAGCTATTACTGAAATTTCTGAAAATTTAATTATGCAAATTTGATATTAGATTCGTGTACTGTACACCTGAAACTAATTCACCTGAAAACTTTACAAAGTTTCAGGATTAAATAAGGGAGAAAATCAAACACTTAACTTTCTCAATTGACAAGTATAGATTAGCTATTACTGAAATTTCTGAAAATTTAATTATGCAAATTTGATATTAGATTCGTGTACTGTACACCTGAAACTAATTCACCTGAAAACTTTACAAAGTTTCAGGATTAAATAAGGGAGAAAATCAAACACTTAACTTTCTCAATTGACAAGTATAGATTAGCTATTACAGAAATTTCTGAAAATTTAATTATGCAAATTTGATATTAGATTCGTGTACTGTACACCTGAAACTAATTCACCTGAAAACTTTACAAAGTTTCAGGATTAAATAAGGGAGAAAATCAAACACTTAACTTTCTCAATTGACAAGTATAGATTAGCTATTACTGAAATTTCTGAAAATTTAATTATGCAAATTTGATATTAGATTCGTGTACTGTACACCTGAAACTAATTCACCTGAAAACTTTACAAAGTTTCAGGATTAAATAAGGGAGAAAATCAAACACTTAACTTTCTCAATTGACAAGTATAGATTAGCTATTACAGAAATTTCTGAAAATTTAATTATGCAAATTTGATATTAGATTCGTGTACTGTACACCTGAAACTAATTCACCTGAAAACTTTACAAAGTTTCAGGATTAAATAAGGGAGAAAATCAAACACTTAACTTTCTCAATTGACAAGTATAGATTAGCTATTACTGAAATTTCTGAAAATTTAATTATGCAAATTTGATATTAGATTCGTGTACTGTACACCTGAAACTAATTCACCTGAAAACTTTACAAAGTTTCAGGATTAAATAAGGGAGAAAATCAAACACTTAACTTTCTCAATTGACAAGTATAGATTAGCTATTACTGAAATTTCTGAAAATTTAATTATGCAAATTTGATATTAGATTCGTGTACTGTACACCTGAAACTAATTCACCTGAAAACTTTACAAAGTTTCAGGATTAAATAAGGGAGAAAATCAAACACTTAACTTTCTCAATTGACAAGTATAGATTAGCTATTACTGAAATTTCTGAAAATTTAATTATGCAAATTTGATATTAGATTCGTGTACTGTACACCTGAAACTAATTCACCTGAAAACTTTACAAAGTTTCAGGATTAAATAAGGGAGAAAATCAAACACTTAACTTTCTCAATTGACAAGTATAGATTAGCTATTACAGAAATTTCTGAAAATTTAATTATGCAAATTTGATATTAGATTCGTGTACTGTACACCTGAAACTAATTCACCTGAAAACTTTACAAAGTTTCAGGATTAAATAAGGGAGAAAATCAAACACTTAACTTTCTCAATTGACAAGTATAGATTAGCTATTACTGAAATTTCTGAAAATTTAATTATGCAAATTTGATATTAGATTCGTGTACTGTACACCTGAAACTAATTCACCTGAAAACTTTACAAAGTTTCAGGATTAAATAAGGGAGAAAATCAAACACTTAACTTTCTCAATTGACAAGTATAGATTAGCTATTACTGAAATTTCTGAAAATTTAATTATGCAAATTTGATATTAGATTCGTGTACTGTACACCTGAAACTAATTCACCTGAAAACTTTACAAAGTTTCAGGATTAAATAAGGGAGAAAATCAAACACTTAACTTTCTCAATTGACAAGTATAGATTAGCTATTACAGAAATTTCTGAAAATTTAATTATGCAAATTTGATATTAGATTCGTGTACTGTACACCTGAAACTAATTCACCTGAAAACTTTACAAAGTTTCAGGATTAAATAAGGGAGAAAATCAAACACTTAACTTTCTCAATTGACAAGTATAGATTAGCTATTACTGAAATTTCTGAAAATTTAATTATGCAAATTTGATATTAGATTCGTGTACTGTACACCTGAAACTAATTCACCTGAAAACTTTACAAAGTTTCAGGATTAAATAAGGGAGAAAATCAAACACTTAACTTTCTCAATTGACAAGTATAGATTAGCTATTACAGAAATTTCTGAAAATTTAATTATGCAAATTTGATATTAGATTCGTGTACTGTACACCTGAAACTAATTCACCTGAAAACTTTACAAAGTTTCAGGATTAAATAAGGGAGAAAATCAAACACTTAACTTTCTCAATTGACAAGTATAGATTAGCTATTACTGAAATTTCTGAAAATTTAATTATGCAAATTTGATATTAGATTCGTGTACTGTACACCTGAAACTAATTCACCTGAAAACTTTACAAAGTTTCAGGATTAAATAAGGGAGAAAATCAAACACTTAACTTTCTCAATTGACAAGTATAGATTAGCTATTACTGAAATTTCTGAAAATTTAATTATGCAAATTTGATATTAGATTCGTGTACTGTACACCTGAAACTAATTCACCTGAAAACTTTACAAAGTTTCAGGATTAAATAAGGGAGAAAATCAAACACTTAACTTTCTCAATTGACAAGTATAGATTAGCTATTACTGAAATTTCTGAAAATTTAATTATGCAAATTTGATATTAGATTCGTGTACTGTACACCTGAAACTAATTCACCTGAAAACTTTACAAAGTTTCAGGATTAAATAAGGGAGAAAATCAAACACTTAACTTTCTCAATTGACAAGTATAGATTAGCTATTACAGAAATTTCTGAAAATTTAATAATGCAAATTTGATATTAGATTCGTGTACTGTACACCTGAAACTAATTCACCTGAAAACTTTACAAAGTTTCAGGATTAAATAAGGGAGAAAATCAAACACTTAACTTTCTCAATTGACAAGTATAGATTAGCTATTACTGAAATTTCTGAAAATTTAATTATGCAAATTTGATATTAGATTCGTGTACTGTACACCTGAAACTAATTCACCTGAAAACTTTACAAAGTTTCAGGATTAAATAAGGGAGAAAATCAAACACTTAACATTCTCAATTGACAAGTATAGATTAGCTATTACTGAAATTTCTGAAAATTTAATTATGCAAATTTGATATTAGATTCGTGTACTGTACACCTGAAACTAATTCACCTGAAAACTTTACAAAGTTTCAGGATTAAATAAGGGAGAAAATCAAACACTTAACATTCTCAATTGACAAGTATAGATTAGCTATTACTGAAATTTCTGAAAATTTAATTATGCAAATTTGATATTAGATTCGTGTACTGTACACCTGAAACTAATTCACCTGAAAACTTTACAAAGTTTCAGGATTAAATAAGGGAGAAAATCAAACACTTAACATTCTCAATTGACAAGTATAGATTAGCTATTACTGAAATTTCTGAAAATTTAATTATGCAAATTTGATATTAGATTCGTGTACTGTACACCTGAAACTAATTCACCTGAAAACTTTACAAAGTTTCAGGATTAAATAAGGGAGAAAATCAAACACTTAACATTCTCAATTGACAAGTATAGATTATCTATTACTGAAATTTCTGAAAATTTAATTATGCAAATTTGATATTAGATTCGTGTACTGTACACCTGAAACTAATTCACCTGAAAACTTTACAAAGTTTCAGGATTAAACAAGGGAGAAAATCAAACACTCAACTTTCTCAATTCTCAACCAAAAATAGAAAATATAAACGAACTAATTAATAGTTTTGAATAATGTTGGTCATTATAAAACAAATTATTTATAACCCAGAAAATTTCTAAGATATTAACATTATTCAAAACTAGAAACTCAATATAAAAATTCCTACCTTATAATTCCATCGACGATTTGGAAAACTGAGAAGTGTCCGTTGGTTCGATGACGCCACCATCGGAGATGATGCTCGGTGGTGTTCCTCGCCAAGTAGACAAATTCACATCGCTTGTTCTCGTTTTTCTAAAATATGTAATAATGGAAATTAATAAAATATTATTAATAGATAGAAATGAAAATATTTTTATTGCAACACTTATTTTGTTGAACATCGGAAGTGAAAATTAAATTAGTATGGTCTCTATTAAGTAAGGTAAATGTAAAATATTTGCAAGAGTTTTGTGTGAAATAAAATTATTTTCATATAAGTATCTGTACATTAAGAATGTGTTAATATGCTGTATTTATTATAGGTTTAATTAATTATGTTTGATAATTAGCGTTTGATATATTAATAGTTTTGAATAATGTTCGTCAATATAAAACAGATTATTTATAAGCCAGAAAATTTCTAAAATATTAACATTATTCAAAACTAGAAACTCAATATAAAAATTCCCACCTTATAATTCCATCGACGATATGCAAAACTGAGACGTGTCCGTTGGTTCGATGAAGCCACCATCGGAGATTATGCTCGGTGGTGTTACTCGCCAAGTAGACAAATTTACATCGCTTCTTCTCGTTTTTCTAAAATATGTAATACTGGAAATTAATACAAATATTATAAATACATACAAATGAAAATAATTTTGATTGCAACCACTTATTTTGTTTAACATTGGAAGTGAAAATTAAATTTGTATCGTTTATATAAAGTCAGGTATATGTAAAATATTTGCAAGTGTTTTATTTGAAACAACAAAAGTATTTTCATATAAGTATCTGTGTATTACGAATGGGTTAATTAGCTGTATGTATTATGGGTTTAATTAATTATGTTTGTTAATTAGCGTTCGAAATAAGCTTGTAGTTATGCAAGTTACTGATAAGTTATAATGTATGTAAAATGTAATGATTGTAAGTGTTGAAGTTATAATTTTATGAAACGCAGCTCAATTTGGGCTGTAAATAGAACACGCAAATAAAATCGAGGAGAGACGCGCAAATTTCTATGGAAAGTGCAAGTATTAAATCGGTAAATGCGTAGTTCCGAATTTCATGCAATAATGATTAATTAATATAAAACTAATTTGATGAGTATTGCACATGAAATTTGCGACATCTAGAAGAAAACCGAAATCGCACGTTTTTTGCGCTTCGAAATTTCCGATGCGTAGAAACGTGCGATTTTCGATAAATCAATAAATTTCTACCTTTGGAGATTAATCATCGCCCTTTGAAGACAATAGAACCTTCGCGTGGGCGGCTTCAGTTGCGTGGATGGGATCCACGAGGCCCCAGGGCGAATTTCGAACTCGTTCTTGTTGGTGGTCACCACAGGGCCCCCTCAGATGACGAATGATCATCCCTTGAAGTCCAGGGGTGCGCCCTTTGCGGGATTCGGGGGATGTTTCTGGAACGCACAGTGGTGTGTTAGCTGCAGAACAATTCACTGACGACTCAAGGTCTCGAGCGTGTACAGACCTGAGTCTGGCCGAGCGCATGCAGGCATTTTTTGCTGCAAAAATTCTTTAACAATGCTTTGTGCGCTTATCGGCAATCTCTGCTCGAAAGTGAATGCCAGGTTCTAAGGCGACGCAAAATTAACACGTGTAGAAAAAACGTTCATTTATACTAAGGGAATTATTAATACGACGGGCGCAAATTTGAATCATATATTAGCGGCCGATGATTAATTAAAGATTAATTAATTAATTAGTAATTCCTTGTTCGTGCATTGCTTACGCCACGAAGAATTGCGTAAACGCATTAGAACGTATGACAACCGTAGTGTTTTCATTCCGCATTTTCACCGATTGAACCCCGCAAACACAACCGGCCTGAGGATTTGTGTAGAAAATGTTGGGCATTTTCATGAAAACATAACGAACTTGTAAGATCGTTACAATTTTCCATGGAAATATATGAGATTTTACATGTTAAGCTGAGCGTTCACTAATTCATAATATTTACAGGATTAGCAAATTTCCAATAATTTATTATTACAAAAATTGTTCACGAGTCCACAAAATATTTAATTCAATTAGTCGTACTTATGTCCATCAAAATTCGTAATATTAAACCCATACGTTTTTTAAAATATCACAAAACTAGCACATCAATAATAATACAATTTATTAAAATAATTGAAGGATATATTATTAAGTATTATATAAAATGGGAATCATATCCAATGTTTAAAAGTTGAGATATTTATGATAATTTGATATTCTTAAATTTTGCTCATACTTTATTAGTAATATCTTACAAACTGGCATATAGATATTACTAAAATTTATTACTGATATTGAGTCATACGCCGTTATATAACATAATTAATATCATAAATATCCAATGCGTGATTGTAGATATATTTGCTTATTACTGTGATCATGCAATTTTAAGCCTAAAATTTTAATCAAACGTTTTTAGAAATATCCCAAAAACTAGTGCATCAATAATATTACAATTTACTAAAACAATCAAAGGATATGTAATTATATATTACATAAAATGGGAATCATATCCAATGATTAAACCTCGAGATATTTATGATAATTTGATCTTAAGTTTTGCTCGTACTTTACCAGTAATATATTATAAACTGGCGTATAGATATTACCAAAATTTATTACTGATATTGAGTAATATGCCCTTGTTTAACATATTTAATTTAATTAATATCTAATGTGTGATTATAGAGATATTTGCATATTACTGTGATCATGATCTTTAAAGTTCTGTATCTCAAATTGTTTTATCGGCAAGTTGTTGGTATCGGCATGCTGTCGCAATGGGCATTTTCAATGCGCCTTGAAAATACCCATACCGACAACATTGCGTAACTATGAATCACCTTTACGCAGCGCAGCCAACTTTCAAATCATTAATCTTTGAAGAGCCAACTTCTCTTGTGTACAGCAACGTTTTGTTCACTTTTGTTTAATCGTTTGAGAATCATTAAACGATGGCGGTGAGTATTTGCGCCTTGATTTACTCATTCTGTAGGGTGTGCAATGTTGCATTAAGCCCCCTTGAAATATACAAAGGGCCCCCCTTGCTGTAAAAGTGCACAGCCTTGCTCACGCCGTTTCTCATAACCTAGAACCGCCGTTATAAACATTGCAACAAATTCACTTGTTACTGATCGAAATAATTGATAAACTGGCGTTTTATTTATAGGCCGCAGCAGCTGCTAAAGTGCAAGAAGTCCGAGAGATCACACGCATAGAGCGCATTGGGGCCCACTCGCACATCCGCGGCTTAGGGCTAGACGACAGCCTCGAAGCCCGACATGTAAGTTCGACCGTCGACGATCTGCTTTTTATATTACAACCCAGCAAACTGCGCAGCAAGCATTAAATTTGCGCCTTGGACTGACTTAGTTCAACCGATAACATTACGAGACACAAAAAAAGTAATCGCGCAGTAAGAATTAAAATTTGGGCATTTGACAGACTTATGTTCACCCAATAACATTACAAGACACAAAAAAATAACCGTGCAGCAAGCGGTAAAATTTGTGAACAAACTTGTGCTCATTTGATTTATATTAGGGAGATACCGTTTGCAATTTTAGATAGCTCTAAATCTATCTATTTAGGTGCTCATTCGATTTATGTTGGGGAGATACCGTTTAGAATCTTATGTTGTCAATACAACCGGATAACATTATAAGGGATGATGCAAAAATGTACATACGTTTTGTCTCCAGGTGTCGCAGGGAATGGTGGGCCAGATATCGGCACGCAGGGCAGCCGGCATTGTCCTGCAGATGGTGAAGGACGGGAGGATTGCGGGGCGCGCCGTATTATTAGCCGGACAGCCAGGTAATTCATTAGCCTACACGATAATAGTCAAAATAGTTGCGATATTTAATCAAGAATCAAGTCTTGTCGGTTAAGAGTGTTCAACCTGCTAACTCATTTCTACTGAAACATTATATTCAGAGATATACAATTGTTATTGTCAGGAATAAAAAAAGTATACCATCTTATGCAGAAAAAGACTATCAAATAATATTATAAAATATTAGCCATTAAAAAAAATCAATGACTCCATGGCTTAAAAACAAATGACAAAATACTAACCTAAGCTGACCAAAATCTTTTTGTATCTTACAGGAATCGTAGATAATATAAAATAAATTTTATCATATATTAAGGTGTATTTCGTATCAAAAAACGTTAACAGTAATGTATACATTATTTACAGCATCACATTCAAATATCAACTGCTATTATGTTATTGTTGTATTTAATATTTGAATGTGATGTTGTCACATAACAAATATGTTGCTCTTAACGTTTTTTGATACGCAATACACCTGAATATGTGATAAAATTTATTTTATATTATCTATGATTCCTGTAAGATACAAAAAGATTTTGGTCAGCTTAGGTTAGTATTTTGTTATAGATTTTTGCCATTTGTTTTTGAAAACTAAAATTGGCCCCTCCCGAGAATTTTTCAAAAATATCTTTAATTTCCTAAATAACTTATATTATTATATTATTTATTATAGATAACGACTTGTTTACTGCACATTACCATAATGCAAGGTTTTTCTTGCATCCTGGAAAATTGGTGTTTCAGGTATTAGCAGGTTAACGCTCTTAATCGGCGATCTGTTGACTACTAACCGTTGTTTGATCAATATTAATGAACATTCGTTGGATGTACAGGTACAGGCAAGACGGCAATCGCAAATGCGCTGGCCAGCTCCCTGGGCATGGACACGCCGTTCACGAGCATGGCCGGCTCAGAGATCTTCTCGCTGGAGATGAGCAAGACCGAGGCGCTGACACAGGCGATCAGGAAGAGCATCGGCGTCAGAATTAAGTGGGTGAAAAAACAACCGCACAAGTGATCTACGAAAAGAAATTACGGTTGTAATTAATTCTATTTAAATTTGAAGGGAGGAGAGCGAAATAATCGAGGGCGAAGTTGTGGAGGTACAAATCGAGCGTCCCGCTACCGGCGAGGGTAACAAAGTGGGGAAGCTGATACTGAAGACCACAGACATGGAGACTGTTTACGACTTGGGCGGGAAGATGATCGACAGCATCTTGAAGGAGAAAGTGCAGTCGGGCGATGTCATTACAATTGACAAGGCCACAGGTAAAGCACCAAATTACCGATTCTATTTGTCGCTATTTAAAATTTTAATTATGAATTAAATATTAATAATTTAACCGTTTATATAAAGTACTATAATTTTTAATAGTAGCATGGTAATGTTTTATTATCTACATTTACAGTTTCCTGCAAAACTTATTACCAACACAGTCATAGTAATGCATAATTTGCTGAACCGCAGTATTAATTGTAGGTAAAATTACTCGCCTGGGACGTTCGTTCACCCGCGCGAGGGACTACGACGCGACCGGCCAGCAGACCAGGTTCGTCCAGTGCCCCGAGGGGGAGCTGCAGAAGCGCAAGGAAGTGGTGCACACCGTCACGCTGCACGAGATCGACGTCATCAACAGCCGGACCCACGGTTTCTTGGCGCTCTTTTCCGGTACGGATGCGAATCATGTGCCTTAAAAATTGTCGTTAACAGAGCTCCGATTTTCAGGCGACACCGGCGAGATCAAGCCGGAAGTGCGCGAGCAGATCAACGGCAAGGTGGCCGAGTGGAGGGAGGAGGGGAAGGCCGAGATCATACCCGGCGTGCTCTTCATCGACGAGGTGAGCACTTAAATAATAATGACGTTACAGTTAAGTCGTGCATAAAATATGTTCTGTACGCACCGTTGAATTTCAGGTTCACATGCTCGATATAGAGTGCTTTTCTTTCCTGAACCGAGCGCTGGAGAACGAGATGGCCCCCATCGTTATAATGGCGACAAACAGGGGGGTGACACGTATAAGGGGTACCAACTACAAGTCCCCCCACGGCATACCACTCGATCTCCTCGACAGGATGATCATTGTGCCAACAACTCCTTACGAGGAAAATGAACTCCGGGAAATACTCAGGTAATGATCCTTTCCATACCTTTTACATGATAAGAATTTACTTTCCATTTATAATTATAAAACGATTTAAGATGGTACAACTAAAACAATTTCGAAAATATAAAGATCCTTACCAAGTTAATGGATTTAAAATGTATTGAAATTATGCACTCTCAATTTAAATTGCTACATTCTGAGAATGCATAATTTCAAAACTTTTTAAAACAATTTACTTATTAAATTGATGCAAGAGATGTATTTAAAAAAAATAATAAAAAATTGAAGAAACTTGCTACAATTAAAAAAATTACTTATTTTTCTTGAAATCAATGATTTAAAGTTTCAGTTTTACTTTATCATTACGTACTGGTACGAAATGTATGAAATTTTGGCCTACAAACGAACCTAATAAGTTAGTAGTAGTATGAACATTTATTCCATATACAGTTATACATCTGCAGCATACTGAATATGTATAATAACATAATATTGATGATAGATATATGATATACGATGTGATAAATGATATATGGAATGAGCTATCGACTTTCGTCTTTCGGCCCTAAGTTAGTATTTTTGGACAATTGAACATAAGTTGTTTTTTTAATCGTGGCACTTTTCTTGAAAACCATTGATACGGTTTTATTATTACCTCAACCGATTGAATTTTTGTAGCATTCGCTGCGAGGAGGAGGACTGTCAGTTGTCCGACGATGCGTTGACAGTGCTCACGAGGATAGCCCTGGAAACATCTCTGCGCTACGGCATCCAGCTCATCACGACTTCAAGCCTCATCGCGAGGAAGCGCAAGGCCCCCGAGGTGGAGGTGGAGGACATCAAGAGGGCATACGAGCTCTTCTTCGACGAGGGGCGCTCCGTGCAATTCCTGAAGGAGTACCAGCAAGAGTTCATGTTTAATGATAATGGTAATTACTTTCATACCGATGGAAAAGTATAGCTGTGATAACGATTTTAGTATTTAATTACTTCCATACCGATGCAAAAGTATAGCCGTGATAACTATTTTAGTATTCCTAAAAAAAATCGATTTTCTCAACCGTTTAATTAATGCAATTACTCTTTGCAGATGACAATGAGATGGATATAAATTGAGCGAAGGCCCCACCAAAGTGTTTCCTGGATGCAGGAAGTGACCGTTTATTTGAATATTTTTATACTTTGTATTATTAGTCGGGCTAGCATATACCGATTTATTAAAATACATTAGCCAATATCATAGGCTTCTCTTCAAAACCTTCCACCCATTTTCTCCACTGCAGAAGTGCTGTGAATGTTGATCCAAACCTCACCCTTCTTGTCTTGCTCCAGGAATTCTGCGCACCCCTTAAAGTAGCCAAGTAAATAAAAATAACTTTGATTGTTGAAAATGGATACAAACATTGTGTGCGAAATACAACTCAAGCCCATTACTTGATTTTTGAAAACAAATGGAAACATTAATTCCAAAACAATTGCCAATGTTAAAACAAAAAATATTGATTTTTGAAAACAAATGCAAGCATTAATTCCAAAACAATTTATGTTTAAAAACAATTGCAAATGTTAAAACAATAAATATTGATTTTTGAAAACAAATGGAAACATTAATTCCAAAACAATTGATTTTTGAAAACAAATGGAACCATCAATTCCAAAACAATTGATTTTTAGAGATGAGTGCAAACACAAATTCCGAAACAATAGCTAATGTTAAAACAAAAAATATTGATTTTTGAAACTAATTGGAAACATTAATTCCGAAACAAATGGAAGCATTGATTCCAAAACAATCGATTTTTAGAGATAAGCGCGACATGAATTCCGAAATAATTGATTTTTAGAAACAAATTGGCACTATTGATACCATAACAATTGATTTTTAGAAACAATTGCTAATGTTAATACATAAATAATTTTGTTAACAAGCAATTGCTCATGTTAATACTTAAAACAATTGCCAATACCAAAACAACTGAATTTCACAAGCAAATGCCAATGTTAATGTCAACAGCATAAATTGTTTAGGCATAACATGTTTCATGGTTAAATTTCACTTGCGCTTATTCAAAATAAAAATAGCTTTGCTCATAATGCTGCAAGCACATTTTCGGTTTCCACAAGAACGTTCGGCATCAACTTTATTAGAAATTGGTTTAAAAATTAACGCATCTCTGCCCCGATTAGACTCTGGACGGCCTCGAGAAGCGGCAGGCCCTGACATTGCGTTGGCCAGCTGTGGCCACACACAGGCATTCACTCGTTAACCTTTACCTTGCGTCCACCAAACTTCAATGTCGCCTTGACTTTTCCTTCCTACTCTGCCCACATCCACGGCCGAATCAATTTCGAGTGTCCTCTCTGCTCAATCAACGGCGAACGGCTCATCACATCCGCACATCAATAACCAACCCTGTGGAAATAAAGTGTGTCAGTTTAAAATGGTTTTTATGTTTGTAATATATTTTAATAATTAAATACATTAATAGTGACAGGTAAAAAGAACGGGTACATAACTGGAACTTAGCCAGTGTGACCTGGGAAGACAGGACAGTTGTAACACAAAGAAGTGTGGTAAAAAGTGCGTTGTAACTTGGTTTACTTTTCAAGAAATTTGTTATAACTTTAATTCGGCCAATAAATCTATACTGTGGGTAAAAAAGTGTAACACGAAGAAGTTTGGTAAAAACGGAGCTTTAGTTCGGTTTCCTTTACTTGTGCCGATAAATCTGTACTTTAGGTAAAAAGTGCGTCATATTTTTGTATGACATAACTTCAATGCCACGGATAAATCTTTACGTATAATTGTGTGTCGGGTAAAGAATGTGTGATTTTTTTTGCTTGTGCAAAACGGCAATGAAAGATCATAGGTGCATGTTTACACTGTGATTCATCAATTGTCTGTGAATTTCGTCGTCAATTGATGTTGTTATCAATCTGCTAGCGTTATCAAGTGATAAGATGGGTGACACACCAGTCGGCGTGCTCTGTGACGAATGGCATACACCGGCTGAAGGTAGTAAGTGATTTTGGTGTAGTGGCAGCAGTCGGGGAGCTATGAGGCGGAGGGCGGTTGCATGCGGTTCGTTTAAATTTGATTAAGATTTAATTTTACGAAGCGACTTCAGCTATAAGATTAATGTTTTAGGTCGTCCCTTAGAATGGCACATACCGCTGCGGCATTTCCAGCAGAGGTACAGCTGGGACTGTGGCCTGGCCTGCGTCGCGATGGTTCTGCCGGACAACAAGCGGACGCACTTTTTAAACAACTTCAGCGAGATATGCAAATCCGAAGGGTTTAATAAAAGGTAGGGCATAATACGACAATAATACACCTCAAAGATTTTTAATGATTACCTAGGTAATCCTAACAGTGTTATTCATAAAAATTTAAGTCGCTGTTTAATGGTGGTTTAATCTTAGTAACCTCGGTAACCCTTTGTAAAATACTGCTAAACTACAGTTTAAATTTTTATGAATAATGCTGTGAGGGTACAATAAAAGATAAGGGCATAAAACGACAGTAATAGCCCTCAATGGTTTTCAATGATTACCTAGTAAATGCGAAGGGTTCAGTAAAAGGTAAGGGCATAAAATGATAATAGCCCTCAGCGGTTTTCAATAATTGCCTAGTAAATCCGAAGGGTTGAGTAAAAGGTAAGGGCATAAAATGATCTTAATAGCCCTCAACGGTTTTCAATGGCTACTTAGTAAATCGGAAGGGTTTAATGAAAGGTAAGAGCATTCCAAAAAGTAAACAACTATAACATCTCTCAATGTTCTTCAATGATTACCTAAAAGTCCAGTTTGGCTTCAGATTTATTCCACGTGCACATTGTTTCAGCACCTGGACGATAGACTTGTGCTTCCTGTTGTCACATTACGGAGTCCCATACAAGTTCACAACCCTCTTGCTCGGTGTGCGGAGTGGATACAAGGGCAACTCGTTCTACGAAAAAGCATTCAGTAAGGTTAGTTTCTATTAAACAATTAAATCAAATATGTTTCAGAAATTTTAACCGTGGTTTAGCGGTGTTTTACAAAGGGTTACCAAAGTTACTAAGATTATTAAACTGCGGTATAAATTTTTATGAATGACACTTAATATTTTTTTAGGACGAGGAGAGAGTGAACTCCCGGTTCGCCGAGGCGTCGTTGCTGGGCCTGCCCGTGGGCCAGGGCCGGGTGACCGTCGAGGACATGCTCGGGCACCTGCTCGTCGGGCCGGTGCTGCTGCTGACAAACGCCCGCATGCTCGGCTGCGAGGTGTGCAAGCGCAACAAGATCACCGCCGAGCTGCGCAAATGCCTGCCCCTGTTCGTCTCCTACCAGGGCCACTACGTGCTGCTGTGCGGCTACAGCATGGCCAGGCAGGTTGTTTACTACAGGAACCCGGCACTTCGCGACCGTAAGAACCAATTTTCTACCGGAAATTTTAAATTCAGTACTCGCACTTTTATTACAACATTTTAACTATTCTCCGTTTTTCAGATATCTGCACAATGCGATTCGATTATCTGGACGAAGCCAGGAAATGCTACGGAACCGATGAAGACACAATTTTTATCTACAAGTGACGCCTGCCCGATATTATTTCTTGCAATTGTAAATTACTACACTCACCTAATTTAATATCCTTTCCTGTCGCATCAAATTAGACTGTAATTTACGGTAATCCCATAAAAACAAAAAACAGTTACATGTCTCCTGATTTTGTTTTACTTCAACAATCGGTCGACGAAAGTCATCATTGTTGTTTAGAAACTGCACTGATGAGTTTAATAGTGGCATTATTTTTCAATACGCCTCTAAAAATTAAGCTAAAAAACACTGAAAAACACAGCGATTGCTCACAAAGCTGCAAAATAAAATTAAACATAAAGTACACTATCGCAACATAATTTTAGCACACGGGAATTTGTTAAGGTTTTAATTGTCCCACTTATAAACCGCCAATTTTGAATCAGCTTCCACTTTCATATGCACTGACCAGAACCACCAAATTAAACCGCACTTATTATTATTAAATGTTCACAATTTTTTTTATTATTTGGGATCATTGGGGTTTCAAATAAAGTCCGGGACGCTTAACTCGAGTATAAATTCATTACGTGATAAAATAATGCTGCAAATCTGTTACACATCAGAATCGCCTCATATAGACAGGAGTATATAAATATTTTATAGACACTTACAGCAACTTCCTATTGGCTAAAGAAATTTCCTAACAGGTTTACAAAGGCTGCGGTAGTTTAAATGTAATCGCTTAACGCACAAATGTCCTCGGGAGGGGGAAATGGGGCCGGCACGGCACGGGTTCTACTTCTAAACAGGATCCACGGATGATTTTTTCGGATATGTCGCTAGAAAAGCACCAATGGTTAAATTTACAAACTTAAAACGGAACGAGTCGACAGATTCGGGTGTCACATATTATTCGAGTTTACATACAGGGCGTTCAAGAAAGTGCTCCTTCCAACTAGTCCAATCGAAATCATGACAAATATTGACATTTGAAAAAATCTAGTTCAATAATTTTTAGTCCAATCGAAATTAGGACAAATATTGATATTTGAAAAAATGTAGTTCAATAATTTGTAGTCCAATCAAAATTATAACAAAATCTAGTTCAATTATTTGCTTCTATTCTAGGAAACATATTTGATTTGCATCTTGAAAAGTTTCAACTATTATCCAGCATAAAAGTTGGCACCATTTTCTTGAACGCTCTGTACAATAGCCAGTAGCACAACATATTTTCAAATCACAGTAGCGACAAAGCTGACAAGTTGTTGCGAGCGGCCATGAAAGCAAAATAATTCTCGGCAAGTGACGTTTTAGCTATGACTTTCTTTTTTGTTCCATTGCATAACAAACAAAATTTTCAATGCTCGCTTGATTTTACATTATAATTTCACAGGTTCTTAAATCGGACAAATTTATAATGTAAAAACAGCCCCATTTTTCTGGCATTTCAGTAATATTTTAGTGTAAAATAAAATATCTCCGATATTCTTAACTCGGCCCTAGGCCTACATGGCCTGTTGTGCAATTAAATTAAATTCTTAAATCAGACGAAGTTACAACATAAAAACAGCCAGAAAAATTGGAATTCTTGGCTGTTTTTAAGTTGTAAACAGCCAAGAAATCCCCATCTTTCTGGCATTTCAATAATATTTTAGTGTAAAATAAATATATCCGATATTCTTAAATCGGACGAAGTTACAACGTAAAAACCACCAGAAAAATTGGGGGTTGTTTGTCTATTTTTCAATAATATTGTAGTGTAATATTACTCACTAAATATCTGAGATATACTTAGATTGGGCAAAGTTACAATGTAAAAACAGCCAAGATAATCTCAATTATTTCGCTAAAGTCCAGCGCAATTGAAAATTTAGACGGTATTGCTTAGTTATTGCCACGTAAAATAATATCAAAGGGACTACTGCAGCCAGATTTGCTATATACATTTAGACTAATCTGATATATTAGGAGACGTAACAGAAATTCTGATTCTCTGGACGCACGAGTCTGACTACCCGTCAAAACCTCGTTGCCTTTCGGACAAGTGGAAAAGTCTGATGGACTTTTGGCCCCTTCACCACCTACTTACACATATCCTACATTAGTCTTCCTCTCGTAAAGCCCAACCGTAGAAATCGTACATTGAATCAGTAGAGGATTTTTACTTCTTTACTTTTTTTTTACTTTCGAAAATCTTCTGAATTGTTGAAGAGTTGCCTCTAATTGAACAATATAAGTCAATGCACGACTTCTACGCCCCTATTTCTATGTACACCTTAATCAACTAAACACATCAAACACACGTAAAATTTAACCGCGGGCAAACGGGCCACTCTTACTTTTGTATGTACAGTCACGCCCCCGGGGCATCGGGCTATCCAGTGCCTCGGGCTTAGGCCTGCGCGGGCAATCAGATGCGGAACCGGTACTGCGGCACCGAGATGTCGCACTCGTCTTCAGACTGGTCCCTCTCCTCCCGGTCGCGCACTATCTTTATCTTGAGGCAACTGTGCGCCAGCCCGAAGAAGGTGAACGGCTGCAACTGCTTCGAGGTGAATTGCCAGCCCAGGTGGCCCTTGCACACGTCGCACTTCATTATCGTCCAGGCGTACCTAAAACAAAAAAGGCGTTACTTCAAGCAACTAGCAATATTTAGGGCGCAACTGTTATTTATGTTGATAATTTGCAGCTTTGTGTGTCAAAAATACAGAGGTTAGCCAAATGCACGGTACAGAATTTTCATGAAAAATTGTATATTTCATGAAAATTCAATAGCGTGCATTCGGCACTAACTAATATATAAGGAATATTGATCATACCCAGGAAACCAGCTGAACTGTTTGCTAGACGAGCCCTCCAAAATGAAATGCCTCGCCGCGGTGACGGTCACCGTCTCGTAGACGACGCCACCTGTAAATTGTACAGAAAATGTTCAAGACACACGCCTGTAAAATGCACAGAAAACATTCAAGATCCAAATGGGAAGCAGTCAGTGAATCCCCACTAATGGGGCTAGTTTTAGGGCTGATTCGGAAATCTACTTCACCTGGATTGACGTAATTGCTTTGCACGCCGTCCTTCGACATGGCGAAGACTTTGTTCTGGTTGGCAATGTCAATGCCGCAGCGTCCACAGCAAATCAGTCTTTCCTGCGCAAAAAAAAATTACTAGATTAAAAAAAATGCGGTACAAAAATAATTATATCAGACAATAATTTTTTTAAATTACATTTCAAATAATTTCAAGATATATAATCATTAAATACATATGCCACTGATGATGGTTGTTCATAACCGAAACTAATCAGGCGAAATAAATAAATCATAAAAGTATTAAATATAACAACTTTAAATAAATTTTTTGTACACAAAAACAATGATTAAAATTGCGATATTAAAAGCAATAATAATTATAATTATTAGTGATGGGCATAATCAGATGATTTTAATAATCGAATTATGCGATTAGGAATTATTGCAATAATCGAATTATGAATCATTCCATTTAAAATCATTCATAATTCGATATTCACGAATACATTTGAATGATAATCCTAATGATTTTTACGAATGATAATCTGAATGATTTCCACGAATTATAATTCGAATTATTTTACTGAATGCTATTACCAAATGATAATCAGAATGATTTTAGACAGAATGATAGTCCGAATGATAATTGGAATGATTTTACTGAATGATAATTTGTATGATTTATTTTCACAAATGATAATCCGAATGATTCGAATTCGAAATTCCGAATGATACCAATAATCGAATTATTCCGAATGATACCAATAATCGAATAATTAGATTATTATAATTCGAATTAGCCCATCACTAATAATTATTATAATTATGTTGGACAATCGGTCATTCTTATACAAAAACAATGCCGATTATAAATGTGGTAAAGAAAAAATATGTTGTTTCTGAACAATGTAGAATTGCCTCACTTGTAGCACCAAATAATCGCAATTATATTTAAAATTTATGACAATTGCAAAATGGTGTAGAAGTGATAACAAATTTCATGTTCGTGTTAAGATGTATGATTAAAAGTAGATGTAACAAAACCGAGTAAATTGGAGAACAGAATTTGATTTTCATGTTCGTATTGAGACGTATGATTTAAAAAAAAACCAGTGTTATCAAAATCAAGTACTTATTAGTACAAATAAAGCCGTTGGTTAAGTTTCACAATTTTTTTTTAATAGAAAAACTCTACAATTGTTGTAGAGTTGTTGTTGTACAATTTGTCTCTTGACAATGGTCATGAGACAGAAACAATTGTAGAGTTTTTCTACAAAAAATTTGTGAAACTTGACCAAATTCTTTATTTGTACTAATTTAAAGATGTTTCACAAAGTATTAACCACCGATTCATACATTCTATAACCAAGTACATTGAAAAACAATATATTTGTCGATTTTGAAAATGTGAGACGTACCAAGTTCAAATATTTGAGCTCCCGCTGGAGCCGTTCGAGGGTCGTGTTGCTCGCCAGGATCCGGAGCCTCTCGCTGTGCGTCAGCTGGAAGTTTTGCACGAACCAGTAGGACAGCGCCGTGGGGTCCCTCGGAATGCAATCTGCACAAGTGCAACATTTAAACACCCTAATTCTCGGAGCCAACAAGTCGCTTGTAAAAATTGCAATTACCTTTTATGTAATATTGCGCGAGCCCTATGAGCATGTGCTTCATGTAATAGTCGATCTCGTACTGGTCGTACACCCAGCCGGGAAATGTGTACTGCGCCAGATGATACTTCCTGTACCTAAAACACATACGAAGTTATATGTTATATGAAGTTATATATAATAATATTTATTATCTTTTTATTTGATAATTATAGTTACGAAATGTTATGTTATTAGTAATTACTTGTTAAACTTGTCGTAGTCCCCGTAGTCGAGGTTGAAGCGCCGCCGCTGCTTGAGCGTAAGCAGCTGCGTGTCTGAGATGGGCGTAGAGACCGGCGGGTCGGGCAGGATCTGCACCTTGACGCGGCTCATCCGGCCCCACGACGGGCTGAACGTCTGCCCGGGCAGGATCCTGCACCGCTGCCTGCCCTTGGCCTTCAGCGTGACCGAGCCGCGCTTGATGCAGTTCTCGAAGACCTCCATGACCACGCCATACTCGAATAGGTCGTTAGCGTCGTGGCTAAAATCAAGAAAATATTGCACGACACTTCCAGTAGCCATATCGTTGGCGTTGTGTCTAAAATCAAGAAAATTTCAATATTTTTATATCCAATTAGTCAGTCACAGTTTAAAGAATTAAATTTCGCAAAATTCTTCCAAAATCTATTCTTCTGTTTTCACAAATCTTTATGGGGCAAGTTATGTGTTTGCTCTTACTTCAGACAGGTTAACACGAATGTGTAGCCGTTCTTGAAGTCCTGGTAGATGTTCTCGGCCTCAAAGTCGCCACGGATGACGAGCGGCAAAGTGAACCCGGGGAACACCAGCGTATTGGTGTACATGGCGAGCATGTCGATGACTTGCCCCTCATCGTATAGTGTGTAGCCACTTATGTTCTCCAATTTACCCAAATACTAGAATCAAATATTTACATCTTATCTCATCTGGTCGCAATGTAGTTACGTTCAGATTCCGGCTCTAAATACCGTAAAACAAATATGTTGTTTACATAGATCGGTTGTTTTGTGAAGCATAATGATAAACAATTCGATTGTTGCACAAGGCTTAAATCTGTTCGCCTTACCTTGTGCGTGGTGGGCAGGTTGGTGTCGAAGGTGCTGGTGGGCCCCGCCGGCTCCTCCTCGGGCTCCTGATCCTCTGCTGTGGCCGCAAACAAACAGTTCGGTCAGGGGGGTTGGGGGGCGCAAGCAAGAAACAAAAGGGGGTCACCTGGAGCGTCGGAGTCGCTGTCTACCGTGTGCTCGCCGCTGGAGTAGTGGCCGTTCTCCAGGTTAACGTTGAGGTCCTCGTCGTCGTCGGACATCCTGCAGAGGCACCTCTTGAAAAGCTGTATCGTCGGGTTTGGATTGGACGCAAGTGCGTCGCAGCCACGCAGCTCTGTTATCAAAACACTGCGTAAATAACAGCTGACTGACGCAGGCTGGTGAAGCTGCACCCGTTGCCAACGCCTGAAAAATAAAAGCTCGTCCGGAACCGACAACTCCTAGCAGAAATAATCCACTAGACCTATAAATTGCAAGATTATTTCATCGGAATTACACAAACGGGCTGATAAATCGGCACAAAAGTGCGCAATTATAAATTAATTGCCACAAATGCACCAAGTTATCCCACAAAACACACATTTACATGTAAAAACTTACCACATATAACTCTTATTAACGACCACCGTTGCAGTTGCTCAAGCCAGGAATTTTCGTCCGGTTGGTTTGCGGTTCTGGGGAATTGGTGCTGCCGATTTAAATGTTTACGGCCAACTTCTGGTGCTTCGTGCTGACATGCATCCATAACCTACACAGAAATTAATCATTAACGAGCTACAAATTTACGTAAACATACAACTACAATGATACAGCAACATACTCGATTATGAGGTGTTTTCCAATTTATAATTAGGAATCTACGTACACATAATTTTGCTACTACAATTTTACATTCGGGCACTACTTTAATTTATAATTCGATGGTTCTACATCGAAAATACAGTAAGATGTTAGACGAAACATTTTAAACGGCTCAATTGGGCCTATTAAAATGTACAAACAAAGCTTTTCGTTTGTGTTTCAATTACATATAAAAAGGATCTTTATTGTATAACAACTATCTTACAGTATTTAACCATAAATAAATAAGCAGGAATTAATAAATTACACGAGTAGTAAAAAAAAAACAGACACGATAATTGTGATATAACATAATTGGTTCAAAATTATATAGAAAAATATTCCTAATTACTCATTGGGATTATTTAATCTTAACTAACTATTAATAAATCTTATGTACATTGCGAAGATGCGTCCTTAAGCAGGGCCTGGGGATTGGGGATAACTATGTACACGCAACACAGGGGGAGCCTCCACAAACAACACCTAAATTATTACGGCGAGCTGTTCCGGTTCCGGTTGTGCCTCCGGAAGTAGCTCCGGTTATTCCGGTTGTTGTTCCGGCCCCGCCGCTGCCTGTCGCGGAAGCCGCGGTTGTTGTTATCCCGGTTGTTATTGCCTTGGTTGTTATTGAAAGACCCCTGGTCGGGGTAGAAGTCGTCGTTAAAGCCACCGCCAAAGTTGTTACCCTCCGGCGGGAAATTCCCAAACGGGGGGCCACCGCCGCCCATCATGGAGCCGTTGCGTGGGTCGAACCCCATGGGGAAGTCGGGCGGCATGTTAGGCGCGGGCCCCAGCAGCCCTTGCCCCATGTTCTGCGAGCCGGGCCCCATGGGCATCATCGGCGCATTCTGGGGGAAGGCCAGGCTGTTCACGTTGGCCAGGATGTTCAGGGCCTGTGACTGCCCGCCGGGGGCATTCTGGCTCGCCGGCGACACCAGCCCGAGGCTCTGCAGCATCGCCATGATTATCGGGTCGCTCTGCCCCGTCTGATCGTTCCTGCTGGCCAGCTCTTGATTCAGCATCAGCTTCTGGTTGCTCGTGAGCGTCTGGTAGAATGGTGATGACTGCAGCATGCCCAGCTGCTGCGCATACGACATTCCACTCAGCTCAGCCGGCTTTTCGGCCTCCATCTTCTTCCGCCGGGGGTCCACTCGCACCGTGGGGGGGACCGCCGCCTTTGGGCTCTCTTTGGGGCTGGCCGGGCTGTCTTTTTCCTCTGTGCTGAGTCGGAAAATCTTGCGCAGGCGGGGGTCACCCGTAGTCTGTGCCTCGGTCGCCGACAGCTTCAGACCGGTGTAATCCGGCTTCGGGATTTCCACTATACACACCTTCCAGACGACCGGTGGGTGTGAGTTAATGCTCGCATCGATTTCGCTCGCCGGCGTGTAATTTTGCATCGCTTTGAAAGGAAGATTCAGTTGCCGCAGATCAACGTCCGGTCTGCCACCTAATAATATAATAGTATTTTAGATGAGAGATAAATCATAAAAGTGGTAATATATCATTGATAAGTAATGTAGTTTATTAGGTTTTAATCAATTATAGATGCAGAATGTAAACTATTGTGAATTAAGGTTGAAATAAGATATTTACCGAAAATAGCTGCCCAAGAAAGAGATTCCATTCACTGGCTATTGAATATTTAATAACATATTATAATACCGACCGATATTTTAAGAAACAATCGAAAATGTGAATTAAGGTACAAATAAGATATTTACCGAAAATAGCTGCCCAAGAAAGAGATTCCATTCACTGGCTATTGATGAATATTTAATAATATATTATATTACCGACGGATATTTTAAGAAAGAAATTGATATTTTAACAAATGTTAAAATATCTATATGACACAAGTCAAATTATTTTATAAATCAAATGGTTTGTGAATTTAATTACCTGTTCTAAAGTCGGTGTCAGCAAAATCACTAGACCGCAAGTCGACGTCTTTACCGCCATCAGAAATAAACCCTTGATCATAAATGCTGACGGCATTCGCTCTCTCCTCCACAGAGCTGTTCCTCGTCCGCCGGGGATCAGCGGTCAGGCGTGGGTCCCTGGCCTCGCCGCCCGGCTGCCGTGAGTCCCTAGAGTCAACCAAGAGCCTCGGGTCTCTCTGCTCGCCCGTCTGCCTGGGGTCCTTGGGCGCCTCGGCCTTTATCTCCCCGTAGCTGAGCCCTTGCTGGCTCATGGTGGACAGCAGCTTCGTCACCTCCGCAGAGATGTCAATCTTGGACAGGTCCCCGAGCTTCTCCATGACCTCCAGGGGCTTCGCCACCGGGGCCGGCTCGGGGTCCCTGGGCTCCTCATCGTTCTTAGCCTCCTCGTAATCATCCTTTATCGTGAGCTTGTTGTCATCCTCGTCGTCTGAGTACCAGTCGATGTTGGCGTCATTGTCGTTGTCCTGGTCTGGGTGAGAGTCCTGGATGACCTTTTCCTTCTGCTGGGCCGCCTGGATGCGCTTGTACAGCTCGCGCTGGGTCCGCGGCAGCGACTCTAATATCGACGATTTCATCTCTTCCGGCTTGCTCTCGTCGTCTTCCATTACTATTTGGAGGCTACTTTCCATCTCATCATCGTCATTAGACGCAGAATTCTTCTGTAAAATAAACAAAATAAAAGATATAGATTGGTAAAATCGTGAAAACTATTTTATAACAGTTTTGTTAAGAAGATTAAATCAGACTAATAATATATTATATTACTGACCGATATTTTAAGAAATAATCGTTCCTACAAATATTAAAATATCAATATGACACAAGTCAAATTATTTTATAAGGCGAGAAGGCCCCAAGTAAAGAAGGCAGAGGCCCCCGTATATATATATATATATATATATATATATATAAAATAACAAATTAAATTGTAACAGCAACGTACATGACTCTGTCTAATATCGGAATCCTTGGGGGCAATCCGCCCCACCATGTCCAACTGGCGGATATCAGTGTCCTTCTTGGCGGCCTCAAGCATGCTGATGTCGCTGCCTGGCCCCGCCATCCCGGCGGCTTCCTTCTTGTACTTCTCGATGTCCACGTCGCCTGGATGCATGAGGCCCCCCTGCTTCAGGAGGCTCTGCAGGCCGGCGGCCGAGTTGAGCACCCCTTGGAGCGGTGAGCCGGCGGCTGTCTGCTGCAGCAAAGCCGGAAGCAGGTTTGGCAGCAGCATACCAGACTGTGGCGGGTTCTGTGCCAGTATGTTCGGGTTGACGATGTTTGTGGGGTGTATCGTCGGCTGGCTCATCGGCATGGTGCGCATGTCCACATCACCATTACTAAAAAAAAAATTAAAACTACAGTTCATAATTGCCAATAATATTGCGAATACCAAGAGTTGATCTCCAATTATTTATAAGTATATATAAGTAATGACTAGATATTTGTTTAATT
The DNA here is from genome assembly GCA_951805005.1 of Othius punctulatus. Lineage (NCBI taxonomy): Eukaryota > Metazoa > Arthropoda > Insecta > Coleoptera > Staphylinidae > Othius > Othius punctulatus. The sequence continues at coordinate 2,850,051 of OX638146.1, forward strand.
TTTTAATTTAACAGCCTATTTATGCTGCTATGGCTAATTTCCGACTACCAAAGCATTCTTGTATAAAATTTTCAAGATACTACAGTAATTTAACAGCCTATTTATGCTGCTATGGCATATTACCGACTGTCAAAACATTCTTGCATCAAATGTTCAAGATACTACAGTAATTTAACAGCCTATTTATGCTGCTATGGCAAATTACCGACTGTTAATACATTCTTGTATCAAATTTTCAAGATGCTACAGTAAAACGAACGAACCGTAACAAATTATACCTATTAATTCTCATATCCTGATCCTTAAAGCCCCCGCCTTTCATCCCGAATCCCATGTTCATCTGCTTCTGCTTGTCTGCCAGGCCCTTGCCGCCCTTCTCCATAGGCTCGGGATCCTGCCACCTGGACGGCCGGTTCCTCTTGTTCTCCTTCTTGCAATCCCCCTGCCTCATTTCATCGCACTGGTCCAGGAAGCTCATGTCGAAGAGTGACGGTATGTCCATACGGTTGCCGCCGTTGTCCTGCTGGTGGTGGTCCTTATCTTTCTTGATCGGGCCGAACTTTCCCTCCAGGTTCTTCTGCGCCTGGATGATCATGATGGAGGCGTTCTCCCTGCTCAGACGTGGGAAGTTGCCCAGGATCTCCTTTGGCGCCGTCTCGATGTGTTTAAACAGGATCTGCTTCAGTCCTGAAATGTAAACGTAAAAATTATACTCGTGCACTTTCAAGTGAAGACGGATGCGCAATTTCTTTCCTGGCTTTGAATGAAAAAAAATATATATATATATATATATACCGTCAGTTAGGGGGCCTCCGTGTGCAAATTTGCAGCCATCCCCATATGGGCAGGGGATACCCGTATGGTAGAACTTGCAGGGAAAGTCGGAATGCATGTACAGGCACTTGTCTCCCTTCGCGCAGCAGTCGAGCAGGTAGAACTTGCACAGCTCGAGCTTCATTGGCTGCACAATCTCGTGCGAGTACTGGCAATTGTCCTGCAAAAATTTATTTAATTAAAAAATGTTTCTACTACTAAGCACACTATTTCCATACATCGTCGCAGAGGCCTTGCAGGTAGTAAAGGCAGACGCCGGTGTTCCTCTTGCCGGCTGCCTTGGCGCGTTTCTCCCTGTCCCTGCTGCGCTCGCGGCTCCTATCCCTGAACTTCCTGCCGGCGTTGTTCCTCTCGAACTGCCGCTTGCTGTGCTTGCGCTTAGGCATGCGCTGCTGTTGCATCTGCTGCTGGTGCTGCTGCTGTTGCTGTTGCTGCTGCTGGTCTTCAGGGCTGCGCTCCAACGACTCCTCGCTGTCGAACGAGTCCTCGTCCGACTTGAAGGCCCCCGGCAGGGTAGGCGTCCTCTCACGGCCGTCGGGGCTGCCGCCGCGTATGTTCAACATGTCGATGTCGTCGAACTCTTCGCTCTTCGGCGACTCTACCTTCCCCTTTTTCTAAAACAATACGCAGACAAAGTTAGAACTTGCACTGTATGAACTCCTGAATATGCCTTTGGTTAGGGGCAGAAATATATTCTAATTGACAGTTATCTTACTCTTAATTTTATCAGAAGATGGAAAGATTCAATGAAGCAATCACAACTTTATCAGAAGTTTGGAAATATTTAATAACAATAATTTTCTTTTGATTACAATATAATCAGTTGATAATAAACATGCAATTTTTTCAAGTTATGTTGCGGGTCATAATTAAAGACGGCTCCATCAGTAAAAAAGCTAAATTAACAAATAAAAGTCCGATAAGTCATTATAGTTTAACGAGATTTGTATATGTTGTTATTATTATCAACGGATCGCAAAGAAAAACAACAAATTAACAAATGAAAATCCGATAAGTCATTTATAGGTAACGAGATGTGTGACAGTTAATAGTGTTAATTAAAACTTTTGGCGGAAGCACAGAAAAACCAATGCAACAAACCTTTTTATTGTGCTTATCCTTCTTTTTCCGCTTCTTGCCGCGTTTCACCTCCTCCTCCTTCTCTTCATCGCTGGGAGGTTTCTCCTTTTTCAGTACTTTAGCGATCGCTTTCTCCAGAGATGTGGCGAAGTCTTCTTCTTGCTCAATGGGAGGGTGACAAACTGAAATTTAAAACCATTTTTATCAACATTACCAGACTGTATGAATTTATGATTATTAATTTATATGCAGAAATATTCTAACCGACAGTTATCTTATTCTAACTTTGAAAAAATCAACCACTAAATACAAATGTCTGGCGTTTAATGGTGTTGAACGGCTGATTTTTCAAAGTCGGCAATATGATAACTGCAGTTTAGATATCTAACAAACAGTAATCTTATTCTCAAGTTTGGAAAAACCAAGCAAACCAAGAAAAACCAAGAAAGACCAACCAAGCACAAATGTCTGGTGTTTAATGGTTGACTTTTCCAAAGTTAAGGGTAAGAAAATTGTATATTAGAGTATATTTCTAACCGATAGTTATCTTATTCTTAACTTTATCAGAAGATGGAAAGACTAATGTTAAAATATTCAATGATTATAATTAAGTAATTACAACTTTATCAGAAGATTGAAAGATTCAATGGTAATAATTAAGTAATCACAACTTCATCAGAAGTTTGGAAATATTTAATGACAATAATTTACTTTTGATTACAAAACAATCGGTTGATAATAAACGGGTAAAAAAACTGTAGTGACTTTCTTTTTCTTTCCTCTTATCCTATTGGTAGGTTATTTTCCTTTTTTTTTTTTTACTTCAATTGTACGTTTCTTTCCTTCTATTTTAAGTGCATTCCGTTAGTTACTAATATAAAATAATTACTACAAATAATGTAGTTATCAATTTAATAACTATAAAATAATTACTACTTATAATATTAACTTAGTTATAAATTTAGTTGGTAGTTAAGTTACTAATATAAAATAACCATACCTTGTTCTCTCCGGTATTTCTCCCTCTCAAGCCTCTCGATCTTGTGAAGCCTCATGACGCTCTTCTCCGCCTCGGTCAGGTGCTTCTTCTCGTGGCGGTTCTTCTTCTCCTTGCGGTACTTGACTTCGGGGGGCATGGCCATGGGAGACTTGGGCTCGGCCTTGATGACGGCGCTGACGTCTTGCGTGACCACCATGAGGGGCAGCGACTCGAGGGCCGGCTGGAACTTGGGCATCGGCTGGGGGGGTGGCGGTAGTGAGGGTGGCGGCAGATCGTGGACCGGGTGGTGGTGCTGCAGCTGCTGCTGCTCCTCCTCCTCGTCGTCCTCGATCTCCCCATCCTCGAGGTCCTCATTGTCATCCTCCTGCTTTATTTCACTGAAAACATTTACGGTTGTAAAGCAGCGATATCGGCACAAATCTACTAGTCGTCCACCTAAATTAATGATTTTTATTTTTACGGTTGAGAAGTTATGGAGTCTTTTAAGTTTTGACAGCTGTTGATTTTTATTTAGAAACTTTTTTGGATTTTATTTTTCGAAAATGTATTATTATTTTAATTTGACCTGTCAGTGCTGTATGTATGTACACCAATAAATGATTATTATTAATTTAAAAAAATTGTTGCACCAATATGTTAATAATTTCCCTTTAATTAATTAAAGGCGCGAACCAGTTTTTTTCTGGATTTGTTTGAATTGTTCGTTTTCAAATTTGGCGCGCGTGAAAGTGCGGCCCTAAATAGTTCGCCAGTTTGGTGTACAGATGTCGCTTGGTTGTGTGCCAGTTGTTTTCCGTCGATAACTTCAAGGACGGCTAACGTCACGCGGTAGGCCATGACGTAAATGGCTGTGTGCCAAATCTCGAAATGCGCCATAAACAGGGTCAGGCCCGGATTAGGGGCGAATCTGCGCTGGCACTTCACTTTGTTGCTATGGTAATGAAAAACTTGGCTGGGATTTTATCCACTGCAGATAATTTTAAAATTAAACAATTAAGAAAAATGATAATTTTAAAATTCAACAAATACGAAACTCAATAATTTAAAAATTCAAGAATTTCGAAACTTAATTATTTTAAAATTCAACAATTACGAAACTTAAAAAAAAATTAAAATTCAACAATTACGAAAAATTATAATTTTAAATTACAACAAATAAAGAAATTAATGATTTTAAATTTCAATAATTGAGAAAATCAATAATTTTGTGGTAATTAAACACAATATTTAATTAGTTAGACTTTCAATTTTAAATGATTTAAGTTCTGTCTTTCCAAAGTTAAGTTCCGTTATTTGTTGAAGCGACAGGGAGTTTGTAAATTGTCGCACGCGATTATAATATCTTTGTGGATCTATTAAACCGGCAGATAACTATTTGCAACTCTGTCAGCTATTAGAGTTGCAAATAGTTATCTGACGGTTTAATAGATCCACAAGTTATGGATACGTTATCTGTCAGATATTCAGGTGTATGGTGTATCAAAAATCATAATAAAACCCTGTTTTACAATCATGGGTTATCTTTGATCGTGGTTTAATTTTTATGAACACCATTGTTTCAACAATTGTATCCATGGTAACTGAACTAGGATAAAAGTTAACTGACCAGTTTGACCCAATCAGGATTAACTTGATCTTAGTTCAGTTTCCATGGATACCACTGCGTCGATAATTGAACCACGAGAAATTATACCCCATATTTTTGTATACAGGGTGGCTTGTTTTTCGTTGTCCAGCTTATATCTGCTGACATTTTTGAGATACGAAAAAAAGTTCAAAATGAAATTTGTCAGAGCAACCTCGTCTACATAATGGCGCATTTTCCCCCGAAAAATCTCTAACCCAGTTATTTCTTTCTAAATGGAACACCCCGTATATTTTTACGGACTCGTGAAGGCGCATTCAGATTGCCACGGGCGTTACCAATATCCTTAAAGATCTATTAAACTGTCAGATAACTATTGGTAACTCTATCAATTATTTGAGTGTGTATGATGTACTATTATATTATCTGGCAGATAAGGTTTAATAGATTCACAAAGTTGTAGATACGTCATCTGTCAGATATTTTGGATCTTTTAAACCATCAGATAACTATTTGCAACTCTATAAATGATTTGAAGCGCAAATAGTAATTCGAAGGTTTAATAGACCCACAAAGTTATGGATACGTTATCTGTTTGTCAATCTATTAAACCATCACATAACTATTTCTTTGCTACTCTATGAATGATTTGAAATGCTGAAATGATTTTTTATCATTGATTAGAGTTGCTAATAGTTATCTGAAGTTCTAATAGACCCACAAAGTTGTAGAGACGTTATCTGTCAGATATTTTGGATCTTTGAAACCGTTAGATAACCTTTTGCAACTTTATGAAAGATTTGAAATGCAAATAGTTATCTGACGGTTTAATAGACCCACGAAGTTGTGGATATGTTATCTGTTTGTTAATCTATTAAACCATCAGATAACTATTTGTTTGCAACTCTATGAATGATTAGAAATGCATATATTTATCTGATGGTTTAATATATCCGCAAAGTTATGGATACGTTAGTTGTTTGAGAATCTATTAAACTGTCAGATTACTATTTGAAGCCCTAATCAATGATAGAGTTGGAAATAGTTATTCATGAGTATTCACTTGATGATGTACTATAATTGATTTAGAGTTGCTAAAAGTTATCTGAGAGTTTAATAGATCCACAAAGTTGTAGATACGTTATCTGTCAGATATTGTGGACCTATTAAACTATCAGATAACTATTTGCAACTCTATCAATGATTTGAAATGCAAATGGTTATCTGACGGTTTGATAGATCCGCAAAGTTACGGATGCGACATTTGTTTGTGGATCTATTAAACCGTCAGATAACTATTGAAACTCGAATCATTGATAGAGCTGCAAATATTTATCTGAGGGAATTAACTTGATAACTTATTTAAATCGCAATTTCCGCCGATGTAATTTTATACTATGTGACAAATAATGTATTCACAAGTTTGGGGATCTCCTTGTAGATATATTAAACCGTCAGATAACGATTTCAAACTGTAGTCATTGACAGAGTTGTAAATAGTTATCCAAGAGAATTTATTTAATGATTTTTTATCATTGATTAGAGTTGCTAATAGTTATCTCAAGGTTTAATAGATCCATAAAGTTGTAGATTTGTAATCTGTCAGATATTTTGGATCTTTTAAACCATCAGATAACTATTTGCAACTCTATAAATAATTTGAAGCGCAAATAGTTATTCGAAGGTTTACTAGACCCACGAAGTTATGGAAGCGTTATCTGTTTGTCAATCTATTAATCCATCAGATAACTATTTGATTGCAACTCTATGAATGATTTGAAATGCAAATAGTTATCCGTAGGTTTAATAGATCCGCAAAGTTACGGGTACGTTATTTGGATCTATTAAACCGTCAGATAACTATTTGAAACTCTAATCATTAATAGAGTTGCAAATAGTTATCCAAGAGAATTTACTTGATGATTAACTATCATTGATTAGAGTTACTAATAGTTATCTGAAGGTGTAATAGACATACAAAGTTGTAGAGACGTTATCTATCAGATAATTTTGGATTTTCAAACCATTAGATAACCATTTGCAACTCTATGAGTGATTTGAAATGCAAAAATAGTTATCCGACGATTTAATAGATCTGCAAAGTTATGATTCAGAAAGTTATAAGTCAGATAACGATTTAAAACTCTATAGAGTTACAAATAGTTATCTAAGAGATAACTTTTGATGATATATTGTCATTGATTAGAGTTGCTAATAATTATCTGAGAGTCTTATAGATTCACAAAGTTATAGATACGTTATCTATCAGCTATTTTGGATCTTTTAAACCATCAGATAACAATTTGCAACTCTATGATTGTTTTGAAATGCAAATAGTTATCCGTAGGTTTAATAGATCCGCAAAGTTACGGATACGTTATTTGGATCTATTAAACCGTCAGATAACTATTTGAAACGCTAATCAATGATAGAGTTGCAAATAGTTATCCAAGAGAATTCACTTGATGATTAACTATCATTGATTAGAGTTGCTAATAGTTATATGAAGGTCTAATAGACACACAAAGTTGTAGATACGTTATTTGTCAGATATTTTGGATCTTTTAAACCATCAGATAACAATTTGCAACTCTATGATTGTTTTGAAATGTAAATAGTTATCCGTAGGTGTAATAGATCCGCAAAGTTGCGGTTACGTTATTAGGATCTATTAAACCGTCAGATAACTATTTGAAACTCTAATCATTAATAGAGTTGCTGATAGTTATCCAAGAGAATTCACTTGATGATTAACCATCATTGATTAGAGTTGCTAATAGAAATCTGAGGGTCTAATAGACCCACAAAGTTGTAGATACGTTATCTGCCAGATATTTTGGATCTTTCAAACCGTTAGATAACCATTTGCAACTTTATGAAAGATTTGAAATGCAAATAGTTATCTGACGGTTTAATAGACTTACGAAGTTGTGGATACATTATCTGTTTGTGGATCTATTAAACCGCCAGATAACGATTTGAAACTCTAATCATTGATAGAGTTGCAAATAATTATCCAAGAGAATTCACTTGATGCTTTATTATCACTGATTAGAGTTACTAGTAGCTATCTGAGAGTCTAATACATTTACAAAGTTGTAGATACGTCATCTGTCAGATATTTTGGATCTTTTAAACCATCAGATAAGAATTTGAAACTCTATGATTGTTTTGAAATGCAAATAGTTATCTGACGGTTTAATAGATCCACGTACTTATGGATATGTTATCTGTTTGTGGATCTAATAAACCGTCAGATAACGATTTAAAACTCTATAGAGTTGCAAATAGTTATCCAAGAGAATTCACTTGATGATTTACTATAATTGATTTAGAGTTGCTAATAGTTATCTGAGGGTCTAACAGATCCACAAAGTTATAGATACGTTATCTGTCAGATATTGTGGACCTATTAAACCATCAGATAACTATTTGCAACTCTATTAATGATTTGAAATGCAAATAGTTATCTGACGATTTGATAGATCCGCAAAGTTACGGATGCGATATTTGTTTGTGGATCTATTAAACTGCCAGATAACTATTGAAACTCAAATCATTGATAGAGCTGCAGATATTTATTTGAGGGAATTAATTTGATAACTTATATAAATCGCAATTTCCACCGATGTAATTTTATACTATGTGACAAATAACGTATTCACAAGTTTGGGGATCTCCTTGTAGATATATTAAACCGTCAGATAACGATTTTAAACTCTAGTCATTGACAGAGTTGTAAATAGTTATCCCAGAGAATTTATTTCATAATTTTTATCATTGATTAGAGTTGCTAATAGTTATCTCAAGGTTTAATAGATCCATAAAGTTGTAGATTTGTAATCTGTCAGATATTTTGGATCTTTTAAACCATCACATATCTATTTGCAACTCTATAAATGTTTTGAAGCGCAAATAGTTATTCGAACGTTTAATAGACCCACGAAGTTATGGATACGTTATCTGTTTGTCAATCTAGTAAACCATCAGATAACTATTTGTTTGCAACTCTATGAATGATTTGAAATGCAAATATTTATCTGATGGTTTAATATATCCGCAAATTTATGGATACGTTAGTTGTTTGAGAATCTATTAAACTCTCAGATTACTATTTGAAACTCTAATCAATGATAGAGTTGGAAATAGTTATTCACGAGTATTCACTTGATGATTTACTATAATTGATTTAGAGTTGCTAATAGTTATCTGAGAGTCTAATAGACCAACAAAGTTGTAGATACGTTATCTGTCAGCTATTTTGAATCTTTTAAACCATCAGATAACAATTTGCAACTCTATGATTGTTTTGAAATGCACATAGTTATCTGTAGGTTTAATAGATCCGCAAAGTTACGGGTACGTTATTTGGATCTATTAAACCGTCAGATAACTATTTGAAACTCTAATCATTAATAGAGTTGCAAATAGTTATCCAAGAGAATTCACTTGATGATTAACTATCATTGATTAGAGTTGCTAATAGTTATCTGAAGGTCTAACAGATACACAAAGTTGTAGATACGTTATCTGTCAGATATTTTGGATCTCTCAAACCGTTAGATAACCATTTGCAACTTTATGAAAGATTTGAAATGCAAATAGTTATCTGACGGTTTAATAGACTTACGAAGTTGTGGATACATTATCTGTTTGTGGATCTATTAAAGCGTCAGATAACGATTTGAAACTCTAATGATTGATAGAGTTGCAAATAATTATCCAAGAGAATTCACTTGATGCTTTATTATCATTGATTATAGAGTTGCTAATAGCTATGTGAGAGTCTAATAGATTTACAAAGTTGTAGATACGTCATCTGTCAGATATTTTGGATCTTTTAAACCATCAGATAACTATTTGTTTGCAACTCTACGAATGATTTGAAATGCAAATATTTATCTGATGGTTTAATATATCCGCAAAGTTATGGATACGTTAGTTGTTTGAGAATCTATTAAACTGTTAGAATACCATTTGAAATTCTAATCAATGATAGAGTTGGAAATAATTATTCACGAGTATTCACTTGATGATTTACTATAATTGATTTAGAGTTGCTAAAAGTTATCTGAGGGTTTAGTAGATCCACAAAGTTGTAGATACGTTATCTGTCAGATAATTTCGGATTTTCAAACCATTAGATAACAATTTGCAACTCTATGAATGATTTGAAATGCAAAAATAGTTATCCGATGGTTTAATAGATCTGCAAAGTTATGATTCAGAAAGTTATAAGTCAGATAACGATTTAAAACTCTATAGAGTTACAAATTGTTATCTAAGAGAATACAATTGATGATATATTGTCATTGATTAGAGTTGCTAATAATTATCTGAGAGTCTTATAGATTCACATAGTTATAGATACGTCATCTGTCAGCTATTTTGGATCTTTTAAACCATCAGATAACAATTTGCAAATCTATGATTGTTTTGAAATGCAAATAGTTATCCGTAGGTTTAATAGATCCGCAAAGTTACGGATACGTTATTTGGATCTATTAAACCGTCAGATAACTACTTGAAACTCTAATCATTAATATAGTTATAAATAGTTATCCAAGAGAATTCACTTGATGATTAACTGTCATTGATTAGAGTTGCTAATAGTTATATGAAGGTCTAATAGACACACAAAGTTGTAGATACGTTATTTGTCAGATATTTTGGATCTTTTAAACCATCAGATAACAATTTGCAACTCTATAATTGTTTTGAAATGCAAATAGTTATTTGACGGTTTAATAGACCCACGAAGTTATGGATACGTAATCTGTGCGTGGATCTATTAAACCGCCAGATAACGATTTGAAACTCTAATCATTGATAGAGTTGCAAATAATTATCCAAGAGAATTCACTTGATGCTTTATTATCATTGATTAGAGTTGCTAATAGCTATCTGAGAGTCTCATAGATTTACAAAGTTGTAGATACGTCATCTGTCAGATATTGTAGATCAATTAAACCATCAGATAACTATTTGCAACTCTATTAATGATTTGAAATGCAAATAGTTATCTGACGGTTTGATAGATCCACGAAGTTATGGATATGTTATCTGTTTGCGGATCTATTAAACCGTCAGATAACGATTTAAAACTCTATAGAATTGCAAATAGTTATCCAAGAGAATTCACTTGATGATTGACTATAATTGATTTAGAGTTGCTAATAGTTATCTGAGGGTCTAACAGATCCACAAAGTTGTAGATACGTTATCTGTCAGATATTGTGGACTTATTAAACCATCAGATAACTATTTGCAACTCTATTATTGTTATGAAATGCAATTAGTTATCTGACGGTTTGATAGATCCGCAAAGTTACGGATGTGATATTTGTTTGTGGATCTATTAAACCGTCAAATAACGATTTAAAACTGTATAGAGTTGCAAATAGTTATCCAAGAGAATTCACTTGATGATTGGCTAGAATTGATTTAGAGTTGCTAATAGTTATCTGAGGGTCTAACAGATCCACAAAGTTGTAGATACGTTATCTGTCAGATATTGTGGACTTATTAAACCATCAGATAACTATTTGCAACTCTATTATTGTTATGAAATGCAATTAGTTATCTGACGGTTTGATAGATCCGCAAAGTTGCGGATGCGATATTTGTTTGTGGATCTATTAAACCGCCAGATAACTATTTGAAACTCTAATCATTGATAGAGCTGCAAATATTTATCTGAGGGAATTAACATGATAACTTATTTAAATCGCAATTTCCACCGATGTAATTTTATACTGTGATAAATAACGTATTTACAAGTTTGGGGATCTCCTTGTAGATTGTATGATTGTATTGAAATGCAAATAGTTATCTGACGGTTTATAGATCCGCAAAGTTACGGATACGTTATTTGGATCTATTAAACCATCAGATAACTATTTGAAACTCTAATCATTGACAGAGTTATAAATAGTTATCCAAGAGAATTTATTTCATGATTTTTTATCATTGATTAGAATTGCTAATAGTTATATTAAGGCACAAAGTTGTATATACGTTATCTGTCAGATATTGTGGATCTATTAAACTATCAGATAACCATTAGTGGTTATATTAAACCATCAGGTAACTATTTGCAACTCTGATCAATTGATAGAGTTGCAAATAGTTATCCGACGTTTAATAGATCTATAATGAGGTGTATTGCGTATCAAAAAATGTTAACAGTAACGTGTACGTTATTTGCAGCTTCACATTCTAATGTCATATGCAATTACGACGAATTTTATATTTGAATGTGATGATGCAAATAACGTACACGTTACTGTTAACGTTTTTTGATATGTAATACAGCTGGATATTTGACACATGACTTATCCACTACTTTGTGAATCTATTAAACCGTCAGATAATTATTTGGTGATAGTTATCTTACATTGTAATAAATATATAAGGAGATTGGAAACGCCCGTGGTAATTTGTGCATCCGCCTTCACGTGAGGCAATGCGGTTGCTGTGGGAATTTTCAGCGGACGTGAAAATGCTCATAGCGACAGCATTGCGCACGTTGTACAAACTGAAAATAAAAACGTGTTTTTCGTAGTTAATCACAAGCAAGGCACTATAGTTCGTAATCGAGTTTAACTACAAGCCGCTGAAGAGGTGGTGGCAGGGGGGCGCAGTGCGGTCCTGTGGCCGTCGCGCCCTGAATCCGCCTGAATGCGGGCCTGGCGCGGTTTGGCACACAGCCATCGGCGGGCAGATGTTGCCCCCCGCAGCCCGTGACAGGCGCGCAGCTGCGCGCATGCAGGGGGGCGCGCGGGGGGCGGACTAGCAACGTCAACCAACAAAATATATAATGCATGTGGTGGCAATCAATAAATAATGGCAATAATAATAATAACTAGGTTTAAAATTAACGATATTTCGGCGCCCGGGGCAGAGGGATATGCCGCTCGCGTGTTGCGCCTCCGCGGGGCCCCCGAGGGGGGCGCACAAGACGGGGGGCAGTTTTAGTGGAGATTCACACGCGTCGGCAATGGCGGCGGCCAACGCCCATGCCGCCGCCTGAGCGCGAGCGTCCGGGGCTCCTGCCCCCCACGTGTCCTCCTGTGTCCCGGGGGGCGCGCGCCCCCCCGCTTCTCCGGGGTGGCGGCGCGTGTCTCGTGGCATATCCCTTTGGCGGCCGCCGCAATATGCAAATATACATAAGAATTTTTGGCGTAAAAATAAAGCAAACCTTTTGATATCACATACGAGCGCCATTTTCGAACCTAATTTGATCAGTTACTTCACTATTGAATTGAAGGCAAGGCTGTATATGAAAATGGCATGTAAATTGTATATTATTCACTCATTCACTGTGTTTTTGGTATTTTTGTTCGGTGTCTCCCGTCCTGTCTCTAGTATTCGGTTACCGTGTATTTAGCTTGGTGCAAGCTTTTAGGAGGGACAGATCGGTGTCTCGGTCCGACATCGTACGCATATTTCATGATTTTGTTTGACGTCGATGCTTTTTGTTTTTGTTCCGTCGGACAGTGGTGGTCTCTGTTTTGGGCCGGGGACGGTTTAAACGGGGGCCCGCCTTGTACAGTTCTTATATTATATCTGATGGCGTGTTTGTGTGTGGTGTTGCGATAATAGAAATCAAAAACCGACTGTTCTGTTTAGCGATGAGATCACAAATGAGCTCTCTCCGCTCTCCTCCGGCCCTCCCGTCCCGTCCCGCTCAGACCTCGTTTCCGCTCGTCCCACAGTCGCGCGGGGTTCGATAACTGGCCCCAAAACAGCCAATCACAAAGCGCCAGCCTGTCGCTAACGGCGCGCGGCCCCAAGGACGGGACACGAGCGCCTCAACAGCAAGGCCGAGAACCCCCACAGCAACGCCACTGACTTCGCGCCAAAAACGAAACCCACATTTTGGGGGCGCAAACTCTCAAACTAACGCACATTCAGCAGCCACTCACCTGAAATTTCCTGCCAGGGGGGCCCAAAGTCCGCTCCAGGCGAAGGCACGCCGCGCAATTTTCATAAAACTGTCATGGCGCCACACGCCGCAATGCCGCCAACCGTTTTACCCCAACTGTGCGCCAACTTCACTCGCCACGACCACCAACTGCAAACTTGAAAATTAGACATAAGGGAGAAAATCAAAACTTAAATTTCTGCATTGACATGTATTAGTTATCTGTTACTCAAATTTCTGAAAATTTATAACTTGCAAATTTGATATTAGATTCGTGTACAGTACACCTGAAACTAATTCTCCTGAAAATTTGACAAACTTTCAGTACTAAATAAGGGAGAAAATGTAAACTTAAATTTCTGCAATGACATGTATTAGTTATCTGTTACTCAAATTTCTGAAAATTTATAATTTGCAAGTTTGATATTAGATTCGTGTACAGTACACCTGAAACTAATTCTCCTGAAAATTTGACAAACTTTCAGCGTTAAATAAGGGAGAAAATCAAAACTTAAATTTCTGCATTCACATGTATTAGTTATCTGTTACTCAAATTTCTGAAAATTTATAATTTGCAAGTTTGATATTAGATTCGTGTACAGTACACCTGAAACTAATTCTCCTGAAAATTTGACAAACTTTCAGCGTTAAATAAGGGAGAAAATCAAAACTTAAATTTCTGCATTCACATGTATTAGTTATCTGTTACTCAAATTTCTGAAAATTTATAATTTGTAAATTTGATATTAGATTCGTGTACAGTACACCTGAAACTAATTCTCCTGAAAATTTGACAAACTTTCAGTATTAAATAAGGGAGAAAATCAAAACTTAAATTTCTGCATTGACATGTATTAGTTATCTGTTACTCAAATTTCTGAAAATTTATAATTTGCAAATTTGATATTAGATTCGTGTACAGTACACCTGAAGCTAATTCTCCTGAAAATTTGACAAACTTGCAGTATTAAATAAGGGAGAAAATGTAAACTTAAATTTCTGCATTGACATGTATTAGTTATCTGTTACTCAAATTTCTGAAAATTTATAATTTGCAAATTTGATATTAGATTCGTGTAGAGTACACCTGAAAGTAATTCTCCTGAAAATTTGACAAACTTTCAGTATTAAATAAGGGAGCAAATCTAAACTTAACTTTCTGCATTAACAAGTATTAGTTATCTGTTACTGAAATTTCTGAAAATTTATAATTTGCAAATTTGATATTAGATTCGTGTACAGTACACCTGAAACTTAATCTCCTGAAAATTTGATAAACTTTCAGTATTAAATAAGGGAGAAAATCAAAACTTAACTTTCTGCATTAACAAGTATTAGTTATCTGTTACTGAAATTTCAGAAAATTTATAATTTGCAAATTTAATATTAGATTCGTGTACAGTACACCTGAAACTAATTCTCCTGAAAATTTGACAAACTTTCAGTATTAAATAAGGGAGAAAATCAAAACTTAAATTTCTGAATTGACATGTATTAGTTATCTGTTATTCAAATTTCAGAAAATTTATAATTTGCAAATTTGATATTAGATTCGTGTACAGTACACCTGAAACTAATTCTCCTGAAAATTTGATAAACTTTCAGCGTTAAATAAGGGAGAAAATCAAAACTTAAATTTCTGCATTGACATGTATTAGTTATCTGTTACTGAAATTTCTGAAAATTTATAATTTGCAAATTTGATATTAGATTCGTGTACAGTACACCTGAAACTAATTCTCCTGAAAATTTGATAAACTTTCAGTGTTAAATAAGGGAGAAAATTAAAACTTAAATTTCTGCATTGACATGTATTAGTTATCTGTTACTGAAATTTCTGAAAATTTATAATTTGCAAATTTGATATTAGATTCGTGTACAGTACACCTCAAACTAATTCTCCTGAAAATTTGATAAACTTTCAGTATTAAATAAGAAAGAAAATCAAAACTTAAATTTCTGCATTGACATGTATTAGTTATCTGTTACTGAAATTTCTGAAAATTTATAATTTGCAAATTTGATATTAGATTCGTGTACAGTACACCTGAAACTAATTCTCCTGAAAATTTGATAAACTTTCAGTGTTAAATAAGGGAGAAAATCAAAACTTAAATTTCTGCATTGACATGTATTAGTTATCTGTTACTCAAATTTCAGAAAATTTATAATTTGCAAATTTGATATTAGATTCGTGTACAGCACACCTGAAACTAATTCTCCTGAAAATTTGATAAACTTTCAGTGTTAAATAAGGGAGAAAATCAAAACTTAAATTTCTGCATTGACATGTATTAGTTATCTGTTACTCAAATTTCAGAAAATTTATAATTTGCAAATTTGATATTAGATTCGTGTACAGTACACCTGAAACTAATTCCCCTGAAAATTTGATAAACTTTCAGTATTAAATAAGGGAGAAAATGTAAACTTAAATTTCTGTAATGACATGTATTAGTTATCTGTTACTGAAATTTCTGAAAATTTATAATTTGCAAATTTGATATTAGATTCGTGTACAGTACACCTGAAACTAATTCTCCTGAAAATTTGATAAACTTTTAGTATTAAATAAGGGAGAAAATCAAAACTTAAATTTATGCATTGATATGTATTAGTTATCCATTACTGAAATTTCTGAAAATTTATAATTTGCAAATTTGATATTAGATTCGTGTACAGTACACCTGAAACTAATTCTCCTGAAAATTTGATAAACTTTCAGTGTTAAATAAGGGAGAAAATCAAAACTTAAATTTATGCATTGATATGTATTAGTTATCCATTACTGAAATTTCTGAAAATTTATAATTTGCAAATTTGATATTAGATTCGTGTACAGTACACCTGAAACTAATTCTCCTGAAAATTTGATAAACTTTTAGTATTAAATAAGGGAGAAAATCAAAACTTAAATTTATGCATTGATATGTATTAGTTATCCATTACTGAAATTTCTGAAAATTTATAATTTGCAAATTTGATATTAGATTCGTGTACAGTACACCTGAAACTAATTCTCCTGAAAATTTGATAAACTTTCAGTGTTAAATAAGGGAGAAAATCAAATCTTAAATTTCTGCATTAACATGTATTAGTTATCTGTTACTCAAATTTCTGAAAATTTACAATTTGCAAATTTTATATCAGATTCGTATACAGTACACCTGAAACTAATTCTCCTGACAATTTGACAAACTTTCAGTATTAAATAAGGGAGAAAATCAAAACTTAAATTTCTGCATTGACTTGTATTAGTTATCTGTTACTGAAATTTCTGAAAATTTATAATTTGCAAATTTGATATTAGATTCGTGTACAGTACACCTGAAACTAATTCTCCTGAAAATTTGACAAACTTTCAGCATTAAATAAGGGAGAAAATGTAAACTTAACTTTCTGCATTAACAAGTATTAGTTATCTGTTACTGAAATTTCTGAAAATTTATAATTTGCAAATTTGATATTAGATTCGTGTACAGTACACCTGAAACTAATTAACCTGAAAATTTTACAAAGTTTCAGGATTAAATAAGGGAGAAAATCAAACACTTAACTTTCTCAATTGACAAGTATAGATTAGCTATTACTGAAATTTCTGAAAATTTCTGAATTGGCAAGTATTGAAGAATTGGTGAAATTTTGACATTAAACTTAACGACTATTTAATAATAATCATAATAATACGTATGATTTTTTTTTACAATTAATTACTGTTCATTAGTTATGTTGATTCTGTAAGATCAAATTTAGTTCTCAAAATGAAATATTTAAATACTAACTAAAAAATGATGCTGCATTGTATTGGCAGATTTTTTTGTATATTTTCTGTTGCAGATTGCATTCATAGATTATATATTTCATGTAACAGTAAAATTGCAACTTTACTGTTGCAAACAAATAATTGTGCGAGTTCTGACTTACCTGGAAAAGATCTGTTTGCGGGCAGCACGACAATCCTACCAACATACAGCAACACAGCAGCACGGACGCCTACTTCACTCGCCATGGCCACCAACTGAAAACACATAAAAAACATATATGAGTATCATTAATCACAGAAATATTTAGACAATAGGCGACTTTTGGAATATTAGATTTTCCATAAATTTTTATAAATATTTAGATGATACGCGACTTTTGGAATTTTAGATTTTCCATAAATTTTCGTTTAGTTCTTCAATACGAGAGTATTGAGAAATTGTATTCAAAGAGATTTGAAAAATTTAAAAAAACAAATATTCTGACAACCAATATTTTGGTTAATAAAGAAAACACTTGGTAAAGTTTCACAAGTTTTATAGAATTGCTCTACAATTGTTTCAATATTATATGTTTCCACATGTTAGTTTGTACAGGCATTTAGTGATACCCTGTATTTTATTATTATGACCGACGGCCTATTTCTCGTGCCATGACCAATTGCCATCCCCAAATATTTTACTACCAATTTTGCTTCATCCACATAACTCATCAGACAGACAAACAGACAAATGTGCAGACAGTTATTGTTGTTCAACAGAGCAAAATTGAATTGGAAAACTGAAATTTTCAATTTTCAAAATCGACTGTCTTTAGCAAAATTGAATTGGAAAACTGAAATTTTCAATTTTCAAAATCAATTTTCTTAAGCAAAATTGAGTTGGAAAACTGAAATTTTCAATTTTCAAAATCGACTGTCTTTAGCAAAATTGAATTGGAATACTGAATTTTCAATTTTCAAAATCTTGTTTTCTTTAAGTGTATTTGTTACGCCACTGGTCCCGCATCATTATCCTAATCCTGTGTCGTCTGGGAAGGGCGAGCAGATAGACGGACGGACAATAGAAATCGCCATCAAATGTAAATGACCCCTCTTAACCGTTCAGACCGTTGAAGCGAGCGAGCACCATTGCAATAGAAGAATGATAAAAGAAGACGCGACTATAACATAATCTTCAGTGTCCGAGTAATGATCGGTCAGACGAGGATTCACAATTGACTAGAAATTCCGGGAAATACTTAATAACACTATTATTGATGATTTTGTAATTGGTTTGTACAATATGATGACTGCAAGTCCATTGCAAGTCCATCTATGGTCAATTTCTTAAAATTTACAAGCAGTAATTTTCAGTACTTGTCTGTCTACTGATGATGATTGCTTTGCAATCGAAATGTACATTTAGGGCCAGTTGTACAAACGTAGATTACGCAAATTCGATTTTAGATATGTGTACAGTACACCTGAAACTATTTCTCCTGAAAATTGATAAAGTTTCAGTAGTAATTAAGGAAGAAAATCAAACAGATAACTTTCTGAATTGACAAGTATGGGTTAACTATTACTGAAATTTCTAAAAATTTATTATTTGCAAATTTGATATTAGATTCGTGTACAGTACACCTGAAACTAATTCTCCTGAAAATTTGACAAAGTTTCAGTAGTAATTAAGAAAGAAAATCAGACAGATAACTTTCTGAGTTGACAAGTATGGGTTAGCTATTACTGAAATTTCTGAAAACTTATTATTTGCAAATTTGATTTTAGATATGTGTACAGTACACCTGAAACTAATTCTCCTGAAAATTTGACGAAAGTTTCAGGATTTTATTTCCATAACAAGTCCCTTTACAAGGATTAAAGTATCTAATATTGTGATCAAACATTCTTGACTGATTGTAATAAGCCATTTTTGATCTAATAACCCCAGCTCGTTTTTATTGCGCGAGTTCTATAGTATAGTATAGTATAGTATAGTATAGTATGTATAGTATAGATCAGTTTGCGAATCTGATATTTCCATAACAGTCCCCTTCAAGGTTTAAAGTATCTAATAATATGATAAAACATTCTTGAATGATTGTAATAAGCAATTTTTGATGTTTTAATCCTAGTACACGCAGTTTTTATTGCGCTAGTTCTATAGCATAGTATAGTATAGTTTAGTATAATATAGTATAGTATAGTTTAGTATAATATAGTACAGTGTAGTACAGTATTGTAGTACCTGGAAAAGATCTGTTCGAAAGCCTATATATTTCTATGCCCCTTAGGCCTTGGGAGGAGGCTACGATACCAGCGGTGAGCGGCAGCGGTGAGCGGCAGCGGTGAGCGGCAGCGGCGAGCGGTGGAGTGACAAAACAAACGTTAGGTTCACGATTTGAATGCAGCGTGCTGGGAAAACTTGACGCTTGTCGCCGCTCCTATACCATAGTACTCGCCGCTCGCCGCTGCCGCTCACCGCTGCCGCTCACCGCTCATCGCTGCCGCTCACCGCTCATATCGTTCCCGAGGCCTTAGCTGATTTAAAACATCTAATAATGTGATCAAAAATATTATTGACTGGTTGTAATAAGCAATCTTGGATCTAATCCCAGCGCACTACGTTTTTATTACGATGAGACCGTTATCAGAGTCGGTATTTGTTCACCTTTTGATCTCAAACGCGGCGTCAGATAAGAACGTTATCACCAGATTTCGCTCCCAAAACAAAATCCAACCGCACGAATGGGAAACGGTAGGTATCAACGTGAGCCACCGATTGATTGCCGCTATCTATGCAAATGTAAAATACACACGTGCCCCAGAAAAGCCCCCTTTAATAAGCACCGATTGCGACATTTACGTGTGCTAGATGTAAACAAAATATTTACGTGAACTATACTTGGGATTACTATTTTCAAAGTAGGAGAAAAGTTATCTGCCGGATAAAGAATAATACACCAAATGATGTTAAATAGTTGGGGACAAGTTATCTGCCGGATAAAAAATAATACACCAAATGATGTTAAATAGTTGGGGACAAGTTATCTGCCGGATAAAAAATAATACAGCAAATGTTGTAATAAATTTGGGGACAAGTTATCTGCCGGATAAAAATAATACAGCACATGATGTAAGCAAATTTATACACTAGCTGTACTTGGGATTGGTATTTTCAAAGTTAGGAACAAATTATCTGCCGGATAAACAATAATATATCAAATGATATATTCTCTTTAGTCTTTTCAAAGTTATGGACAAGTTATCTGCTAGATAAATAATGCTTTGGGGCTGGTCTTTTCAAAGTAGGAGACAAGTAATCTGCCGGATAAAGAATAATACACCAAATGATGTAAAATTGTTGGGGACAAGTTATCTGCCGGATAAAAAATAATACAGCAAATGATGTAATCAATTTGGGGACAAGTTATCAGCCGGATAAAAAATAATACAGCACATGATGTAAACAAAATTATACGCTAGCTGTACATGGGATTGGTCTTTTCAAAGTTGGGAACAAATTATCTGCCGGATAAACAATAATATATTAAATGATATATTCTCTTTAGTCTTTTCAAAGTTATGGACAAGTTATCTGCCAGATAAATAATGCTTTGGGGCTGGTCTTTTCAAAGTAGGGGACAAGTAATCTGCCGGATAAAGAATAATACACCAAATGATGTAAAATTGTTGGGGACAAGTTATCAGCCGGATAAAAAATAATACAGCAAATGATGTAATAAATTTGGGGACAAGTTATCTGCCGGATTAAAAATAATACAGCACATGATGTAATCAAATTTATACGCTAGCTGCACTTGGGATTGGTCTTTTCAAAGTTGGGAACAAATTATCTGTCGGATAAACAATAATATATCAAATGATATGTTCTCTTTAGTCTTTTTAAAGTTATGGACAAGTTATCTGCCAGATAAATAATGCTTTGGGGCTGGTCTTTCCAAAGTAGGGGACAAGTAATCTGCCGGATAAAGAATAATACACCAAATGATGTAAAATTATTGGGGACAAGTTATCTGCCGGATAAAAAATAATACATCAAATGATGTAATAAATTTGGGGACAAGTTATCTGCCGGATAAAAAATAATACAGGACATGATGTAAACAAATGTATACGCTAGCTTTACTTGGGATTGGTCTTTTCAAAGTTGGGAACAAATTATCTGCCGGATAAACAATAATATATCAAATGATATATTCTCTTTAGTCTTTTCAAAGTTATGGACAAGTTATCTGCCAGATAAATAATGCTTTGGGGCTGGTCTTTTCAAAGTAGGGGACAAGTAATCTGCCGGATAAAGAATAATACACCAAATGATGTAAAATTGTTGGGGACAAGTTATCTGCCGGATAAAAAATAATACAGCAAATGATGTAATCAATTTGGGGACAAGTTATCAGCCGGATAAAAAATAATACAGCACATGATGTAAACAAAATTATACGCTAGCTGTACATGGGATTGGTCTTTTCAAAGTTGGGAACAAATTATCTGCCGGATAAACAATAATATATCAAATGATATATTCTCTTTAGTCTTTTCAAAGTTATGAATAAGTTATCTGCCGGATAAATAAAGTTTATTTGGTTGGTCTTTTCGAAGTTATGGACAAGTTATCTGCCGGATAAATAATAATTAAGCCAATTTTAATTTCTTTAAAGAGTTCCAATCGACAAATAAGTTTGATTTAAACTTTGCTGGACGCCACTGCATTCGAATGGCGTTTTTCTCAGGCGGTGAATAAGTAACTGGACATGTTAGAAAGTGCACCAAGAATCCGGTCGCCTGTGCGCCCGAGGCTAACGAACAAACGCCGCTCGTTCACCTTTCAGGTACCTGAGAATCGTCCGTTGCTCGGCAACCGAGCGTTATACAGGGCAATCCAGAAAACGCGGAGCCCAAACAAATGCCTAACGTCCGTTGCTCGGCAACCGAGCGTTATACAGGGCGATCAAGAAAACGCGGCGCCCAAACAAATGCCAAACGAGCACGGAAAACAGTTGAAAACAGCATCTATGTTTACCGGGTTGCACGGCAACCGAACGTTATACAGGGTGACCCAGAAAACGCGACACCTAAAGAAATACAGAAAACAGTTGGCAACCCTGAGCAGTGCTCAACTATAGTATAATATAGTTTTATTAGTGTACTAACAATCATGTTTATAACACAGGTCTAGGTTACATGATTGGATGTGTAATGACCTTTGTAATTGACCTCTGGGCAAGCATAATTAATGTATTATTTATGAGCCGCAGATAATACTAAATAGTTTGTATAACAAGCGTGGATATAAAGCCCACAACGCACGAAGCATGTTTGGCACGAAAGCAAATTTCAAGTGAAATATGGGCTTATATCCACACACGAGACTGAAAAGTGGCTTATATCCGTACAGTGTAGTAGTAATGAAAAAAAATATGTGACCCTTTAAATCAACTTTACTTTACTGAACGTTAAAGAGACCGGAAAGTGGCTTATATCCGTACAGTGTAGCAGTAATGAAGAAAAAAATAACCCGTATTTTATTCAACACCCTGTATATTTGCAGAAAACTGATGAGCCACAAATAATAGTAATAGTTTGTATAACATATGTGGATATGAAGCCCATAACGCACGAAGGCAGGTTTGGCACGAAAACAAATTTCAAGTGCGATATGGGCTTATATCCACACACGAGACTGAAAAGTGGCTTATATCCGTACAGTGTAGTAGTAACGAAAAAAAATATGTGACCCTTTAAATCAACTTTACTTTACTTAACTTTAAAGAGACTGAAAAGTGGCTTATATCCGTACAGTGTAGTAGTAACGAAAAAAAATGTGATCCTTTAAATCAACTTAACTTTGCTCAACTTTAAAGAGACCGGAAAGTGGCTTATATCAGTACAGTGTAGTAGTAATGAAAAAAAATGTAACCCTTTAAATAAACTTTACTGTACTTAACTTTAAATTTAAAGTTGAATAAAATACATGAGAAATACATGTTGAATGTATTTTATTCAACCTTAATTTTAAATTTAAAGTTAAGTACAGTAAAGTTTATTTAAAGGGTTACATTATTTTTTTTTCATTACTACTATACTGTACGGATATAAGCCACTTTCCGGTCTCTTTAAAGTTCAGTAAAGTAAAGTTGATTTAAAAGGTCACATTTTTTTTTCGTTACTACTACACTGTACGGATATAAGCCACTTTCCGGTCTCTTTAAAGTTGAGTAAAATACATTCAACATCGTGAATATCTGCAGAAAAATTACATTTTCGCAAGACACTTTACGTTCGTTACTTTTTCGTGTGATTGTAATAATTCTTAACAAACTGTTATTCGCGTAAAAACAGATAACGTTGTTATCACTTTTGCTCTCTTAGCAATAAAAACAAATGACTGGCGTAAAAGTACGTGGAAACGTGTGTAAATGTATGTATAATGAACGAGTGTTTATGAAAGCAGCCCGATATGAAAAAGCAGTAAAATAAAAGCAAAATTAAATCTGTGAATGCAATCTACAACAGGAAAAAGATTTAAAAAAATACTGCCAATAAAATGCAGCATCCATATTTTTGTTAATATTTAATTATTTTAGTTTGCAAACTTAATTTAGCAGGTTCAACATAACTGATGAACCGCAATTAATTGTACATAAAAATCGTACGTATTATTATAATTATTATTATTAAATAATCGTTTAGTTTAATGTCAAATTTCACCAAAACTTGTGAGTTTAGAAAGTTATATGTTTGATTTTCTCCCTTATTTAAGACTGAAATTATTTTCAGGTGTACTGTACACTAGTCTAATACCAAATTTGCAAATAATAAATTTTCAGAAATTTCAGTAACAGATAACTAATACTTGTTAATGCAGAAAGTTAAGTTTAGATTTGCTCCCTTATTTAATACTGAAAGTTTATCAAATTTTCAGGAGAACTAGTTTCAGGTGTACTGTACACGAATCTAATATCAAATTTGCAAATAATAAATTTTATGATTATTATTAACGAATAGTAAAATTGAATTGTAGAAATTATAGAAAAAATAACTTTTCGATTGTACCAATACTTCAGACAAAAATTGTAAATAATGATTACAAGCAAGAGAAAACATTGCAATGATTTAAGAAGTGCGTTAGTAAGAGGTGAGTCACCTTTAAAATTTCTAATTAATCACGTCATTACCGTGAAATATGATTACGTGGAATTCTTTACGGACGTTATAACCAAACCGCACGTATTTATAAGCGAAATGTTAATGAAATTACCACTTTCTCAGTATCGGAATAAATCAGTAATTCCCATTACTCGTCATTACTCTCATTACTCATTACTTATCATCAGTACTCATATATTTCAAAGATTGAGCGACGTTTTTATTTTAAATATTTTAAATTGATGAATGCTCTTCTACAGTGCGTAAACTAAGTTTTTGCGCACTGCAGTGCATAAAGTGATACTTTTTAGTACAAGTACGTAACAATTGGTCGCACAGTTGGTTTGGCTGATAATTTTGGTGATATTTCAATAAAAAATAATAAATCACTAAGTAAATCGAAGTTTTTTAACATCAGAGCGTAAACTAAGTTTTTACGTAACACTGTGCAATTTTCTATGGAAAACTGTGACTTTACTAGTTGTAATTTGCATTTTTAAAAGTATCAATTTTGAAATTTCAACGATCAATTTTCGATGGAAAACCTGTAAACTTTGTAGTGGTAATTTACATTTGTAATTTACATTTTCTATGGAAAAACTTTCGAAATTCTGTGGAAAAACTTTCAATTTTCTAGTTGTAATTTACATTTTTAAAACTATCAATTTTTAAGTTTCAACTTTCAATGGATAAACTAGTAAATTTTCTACTTGTAATTTTTATATTTAAAACTATCCATTTTGAAAATTTAACTTTCAATTTTCTATTGAAAAACTATTAATTGTCTAGTTGTTATTTACATTTTTAAAACTATCAATTTTAAAATTTCAACTTTCTATGGATAAACTAAATTTTCTAGTTGAAATTTACATTTACAAACTATCAATTTTCGAATTTGAATTTTCTATGGAAAAACTGTAAATTTTCTAGTTGTAATTTACATCATTAAAACTATCAATTTTGAAATTTCAGCTGACAATATTCTATGGAAAAACTGTAACCTTTGTAGTTATAATTTACATTTTTAAAAGTATAAATTTTGAAATTTCAACGATCAATTTTCGATGGAAAAACTGTAAACTTTGTAGTTGTAATTTACATTTTTAAAACTCAATTGTATCAAATTTGAAATTTCAACTTTCAATTTTCTATGGAAAAACTTTCGAAATTCTGTAGAAAAACTTTCAATTTTCTATGGAAAAACTGTCAATTTTCTAGTTGTAATTTACATTTTTAAAACTATCAATTTTTAAGTTTCAACTTTCAATGGATAAACTAGTAAATTTTCTACTTGTAATTTTTATTTTTAAAACTATCCATTTTGAAATTTCAACTTTCAATGGATAAACTAAATTTTCTAGTTGTAATTTATATTTATAAACTATCAATTTTAAAATTTAAATTTTCTATAGAAAAACTGTAAATTTTCTAGTTGTAATTTACATTTTTAAAACTATCAATTTTGAAATTTCAACTTTCAATGGATAAACTAAATTTTCTAACTGTAATTTACTATTATAAACTATCAATTTTGAAATTTCAATTTCCTATGGAAAAACTGTCAATTTTCTAGTTGTAAGTGTACATTTTTAAAACTATCAATTTTGAAATTTCAACTTTCAATTGATAAACTACTAAATATTCTACTTGTAATTTTTATTTTTAAAACTATCCATTTTGAAATTTCAACGTATAATTTTGTATTGAAAAACTATTAATTTTCTAGTTGTTATTTACGTTTTTAAAACTATCAAATTTAAAATTTTAACTTTCAATTGATAAACTAAATTTTCTTGTTATAATTTACATTTATAAACTATCAATTTAGAAATTTCAATTTCCTATGAAAAAATTGTAATTTTCTAGTTGTAATTTACATTTTTAAAACTATCAATTTTGAAATTTCAACTATCAATTTTCGATGGAAAAACTGTAAACTTTGTAGACATAATTTACATTTTTAAAACTATCAATTTTGAAATTTCAACTTTCAATTTTCTATGGAAAAACTTTCGACTTTCTGTGGAAAAACTTTCAATTTTCTATGGAAAAACTGTCGATTTTCTAGTTGTAATTTACATTTTTAAAACTATCAATTTTCAAATTTCAGCTGTCAATTTTCTATGGAAAAACTGTTTATATTGAAGTTGTAATTTATATTTTTGAAACTATCAATTTTCAATGGATGATGAACTGTAAATTTACGAGTTGTAATTTACATTTTTAATTTCAACTTTCAAAATAGATAGTTTTGTCTATGAAAAATTGAATTTGAAAAAACTGTTTGAAAAACGATAATTATTTGTTGCGGAGCATTTGTTATCAGTTATTCAATTGTCCGAAACAAAGGCAATAAACATCCGTGGATTTTGTCTGTTGCAAAGGAGCGTTTGTAATCAGTTGTTCAATTGTCCGAAACAAAAACAATTGACATCCGCTGATTTTTGTGTTGGGGAGCATTTGTTATTGCCCAAAGTATCAGTTGTTTAGTTGCCCAAAACAAAAGCAATACATAACCGCGGTGATTGTTTGTTGGGGAGCATTTGTTATCAGTTGTTCAATTGTCCAATATAAAAGCTTCAACTTTCAAAATTGATAGTTTTGTCTATGAAAAATTTAATTTGAAAACAACTGTTTGAAAAACGATAATTGTTTGTTGGGGAGCATTTGTTATCAGTTATTCAATTGTCCGAAACAAAGGCAATAAACACCGTGGATTTTGTCTGTTGCAAAGGAGCGTTTGTAATCAGTTGTTCAATTGTCAGAAACAAAAACAATAAACATCCGCTGATTTTTGTGTATGGGAGCATTTGTTGTTGCCCAAAGTACCAGTTGTTTAGTTGTCCAAAACAAAAGCAATACACAATCGCGGTTATTGTTTGTTGTGGAGCATTTGTCTTCAGTTGTTCAATTGTCCAATATATAAGCTTCAACTTTCAAAATTGATAGTTTTGTCTATGAAAAATTGAATTTGAAAATAACTGTTTGAAAAACGATAATTGTTTGTTGGGGAGAATTTGTTATCAGTTATTCAATTGTCCGAAACAAAGGCAATAAACACCGTGGATTTTGTTTGTTGCAAAGAAGCATTTGTAATCAGTTGTTCGAAAAATTGAATTTGAAAATAACTGATTGAAAACAATAGTTGTTTGTTGGTGAGCATTTGTTATTAGTTATTCAATTGTCCGAAACAAAAACAATTAACATCCGCTGATTTTTTGCGTTGGGGAGTATTTATTGTTGCCCAAAATATCAGTTGTTTAGTTGCCCAAAACAAAAGCAATACACAACAGCGATTATTGTTTGTTGTGGGGCATTTGTTTTCAGTTGTTCAATTGTCCAATGTAAAAGCAATAAACAGCCGCGATTATTGTTTGTTGGGGAGCATTTGTTATCAGTTGTTCAATTGTCCGAAACCAAAGCAATAAACAATCGTGGTAATTGTTTGTTGGGGAGCATTATTTGATATTAGTTCTTCAATTGTCCGAAACGCAAAAAACAGCCGCTGATTTTGCTATTTATGGAGCATTTGTTATCAGTTGTTTAATTCAATTGTTCGATACAAAAGCAATAAACAGCCGCGATTATTGTTTGGTGGAGAACATTATTTGTTATCAGTTATTCAATTGTCCGAAACAGACGCAATAAACATGCGCTGATTTTGTTATTTAGGGAGCATTTGTTATCAGTTGTTCAATTGTCCAATATAAAAGTTTCAACTTTCTAAATTGATAGTTTTGTCTATGAAAAATTGCATTTGAAAATAACTGTTTGAAAAACGATAATTGTTTGTTGGGGAGCATTTGTTATCAGTTATTCAATTGTCCGCAACAACCGCAATAAACATCCGCTGATTTTGTTAGTTAGGGAGCTTTTGTTAGCAGTTGTTCAATTGTCTGAAACAAAAGCAATAAACAGCCGTGATTATTGTTTGGTGGAGAACACTATTTGTTATCAGTTATTCAATTGTCCGAAACAAACACAATAAACATGCCCCGAGTTTATTATTTAGGGAGCATTTGTTATCAGTTGTTCAATTGTTCGATACAAAAGCAATAAACATCCGCTGATTTTGTAAGTTAGGGAGCTTTTGTTAGCAGTTGTTCAATTGTCTGAAACAAAAGCAATAAACGTCGAGAGATTTTGTTTGTTACAAAGGAACATTTGTTATTAGTTATTCAATTGTCCGAAGTAAAAGCAAGAAATTTTCACGGATTTTGTTTATTGCACAGCATTTGTTTCTTTTGTTATTAAACTGTTTCAAACAAAAGCAATAAACTCCCGCGGAGTTTGTTTTTTTGCACAGCATTTGTTGGTAGTTATTCAATTGTCCGAAACAAAAGCAATGTCGTAATTGCATTTTTACGAAAAGTCCGAGAATTTTGTTTCAAACAGTTGAATAACAAACGAAACAAATGCTGTGCAATAAACTTCCACGGATTTTGTTTATTGTACAGCATTTGTTTCTTTTATTATTAAACAGTTTGAAACAAAAGCAATAAACATCCGCGGGTTTGTTTATTGCACAGCTTTTGGTTCGTTTGTTATTCAACTATTTGAAACAAAAGCAATAAACATCCGCGGATTTTGTTTATTGCGCAGCTTTTTTTTTGTTATTCAACTGTTAGAAACAAAATGCTCGGACGTTTCGTAAAAATACAATTACGCCGCATTTTTGTGCGTTGAGGATTTTACGCGAGCAGATGGCAAAAATGCGTATCTCATAAGCTGAGGCACGTAAAGGCGAGTAAATAGAGTAAAAATATATCCAGGTGCATGACGCACGGGGTCCAGGAATAGCAACAGGAACGGCCACATCCTCTTGGGGGGATCAATACCCCCACCCCCGCACTTGCAAGATTTCCCCTCGCCGAAGCGGAAGTGCAATTTAAGGTTATTGCGCATCGGCTGGGAACAAATGAGCGGCGTTTCCGGCGCCGCTCTTTTGTTCCGAGCAAACGCACAGCCGGCGCCATCTGCACGCGCGTGCAGGAACCTGCGCTTTCAGGGGCCCCCGCAGATTCGAAAACTGCCGCGGCAAAGCAGCAGATGATAATAAAAGCGCTGGAATTCCCGAGGGTCACGGAACAGGTTCCGCGCGATGATCGCCCAAGAGGCGATTAGCGCTGGCGCATCGGGAAGTTTTTTTTCGTGTCTTTGAACTATAAACTGCAAACGACAATCAAAATAAAACCAAAACACTGCCAGCCTTATGCACAAACCCAACAAATATTGATGATTAGGTTAAAAATAAACCCATTGATAATCGAGAGTGTTTCGCAAGATGTTTACCAAATACAGCCAATCGCAGTGGTAATTGATTGTCCGGTTTGAAGAAACGCTTCAACGTTTACACTGTCTTAATCAGTAAGTACGAACTATTGTTTGAGTAGCCGAGTACACACAAACAAATGCAACACTTGTTAATAACAAATGCGAGACTTGTTACTAACAAATGCAAACACTTGTTACTAACAAATGCGACACTTGTTACTAACAAATGCAAACACTTGTTACTAAGAAATACAACACTTGTTAATAACAAGTGCAACACTTGTTAATAACAAATGTGACACTTGGTTACAATCAAATGCAACATTTGTTAATAACAAATGCAACACTTGTACTAACAAATGCAATACTTGTGCTAACAAATGCAATACTAACAGACTGGAATTCAATTGATATTTGAAAATCGGAACCTGTTTTGCACCATCCCCCGGGGCTAACCTGTAAGTCTCTGTTCCGACAGTACACCCGCCCAACGGTTGAGAATGAGAGGAGTGGACGGGGTGAGTCTTGCAGGGCTGCTTTGCATCGTCTCAGCGCTGGTCGGCGCGCAGAGGGCCAGCCCGTGCCCGGAAATCTTCCGCTACGAACCAAGGCCCGAGGGGCAGCTGGACAAGTGGACGGGCATCATCACGGTCTCGTCCAGGGACGACCTGGAGGGCATCTGGCTGCAGGTGTCCCTCGACTACAAAGCCCACGTCCTCCTGGTAAGCCAACCGAAGACAGAAAGCAGACATATTTTGCTTCAGCAGGGCATTTTTAACACCCCCAAACCCAGGAAACAATCATTCGCATTTGATGGTTCTCTCATCTCGGAAGACAATTTATGGTGTTTCTGCCCAAAAATAGACGTTAACAGTTATTTCATCTCTGAAAACAATTTATGGTGTTGCTTCTCAACAACGGAGGTTCGCAAACGTTTTTTAAATCATAGGTGCCTCGCATTAATGAAAAATGAGGGGGTGCTAATCAAATATAGAGGTTCGCAATTGGATTTAGACTGCAGGTGCCTCATATTAGTGCAAATTCTTTCATCTCTGGAGACAATTTATGGTGTTGCTTCCCAAACACGGAGGTTTGCAAACCTTTTTTTAAACCATAGGTGCCTCGCATTAATGAAAAATGAGGGGGTGCTAATCAAATACAGAGGTTCGCAATTAGATTTAGACTGCAGGTGCCTCGCATTAATGAAAAAAGAGGGGTTGCTTTTCAGATACACAGGTTTGCAATGAGTTTTAAACTGCAGGTGCCTCACATTAGTAACACAGGAAAGTCAGCACACTTTCAATGTGAAACATTTTTGTTTCAAACATCAATATTTAAATGTTCATTTATGTGGTGTGTTTGCCCGTTAGAATTGGTTCGGGCAGTCGACGTCCCGCAACAACAAGGACTATACCATCCGGAACACGAGCTACCAACTGGCGGCTGGCTCTACGCTTCCGGTCAAGATCCAGGTGTCTTACAATGCGGCCGATAGGATTCCCAATGTCTTCAGGATACGGCTGAACGGCCGCACTATATGCACCGGCACCGCCAGACCGGCCCCAACGACCACCACAGAGACCCCCCCAGAGGTGCCTGCAAGCACCCCGGAGCCCACCGAGGGGCAGATGGCTCCGCAGAGCACGTTGGGCATTGATGGGGGCGTGGATGCTGTACCCATACCGTAAGTACTGCAAACATCTTTCACACTAACTGCACAAAGCAAGTCACGATATTAATAATAATTGCGTTCAAGGTTTTATCCATAAGTTACCAGTTATTTATTTAAGGTATTATTATTATTATCAATTAATATCATCACTGCTTTTATTTGCTATTGTTTTAAGGGACGGTATCGACGCTCCGAAACCGACGGACGTATTCCTGGGCGACCACGTGCTCTTCAGCAACCACAACTTGCCTAACCCGATTGGGGGTACGCCGGTACTGTCCCTCGACATTCCCTGTGGGACCGTGGCAGTAAGGGGGAAGCCGTTGATAACGAGAGGGCAAGATTCGGCCGAAGGTACGCCTTAAATTAAGTTAATATCGCTGTGTAAGCCGATTTGTTTGCGATCATTCAGGCGATTGGCCCTGGCACGTGGCCATCTACACCCCCGTCGGATCGGACATGCGGTACATATGCGGCGGGAGCCTGATAAGCAAGACGCACGTGTTAACTGCAGCACACTGCGGCACCAAATCCAACACACAACAGGCAGGCAACATCAACGCATACATCATATATTTGGGTAAGATTCACAAACATCTTTCAGTATTATTATTATTATCGGGACAGCACAAAGACTGTTATGTTGGTTATAATCTTCCAGAGTGTCTTTTCAAAAATCTCCATTTTGACAGATATGGCATTCATAATTCAATATTCACCAATGCCTTTCAATATTATTATTATTATCGTATATTAATAGTGTAATAAAGATTGCACTACTAGTATTATTATCGGAAATATTACCATTTCAATAACGTTCATTCGATTATTTTTTGTCATTATAATAGCATCAGATTCAATTATCAATTTATTTTCGGGCATCCGAATACTAATCAGTATCATCCCATGTGACTCTGTATGGGTCATTATAATCGCACCCAATTGTTTTCGGGCATCTGATTACTAATCGGAGTAACATCCCATGTGTGTAAATGCAAAGGTCGGACGAACCTGAAAAAGCAGGGCCGCATGACGCAGGAGCGGCGTGTCTCCAAGATAACGGTCCATCCGCTGTACAACAGCACGTACTTCTACAACGACCTGGCCATCATGAGGCTGGCGAAGCCGGTGGACGTCACGGACTTCGTCCGGCCGGTCTGCCTGTGGTCCAGGGGCCCGTCGGTGAGCGTCGTCGATAAGCTGGGTAAGTGCTGGCACCGGCGGTTGGAAGCAGATTATAACCAGCGAGGTTGCAGGTTTCGTGGTAGGCTGGGGCTTCACCGAGCGCGATATCATCACCGACCACCTGCAGGAGACGCAGATGCCCGTCGTCGACGCCCTCACCTGCATATTCTCCAACAGGAACTTCTACAACAGGTTCACCTCACCGACAACGTTCTGCGCCGGATTTAGGAACGGTTAGTAAGAGGCAGCAGTTATAATCCTCCGGTGTGTATTTTCAAAATTCCCCAATTTGACAGCTGTCAAAAATCAGTTATGGCAGTTATAATCCTACGGTGTCTTTTCTCAAAATTCTCCATTTTGTCAGCTGTCAAATTTTTTTTTCCGTGACAGTCATAATCCTCAGGTGTGCCTCATTTGACAGCTGTCAAAAATCATACATTTCTTATGATTGCTTCCTTCTCCTTGACGGCAACTAAATTCATGTTGCGAGATGGCCCAAACAATAATTGAATATTTTATAGGGACTTCGGTTTGTAACGGCGACTCTGGCGGCGGCATGTTCTTCCCAAAGCTGGGGGCCAACATGGAGCCGGAGCGCTGGGAGCTGCGCGGCATGGTTTCGCTGAGCCTGGTGCTGCAGCAGAAGGTGTGCGATCCTTACAACTACGTGGTGTTTACGGACGTGGCTCACTACGTCGACTGGATCAAGAAGAACATGGACTGATTTGATACATGAACGGGGGGAAGCCCCCCGAACAGGGGGGCTTCTGAATGATCTGTACGACGGCTGAGCCGTGGATGTAATTGATTAATATATTCGTTTTGTGCTTGAGCGTTTTTATTTGAAAAATTGGAACCGATTCGGTTTTTCCATCCACAGATAAATGTTATCGATAGTTTTTCAACGGTTTAATCCAGAAGATTACAAATAGCAATGCTTCGTTCAAAAAATTGCAGCCATCATAAGTGTTGGGTTTTTCCACCCACAGATAAAAGTTATCGATTGTTAATCCCCAAAATTTCAGATATTAATTCCTTGTTCAAATAATTATAGCTTTGATAAGTATTCGTGTTGGATAAGTGTTGAGTTTTTTGACCCACAGATAAAAGTTATCAATAGTGTTCTGACGGTTTAATTCATAGGATTAGAAATATTAATTCCTGGATCAAATAATTGTAGCTTTGATAAGTAATTGTATTAGATAAGTGTCGAGTTTTCCACCCACAGATAAAAGTTATCAATAGATTTCTAACGGTTTAATTCACAGGATTCGAAATATTAATTCCTTGTAATTATTAATTGTAATAATTAAGAGGATTAGAAATAGTAATGCTTTGTTCAAATAATTGCAGCTTTGATAATAAGTGATGGGGTTTTCCATCCCCAGATAAAAGTTATAATTGTTTTCTGGCGGTTTATCCAAAGGACAAGTAATGTTCATTTCTTGTTTAAACAATTGCAGTCAACTGATAATTGTGCAGATATTAACAATTAAAGACAATTGATTGACAATTGACAAGTTACAATTGTTTTCTGACAGTTTAAATTGTTAATTTCTTGCTTAATCAATTGCAGTCAACTGACAAGTTACAATTGTTTTCTGACAGTTTATCCACAACATAAGAAATGTTAATTTCTTGCTCAAACAATTGCTCACAACTGATAATTGTGCAGATATTATCAATTAAAGACAATTGATTGACAATTGGCAAGTTACAATGGTTTTCTGATAGTTTATCCACAGGATAAGAAATGTTAATTTCTTGCTCAAACAATTGCAGTCAACTGATAATTGTGCAGATATTATCAATTAAAGACAATTGATTGACAATTGACAAGTTACAATTGTTTTCCAACAGTATATACACAGGATAAGAAATCATAAGTTCTTGTTCAAACATTTGCAGTCCACTGATAATTGTGCAGATATTATCAATTAAAGACAATTGATTGACAATTGACAAGTTCCAATTGTTTTCTGACAGTTTATCCACAGGATAAGAAATGTTAATTTCTTGCTCAAACAATTGCAGTCAACTGATAATTGTGCAGATATTATCAATTAAAGACAATTGATTGACAATTGAGAAGTTGCAATGGTTTTCTGACAGTTTATCCACAGGATAAGAAATGTTAATTTCTCGCTCAAACAATTGCAGTCAACTGATAATTGTGCCGATATTATCAATTAAAGACAATTGACAAATTCCAATTGTTGTCTGACAGTTTATTCACAGGATAAGAAATGTTAATTTCTTGCTCAAACAATTGCAGTCAACTGATAATTGTGCAGATATTATCAATTAAAGACAATTGATTGACAATTGAGAAGTTACAATGGTTTTCTGGCAGCTTATCCACAGGATAAGAAATGTTAATTTCTTGCTCAAACAATTGCAGTCAACTAATAATTGTGCAGATATCATCAATTAAAGACAACTGACAACTGACAAGTTACAATTGTTTTCTGACAGTTTATCCACAGGATAAGAAATGTTAATTTCTTGCTGAAACAATTGCAGTCAACTAATAATTGTACAGATATTATCAATTAAAGACAACTGAACAATATAATGCCCTCTGGCGATTGTTAGAAGAAATGGGGCGCTTTTAAATAACAAACAATTGAACAACGGAAATAAAGTTGCGATTTAAAAATAGCACAGCATCTCAGCTGACTAACGAGATGTTTTCAGGTTGAGCTCATTTGGCCTTGACAGATGCAAAACCGTAGAATTTATAATTGGCGGTTAATCATTGACGGATGTAAACAAAAGCAATTCATGCGAAACAATTATCTCAAACAAAACACATTGTGAAGTGAAACTTATTGAATAGTTTTAGAGCAAACTCGTTGGGAGTTGCACATAGAAGTCAGTACGGTTAAACTTTTTCAATAATCCGCAAAACTGCGGTACATTTCTCAATCAAATTTAATTGTAAAAATTTTAATTGGAAAATCAAAATACTACAAAATCAAAGAACAGCAAATATAAAAATATTCAGTGTGCTGATTGGAAAATTTGCATTTTTTTCAGTGTGCTAATTGGCAAATTTGCAAAACTTTTACAATATTCCGCAAAACTGTGGTACATTTCTCAATCAAATTTAATTGTAAAAATTTTAATTGGAAAATCAAAATTCTACAAAATCAGAGAACAGCAAATATAAAAATATTCAGCGTGCTAATTGGAAAATTTGCATTATTTTCAACGTGCTAATTGGAAAATTTGCAATTTTTTCATCATACGAAGTGGAAAATTTCTCAAACTAGTTTTTTTGTGTAAACAGTAAACATGTTAATTATTTATAGAACCACATGGATTCTAAGTAACTATTGTTTTGCTTTTGCGAATAATAATTTTGTGAACGTATCTTTTTTGTACTCTTAATAATTGTATCTTTAAAAAAAGCTATAACAAAATCAAATAAACAGGAAATTGATAAAAACAATAAGTTGTGGTTGCCACAAACTGCATTATTCTACAGATTAAAAGCCGCCTATAATTAAGTTGCAGCACATTTTTACCCCGGAAACTTTACGTACTAAAAATGGTTTATATTTGCAGCACCAGAATTTAGCAATGTTGCTGCGACTA
This sequence comes from Othius punctulatus, assembly GCA_951805005.1. Taxonomy (NCBI): domain Eukaryota; kingdom Metazoa; phylum Arthropoda; class Insecta; order Coleoptera; family Staphylinidae; genus Othius; species Othius punctulatus. The sequence continues at coordinate 2,886,122 of OX638146.1, forward strand.
ATACTACCGTGCTGCGTTCTCTGCGCAATTGAAGCGCAAGTCCGCTCGCCCTGCCCACGGTTATTCAGGTACGACGGGAAAGTTTCAAACGACAGCTGGCAAGGGACGCTGACCATGTTCACATCGCAAGAGCTGTTCGGAGTGTGGATACAATTGAATCTCAATAGTTCCGTAAACGTGCTCAGTGTAAGTTACAAGAAAATAACGTTAATGGTGTGATTATTCCGGCATTATTTATGGTGGGAGATACCATTTGAAGTTTAGTTGAGTTTAATACAAATTCTACTTTTTTCATTGTTTGTGGATTTTTCAAAATTAGTAAGAACTGGTGGATTATCTTAAAGTTTCGTTAAACTAAATCAATCAATTTAAGTGTGTCGGATCATGTTTTATATGAGTTCAGATTTCAGCATTTAAAACCAGTTTTATGTCGCGGCATAACCATTTGGTAAACACCGGTCAACTACGGACATACGAAACGGTAGAACCAATTTGGTTTATTTGTCCACAGATAAAAAAAACAGTTTTATGTCGCGGCATAACCATTTGGTAAACACCGGTCAACTACGGACATATGAAACGGTAGAACCAATTTTGTTTTTCCGTCCACAGATAAAAGTTATCGATAGTTTTTCGATGGTTTAATCCACTAATATTGTCGATAGACTACTAATATATCGTCGGTGAAACCAGAAAATAGTTTAGTAATTAGGCAAATTAATTAAGATGCTTCACACATTTTCCACATTTACTAAATAATGAGATATTAGCGCCACTAAGATAAGTGCCCCTAAAAGATAAGCGCCACTTAAATGAGATATTAGCGCCAGTAGTTGTTCTTTCTGTTGATAAAATTTAATTGTAGATTTATTTGAGATTCCTAACACTGAAAAATTATGTATTTTTGTATATATATTTTTTTCAATTATGCAAAACACTTAATGGGATGTTACTATAATTATTACAATCTGATCAAAGATGGATCAATTAGTATTGTTATGCCAACTTAAATTACTAAATGAAGGTTTCTATTTTTGTATGACACGTAAAATTAAGACGTCAAAATTCTCTACTGTAAAATTTACATTTTAGGAGTTACACTGTTTTCTGGTTTTTCCGATGATATATAGTCCATATGTAAACTAAATTTCCGATAACTCTAATGATCAGTAATATTTTAAAGATATTTAATATTTTGTAAAAACGTTTCTTGTTTCACCGACAATATATAGGCGATCTGTAAACTAAATTTTTTGATAACTCCAATGATAAGTAATATTTTAAAGATATTTAATATTTTGTAAAAACGTTTCTTGTCTCACCGACAATATATAGTCGATCCGTAAACTAAATTTTCGATAACTCCAATGATAAGTAATATTTTAAACATATTTAATATTTCGTAAAAACGTTTAGTCATTATCCCGCAATTTATATCTAGTCAGTAAAGATGTACCTCGTCTCCTCTTTCAGACCCGGTTCGGTTTGCCCTCGACGGACAACAACAAAGACTTTCTGATTGAGGCCCCCGACCGCCACCTCCAGGAGAACTCGGTACATTTCGTGCGCTTCACGGCGAGGTACAGCCCGCAGCGGCACGTGCCCGCCGTGCGGCGGATCAGCGTCAACGGGAAAACCATCTGTCCCCGCCGGGGCACGAGGGCCCGGAAACAGCCGGCCGTCTTTCTCAACGCACGCTAAAACAAAACCACTCCTTAAGATGTGCACACATCAAATAGTAACAGTTTGTGGAAGCAGACAAGATTACGTTATACGTTTAAAAAAAAATAATAAGTTGGCAACTAGCCCGGAATGTTACGGCGCTTAAACGATTCGCTGGTTATTTATTTATAAAGTTGCATGCATGAAATTTAATAGGCATCAAAAGTGATAATTTTGTGACAGTATTACCAAAAATAATTTGTATAAAATTTTGTATACCGACATATCAGTCAAATTTTGCTAGCATCAGTTATTATAACCACAAAATGAAAGTAATATACTGACATACATCATATGTCATCGCAATTTATGTGCTTTGCACCGTAAAGTTGAGTTAAATCCTGCCGTGATCATGTGAAAATCAGAAAAACTTAGTTATCTTGCGCAACAAAAGTGTCATCCCGTCAATAATTATAAACAAAAAAACATAACTGTCATTTTCTTTGCTAGTCATTTTTCATGCCTACCAACAAAAATGTCATCGCAATTTATGTATATTGCATAGTAAAGTTGACTTAAATTCTGCCGTGAATCATGCAAAAATCAGAAAAACTTAGTTATCTTGCGCAACAAAATTGTCATCCCGTCAATAATTATAAACAAAAAAACATAACTGTCATAACTGTCATTTTCTTGGCTAGTCATTTTTCATGCCTACCAACAAAAATGTCATCGCAATTTATGTATATTGCATAGTAAAGTTGACTTAAATCCTGCCGTGAATCATGTAAAAATCAGAAAAACTTAGTTATCTTGCGCAACGAAAGTGTCATCCCGTCAATAATTATAAACACAAAACATAACTGTCATAACTGTCATTTTTCATGCCTACCAACAAAAACGTCATCGCAATTTATGTATATTGCATAGTAAAGTTGACTTAAATCCTGCCGTGAATCATGTTAAAATCAGAAAAACTTAGTTATCTTGCGCAACGAAAGTGTCATCCCGTTTATAATTATAAACACAAAATAAACTATCATAACTGTAATTTTCTTTGCTAGTCATTTTTCATGCCTACCAACAAAAATGTCATCGCAATTCATGTATATTGCATATTAAAGTTGACTTAAATCCTGCCGTGAATCATGTGAAAATCAGAAAAACTTAGTTATCTTGCGCAACAAAAGTGTCATCCTGTCAATAATTATAAACAAAAATACATAACTGTCATAACTGTCATTTTCTTCGGTAGTCATTTTTCATGCCTACCAACAAAAATGTCATCGCAATTTATGTATATTGCATAATAAAGTTGACTTAAATCCTGCCGTGAATCATGTAAAAATCAGAAAAACTTAGTTATCTTGCGCAACGAAAGTGTCATCCCGTCAATAATTATAAACACAAAATAAACTACCATAACTGTAATTTTCTTGGCTAGTCATTTTTCATGCCTACCAACAAAAATGTCATCGCAATTTATGTAGTAAAGTTGACGCAATATTTTAAGATTCCCGGGGGATTCTCATAATTGGTAATAGAGGGACATTATCGCAAGATTTACTAAATCATTCTTTAATCGATCAAAACTAAAAGTAACTAACTAAGCACAGACGCAGGGTAAACTAGTGGGAGTAGACGTGGCGCCCTTTCAGTATCCTCCGCATGAGAATGCGCCGGCCTGCCTCTGTCGACATGCGATGCTTCCATCCGTGCCGCTTGATGCGCTTTCGCTCCGACGGTCTGGGGAAGTGGCACCGGATGTTTGTGCGGACGAACGTTGCAAAGAGCCCGCCTGGGAGCGAGGGGTCGGCGGCAACCGGTGCAGTCAGCGAGTGGAAGCTTCGAGGGACTAGCGAGCAGCATTGTCTAGAAAATCACGCAACGGGTTACACATTGCTAATCGGAAGTTACACAGCTACACGGCAAGCAATGGAACGGCCAATTTTCTCGGGTGGGGACAGCTGTATGGGGTCAAGCGTTGTTTTGAATCAAGATAAAAGTTAAAGATTTACACGGTTAATATATTTTGTACGAACTCAAACGCTTTACAAAGAAACAATGAATAACCCATTTGCACCGATAATTTTTAGAAAACTGAAGTTTTTAGGCGCCATTTTCGCTGGCTCGAATTTGTACAGGATTACTTGACTTTCTCTTCGTACATCGCCAACTCTGTTTCACCGGCAAAAGGCAATGTATAACCGACTTGTACCAGTTATTATTTTGAGGAAAGTGATCAACTTCGTCACAGTAAGTAAATAAACAGTAAGTTTAAGGCGCCAATTTAATGGTCTAACTCATTGATACATCTTTGATCAGATTGTAATAATTATAGTAAAATTCAAGTGTTTTGCATAATAATTTTAAAAAAAATATATGTACATAACACCAATGAAGTTATTATTATTGTCTAATTGTACGGCAAAAATTACTATTAAGAAAAAAATACTTCCTGTATGCGCCATTTCAAAATGGTCTAATTTGCGAAGCAATAATTACTATTAAATAAAAGGCTTACTAAATGCACCACTACAAAATGGTCTAATTTGCACAGCAAAAATTACTATTAAAAAAAGACTTACTGAATGTTTGAGCAAAGGCTCGGGAGCAGCCTACCAAATAAAGACATCTTTTGGGCCTCGCACCTAAAAACAAAAATTACGTTAAAAATGTGAGCAACCGATTAAGGCTGATTCATGGTGGACATCATTAAACTTTTACGTTTAAACTAAGGCTAAAGTAACTTTTACATTTAAATTAAGGCTTAAGTAATTTGTATTGGAACACTAAGGCCCACTTGTACGATCGTGCATTATTTTTTATCGTGGTTCAGTTTCTAAGCCGATTATAGCTCTAAGGGCCCCAAAATTAAGGCTTAAGAGTGTTCCGAATATACTGCGAGCTTCAAGCTGCCTACTATTGCAAGTCGGCCCCATTTCATAGGGACGGTTAAACAAACGAAAACCAAAAGGTTCAGAAATCATTAGATATGGTTTAAGCACCTCTTTTGTTTGCAATTTGTTGTGTATATAACGTAATCACTGAAATAACAGAACCGCAAGTATTTTGAGGTTATAATTGAAAAATCACATTTTCCGAGCACCCACGTTCACTCCCACGCATAATTATGATTATGCGTTACACAAAGCACAGAATACTCACAATATACGACAAATTAGGGCCTAATCAGTCGAGGATTCAACGAAAATGCAAAACTTTGGGCACGATTTTTCCGAAATGTCAAAATGGGAACAAACGAATGTCGATAGTTGTCCGCGCCACCGCTAGATGTCGCTGTGGCGGCGAATTCAAATCGAGCGAAGAGCAGCAAATAATAAAAAAAAGATTGACCAAAGACGTACAGCATTGACCTTTGGGGTTCCCTACAGACGTCCTTGGCTAATCTTGCGCGCACATACGTGCACACACACACACGTTTCCGTACGCGAAACCAGTTTTCCAGGATCCAAGTGGAGAATGCGCACCGAAAACGGCCGCAGAAGTCGCGCGTCTGGCCTCACCAAACGACCACATTCAAAACTCATCAGCAAATTGAAGCAATTAACGCGAAAACCGTAATTAATCAGCCAAAGCAGGCAAAATTTTGAGTGCCCAACAGCGGAGCTGCAAAGTTTTGCAGCTCGATCTGTCACCGGGGAGTGCAGGGGGTTGACACAGGCCGTTGCACCCGAGCCGTGGGAATTCCCCAGCACCACCGGGTAATTAGCCTGACCTCGTCAGGAATGCGGACGGGCTGCTAATGTTCCTTTTATTGCCCCGAGTTGGAGGCAATTAGTGCACGGTGACAAGCGGTGCTTCAAGTGCAGCAGCGGCGGATGCAATTGCCCCCCTCCGAAGACACCATGTAATTATTAAAACTAACAATAAGCACCAGCGCAAAAAAAAATTCACACATCCATTCAGGAACTTGTTTCAAAAAGAAACGGCATAAGTCTAACAATTATTAATGTCTGCAACTAATAAGTATTAATATTGTAATTACAAACAGATCTTTTTCAGGTAAGGCAGAACTCATGTAATGAATTTTAGTTTTTGGTGGCCCAATGAAATTGATTCACGGTCCAAAGCGTTCAATGCCTGAAATGCGGTCTTAAAACTTTTGCGGTTGATAAATTTGTGCCACACAAACATTTACATCGGGATACAAAAATTAGGACAAAATATTTAAATCTGATTAATTTGTCAGAATTATCAGTCTTATAGTATAGTAGTAATATAGTATATATAGTATATTAATGTATATAGTATATTAATATAGTAGTTATAGTATAGTATTATATTATAGTAGTAGTAATTTAAATTTGATTTTGAGAATGAACAGGTTCTATCAATCAAATTCTAATCAAAATTCAAATCAATCAATCAATCAAACAAATCATGACTGAAAATACCAACAAATTAATAAAAATCAAAAAATTTATCCTAATTTTGGGTTTGCCAAAATGCAAGGCAATCAAATTCAAATCAAAATTTAAATCAATCAATCAAACAAATCATGACTGAAAATTCGGACAAATTAATCAAAATCAAATAATTGATCCTAATTTTGGGTTTGCCAAAATGCAAGCAAACAAATTATTTATAGCCAACAATAATCTCGTTAAATCTCACGTTAAAATATTTCATGTGCGCAATAATCAATTGGTTTTTTACACGTTTTGCGGATGTTTTCTGTACGTTGCAAACACAGGTGCAAATTCAATCAATCAAATTCAAATCAATCAAATAAATTATGACTGAAAATTCCGGCAAATTAATTAAAATTAAATATTTGATCCTAATTTTGGGTTTGCCAAAATGCAAGCAAACAAATTATTTATAGCCAACAATAATCTCGTTAAATCGCATGTTAACATATTTCATGTGAGCTATAATCAAATTGTATTTTACACGCTTTACGGATATTTTCTGTATGTTGCAAACACAGGTGCAAATTCAATCAATCAAATTCAAATCAATCAAATAATATATGACTGAAAATTCAAGCAAATTAATCAAAATTAAATATTTGATCCAAATTTTGGGTTTATCAAATTGCAATCAATCATAAATTATTTATAGCTAACAATAATCTCGCTAAATCTCAGGTTTAAAGTATTTGATGTGAGCAATAATCAAATTGTTTTTTATACGTATTACGGATGTTTTCTGTACGTTTCCGAAGATATTAATTAATCAGATTGTATCTGCTTGGTACTGAATATCTGATGAGTTTTTTCTGTGCGTTTCAAAAGAACAACAAATGCCTGTCATGATTAAGTGCCTTATAATACGCGTAATTTTAATTAATGACAAATAATTGCACACCTGTAGCGCCCGGGTGTTATGTAACAATGTCAATAGCGCCCTGGAGGAGCGGAATTCCGGGCGAAGTGTAATAATAGCCACGAATACCATTAGCAGGTTATTAACAAATTATGGTAATTCCCAGTAATTACTGTTTGTTTTTTTATATATGCATAAGCTTTAACCGTGGTTTAGTCAATATTTTCTTGCTCGTTGAAAATTAGTATATAAATAATACCAACATTAAGATTCCAATATGCAGTGTGTTAAAAAAAAGCTACCCAGTTTGCCGTTTACTGCCTATAAATGGCACTGACTCAGGGAATTATTTAATTGGGAAAGTGGCAACATTGTATGCAATGACAGTATAATAACGTAAAACCCAACCTAACCTGAAACATAACCCAATAATAATCTAAAACCTAACCTGAAACAAAACCCAATAATAACCTAAAACCCAACCTGAAACATAACCCAATAATAGCCTAAAACCTAACCTGAAACATAACCCAATAATAACCTGAAACATAACCCAATAATAGCCTTAAACCTAACCTGAAACATAACCCCATAATAGCCTAAAACCTAACCTGAAACATAACCCAATACTAACCTAAAACCTAACCTGAAACATAACCCTATAATAACCTGACACATAACCCAATAATAACCTAAAACCTAACCTGAAACATAACCCAATAATAATCTAAAACTTAACCTGAAACATAACCCAATAATAACCTGAAACATGATCCAATAATATCCTAAAACCTACCCTGAAACATAACCGAATAATAAACTAAAACCTAACCTGACACATAACCCAATAATAACCTAACACCTAACCTGAAACATAATCCAATAATAACCTAAAACTTAACCTGAAACATAATCCAATAATAGCCTAAAACCTAACCTGAAACATAACCCAATACTAACCTAAAACCTAACCTGAAATATAACCCAATAATAACCTGAAATATAACCCAATACTGACCTAAAACCTAACACAATAATAACCTAAAACCTAACCTGAAACATAACCCAATAATAACCTGAAACTTAACCTGAAACATAACCCAATAATAACCTGAAACATGACCCAATAATATGCTAAAACCTACCCTGAAACATAACCCAATAATAAACTAAAACCTAACCTGAAACAGAACTCAATAATAACCTAAACTTAACCTGAAACATAACACAATAATTACCTAAAACGTAACCTGAAACATAACCCAATACTAACCTAAAACCTAACCTGAAATATAACCCAATAATAACCTGAAACATAACCCAATACTGACCTAAAACCTAACACAATAATAACCTAAAACCTAACCTGAAACATAACCCAATAATAACCTGAAACTTAACCTGAAACATAACCCAATAATAACCTGAAACATGACCCAATAATATGCTAAAACCTACCCTGAAACATAACCCAATAATAAACTAAAACCTAAGCTGAAACAGAACCCAATAATAACCTAAACTTAACCTGAAACAACCCAATAATTACCTAAAACGTAACCTGAAACATAACCCAAAACCTAACCTGAAATATAACCCAAAACCTAACCTGAAACATAACCCAATAATAACCTAAAACTTAACCTGGAACATAACCCAACAATAACCTAAAACAAAATTAGGTTAACCTAATAACCAAAATAATAATAACCTAAAACCAAATTAGGTTAAACTAATAACAAAAAAATATCTGTCAATGTCATATTCTTATCTATCTATCTAATAACACAATTATTACATAGTACATTAATGCATCTCCACTTTTTCTGTACTAAAGCAACGGTATTATAGTCACTGGAATTTATAACATGTCCATCGTTTTGGGCCAATTCATAAATAATATAATAATAAATAATAATAATAATAATATAAGAGTAATAATATTGAAAAATTACCGGAATTTGTGTCAACTATAGATCTTAGAACTGCTACAAAATTAACTCTAGGAGAGGATTAATAATCTGTGATAATTCACCCAGCAACTAACGTTTTAATTACTATTTTTATAGTGATAGTTAATAGTTTGTGCTTATTAGGGTCATTGCCAATTATAATCAATCATTTTGTACCAATTAACGAGCATGTGCTTATAAAATTAGAATTATAAACGACGGCTAATTCAAGTCTCAAATTCTCGGCAGTCGAGAGTGACTGCCTTATTGAAATTAACGACAGTAAAATATTAATATTTGCAAAATTCTAAGATATTTACAGATTTACAAAAAAAGTAATGAGAGTAAAATGTTAAAATTTGCAAAATTCTAAGATATTTATAGATTTAAAAAAAAAATAATGACAGTAAAATGATAAAATTTGCAAAATGTGAAGATATTTACAGGTTTATTAAAAAAAAAATGGCAGTAAAATGATAAAATTTGTAAAATTCTAAGATATTTACAGATTTACAAAAAAAATATGACGGTAAAATGTTAAAATTTGCCAAATTTGCAGATTTACAGATTCTTAATTTACAGTCTCAAATTCTAACTCTAATTTAAATTCTCGATGATCTCCAGTGACTGCCTTTTTCAAATTAAAGACAGTAAAATATTAAAATTTGCAAAATTCTAATATATTTATAGATTTACAAAAGAATCAATGACAGTAAAATGTTAAAATTTGCAAAAGTCTAAAATATTTATAAATTTACAAAAAAAATATTGATAGTAAAATGTTAAAATTTGCAAAATGTGAAGATATTTACAGGTTTATAAAAAAAATAATGACAGTAAAATGTTAAAATTTGCAAAATTCTAAGATATTTACAGATTTACAAAAAAATAATGACAATAAAATGTTAAAATTTGCAAAATTCTAAGATACTTTCAGATTTGTAAAAAAATTAATGACAGTAAAATGTTAAAATTGGAAAAATTCAAAGCTATTTACAGAAAAAAAATCTATCAGTAATTCCAATTCTAATTGAAATACAAATAAAAAACAAAAATATAATAATAATTTTTGTCAGTATTTTATCCATGTTACCAGATATTTGTGATTATTATTTGTTATTTGTTATTTTAAAACTGACATGACACAAAAGTCATATATAATCTTCAAAAATATAATTTAATTTATAAAAACCTCTGATGATGCCTGAATGTTAAGCCGAAAGTAGTAGGGAAAAATAAACAAATAACTACTAAAAGATACCAGAGAGTACTTAAAATAACAAATAATAATAATTTATTTTAAAAAGTTGAAAAATTCTTTTTTTTTGTCATTTCAAAATTTTTCATTTGTTTGTTTGTTGTTACTAAAATTATAGCATGAAATTTGAATGTAATCGGAGATCCATAAATAAGCACATTAAGTTATTTCTAAATGAAATACAAATTTAAAAAAATAATATAATAATAATTTTTGTTAGAATTTTATCCATGTTGCCAGATATTTTTGATTATTATTTGTTATTTGTTATTTTAAAACTGACAAGACACAAAAAGTCAGATATAATTTAATTTACAAAAATCCCTGATGATGGCTGACTGTTAAGCAGAAACTAGTAGGGAAAAATAAACAAATACTAGAATGTAGCAGAAAGTACATAAAATAACAAATAATAATAATAATTAATTTTAAAAAGTCGTAGATTAATAATTTTTAGTCACTTAAATTTTTTTCATTTGTTTGTTTGTTGCTAAAATTATAGCATGAAATTTGAATGTAATCCAAGATCCATAAATAAGCACATCAATCGGACAAGTTATGAGTCAACGTGTTCCTATAATTGTCTGTAAAAACCCGTCAATTATATGCTAAAGATGACCGCGTCGAGATTATTATTCACGAATAAATTACACGGAAACTCATATCATTGATTGCATGTGCCAAATTGATTGCCGGTATTACAAAACGCAGAAGATTTTAAATAATTACATATGCAGTGACCACCAAAAAGTCTAATGAAAATTAATATTCCGCATTGTTTTTTTCTCTTGACACTCCTTTATAGTTTTCATCAAACTATAAAAGAAAACTATAGAAGACTCTTGTTTATAGAGAAACTATAAACAAGACTTTTCTTCCCGAAAAATAAATTTGAAAATTAGTTTTGGTAAGTGAAATATTCAAAACATTAGAAATCTGATTTTTAGAAAAGTTTTAGAAGACAAAACAACTTATGACATTTAAATGAATCAGTAATCTAAAACAAACATGTAACATAAAAATTTCGTTAATATCTTATGTAATTTCAGAAAATTTGCACTATTTCGATTTTTATTAATTTGAAAAAAAAAAAAAACGTGGCGACATCTTAAAAACATTAAAAATCTGATTTTCACAATACTTTTACAAAACAAACAACTTAAGACATTTAAATGAATTAGTAATCTAAAACAAACACGCAATAAAAAAAATCATTAATTTCTTATGTAATTTCAGAAAATTTGCACTATTTCGATTTACATCAATTTGAAAAACATGGTTGTCTAGGTAAGTAAAAATCACTCGGTACATCAGAAAAGTGCTAAAAAGGTTTTTAGACAAGAACAAATTAATGCCGAAAAACGGTTTTTTTGAAAAAAAAACCCATTTGATGGCGATTTTTTGGTGGCCACGGTATACAGGGTGTTTGAAGATACCGAACAACTTCAATTGTTACCACAATTTTTGCATTATTGAATATTAATAACTTTACTGGAAATGGTGTGATTATTGATGGTGCAACGTGACAGTGAATAAATAAGGTCGACCACTGAATTTTGATGATTATCAAAACCGGTTTCTTGAATCATTAAAATTCCATAGTTTTATTGTCGTGGTCATGTTGAAGCATCGTTGCTTGTAATAATAATCTACGGAAATATTTATAGCCGAATCCATAATTATCAGATTTATAAACTAATATATAATTACGATAATATTTAAGTAGGGCATTTAACAGTTGGAGTAATAATTGTAATAATTGAACGGTACCACATGAAATAACAGTAACGGTATTTGTAGTAATTGGGTGCAACTAATTGCCGTTAGTGATGTAGTAAACAGCATTGAAAATTAAACGGTAATTGCAGTAAAAATGAGCATAAATTAATAATCTTAATTGGCACAATTATGATTACCCCAGAGGCAATAACGTAACATTCCCTGGTCTAAAAATACTTTCACGATCTGATTCTTATGATGATGTAACTCGCAAAAACGGACTTTGCCTTGGCATGCGATTCCCAAACAATGATGGTAATACAGCCTTGTATGGAACCCGTGCCAAATGGTACAATTGATTCTATTGGCTATGGCACCAAGAAACACATTTAACCGTTACTTGATAAGTTTTACTTATTTAAATGGCAGCACTGTTAATAATTAATACTCATTCCAGTTACTTATTTAAATGGCAGCACTGTTAATAATTAATAATTTCTTAGTTACTTATTTAAATGGCAGCACTGTTAATAATTAACACTCATTCTAGTTACTTATTTAAATGGCAGCACTGTTAATAATTAATAATTTCTTAGTTACTTATTTAAATGGCAGTACTGTTAATAATAAATAATCTCTTAGTTACTTATTTAAATGGCAGCACTGTTAATAATTAATAATCTTATTCTAGTTACTTATTTTAGACATTTTCTATTGTCGATGTTCCGATTGTGTTTCAGATCAGAGAGAGAAATGAAGACTTTCTACGCAAGCAAAGTGTGGCTAGCTGCCTCGTTGTGCGCATTCATTGGACACGTCAGCGCAGAACCGCTGGTCTCCCCCTGCCCAAGGCTATTCGCTTATGAGCCGCAAAAGGACAATGATAAATGGTACGGCGTTGTCACACTGATCAGCGAGTCCGATTTGAATGGCGTATGGTTGCGGTTGATCCTCGACAGGCCTTCTCTACAGTTAGGTGTATGTACAGATGATTATTCTAATAGCAATTGATAAAAGCATAAAAGCAAAAGGCCTCCTAAAAGCATTTGATAATGTAATCACAGCAGCAAATTATTGTTTGGACACGGAAAATAAATATAAATTTAGCTCGATTAAAAGTCTAAAAGTTACGATTTACAAAAATAACAGAACTTACAAGAAATCCGTTTAAGGTGAGACTGTAATTTAGGCAGATTAGGTTAGGTTAGGTTAGGTAACCTAACCTAACCTAACCTGTAGCAATTGGCAGCATTGCCTGTCAAAAGTGATGTAGACGTTAGTGTTTATTAGAGATCTGTCAGTAAGAAAACAAAAACATTCAAATATAATCTTGAAAAATAGAATTTAATTTACAAAAACCCCTGATGATGGCTGATTAAGCCGAAACTAGTAGGGAAAAATAAATAAATAAATACTAGAAGATACCAGAAAGTACTTTAACAAATAATAAAATATTTTTGTTGTAGTTTCATCCATTACTTATACAAGTTATTGTTGTATTTTTTATTGTAAATTAAAATAATTACTGTAAAATTATTTCTAACATAATTTTTGTTAGCTTCAATTGAAATTTTGTTAAATATAATTAAAATTGAAACCGAGTAGTAACTAAATAGTATTATTAATTAAGTCTCGTTATAAACACAAAGTAGTAACTAAATTATTACCAACACGAAAATGTCTCACCCTAAATGGATCACTCGGTAATTATTAATGCTTTGTACAAACTTTACATTGATATTGTATCTTATTTCAAACATAAAAATTAAGTAACTGTTGATTTTTCTGTTCGATATTTCAGAATTGGTTCGGTGAGATTGTGACCATGGACAACAAAGAGTACCTCGTAAAAAACCGCAACCACAGGCTGAAGGCCAACATGCCTTATGCGCTGCGCTTCTACATCAAGTACAACCCATCTGAGCCGGCGCCCAGGCTCATTGCCATCAGGTTGAACGCGAAAACCGTGTGCCCCGAGGAGGAGGCCACGACGCCGGAGCCCATAGTGGGCGGCAACCTGCAAACTAGTGGCAGCCTGGGGCCTGGGGCTACCGTCCCTAAGCCGCCGCCGCCGCCTCCAACGCAGCCGGCACCGCCACCACAACCGGGTCAAAGTGGCACAGATGGAATATTGTAAGTAATAAGAAATTTATGTTGGTAACAGATTGGTTTAATACCAACTGGAAAAAAAAAATCTACAGGGTGACCCTAAAAACTGCTACGAATAATCAGTTATTTTTAGTTATAAATCTTGGGTGAGACTTTTAAAATAAAATAATAACTTCAATCGGCGGCAAATAATGTTGCCAATAGGTGGCAACCCTCGTTTTTATATACAGGGTGTTAAAATTATAACTTCAATCGGCGGCAAATAATGTTGCCAATAGGTGGCAACCCTCGTTTTTATATACAGGGTGTTAAAAATAAAAGGTTGTTGGATATTTTCCACAATTATACCGAGTGATACATTTAGGGTGAGACTTTAATTTAGATTGGTAATACAATTTTGTTACCACTTTGTGTTTGTGACTATTTTAAGTTTGAAATTATTGTGGTTATATGTAATTCAGTGTCTTATTGACAGATTTATAATTAACACTAATGCCTGCTTAATTTTTGAAAAACAATGCTGCCAATTGCTGTAGTTTGCCAACCTAAATTACCCTAAATGTATCACTTGTATTAATATTATAATATTGCAAGTAATTAAAATGTTTTGTTAGTATAAGGCCGGGCGGTGGTTGGACTCCGCCGGTATCGACGGACGACGACGACATCTTCCTGGGCGACTTCCAACTGATAAACCGGCCGCAGTTCAAGCCCATGAAGGAGGAGTTCGAGTGTGGGACGGTTGTGGTAAGTGCACCCCCGAAGCACCATCTTTCATGCAGCAACCCGAGCCAAAACCCACCTGTCTTTCATGCACTGCACCCATGTTAACCGTCGCACCATTGCTTTTTAATTCTGCTCGTTTTTATAGACATCGGGCCGTGACAAAAGACAGGCGAGTTTTTACTCGGGTTACCGCCAACCGCAGCTGTACTATTACAATTACCCCGTGCGGGAGTCGAGGCTAATAGTCTTCTACCGTTACTTGCTCACGGCCCGTTGGTCAGTGAGAGTCAGCCCGTTGGCTTATGATGAGCCGGACCCAGAGGTAACTGGTGGCAGGGACGCTGCGAGGGATTAAACGTGCTGATGTGACCGTTACAGGTGCAGCCGAGACCGCTGATTACATATGGGCAGGCGACGAGTGAGGGCGAGTTCCCGTGGCATGCGGCACTCTACCACGAGAGGGGGGCCGACCTGCAGTACATCTGCGGCGCATCGCTGGTCTCGCAGAGCTACGTGCTGACCGTCGCCCACTGCGTCACCCGTAAATCAAACCAGAAGCCGTTGAATCCCGACAGTCTCGTGGTGTATTTAGGTAATTTAGGTGATTGTAAAATAGGGTGTGGCACTATACTATCAATTTTCAGGCAAATATTACTTGAAAAAATGGTCAAATCCGGGCATTCAAGACAGCCAGGTCTCCAAGATCGTACCACATCCCGAGTACAATTCGGCGACGTACGCCAACGACATTGCCCTCATCAAACTCGTGAAACCCGTTTCGTACACGGATTATGTGCGCCCCATTTGCCTCTGGGAGGGCGACACGAAAATCGATCCCTTGATAGATAAATTAGGTATTCACTATTAAAGTAAATAACTTGATGCATTTTTAACCGCTTCAATTTAATCGCAGGCACGGTAGTCGGCTGGGGCTTCGACCATACGGGTAAACTAACGGAGGAGCTCGCACAGGCAAGCATGCCGATCGTCTCAAAGGACACCTGCATCTACTCATTCCAGGACTTTTTCTCCCGTTTCACGACGCAAAAAACATACTGCGCAGGATTCAGAAACGGTTAGCATTATTACCGCCTTGACTCTCATACCAGTGCCATCACCGTGTTATCGTTTAAATTTTAGGGACGTCCGTTTGCAATGGGGACTCCGGCGGGGGCATGGTGCTGCCCAAGCCGACATCAAAGCCGATGCACAAGGTGTGGCAGATTCGGGGCCTCGTGAGCATCAGCGTGGCGCTCCAGAGCAAAGTCCGGTGCGACTCGTCACATTTCGTCGTATTTACGGACGTTGCTAAGTACTTAGACTGGATCAAATTGGAGATGGCGAAGTGATGGCGCACGAGGAAACGAATTTCAGGGCTTATTTTTGTATCTTTCATAATAAAATGCGATTGGTTTATAACATGGAATCATTAATACTAATGCCTATTTCAGTAAGGCATTTAGGTTCATTACTCTTACAAAATTCAACTAAAATTTCGTAACCGGTTTTCAAAATTATTCTGTTATTGCTATGAACCGCAGTGTTTTTAAATTAATACTGATTATTCACTTACGTAATTAATTTTATCCTAATCCTACGACGCTACTATCACAATTTGGTATTTTCTGGGTTCGGCTCGTTCCGGCAGATCACGGAAATCCTCCTCTCCTTAAGCACCGGCTGCCCATTGAAGCTGCTGTGCTCGCTGCCGAGGATCTCGTGGGTGTAATCAAAACGGGCAGTGTCCTTCATTATGTACAGAGACCTCCGCTTCAGCAGCACGTCGGCAGACAGCCCGTTGTCGTTGGCGTGCACAAGACGCATCACACTATCTGTTAGCAGGCTTAGGCCGGCTATAGTGTCTCCACAAAACTAAAAATATAAAATCGTTGGAAACAAGACGACATGAGCCGCAGGAGAATGCCGAATACCAAATATGCCAAATACCAGAGCAAATATTTCATCAATCTTCACAATTTCAAAAGTAGATGTCATAATGTTGCCAATGCTCATACAAAAAATTCCCCCATAGCAGTTACGTAATATTTATATATTAAGGTATTATTCTATATATAAAAATACAGTATTCATATTACCAGTTATTTATTTAAGGTATAATTGTATACTTACTGGTAGAGTTATTTTTTATTTTATTTTATTATTTATTTGTTTTTATTTTGCCCAACTAGTTTCAGTTTGTTTAGCAAACCATCATCAGAGGCATGAAATGTCTACAAAGAATACAATAATTAAAAATAAATACTGCAACAATAAACACATAACAAATATTATTATAATTTATATTCAAACAATTTTATAACAAACTTAGTGCTAATTTATATTTAATATAATTATTGTATTCTTTGTTACTCTTTTTTCTTTGTTACTTTTCTTTGTTACTCTTTTTATTACTCTATTCATTTTCATGCCTCTGATCATGATGATGATGATGATGATGATGATGATGGTTTGCTAAACAAACTGTAACCAGTCAGGCAAAATAAAAACAAATAAGTAATAAAATAAAATAAAAAATAACTCTACCAGTAAGTACAGAATAATACCTTAAATAAATAACTGGTAATATGGATTAAACCTTAAATTTATATATTACATTACTGATTTTTCATTAATTAATAATGTTAAGTAATAACTGATTTACTAGCCATGAAGTCCGTGTGTAATGACAACTTACTAACGTGACAGTAGAAAAATATATTCACCCTGATGGCATCAATATGGGGCTTGATGTACCCCTTCACGTCCAAATCGAGGATGTGCACGTGCTTGAGCTGGCCGACGCCGGGGGGGAAGGCGAGCGCCCGCACCCTGTCCAGCGTCTTGGCATTGAGCTGATTCCACTGCAGCCTCTCCGTCTCCCTGAACCCGTGGATGGCCTGCGGAAGGCATTAAGGCTAAGACCTGAAAGAGCTGCTGCCGTCTCTAACATACGTCGTCCCAGTGGTCGAACTCGTAGCGCATCCGCTTCAGGTAGGGCTCGACCTCCTCCAGGATGGCGCCCTCCTCGGCCTCGCCCAGGAACCCCTCGTGCACGGTCATGGCCCGTAGGAACTCGCCGAGGAAGGCGGCATCGCGTCCGCCCAGCCCATCCGAGAGCCTCATGTAGGAGGGGACGGAGACCTCTGGAAAACCATAGGATGAACTGAAGGGCCTCCAATTACCCGACAATTTGGTGGTTTATAAAGTGAGGTTATAACGCAAATTATTACCTTTAGATTTCACGATTGCTTGGGAATACTGCACGGTTTTGTACAGTTTACTGAGCACATTGTGCCTTTTCAATATAGTAATCAACATATTTTCCTTGTGATTTATTAGTTTGCACTTTACTTCAACACGGAACTGTTGTTACTCACGAAACTAAAATAAGGCACTTATTATTTTATATGTAATAACTTTAATTGCCTGATAACGAGTATTGAATTAATTAGCAATTAACATAATTTTGGCAATTTTTATCAGCTTTGAAGTATGTCAGCTGTCATTTTTTGGGGGGAATAACAATTGAAGTGCGAATTAGTACATGTGCAGATGGCGCTGGCGTCGCGGCGGGAAATTCAAACGAAGAATGCGATTTGGGGGGGAAACCCCTTCAAAACGACATTTTGAGGCCCCCCGCGGTGTCAGTGTCCCCAGGAATGCACTTAACGGTCGCAGGTAATTGCAGAGGCCACCGCATTGCGTCCACAGCCAGGTGGAAGCTGGCCTAGGACAGGTTATTCAAATTGGTGCAATTCAATTTCCATAAACTTTGTGCCAGTTTTGTGTACATCCTTTTTATGGGTTTCCTACTTGGGGCCAAGTTTGAGTGCCAAAGTTCACCAGACAAGTGAGAATGTCGCAATAAAAGCAGATACTGAAAATTTGTATCGGTGTGTGTGTGAGGAAAGTGATAAGCAAATGTGCTAATGAGTGTACTGGACTCGGCTAAGAAAACCAGTTTTGAATCATCATTAAGTGGTAAACAGTGAGGCTGCCAGTAAAAACCCAGAGCTTGCACACCACGGTAACGACTGCAGTAAGAAGAAATAAAACAAGTCAAGAAACCCGCAATCGAGCCTCCCACGGGTATTGCCACTTAGTCACTTGTTTATGCGCACACATATTCCGATTGAAGCGGTACGGTTTTGCTCAAAGTTTCGTGCCGGCATGAAAGATGAAACCGGTGGAACCCGCCTGCTGGCCCTCTTGGCCCTCCTCGGGAGCGCTGTCGGACAGCTGGTCTCCCCATGCCCGGGGCTCTTCTCCTACGAGACGCAGAAGGACACCGACAGGTGGTACGCCATCGTCACCCTGAAGAGCGAGTCGGACCTCAACGGCGTGTGGCTCCGGCTGATCTTCGACAGGCCGGCGCTTCAATTGGGCGTAAGTAGACCGACAAAATAGGACACAACAAACGCCAAATATTGTCTTTCAGTCTCCAATTAACGTTAATAACAAGTTAGTTTTCATTAACTAACATTAACTAACCGACAAATTCGTTACTCTACGTTAAAAAGTTTGTATATAAATACACATATGATCAAAATTATTTCATAACGATTCTAAATCACAACGAAGCAGATTTTTAAGAGCTTTGTAGCGCATGAATCGGAAATATGGTAATCATATTGTTCATGCGTGTAGAATCCATATTCCAATGAATATGCTAATGAAACAAAAAAGGAACACTCAAAACGCGACCTTTAAGGCAACTTCGAGGCAATCCAGTCTAAACAAAAGATATAAAAATTGTATTCTTTTGATTGCAAGAAATAATGACTTGCTTAAATACCAATTAAAAACAATTAGCTAAACATCTACAGGGTGACCCTAAAAACTACCAATAATCAGTTATTTTTAGTTAGAACTGGCAAGACATTTTTAAGTTGGTAATACCACTTTATGTTTGTGACACTGCTTTTTTTAATTTCAACTTATTGTGCTTATATACAGGGTGTTTCATAAATAAACAAAAACTACACATGGTGATGTTGGTCATTCAATGTTCGATTACATTTATAATTATTTTATTGAAATATTTTTGTTAGTATTTCATCAATTTTGCCAGATATGATTGATAATTATTTGTTATTTGTTTTTAATTTAGGTTGGTAATACAATTTGGTTACCGCTTGTGTTTCAATTTTAATTATTTTTTAACAAAATTTCAATCAATTTAAATTACAATTAAAATATTTTTGTTAGTATTTTATCAATTTTACCAGATATTATTGATTATTACTTGTTATTTATTTTTAATTTAGGTTGGTAATATAATACAAGTTAGTTACCACTTTGTGTTTCAATTTTAATTATTTTTTAACAAAATTTCAAATATTTTCAATTTAAATTACAATTCAAATATTTTTGTTAGTATTTTATCAATTTTACCAGATATTATTGATTATTATTTGTTATTTGTTTATAATTTAGGTTGGTAATACAATTTAGTTACCACTTTGTGTTTCAATTTTAATTATTTTTTAACAAAATTTCAATCAATTTAAATTACAATTAAAATATTTTTGTTAGTATTTTATTAATTTTGCCAGATATTTTATTGATTATTATTAGCTATTTGTTTTTAATTCAGGTTGGTAATACAATTTAGTTACCACTTTGTGTTTCAATTTTAATTATTTTTTAACAAAATTTCAATCAATTTAAATTACAATTAAAATATTTTTGTTAGTATTTTATCAATTTTACCAGATATTATTGATTATTACTTGTTATTTATTTTTAATTTAGGTTGGTAATATAATACAAGTTAGTTACCACTTTGTGTTTCAATTTTAATTATTTTTTAACAAAATTTCAAATATTTTCAATTTAACTTACAATTCAAATATTTTTGTTAGTATTTTATCAATTTTACCAGATATTATTGATTATTATTTGTTATTTGTTTTTAATTTAGGTTGGTAATGCAATTTAGTTACCACTTTGTGTTTCAATTTTAATTATTTTTTAACAAAATTTCAAATATTTTTAAATTACAATTAAAATATTTTTGTTAGTATTTTATCAATTTTGCCCAGATATTATTGATTATTATTTGTTATTTGTTTATAATTTAGGTTGGTAATACAATTTAATTACCACTTTGTGTTTCAATTTTAATTATTTTTTAACAAAATTTCAATCAATTTAAATTACAATTAAAATATTTTTGTTAGTATTTTATCAATTTTACCAGATATTAAAATTTAAAATATTTGAAATTTTGTTAAAGATAAATAAAATTGAAACACAAAGTGGTAACTAAATTGCATTACCAACCTAAATAAAGTCTCACCCTAAATGGATCACTCAGTATAATTGGGTAAAATATCACACAACCTTTTTTTTTAAACACCCTGTATATAAAAGGGTTGCCACCTGCAACATTATTGCCCGCTGATTAAAGTTATTATTAGAATTGGTTCGGTGAAACAAACACGTTGGACAACAAGGAGTTCCTGGTGAAGAACCCCAAGCACAAGATTAAGGCCAACATGCCGTACGCCCTCCGGTTCTACCTGAGGTACGACCCGGCGAACCCGGCGCCCCAGCTGATAGCATTCCGGCTGAACGCCAAGACGCTGTGCCCTGAGGGGGCGGCCACTGAGGCCCCGCCGTCGGTCGACATGGAGTACACGAGCAACACCCTCGCCGCGCTGGCAGGAGCGATACAGCCAACACCTCCGTAAGCACATATTAACTACACATAAAAAGTCGGAGCCGCACAATTAATGCCGACATTCGCAGAACGACCTTCGAGAGGCCTTCGCTGCCCCCCAATCAGGCGAACCAAAAAATTGACTGCGGAACCGTTGTGGTGAGTACAATTGGAAATGGCGCATGTCTTGTGTTGTGTACGCTTTTATGTTGTATGTAGCAATGTCTCATGAATCATTTATTACAGTACGCTATTGTGTAACTAATGAATATAAATAGGTTAGACGATCTATAATGGTGGCATGAAATATTATCATAGCATCGAAATATAGCACGAGGAATGAACCGAAAAATAACTATCGCCCCACTGCATTTTGGTGACTAACATCTGGCACATCCGCACGTCAAGCACGCACCAGCGAGCCGGTTTTAATTCCGCACCCCGATTTCTCTGACACTTCCAGAGAAGCCCCAGCCGTGGCAAAAGACAGTCGGGTTACTTTTCGGACCACGACCATCGGCACCACCATCACCACCATTGGGTGGACAACAGAAGCTCACCATCTGGAGTAACAGACGGTGGAAGTGCGCCGAGTGAGGTAACGGGGCGCCCTTAAGGGGCCACGGGAGGCAGCGAGCCATGAGCGGGTGGTTATGATTGCAGGGTCTGCTTGCAGGTGGTACCTACGCCGCTGATCACGTTCGGGCAGACCGCCAATGAGGGCGAGTTCCCCTGGCACGTGGCCCTGTACCAGGAGAGGGGACCCGACCTACAGTACACCTGCGGCGGGTCACTGGTGTCCAACAATTTCGTGCTAACCGTGGCGCACTGCGTCACCGTGCCAAAGTCAGAGACGGTCTTGGACGTAGAGGTGCTGCTCGTTTATTTAGGTAACGTATTTATGTGGCCCCTTTTCTGTTCGTCCAAGTTCCACGTGTATTTTTAGGTAAATATTACTTGAAAAAGTGGTCGAACCCGGGCATACAGAGCAGCCAGGTTGACTCCCTCTTCCCGCACGCCGAATTCAACGGGAAGACACTGGCCAACGACATCGCCCTGATCAAGCTGAAGAGGCCGGTCGTCTACACTGACTACGTGCGGCCCGTCTGCCTGTGGGAGGGCGACTCCAGCCTCACCCCCATACTGGACAGGACAGGTGAGATGGGTGCGGAAACGGGCGCAGAGGGCGACTAAAACTCACTGTTGTGGCAGGCACCGTGGCCGGCTGGGGCCTCGACGAGAACTCCAAGCTCAGCGAGAAGCTGACCCAGGCCAAGATGCCGGTCGTGTCCAAGGAGACGTGCATCTACTCCTACCCCGCCTTCTTCTCGACGTTCACCACGAGGAAGACATACTGCGCCGGGTTCAGAAACGGTAAACAGAAGCCTTGAACCATTTCTTATTGGCAACATGATACAATTTAAGACTCTCTTTTTAAGAGGATCATTTACATTCTCTGTATGCCTTTTAGGTACCTCAGCTTGTACCGGTGACTCTGGGGGCGGTATGATTTTCACCAAGCCGACGTCCACACGGGACAACCCGATATGGCAGCTCAGGGGGCTTGTCAGCCTAAGCGTGGCGAGGCACTTCAAGTGCGACGCTACACATTACGTGGTGTTCACGGACGTAGCAAAATACCTCGAATGGATTAATGCGATGATGAAAAACTGACCGAGAAAATTACATCGACTTTCGGTTATCACAAATACAGAGTGATCCATTTACAATGAGACTGTTGTTTAGGTTGGTAACCTAACCAGGTTACCAGACTGTTGTTTAGGTTGGTAACTTGGTTGCAATTGGCAACATTGTGTGTCAAACATGATGTAGAGAAGTTAGGTTTATTCATGTAGTATATATGTAGTACATAAAAAGTACTACATATAATACAGTATAAGTATATAAACAATTATGTAAATAATGAACAAAAAACTACATGTTAGTCATCGAATTCAGAGTCAAAAATTTAAATACCAAAATGTTACGAACTGAAAATAAAAAATTAAAAATACATTTAAAAATGTATCTGTAAAAACAATTGAAATAAAGGAAAAAATATTTTAATGTAAGGTTAAATTAATTGAAATTATTACAACTAATAGAAAATTTTGACAGTAATTATTTCCTGTCATACTTGAAAAACGAAAAACGTAAAAACAATTGAAATTTTGCTAAAAACAATTGAAACATTTCTGTCTAATTTTCAATTGTTTCTACCCAAGTCTCAATAATTTTTACAAATTCAACAAAATTCAAATTCAAATCAAATTTCAAGTCAAATTTTCTATTAGTTGTAACAATTTCAGTTACGAAAATAAAATAAATATTAAGTAAAAATTGAAATTTTGACAACAAAAATAAAAAACCGTTGTAAAAATGATCGAATTTTGTGTAAAAATAATTGAAATTTTGGTAAATATTTTGGTAAAAACAATTGAAACTTAGACAGAAAGAATTGAAAATTTAATAATTGAGCATTATACACAGAACACATTAAAATTTTGACAAAATAATTGAAATGTTAACACTATAAATTGAAAATATCAGAACAATTTAAATTTTGTCCAAAATAATTGAAAGTATGATTAAAACGAAAAACGTAAAAAGAATTGAATTTTTTGTAAAAACAATTGAAACATTTCGGCCTAATTTTCAATTATTTCTACCCAAGTCTCAATTATTTTTACAAATTCAACAAAATTCAAATTCAAATCAAATTTCAAGTCAAATTTTCTATTAGTAGTAACAATTTCAGTTATGAAAATTATATAAATATTAAGTAATAATTGAAATTTTGACAACAAAAATAAAAAAACGATTGTAAAAATGATCGAATGTTGTGTAAGAATAATTGAAATTTTGATAAATATTGTGGTAAAAACAATTGAAATATGGACAGAAAGAATTAAAAATTTAATAATTGAGCATATAAATACACAGAATTCATTAAAATTTTGACAGAATCATTGAAATTTTAACACAATAAATTGAAAATATCAGAACAATTTAAATTTTGTCAAAAATAATTGAAAGTATGATTAAAACGAAAAACGTAAAAAGAATTGAAATTTTGGTAAAAACAATTGACATTTCTGTCTAATTTTCAATTGTTTCTACCCAAGTCTCAATTATTTTTACGAATTCAACAAAATTCAAATTCAAATCAAATTTGAAGTCAAATTTTCTATTAGTAGTAACAATTTCAGTTACGAAAATTATATAAATATAAAGTAATAATTGAAATTTTGACAACAAAAATAAAAAAACTACTGTAAAAATAATCAAATGTTGTGTAATTGAAATTTTGGTAAATATTGTGGTAAAAACAATTGAAATTTGGACAGAAAGAATTAAAAATTTAATAATTGAGCATTTTAATACACAGAACTCATTAAAATTTTGACAGAATCATTGAAATTTTAACACTACAAATTGAAAATATGTCAGAACAATTGAAATTTTCTCAAAAATAATTGAAAATATAATTAAAACTAACTGAAATTTTACTAGAAATAACAGAAAATGTGATAGTAATTGTTATGATCAAATAATTATAAATCATAATTCATAAATTGATTTTCAATTCAATGTTTTTGGACTTCAAATAATTACTGTCAATTTTTTTATTAGTTGTAACAATTTCAATTATGAAACTTATATAAATATTAAGTAAAAATTTAAATTTTGATAACAAATACAAAAAAACTATTGTAAAAATTATCAAATTTTGACAACAAAAATAAAAAAAACTATTGTAAAAATGATAGAATTTTGTTAAAAATAATTGAAATTTAGGTAAAAACAATTGAAATTCATGCAGAAAGAATAGAAAATTTAATAATTGAGCATTTTAATACACAGAACTCATTAGAATTTTGACAGAATCATTGAAATTTTAACACTACAAATTGAAAATATGTCAGAACAATTGAAATGTCAAAAATAATTGAAATTATGATTAAAACTTAACTGAAATTATGTTAGAAATAACAAAAAAATTGATAGTAATTATTTTAATCAAAAAATTATAAATCATAATTAATAAATTCAATCGCCACGTGTAGTTTTTTTGTTTATTTATGAAACACCCTGTATATAACTACAATTAAAAATATTAAAAAGCAGTGTCACAAACACAATAACATAATTTATACATAATTAGTCACAAACAACATAACTACAATAATTTGAAATTGAAAAGGCAAAATGGTAACTAAATTGCATTACCAACATACAAAAAAGTCACCCAAAATGGATCACTCGTTAAAACTTAAAATAACTAATTATTGGTAGTTGTTTGTAGGGCCACCCTGTAGATGTTTAATTATTGAAGCAGTGTCGCAAACACAAAGTGGTAACTAAATTGCGTTACCAACATAAAAAAAGTCTCACCGTAAATGTATCACCCGGTATTATCATCACCATTCATATTACCATTCCGGAGCAACAATGCTGCCACTACAAAACTATTTTTTTAGGAGAGACGAAGACCGATTTTTCGTGCAATTTTTAATAAGAATAGTGAAAATTTTGAACTGAAAGTTGAAGTCAGAACAATTGAAATTTTGTAAAGATAACAGAAATTCTTAATATAACTAACTAAAATTGCCAATAAATGTATTCACTTCTTTAAAACTCAATAATTAAGAATAGTTTAGAAGAATTGAAAGTATAAGTCAGAATCATTGAAATTTTGTAAAGATAACAGAAATTCTTAATAAAACTTAAAACTCAATAATTAAGAATAGTTTTTCGTACCAAAGTCGGAACAATTGAAATTTTGTAAAGATAACAGAAATTCTTAATAAAACTAACTAAAATTGCCAATAAATGTAATCACTTCTTTTATACTCAATAATTAAGAATAGTTTTTTGTACATGACTTAGAACAATTGAAATTTTGGAAATTTGTAAAGATAACAGAAATTCTTAATAAAACCAACTAACATTACCAATTTTAGTTAGTTATTATTATAATAACTTCTTTATTATAATTATTATATTATTATAATCACCTATGAACCAATAATTATGAACAGTTTTTCGTCTCTCCTGAAAAATTCATTTTGCAGTTGCGTCATTGTTTCTCCAAAACGGCAATATCTAAATATATTTTATTATTAATGTATTTAAGTAGGTTATTAATATTATATGTTACTTAACACCATCCTATTTCTGTGCTATGGCTAATTACCGTTGCAAAAGACGTGTTAAACACAAATGTATGGCCTAGCAATGGCCCCATCGGGGGGCCAGATGTTTGTGTTTATCACACAAACTTAGTTTCTACGTTTTAGAACAAATATTTATTGAAAAAACCTGTCGTTATTGTAATTTTTTTGCATTTACACGTTCATTGTAATTTATACCAATAAGAATCTTTTGATGTACTCATTTCTAACCTAACCTAACCTAAAATTGTGGCTATGAGGACTCAACTTGTGTGCTAACTTATTGATATTTTACAACCAATAAAAGCACATTTACACCGTTTACAAACACGGCGTAACAATTGATGGAAAGCGCACGTATAAATAAAACTAGACGCATTAGTGGGGGTACACTTACATAATGGGATGTACTAAACCTTCCGCAAAGTGGAACAGTTCTGTAGGGGATTTGGTTTCAGCTGCTCGATTGGTGCACAAACAATGGGAGGCCGAGCAAAATATTTTCCGGCACAAACAAATAACTTCACAAGTCACACCCAAGTTCATTTGGCCCCGACTATAGTCTGTAAACTCACGGCACACTTATTAGCTCGAAATTTCCGAAAAATCTCATGAAACACGAAAACAATGAATCATAACCTCAAAAAAAAAAATTGTTGATAGCGGCGTTAATGTAAATAGAATTAAGTGCTAGATCTCACGCACAAGTTAATTTGGACCCGACTATAGTCCTTCACTGTAAACTCGCGCTTAAAAACTCTGAATTACCGAAAAAACTCGCACCAAACATGAAAACAAATGCGCCATAACCGCAAAAGTTATTTTTTTTATTGCGGCGTTAATATAATTAGAATTTCTTGTGTGTTTATAAGCGAAACGTAATAATTTACGCAAATGCGAGCTAACTTTACGTATTTTGAGATATAATTGTATTAAAACGCGAAAATAAACCGATGAAAAATTTGAACGCCACAGTACTGCCAACTGTTAAAAATCACTTTCACCAGGCGAATTAATTTTATATATTTAATTTGAATAAGAATATTGCTGCTAATTGGCGAATGAGACGTGCGAATATACGTTTCTAAGAGCATCCTGGGGCCCCCATCAACTTATATTTGCGCAAAATAAACGCGTTCGTAGAAATTCGTAACATAACCTCACAAAATTAATTCTTAATTCCCACATTACAGCAGCATTAAATGGAATGCTAAATTATGTATGAATTAAGTGCAGCAGACTTATAATGTGCTGTAAAGCGCAGAATACCGTAAATACAATAAAATTCGACTCACCAGGAAAAGGACGCCGAAACATTTGAACGCCGGCGGGGACGCACTGCCAACATTGAAGCACCAAAAAAACCTAAAAACAAATGTCTATTAGCCATGTGCAAATGTAGTACGCCATCTGGAGGCAAAAATTTTAACTATGCAAGTAATTCTACACCTTTTCTAATTGTAATTCTAAAAGCAACAAATGTATTTCAGATTAGTCAAATGTAGTTCAGAAATGGTCGTACGATTGCCCCCCAATTGGTTAAATGGAATTGCGCACAAAATTTTTAATTCGAAACATGTATTCTTTTTATGCGATGAACGGCAGAAAAGTTACTGTATATGTAGTTTATTGTAAATAATATATATATATAATATACAAATTTAAACATTACTTCTTTTATATATAAATACATGTGACCTAAAATTAAAACACTTAATTTAAGAAAAATAAAATTTCAAAATTATATATTTTTTTTATACAATTCCTCCTATATAAACGTACTAGTGTAGTTGTTTTTTTTTTTGTGGGATCACGGGAACGTCGGGTAAAGTGAAGGATGGGGGCTTGGAGCGGGGCCGGGCAGATGCGACTACCAGCAAGAAATGTAAAAGAGTTAATAAAAAATAATAAACCTACATAATCTCTAAACTAGAAAGACGAAAGATCAATCACCAGGTTTGCTTCTTAAATCGATTAGTTTATGGAATAACCGCGCGTGGCAAGGAGTCATGGGAAGGGGGGTGTACACGGGGCTGCGGAGGTGGGTGCGTCCCTAACTACTCACGAGAGAACGTATCAGTAAAAACCGGGGGAATCAGGGGGAGGATTAGGGGATCCCGAACCGAGCCGTGCTTACTGCGGCGACGCGCGCGACACAATCCGGCGCCCCTTTTGCAAACATATATAGACGAGAGAGAGATAGGGTTGTAGGTGGGTGGCGGCGGGGCGGTTCGGCGGGCGGCTGCCGGCACGCGCGGGCCCACGCCCTCATCAGCACGCGCAGCTGTCCCCGCCGCCGTTGCTCTTCGCCGTGTTGGTCAGCTTGATCTGGTCGGGGAACTCGTTGTAGAGGTCGTCCGACTGGTTCTGCTGGCTGAGCGCGTTCCGCGCGATGCACTGGAACGCCTGCTCCACGTTCAGGGCCTCCTTCGCGGACGTCTCGAAGTACGGGATGCCGTTCTTCGACTGGCACCACTGCTGCGCCCGCTTCGTCGAGATCGCGCGCGGCTCCAGGTCCACCTTGTTGCCGAGCAGCACGAACGGGAAGTTCTCGGGCTCGCGCGGAGACGCCTGTATCAGGAACTCGTCGCGCCAGCTGTCCAGCGACTTGAATGTGTTCGGCGCCGTCACATCAAATACTACAAGAACAAACAGAACAACCATAAAATATCACAGAAATAATTAAATGAAAATTTAATAGTTAATAATTAGTAATTAATAATTAGATAAAAAATACGTACTTGAAAGAAGGACTTCAAACTGTCAGAATAATTAAAATTTAGACAAAAACAATTAAAACTGTGTCAGAAATTATAGATGACAGCAGTTATAATTATTAACAGAACAATTGAAACTTTGTTACTAATTATTCACAAAACAATTGACAGAACAATTGAAACTCTGTTGGTAATTATTGACAAAACAATTGACAGAATAATTGAAACTTTGTTAATAATTATTGACAAAACAATTGACAGAATAATTAAAATATTGTTAGTAATTATTGACAAAACAATTGACAGAACCATTGAAACTCTGTAATTATTGACAAAACAAATGACAAAATAATTGAAACTTTGTTAGAAATTATCAACAAAACAATGAACAGAACAATTAGAACTTTGTTGATAATTATTGATGATAGCAGCTGTAATTATTGACAGAACAATTGAAACTTTGTTAGGAATTAGTGACGGAATAATTGAAACTTTCCTACTAATTATCGACAAAATAATTGACAGAACAATTGAAACTCTGATAGTAATTATTGACAGAACAATTGTAACTCTGTTAATAATTATTGATGATAGCAGTTGTAATTATTGACAGAACAATTGAAACTTTGTTAGGAATTAGTGACAGAATAATTGAAACTTTCCCACTAATTATCGACAAAATAATTGACAGAACAATTGAAACTCTGATAGTAATTATTGACAGAACAATTGAAACTCTGTTAATAATTATTGATGATAGCAGTTGTAATTATTGACAGAACAATTGAAACTTTGTTAGGAATTATTGACAGAATAATTGAAACTTTCTTACTAATTATTGACAAAATAATTGACAGAACAATCGAAACTCTGATAGTAATTATTGACAGAACAATTGAAACTCTGTTAATAATTATTGATGATAGCAGTTGAAATTATTGACATAACAATTGAAACTTTGTTAGGAATTATTGACAGAATAATTGAAACTTTCCTACTAATTATCGACAAAATAATTGACAGAACAATTGAAACTCTGATAGTAATTATTGACAGAACAATTGAAACTCTGTTAATAACTATTGATGATAGCTGTTCTAATTATTGACAAAACAATTGAAACTTTGTTAGGAATTATTGACAGAATAATTGAAACTTTCTTACTAATTATTGACAAAATAATTGACAGAACAATTGAAACTCTGATAGTAATTATTGACAGAACAATTGAAACTCTGTTAATAATTATTGATGATAGCAGTTGTAATTATTGACAGAACAATTGAAACTTTGTTAGGAATTATTGACAGAATAATTGAAACTTTCTTACTAATTATTGGCAAAATAATTGACAGAACAATCGAAACTATGATAGTAATTATTGACAGAACAATTGAAACTCTGTTAATAATTATTGATGATAGCAGTTGTAATTATTGACAGAACAATTGAAACTTTGTCAGGAATTATTGACAGAATAATTGAAACTTTCTTATTAATTATTGGCAAAATAATTGACAGAACAATTGAAACTCTGATAGCAATTATTGACAGAACAATTGAAACTCTGTTAATAATTATTGATGATAGCAGTTGCAATTATTGACAGAACAATTAAAACTTAGTTAGGAATTATTGACAGAATAGTTGAAACTTTCTTACTAATTATTGACAAAATAATTGACAGAACAATCGAAACTATGATAGTAATTATTGACAGAACAATTGAAACTCTGTTAATAACTATTGATGATAGCTGTTCTAATTATTGACAAAACAATTGAAACTTTGTTAGGAATTATTGACAGAATAATTGAAACTTTCTTATTAATTATTGGCAAAATAATTGACAGAACAATTGAAACTCTGATAGTAATTATTGACAGAACAATTGAAACTCTGTTAATAACTATTGATGATAGCTGTTCTAATTATTGACAAAACAATTGAAACTTTGTTAGGAATTATTGACAGAATAATTGAAACTTTCTTATTAATTATTGGCAAAATAATTGACAGAACAATCGAAACTATGATAGTAATTATTGACAGAACAATTGAAACTCTGTTAATAATTATTGACGCTAGCAGATGTAATTATTTACAGAACAATTGAAATTATGTTAGGAATGATTGACAGAATAATTGAAACTTTCTTACTAATTATCGACAAAATAATTGACAGAACAATTGAAACTCTGATAGTAATTATTGACAGAACAATTGAAACTCTGTTAGTAATTATTGACAAAACAATTAACAGAATAATTGAAACTCTGTTAGTAATTACTGGCAAAACAATTGACATAACCATTGAAACTCTGATAGAAATTATTGCCAAAACAATTGACAGAATAATTGAAACTTTGTTAGTAATTAATGACAAAACAAATGACAAAATAATTGAAACTTTGTTAGTAATTATCAACAAAACAATTAACAGAACAATTAAAACTCTGTTGATAAATAATTGAAAAATTGAATGAGTTCTATTGTTTTCTTTTCTGTGCCTGGAAAATATTAACTATAATCATGAAAACTTAACAATTGAAAATTTTATAGAAGTAATAGAAAAATTCAATGAGTTCTATTGTTTTCTTTTCTTAGCCTGGAAAATATTAACCATAATCATAAAAAAAATACAATTGAAAATTTTACAAAAATAATTGAAAAATTGAATGAGTTCTATTGTTTCTATTGCCTAGAAAATATTAACTATAATCATGAAATGATTATTAAATCAAACTTAACAATTGAAAATTTTATAAAAATAATTGAAAAATTGAATGAGTTCTATTGTTTTCTTTTCTTAGCCTGGAAAATATTAACTATAATCATGAAAACTTAACAATTGAAAAATTTATAGAAGAGAAAAATTCAATGAGTTCTATTGTTTTCTTTTCTTAGCCTGGAAAATATTAACTATAATCATGAAAACTTTACAATTAAAAATTTGATAAAAATAATTGAAAAATTGAATGAATTTTCTAGTTTTCTTTTCTTAGCCCAGAAAATATAAATTATAAACATGAAAACTTTACAGAATAATTGAGAATTTGAATAGAATTCTCTTCGTTTTCTTAGCCTGGAAAATATTCTCCAAGGCGTAATGAATTCATTATGCCCTCTTATTACGCTCCGGTTGTTAGGGATACATTTACATATTTCGTGTCCTAGGCGTCATCATTCAATTACAGCAGAGTGAAAAATAAACGTCATAATCGTGCCTGCGCCTTCTCTCGTTACCTAGCACGCAGCAGTCGGCGCCCCGGTAGAAGGCGACGCCCAGCGACTGGAACCGCTCCTGCCCGGCCGTGTCCCAGATCTGCATCGTGACGGCCCTGTCGTCGACGATCAGCTCCTTGGTGAGGAAGTCGGCGCCGATCGTCGCCTTGTACTGGTTCGAGAACTTCTTGTTGATGTACTGGTTCATCAGGGACGTCTTGCCGACGCCCGAGTCCCCCAGGATGATCACCTTCAGCAGGATCTTCTTGCGGGAAGCCATGGCCTGCGCTGCACTGGTACGGGCTGATCACGGAAAAATTCAATCGCTGAGGAACACAGAGACACTTATCGGCCTGCCATCCAAACAATCGACACACAAACGCAAACAACCGGGAATAGAAACACACATATCACTACATTTTATATCATTTTTATAACGGTAAAATGTGTAAAGTGAAACACAGATTTTACTAAGTTTTATATCACTTATACAGGGTGAGTCGGGAGGAACGGACCAAACCCCAGTAGTGTATTGTACACGTAAAAATGATTTAAAAAACTCAAATGTTGTTATCCGATTTTCATTTGTTTTCAAGTGATAGTTTCGAACAGTTTGTTGAAAAGTCGGATAAATACATTTTTATCCAGAATTTTGTGATGTGGAAACCGTTGATGATATCTTTCAACAGCAGCTGTAGCACTCCCATTACAAAAACCATAGACAAATACCACATTTGCATATTCAAGATTTGAAAATATAACTTGAAAACAAATGAAGATCGGATAACATATGATTTTTTTTTAAATTATTTTCACGTGTACAATACACTCCTGGAGTTTGGTCCGTTCCTTTCGACTCACCCTGTATAAAAGTAATATAACACATAATAAAAGGTGTAAAGTGAAACGCAGTTCTTACTAAATTTTATATCACGTTTATAAAAGTGATATAAAACACAGTAAAATGTGTGTTTCTATTCCCGATACCAATATGATCAACTAGCGCATAGTAAAGGCTTCAGCCATTAAGTTATTCCGACGGCGGCGCAATTGGGGCGATTACCCCCTTCGAATTCGAAAAGAAAATACTAACAGGTTGATTAAAAACGTTCGCTGCTGCGCATGCAAAGCTGTGGCGACTGTATTTTCAACATAGAAACGTGGGAGACGTTTGGCTCTTATAAGAACCACCGGCTCTCGCACTAAAGTGGCTTTGCAAGTGCCACCAGCACTAAACGTGTTAACAAACTCGTTGAGATGAGTAACTGTTGACGGCTCTACTTTGTGATACATTGTTAAATAGGTAAAATTAAACGCAGATTACCTTGTTTATATCACTTGAGTTTATTAAATCGTGACTATAGTTTCGACACTTAGCGTGTCATTTTCGAACGTACAATGAAGTCGTGAATCGTTAAGTTAGGTTAGCAAATTCCGTAATGAAGAATATCTGATTATCAAAACAAACAATCAAAG
The DNA here is from genome assembly GCA_951805005.1 of Othius punctulatus. Taxonomy (NCBI): domain Eukaryota; kingdom Metazoa; phylum Arthropoda; class Insecta; order Coleoptera; family Staphylinidae; genus Othius; species Othius punctulatus. The sequence continues at coordinate 2,920,096 of OX638146.1, forward strand.
GTTGTGATTGTTTCTTTTGTTTAGTTCGTTCGTGGCAATCATTATCTTTATGAAACGTGAGAATTTGAACTGTTTTAATAGTGCCTGTGACGAGTATTAATCTAATCAGATTGGCTTTCAGCACCGTCATTGCCTGCGCTAATCTACCCCCCCAGCAACAACCCGATTGGGGCCTTGCCGAGCCTCATAGCACGATTGCAGGGCCCCCAAGGTTTAAAACCTTGCCCAGGCGAGGTGTCTAAAGCGTTTTTCTTATGTTTTTTTTGTGTACATACGTGTGATGGCGCTCACGTTTCGCTTCCGCGTGCACTGAACGGCCTCGCGGGGGCTTCGGGGGGCCCCGCGTGGCCGCACCGTGTACGTGCTGCAAGGGGGCGCGTGGGGTACAAAGGGCAGTGACTCACCGCAGCGGATAAAGGAATGACGGCCGTGACAATTATCGAACAATAGAGCAGCGGTCAGCTGAGTCCCCCGCGCGGGTTTAGAGGGGGCCCGAGTCGCGGCGACTTGCAGGGGGCCGCGTGGACCTCCGGGGAGGTCGGCGCAGTAACCAAGGGGGCCCGGGGGCACCGCACTTACCTTAAAACCGGTTCACAAGCACTACACAATTTAACTGCGAAGTTGACAAATAGAAAATGGCGCACGGGGACGTTCCGAAGTGCGACGTGGCTTCGCACGTCCACCGCCAGGTGGCGCCGTTCAGGCTAAAATTTGAAAAAATCGATCAAAAATTTGAAATTCGCGAATAAATACTGAAAATTGCATAGATATTACTGAAAATACTCACATTTTTGTACTTGTACCATCCAAAGACATGCTATAACAAATTTTATTGAGTTACAATCAAGATACCTAAGAAAAATGAAAAAAGACAAAACAATCAAACAAACAATTTGCAGAATTATTGGGAGCAAATTAGTAAAATCACTGCTAAGTTTTAATGCAAATTGTGCTTCTAATATACCACCAAAAATATGATTCAGTTGCAATTACGAAAGATAATAAATTCAGGATTCACGTGAGTACAAAATAACCAAGTCACATTTTTCAGCACTCAAATTTATAACAAAAATCGATCAAAAACTTTAAATTTACGACTTAATACTGCATATTAGTTAGATTTTACTGAAAATACTCACATTTTTGTGCTTGTATCATCCATAGACATGCTATAACAAATTTGATTGTGTTACAATCAAGATACTTAAGAAAAATGAAAGAAGACAAAACACTTAAATCAACAATCAAACAAACAATTTGCAGAATTATTGTGAGCAAATTAGTAAAATCACTGCTAAGTTTTAATGCAAATTGTGCTTCTTATATAACACCAAAAATATGATTAAGTTGCAATTACGAAAGATAATAAATTCAGGATTCACGTGAGTACAAAATCCACATTTTTCAGTACTAAATTTGAAAAAAAAATCGATCCAAAACTTTTACTTTACGACTTAATACTGCATATAAGTTAGATTTTACTTAAAATACGTACATTTTTGTGCTTTGTATCATCCAAGAACATGCTTATAACAAATTTGATGGTGTTACAATCAAAATACCTCAGAAAATGAAAAAAGACAAAACAATTGAAACAACAATCAAATAAACAATTTGCGGAATGCTTGTGAGCAAATTAGAAAAATCACTTCTAAGTTTTAATGCAAACTGTGCTCCTAATATACCACCAAAAATATGATTAAGTTGCAATTTACGAAAGATAATGAATTCAGTTTTCACGTAAGTACAAAAATTGTGAGTACAATGCTTGCAACAAACTCCAGGGGATTCCCCCGCTTGTAGGACACTTGATACGTCAGCGGCTTAAGGGGAATCCCCGCCTCATATGGCAGTCAAATTAGTAATTGCAGCGTCAGCGCGTTTCGTGATTCTCGTGCTGCTATCTGTGCTGACGTCGCCAGAAAATTCGAGTTATTGCCGCGATACCAAAAATAATTCCGCACACTAACGCGCATTATTTTTAGATTCCTCGGCGAGAGAGTCATTGCCGTGCGGCCAGTTTCCACAAAAACCTCGTCAGCCACGGGCACAATTGACCGCGTTTTTGCCTGCCTTATCTGTAACCTGTGCCCCATTCCGCTTCCATTATCTCAGCCACCGCCAGCAGCAAGGGGGCCACGGCCTCATCGCCAGCATGGCCGACGTTTCCGAGATGGAGCTCTGCGCGAATTGGTGAGTGCCGCTTGCAAAGCTATAATTAGAGTCGCCGCGTAATCGATATCTGCCCCCTTCGCGATATCGGTGATGGCCCCCGCAAGCCCCGAAACGCAGATGCACCTATGCATGACTCGAATCCGGAAATAACCTTCGCACAAAGCCAAAACCTTGTTTCCCTGTTCGCAGCAAGAAGGAGATCCCGCAGGCCAACTACGTGATGCACACGGCGCACTGCGCCCGCAACATCTCCCTCTGCCCCGTCTGCAAGGAGCCTGTCCCCAAGGGCCAGCTCGACGAGCACAAGAGGGGACACGGCAAGCGCGTGGCAAACGCCTCCACGTCCACCCGACGCCCTGAACCCGCACAGAAACCAACTCCCCCCATCACGCACAACCACAACGGGGCCCTCCCCAAGGCCGCCATTGGAGCAGTGCAGAAGCCGCCCGCTGCCAACACCAAGCCCTCGATGCTGGCCTGCAAGTACTGCGACCTGGAGCTGCCCAAGCTCGACCTCGACGGCCACGAGACCTACTGCGGCACCCGGACCGACAAGTGCATCGAGTGCGGCGAGTTTGTCATGTTCAAGTACAAGAAGCTGCACGAGGACAGCAACCACGGGTTCATCAAGCTGTCCGACGGTAAGACCTGCAACCTTACAAACGCAGCGGTAGCATTAATAACCTAAAACCAGACATATGGTCAGCAGCTCACTCATTTAGAACTTCAATTCTATTGGCGGTATTCTGCAAAAAACATAAGAAAAGCAGTTGTCGACAAGTGGTAGTCATTGGCAACGAAAAAAAATCCATCGTGAATCAATTTAATCAAGTTATTAATTACAAAAAGTCGTTATGATTAATAACCTAAAACCTGACAGATTGTCCGCAGTTCACTTGTTTTGAACTTGATATCTGTTGGTGGGATTCTGCAAAAAACATAAGAGCAAAAAACGTAAAACAAAAGAGCGTAAAGCATAAGAGTTGTCAACAAGTGGTAAGGCTCATTCATAGATATTGTTTATTGTTTAGTTACAAACGCAGCGGCTGGATTAATAACCTAAAACTAGACATATGGTCAGCAGCTCACTCATTTAGAACTTCAATTCTATTGGCGGTATTCTGCAAAAATCATAAGAAAAGCAGTTGTCGACAAGCACTAGTCGTTGGCAACGAAAAAAATTCCATCGTGAATCAATTTGATCAAGTTATTAATTACAAGTCTTTATGATTAATAACCTAAAACCTGACAGATGTCAGCCGTTCACTTGTTTTGAACTTGATATCTGTTGGTGGGATTCTGCAAAAAACATAAGAAAAGCATAAAACGTAAAACAAAAGAGCGTAAAGCATAAGAGTTGTCAACAAGTGGTAAGGCTCATTCATAGATTTCTTAGTCCATTGAATAATTTTGTGCAAATATGTTATTTTACTCACTCATTTAGAACTTCAATTCTATTGGCGGTATTCTGCAAAAATCATGAAAGCAGTTGTCGACAAGCGGTAGTCGTTGGCAACGAAAAAAATGCCATCGTGAATCAATTTGATCAAGTTATTAATTACAAAAAGTCTTTATGATTAATAACCTAAAACCTGACGGGTGTCAGTCGTTCATTTGTTTTGAACTTAATATCTGTTGGTGGGATTCTGCAAAAAACATAAGAGCATAAAACGTAAAACAAAAGAGCGTAAAGCATAAGAGTTGTCAACAAGTGGTAAGTCTCATTCATAGATATTGTTTACGCCACTGTCTTGGCTCAAAGCGCTCACCCGAAACCTCCCTTACCAAAAGGACGCGAGTTCTATCCGAGAGTTTGCCCGGCGCGGTCGAAGAGGCCCGTCCGATTCACGTTCAAATGCAGTCCTTTTCATTGTAGCGTTGGGGAGAAATAAACTATTTCACGGCATCCGCTTTATTTCTAACCCGACCAACAAACCCGCGATTCCCAAGGAACGCGCGGTAATAGATATCTTAGTCCATTGAATAATTTTGTGCAAATATGTTATTCTATGAATACCTTCCAAAGTAAAAAAGCCAGATTTTTTAGTCCATTAGTTCAATAATTTTTATGAACAGCTTCCAAAGTAAAAAAAAAACTATTTAGAATCGTTAGTCGCTGCGGACCTTGCAAAGTTATGATTGGAGAGCGGCCAGTTAATGTGGACAATGAGGTTTTTACGTTTTTACTCATTGCAGCGGAAATAGTGGCCGACCTCTGTGAAAACAACAAACGGAGGCGTCTCGCATTGTTCTGCGAGGGTCGAGTTATTCCGCGGTCGCCTGCCAACATTCTCGTCAACGCACTTTTATTGTTTACCTAAGCAATGGGCCGACTCAGTGAGATTTAAATGAATTTGGCATAAAAGAAACTGTAGATTCTACAACAACATTTTTACTAATATAAAACTGAATATTTGACACACAAATACTATACCTTTTCAAGTTCAAATTGAGACCAATCAAATTCAAATTGAGAATAATCAATTTCAAATTGACGCCAATCAAGTTCAAATTGATAACAATCAATTTCAAATTGAGACCAATCAATTTCAAATTGAGACCAATCAATTTCAAATTGAGACTAAACAATATCGAGTTATCATAATAAATTTTATTTGTTTACTCTCAACTTGATATTGTTTAGTGTCAAATTGATTTTGTTTTGTCTCAATTTGAAATTGATTGGTATCAATTTGAACTTGATTGGTCTCAATTTGAAATTGATTGGTCTCAATTTGAAATTGGTTGGTCTCAATCTGAAATTGGTTGGTCTCAATTTGAAATTGATTGTTATCAATTTGAACTTGATTGGCGTCAATTTGAAATTGATTGTTCTCAATTTGAACTTGATTGGTCTCAATTTGAAATTGATTGGTCTCAATTTGAAATTGATTGGTCTCAATTTGAAATTGGTTGGTCTCAATTTGAACTTGATTGGTCTCAATTTGAACTTGAAAAGGTTATAGACATTATTTACTTAATTTATAAGCATACATTTTTATTAATATTCACTCCAAAGGATAGATACTATAACAATGCTATTGTTATTAATTATTATTAATTGAAACTGTACTGAGTAATAATTACATAAATAATGTCATAGTATTTAATTTATTATTAATTAACAAGTATCAATCACAAGTTGACTCAATTATAGCTTCAATTATCAAAGTCATCAAACATTAATAATAAATATCAAAGATAAAATTAATAACATAAATATTGTAGAATTTAATTTATTATCAATTATTTTCAAAGTATTGAAAAAATAGTTTCTTGCCTGTAATAATTATAAGTTATTTATTTACTATAACAATGGTATTGTTATTAATTATTATTAATTAAAACTCTACCACTAATAATTACATAAATAATGTCATAGTATTGAATTTATTATCAATTAATGAGTATCAATCAAATAAATATTGTCATAGAACTTAATTTATTATCAATTATTTATGAAGTAATGAAAGATAAATTTTGCAGGTAATAATTATAAGTCATTTATTTACTATAACAATGGCATTGTTATTAATTATTATTAATTAAAACTCTACAAGTAATAATTACATAAATAATGTCATAGTATTAAATTTATTATCAATTAATGAGTATCAATCAAATAAATATTGTCATAGAATTTAATTTATTATTAATTTTTGTCAAAGTATTGCAAAAATACATTTTGCTGGTAATAATTATAAGTCATTTATTTACGTTTTCTAGGCATCATATTTTTAAATTGCTCGATTTAAAGAGTGACAAACGATAGATACTATAATAACGGTATTATTATTAATTATTTTTAAATATGTACTATTAATTATTATTAATTAAAACTATACGACTGATAATGACATAAATAATTTCGTAGTATTTAATTTATTATCAATTAACGAGTATCAATGAAATAAATATTGTCATAGAATTTAATTTATCGTCAATTATTGTCATATTATTGTAGAAATAAATTTTGCTGGTAATAATTACAAGTCATTTATTTACGTTTTCTATGCATTATATTTTTAAATTGCTCGATTTAAAGAGTTACAAACGATAAATACTATAATAAGGTTATTATTATTAATAATTATTAAATATGTACGAGTACCAATTAAATAATAATCATCGTAACATTTGTGTCTGAAATAGTTTCATGATGGTAACAACGCGTCTTAAATACTACCAGTGATTATAGTAATAATAAAATAATAAATAATAAAAAATAAATAATAAAAATAAATAATAATAAGTAATACTATAATCACTGATACTACTACATTAAATAATTAATTTATTATCAATTCTTTTCAATTTTTTTTAAATGTATGGAAAAATCGTTATAATATTATTAATTATTATGATAATTATCATTATAAGCACAAATTGATCCGTGCCTAGTAATTTATTTACGTTTTTTACGTGACACATTCCTAAAAAAATTGCTCAATTTGAAAAGTCGTTCCCACTGTGACTATGAATAGCATTTTTGAACCATTAATCCGCAACTTCTCGTAAACACAAACGATACTATGCCAATTTCCTGGTCTTTATTTTGATTCCGCCGCACACAAATAGCTCCCGATTTATTAAAAAAGAACAACAAATTCACCGGCATGCAGCAGTTTTTTGATAAAAACAAATTCCTGCTTAGTTTCTAAAACTCGGCAGCAGATAATTTTCCAGTGACTCAATTATAGCTTCAATTATCAAAGTCATCAAACATCAATAATAAATATCAAGGATAAAATTAAAAACATGAAATTATCAAAAATTTAAGATTCTAAGCTAGAATTATGAATTCCCCACAAATCATATTTCTATTAATAAATCATTGATCAAATCTTCCATCTAAATTTGAAGTTGAAATGTCCCTGCCGTGTTAAAATACAACAACCTTACGGCTAAAATCGTTAAACGAGAGTTTAAATGAGGATATTAGTGCATGCAGTTTATTTTGAGGGTGGCCTTAGTGCCTTATTGCGGCCTAAGTGTGTATGGGACGAGATGTGTGTTAACGTCAGGTGTGCGTGACGACTTATTTTTGGGTGAACGCGACCTCGGCTATTCACAGAAACGCCTAATTTTAGTAAATTTGGAGTCCCCAAGGGCTTTTCACTAAATGAAATAACGGAGATTATTCAATTGTACAATTGTAGAATTGTACATTGCTTTCATGTGGTAAGTTATACAAACTAACCCTACATTTTTCAATTTTATAAGTTGAATTAAGTACATGATAATTGTCATGAAACTGATATTAATCATCAAATATCACCTGAAATATTGAATTGGGTTTGTATTGTATCCATAAGGATACACTTTTTGTATATTTAAGTACTAAAACTTGGATTATAAAAATTAACCTATCAAAGTTAAATCAATGATAATTGCCATAAAACTGATAATAATCATCAAGTATCACCTGAAATATTGAAATTGATTTGTATTCATAATTCCTGAATTCGCTTTAACAATTCTTGTCTTGTTATTTTAGAGCCGGGGCCAAGACCCAGCTGGGACTCGAACACACAGAGGCAGGCGGCCCCCTCGCCTGCTGCCGAGCCGTCATACGCCCGCAGGAGTCGCCTGCCGCCGCTGCAGCCCTTTGACATGACCACCCTGTACAACATGGCCGACTACATCCCTCCCTCGACGGGCGGGCGCTTCGGGAACTCCGCCGTCAAGAACGAGAAGGGCGAGTCCTACAAGGACATGTCCAGGCGGCTCGACTGCAAGACCGAGTACATCAAGAACCTGCTGCACGACTCGGCCAGCATCACCGCCCCGCTGAGAAGCGCCGGCACACAGCCCAGGAACCATTTCAACCATCAGAAAGGTAAAAACAGTGACGGTGATAATTAAAAAATTGAAAACAGATCGTTAAAATAAGGTATAACAAAAATGAAGCTGAAAGGTAAAAATTTGAAACAAGAATATAAAAAAAAGAAGCAAAAATAAAATGAGTAACTTTTAATGTTAATAACTATATGTTAATTGTTTTGTCATTTCCTGTTTCCTTTTCTGTAATCTTTGTAATGACTTTTCAACTTATTAACTTATATATTACCAAGTTATTGATTTTTCGTTGATTATTTTGTCAGTAGGGCCGGCCCCGCAGCCGCCATCCAGGCGCAGGAACCCGCCGACGGAGCTGTCGATCCCGTGCGAATTCTGCGACACGCCGATCCCGCACGAGGACCTGATCCAGCACGAGACTGGCTGCAGGCCTGACCTGGCCCGGCTGAACCCTCGGCGCCGCCTGTCGCCCGACTTCGACGACGACTACTTCGTGGCCCAGCAGATGCGGCAGCCGCCGTCCAGCCCCGAGGTGGAGCTGCCGTGCGAGTTCTGCGCGGACATGATACCCGCCTCGCAGCTGCTCTTGCACCAGGCCAAGTGCAACTGAGCGCGGGGGACCTCTCACCTCTTAGTTCGGTTTGCGGGCGGTGCGTGTGCGTCGACTGATATTACTTTTAAGCACGTTTCGGGGGTATTCATAGCTTTTTTATGTTGGAAATAAGTTTTTTTGAAAGGCCCACAGCGTTTTTTCTTTGCCCCCATTCAAAATATCCTGAAAAATATTCAACAACGCGATGAATAATAATCTGATTAAATTATTTTTTGCATCTTTGCATCTGATAATGAAATTATTATTCAATCGTGCAAAGAGGTAATAAGTGTTTTCACTGTTATTAATAAATAATGAGAGGGTCCAGTTGCTGCTGAAACGTAAGTAGAGCATAGTGTATTCAACTAAAATTAACTAATAATAATAATAGCAATGTGCGTACAAAAAAAAGAGATGACTGATTTGGTTCTGCCGTGTAATTTTAGATTATGTATGAATTTATCTGTTCCGTATTTTATTTACAGTCGTTTGACAAAAGCGATCTGCAGTCTGTCATATTTTCCACGGGCAAAGTTCTTATTTGTACGCATGTTATAATAGTATCTAATAATAATAATAATGAAGTGCTAAAAAAAGCAATCTAGGTGAATCAAAAATTTTACGAACGTACTGTGATACACATATATATATTATAATTTCATCTGATACACAAATATATATATATAATATTTTATACGAATCAACTATTATAAATGGGGTACAACAAATTGAGATGAATCCCTTCGCCGAGAGTAAATCATCGATCACCGTGTCGCTAATTATTGTATATCAACGTGTTCTCCGTTACAGCTCCAAGTCCGAAAAATTGAGCCGGTATTACTGGTATTTGAATTTTATTTGGTGCGTCTCCGCTTCCAGTCCGTCCAGTCTGCCTCTTGGCTTGCGTGCGACCATCAAATTTAAACATTCGGCCGCTCCTAGACTTGTACTTTTTTGGCTTGCGTACATTCGTCCGAATTAAACATTTGGCCGCTCCTAGAATCTGCTCTTTTGGCTTGCGCACACTTCGGCGAATTCATCGTCGCCGCTCCTGTCCGCGTTTTTTTTGGTGTAGTCATGATAGGGCTGGGGCCCCGCCCTCGCGACCCGTATAAAAACTTGTGTAAACCTCGTGACGTAGAAACAAGTAAGAGACGTCTAAAAATTATTACTATCAAAAACGGACCGCCGGGCTCCCCTGGAAGACGGCGGTGGTGGTGCTCTGGTGGCGGGGAGAGCAGCACGCCGCTGGCTACCGCCCGCGGTCCACCAGCGGCCGCCGCTACTTGCCCGGCTTGTCCACCGTCACGTACACTGGCTTGTACAAGACCACCGGGTCCCTGGAACATTCACAATTATTAAACTTACAACTTAATTTATAGTCAGTACCAAATAAACTTGTCATTGACAACTATTAATACTTGCAAATTAATTTATAGTTAGGACTAAATTAACCAGACATCGGTAATTAATAAACTTGCAAACTAATTTATAGTCGAGATCAAATTAACTTGTTAAAATTGTTGTCAAATTAACTATTAATTATTAATTCATCAGTTATGTATTAATATTGTTGCATGAAAATCGTTTTGTTTCACTCTTTATTTTATACAGTAGATTTATAGTCGAGTTGTGATATTTGTAAAGAAACTTGCCTTGATGAATGATCATTTCCATCGTAGACTTGCCCCAGTAGGAACTCTGGTCCTATGTACTGGCCGCCCTCGACATGGGGAGCTGCGTGTTCTAAAATTGTGAGTAATATTCAGCAAACTACAAAATACGCGGCTGCAAGGATTTATGCAGGGCCCCTCGAAGATGATACATACATACATAATCCATCCCTCTTTTACCCAATGGATGTCGAGGTCGAAGATGATGCATGTGCATAAATGAGAAATTAAACCAGAAGTTTGTGGGGCCCCCCAAATATGGAAGGGTTTGTATAAATGAAAATTAAACAGCACTGTTAAAGATGATATCGTTTGTGTAAATCAGGAATTGAACCAGAACGCCGGGGAGCCTTGTGTAGGGCTCCTCAAAGATGAAAACGGTTGTGGAAATGAGAAATTGAAACACTGCACTTTGGGGCCTTGTACAAGGCTCCTTAAGGACGAAAACGTTTATGTGAATGAGGTACTGAAGCAATCTGAGGCACAAAGCTTGCACATCCACCAAACCGTGCCGGTTAGTACGGTTAGCCAGTTAGTGCAAGTACTTTGGTACTTGCAGTACTTTGCTAAACGAAGATGTAAAATGTCATGACTTTGTCGTGCTTCTTACCGTATTTCACATTGGGTGTCCTGTTTGTGTTGGGTATCCTAAAAGGCACTGTAGCTATCGTGATGGGGAAACTCAACTGCACTAAATCCATCTCCTTGCTAGAATCTAAGCTAACCTACAAAAAAATGATATTTAAAAAATGAATATAGTATTTCACTTATGAGGGCAACTTCATCACAGTTTCATCATTATAATTTATTTCTGAATAATTCTTGATCGTTTTACACCTTCAGTTATCGTCCAAGTGATTAATTTAATAATTTAAGAAAATCCAATTAATTCAATTTGTGGACCCTATGGTAGGCAACCAATCTGCATATGAATTTAAAAACGATCAAAAGCATTACTTTCTGTGTTCTATCAGCATTTTAATTACATAAATTCGATTACTATATCACAGAAACAAAATCTGATTTATAAATTCATTCATACATTAAATGGGGGCCCCTTTTTTAGATTTTGGACTTGATACTTTTTGATGAATTTTAATTTAGAGCACTGTGTGTTAAGTTTCTATCGTTACGATTTATGGGCTATACAGAACCCACTGTAAGTTTATTATTATTATAATCAGATCCTTATTCCTACGGGTTGAATACGGGTATTACTCACTGTTAGTACGTAATAAATTTGAGCCAAACGACAGATTCCAACTAGCGTTGTAGGCATGGGAGGTATCACTAGACTGCTTGAGCTGTCCCACTTCGTCCTCGAGTTGGGCTTCACCTGGCTACCCCTAAAAACAAATCATTACCCACACGGCTATTGGCGGGCACACCAAAACGGGGACCATGGATATGATATTTACGGTGATCAAGGTATAGACCGTCGAGCCTCACCTGTACTCGAAGACGAGGTGCTTCAGGTCCTTGCTGACCCCGAGCACGCCCCTGTCTATGAAGAACTCGCAGCACTGCTCGAGGCGGACGCGCAGCGCCACCTCGTCCTGGCCTTGGTTGTCGATCGTCGCCTTCAGCTTGAGGCTCTCCTTGCAGACGTAGGCGGACCTCTCCAGCACGCACCGCAGGCTCAGCGTGCCCTTCTTGCAGCACCAGCAGCACGTGCTCTTCCTGTCCTCCTGAACCACCGGCTTCTAACATTTAGAATGCAACAATAAACAAATAGTAACAATAATAAGAACAATGATAATAAGTAGAGACGAAATTATAATACAAATAATAATTATTATGGCTAGTACATGTAAGTGCTTGTAATAATAATTATGATGGTAATAATTAAATGATGTACTAATAATAATGACGATGATTGTGATAATAAAACTATTCTAACAAAAATAATAATGATATTGTGATAATCATAATCAAGTAAGTGCTTGTAATAGTAATTGTTACGGTAATAATAAAATGATGTACGAATAATAATGATGATGATTGTGATAATAAAATTATTCTATCAAAAATAATAATAATATTGTCATAATCATAATAATGATGATTGCGATAATATCATCAATATAATTAAATGATACTATTATAAATAATAATGTTATTGTAATAATCAAATGATATACTAATATTAATAGGAATGAGGTGATAATAAAATGATGTGCTAATAATAAGATTGATGATGGTGATGATATTTAATAATAATGGTGCAACTTGTGCTTAAGTATTATGTACTAATAATAATGATGATGATTGTGATAATAAAATTATTCTATCAAAAATAATAATAATATTGTGATAATCATAATAATGATGATTGCGATAATATCATCATTACAATTAAATTATACTATTAAAAATAATAATGATATTGTAATAATCAGATGATATACTAATATTAATAGGAATGAGTGTGATAATAAAATGATGTGCTAATAATAAGATTGATGATGATAATTAATAATAATGGTGCAACTTGTGCTTAAGTATTATGTACTAATAATAATGATGATGATTGTGATAATAAAAATATTCTAACAAAAATAATAATGATATTGTGATAATCATAATAATGTTGATTGCGATAACAAAATTATGCTATTAAAAATAATAATGATATTGTGATAATCAAATTATATACTAATATTAATAGGAATGATGAATAAAATGATGTACTAATAATAAGATTTATGTATAATATTGTGATAATCAAATAATAAGAATGAGTGTGATAATAAAATTATGTGCTAATAATAAAATTGATGATGATCATGATGATAATTAACAATAATGGAATAAGCACAATAATAACTTGTGCTTACTAAGTACTGCTCGTCCATGCAGTCGACATGGGGGCCGATGATGGTGAAGTACTTCATGCCTTGAGGGGGGCTCGCGTACGGGATGTCGACGGTGACCTTGATGTAGTACCGGATGCAGCACGGCCGGCTCTCGAAGGAGCACGGCAGGCTCGACTCGGGAAGACTGAATCTGGAAGGCGTAAAATAAAAGTGTAGCCAAACGTTAAATATGACTTCCCGGAGGATATATTACAGTAAATTATGCAGAAAAGCCACATTAAAGTTGTTAATTCAGACTACCCAATTAACTAAATTTCTCCTTAGAAATGGTAATTAGCTATAGCTGTAAATATAGTAGACGATATATAAGAAAGTAAAAAATATGAAATTTTTGTGTACCTGAAGGGAAATTTGTGCATCCCTCGTGGTAGTATGGGGATGGTGGAGTCCACATTCTTCTCGCCCCAAATGATGAGCCGATCATCGATGAAGTACTGATCGTCCTTCACCTTTAACAAAACCTCAATTAGGGGGCCATCAGAAGAACGACAAATAGTCACAATAGAACATTGTTGTTTTTTGGAGTATTTATGACGTGTGAAGATTGTGCAGCTACGAAATAAAATATTGACGTAATCAGTATTACAAATTAAAACAGTTCAGTTAATTAAATGTCTGTATTGCACAGCTTCTCTACGAAATATAAAATAACGATATAAGTCTGATGGCAATGGAATCGTGATGCTCTACGATGATGCTAGTCTAGGTTTATGCTTACTGTGCGCCTGTCCCCGGAGAGCATCACCTTCCACTCAACGTGGGCCTTCCCCCTGAGGATGACCCTGATGGCTGCAACACACGACAGTCACACAACGACAACAATATGGGCGGGGGGGGCGTGGCCCCTCGCTGTGTTACTCACTCCGCAGCTTGAAGTTCTCGACTGTGTGGAGCACCACCGTGCCGTTCAGGTCCTCCCCGGCGTAGTAAAACTCTTTGTCCAGCTTGATGTCGAACTCCCTGATGTAGTCCATTTCGGCGGCCAGGGCTACTCTGTGTCGTCGCGGGGGGCACCCGTCATGCCGGGGGGCGCGGGCTGCTAGGCCTCGCGGGCCCCAAACGCGTCCATCGGAGCACCTGGTGATCTCGGCCGGAGGAGCGTCTTTTGCGTCGCCGGAACAGCTGTGGGGTGGGCGTCGCGACGCCGGTCGATACTGTCGGACATGCGCTCCAACAGGGCGCCCCAATTAAACAAGTAGATTAGCAAACAAACATTTTCTGTGGGCCCTCTTCAGCGCACAAATTACGCAGTTCTGAAACAATTATTATATTTACAGCTCTGCAATCAATTGGATATTCTTGCGAAACGTTTTAATTCACCAATATAATAATTAATAAAGATTTGAAAGTTTCGATAACCTAAAAATTTATTGTTCTCCCTCAGTTAAGGGGGCACCAAAAAATACAGGGATTCAGACATAGAGTCTTTGTATAGGCCTGCTCAGATCGGTTCATTCAAATGGGCCCCCAGATACTTGAAAATGTATAAATTTCCATAACCTAAAAAGTTATTGTTCTCCCTCAGTTAAGGGGGCACCAAAAAATACAGGGATTCAAACATAGAGTCTTTGTATAGGCCTGCTCAGATCGGTTAATTCAAATGGCCCCCCAGATACTTGAAAATATATCAATTTCTATAACCTAAAAAGTTATTGTTCTCCCTCAGTTAAGGGGGCACCAAAAAATACAGGGATTCAAACATAGAGTCTTTGTATAGGCCTGCTCAGATCGGTTAATTCAAATGGCCCCCCAGATACTTGAAAATATATCAATTTCTATAACCTAAAAAGTTATTGTTCTCCCTCAGTTAAGGGGGCACCAAAAAATACAGGGATTCAAACATAGAGTCTTTGTATAGGCCTGCTCAGATCGGTTAATTCAAATGGGCCCCCAGATACTTGAAAATATATCAATTTCTATAACCTAAAAAGTTATTGTTCTCCCTCAGTTAAGGGGGCACCCAAAAATACAGGGATTCAAACATAGAGTCTTTGTATAGGCCTGCTCAGATCGGTTAATTCAAATGGGCCCCCAGATACTTGAAAATATATCAATTTCTATAACCTAAAAAGTTATTGTTCTCCCTCAGTTAAGGGGGCACCAAAAAATACAGGGATTCAAACATAGAGTCTTTGTATAGGCCTGCTCAGATCGGTTAATTCAAATGGCCCCCCAGATACTTGAAAATATATCAATTTCTATAACCAAAAAAGTTATTGTTCTCCCTCAGTTAAGGGGGCACCAAAAAATACAGGGATTCAAACATAGAGTCTTTGTATAGGCCTGCTCAGATCGGTTAATACAATTGGGCCCCCAGATACTTGAAAATATATCAATTTCTATAACCTAAAACGTTATTGTTCTCCCTCAGTTAAGGGGGCACCAAAAAATACAGGGATTCAAACATAGAGTCTTTGTATAGGCCTGCTCAGATCGGTTAATTCAAATGGCCCCCCAGATACTTGAAAATATATCAATTTCTATAACCTAAAAAGTTATTGTTCTCCCTCAGTTAAGGGGGCACCAAAAAATACAGGGATTCAAACATAGAGTCTTTGTATAGGCCTGCTCAGATCGGTTAATTCAAATGGGCCCCCAGATACTTGAAAATATATCAATTTCTATAACCTAAAAAGTTATTGTTCTCCCTCAGTTAAGGGGGCACCCAAAAATACAGGGATTCAAACATAGAGTCTTTGTATAGGCCTGCTCAGATCGGTTAATTCAAATGGGCCCCCAGATACTTGAAAATATATCAATTTCTATAACCTAAAAAGTTATTGTTCTCCCTCAGTTAAGGGGGCACCAAAAAATACAGGGATTCAAACATAGAGTCTTTGTATAGGCCTGCTCAGATCGGTTAATTCAAATGGCCCCCCAGATACTTGAAAATATATCAATTTCTATAACCAAAAAAGTTATTGTTCTCCCTCAGTTAAGGGGGCACCAAAAAATACAGGGATTCAAACATAGAGTCTTTGTATAGGCCTGCTCAGATCGGTTAATACAATTGGGCCCCCAGATACTTGAAAATATATCAATTTCTATAACCTAAAACGTTATTGTTCTCCCTCAGTTAAGGGGGCACCAAAAAATACAGGGATTCAAACATAGAGTCTTTGTATAGGCCTGCTCAGATCGGTTAATTCAAATGGCCCCCCAGATACTTGAAAATATATCAATTTCTATAACCTAAAACGTTATTGTTCTCCCTCAGTTAAGGGGGCACCAAAAAATACAGGGATTCAAACATAGAGTCTTTGTATAGGCCTGCTCAGATCGGTTAATTCAAATGGCCCCCCAGATACTTGAAAATATATCAATTTCTATAACCTAAAACGTTATTGTTCTCCCTCAGTTAAGGGGGCACCAAAAAATACAGGGATTCAAACATAGAGTCTTTGTATAGGCCTGCTCAGATCGGTTAATACAATTGGGCCCCCAGATACTTGAAAATATATCAATTTCTATAACCTAAAAAGTTATTGTTCTCCCTCAGTTAAGGGGGCACCAAAAAATACAGGGATTCAAACATAGAGTCTTTGTATAGGCCTGCTCAGATCGGTAAATTCAAATAGGCCCCCAGATACTTGAAAATATATCAATTTCTATAACCTAAAAAGTTATTGTTCTCCCTCAGTTAAGGGGGCACCAAAAAATACAGGGATTCAAACATAGAGTCTTTGTATAGGCCTGCTCAGATCGGTTAATTCAAATGGCCCCCCAGATACTTGAAAATATATCAATTTCTATAACCAAAAAAGTTATTGTTCTCCCTCAGTTAAGGGGGCACCAAAAAATACAGGGATTCAAACATAGAGTCTTTGTATAGGCCTGCTCAGATCGGTTAATTCAAATGGCCCCCCAGATACTTGAAAATATATCAATTTCTATAACCTAAAAAGTTATTGTTCTCCCTCAGTTAAGGGGGCACCAAAAAATACAGGGATTCAAACATAGAGTCTTTGTATAGGCCTGCTCAGATCGGTTAATTCAAATGGCCCCCCAGATACTTGAAAATATATCAATTTCTATAACCAAAAAAGTTATTGTTCTCCCTCAGTTAAGGGGGCACCAAAAAATACAGGGATTCAAACATAGAGTCTTTGTATAGGCCTGCTCAGATCGGTTAATTCAAATGGCCCCCCAGATACTTGAAAATATATCAATTTCTATAACCTAAAAAGTTATTGTTCTCCCTCAGTTAAGGGGGCACCAAAAAATACAGGGATTCAAACATAGACTCTTTGTATAGGCCTGCTCAGATCGGTTAATTCAAATGGCCCCCCAGATACTTGAAAATATATCAATTTCTATAACCTAAAAAGTTATTGTTCTCCCTCAGTTAAGGGGGCACCAAAAAATACAGGGATTCAAACATAGAGTCTTTGTATAGGCCTGCTCAGATCGGTTAATACAATTGGGCCCCCAGATACTTGAAAATATATCAATTTCTATAACCTAAAAAGTTATTGTTCTCCCTCAGTTAAGGGGGCACCAAAAAATACAGGGATTCAAACATAGAGTCTTTGTATAGGCCTGCTCAGATCGGTTAATACAATTGGGCCCCCAGATACTTGAAAATATATCAATTTCTATAACCTAAAAAGTTATTGTTCTCCCTCAGTTAAGGGGGCACCAAAAAATACAGGGATTCAAACATAGAGTCTTTGTATAGGCCTGCTCAGATCGGTTAATTCAAATGGCCCCCCAGATACTTGAAAATATATCAATTTCTATAACCTAAAACGTTATTGTTCTCCCTCAGTTAAGGGGGCACCAAAAAATACAGGGATTCAAACATAGAGTCTTTGTATAGGCCTGCTCAGATCGGTTAATACAATTGGGCCCCCAGATACTTGAAAATATATCAATTTCTATAACCTAAAAAGTTATTGTTCTCCCTCAGTTAAGGGGGCACCAAAAAATACAGGGATTCAAACATAGAGTCTTTGTATAGGCCTGCTCAGATCGGTTAATACAATTGGGCCCCCAGATACTTGAAAATATATCAATTTCTATAACCTAAAAAGTTATTGTTCTCCCTCAGTTAAGGGGGCACCAAAAAATACAGGGATTCAAACATAGAGTCTTTGTATAGGCCTGCTCAGATCGGTTAATACAATTGGGCCCCCAGATACTTGAAAATATATCAATTTCTATAACCTAAAAAGTTATTGTTCTCCCTCAGTTAAGGGGGCACCAAAAAATACAGGGATTCAAACATAGAGTCTTTGTATAGGCCTGCTCAGATCGGTTAATTCAAATGGCCCCCCAGATACTTGAAAATATATCAATTTCTATAACCTAAAACGTTATTGTTCTCCCTCAGTTAAGGGGGCACCAAAAAATACAGGGATTCAAACATAGAGTCTTTGTATAGGCCTGCTCAGATCGGTTAATACAATTGGGCCCCCAGATACTTGAAAATATATCAATTTCTATAACCTAAAAAGTTATTGTTCTCCCTCAGTTAAGGGGGCACCAAAAAATACAGGGATTCAAACATAGAGTCTTTGTATAGGCCTGCTCAGATCGGTTAATACAATTGGGCCCCCAGATACTTGAAAATATATCAATTTCTATAACCTAAAAAGTTATTGTTCTCCCTCAGTTAAGGGGGCACCAAAAAATACAGGGATTCAAACATAGAGTCTTTGTATAGGCCTGCTCAGATCGGTTAATTCAAATGGCCCCCCAGATACTTGAAAATATATCAATTTCTATAACCAAAAAAGTTATTGTTCTCCCTCAGTTAAGGGGGCACCAAAAAATACAGGGATTCAAACATAGAGTCTTTGTATAGGCCTGCTCAGATCGGTTAATTCAAATGGCCCCCCAGATACTTGAAAATATATCAATTTCTATAACCTAAAACGTTATTGTTCTCCCTCAGTTAAGGGGGCACCAAAAAATACAGGGATTCAAACATAGAGTCTTTGTATAGGCCTGCTCAGATCGGTTAACACAATTGGGCCCCCAGATACTTGAAAATATATCAATTTCTATAACCTAAAAAGTTATTGTTCTCCCTCAGTTAAGGGGGCACCAAAAAATACAGGGATTCAAACATAGAGTCTTTGTATAGGCCTGCTCAGATCGGTAAATTCAAATGGGCCCCCAGATACTTGAAAATATATCAATTTCTATAACCTAAAAAGTTATTGTTCTCCCTCAGTTAAGGGGGCACCAAAAAATACAGGGATTCAAACATAGAGTCTTTGTATAGGCCTGCTCAGATCGGTTAATACAATTGGGCCCCCAGATACTTGAAAATATATCAATTTCTATAACCTAAAAAGTTATTGTTCTCCCTCAGTTAAGGGGGCACCAAAAAATACAGGGATTCAAACATAGAGTCTTTGTATAGGCCTGCTCAGATCGGTTAATTCAAATGGCCCCCAGATACTTGAAAATATATCAATTTCTATAACCTAAAACGTTATTGTTCTCCCTCAGTTAAGGGGGCACCAAAAAATACAGGGATTCAAACATAGAGTCTTTGTATAGGCCTGCTCAGATCGGTTAATTCAAATGGCCCCCCAGATACTTGAAAATATATCAATTTCTATAACCTAAAACGTTATTGTTCTCCCTCAGTTAAGGGGGCACCAAAAAATACAGGGATTCAAACATAGAGTCTTTGTATAGGCCTGCTCAGATCGGTTAACACAATTGGGCCCCCAGATACTTGAAAATATATCAATTTCTATAACCTAAAACGTTATTGTTCTCCCTCAGTTAAGGGGGCACCAAAAAATACAGGGATTCAAACATAGAGTCTTTGTATAGGCCTGCTCAGATCGGTTAATACAATTGGGCCCCCAGATACTTGAAAATATATCAATTTCTATAACCTAAAAAGTTATTGTTCTCCCTCAGTTAAGGGGGCACCAAAAAATACAGGGATTCAAACATAGAGTCTTTGTATAGGCCTGCTCAGATCGGTTAATACAATTGGGCCCCCAGATACTTGAAAATATATCAATTTCTATAACCTAAAAAGTTATTGTTCTCCCTCAGTTAAGGGGGCACCAAAAAATACAGGGATTCAAACATAGAGTCTTTGTATAGGCCTGCTCAGATCGGTTAACACAATTGGGCCCCCAGATACTTGAAAATATATCAATTTCTATAACCTAAAAAGTTATTGTTCTCCCTCAGTTAAGGGGGCACCAAAAAATACAGGGATTCAAACATAGAGTCTTTGTATAGGCCTGCTCAGATCGGTTAATACAATTGGGCCCCCAGATACTTGAAAATATATCAATTTCTATAACCTAAAAAGTTATTGTTCTCCCTCAGTTAAGGGGGCACCAAAAAATACAGGGATTCAAACATAGAGTCTTTGTATAGGCCTGCTCAGATCGGTTAATTCAAATGGCCCCCCAGATACTTGAAAATATATCAATTTTTATAACCTAAAACGTTATTGTTCTCCCTCAGTTAAGGGGGCACCAAAAAATACAGGGATTCAAACATAGAGTCTTTGTATAGGCCTGCTCAGATCGGTTAATTCAAATGGCCCCCCAGATACTTAAAAATATATCAATTTCTATAACCTAAAACGTTATTGTTCTCCCTCAGTTAAGGGGGCACCAAAAAATACAGGGATTCAAACATAGAGTCTTTGTATAGGCCTGCTCAGATCGGTTAACACAATTGGGCCCCCAGATACTTGAAAATATATCAATTTCTATAACCTAAAAAGTTATTGTTCTCCCTCAGTTAAGGGGGCACCAAAAAATACAGGGATTCAAACATAGAGTCTTTGTATAGGCCTGCTCAGATCGGTAAATTCAAATGGGCCCCCAGATACTTGAAAATATATCAATTTCTATAACCTAAAACGTTATTGTTCTCCCTCAGTTAAGGGGGCACCAAAAAATACAGGGATTCAAACATAGAGTCTATGTATAGGCCTGCTCAGATCGGTTAATTCAAATGGCCCCCCAGATACTTGAAAATATATCAATTTCGATAACCTAAAAAGTTATTGTCCGTCCTCAGTTACAAGGGCACAGAAAATTACAGGAATGCAATCATAGGGTCTTTGTAAAGGCCTGTTTAGATCGGTTAATTCAAATGGGCCCCCCAGATACTGGAAAATATATCAATTTCGATAACCTAAAAAGTTATTGTCCATCCTCAGTAACGAAAGTACAGAAAATTACAGGAATTCATACATAAGTCCTTTGCAAAGGCCTGTTTAAATCGGTTAATTCAAATGGGCCCCCAGATACTGGAAAATATATCAATTTCGATAACCTAAAAAGTTATTGTCCGTCCTCAGTTACAAGGGTACAGAAAATTACAGGAATGCAATCATAGGGTCTTTGTAAAGGCCTGTTTAGATCGGTTAATTCAAATGTGCCCCCAGATACTGGAAAATATATCAATTTCTATAACCTAAAAAGTTATTGTTCTCCCTGAGTTAAGGGGGCACCAAAAAATACAGGGATTCAAACATAGAGTCTTTGTATAGGCCTGCTCAGATCGGTTAATTCAAATGGGCCCCCAGATACTTGAAAATATATCAATTTCTATAACCTAAAAAGTTATTGTTCTCCCTCAGTTAAGGGGGCACCAAAAAATACAGGGATTCAAACATAGAGTCTTTGTAAAGGCCTGTTTAGATCGGTTAATTCAAATGGGCCCCCAGATACTGGAAAATATATCAATTTCTATAACCTAAAAAGTTATTGTTCTCCCTGAGTTAAGGGGGCACCAAAAAATACAGGGATTCAAACATAGTGTCTTTGTATAGGCCTGCTCAGATCGGTTCATTCAAATGGGCCCCCAGATACTTGAAAATATATCAATTTCGATAACCTAAAAAGTTATTGTCCGTCCTCAGTTACAAGGGCACAGAAAATTACAGGAATGCAATCATAGGGTCTTTGTAAAGGCCTGTTTAAATCGGTTAATTCAAATGGGCCCCCAGATACTGGAAAATATATCAATTTCGATAACCTAAAAAGTTATTGTCCATCCTCAGTAACGAAAGAACAGAAAATTACAGGAATTCATACATAAGTCCTTTGCAAAGGCCTGTTTAAATCGGTTAATTCAAATGGGCCCCCAGATACTGGAAAATATATCAATTTCGATAACCTAAAAAGTTATTGTCCGTCCTCAGTTACAAGGGTACAGAAAATTACAGGAATGCAATCATAGGGTCTTTGTAAAGGCCTGTTTAAATCGGTTAATTCAAATGGACCCCCAGATACTGGAAAATATATCAATTTCGATAACCTAAAAAGTTATTGTCCGTCCTCAGTTACTAGAGCACCTAAAATTAAGACAATGCAATCGTTACTACTGTGACTATGTTATGGTTCTGGTACTTACTTATGGTGCTTACCAGCGTCGCCTTATCATGTTCCGGCACAGTGGGCAGCTGAAATGGTGTTGTTCCCAAGAGTTGATGAACATTAGTTTATCTGTTACTTTAACTGCTGGTTTATGTCGTTTTAACTGCCGGTCACTTTTTAACTATTGGTGTTATTGGGTATAT
This sequence comes from Othius punctulatus, assembly GCA_951805005.1. Lineage (NCBI taxonomy): Eukaryota > Metazoa > Arthropoda > Insecta > Coleoptera > Staphylinidae > Othius > Othius punctulatus. The sequence goes on from OX638146.1 coordinate 2,942,728, forward strand.
CTTTATTTCAATGTATTACGTTATGCCTTTTTTTTAGTTGTGTATTGGCTGAGGGCCCACTACAGAAGATTTAATGTAATTACTGTAGCACTCGACTGATTAAATAAAATAATTTACTAATAAATAACTAATAAATGATTAAATAAAACGCTCAACATAATAATATTTTTACGTTATATATTCTCTGTAATATACAGCCAATTTCAACTAGGACAGAAGTAAAGAGTTTGCGTTCAAAATATAAATATCTGTTTAACAATAATAATAATAATAATAGGAATGATACTGTTAATCATGAGAAACTTTTGAACATATTGCCACGTTTTTGGCCTGTGACAATTTCATATTTCACTTCGTGATGTATAAAGTAATGTAAAATTTAATTATTAGTTTCGTTGCCAAGTAAAATAAACAGGCAGCAAAACAAAACAGAAACGGAATTGTGTATTTTACCTGGCAACAAGTCGTTGTGTATTGAAAACAAATGAAATCGGTCACAACTTTACAAGTATTAGTCACACGATGTTATTACAGTCTTATAACGCACTCCCTCAAACAAACCACCTCGACGAACTAAATCAAGCACCTCACAGTTCACTGTTATATGTCGACATTGCCGGCGTCCTGCTTCAACGAGTGGAGCACTTGACGAGGTCGGCCTGCTTCTCCTCGCTGAGCTTCCCCCTGATGACCATCTAAAGTTTGGAGGCTTTGTTGTGCCACGGACTGTGGCACAACAACCCTGTGCTTGGCGATCTCCTCCACGCACACCACACAACAGCCTCTTGTCCTACAAGGCCCGGTTCAGCAGCAGACTTCACCAGGAGCGTCCGGGGCCTGGCAGAGAGCTTCCTGGGGCTGTGCTCGTCCAGGCAGACGCAGCCCCTGCAGGAGGCCCCGCACGTAGCACCACGCGCGGGGCCCCCGGCCAGCAACAGGACGTGTAAACCAGACGCATAGCCGGCACTGGGTGGCGTAGGCGACTGGGGGGGCTCACGGACACGGGGGCCCCCAAAGAGTATGGTTTGTTTATTTTAAATGCACATGCAACTGGGTTGGTGTGTGGCCCAGGGGAGCCAACTGAATGTGCTCGGATTTCATGTTGTTTATAAAACGCTTATGGAAGTTATTTGGGGCCCGTGCTGATGTAGAAAACCGAAGGGATGCTGCAGTTTGCCCCCTTGGCAAATATATTCACACGAAGCGCCGTGTTACGCCGTAATTAACGATTTTTTGGTAGTGTTTTCGAAGTGCCCTGTAATTAGTGTTTACAGCGCCAAGCGTCCCGTGGGCGTTTTGGGTACTAGAGCTTCCGCCAAAATTCCGATAGCAATGGTCAAGAGGGCGCCACTTTCGCTACATACAGGGCGACCAGAAAGGACCTTTCGATGAATTCGTAAAAACCTGAATAACTTGGCCGAAACTTAACATTTTTACATTCTGATTGCGCATTAATAAAGTAGATGGGCATAATTTGCTAGACGACTGAAAAAGATGCACGTAAATTATAAAATAATCGCTGTGTGTAGTAATTTTGCAGTTTTCCGTCAAAAATAAGCAATACGTGGAGGATTTTCGCAATGCAAAGGCAAAGAAATGTCTCTTTTTAAAGTGAAACTAATCATAAAAATGCTTATATGACCTTTAATTCAAATGGGCCCCCAGATACTGAAAAATATATCAATTTCCATAAATTAAAAAGTTATTGTCCGTCCTCAGTTACAAGGGCACAGAAAATTACAGGAATGCAATCATAGGGTCTTTGTAAAGGCCTGTTTAAATCGGTTAATTCAAATGGGCCCCCAGATACTGAAAAATATATCAATTTCGGTAACCTAAAATGTTATTGTCCATCCTCAGTAACGAAAGCACAGAAAATTACAGGAATTCATACAAGGGATCTTTGGAAAGGCCCCCTTCGATCGGTTAATTCTAATAAGTGTCCAGATACTGGAAAATATATCAATTTTGATAACCTAAAAACATATTGTCCGTCCTCAGTAACGAAAGCACAGAAAAATACAGGAATTCATACAAGGGATCTTTGGAAAGGCCCCCTTCGATCGGTTAATTCTAATAAGTGTCCAGATACTGGACACTTATTGGATACTGGAAAATATATCAATTTTGATAACCTAAAAAGTTATTGTCCGTCCTCAGTAACGAAAGCACAGAATATTACAGGAATTCATACATAAGTCCTTTGCAAAGGCCTGTTTAGATCGGTAAATTCAAATGGGCCCCCAGATACTGGAAAATATATCAATTTCTATAACCTAAAAAGTTATTGTCCGTCCTCAGTAATGAAATCACAGAAAATTACAGGAATGCAATCATAGGGTCTTTGCAAAGGCCTGTTTAGATCGGTAAATTCAAATGGGCCCCCAGATACTGAAAAATATATCAATTTCGATAACCTAAAATGTTATTGTTCTCCCTCAGTTAAGGGGGCACCAAAAAATACAGGGATTCAAACATAGAGTCTTTGTATAGGCCTGCTCAGATCGGTTAATTCAAATGGGCCCCCAGATACTTGAAAATAAATCAATTTCTATAACCTAAAAAGTTATTGTTCTCCCTCAGTTAAGGGGGCACCAAAAAATACAGGGATTCAAACATAGAGTCTTTGTATAGGCCTGCTCAGATCGGTTAATTCAAATGGGCCCCCAGATACTGGAAAATATATCAATTTCTATAACCTAAAAAGTTAATGTTCTCCCTCAGTTAAGGGGGCACCAAAAAATACAGGGATTCAAACATAGAGTCTTTGTATAGGCCTGCTCAGATCGGTTAATTCAAATGGGCCCCCAGATACTTGAAAATATATCAATTTCTATAACCTAAAAAGTTATTGTTCTCCCTCAGTTAAGGGGGCACCAAAAAATACAGGGATTCATACATAGAGTCCTTGTATAGGCCTGCTCAGATCGGTTAATTCAAATGGGCCCCCAGATACTTGAAAATATATCAATTTCTATAACCTAAAAAGTTATTGTTCTCCCTCAGTTAAGGGGGCACCAAAAAATACAGGGATTCAAACATAGAGTCTTTGTATAGGCCTGCTCAGATCGGTTAATTCAAATGGGCCCCCAGATACTTGAAAATATATCAATTTCTATAACCTAAAAAGTTATTGTTCTCCCTCAGTTAAGGGGGCACCAAAAAATACAGGGATTCATACATAGAGTCTTTGTATAGGCCTGCTCAGATCGGTTAATTCAAATGGGCCCCCAGATACTTGAAAATATATCAATTTCTATAACCTAAAAAGTTATTGTTCTCCCTCAGTTAAGGGGGCACCAAAAAATACAGGGATTCAAACATAGAGTCTTTGTATAGGCCTGCTCAGATCGGTTAATTCAAATGGGCCCCCAGATACTTGAAAATATATCAATTTCTATAACCTAAAAAGTTATTGTTCTCCCTCAGTTAAGGGGGCACCAAAAAATACAGGGATTCAAACATAGAGTCCTTGTATAGGCCTGCTCAGATCGGTTAATTCAAATGGGCCCCCAGATACTTGAAAATATATCAATTTCTATAACCTAAAAAGTTATTGTTCTCCCTCAGTTAAGGGGGCACCAAAAAATACAGGGATTCATACATAGAGTCTTTGTATAGGCCTGCTCAGATCGGTTAATTCAAATGGGCCCCCAGATACTTGAAAATATATCAATTTCTATAACCTAAAAAGTTATTGTTCTCCCTCAGTTAAGGGGGCACCAAAAAATACAGGGATTCAAACATAGAGTCTTTGTATAGGCCTGCTCAGATCGGTTAATTCAAATGGGCCCCCAGATACTTGAAAATATATCAATTTCTATAACCTAAAAAGTTATTGTTCTCCCTCAGTTAAGGGGGCACCAAAAAATACAGGGATTCAAACATAGAGTCCTTGTATAGGCCTGCTCAGATCGGTTAATTCAAATGGGCCCCCAGATACTTGAAAATATATCAATTTCTATAACCTAAAAAGTTATTGTTCTCCCTCAGTTAAGGGGGCACCAAAAAATACAGGGATTCAAACATAGAGTCTTTGTATAGGCCTGCTCAGATCGGTTAATTCAAATGGGCCCCCAGATACTTGAAAATATATCAATTTCTATAACCTAAAAAGTTATTGTTCTCCCTCAGTTAAGGGGGCACCAAAAAATACAGGGATTCAAACATAGAGTCCTTGTATAGGCCTGCTCAGATCGGTTAATTCAAATGGGCCCCCAGATACTTGAAAATATATCAATTTCTATAACCTAAAAAGTTATTGTTCTCCCTCAGTTAAGGGGGCACCAAAAAATACAGGGATTCATACATAGAGTCTTTGTATAGGCCTGCTCAGATCGGTTAATTCAAATGGGCCCCCAGATACTTGAAAATATATCAATTTCTATAACCTAAAAAGTTATTGTTCTCCCTCAGTTAAGGGGGCACCAAAAAATACAGGGATTCAAACATAGAGTCTTTGTATAGGCCTGCTCAGATCGGTTAATTCAAATGGGCCCCCAGATACTTGAAAATATATCAATTTCTATAACCTAAAAAGTTATTGTTCTCCCTCAGTTAAGGGGGCACCAAAAAATACAGGGATTCAAACATAGAGTCCTTGTATAGGCCTGCTCAGATCGGTTAATTCAAATGGGCCCCCAGATACTTGAAAATATATCAATTTCTATAACCTAAAAAGTTATTGTTCTCCCTCAGTTAAGGGGGCACCAAAAAATACAGGGATTCAAACATAGAGTCTTTGTATAGGCCTGCTCAGATCGGTTAATTCAAATGGGCCCCCAGATACTTGAAAATATATCAATTTCTATAACCTAAAAAGTTATTGTTCTCCCTCAGTTAAGGGGGCACCAAAAAATACAGGGATTCAAACATAGAGTCCTTGTATAGGCCTGCTCAGATCGGTTAATTCAAATGGGCCCCCAGATACTTGAAAATATATCAATTTCTATAACCTAAAAAGTTATTGTTCTCCCTCAGTTAAGGGGGCACCAAAAAATACAGGGATTCAAACATAGAGTCTTTGTATAGGCCTGCTCAGATCGGTTAATTCAAATGGGCCCCCAGATACTTGAAAATATATCAATTTCTATAACCTAAAAAGTTATTGTTCTCCCTCAGTTAAGGGGGCACCAAAAAATACAGGGATTCATACATAGAGTCTTTGTATAGGCCTGCTCAGATCGGTTAATTCAAATGGGCCCCCAGATACTTGAAAATATATCAATTTCTATAACCTAAAAAGTTATTGTTCTCCCTCAGTTAAGGGGGCACCAAAAAATACAGGGATTCAAACATAGAGTCTTTGTATAGGCCTGCTCAGATCGGTTAATTCAAATGGGCCCCCAGATACTTGAAAATATATCAATTTCTATAACCTAAAAAGTTATTGTTCTCCCTCAGTTAAGGGGGCACCAAAAAATACAGGGATTCAAACATAGAGTCCTTGTATAGGCCTGCTCAGATCGGTTAATTCAAATGGGCCCCCAGATACTTGAAAATATATCAATTTCTATAACCTAAAAAGTTATTGTTCTCCCTCAGTTAAGGGGGCACCAAAAAATACAGGGATTCAAACATAGAGTCCTTGTATAGGCCTGCTCAGATCGGTTAATTCAAATGGGCCCCCAGATACTTGAAAATATATCAATTTCTATAACCTAAAAAGTTATTGTTCTCCCTCATTTAAGGGGGCACCAAAAAATACAGGGATTCAAACATAGAGTCTTTGTATAGGCCTGCTCAGATCGGTTAATTCAAATGGGCCCCCAGATACTTGAAAATATATCAATTTCTATAACCTAAAAAGTTATTGTTCTCCCTCAGTTAAGGGGGCACCAAAAAATACAGGGATTCAAACATAGAGTCTTTGTATAGGCCTGCTCAGATCGGTTAATTCAAATGGGCCCCCAGATACTTGAAAATATATCAATTTCTATAACCTAAAAAGTTATTGTTCTCCCTCAGTTAAGGGGGCACCAAAAAATACAGGGATTCAAACATAGAGTCCTTGTATAGGCCTGCTCAGATCGGTTAATTCAAATGGGCCCCCAGATACTTGAAAATATATCAATTTCTATAACCTAAAAAGTTATTGTTCTCCCTCAGTTAAGGGGGCACCAAAAAATACAGGGATTCAAACATAGAGTCCTTGTATAGGCCTGCTCAGATCGGTTAATTCAAATGGGCCCCCAGATACTTGAAAATATATCAATTTCTATAACCTAAAAAGTTATTGTTCTCCCTCAGTTAAGGGGGCACCAAAAAATACAGGGATTCAAACATAGAGTCCTTGTATAGGCCTGCTCAGATCGGTTAATTCAAATGGGCCCCCAGATACTTGAAAATATATCAATTTCTATAACCTAAAAAGTTATTGTTCTCCCTCATTTAAGGGGGCACCAAAAAATACAGGGATTCAAACATAGAGTCTTTGTATAGGCCTGCTCAGATCGGTTAATTCAAATGGGCCCCCAGATACTTGAAAATATATCAATTTCTATAACCTAAAAAGTTATTGTTCTCCCTCAGTTAAGGGGGCACCAAAAAATACAGGGATTCAAACATAGAGTCTTTGTATAGGCCTGCTCAGATCGGTTAATACAATTGGGCCCCCAGATACTTGAAAATATATCAATTTCTATAACCTAAAAAGTTATTGTTCTCCCTCAGTTAAGGGGGCACCAAAAAATACAGGGATTCAAACATAGAGTCTTTGTATAGGCCTGCTCAGATCGGTTAATTCAAATGGGCCCCCAGATAGTTGAAAATATATCAATTTCTATAACCTAAAAAGTTATTGTTCTCCCTCAGTTAAGGGGGCACCAAAAAATACGGGGATTCAAACATAGAGTCTTTGTATAGGCCTGCTCAGATCGGTTAATTCAAATAGGCCCCCAGATACTGAAAAATATATCAATTTGTATAACCTAAAAAGTTATTGTCCGTTCTCATTTACTAGAGCACAGAAAATTACAGGAGTTCATACATAAGTTCTTCGTAAAGGCCTGGTTAGATCGGTTAATTCAAATGGGCCCCCAGATACTGACAAATATATCAATTTCTATAACCTAAAAAGTTATTGTCCGTTCTCAGTTACAAGAGCACAGAAAATTACAGGAATTCATACATAAGTTCTTTGTAAAGGCTTGGTTGGATCTGTTAATTCAAATTGTGCAAAATACAAATATAAAGTTCAAAAATATATATTTCAAGAGAAATCTAATAAGGTGTACATTGGGCTGCCTAATGTGATGTCCACAAACATGAATTTTTATGGAGATGTAATTGTGTTTCACTAAATTTATGAAATTTAACATTTAACAAAAATATTTGTGATAACAAAGAGAAACACTGCAGAAGGAAATGTGTATTTTGTGTGCATCATTTGTAATGTTCGGGTATTTGTTTTTTTTTTAAGTCTTTTATACCAAAATACAGCGTTATTAAAGTAATAGTGATAAAAATGTAGTAATATGTTTAATTTCTGTATCATACTGCGTTATTATTAAAATCAATAGAATGAAGAGTAGAGAATGTGTTTAGAAATATATACTAATAAGTTAATTATGTACACGGTTTCAGTGATATTATTTATTAATTAAAACATTGATTACATGCATATTATTAATATCCGCGAGTAATTGAATTATTCTACAACTTTACCATTTCAATCAGAGGATGGTATTTTAAACATTGTACAATCTTCAGTGCTTGTAATTATTTTTTTTTCGTAATTTTTCTTTTAATTTTATTTCATTTCAGATATCTACATAAAGTTAATTTTCATGCGTTACAAATGTTCAAACTTCGCCTTACTATACATAACTATACATAAATGCAAGCACACCGCTACAAAAGCAAGCTGAAGCAATAATTCAACAGACCATGGAGCTATTCCCATCTTGGACTTGACGCTGAGGCAGGAGGAACATGGACACTCTCGTTCCTCTGGCTCTTGTATGTGTTCCATATTTTCTCAAATCAACTTGGCATCAAAGTCGCTTCACTGTAGAACATTGTGAAGCCTACCGGTGGCTCCTCAGCATAATTTAAACAGTCGTTCAACGTGCAACTCTTGGCTTCGATATCTGTAAAAGATGTTATATAATTTCAACCTCAATTGGGGACAGGCACAGCAAAGAAACGAGGTGATCGAGACGGTTCTCAGGGCAGTTAATTGAGCCACATGGTGATTTATTAGATTAATACGGGGGTACTAGAACACTGAAATTTCTGACCGGCTTACACAATAGCTCATTGAAGTTATGCAATCGTTACGTTGCAATTTAATTATGCAATCGTATTTAATTATATGCGTTTTCTATGAAATTATGCTTTAAGGCGGAAAGACCCTATGGGGTCGATAGCCTAATAAAGATTGTTTATATATATATATGCTTTATTAAGGGGGCAACGATTTTAAACCACTTGCTGGGGTGCATTTAAGGCAAAAATAGAGCAATTTTGGGGGTCACATAAATAAAATCTGTCCATTTTGAGTTTTTTAATGATTTACAAGTAGTTAAGCCCGTTTAAGCCACAAAAATTAACAAATAACTTCACAGGGGGCCAACGGGGCCATTGCGCAGTATTGTGGTCGAAAATACAGCATTTCTTAGGTCTTTACAGAGAAAACTATAAGGCGAAATTTGTCGTTGAATCAGCTGTTCACCCTTCCCCATTGATTTTATATAAACGTTTGCGTTCCACCTCGGTCTACAAAAATCAGCAGTTTTAGTGTGTATTGCACCGGTTTTTTGGGGCCGCACGCGATAATGTGCCGCATTGACAAAGGGGCTTCATAAAATCAGGACCCCATTCTTTCTTTGGCCCCCCAATTTCACGATATTCCCAGGCTCAATTCCAGACAGGCACCGCTTAACCTACAAACCAGTGCAGCTTGAGACAGTGAGCATGTCCTGGCCAGAGGTGAACACGGCGAGGGCAGACGGCAGGCGGGAGCTCGTCCTGGCGGGCCCCGCCGTCAACAAGCGCATCGAGGACGGGGGCCTCGACCCGTCCCTCTTCGCCCTCGCCACCCTCAACTACCTGAGCATCACCGAGACGCCCCTCGCCGTGATCCCCGACGACATCGTCAAGCTGGCCAACCTGCAGACCCTGGTGCTGCACTCGAACCGGCTCGCCGAGGTCGCCCCCGCCGTGGCGCGGCTCGGCAAGCTCAAGGTGCTCGATCTGTCGCGCAACCAGCTCGCCGCCTTCCCCGAGCCGCTCGCACAGCTCGACAGCCTGACCTCGATAAACGCCTCGGCCAACCGGCTCACCGCCTTCCCGAGGATCTCGGCCAGCCCCCGCCTGCAGGTGCTCGACCTGACCGGCAACGGGCTCACCGAGTTCCCGGACGTCTGCCACGCCGAGCTCGTCGCCCTCACCGACCTCAGGCTCAGCTGCAACCAGATCGGGGCCATCCCCGAGGACATCCGGGTGCTCGGGGCGCTGAAGAACATCAACCTCAGCGGGAACAAGATTACTGTGGTCCCCGGCGAGCTCACTGACTGCACCAAGCTCAAAGGTGAACGATAGAAACCGTCACCAAGTAATCACACAAAATTCAATTATGCCGATTTAAAATTGTGCTCAGTACTATAAGATTAGCAGGAATTATTATTATTAAGAGTACTTTCAGGGTCAGTGTCTAATTTCGAAACCAGAACTTCAACTTATAGTCGGAATGAATTTTATCCGATCATAAAATTCAATTATGCCCTTTTAAACATTGTAGTATAAAATTAGTAGGGATTATTATTATTATTGTTATTATTATTATTATTATTGTACTGTCAGCGTCCAATTTCATAACTACATCTCGTCACAACTTAACTTTCAATCTGAATGATCGCAAAAGTTTTTATTCTTGAATCTTACTTAAGAAATGGGAAGGATTAGGAGATGGAAGTTGTGGTTTAAGATGTGGTTAACTGATCCGTCCTACGGTTTCAGTTTGGCTACATTTTTGTACCCATCTGTAAACGCAGCTAACACTGTGATTTTCATCCGATTGAATTCCGTTTGTTTCAGAGGTGAACCTGAAGGAGAACCCGATATCGGACAGGCGGCTACTCAAGCTGATCGAGCAGTGCCGCATGAAGCAGGTGCTGGACTACGTGAAGCAGCACTGCAAGCGGTCGGCGGCGCCCCCGGAGGCGAAGCCGAGCAAGGGCAAGGGCAAGGGGAAGGGGCCCGAGGGCGGCGGCGAGGAGGGAGCGCCCGAGCCGGCCGAGGGGTACAAGTACAGGGTGAAGGTGCTCGGCTACGAGGAGGACACCGTGAGGATCGTCCTGCAGGAGGACGTCAAGAAAGTGCGCGGCTTCATGCTGGCCTGCCTCGTGCGCGGCCTCGAGTTCACCGCCGACAGCCTCAAGCGGTTCATCCAGCTGCAGACGAGGCTGCACGAGGGCGTCTGCGAGAAGCGGAACGTCGCCACCATAGCCACGCACGACGCCGACAAGATAGTAAGCGATTTGTTCATCCGTTTTAATCTTTAATCATTAAAATGGAGCAATATAAAACATTACTTTTTATGAAACTACTTTTTTGTGTTTGTGTTTCAAGTGCCATATAAACCGTATTGTCGTTTTCAGTGTAAGGGGGACCTGTCGTACTCGGCGCTGCCCCCCAAGCAGCTGCGCATCAGGCCGCTGAACAGGACGAGCCCCATGAGCGGGGAGGAGCTGTTCGCCAGGCTCAAGCACGAGGCGGAGAACCTGCGCAAGGAGAAGAAGCGCAACGTGTACTCGGGGATACACAAGTACCTGTACCTGCTGGAGGGGCACAAGATGTACCCGTGTCTGATCAGCAGCGCGGACGAGGTCATATCCTTTCCGCCCATCACAAATTCGGACGTCACAAAGGTACGGCCGTGATATTCAAAGCACAAGAAGGCAAATTAACATAGAAATTTAATGAACACATTTAATGAAACGATGAAATTGACGATGACCTGTTTCTGCTGCTATGACTAAATACATAATTAATTAATAAATAATAAATAATAATAAAAGAATAATAATGTTCATACTACTACTAATTAATTAGTTAATAATTATGAACTATTTCAGTGTTTTGATTGCCCTTATTGACTTGCGTTTTATGACTTGCAGATTTCTGTGGATACGAAGACGCTGCTGGTGGAGGTGACGAGCTCGCTGTCGCAGAACGCCTGCGAGAAGGTGCTGGACGCGTTCCTGAAGGAGACGGTGCTGCTGCTGGAGCGCGACCTGACGGTGCAGCAGGTCAAGACGGTGGACGCCACCGGCAACCTGAAGTCCGTGTACCCGTCGAGGGGCGCCGACCCCGTCCTGGACAAGGACGTCATCGTGGTGAGGGAGTGAGCGGCCGCCCCGCCTCCGCCGTTGTTGTATTCTTTTCTGATAATCGCAGTGAGAGAGTGTTTTTTTTTTGTTGAGACAGAATAAAGGTTATTTTTCACATGGGTTTTGTATTTTTTACGGGGGCTCAAGACGTGCGTGTACCGGATCATTCTAAGGTGGCGGCATGCTATGTGAATGTGTGATTAAAATGTGAGGTGAATAATTGATTGCCAGGGAGCGGAGAAAAGGTACGTCTATTGCAATATCCGCCTGTATTTCCAGATGGGCGCAAGAAACTGGGCACTCGAATAAACATAAATCTGCTTTAAATACCATAAAGATGCCCCCAGACAGGGCCAAAATAAACCCTAATTTCCGCCGGTATTTCCAAATGGGCATAATAATCCGGACGTAACAAAATTTTAATGAGTACTTGTATAAGCATAAATCAAGTTTACCATAAAGGTGCCCCCGGACAGGTTATCTAAAATGAACAGTATATCCAGATGGGCACAATAAGCGGATATAACCTAAGATTGTAACGAGTACTGGAATAATAATACATAAAGATGCCCCCAGACAGGGCTAAAATAAACCCTAATTTCCGCCAGTATTTCCAAATGGGCATAATAATCCGGACATAACAACATTTTAATGAGTACTTGTATAAGCATAAATCGAGTTTATTATCTAAAATGAACCCTAAGAACCCGGCAGTATATCCAGATGGGCACAATAAGCGGATATAACCTAAGATTGTAACAAGTACTCGAATGAGCATAAATCGGCTTGAAATACCATTACACCCAAAACCCATCCAAATAATCTGAAGTATTATTAACGCTGGGGTTCGTTGAACCTCCTGATAAGTTTTAGCCGGCCTCCGACGCCCACAAGACCTACATTTTTAAGGGGAGGAAGAGGCCGCTAGATAAGATAATTAATTGCGTGGTTCGCACATTCGCCAGTCGATTGCAGGGCAAGAAACATGCAGAAATTATTTCTACTTCTTTCGCTCGCAACTCTCATCAAGTGCGACTTCCAAACTGACCTGCAGTACATAAAAATATGTAATCGTACATCGCCTATAAGTCTACGTAAGTTACATAATTATCTTGTCAGGATTCAAAATAATAACATATTTTTAATTGAGTTTAATGTTTTATCCATATTACCAGTTATTTATTTAAGGTATTATTATTCTGTACTTACTGGTAGAGTTATTTTAATTTTATTATTTATTTATTTTATTATTATACATACATATTATTTACATAATATTTGAATTTTGTTGTGTATATATATAAAAAATGAATACCGAAGATAAGTTTGGATTGTTAATTCAGGGACGATGAACGAAGTGCTGGTGAGCAAGAAGCTGGCGCACTCGAGGGCCTCGGCGAACTTCGCGTGCTTCCTGCACTGCCTGTTCACGCAGTACGGGTGGATGGACGAGGAGGGCGGGTTCGAGCTGCACGCGATGCGCGCCTCGCTGGAGGAGAGCGGCAGCATCGAGGCCCCCCTGCTGGAGTACGTCTTGTACACCTGCACGGCGGTCAAGTCGGTCGACAAGTGCGAGCGGGCGCTCAGGTTCACCGAGTGCTTCTGGACGAGGACCGCCGAGGTAAATTGGAGACAGAGACGGTTACAAGAGGCCCTAAGAGATATCACCTTTCACTCCCATTGAATACAGCACCGGATATCGTTGAGAAACGTCTAAAATTTAAAAAACAGAAACAACTTGCTATGTTCTTACCACAAAATGTTTATTGATATATAGACATATACAATAAAATAACTAATATTAAGTTGTTGTGTTGATTGTTAACTTGCTATGTTTTTACCACAAAATATTACACCACAATCGGGAGATGAAATATCATCTCCCGATTGATATTTAAACATGTACAATAAGATAACTATTATTAAGTTATTTTATTGTATATGTCTATATTTCAATAAACATTTTGTGGTAAAAACATAGCAAGTTGTTTCTCTGTTTTTTAATATGGACTACCATGTAGTAAAGGTCGAAACCATACTGATGGTCAAAACTTTAATCGAGTTTCATCCGTCAATAGAATTGTTATTCATTTTTCATTTATTAATCATTTATTATTCATTTGTTTATTAATTATTCATTTGTTCATTAATGATTCATTTGTTTATTCATTATTCATTTGTTTATTCATTATCCATTTGTTTGTTCATTATTCATTTGTTTGTTCATTATTCATTTGTTCACCCATTATTCATTTGTTTATTCATTATTCATTTGTTTGTTCATTATTCATTTGTTCACCCATTATTCATTTGTTTGTTCATTATTCATTTGTTTGTTAATTATTCATTTGTTCACTCATTATTCATTTGTTTATTAATCATTCATTTGTTTATTCATTACATAATCGTCCATACAATTATTATTTGAATTATTATGTTGTTCATTATTGCTCCAAAGAAAACGCTTAATAAGGTCAATTAGTTTATTGTTGAACAATTATAGACGATTGCAGTACAAAACCGGACGATTCCGTTAAAAAATAGGCCGTTTCTGTTGCCAGGACAACGAAGCCGAGGACAAATTCTTCTACTCGCTGGACGAGAGGCGGAAAAAGTGAGCCCCCTTCCACCACCTGCGTGCGGCTCTACGTGTCCGCCAAGAAGTCCGAGTCCATCTTCTGGAACCTCTCCGTCAGATCGTCGGGGACGTCGATGTCCTTCAAGTTCTCCTGCGCAATCTCCTCTTCCGTTCTGCAAAAAGATTCAATTAGTATTGCTATGTACGAATTAAGAATTATACGTGATTGACTTTTATTTTGTGGTTTACTTACTGAATGTTCCTTACGGTGGCTAATATCGGTACAAATATGTCCGTTGCAACAACAATGTTAATCGGTTCATCCAAAATACATCATTCTTATGACTTAAGGCTGTTAGTTTTAATGCACTGGAGGTTCTACTTATACGTGATTGATTTTTATTTTGTGGTTTACTTAGTGAATGTTCCTTGCGGAGGCTAATTTCGGTACAAATATGTCCGTTGTAGTGCAACGACAATGTTAATCGGTTCATTCAAAATACATAATTCTTATGAGTTGAGGCTGTTATTTGTAATACACTGCAGGTTCTACTTTTATTCTGCACTTCAATGGACTTATTTTGTACACTAATTACGTAGTAATTATCTAATTAAAAACTAATTTTAGGGTTACATTCAAAATTTCAAATTAGGCGCGCTTCCGGGCGACTTCCGTATCCGCCGGGCGTCTCTCTCGCACGCGAGCGCGCGGCATGCCTCCGTCCTTCTCGTTAGTAGTGTTTTGTTTTTGTTTGCGCCGCCGGGTGCTCCTGCTTCGGGGGCAAATATCCGAGGAATATCGGGCCCCCGGCGGGTGCCACCGGTGTCAACGTGTTCGTCGGGCCCCCTTGCACGTGCGGGGTGCTGGGTGGGGCCCTGCGAGCCCGCGCTGCGTTCCCAGCAGCCGGTGAATATTCGAAATTTCGCCGAGCGTTGGTGCGAGAAACACGGCCGCTCGCCGTCCGTCTCTCTCCCACGCACGGCGTAGCGCCGCGACGTACGTCTGGGCAGTGCGAGGCGGCGTAGCGTCACAGTGAGCGCGGTTTTGGGTGTATTCAAAGTGCGAGACAGGAGCCCCCCAGTGCGGGAAGTTTGCAGGTGAGGCCCCCCAAAATAGGCTGCTTAGCGCTTCACACGCGCCAAATGCGTCAATTAAGGCGTACGCGTTTGCACCGGTTTCATCAAATCGCGTAATTTGCATGCATCACTACTAATTAGTGCACATTATAATTAGTAAAACGTTTCTATTGTATCCTAATTGGATGGATCTACATCTTTTTATCGTGTGTATCATCGACGCGGAGGTAAAATGTATACGAGAGGTGTCGATTTCTTTGCATAAATGGGGCCCGAGGCCCCCTTCGCGGTGGCCACAGAAGCCCCAGGGGCTGCTCTGTGAGCCCCGCATGATGATATTTGGGGCCCTTGAGCGCTACATTTACGTAAAATCGTGTAAAATCGTGTAAAAATTCGAAAAACAAAAGCCTAAATCACCGCCAGGTGGCGCCACTGTACGGACGTTCCATTAATTAAAATTCATTTCAATTTAAAAAAATAACTGTACTTTGCTGAAGTATACAGAATTTAAAATAATTTCATTATTTCCAGGACAGTTCTAAGTGCACCCAAGCACACGAAGCGCAGCGAGAACGAGTTACGGTGAGCGCCTTGGGACACGATGAGCAGGGAGAACGAGTTACGGTGAGTGCTTTAAGCTTTATTTGTACCGAGTAAAAGTGTCGCCACATATCGTGGGCTTACAAGAAAAAACCACCAAGTCAAAGTAGCCCCTCATCATATAAACTCATTTTTGTCTGGGTCACATTTTCTCGTATGCCTATGATTTTATAAAACCGCAATAGAAGCGCCAGGGGCTGCTCTATAAGCCCCCCAAGTCTTTAGACTTTAACAGACTGTAAAAACAAAACACACTCGATCAGGATACCAACGAAGTTAGAGCGTAAAACCATAACACACCTGATCAGGATACCGACGAAGTTATAGTGCATAAACAAAACACACCCTGTCAGGTTACCAACGAAGTTGGGAAGTAAAATCAAAAAAACACCTGATCAGGATACCATCGCAGTCAGAGCGTAAGAACAAATCACACCTTATCAGGATATCCACGAGGTTCTCGCATGCGAGCAGCGCCTTCCTGTCGGTCTCCCACTTGTGCAGCTCCCGCAGTATCACGTAGGCGTTCTTGTCCCTCACATATTCACGGTTCTTCTTAATGGCGCAGAGCTGTGTGATCGCCTCCAATAAAATGCACCTAAAACACATATTCATGGTTAAATTTGGTCAATTATAACACATCTTTTGCGCAATTGAAGGAGATTAATATACAAGATCGGACCAAAAATATAGGACTTCATAGAATTGCGGTACATCTAGCGCCAGAAATAAACATTTGATTCATGTAAAATTAATAAAACTGAGATAATCAACGCCAAATTTGTTTATTCTTACATTTTTACAATAAGTATTCGTAGTAAAATTTTGTCAATTATAACACATCTTTTGCGCAATTGAAGGAGATAAATATACAAGATCGGACCAAAAATATAGGACTCCATAGAATCACAGTACATCTGGCGCCAGAAATAAATATTTGATTCATGTAAAATTTAATAAAACTGAGATAATCAACGCCAAATTTGTTTATTCTTACATTTTTACAATAAGTATTCATAGTAAAATTCGGTCAATTATAACACATCTTTTGCGCAAATGAAGGAGATAAATATATAAGATCGGACCAAAAGTGTAGGACTTCATAGAATTTCAGTACATCTAGCGCCAGTAATAAACATTTGATTCATGTAAATATTAATAAAATTGACATAATCAATGCCAAATTTGAGAATTTGTGCAAATTTGTTCATTCTTACATTTTTACAATAAACATTTGTAGTTTAATTCGGTAAATTATAACAGATCTTTTGCTCAATTGAAGGAGATAAATATTTAGGGCCAAAAATATAGGACTTAATACAATCACGGTACGTCTAGTGCCAGAAATAAACATTTGATTTATATAAAATTTAAGAGGACTTTTAATAATATTGAGATAATCAATTCCAAATTTGATAATTTGTGCTAATTTGTTCATTCTTACATTTTTACAATAAGTATTCATGGTTAAATTCGGTCAATTATAGCAGATCTTTTGCGCAATTGAAGGAGATAAATATTTAAGATCGGGCCAAAAATATAGGACTTAATACAATCGCGGCACGTCTAGTGCCAGAAATAAACATTTGATTCATATAAAATTTAAGAGGACTTTTAATAAAATTGAGATATTCAATTCCAAATTTGATAATTTGTGCTAATTTGTTCATTCTTAAATTTTAATGACAGTAATCAGAACATTCTTCTCACATTTTTGGAATATTAGGAGAATTAATGAATATTCAATAAATATTCTCAAAATTAGAAATTTCATATCATGTCTTACAATACAATACAATAAATATACATTCAGGTGCATTGCGTATCGAAACATTTTTTTGATACGCAATACACCTGAATATCATACAATAAATATCAAATATTTGATCGTTGATACAAAATATAAAAAAGTTTCAAAATTGCCAACATTGCAAATTTTTGGTTCTGAGGCCAATAACAACAGATACAATTACAGTGTACAAGATACAGTTTACCGCACATTTTATCAGTTTCCCTACCTAATGTCAGGATCCTCTTCTCGCTTCTTGTCTTCCGGCAAGTATTGTAATTCCAGTGGTAATTTCTCGTTGTCCTCGTCGTCGTACTCGGTGTTGCCTGCGAGAGGCAGGAGCAGGCGTGGAAGTATATCCACGTCCTGCCCGAGGAGCCACTCGTGGTAGTCACTGTCGAAGCAACAATTTTTTAGTGTACCTGCATGAAAGAGAATCACCAATTAGAATCATCAATTAATAACACTCCACGTATATAACAAAAAATCACAACAAAATTGAGGTTATATAACATAGTTATACTGACAGTTTTTGGTTATGAAATGTGTCGTACTGACAGTTGTAGGTTATGAAATGTGTCACACTGACAGTTGTAGGTTATGTAATGTGTCATACTGACAGCTGTAGGTTATAAAATTCGTCATACTGACAGTTGTAGGTTATGAAATGTGTCACACTGACAGTTGTAGGTTATGTAGTGTGTCATACCGACAGTTGTAGGTTATGAAATGTGTCATACTAACAGTTTTAGGTTATGGAATGTGTCATACTGACAGTTGTTGGTTATGTAGTGTGTCATACTGACAGTTGTAGGTTATGAAATGTGTCATACTGACTGTTATGACTGTCGATACTGATATTAAATACGTGTACAGTACACCTGAAACTAATTCTCCTGAAAATTTGATAAACTTTCAGTGCTAAATAAGAGAGAAATTCAAAGACTTAACTTGCTGCATTGACAGCTATTAGTTATCTGTTACTGAAATTTCTGAAAATTTATAATTTGTAAATTTGATATTATATTCGTGTATAGTACACCTGAAACTAATTCTCCTGAAAATTTGACAAACTTTCAGTGCTAAATAAGGGAGAAATTCAAAGACTTAACTTGCTGCATTGACATGTATTAGTTCTCTGTTACTGAAATTTCTGAAAATTTATAATTTGTAAATTTGATATTATATTCGTGTACAGTACACCTGAAACTAGTTCTCCTGAAAATTTGATAAACTTTCAGTATTAAATAAGGGAGAAAATCAAAACTTAAATTTCTGCATTGACATGTATTAGTTATCTGTTACTGAAATTTCTGAAAATTTATAATTTGTAAATTTGATATTAGATTCGTGTACAGTACACCTGAAACTAATTCTCCTGAAAATTTTAAAAACTTTCAGTGCTAAATAAGAGAGAAATTCAAAGACTTAACTTGCTGCATTGACAGCTATTAGTTATCTGTTACTGAAATTTCTGAAAATTTATAATTTTTAAATTTGATATTAGATTCGTGTACAGTACACCTGAAACTAATTCTCCTGAAAATTTGATAAACTTTCAGTATTAAATAAGGGAGAAAATCAAAACTTAAATTTCTGCATTGACAAGTATTAGTTATCTGTTACTGAAATTTCTGAAAATTTATAATTTGTAAATTTGATATTAGATTCGTGTACAGTACACCTGAAACTAATTCTCCTGAAAATTTGACAAACTTTCAGTGTGAAATAAGGGAGAAAATCAAAACTTAAATTTCTGCATTGACATGTATTAGTTATCTGTTGCTGAAATTTCTGAAAATTTATAATTTGTAAATTTGATATTAGATTTGTATTGAGTACACCTGAAACTAGTTCTCTTGAAAATTTGATTAACTTTCAGTATTAAATAAGGGAGAAAATCAAAACTTGAATTTCTGAATTGACATGTATTAGTTATCTGTTACTGAAATTTCTGAAAATTTATAATTTGTAAATTTGATATTAGATTCGTGTACAGTACACCTGAAACTAATTCTCCTGAAAATTTGACAAACTTTCAGTGTGAAATAAGGGAGAAAATCAAAACTTAAATTTCTGCATTGACATGTATTAGTTATCTGTTGCTGAAATTTCTGAAAATTTATAATTTGTAAATTTGATATTAGATTTGTATTGAGTACACCTGAAACTAGTTCTCTTGAAAATTTGATTAACTTTCAGTATTAAATAAGGGAGAAAATCAAAACTTGAATTTCTGAATTGACATGTATTAGTTATCTGTTACTGAAATTTCTGAAAATTTATAATTTGTAAATTTGATATTAGATTCGTGTACAGTACACCTGAAACTAATTCTCCTGAAAATTTGACAAACTTTCAGTGTGAAATAAGGGAGAAAATCAAAACTTAAATTTCTGCATTGACATGTATTAGTTATCTGTTGCTGAAATTTCTGAAAATTTATAATTTGTAAATTTGATATTAGATTCGTGTACAATACACCTGAAGCTAATTCTCCTGAAAATTTGTCAAACTTTCAGTATTAAATAAGGGAGAAATTCAAAGACTTAACTTGCTGCATTGACATGTATTAGTTATCTGTTACTGAAATTTCTGAAAATTTATAATTTGCAAATTTAATATTAGATTCGTGTACAGTACACCTGAAACTAGTTCTCCTGAAAATTTGATAAACTTTCAGTATTAAATAAGGGAGAAAATCAAAACTTGAATTTCTGAATTGATATGTATTAGTTATCTGTTACTGAAATTCCTGAAAATTTATTATTTGCAAATTTGATATTAGATTTGTATTCAGTACACCTGAAACTAGTTCTCCTGAAAATTTGATAAACTTTCAGTGTGAAATAAGGGAGAAAATCAAAACTTAAATTTCTGCATTGACATGTTAGTTATCAGTTACTGAAATTTCTGAAAATTTATAATTTGTAAATTTGATATTAGATTCGTGTACATTACACCTGAAAATAATTCTCCTGAAAATTTGACAAACTTTCAGTATTAAATAAGGGAGAAAATCAAAACTTAAATTTCTGCATTGACATGTATTAGTTATCTTTTACTGAAATTTCTGAAAATTTATAATTTGCAAATTTGATATCAGATACGTGTACAGTATACCTGAAACTAATTCTCCTGAAAATTTGATAATCTTTCAGTATTAAATAAGGGAGAAAATCATTAAGTTTCAGCATTGACAAGTATCGGTTCACTGTTACGGAAATTTCTGAAAATTTATAATTTACAAATTTGATATGAGATTCGTGTACAGTACACCTGAAACTAATTCTCCTGAAAATTTGACAAAGTTTCAGTATTAAATAAGGGAGAAAATCAAAACTTAAATTTCTGCATTGACATGTATTAGTTATCTATTACTGAAATTTCTGAAAATTTAATATTTTTAAATTCGATATTAGATTCGTATACAGTATACCTGAAACTAATTCTCCTGAAAATTTGACAAAGTTTCAGTATTAAATAAGGGAGCAAATCAAACATATATTATAACATCATGTCGACTATGAATCTTTCACAATCCATAGATGTAATAATGTTTAATGAGTAGATGTAATGTAAAATTACCTACGATTCCGCCCCTCCGCACTAAAGAGTCCTTGTACTCGGTGAACGTGATGAGCCTTTGCAGGACGCACTTGTCCCTGTCCAAAATGTACTTCCGTACGCCGGGGCTCTGCGAGAGGTTGCTCAGCAGGGGCCCGAGGTAGTGCAGGTTGGCCCCGTTCTCGTTGTAGCTGTTCTTGGTGAAGGCGTTGACGAGCACGTCGAACGTGACCCCGCTTGCCTCGATCAGCTCGATGACGCGTGGCACGAGCCGCGAGCTCCTCGTCAGGTTCGAGAGCACCATGCAGCAGGGGTCGGCGATGTGGCTGCGCGTGTCGAGGATGAGTCGAAGCACGGTCGCGACAATGTCGTCCGGTGCTTTGACCAGCTTGTTCTTGTGGGTGCCCGCTATGTCGAGACCGACAAGTGCCTCGGCCCCCCGGTCGCTAGCCGAGATGTTCACCAGTGAGAGGGCGGACTCCTTTGAGACCGTCTTGTTGGGGTCGTCCAGCAGGATTACAAGGCTTGTCAAGAGCTCGGGGGCTGCTATCAGCACGTCTAGGCCTTCTTTTGTTCCGGTTAAACCTGCAAGAGTTGAATTACATAACCTTCAATTTTTTGGTGTGGTTTTCCTGGTACCTAGGACTTGTGTTAGGGCGTAGTCTTTCAAGTCTAGTCTTGAGCCTAGCTGGAGGTACGCAAGTAGCTCCTTAATTTGGTCTGCCATCTGTATTTTCTTCGGTTATAACCTTATCAATAAACAACATGTGCTTTTTCAACTTCAACTTTTTGACATGTTTGTTGACATTCTCCCCTCTTAAATTTCTACATTAAATTTTTAATACAGGGTGATCCAAAAAGGTGAGGACGGCTTGAATTTCTCACCACAAATTTTAGTGTTTCAAGATGTTACTACGGCACTACTAAAATGTGTTAAGTTTTTATTTAGCTTGTTTTTTCATATTGGAAAATTGTATTGTTAAGTAAGTTTATCATTTAAACTCTAATCTGTAATAAACACTAATTTCTGTACCGCATTTTTGACACTCAATGCTGCCAATTGTTGCATGTTACCAACCTAAGTTACAGTCTCATCTTAAATTGATCACTCAGTATATCTATGTCTTGGCTCCACGTCATCAATAGGTAAACTAATATACAAACAAACAAAAAAATAACTATACAAGAGTTATTAAAACTGCAAGCACAAATGTCCGGCAGAGGAATGGCCCAGTACTGGCCATTATTCGACCAGACCTTTTTGTTTAATGCGATCCTAAGGCAAAAATTACTCAATTGCATTGACTTAGTGACAATCAAACAGATATTGAAAACATTCTTATGAAGGGAAACAATGCAATAACTACAATAGCACCATATTTTATTGTTAACCGACACCGTATATTGTTCACAAGTAAAGGCAATGACTGTCAACGCATTATCTTGCATTTCGGTCGGCCGTACGAGGCGAAGCGCTTGAAAATCCAACGGAGGCACTCTAATATTCCCCGCTTATTTTTGGCATTTTTTTTCCTGGCATCTGAAAATTGATTACAAAATAAATCATAAATGTAGGCTCACTACCTAAAAATAATAAGTACATATCGCCGTCCTGGCAAAAACCATGGCGCAAAATGATGAAGTTTCAGGAGAGACAAAAATTGATTGATAATTATTGTGATTTAAAGATGTGAATACATTTTTTTGGTAACGATGATTTAAAATTCATTCATTTCATTAAAACAATAATTAACAATGGTTTTTCGACTGTCCTGAAAAATTCATTATTTAGCAGTTCGTCATTGTTCTCAGGATCCCCGATATATTAATCCAAAATATAATTATATTACAAAACTATTTGACAAGTGCAGCCAAATTATTTCGCAGTAATTATTTTTATTGTCATGTTATGTACAATTTTACTGGTAGGTAGGGAAGTGTCACTTTTACGGGCGAGGCTGCTACTTTATTGCCTAGTTAAATAAAGAACAAGTATTGCACTGTAAACTACTGGGCGTTTGAAAAGGGATAAATAAACTCATGAAAGTTTGATGTATAATGTCTATTCAATATAATTCTAATCTCTCTTTAAACATGTATTATTTACATTATTATTCCCAATGCTGATAAAACATTGCAGAATGATATATTAATTTGTATATATATATGTGTATATAAATATATAGAAAATTAACATTAAAATGCCCGTTAAAATGAAACGACAAAATGAAACAATTTTCATAACGAGTTATGGAAAGTATTGTCTTTACAAAAGTAAAATACGCTTCTTAATCGAATAAATGGGTTTGATTACATCCGTTACTTATGGCATTGGTTGTCGGGGGGCCGCAAATGAAAGCTAAGCACCTCGGCCGCCCCGCCGGCGAGTGCGGAACCGGCGAGCCCAAGCGCCGCCGCCGCGCTACGCCTAAAATGGAAGAGGGGCCTCACTGACCCGAGCAGCCTCTGCACTCGCCGCAAGTGGGGTCGCGGGGAGGGGAAACAATAAATTACGTTAGAAACTAATGGGGAAATGGGTGTGCGTTAAACCAGTGACTACGGTGAGGAACCCGAGGAAGGTTTAGGAGCGCTCGTCGTTGCCTGACCGTCCACGTCATCCTCCTCATCGTCCTCGTCCTTCTCCAGCAGCTTCCTCGCCAGCTTGACCGCGTAGAACTCGTTGTAGTGCTTCTTGCGCTTCGTCTCGAACTCACGCCTGGCCGCCTTCTCCTCTGCGGCCACCTCGTCGTCCTCCTCCTCACCGCTCTCTTCGTCCGACTGCAGCACCTTTGGCTTGGTCAACGCACCCTTTCTAATCCTAATTTAAACAAAAGAAAAAACAAATTTAACGGGAAAACATTCATCAAATATGTAGAAAAGTTTTCAATGCATTCAATGTAGAAAGAATTTGGAATTATTCCTATCAAACTTGAGAAATAATTTCCTTCATTCCATATATCATGTAGAATCGTATATCATATATCTATTAATCTACCATCAATATTATGTTATTATATGTATTAAGTATGCTGCAGATGTGTAACTGTATATGGAATATATGTTCATACTACTTTCCCTCTCCAAATTCCCTCATGTCTTGCCACTGGTTAAGTCCAACATTTTATTATTATTATTTCGATCATTAATCTTGTATAATTTTGTTATAATTATTTCAAATAATATTTTTAAAGAGCTGGAGCTTTCAAATCACTATCAATCATTTATAAACACTCCGTATAAAATTAAAGTGCATGGTATTGATAGAAATTACGATAAATATTTATGCAAAATTCACAAAATTTCGCTTTTACTTTAGAAAAATCATCAAATGTTTCACTTCAAAAAACTGCCAAAATTTGTCATTCTTATTTGAAACGACACAAAAATTTGGTGTTTAATTTGGCAAAAACAACAGAATTTAGTATTTGTTTTTCAAAATATTCACTTGGAAGCGATTTAAAAAGGTATAGTCGGTCTAACATCTTGGCAAAAGTGTGGCTTCCCTGCTTGCATCAGTGTAGTGTGTGTTGCCTGCTGTTTTACAGCTTGGAAATTAAATGACGGATCCTGTATAATATTAAAAAATAATTGATAATTAATTTTATTGCCTCATGTTGTATTGTCAGATTTGTGCCTCATTTGTATTATCAGTATTTTATGTTGATCTTACTTATATTTGTGTACCTTTTGTACCAGGTTTGACCTGTATGTTGCAAATCTCCTGAAAATTTGACAAATTTTCAGTGTGAAATAAGGGAGAAAATCAAAACTTAAATTTCTGCATTGACATGTATTAGTTATCTGTTACTGAAATTTCTGAAAATTTATAATTTTTAAATTTGATATTAGATTCGTGTACAGTACACCTGAAACTATTTCTCCTGAAAATTTGATAAAGTTTCAGTATTAAATAAGGGAGAAAATTAAAACTTAAATTTCTGCATTAACAAGTATTAGTTATCTGTTACTGAAATTTCTGAAAATTTATAATTTTCAAATTTAATATTAGATTCGTGTACAGTACACCTGAAACTAATTCTCCTGAAAATTTGACAAACTTTCAGTATTAAATAAGGGAGAAATTGAAAACTTAAATTTCTGCATTGACATGTATTAGTTATCTGTTACTGAAATTTCTGAAAATTTATAATTTGCAAATTTGATATTAGATTCGTGTACAGTACACCTGAAACTAGTTCTCCTGAAAATTTGATAAACTTTCAGTATTAAATAAGGGAGAAAATCTAAACTTAACTTTCTGCATTAACAAGTATTAGTTATCTGTTACTGAAATTTCTGAAAATTTATAATTTTCAAATTTGATATTAGATTTGTGTACAGTATACCCAAAACTCATTCTCCTGAAAATTTGACAAAGTTTCAGTATTAAATAAGGGAGAAAATCGAAACTTAACATTCTGCATTCACAAGTATTAGTTATCTGTTACTGAAATTTCTGAAAATTTATAATTTGCAAATTTGATATTAGATTCGGGTACAGTACACCTGAAACTAGTTCTCCTGAAAATTTAACAAACTTTCAGTATTGAATAAGGGAGAAAATCAAAACTTAACTTTCTGCATTCACAAGTATTAGTTATCTGAAACTGAAATTTCTGAAAATTTATAATTTGTAAATTTGATATTAGATTCGTGTACAGTACACCTGAAACTACTTCTCCTGAAAATTTGATAAACTTTCAGTACTAAATAAGGGAGAAAATCAAAACTTAAATTTCTGCATTGACATGTATTAGTTATCTGTTACTGAAATTTCTGAAAGTTTATAATTTGCAAATTTGATATTAGATTCGTGTACAGTACACCTGAAACTACTTCTCCTGAAAATTTGATAAACTTTCAGTACTAAATAAGGGAGAAAATCAAAACTTAAATTTCTGCATTGACATGTATTAGTTATCTGTTACTGAAATTTCTGAAAATTTATTATTTTCAAATTTGATATTGGATTCGTGTACAGTACACCTGAAACTACTTCTCCTGAAAATTTGATAAACTTTCAGTACTAAATAAGGGAGAAAATCAAAACTTAAATTTCTGCATTGACATGTATTAGTTATCTGTTACTGAAATTTCTGAAAATTTAATATTTGCAAATTTGATATTAGATTCGTGTACAGTACACCTGAAACTACTTCTCCTGAAAATTTGATAAACTTTCAGTACTAAATAAGGGAGAAAATCAAAACTTAAATTTCTGCATTGACATGTATTAGTTATCTGTTACTGAAATTTCTGAAAATTTATTATTTTCAAATTTGATATTGGATTCGTGTACAGTACACCTGAAACTACTTCTCCTGAAAATTTGATAAACTTTCAGTACTAAATAAGGGAGAAAATCAAAACTTAACTTTTTGCATTCACAAGTATTAGTTACCTGTTACTGAAATTTCTGAAAATTTATAATTTGCAAATTCGATATTAGATTCGTGTACAGTACACCTGAAACTAATTCTTCTGAAAATTTGACAAAGTTTCAGTATTAAATAAGGGAGAAAATCAAAACTTAAATTTCTGCATTGACATGTATTAGTTATCTGTTACTGAAATTTCTGAAAATTAATAATTTGTAAATTTGATATTAGACTCGTGTACAGTACACCTGAAACTAATTCTCCTGAAAATTTGACAAACTTTCGGTATTAAATAAGGGAGAAAATCTGCATTAATTATTATGTATTAAATTAGGCTTAGTATGATTATAAGATTAAGAAAGCATAATTGTAAGGCCCATGCCCAGAGTTTTAATAACTCTAATGTAATTGTTTGTTCTTGCAAAATGCGCTCACTTTTGTCTTTGTTCATCAAAAAGGTTTGCTTTTGTGTTTTGATAAAAACATCAAATCTTGGTGTTTCCAATTTTGAATCATTATTGTTTCATTTGAATCTATTAAATTTACCACGAGCATAGATATTTCAATTCTTTGTTCGAAGTAGGATTAGTCAATGTCAGCTTTTGTCGGGACTACTTTAACCATTTCAAGACTAGTTGCAACTTGTTACGACTGTAATTCTGTGCGCTCTTTCTTGTGTCGGATACCTTTCGGCGAGGTCGGCGGCGTCGAGGGAATCGATCTCATTGTCCTCGAGGCCCTCGAAGTTGTAGGGTGTCTTGGGCTCGTCGATCTTCATGTGCCCATAGTCCTTGTCGGGGGGGGTGCAGGGTGGCCATGATGTTCATCTCGTCCCACTTGGCGCTGCCCTTGCTCTTCCTGGGGGGAAAAAAGAGAGGGGGGTGTTCAAAGGTGAAGTGTGCCTGATCTGGGCGCCCAAGGGGCAGGGCTTTGAGGTTATGTGCGTTGGGTAGGGAAAAAGGGGGCGCCACGTAGGAAAAGGGGGCGCTCACCTGGCCGACGACTGCCTGTCGTGTATATCGAAGCTGCTTGAATTTTTGAGGATGCCTTTGCTGGGCATCTTTTTCAAATTTTCTGCCATAATTATTGTACTGTCAAATTTTGTGTGACAAATTCTTTGACAGCTGAGGGCCCGCATGGCTGCCAGCCGTGTAAAAGTATTGTATTGTAAATGCGCGCCATGTGTGGAAAATGTGTGGCGCCCGTAATTTCGCAATATATAATGCATTGAATGGGTTTAATGAGAGCAATACGTATGTGTGTGTCTGCAGGGTCGGCGTCAGGCTAGCCTCAGGCGGTTGGCGTCCTGATGGGGCATTGAGCAGCCTTTACGTCTATGTAGAGTGGGGTGGGGGCCTCTTGATTTGTATTTGCAGAGGGCGCTGAGAGCCTTAGCGCCAATCCTATCAGTATTAGTAATTTATTAGGTTTCGCATCTTATTTTTTATATATTATTTTTGTTTATTTAATTTATTTTTTGTTATGGTTGTGGTATTGGTGGCCAGTGGGCGCACTTGCGTCCGAGAAATTTCGAACGGGGAATTTTCTCACGAAAATTCCTCGAAATTTTGGCAGCCATCCGAAAGGGCGCACGATGAAATTTTTTTGTGTCTGTCTGACTGTGTGCGTGCGTGAGTGTGTGTGTATGTGACGCGCAAGGTGGGGCATCGCGGTGGCTTCAAATTTTTTTGTTTACCCGGTGCGCGCATGCGCACCGTTTATAAATAGTTCTCGAGTATATTAAATTTCAGTTCCTGTGTATGTTCGGTAGCGTGTGGACGCGTCGCGCTGTCACCTCCCGAGAGTGCTATATTTTGTAATAATTTGTGATTTACAGGCCGCCACGGTGAGTGCCCCCTCAATTAACACGCACACCTAACCGATGGGGATGACCTGGGGGTCATGGGGGGCCGCGTGGGGCTCGCCGGGGGCTGAGCGCCCCGGGAGACGGGGTGGGTTCCTGAGGTCGCCGGCACATGTCGCCCTTAATTCACGCTCTGCTCTCGCTCGTGTCTGCATGTGTGCCGGCTCTGTGTGCACGCAACTCTTTGATAACGCCGGCCCTCGCGACACTCTTTCCTTTGCGTGTGTCTGCTCTTTCTGTGTGTGTGTGTGTCTGTAACGTGTAAGTCTGTAAGTAACCCCACCCTGAGAGGCGAGTCACTACCGAGAAATGTTACCCCCTTCGAGAACCGGTTCGCTCTTGGTCTCTTGGTCCGTGAGAGAACAATGCAAAAAGCCGAGGCACGTCGTTATATTCTGCACAAACTAAAATAGCCGAGTGCAGAAATATCCAATTGGACCGTCAATTGGAAGCATCCCCGGGCGGCCTCCAGCCTCCTCCCAATGGCCGCGGTGCCGACAGGGGCGCGATTTCCTTCCCCGACCCGAAAAGCGCCCCCCGGGGGCCCCAAAGTCGCCCATAAATTACGGGGTGAATCTGGGTCGTCTGGCCACGTCTGCCCACCAACCGCCGCATTTGGCACCAACAAATTTTTTTTCCTCGCATTTCTCGGGGTATGAATGGCCCAATACCACGCGGACCGCAAGGCGGCTCCGAAGATTATAAACGGATTTTGTGCGCATTCCTCCGTTCTAATTATAATACACAGGTTGTAGACATCTTTTCTAATGTCTCGGAGCGGATCATAACCTATTTGATTCAGTTATGCAGATACGTCCACTTTCGAACACACACACCGTGATTACAGACCAAACGGCACCGTAATTAATTCCGCCGATCGATCAACTTATGCACGCCGACACTCGCCCAGGTCACTGGACCAGATCCGGTTCGAAGGACCACAGCCACCACACACTTTAAAATCCTAATATTCGCAATTAACGCGAAAACGAACCTATAACGGAACCTGGGGTACCCCCACACCTACAATAACAGATGATGCACAAAGGACCACAACCCCCATGGTGGTGCCCATGGTCTTTCACAATCTAATATACGCAATTAACGCGAAAACATGCCCATAGTAGAACCTGGGGAACACCCCACACCCATGAGAACAGATGATGTTCGAAGGACCACAACCCCCATGGTCTTTCATAATCTAATACTCGCAACTAACGCGAAAACATGCCCATAGTAGAACCTGGGGAACACCCACACCCATGAGAACAGGTGACGTTCAAAGGACCTCAACCCCCATGGTCTATCATAATCTAATATTCGAAATTAACGCGCAAACAAGCCTATAATGGAACCTGGGGAAACCTCACACTCACGAGACCACAACCCCCATGGTCTATTATAGTCTAATATTCGTAATTAACGCGAAAACAGATGATGTTTGAAGGACCATGAGCTATCATAGTGTAATACTCGTAATTAGCTCGGATACATGTCCATAGTAGAACCTAGCGAACCCCCACACCCACGGGATCAGATCGTGGTTCATGTACCACAACCCCAACGGTCTTTCATAATGTAATATTCGAAATTAACGCGCAAACAAACCTATAATGGAACCTGGGGAAACCCCACACCCACGAGAACAGATGATGTTCGAAGGACCATAGTCCTCATGATCTATCATAGTCTAATACTTGTAATTAGCTTGGATATATGTCCATAGTAGAACCTGGGGAACACCCACACCTATGAAAACAGATGATGTTTGAAAGACCACAACCCCAATGGTCTTTCATAATCTAATATTCGAAATTAACGCGCAAACAAACCTATAATAAAACCTGGGGAAACCCCACACCCACGAGAACAGATGATGTTCGAAGGACCATAGCGCTCATGATCTATCATAGTCTAATACTCGTAATTTGCTCGGATACATGACCATAGTAGAACCTGGGGAACCCCCACACCCATGAGAACAGATGATGTTCGAAGGACCACAACCCCCATGGTCTATTATAATCTAATATTCGAAATTAACGCGCAAACAAACCTATAATGGAACCTGGGGAAACCCCACACTCACGAGACCACAACCCCCACAGTCTATCATAGTCTAATATTCGTAATTAACGCGAAAACAGATAATGTTCGAAGGACCATGATCTATCATAGTCTAATACTCGTAATTAGCTCGGGTACATGTCCATACTAGAACCTAGCGAACCCCCACACCCACGGGATCAGATCGTGGTCAAAGGACCACAACCCCCATGGTCTTTCATAGTCTAATATTTGAAATCAACGCGAAAACACACCTATAATGGAACCTGGGAAAACCCCACACCCACGAGAACAGATGATGTTCGAAGGACCACAGCCCTCATGATCTATCATACTCTAATATTCAAAATTAACGCGCAAACAAACCTATAATGGAACCTGGGGAAACCCCACACCTACGAGAACAGATGATATTTGAAGGACCATAGTCCTCATGATCTATCATAGTCTAATATTCGTAATTAATTCGAATACATGTCCATAGTAGAACCTGGAGAATCCCTACACCCACGGGATCAGATCTTGGTAAAAGTACCACAACCCCCATGGCCTTTCATTGTCTAATATACGAAGTAAACGCGAAAACAAACCCATAATGGAACCTTGTTAAACCCCACACCCACGAGAACAGATGATGTTCGAAGGACCACAGCCCCCATGGTCTTTCATAGTCTAATATTCTTCATTAACCCGAAAACGTGCCCATAGTTCACGTACACATGAAACCTGGGGAAACCTCACACCCATGACAACAGATGATGTTCGAAGGACCACAGCCCCCATGGTCTTTCATAGCCTAATATTCGTAATTAAGGGGAACCCAACACCCACGGGACCAGATCGTGGTCGAAGGACCATAACCCCCATGGTCTCTGCCATAGTCTAAGATTCGTAATTAACGAGGAAACGTGCACATAGTTGAATTTGGTTACCGCCACACCCCTAGAGATTACATCCAGTTCGAAGGACCATAACTCTCACGCCCTTCCGTATTCTAATGCTCGAAATTTACGCGAAACTGCGCCAAAACAAACCTATAACGCAACCTGGGGACACCTACACCTACGGGACCGGGTCATGTTTGAAGGACCACAGTCCCTACGGTGTTTCATACTCTAATATTCGAAATTTACGCGATAACGTGCCCATAGTGGAACCTAGGGGAACACCACATCCGCTGGACTAGATTATGTTCGAAGGACCACTACCCCCAAGGCCTTTCATAGTCTAAAATTCGAAATTAACGCGAAAACGTGCCCTTGGTGGAACTTGGGGGAACCCCCACG
This sequence comes from Othius punctulatus, assembly GCA_951805005.1. Classification (NCBI taxonomy): domain Eukaryota; kingdom Metazoa; phylum Arthropoda; class Insecta; order Coleoptera; family Staphylinidae; genus Othius; species Othius punctulatus. The sequence goes on from OX638146.1 coordinate 2,974,267, forward strand.
TCCTCTGTACATGATCCGGTTCGAAGGACCACAGTTCTGGTGGCGTTTAATACTGTAAGAGTCAAAACTAACGCGGAAACCAGTAAAACGAACCCATACAAAACCCCACAACAACAACAACAGCAGCAACAACAAACCCATACTGAAACCAATATTTGTTCATATCAGCTATAAGAAAGTCTACGTTGTCTCCATAAATGTTTTCATGTTGCATTTTGCAAGTATGTTGCATTTTGCAAGTTCGCTTAATCTTCGAAAATAATCTAAAATTCGAAATTAACACGAAAACATGCCCTTGGTGGAACTTGGGGTACCCCCACGTCCTCTGGACATGATCCGGTTCGAAGGACCACAGTTCTGGTGGCGTTTAATACTGTAAGAGTCAAAACTAGCGCGAAAACGAGTAAAACGAACCAATACAAAACCCCATAACAATAACAACAGCAACAACTACCCCATACTGAAACCAATATTTGTTCATATCAACTGTAACAAATTATACGTTGTATCCATAAATGTTTTCATGTTGCATTTTGCAAATATGTTGTATTTTGCAAGTTCGCTTAATCCACAAACTTTTGTTTTTCCTTTCTAAAAATCATCAAATTTTGAGTTTGAAAACTGCCCAATTTTGCCCAATTCTTCGAAAAACTGCCCGATTTTGCTATTGTTTTTCGAAACGACACACATATTTATTGTTTATTTTAGTAGAATTATCAAATTTAGCAATTGTTTTTCGAAATATTGGCACATGTTAGCTAGGAAACAATTTTCATGTCCTATTCAAAGAAATACCCAAAAATAGAGCCAACGTAGAACCCAGGGGTAAACCCTGCATAATTTTGATACCTACTAGTTTGCGGAATACCGAATCGAAGTCTAATTGGATTTCGAAAAATTTGTTTATATTGACTACAAAGAAATACTACGTAAATAAAATAACTACTAAATAACTACTGAATACTACTACTAAAATATACTACTATTAAATATAAATACTACTAAATATTGACTACATATAAAATATACGTAAACATACAAAATTGTGTGTTTTTGTTTGTGATATCTTATACCGAGTGATCATTTAAATTTCAGCTTTCGTTTTCTATGGAAATTTTCGCAGCCAATAAAAAAGAAGAGGATCACCACTCTTTCTTATTGGCTGCGAAAATGTCCATGGATAACTAGAGCTGAAATGTTTAATGATCACTCAGTATTTGTTTACGTAATCTTCAAATTTGAAGTTCGAAAACTGTCCAATTTTGCCCAACTCTTCGAAAAACTGCCCAATTTTGCTATTGTTTTTCGAAACGACACTCAAATTTATAGTTTATTTGACCAGAATAGTCATATTTAGCAATGGTTTTTCGAAATATTGGAAAAAATGCCCAAAGAAAAAGAGCCAACGTAGAACCCAGGGGCAAACCCCGCATAATGTTGATACTTAACTGGTTTGCGCAACGCCGAATTGAAGTCCAATTGGATTTCGAAAAATTTGTTTATTTTGACTAAAAAGAACAAATAGAACATACGTGAACATACATAATTTTGTGTTTTTGTTTGTGATACCTTATACCGAGTGATCATTTAAATTTCAGCTCTAGGTTTCTATGGAAATTTTCGCAGCCAATAAAAAAGTAGTGGATCACCACTCTTTCTTATTGGCTGCGAAAATGTCCATGGATAACTAGAGCTGAAATCTTTATGATCACTCTGTATTTGTTTAAGTTATGCAAATTTTGGTGTCAAAGTTCTTACTTTATAATATTTCTAAAGCAAAACATACATACTGAGTTGCGCCCGAATCAATCTGATCCCGACTATACAAATATAATGTAAACTCTTTGGCAATTATTGCAAAAAGTATGCAAATTTGCGTTTGTTTTGGCAAAATACACACATCCATGTATATACTTTTGAAAAAAGTCAAAATTTTGCTTTTGCTTTTCGAAAAAAAAACATCGTATTTATGTCACCTTTGAAATATCGCGTCATTGCATACAAAATGTCAATTAAACTTGGCAAAATCCACACATCTTTGTATATACTTTTGAAAATACTCAAAATTTTGCTTTTCTTTTTCGAAAAGAACATCGTTTTTATGACACCTTCAAAATATCGCGTCATTGCTAACAAAATGTCAATTAAACTTGGCAAAATCCACACATCTTTGTATATACTTTTGAATAAAACTCAAAATTTTGCTTTTCTTTTTCTAAAAGAACATCGTTTTTATGTCACCTTCAAAATATCGCGTCATTGCTAACAAGATGTCAATTAAACTTTTATCTTTGCTCTCCGTAAAATCACCAAATTTCGTTCTTGTGTTTCGAAAAGATTATCATAAGTTTTAAATTTCAACACGCAGAATATTGGGTTTTCCACATTTTTATTTTAATCCTTCTTGGAAACAAATAACTGCTATCACTTGCGCCCAAATTTATCTGATCTTGACTATTCAAATATATTGGAACGTAGATTTTTTGAAAAACTTATGTTTTTTCTTTCCGAAAAATCACCACTTTGTTTTTTTTGTTATTTAAAAAGAATATCGTAAATTTTAGCACACAAGCTTTTGAGTTTTCTACATTTTTGTATTTATCCGGCATAGAAACAAATAACTATTGACTTGCGCCCAAATTAGTCTGATCTTGACTATTCAAATATATTGGAACGTCGATTCTTTGAAAAACTTATGTTTTTTTCTTTCCGAAAAATCACCACTTTTGTTTTTTTTTTTGTTATTCAAAAAGAATATCGTAAATTTTAGCACACAAGATTTTGAGTTTCTACATTTGTGAAATAAATAACTATTGACTTGCGCCCAAATTAATCTGATCCCTAGTATAAAAATATATTGTTAACGCTTTGAATGTTTATAGCAGGAACTGCTACATAACTCGCGGTTTCCTTGCATATAAAAATTTATACAACACTTGGATCGCTTTCTGGCGATGGTAATTGGCTGAAACAGACGATTAAGAAACTTAGATAAGAGTGACTAACTTTCTAGGATACATAAAACACGTAAGTTCGGTAATCGGCGATCAGCTGAGTGAAAACTAATTAGTAACCGATACATCACAAGCTAACGATACCACGATAACGATAACGGATGAATGATTTTATAACTCGTAGATATCTAATTAGACGTATTTGCCCATTGCCCATTTGCCCATTGGCCTCTTCTGTAGTTACAAATATTTGGTGCCTTCGTGTTTGCGAGTTTTCAGTTGTCAGTTTGCAAAAGTTCATGAAAATTAATGGAAAAATAAAAATTATTGGTTCGTAATGACTTCGGGCGACCTCTGATTTTCAGGTCACCCGAGGTCATTCAGAATCAATGATTGTTCAATTTTTGCAAGCTGAGGTAACTTGAAAACTCGCAAACATTTAGGAACCAAGGGCGACCTGAAAAATTTCCCGGGCAAATGCTCTGATTTTCAGGTCACCCGAGGTCATTCAGATCCAATGATTTTCAAACTTTTGCTAGCTTCAAACCATTATTAAAGTGTAACACTTCATTGAAAATCATTGGTCCTTAGTGACCTCGGGCGACCTGAAAAATTTTCTTGGGCAAATGCTCTGATTTTCAGGTCACCCGAGGTCGTTCAGAATCAATGATTTTCTAACTTTTGCAAGCTACGGATACCTGAAAACACGCAAACACGTAGGAACCAAGGGCGACCTGAAAATGTTTCCTGGGCAAATGCTCTGATTTTCAGGTCACCCGACATCATTCAGATCCAATGATTTTCAAACTTTCGCTAGCTTCAAACCAATTTAGCACCATTATTAAAGTGTAACACTTCATTGAAGATCATTGGTTCTTAATGACCTCGGGCGACCTGAAAAATTTTCCCGGGTAAATGCTCTGATTTTTAGATCACCCGAGGTCATTCAGAATCAATGATTTTACAACTTTTGCAAGCTGAGGATACCTGAAAACTCGCAAACACGTAGGAATCAAGGGCGACCAGAAAAAATTTCCCGGGCAATTGCTCTGATTTTTAGGTCACCTGAGGTCATTCAGATCCAATGAGTTTCAAACTTTTGCTAGCTTCAAACCAATTTGGCACCATTATTAAAGTGTAACAAATTATAGTGTTCGCAAATTATCATTTGATTTAATTATTTTGAAACGCCCCAATTCATTCACACCTCTGTAATCGATAGCGAAAACATGTGCAGCAACAAATTAAGGAATCGCACTTCAACTATTGTTACGCCGATTGTTCACGGGTGTTGGAAAACACACTTATGGCAACGCAGCTGTCTTCCAAAGCGCGTGTCTCGCATCAACATTGCCAATAAGCTGTGTTATTATTATTAATAAGTACGTGCTAACAACGGTGACGGCCAGCCGACTGTTTCCTTTTATTCGGCGAAGGCCTGCCGCTGTTATTGCACACTGCCATTCATCAAACGGCAATAATAAAATAGTCATTGCTCGTACGCAATAACATCACAATCGCACGTTTTACACGAGCGCAAAATTATCATTTAACGCGTTAAACGCCCCCCCTTCCCCCGTGTAGCGGATTTCGTAAGAGAACAGAGTCCAGAGCCCAGAAGTCCAGAACCCTTGGCCGTAATTGTTTCGGCGCTATTCCACAGCGTCGAACCCCAAATCTGTTTTAAAGTGTATTCTCGGTATTTGGCTTTTATTGCAGCAGACACATTTGTATTAAGATTGAAAAGATGAGTTATTGGAGCGGCTATTAGCTGCCCATTATATTCACCGAGAAGTGCTTGAGTAAATTACGGTGCGCATAAAGATCAATAGGCACCTTAAGCTGTTTATTGAGCAAGGATTGCCACTTCGGCAAATATAATTAGCGACCGCGAAATCCAAAACATATTTATTGCACCGCATTAGGAATCCTCAGAAATGCCAGATAGAGGAATTACCCAAGGATTGTAAGAACCAAGTGTGGCAACATGGTTTACCAAAACGAAATGCCGCACCAATCAGGGACCATCTTCAAGCCACCCCTCGCGGTGCATAATTCAAATTGCGCCCCACCCCAGTAACTCAAAAATCAGTTGTAAGAGTGCAGAGTAGGCAAGACTTCAATTCGTTACCTTCGCCGGTATACATCGTTGTGTATTTATTATTGTTACATATTAATTATAGTCCACGTTATTTCCAAACCTACGAATTTTAATTACCTTTTCATTTACATTGGCTGTACAACTCGCCTGGTCCTTCGATTACGTAACAGTAATAAACCCTCATTGCAGGTACATTTTCAATTTCAACTATACCAGGGGGTTAGCCTCAGTTATATCTATATATCCAGTGATGTTCCCATCCATTATTACGAGGGTATACCAACTGTAATCCATTGCGTGTCTGATATTTTATATTACTTGGTGGGGTGGGGGGGGGGGGGGATCACCTTCTTGGTATGCACATTGAATGAGTTTACACAAAATTCCTTGAGAGTATACGCTATAGGCCCATAATGTCCTGAGGGTATACCCTATGGGAACACCACTGCATATCTCATATTCTGTAGAAATACCATGGGTAAATTAAAATTGTCGGATGTCTTACGATAGCGTGTTGCGTAGCATTTGTCAGTTTAAAAATCACGAGAGCGTAATGATCTCGGAGCCATTCTCAAAGGTATGCAAATTTGTACCCAAAGTCCTCGAGTACATTCCTCCGCGAATGTTCGTTTATAGAGTTAACAAGTCACTCAGGCATGAGATTGGGTTATTAAATTGCGGAATCTGTTTCCTGTCTTCAAAATCAAACGGCGAGGGCTTCGAGACTTGAGTGCGCCCGAAAGTTTGCAGAGACAATGACAGACCTGGACGTTCGGCACTAAGTGCTGTTGTTGTTGTTTGCGAGGTAATCACGAAGTTCGCGACGCAATTTCGACCTTCGGGGCTGAAGTGCGCCGGGACAGACGGCGGCCAGAGCAGACGGGAGCGAAATCCCCCCTAGGATGGGTTGGGGGGTGGAGGGGGGTAGTAAATGGATTTGCGTTCGCATGTCATGGGTCGCCGGTTTCCTCCCCCGCGCACCTTAATTGGGGCCTAATTGAAATCCCATGCCGGGGAACAGAGCTGTCGGAAACAGAGGAACGGTGGGCACAACATGTTTACGCAAGGGAAGTTCGTTTGTTCTAATTTGTTATGTTAGGGCGGACGTTCTTAAACTGCGAGTCGCAGAATGTACCGAAAGAGGTTCGAGTTTTCAATTAGTTTCGTAATGCTCAACATCAAATACAGCGCTAGGCTTAGTCGTAGCAACCCCTAACCCCAACTAGCAACCCCTTGGAATGCTGAACATTAAAAGGGGTTGCTAGTTTTAGGGTATTACGTAATTAGGGCAAAAAAGTTTAAGGACCTCTGCAATACAGCTGATACACACGGGAGGGTAGAGAGGGTAGTCCCTGATGGAGGGGGTATAATGAGGTGCAATACAGCCGAGACACACGGGAGGGAAGCGAGGGTAGCCCCTGAGGGAGGGGTATAATGAAGGCTAAGTGCTCTGACCAATAGGTCACCCTCCGAACGGATTTATGAGGTGTTGACATGTTTAATGTTACCACATTGAAAGCGGCTTCTTCAGTGTTAGGGGTTACGACACTGTCCCATCCCAGAATCTAGAAGGATTGACGGCAGGTGGGTCGTCTAGAGGGTAGGGAGGGTAGTCCCTGATGGAGGCGGTATAATGAGGCCTAAGAGCTTTGACCAATAGGTCACCCTCCTAACGAAAAATGGTTAGAAGTAATAAATTTATGAGGTGTTGACATGTTTAATGTTACCACATTGAAAGCGGCTTCTTCAGTGTTAGGGGTTACGACACTGTCCCATCCCAGAATCTAGAAGGATTGACGGCAGGTGGGTCGTCTAGAGGGTAGGGAGGGTAGTCCCTGATGGAGGGGGTATAATGAGGCCTAAGAGTTCTGACCAATAGGTCACCCTCCGAACGAAAAATGGTTAGTAGTAATACATTTATGAGGTGTTGACATGTTTAATGTTACTACATTGAAAGCGGCTTCTTCAGTGTTAGGGGTTACGACACTGTCCCATCCCAGAATCTAGAAGGATTGAAGGCAGGTGGGTCGTCTAGGATATTACAGAATGTACTGAAAAACTCTTATAGCTATACCCTCCCTAGAGGGTAGGGAGGGTAGTCCCTGATGGAGGCGGTATAAAGAGGCCTAAGTGTTCTGACCAATAGGTCACCCTCCGAACGAAAAATGGTTAGAAGTAATACATTTATGAGGTGTTGACATGTTTAATGTTACCACATTGAAAGTGGCTTCTCCAGTGATACGGGTTACGACACTGTCTCATCCCAGAATCTAGAAGGATTGAAGGCAGGTGGGTCGTCTAGAGGGTAGGGAGGGTAGTCCCTGATGGAGGGGGTATAATGAGGCCTAAGAGTTCTGACCAATAGGTCACCCTCCGAACGAACAATGGTTAGAAGTAATACATTTATGAGGTGTTGACATGTTTAATGTTACTACATTGAAAGCGGTTTCTTCAGTGTTAGGGGTTACGACACTGTCCCATCCCAGAATCTAGAAGGATTGAAGGCAGGTGGGTCGTCTAGGATATTACAGAATGTACTGAAAAACTCTTATAGCTATACCCTCCCTAGAGGGTAGGGAGGGTAGTCCCTGATGGAGGCGGTATAATGAGGCCTAAGAGTTCTGACCAATAGGTCACCCTCCGAACGAAAAATGGTTAGAAGTAATACATTAATGAGGTGTTGACATGTTTAATGTTACTACATTGGAAAAGTGAAAAACTATCTAGCGTGGACTATAGTAAAATCCTTGCCAAGTATCTGATAGACGGCCAAATTACTTGTCTTCTTATTTTGCTTTCCCTACATAAATTTGTGTATTTTTCGTCTCTCTGTTTTAATATCTTGTTGTACTGTAATGATTGTCGTAAGTGTGTTGGTGATGAACATCCCGCGGAGCAATTTGAGGTTTTCGCGTGCTAAACGCGCGGTCTTTACTCCCGTTTTGCGAGATTACAGGTTGTTAACTGGCTCGGGCAACGGATTTTTAACCGTTTACCAGCCATTGTTCGCGTCTCGCACGAAAATGCGAGCGAGCCAGGCTTTTCGCGCGCTCAAACAGTCGGATTTGGCGCGAGGCCGAATGTATCGGGTTCCGGCCCGATCGGCTCTGGTCCCCAGGTGCGCCAAAAGGTCGTCCCGCTGGCGCAGAGTCAACGTACTGGTCTCTGCTTCGACTCCCGCATTTTCGAGCCGGGGCGTGGGAATTGAGGTGTAATGCACCGTTCACGCGTTCAAGATCGAGTGTGAAGAGCTCGAGGAACGGCCAGGTTCACACGTTCTTCAGGGCAGGCGTCGCCCGTTCGGGAAGTTTCGCACATTTAACGCCACAAACGTATTTCAGAAATGTAAATACAAAAACAGGCAAACAATGTCATGAGTTCGCTGTGATAACGTAATATGCCATTCAGGTGTCTAAACTGTACATTGTCACTCAGAAGTTTGGAAGTATGGCAGTACTTTATGTCGACCAAATCCATCTATCGGTAGCTCAATTGTCTGCGGAGGGGTGATTTGCAAAGGAGGAACAACATACTGATTTAAAAACAAAATTAGCGTCAAAATTAAGTGTCTCAATTGAGGTTTAACATACCCGTGGGATCGTCGGAATTTGATTTACCAAGCAGAAATGGCAATTCCCCTACACTAGCACCCAAGACTTTTCGTCCCTGACTTGTAAAACAATACTCTTACGTAAAATAGACTTTACGGGTACTTTACCAGGACTTTAACACAATACTCTTACGTAATATAGACTTTGCAGGTACTTTACCAGGACTTTAACATAATACTCTTACGTAAAATAGACCTTAACACAATACTCTTACGTAAAATTGACTTTACAGGTAGTTTACTAGGACTTTAACACAATACTCTTACGTAAAATAGACTTTACAGGAACTTTACTAGACTTAAACACAATACTCTTACGTAAAATAGACTTTACACGAACTTTACTAGGACTTTAACACAATACTATTACGTAAAGTAGACTTTACAGGAACTTTACTAAGACTTTAACACAATACTCTGACGTAAAATAGACTATAACACAATTCTCTTACGTAAAATAGACTTTACATTTACTTTACTAGGATTTTAACACAATACTCTGACGTAAAATAAACTTTAACACAATACTCTTACGTAAAATAGACTTTAACCCAATACTCTTACGTAAAACAGACTTTACAGGAACTTTACTAGGACTTTAACACACTTCTCTTACGTATAATAGACTTTACAGGAACTTTACTAGGACTTTAATACAATACTCTGACATAGAATAGACTATAACACAATACTCTCACGTAAAATACACTTTACAGAAACTTTACTATGACTTAAACATAATACTCTGACGTAATATAGACTTGAACACAATACTCTTACGTAAAATAAACTTTACAAGAACTTTACTAGGATTTTAACGCAATACCCTCACGTAAAATAGACTTTACAGGAACTTTACTGGGTACTTTAACACAATGCTCTGACGTAAAATAGACTTTAACACAATACTCTTACATATAATAGACTTTAACACAATACTCTTACGTAAAATAGACTTTACAGGAACTTTAGTAGGTCTTTAACACAATACTCTTACGTAAAATAGACTACAAGAAATTTACTAGGACTTGAACACAATACTCTTACGTAAAATAGACTTTACAGGAACTTTACTTGGACTTAAACACAATACTCTGACATAAAATAGACTATAACCACAATACTATAACGTAAATTATACTTTACAGGAACTTTACTAGGACTTGAACACAATACTATGACGTAAAATAGACTTTAACACAATACTCATACGTAAAATAGACTTTACAGGAACTTTGATAGGTATTTAACACAATACACTTACGTAAAATAGACTACATGAACTTTACTAGGACTTGAACACAATACTCTTACGTAAAATAGACTTGACAGGAACTTTACTAGAACTTTAACACAATTGACGTAAAATAGACTATAACATAATACTCTCACGTAAAGTAGACTTTACAGGAACTTTACTAGGACTTTAACACAATACTCTGGCGTAAAATAGACTTTAACACAATTCTCTTACGTAAAATAGACTTTAACACAATATTCTCAAGTATGGGTTAGCTATTACTGAAATTTCTGAAAATTTCGTATTTATATATTTGATTGTAGATTCGTGTACAGTACACCTGAAACTATTTCTCCTGAAAATTTGACAAACTTTCAGTATTAAATAAGGGAGAAAATCAAAACTTAACTTTCTGCATTAACAAGTATGGGTTAGCTATTGCTGAAATTTCTGAAAATTTATTATTTGCAAATTTGATATTAGATTCGTGTACAGTACACCTGAAACTATATATCCTGAAAATTTGACAAAGTTTCAGTAATAAATAAGGAAGAAAATGAAACACATAACTTTTTGCATTGACAAGTATTGGTTAGCTGTTACTGACATTTCTGAAAATTTATTACTAGCAAATTTGATATTAGATTCTTGTACAGTACACCTGAAACCAATTCTCCTGAAAATTTGACAAACTTTCAGTATTAAATAAGAGAGAAAATCAAAACTAACTTTCTGCATTAACAAGTATGGGTTAGCTATTGCTGAAATTTCTGAAAATTTATTATTTGCAAATTTGATATTAGATTCGTGTACAGTACACCTGAAACTATATATCCTGAAAATTTGACAAAGTTTCAGTAATAAATAAGGAAGAAAATGAAACACATAACTTTTTGCATTGACAAGTATTGGTTAGCTGTTACTGACATTTCTGAAAATTTATTACTAGCAAATTTGATATTAGATTCGTGTACAGTACACCTGAAACTAATTCCCCTGAAAATTTGACAAACTTTCAGTATTAAATAAGGGAGAAAATCAAAACTTAACTTTCTACATTGACAAGTATGGGTTAGCTATTGCTAAAATTTGTGAAAATTTATTATTTGCAAAATCCATATTAGATTCGTGTACAGTACACCTGAAACTAATTCTCCTGAAAATTTGACAAAGTTTCAGTATTAAATAGGGGAGAAAATCAAATACTTAACTTTCTACATTGACAAGTATGGGTTAGCTATTGTTAAAATTTGTGAAAATTTATTATTTGCAAAATCCATATTAGATTTGTGTACAGTACACCTGAAACTAATTCTCCTGAAAATTTGACAAAGTTTCAGTATTAAATAAGCGAGAAAATCAAACACTTAACTTTCTGCATTTACAAGTATGGGTTAGCTATTACTGAAATTTCTGAAAATTTATAATTTGCAAATTTGATATTAGATTCGTGTATAGTACACCTGAAACTAATTCTCTTGAAAATTTGACAAATTTTCAGTATTAAATAAGGGAGAAAATCAAAACTTAAAATTCTGCATTGACATGTATTAGTTATCTGTTACTGAAATATCTGAAAATTTATAATTTGCAAATTTGATATTAGATTCGTGTACAGTATACCTGAAACTAATTTTCCTGAAAATTTGACAAACTTTCAGTATTAAATAAGGGAGAAAATCAAAACTTAAATTTCTGCATTGACATGTATTAGTTATCTGTTATTGAAATTTCTGAAAATTTATAATTTGCAAATTTGATATTAGATTCGTGTACAGTACACCTGAAATTAATTCTCCTGAAAATTTGACAAACTTTCAGTATTAAATAAATGACAAAATCAAACATATAACTTTCTGCTTTGACAAGTATTGGTTAGCTATTACTGAAATTTGTGAAAATTTATAATTTGCAAATTTGATATTAGATTCGTGTACAGTACACCTGAAACTAGTTCTCCTGAAAATTTGATAACGTTTCAGTATTAATTAAGGGAGAAAATCAAACACATAACTTTCTGCATTGACAAGTATTGGTTAGCAGTTACTGAAATTTCTGAAAAGTTAGAATTTGCAAATTTGATATTAGATTCGTGTACAGTACACCTGAAACTAATTCTCCTGAAAATTTGACAAAGTTTCAGTGTTAAATAATGGCGAAAATCGAAACTTAACTTTCTGCATTCACAAGTATTAGTTATTTGTTACTGAAATTTCTGAAAATTTATAATTTGCAAATTTGATATTAGACTCGTGTACAGTACACCTGAAACTATTTGTCCTGAAAATTTAACAAAGTTTCAGTATGAAATAAGGGAGAAAATCAAACACTTAACTTTCTAAATTACCAAGTATGGATTAGTTATTACTGAAATTTCTGAAAATTTATAATTTGCAAATTTGAAATTAGATTCGTGTACAGTACACCTGAAACTAATGCTCCTGAAAATTTGACAAACTTTTAGTATTAAATAAGGGAGAAAATCAAAACTTAACTTTCTGCATTCACAAGTATTAGTTATCTGCTACTAAAATTTCTGAAAATTTATAATTTTCAAATTTGATATTAGATTCGTGTACAGTACACCTGAAACTATTTCTCCTGAAAATTTGAGAAAGTTCCAGTACTAAATACTTTACTATGACTTTAACACAATACTCTTACGTAAAATAGACTTTAACACAATAATCTTATGTAAAATTGACTTTAACACAATACTCTTAAGTAAAATAGACTTTTACACAATACTCTTCCGTAAAATCTACTACAGTTATTACCATGCTTGTATGTTTACAATTAACAAATAGTTTTTACGCTGTTCATTTGTAATAAACAAACATTTTGATTGATCTATAGACTCCATTATCACAACTAGTGTAGACTCTGATAAACCTTGCGTTTACACTGTATTTGTGCAGCACTTTAAACTCTGATATGGCGGAGATCCGCATTTTCCCGAAAACAAGTCCCATTGTGTCTATTTCGGTGGACCTTGACCCAGTACGTCGAAACGAAGCTCGATCGCCACAATGGGACGCTATCAGACTCCTCGCTAGCCTAATCTGGGCCGTTAGTCATAGAACTTCCGAGCGGCGTTTTCCCTGTGTGCGGCCGTACAGACCGCGGGCTTCCTCCGCCGGAAATTGCCCGGGCGGCCATTGCACGGGCTCACGTGTTGTGAGGTGGAAAAGGAAGGCGAATGCAATTATCATAATCAAGAGGATAATCAAGAGGCGTTTTCGCTCGAGAAGGGGGCGCCAGACGAAGATTGCCTTTTAATTGTGTGTACGTGCGTTTGGGTGCGGAAAACGGCGCAAATATTGACCAATTCCCGATTGAAAACCGTGCGAAAGCGATAGATAAATTGGGGCTGCTGTTTGCCTACGCTTTCGTGTTTGTGCGTTAAATGGCAGAGGCCCAAAATGCATGCATACTTATCTGGGAACCGTTGGGGCATAATAATAAGTCTATTATATTCTCCTCGCCATATTAGTATTATCGGCACATACATTTGAAAATTTTTGCCCCGGTTCGAAGGACCAAGTCATACTACTTAACGAGATTTTTCCGATTGGAAAGAAGCAATCTACCCAAAGGACTCCGGTTCGAAGGACCAAGTCATACTATTTGACGAGATTTTTCCGATTGGAAAGAAGCAAACTACCCAAAGGACTCCGGTTCGAAGGACCAATGCCCCATTGTGCCCTCGCGAGTCTTACACCGTAGTTACGGTGATCTCAATTATATGGCCTTGCGCAACTTATTTGTTAAAAATATGGTTGTTCTAATCCTGGTCACGGCATCAAATAGTTGTTCTAATCCTGGTCACGGCACCAAAGGACACTGTCGCCTACTTTCGTCGATTGGTCCGGTTCGAAGAACCAATGACCCCTTGTACTCTTGCGAGTCTTAAACCGTAGTTACGTTGATCCCAATTATATGGCCTTGCGCAACTTATTAGTTAAACATGTGATTGTTCTAATCCTGGTCACGGCACCAAAGTATCGTACCTTGCTGACCTGTAACGTGAGCGTTTACCATAAGGTGTTATGACATTAATTAATGATTGAGAGGCATTCATATGAGCGACATACTCGTGCTCTCTCATACGGCAGTCGATTTCTAAATTACACTAAGATCCCTGTCGTGCGTGAGATCATTGCCATCAAGCCCCAGTTGTACTATCTTTGAATTATCTTTGAACATGGTTCAGTCATCTGGTAAACAACGGAATCCCTAGAAACTGACCTAAATCAAAGATAATTTTTAAGCTGTCTGCACTATCCTATAGATAAGCATAAAACAATTAAACTTCATCATGACAATTTGTACAATCTCCTGATAACTGTACAGCAGGTATTGGAATTTCGATTCTTATCTTAAGTCTACACAAAACTAGAAAAATTCCTTGTAGTGATTGCGAAAATCAGCAGTGACTCAATCACCGCTTAGTTATCTGGCGATTACGTGTTTCGAAATCTTCCCGATGAGTAAAGCCATCGCAAGACGCGATTAAACGCGGAAGAGAGTCAAAGCGGTGATTCACCACGCCTATAAACCTCCGCCGGTGCAGTCATGGAAACGGCCTATTCTTAGTGCCCCGTGAATCACCAGAATTTGACTATAAATAATCCCCCCGTCGAGTTACAGGTCACAATTATTTTTACGAGGGACATTTGCATCTACGGTCCACAAACGCTCGAATAAATTTCAATCCGAACCCATAACGATCAGACGAGTGGATTGCATTCCGACCAGCCAAGGCCTGGCACTGGCAAAGCTGTAAATAGTTATCTGAGGGTTAAAGATACCCATCCGGAAATATCTGAGGGTTAAAGATAACCATCCGGAAATATCTGAGGGTTAAACCCTACGAAACGTAGGGCACGTGGTTTCGTATTGTGGGGGGTGATACACGTACTCAGATAGTTATCTGCCAGATAGTTATCTGATATCTACAGATCTGGCAGATAGTTGTCTGAAAATGTTACATAAATAATATTGGACAGGTAATCGACACTACCTTCCTCTGCCAGATAGAGAAAATATAAAATCATGCGAGGCGACATAAGGTTTTATAAAATCAAACATGCAATTTTGTTATTATTACTAACTACTGTTATTGTTAAGTGATACAAGGAAGTTAGTGTGTGTTTTATGCAATCAGAATAATAATAATCCCTACTTCTCTACGTAACTTACTGAAAATTTGAAAATTAGCTCATAATCCTGGTCACGGCACCAAAGTATCCTACCTTGCTCTTAAAATTAACCTGTATCCAAGGAAGTTAGCGTGTGTTTTATGTAATCATAATAATAATAATCCCTACTGCTCTTCGTAACTTACAGAAAATTTGAAAATTAAATCATAATCCTGGTCACGGCACCAATGTTAGTGTTAGAATTTAATACAATAATTCTCCTGAAAATTTGACAAAGTTTCAGTATTAAATAATGGAGAAAATCAAACACTTAACTTTCTGCATTAACAAGTATTAGTTATCTGTTACTGAAATTTCTGAAAATTTATAATTTGTAAATTTGATATTAGATTCGTGTACAGTACACCTGAAACTAATTCTCCTGAAAATTTGATAAACTTTCAGTATGAAATAAGGGAGAAAATCAAAACTTAAATTTCTGCATTGACATGTATTAGTTATCTGTTACTGAAATTTCTGAAAATTTATAATTTGTAAATTTGATATTAGATTCGTGTACAGTACACCTGAAACTAATTCTCCTGAAAATTTGATAAACTTTCAGTATGAAATAAGGGAGAAAATCAAAACTTAAATTTCTGCATTGACATGTATTAGTTATCTGTTACTGAAATTTCTGAAAATTTATAATTTGTAAATTTGATATTAGATTCGTGTACAGTACACCTGAAACTAATTCTCCTGAAAATTTGATAAACTTTCAGTATGAAATAAGGGAGAAAATCAAAACTTAAATTTCTGCATTGACATGTATTAGTTATCTGTTACTGAAATTTCTGAAAATTTATAATTTGTAAATTTGATATTAGATTCGTCTACAGTACACCTGAAACTAATTCTCCTGAAAATTTGACAAACTTTCAGTATGAAATAAGGGAGAAAATCAAAACTTAAATTTCTGCATTGACATGTATTAGTTATCTGTTACTAAAATTTCAGAAAATTTATAATTTGTAAATTTGACATTAGATTCGTGTACAGTACACCTGAAACTAATTCTCTTAATTAAATTTAAACTTAGTTATTGCAATTTTTTTGATTGTACATTTTGGTTGGTTAGTATGACGAGTCGTGCTCGTTTCTCCTGCGGCTCTCGCTCGAGCGATTATCGCGCATGCAAATCCGCATTTTCGACGGAGCCTGCCCAACCTGCTTTTGCCCGGTTTCTCCTGATTTCGTAACCAGTTTTCGTCTCTCGCCGTTCTCTTGTTTCCCTCGAGCCTCACGTACGGCTGCCGCTTTTCCGTCCGGCGCCCGAGGAGAAAAGGGTTTCCCGGAAAACGCAGCCGGCGGCGGCCATTTCCACGGGAAACGAAGTAGCTTAGTGGCACGAAAAACGTCTAAACATGTCTAATAGTTTACAAGAAATTGTAGAATAATACTTGGCTGCGCAGATAGTCGGTAATTATGTGAATGCGTATATCAAAATGAGTAAAACGTTATCCACCGGACGGATGCACTCATAAGGATGTGAGAAACTATACCCTATGATATATAAACTGATAGGTATCTTATTGTATGTGTGTCATGGTCGTCATGGGTGGTAAGATAATTATTAGGTAAAAAAATATAGGGTTTATTATGTTTTTTTGAAGGTATTAATCCTGGTCACGGCACCAAAGTAACGTAATTTATTATATTTTATCTTAACTTGGGTACTAATCGCCGACCAATTTTATGCTAACTAAGATTGTAATCCTTGAGACGGCGAAAATTTAACGCACCTTATGCCCAGTTGTACGATCGGGTATCATCCTTGACCATGGTTCAGTTACTAAGGATACAATTGTTAATGCAATGGTATAATAAGAAACTGAATCACGATCAACGATGATCCACGATGGTACAACTCGTATGATCGTAATTTTATATTAAATTGGGGCTCTAATCCTGGTCACGGCACCAAAATAACGTAAATTATTGTATAGTATATTAATTCGGGTACTTATTGTATCCACGGCACTAATATCACGTGCCTTATTATAATGCTAGTACTCATTCTGGTCACCGCAATCGCACAACTTTGTCTTATTGTATTTTATATTAAATTCGGGCTCTAATCCTGGTCACGGCACCAAAGTAACTTAAATTATTGTATAGTATTCGGTTACTAATCGTATCCATGGCATTAATATGACGTTTCTTATTATAACGCTAGTACTTATTCTGGTCACCGCAATCGTGCAACTTTGTCTTATTGTATTTTATATTAAATTTGGGCTCTAATCCTGGTCACGGCACCAAAGTAACCTAAATTATTCTGTATTATATTAACTCCGGTCAAATCGTAGCCACTAATATAATGTGCCTTATTATAACGCCAGTATTTATTCTGGTCACCGCATGATGTACTTTCTTTCTTAATCTTTCCCTTTTTTACGATTTTGGGTGTTGAGGGACTTGATTTTCTTACTTATATCTTCTTACTTGATCTTCTTACTTAAAGAAAGCTCGTCAAATTTTCAGAACAATTGCCTTAAGGTGTTCTAAATAAAAATCTAATTATAAATATGCAATTGCTAAATTTAATACAGTTAATTAAACATATTTTTCTACACTTTCATAAGTGGTCTCCATGTAAATTTCTCATTTTTGCGCGTTTTCGAATGCGCCAGTGAATAATTTCGCTTCACCCGGGGGTACTCGACTGGAGGACCGATGTCTTGGCGCCGAGGAATGCTGGTTTGTGAAAACTGGGCAGCCGCGCTTGATGGGCTATGTTTAATTGGACAATGGAAGGAACGCCGGTGTCGGTGTTGCGTTAACTTTTGCGTTAACTCCTCGCCTAACCCGCGTTAATTGCGAGCGGTTTAGCGGCGGAACCGCCGGCAGACCAGATTTCTCCGCGCGAATTCGGCGGATCGGGGCAGACGGAAAGTCGCGCCTGGTCCTTCGAACCGGCAAATTATGAACGCCCACCTAATAATATTTATAAGTGCGTTGCATCAGCAAGGCAGTTAATTAACCGCCAGTGGAATGTTTAATTGTGCACTTCTTGGCGCATCGTTGAAAAAAATTGCGGCTAAAAAGCTGTGGCGCCCTTAACGTGGCGCCATTGAGGGCTAGACACCATAGGGGGTCGAATTCGTTATTTTGTCGTTTAAAAAACGTGTTAATGAGCAAAATATACGTAAGAATGAACATGTGATTTTGGGGCGACGAAGGCGAACTTGATTTATAGAGAGTCTGATTAGATATGAATTATGATGGGGTAACTTTTTTTTGTACCAGATAAAGGTAACAAGAAGAGAAATTTCTATTTAGCGCGATAAGCACCAAGTATCGTAATTTATATCTGTTATATTACCTCTTTCTAATCCTGGTCACGGCACCAATGTAACACACCTTAGGGGTAGTTGTACGATCGTGGATTATCTTTGATCGTGGTTCAGTTTCTAAGGATACTATTGTATTAACAATAGTATCCTAGGTAACTGAACCATGGTCAAGGATGATCCACGATCGTACAACTATGCCTTATTTTGTTTTATAGTCAACTTGGGTTCTAATCCTGGTCACGGCACCAAAGTAACTTAACTTATTCTGTATTATAATAACTTCGGTCAAATCGTGGCCACGAATGTAATGTGTGCCCTATTGTAACTCAACTAATTATCCTGGTCACGGCACCAAAGTAACGTAACTTATTCTGTATTATATTAACTTCGGTCAAATCGTGGTCATTAATGTGATGTGCCTTATTGCAACTCAAGTATAGTAAAGTAAAGTATTTTATTGGTGTTAAGTAACATTCTAGTTTTACACAAGTCAAATTACACATTTAAAGTTCCAGCAGTTCTTAACACTACAACAATTGCATATCACAGAAGTATTAAATAAAATATTTGTCACTTATTTAAAAATACACTATATAAAAAAAGCTGTTTACAGCTCTACAGGAAACACATAAAGAAAGCCATAAATATAAGAATATGCAACATATTATGGGCACATTAAAATAGCTCAAGTATATTTGGCTTCCATTGATAACACATTAAAAAAGAATAAATTAACAATCAAAATAGGACAATGTCGACAACTGCATAAGAAGTATTTGCATATGTGCATATATTTAACTGTGGTTCTAATCCTTGTCACGGCACCAAAGTAAGGTAACTTATTCTGTATTATATTAACTCGGGTTAAATCTAGCCACTAATGTAATGTGCCCTATTGTAACTCAAGCATATTTAACTCGGGTTCTAATCCTGGTCACGGCACCAAAGTAACGTAACTTATTCTGTATTATATTTACTCCTGTCAAATTGTGGCTACTAATGTAATGTGCCTTATTGTGGCCACTAATGTAATGTGCCCTATTGTAACTCAAGTATATTTAACTCTGGTTCTAATCCTGGTCACGGCACCAAAGTAACGTAACTTATTCTGTATTATATTTACTCCTGTCAAATTGTGGCTACTAATGTAATGTGCCTTATTGTGGCCACCAATGTAATGTGCCCTATTGAAACGCAAGTATATTTAACTCGGGTTCTAATCCTGGTCACGGCACCAAAGTAACGTAACTTATTTAGTATTATATTTACTCGGGTCAAATTGTGGCCACTAATGTAATGTGCCTTATTGTGGCCACCAATGTAATGTGCCCTATTGAAACTCAAGTATATTCAACTCGGGTTCTTATCCTGGTCACGGCACCAAAGTAACGCAACTTATTCTGTGATGATTGTTTGGCATTGTGATTGTCATAATTTGTCCTAATCCTGGTCACGGCACCAAAGTAACGCAACTTATTCTGTGATGCTTGTTTGGCATTGTGATTGTCGTAATTTGTCCAGTGGTGCCTTTCGAGAAGCATTGCACTTTTCAAGCGCTCGTCATTGCGTTTTCTGGAATCGAAGCGAGACGATCCCCAGGCAGTGTTAACAGAGATAAGCCTTGTCCGTTGGCTGCATTCCTCGCCTCGATAGCGGCGCATAATAATAATGCATGTATATACAACAACATAGCGATCGTCCGTTGTCCAGCGACAATTGGGGCCGCGAACAGATAAACCGGGGCCCCCTTCGCCCCCCAGCCCCTTCCGGCGTTTCCGGCGAAGACGCGCCGATGAATTAGCCGTAATTGCTTGCGCACGCCCCTGGCCTTGCAGGACGAAGATGGTGCCGCCGGTTCCGATCCATTAGCTGTGGCACCTTGACATCAAGACACAGATATCGAAGCGCGACGTGATGCACATGGCGATTTGGTGTGATGGATGGACGGACAGCGGCGATTCGCTCTCGTCGATTGATGGTTATTAGTCTTGGCAGATAAACAATCGGTTTTACACGGAGATTGCAAGCCAGTACCTTTACATTTTTTGAAAATGTCGTGTTGACAACAATTAACAGAATTAATCAACATAACTGTTTGATTGGGGTAGGGGCGTCAACATTATGTATCGCACCAGACGCAATTTCAGCTAGCTACGGCACTGGGAACGGTTGCGTTTGCAACTCAAGCTTCGAAGGAGCAAAAATTGATATGTAGTCAGGTTCGAAGGGCTAAAAAAAATTTTCGATCCGGTTCGAAGGACCATCAAATGTGATGTTTTTTTGCAATATTAGGATTGATCCATTTACTGATTAAGTAGCGATTGGTTATCTGATGCATGTGCAACGTCAGGTTCGAAGAACCAATGGGCTAGTATGATCCGGTTCGAAGGTCCAGCAGATGTAAGGATCACCTCCCATGTTTTCGTGTGTAATGTTTGCATTGTGTGGGGTCGCTGCAGCCGGTTTGAGCTCGCCAGTTGCTTTCGCCGGGCCGGACTGATCCCGTGACCCCGTCGCGGGTCGGACGACGAGCTGACCCCTTGTGGGGTCAGCAGTGTGCAGAAGACAATCGATTGTCGCCCCGAAAGACAAGAGACGAACGAAAACAAAACGAACGTGATCCCGCTTCTCATCACACATCCTGGTCTGGCCGCCCCCCTGCTCCTCCCACGCGCACAAAAAGTGAACGACCCTGTTCGAGCGGGCGGCGGGGCGAGGGGGGGCTTTTCAGAGCGGATCGTGCGCGCTTTTCTCCGCACTTTTACTCGTCCGCAATGTACACATCCGTGAATATTCCGAATGTGGAATTGTGGAGCGACGTGGACGCGCTCTTTCGCTCCCCGGCCAATTAGTTGTTGTATCTCCTTCCTCCTCTTCCTCCTCTTGGCCTTGGGACGAGAGCGAGAGGCGCGCGAGGTCACGGATCTCCTCGCGCTCCATCGAAGGCGCGTCTCCTCTCCTCCTCCCATCTTTCGGGAGAACATCGATCGGCCACCTCGGTGGATCCCCGATCGCGATATTTGCAAGTCAATGGCTCTCGCATAATTGCCGGCCAGCCGACCGACGCGCGCCATCGCCAATTACAGCCGAAAGTGAATCGTAATTGCCATTGGTGCAGGTCGTGAAAGTTTTAGACGGCGGAATTAGGCAAAAAATTCGCCCACTTCACGCACAATTGGGATTACCATTTTGCAAACTAATTAAAGCCTCATCACTTAACATTACTACCGCGAACATATGACCTACAAAGAGTACCCAAATTTGGTCAAATCACTGTTTCTGGGTATAGGTGTTATTATTCAGAACCTAGACCTCCACATAAACCTATTTAAACACCTTAAATGCCAGATAGAGGAATTACCCAAGGATTGTAAGAACCAAGTGTGGCAAAATATTTTACCAAAACGAAATGCCGCACCAATCAGGGACCATCTTCAAGCCACCCCTCGCGGTGCATAATTCAAATTGCACCCCACCCCAGTAACTCAAAAATTAGTTGTAAGAGTGCAGAGTAGACAAGACTTCAATTCGTTACCTTCACCGGTATACATCGTTGTGTATTTAGTTATTTCCAAACCTACGAATTTTAATTACCTTTTCATTTACATTGGCGATACAACTCGCCTGGTCCTTCGATTACGTAACAACATTCAAGCCAAAGCCTGGACTGGATACCTGGACTTTTATGATACCTAACTTGAAGTGGTTTAACAATCCCACCCTTATAATTTTTATTGCAAGTCAATGTCATAACAACAAACTGTCGTTGCGCGATGTATACGTGCCTTCTGCTCGCAGACATCGTATAGTGTGCCAAGGCGACCGCCAGCCCAAGGCGTCGACCGACTCTCTGTTTAATATTTGCAAGCCGTCCCTAGTGTTTACATTTAAACAATGAGGCAGCCGGCGATCGGCAATCTCTGCCTCCAAAACCACCGGCTGATTCACCGTCCGTTCGAACGCAATCGCGTGATGGCTTATGTACCTCATGTACGAATAAATCGTAACTTTTCTTAATTACCGCTGCCAAGTCACCGGAAAATCAACCGCCTTGCGTAATAATAAATAACTGGAAGCAAGACCGACTTCAACGGTCTTGGGTTCCGCCGTCGCTTCCGTGTTTGTTCTATCTTTGCCTGAAGATGTTGGCAGCACATCGTATAGGTGGACCTGCAGCTGAATGTGGATTCGAGATCACATATATTTCTCACATTAGCGCTATTCAGCGTCCACCAAGATTGATAAATATTGTCCAAGACAATTGAGGTCTTCCCAACTTTAGAAATATGGTGTGCAAAATCGCAAAATGGTTGGGCCACCCAGCCCACTTGATATCCTGCAGTTGAATGTTGTTTCGGCGCTATTCCACAGCGTCGAACCCCAAATCTGTTTTAAAGTGTATTCTCGGTATTTGGCTTTTATTGCAGCAGACGCATTTGTATTAAGATTGAAAAGACAAGTTATTCGAGCGGCTATTAGCTGCCCATTATATTCACCGAGAAGTGCTTGAGTAAATTACGGTGCGCATAAAGATCAATAGGCACCTTAAGCTGTTTATTGAGCAAGGATTGCCACTTCGGCAAATATAATTAGCGACCGGGAAATCCAAAACATATTTATTGCACCGCATTAGGAATCCTCAGAAATGCCAGATAGAGGAATTACCCAAGGATTGTAAGAACCAAGTGTGGCAACATGGTTTACCAAAACGAAATGCCGCACCAATCAGGGACCATCTTCGAGCCACCCCTCGCGGTGCATAATTCAAATTGCGCCCCACCCCAGTAACTCAAAAATTTGTTGTAAGAGTGCAGAGTAGGCAAGACTTCAATTCGTTACCTTCACCGGTATACATCGTTGTGTATTTATTATTGTTACATATTAATTATAGTCCACGTTATTTCCAAACCTAC
Organism: Othius punctulatus; assembly: GCA_951805005.1. Lineage (NCBI taxonomy): Eukaryota > Metazoa > Arthropoda > Insecta > Coleoptera > Staphylinidae > Othius > Othius punctulatus. The sequence continues at coordinate 2,997,585 of OX638146.1, forward strand.
GAATTTTAATTACCTTTTCATTTACATTGGCGATACAACTGGCCTGGTCCTTCGATTACGTAACAAATGTGGATTCGAGATCAGGAAAACCACATATCGCTCCCACATTAGCGCTATTCAGCGTCCACCAAGTTTGATACATACTGTCCAAGACAATTGAGATCTTCCCAACTCTGGAAATATGGTGTGCAAAATTTGTGGGCAACCCAGCCCACTTGATGTTTATTTCTGGCGTTCGGTGCGAAAATTTGATCGATTCCCCGAACGGCGCCCCACGTTTTATTTTATTTTGAGAGCCGTCTCACCTTTGCCCAAATCTTTGAGCGAAGCCCCCAAAGATGTAGGCCACTTAAATATAATCACTGTTTCGACGTTTAGTGCCAATTTTGTTGTGCAGATTGTGGAGCACTTTACCTGAAACTATGACGTCCACTTTACAGGGGACACCAAACGTATATGTAGTCGGGAGTATGTTATTTGGGCGTGACCCATCGCAGATATATGATCTCGGCTATCTCTTGCATTAAATAAGAGTCGTAATCAGAATATTTAGGCATGTTGCGTGCCTCTCGCGTAAAAATCCCCGAGATCAGGAAAACTCAAAATATCTTTCCCACGTTAACGCTATGCAGCGACCAACAGGTTTGATAAATATTGTATAAGAATCTGTTACGTAATCGAAGGACCAGGTTGTATCGCCAATGTAAATGAAAAGGTAATTAAAATTCGTAGGTTTGGAAATAACGTGGACTATAATTAATATGTAACAATAATAAATACACAACGATGTATACCAGTGAAGGTAACGAATTGAAGTGTCGTCTACTCTGCACTCTTACAACTAATTTTTGAGTTACTGGGGTGGGGCGCAATTTGAATTATGCACCGCGAGGGGTGGCTTGAAGATGGTCCCTGATTGGTGCGGCATTTCGTTTTGGTAAACCATGTTGCCACACTTCTTTCTTACAATCCTTGGGTAATTCCTCTATCTGGAATTTCTGAGGATTCCTAATGCGGTGCAATAAATATGATTTGGATTTCCCGGTCGCTAATTATATTTGCCGAAGTGGCAATCCTTGCTCAATAAACAGCTTAAGGTGCCTATTGATCTTTATGCGCACCGTAATTTACTCAGGCACTTCTCGGTGAATATAATGGGCAGCTAATAGCCACTCCAATAACTCGTCTTTTCAATCTCAATACAAATGTGTCTGCTGCAATAAAAGCCAAATACCGAGAATACACTTTAAAACAGATTTGGGGTTCGACGCTGTGGAATGGCGCCGAAACAGAATCGATGTGAGGACTTTTTTTTGCTAAATATCTGATTGATAGTAGTTTTGGGTACTTAAAAAAATCAATGTTGTACGTTGATTCCTGGGGTCTGGCTGGCCTAGGGCTGCTATCAAAGTTCCGATTCGTGACCGTCCGAAATGAACGTTTGCGCTCCAATTAAAATTCTACGTGCAACAATGAAGGCAAAAATGTCAAAGCCGTAATTAAATTACCAGCGATTGGCACGGCGCTTTCGTTTCCACGGCTGCCTCTGATCCATTGCGCAAGGGAAACAATTGCCCCAATTAGGCCCGTCACTCGTTTTTTTCATTATCAGGAACGATCCATACTTACGCGTGCATTCGATTGTTCCTCGGTTCAGACTTACGCAATGGCAAGAAAACATTAAAAGCAACTCGCCATTTTATAAAATTCAATCATGACTCAAAAAGAGAGAGAGAAGACGACTGTGTGAGAGGAGATATATTGAGAGATAGAGAGGGGGTGAAGACGAGTGTGTGAGAGGAGATATATAAAGAGATAGAAAGGGAGTGAAGACGAGTGTGTGAGAGGAGATATATAGAGGGATAGAGTGTGTGAGAAACTCCTGAAAATTTGACAAAGTTTCAGTATTAAAAATGGGAGAAAATCCAACACTTAACTTTCTGCAACGACAAGTATCGGATAGCTACTACTGAAATTTCTGAAAATTTATTTGTTGCATATTTATTATCAGATATCTGTTTGGTATACTTGAAGCTAATACTCCTGAAAATTTGACAAAGTTTCAGTAATAAATAAGTGAGAAAATCAAACACTTAACTGTCTGCAATTACAAGTATCGGTTAGCTACTACTGAAATTTCTGAAAATTTATTTGTTGCATATTTATTATCAGATATCTGTTTGGGATACCTGAAGCTAATACTCCTGAAAATTTGACAAAGTTTCAGTATTAAATAAGCGAGAAAGTCAGAAGTAGGTTAGGTAGGGTAAGGCTAGGTAAGGCGAGGTTAGGTCTCTATTACAGATTTTTTTTATATTTAATTTTAGATTTGTGTTCAGTATACCTGAAGGTAATTCTGCTGAAAATTTGACAAAGTTTCAGTATTAAATAAGCGAGAAAGTCAGAAGTAGGTTAGGTAGGGTAAGGCTAGGTAAGGCGAGGTTAGGTCTCTATTACAGATTTTTTTAATATTTAATTTTAGATTTGTGTTCAGTATACCTGAAGGTAATTCTGCTGAAAATTTGACAAAGTTTCAGTATTAAATAAGCGAGAAAGTCAGAAGTAGGTTAGGTAGGGTAAGGCAAGGTAAGGCGAGGTTAGGTCTCTATTACAGATTTTTTTAATATTTAATTTTAGATTTGTGTTCAGTATACCTGAAGGTAATTCTGCTGAAAATTTGACAAAGTTTCAGTTTTAAATAAGCGAGAAAGTCAGAAGTAGGTTAGGTAGGGTAAGGCTAGGTAAGGCGAGGTTAGGTCTCTATTACAGATTTTTTTTATATTTAATTTTAGATTTGTGTTCAGTATACCTGAAGGTAATTCTGCTGAAAATATGACAAAGTTTCAGTATTAAATAAGCGAGAAAGTCAGAAGTAGGTTAGGTAGGGTAAGGCTAGGTAAGGCGAGGTTAGGTCTCTATTACAGATTTATTTTTATATTTAATTTTAGATTTGTGTTCAGTATACCTGAAGGTAATTCTGCTGAAAATTTGACAGTGTTTCAGTATTAAATAAGTGAGAAAGTCAGAACGAGGTTAGGTAAGCTTAGGTTAAACTAGGCGAGGTTAGGTCTCTGTTGCAGATTTTTTTAATTTTTAATTTTAGATTTGTGTTCAGTATACCTGAAGGTAATTCTGCTGAAAATTTGACAAAGTTTCAGTATTAAATAAGCGAGAAAGTCAGAAGTAGGTTAGGTAGGGTAAGGCTAGGTAAGGCGAGGTTAGGTCTCTATTACAGATTTTTTTTATATTTAATTTTAGATTTGTGTTCAGTATACCTGAAGGTAATTCTGCTGAAAATTTGACAAAGTTTCAGTATTAAATAAGCGAGAAAGTCAGAAGTAGGTTAGGTAGGGTAAGGCTAGGTAAGGCGAGGTTAGGTCTCTATTACAGATTTTTTTTATATTTAATTTTAGATTTGTGTTCAGTATACCTGAAGGTAATTCTGCTGAAAATATGACAAAGTTTCAGTATTAAATAAGCGAGAAAGTCAGAAGTAGGTTAGGTAGGGTAAGGCTAGGTAAGGCGAGGTTAGGTCTCTATTACAGATTTATTTTTATATTTAATTTTAGATTTGTGTTCAGTATACCTGAAGGTAATTCTGCTGAAAATTTGACAGTGTTTCAGTATTAAATAAGTGAGAAAGTCAGAACGAGGTTAGGTAAGCTTAGGTTAAACTAGGCGAGGTTAGGTCTCTGTTGCAGATTTTTTTTATTTTTAATTTTAGATTTGTGTTCAGTATACCTGAAGGTAATTCTGCTGAAAATTTGACAAAGTTTCAGTATTAAATAAGCGAGAAAGTCAGAAGTAGGTTAGGTAGGGTAAGGCTAGGTAAGGCGAGGTTAGGTCTCTATTACAGATTTTTTTAATATTTAATTTTAGATTTGTGTTCAGTATACCTGAAGGTAATTCTGCTGAAAATTTGACAAAGTTTCAGTATTAAATAAGCGAGAAAGTCAGAAGTAGGTTAGGTAGGGTAAGGCGAGGTTAGGTCTCTATTACAGATTTTTTTAATATTTAATTTTAGATTTGTGTTCAGCATACCTGAAGGTAATTCTGCTGAAAATTTGACAGAGTTTCAGTATTAAATAAGCGAGAAAGTCAGAACTACGTTAGGTAGGGTAAGGCTAGGTAAGGCGAGGTTAGGTCTCTATTACAGATTTTTTTAATATTTAATTTTAGATTTGTGTTCAGCATACCTGAAGGTAATTCTGCTGAAAATTTGACAGTGTTTCAGTATTAAATAAGTGAGAAAGTCAGAACGAGGTTAGGTAAGCTTAGGTTAAACTAGGCGAGGTTAGGTCCCTGTTGCAGATTTTTTTTATATTTAATTTTAGATTTGTGTTCAGTATACCTGAAGGTAATTCTGCTGAAAATTTGACAAAGTTTCAGTATTAAATAAGCGAGAAAGTCAGAAGTAGGTTAGGTAGGGTAAGGCTAGGTAAGGCGAGGTTAGGTCTCTATTACAGATTTTTTTTATATTTAATTTTAGATTTGTGTTCAGTATACCTGAAGGTAATTCTGCTGAAAATTTGACAAAGTTTCAGTATTAAATAAGCGAGAAAGTCAGAAGTAGGTTAGGTAGGGTAAGGCTAGGTAAGGCGAGGTTAGGTCTCTATTACAGATTTTTTTTATATTTAATTTTAGATTTGTGTTCAGTATACCTGAAGGTAATTCTGCTGAAAATTTGACAGTGTTTCAGTATTAAATAAGTGAGAAAGTCAGAACGAGGTTAGGTAAGCTTAGGTTAAACTAGGCGAGGTTAGGTCTCTGTTGCAGATTTTTTTTATTTTTAATTTTAGATTTGTGTTCAGTATACCTGAAGGTAATTCTGCTGAAAATTTGACAAAGTTTCAGTATTAAATAAGCGAGAAAGTCAGAAGTAGGTTAGGTAGGGTAAGGCTAGTTAAGGCGAGGTTAGGTCTCTATTACAGATTTTTTTTATATTTAATTTTAGATTTGTGTTCAGTATACCTGAAGGTAATTCTGCTGAAAATTTGACAAAGTTTCAGTATTAAATAAGCGAGAAAGTCAGAAGTAGGTTAGGTAGGGTAAGGCTAGTTAAGGCGAGGTTAGGTCTCTATTACAGATTTTTTTTATATTTAATTTTAGATTTGTGTTCAGTATACCTGAAGGTAATTCTGCTGAAAATTTGACAGTGTTTCAGTATTAAATAAGTGAGAAAGTCAGAACGAGGTTAGGTAAGCTTGGGTTAAACTAGGCGAGGTTAGGTCTCTGTTGCAGATTTTTTTTATTTTTAATTTTAGATTTGTGTTCAGTATACCTGAAGGTAATTCTGCTGAAAATTTGACAAAGTTTCAGTATTAAATAAGCGAGAAAGTCAGAAGTAGGTTAGGTAGGGTAAGGCGAGGTTAGGTCTCTATTACTGATTTTTTTTATATTTAATTTTAGATTTGTGTTCAGTATACCTGAAGGTAATTCTGCTGAAAATTTGACAAAGTTTCAGTATTAAATAAGCGAGAAAGTCAGAAGTGGGTTAGGTAGGGTAAGGCTAGGTAAGGCGAGGTTAGGTCTCTATTACAGATTTTTTTTATATTTAATTTTAGATTTGTGTTCAGTATACCTGAAGGTAATTCTGCTGAAAATTTGACAGTGTTTCAGTATTAAATAAGTGAGAAAGTCAGAACGAGGTTAGGTAAGCTTAGGTTAAACTAGGCGAGGTTAGGTCTCTGTTGCAGATTTTTTTTATTTTTAATTTTAGATTTGTGTTCAGCATACCTGAAGGTAATTCTGCTGAAAATTTGACAGTGTTTCAGTATTAAATAAGTGAGAAAGTCAGAACGAGGTTAGGTAAGCTTAGGTTAAACTAGGCGAGGTTAGGTCTCTGTTGCAGATTTTTTTTATTTTTAATTTTAGATTTGTGTTCAGTATACCTGAAGGTAATTCTGCTGAAAATTTGACAAAGTTTCAGTATTAAATAAGCGAGAAAGTCAGAAGTAGGTTAGGTAGGGTAAGGCGAGGTTAGGTCTCTATTACAGATTTTTTTTATATTTAATTTTAGATTTGTGTTCAGCATACCTGAAGGTAATTCTGCTGAAAATTTGACAGTGTTTCAGTATTAAATAAGTGAGAAAGTCAGAACGAGGTTAGGTAAGCTTAGGTTAAACTAGGCGAGGTTAGGTCTCTGTTGCAGATTTTTTTTATTTTTAATTTTAGATTTGTGTTCAGTATACCTGAAGGTAATTCTGCTGAAAATTTGACAAAGTTTCAGTATTAAATAAGCGAGAAAGTCAGAAGTAGGTTAGGTAGGGTAAGGCGAGGTTAGGTCTCTATTACAGATTTTTTTTATATTTAATTTTAGATTTGTGTTCAGTATACCTGAAGGTAATTCTGCTGAAAATTTGACAGTGTTTCAGTATTAAATAAGTGAGAAAGTCAGAACGAGGTTAGGTAAGCTTAGGTTAAACTAGGCGAGGTTAGGTCTCTGTTGCAGATTTTTTTTATTTTTAATTTTAGATTTGTGTTCAGTATACCTGAAGGTAATTCTGCTGAAAATTTGACAAAGTTTCAGTATTAAATAAGCGAGAAAGTCAGAAGTAGGTTAGGTAGGGTAAGGCTAGGTAAGGCGAGGTTAGGTCTCTATTACAGATTTTTTTTATATTTAATTTTAGATTTGTGTTCAGTATACCTGAAGGTAATGCTGCAGAAAATTTGACAGTGTTTCAGTATTAAATAAGTGAGAAAGTCAGAAGTAGGTTAGGTTAGGTAAGGCTAGGTAAGGCGAGGTTAGGTCTCTATTACAGATTTTTTTAATATTTAATTTTAGATTTGTGTTCAGTATACCTGAAGGTAATTCTGCTGAAAATTTGACAAAGTTTCAGTATTAAATAAGTGAGAAAGTCAGAAGTAGGTTAGGTTAGGTAAGGCTAGGTAAGGCGAGGTTAGGTCTCTATTACAGATTTTTTTAATATTTAATTTTAGATTTGTGTTCAGTATACCTGGAGGTAATTCTGCTGAAAATTTGACAAAGTTTCAGTATTAAATAAGCGAGAAAGTCAGAAGTAGGTTAGGTAGGGTAAGGCTAGGTAAGGCGAGGTTAGGTCTCTATTACAGATTTTTTTTATATTTAATTTTAGATTTGTGTTCAGTATACCTGAAGGTAATTCTGCTGAAAATTTGACAAAGTTTCAGTATTAAATAAGCGAGAAAGTCAGAAGTAGGTTAGGTTAGGTAAGGCTAGGTAAGGCGAGGTTAGGTCTCTATTACAGATTTTTTTTATATTTAATTTTAGATTTGTGTTCAGTATACCTGAAGGTAATTCTGCTGAAAATTTGACAAAGTTTCAGTATTAAATAAGCGAGAAAGTCAGAAGTAGGTTAGGTAGGGTAAGGCTAGGTAAGGCGAGGTTAGGTCTCTATTACAGATTTTTTTTATATTTAATTTTAGATTTGTGTTCAGTATACCTGAAGGTAATTCTGCTGAAAATTTGACAAAGTTTCAGTATTAAATAAGCGAGAAAGTCAGAAGTAGGTTAGGTAGGGTAAGGCTAGGTAAGGCGAGGTTAGGTCTCTATTACAGATTTTTTTAATATTTAATTTTAGATTTGTGTTCAGTATACCTGGAGGTAATTCTGCTGAAAATTTGACAAAGTTTCAGTATTAAATAAGTGAGAAAGTCAGAAGTAGGTTAGGTTAGGTAAGGCTAGGTAAGGCGAGGTTAGGTCTCTATTACAGATTTTTTTTATATTTAATTTTAGATTTGTGTTCAGTATACCTGAAGGTAATTCTGCTGAAAATTTGACAAAGTTTCAGTATTAAATAAGCGAGAAAGTCAGAAGTAGGTTAGGTTAGGTAAGGCTAGGTAAGGCGAGGTTAGGTCTCTATTACAGATTTTTTTAATATTTAATTTTAGATTTGTGTTCAGTATACCTGAAGGTAATTCTGCTGAAAATTTGACAAAGTTTCAGTATTAAATAAGCGAGAAAGTCAGAAGTAGGTTAGGTAGGGTAAGGCTAGGTAAGGCGAGGTTAGGTCTCTATTACAGATTTTTTTTATATTTAATTTTAGATTTGTGTTCAGTATACCTGAAGGTAATTCTGCTGAAAATTTGACAAAGTTTCAGTATTAAATAAGCGAGAAAGTCAGAAGTAGGTTAGGTAGGGTAAGGCTAGGTAAGGCGAGGTTAGGTCTCTATTACAGATTTTTTTTATATTTAATTTTAGATTTGTGTTCAGTATACCTGAAGGTAATGCTGCAGAAAATTTGACAGTGTTTCAGTATTAAATAAGTGAGAAAGTCAGAACGAGGTTAGGTAAGCTTAGGTTAAACTAGGCGAGGTTAGGTCTCTGTTGCAGATTTTTTTTATTTTTAATTTTAGATTTGTGTTCAGTATACCTGAAGGTAATTCTGCTGAAAATTTGACAAAGTTTCAGTATTAAATAAGCGAGAAAGTCAGAAGTAGGTTAGGTAGGGTAAGGCTAGGTAAGGCGAGGTTAGGTCTCTATTACAGATTTTTTTAATATTTAATTTTAGATTTGTGTTCAGTATACCTGAAGGTAATTCTGCTGAAAATTTGACAGTGTTACAGTATTAAATAAGCGAGAAAGTCAGAAGTAGGTTAGGTAGGGTAAGGCTAGGTAAGGCGAGGTTAGGTCTCTATTACAGATTTTTTTTATATTTAATTTTAGATTTGTGTTCAGTATACCTGAAGGTAATTCTGCTGAAAATTTGACAGTGTTTCAGTATTAAATAAGTGAGAAAGTCAGAACGAGGTTAGGTAAGCTTAGGTTAAACTAGGCGAGGTTAGGTCTCTGTTGCAGATTTTTTTTATTTTTAATTTTAGATTTGTGTTCAGTATACCTGAAGGTAATTCTGCTGAAAATTTGACAAAGTTTCAGTATTAAATAAGCGAGAAAGTCAGAAGTAGGTTAGGTAGGGTAAGCCTAGGTAAGGCGAGGTTAGGTCTCTATTACAGATTTTTTTTATATTTAATTTTAGATTTGTGTTCGGTATACCTGAAGGTAATTCTGCTGAAAATTTGACAGTGTTTCAGTATTAAATAAGTGAGAAAGTCAGAACGAGGTTAGGTAAGCTTAGGTTAAACTAGGCGAGGTTAGGTCTCTATTACAGATTTTTTTTATATTTAATTTTAGATTTGTGTTCAGTATACCTGAAGGTAATTCTGCAGAAAATTTGACAGAGTTTCAGTATTAAATAAGTGAGAAAGTCAGAAGTAGGTTAGGTTAGGTAAGGCTAGGTAATGCGAGGTTAGGTCTCTATTACAGATTTTTTTTATATTTAATTTTAGATTTGTGTTCAGTATACCTGAAGGTAATTCTGCTGAAAATTTGACAGTGTTTCAGTATTAAATAAGTGAGAAAGTCAGAACGAGGTTAGGTAAGCTTAGGTTAAACTAGGCGAGGTTAGGTCTCTGTTGCAGATTTTTTTTATTTTTAATTTTAGATTTGTGTTCAGTATACCTGAAGGTAATTCTGCTGAAAATTTGACAAAGTTTCAGTATTAAATAAGCGAGAAAGTCAGAAGTAGGTTAGGTAGGGTAAGGCTAGGTAAGGCGAGGTTAGGTCTCTATTACAGATTTTTTTAATATTTAATTTTAGATTTGTGTTCAGTATACCTGAAGGTAATTCTGCTGAAAATTTGACAAAGTTTCAGTATTAAATAAGCGAGAAAGTCAGAAGTAGGTTAGGTAGGGTAAGGCTAGGTAAGGCGAGGTTAGGTCTCTATTACAGATTTTTTTTATATTTAATTTTAGATTTGTGTTCAGTATACCTGAAGGTAATTCTGCTGAAAATTTGACAAAGTTTCAGTATTAAATAAGCGAGAAAGTCAGAAGTAGGTTAGGTAGGGTAAGGCTAGGTAAGGCGAGGTTAGGTCTCTATTACAGATTTTTTTTATATTTAATTTTAGATTTGTGTTCAGTATACCTGAAGGTAATTCTGCTGAAAATATGACAAAGTTTCAGTATTAAATAAGCGAGAAAGTCAGAAGTAGGTTAGGTAGGGTAAGGCTAGGTAAGGCGAGGTTAGGTCTCTATTACAGATTTATTTTTATATTTAATTTTAGATTTGTGTTCAGTATACCTGAAGGTAATTCTGCTGAAAATTTGACAGTGTTTCAGTATTAAATAAGTGAGAAAGTCAGAACGAGGTTAGGTAAGCTTAGGTTAAACTAGGCGAGGTTAGGTCTCTGTTGCAGATTTTTTTTATTTTTAATTTTAGATTTGTGTTCAGTATACCTGAAGGTAATTCTGCTGAAAATTTGACAAAGTTTCAGTATTAAATAAGCGAGAAAGTCAGAAGTAGGTTAGGTAGGGTAAGGCTAGGTAAGGCGAGGTTAGGTCTCTATTACAGATTTTTTTAATATTTAATTTTAGATTTGTGTTCAGTATACCTGAAGGTAATTCTGCTGAAAATTTGACAGAGTTTCAGTATTAAATAAGTGAGAAAGTCAGAACTACGTTAGGTAGGGTAAGGCTAGGTAAGGCGAGGTTAGGTCTCTATTACAGATTTTTTTAATATTTAATTTTAGATTTGTGTTCAGCATACCTGAAGGTAATTCTGCTGAAAATTTGACAGTGTTTCAGTATTAAATAAGTGAGAAAGTCAGAACGAGGTTAGGTAAGCTTAGGTTAAACTAGGCGATGTTAGGTCTCTGTTGCAGATTTTTTTTATATTTAATTTTAGATTTGTGTTCAGTATACCTGAAGGTAATTCTGCTGAAAATTTGACAAAGTTTCAGTATTAAATAAGCGAGAAAGTCAGAACTACGTTAGGTAGGGTAAGGCTAGGTAAGGCGAGGTTAGGTCTCTATTACAGATTTTTTTAATATTTAATTTTAGATTTGTGTTCAGCATACCTGAAGGTAATTCTGCTGAAAATTTGACAGTGTTTCAGTATTAAATAAGTGAGAAAGTCAGAACGAGGTTAGGTAAGCTTAGGTTAAACTAGGCGAGGTTAGGTCCCTGTTGCAGATTTTTTTTATATTTAATTTTAGATTTGTGTTCAGTATACCTGAAGGTAATTCTGCTGAAAATTTGACAAAGTTTCAGTATTAAATAAGCGAGAAAGTCAGAAGTAGGTTAGGTAGGGTAAGGCGAGGTTAGGTCTCTATTACAGATTTTTTTAATATTTAATTTTAGATTTGTGTTCAGCATACCTGAAGGTAATTCTGCTGAAAATTTGACAGAGTTTCAGTATTAAATAAGCGAGAAAGTCAGAAGTAGGTTAGGTAGGGTAAGGCTAGGTAAGGCGAGGTTAGGTCTCTATTACAGATTTTTTTAATATTTAATTTTAGATTTGTGTTCAGCATACCTGAAGGTAATTCTGCTGAAAATTTGACAGTGTTTCAGTATTAAATAAGTGAGAAAGTCAGAACGAGGTTAGGTAAGCTTAGGTTAAACTAGGCGAGGTTAGGTCCCTGTTGCAGATTTTTTTTATATTTAATTTTAGATTTGTGTTCAGTATACCTGAAGGTAATTCTGCTGAAAATTTGACAAAGTTTCAGTATTAAATAAGCGAGAAAGTCAGAAGTAGGTTAGGTAGGGTAAGGCTAGGTAAGGCGAGGTTAGGTCTCTATTACAGATTTTTTTTATATTTAATTTTAGATTTGTGTTCAGTATACCTGAAGGTAATTCTGCTGAAAATTTGACAAAGTTTCAGTATTAAATAAGCGAGAAAGTCAGAAGTAGGTTAGGTAGGGTAAGGCTAGGTAAGGCGAGGTTAGGTCTCTATTACAGATTTTTTTTATATTTAATTTTAGATTTGTGTTCAGTATACCTGAAGGTAATTCTGCTGAAAATTTGACAGTGTTTCAGTATTAAATAAGTGAGAAAGTCAGAACGAGGTTAGGTAAGCTTAGGTTAAACTAGGCGAGGTTAGGTCTCTGTTGCAGATTTTTTTTATTTTTAATTTTAGATTTGTGTTCAGTATACCTGAAGGTAATTCTGCTGAAAATTTGACAAAGTTTCAGTATTAAATAAGCGAGAAAGTCAGAAGTAGGTTAGGTAGGGTAAGGCTAGTTAAGGCGAGGTTAGGTCTCTATTACAGATTTTTTTTATATTTAATTTTAGATTTGTGTTCAGTATACCTGAAGGTAATTCTGCTGAAAATTTGACAAAGTTTCAGTATTAAATAAGCGAGAAAGTCAGAAGTAGGTTAGGTAGGGTAAGGCTAGTTAAGGCGAGGTTAGGTCTCTATTACAGATTTTTTTTATATTTAATTTTAGATTTGTGTTCAGTATACCTGAAGGTAATTCTGCTGAAAATTTGACAGTGTTTCAGTATTAAATAAGTGAGAAAGTCAGAACGAGGTTAGGTAAGCTTGGGTTAAACTAGGCGAGGTTAGGTCTCTGTTGCAGATTTTTTTTATTTTTAATTTTAGATTTGTGTTCAGTATACCTGAAGGTAATTCTGCTGAAAATTTGACAAAGTTTCAGTATTAAATAAGCGAGAAAGTCAGAAGTAGGTTAGGTAGGGTAAGGCGAGGTTAGGTCTCTATTACTGATTTTTTTTATATTTAATTTTAGATTTGTGTTCAGTATACCTGAAGGTAATTCTGCTGAAAATTTGACAAAGTTTCAGTATTAAATAAGCGAGAAAGTCAGAAGTGGGTTAGGTAGGGTAAGGCTAGGTAAGGCGAGGTTAGGTCTCTATTACAGATTTTTTTTATATTTAATTTTAGATTTGTGTTCAGTATACCTGAAGGTAATTCTGCTGAAAATTTGACAGTGTTTCAGTATTAAATAAGTGAGAAAGTCAGAACGAGGTTAGGTAAGCTTAGGTTAAACTAGGCGAGGTTAGGTCTCTGTTGCAGATTTTTTTTATTTTTAATTTTAGATTTGTGTTCAGCATACCTGAAGGTAATTCTGCTGAAAATTTGACAGTGTTTCAGTATTAAATAAGTGAGAAAGTCAGAACGAGGTTAGGTAAGCTTAGGTTAAACTAGGCGAGGTTAGGTCTCTGTTGCAGATTTTTTTTATTTTTAATTTTAGATTTGTGTTCAGTATACCTGAAGGTAATTCTGCTGAAAATTTGACAAAGTTTCAGTATTAAATAAGCGAGAAAGTCAGAAGTAGGTTAGGTAGGGTAAGGCGAGGTTAGGTCTCTATTACAGATTTTTTTTATATTTAATTTTAGATTTGTGTTCAGCATACCTGAAGGTAATTCTGCTGAAAATTTGACAGTGTTTCAGTATTAAATAAGTGAGAAAGTCAGAACGAGGTTAGGTAAGCTTAGGTTAAACTAGGCGAGGTTAGGTCTCTGTTGCAGATTTTTTTTATTTTTAATTTTAGATTTGTGTTCAGTATACCTGAAGGTAATTCTGCTGAAAATTTGACAAAGTTTCAGTATTAAATAAGCGAGAAAGTCAGAAGTAGGTTAGGTAGGGTAAGGCTAGGTAAGGCGAGGTTAGGTCTCTATTACAGATTTTTTTAATATTTAATTTTAGATTTGTGTTCAGTATACCTGAAGGTAATTCTGCTGAAAATTTGACAGAGTTTCAGTATTAAATAAGTGAGAAAGTCAGAACTACGTTAGGTAGGGTAAGGCTAGGTAAGGCGAGGTTAGGTCTCTATTACAGATTTTTTTAATATTTAATTTTAGATTTGTGTTCAGCATACCTGAAGGTAATTCTGCTGAAAATTTGACAGTGTTTCAGTATTAAATAAGTGAGAAAGTCAGAACGAGGTTAGGTAAGCTTAGGTTAAACTAGGCGATGTTAGGTCTCTGTTGCAGATTTTTTTTATATTTAATTTTAGATTTGTGTTCAGTATACCTGAAGGTAATTCTGCTGAAAATTTGACAAAGTTTCAGTATTAAATAAGCGAGAAAGTCAGAACTACGTTAGGTAGGGTAAGGCTAGGTAAGGCGAGGTTAGGTCTCTATTACAGATTTTTTTAATATTTAATTTTAGATTTGTGTTCAGCATACCTGAAGGTAATTCTGCTGAAAATTTGACAGTGTTTCAGTATTAAATAAGTGAGAAAGTCAGAACGAGGTTAGGTAAGCTTAGGTTAAACTAGGCGAGGTTAGGTCCCTGTTGCAGATTTTTTTTATATTTAATTTTAGATTTGTGTTCAGTATACCTGAAGGTAATTCTGCTGAAAATTTGACAAAGTTTCAGTATTAAATAAGCGAGAAAGTCAGAAGTAGGTTAGGTAGGGTAAGGCGAGGTTAGGTCTCTATTACAGATTTTTTTAATATTTAATTTTAGATTTGTGTTCAGCATACCTGAAGGTAATTCTGCTGAAAATTTGACAGAGTTTCAGTATTAAATAAGCGAGAAAGTCAGAAGTAGGTTAGGTAGGGTAAGGCTAGGTAAGGCGAGGTTAGGTCTCTATTACAGATTTTTTTAATATTTAATTTTAGATTTGTGTTCAGCATACCTGAAGGTAATTCTGCTGAAAATTTGACAGTGTTTCAGTATTAAATAAGTGAGAAAGTCAGAACGAGGTTAGGTAAGCTTAGGTTAAACTAGGCGAGGTTAGGTCCCTGTTGCAGATTTTTTTTATATTTAATTTTAGATTTGTGTTCAGTATACCTGAAGGTAATTCTGCTGAAAATTTGACAAAGTTTCAGTATTAAATAAGCGAGAAAGTCAGAAGTAGGTTAGGTAGGGTAAGGCTAGGTAAGGCGAGGTTAGGTCTCTATTACAGATTTTTTTTATATTTAATTTTAGATTTGTGTTCAGTATACCTGAAGGTAATTCTGCTGAAAATTTGACAAAGTTTCAGTATTAAATAAGCGAGAAAGTCAGAAGTAGGTTAGGTAGGGTAAGGCTAGGTAAGGCGAGGTTAGGTCTCTATTACAGATTTTTTTTATATTTAATTTTAGATTTGTGTTCAGTATACCTGAAGGTAATTCTGCTGAAAATTTGACAGTGTTTCAGTATTAAATAAGTGAGAAAGTCAGAACGAGGTTAGGTAAGCTTAGGTTAAACTAGGCGAGGTTAGGTCTCTGTTGCAGATTTTTTTTATTTTTAATTTTAGATTTGTGTTCAGTATACCTGAAGGTAATTCTGCTGAAAATTTGACAAAGTTTCAGTATTAAATAAGCGAGAAAGTCAGAAGTAGGTTAGGTAGGGTAAGGCTAGTTAAGGCGAGGTTAGGTCTCTATTACAGATTTTTTTTATATTTAATTTTAGATTTGTGTTCAGTATACCTGAAGGTAATTCTGCTGAAAATTTGACAAAGTTTCAGTATTAAATAAGCGAGAAAGTCAGAAGTAGGTTAGGTAGGGTAAGGCTAGTTAAGGCGAGGTTAGGTCTCTATTACAGATTTTTTTTATATTTAATTTTAGATTTGTGTTCAGTATACCTGAAGGTAATTCTGCTGAAAATTTGACAGTGTTTCAGTATTAAATAAGTGAGAAAGTCAGAACGAGGTTAGGTAAGCTTGGGTTAAACTAGGCGAGGTTAGGTCTCTGTTGCAGATTTTTTTTATTTTTAATTTTAGATTTGTGTTCAGTATACCTGAAGGTAATTCTGCTGAAAATTTGACAAAGTTTCAGTATTAAATAAGCGAGAAAGTCAGAAGTAGGTTAGGTAGGGTAAGGCGAGGTTAGGTCTCTATTACTGATTTTTTTTATATTTAATTTTAGATTTGTGTTCAGTATACCTGAAGGTAATTCTGCTGAAAATTTGACAAAGTTTCAGTATTAAATAAGCGAGAAAGTCAGAAGTGGGTTAGGTAGGGTAAGGCTAGGTAAGGCGAGGTTAGGTCTCTATTACAGATTTTTTTTATATTTAATTTTAGATTTGTGTTCAGTATACCTGAAGGTAATTCTGCTGAAAATTTGACAGTGTTTCAGTATTAAATAAGTGAGAAAGTCAGAACGAGGTTAGGTAAGCTTAGGTTAAACTAGGCGAGGTTAGGTCTCTGTTGCAGATTTTTTTTATTTTTAATTTTAGATTTGTGTTCAGCATACCTGAAGGTAATTCTGCTGAAAATTTGACAGTGTTTCAGTATTAAATAAGTGAGAAAGTCAGAACGAGGTTAGGTAAGCTTAGGTTAAACTAGGCGAGGTTAGGTCTCTGTTGCAGATTTTTTTTATTTTTAATTTTAGATTTGTGTTCAGTATACCTGAAGGTAATTCTGCTGAAAATTTGACAAAGTTTCAGTATTAAATAAGCGAGAAAGTCAGAAGTAGGTTAGGTAGGGTAAGGCGAGGTTAGGTCTCTATTACAGATTTTTTTTATATTTAATTTTAGATTTGTGTTCAGCATACCTGAAGGTAATTCTGCTGAAAATTTGACAGTGTTTCAGTATTAAATAAGTGAGAAAGTCAGAACGAGGTTAGGTAAGCTTAGGTTAAACTAGGCGAGGTTAGGTCTCTGTTGCAGATTTTTTTTATTTTTAATTTTAGATTTGTGTTCAGTATACCTGAAGGTAATTCTGCTGAAAATTTGACAAAGTTTCAGTATTAAATAAGCGAGAAAGTCAGAAGTAGGTTAGGTAGGGTAAGGCGAGGTTAGGTCTCTATTACAGATTTTTTTTATATTTAATTTTAGATTTGTGTTCAGTATACCTGAAGGTAATTCTGCTGAAAATTTGACAGTGTTTCAGTATTAAATAAGTGAGAAAGTCAGAACGAGGTTAGGTAAGCTTAGGTTAAACTAGGCGAGGTTAGGTCTCTGTTGCAGATTTTTTTTATTTTTAATTTTAGATTTGTGTTCAGTATACCTGAAGGTAATTCTGCTGAAAATTTGACAAAGTTTCAGTATTAAATAAGCGAGAAAGTCAGAAGTAGGTTAGGTAGGGTAAGGCTAGGTAAGGCGAGGTTAGGTCTCTATTACAGATTTTTTTAATATTTAATTTTAGATTTGTGTTCAGTATACCTGAAGGTAATTCTGCTGAAAATTTGACAAAGTTTCAGTATTAAATAAGTGAGAAAGTCAGAAGTAGGTTAGGTTAGGTAAGGCTAGGTAAGGCGAGGTTAGGTCTCTATTACAGATTTTTTTAATATTTAATTTTAGATTTGTGTTCAGTATACCTGGAGGTAATTCTGCTGAAAATTTGACAAAGTTTCAGTATTAAATAAGCGAGAAAGTCAGAAGTAGGTTAGGTAGGGTAAGGCTAGGTAAGGCGAGGTTAGGTCTCTATTACAGATTTTTTTTATATTTAATTTTAGATTTGTGTTCAGTATACCTGAAGGTAATTCTGCTGAAAATTTGACAAAGTTTCAGTATTAAATAAGCGAGAAAGTCAGAAGTAGGTTAGGTTAGGTAAGGCTAGGTAAGGCGAGGTTAGGTCTCTATTACAGATTTTTTTAATATTTAATTTTAGATTTGTGTTCAGTATACCTGAAGGTAATTCTGCTGAAAATTTGACAAAGTTTCAGTATTAAATAAGCGAGAAAGTCAGAAGTAGGTTAGGTAGGGTAAGGCTAGGTAAGGCGAGGTTAGGTCTCTATTACAGATTTTTTTTATATTTAATTTTAGATTTGTGTTCAGTATACCTGAAGGTAATTCTGCTGAAAATTTGACAAAGTTTCAGTATTAAATAAGCGAGAAAGTCAGAAGTAGGTTAGGTAGGGTAAGGCTAGGTAAGGCGAGGTTAGGTCTCTATTACAGATTTTTTTAATATTTAATTTTAGATTTGTGTTCAGTATACCTGGAGGTAATTCTGCTGAAAATTTGACAAAGTTTCAGTATTAAATAAGTGAGAAAGTCAGAAGTAGGTTAGGTTAGGTAAGGCTAGGTAAGGCGAGGTTAGGTCTCTATTACAGATTTTTTTTATATTTAATTTTAGATTTGTGTTCAGTATACCTGAAGGTAATTCTGCTGAAAATTTGACAAAGTTTCAGTATTAAATAAGCGAGAAAGTCAGAAGTAGGTTAGGTTAGGTAAGGCTAGGTAAGGCGAGGTTAGGTCTCTATTACAGATTTTTTTAATATTTAATTTTAGATTTGTGTTCAGTATACCTGAAGGTAATTCTGCTGAAAATTTGACAAAGTTTCAGTATTAAATAAGCGAGAAAGTCAGAAGTAGGTTAGGTAGGGTAAGGCTAGGTAAGGCGAGGTTAGCTCTCTATTACAGATTTTTTTTATATTTAATTTTAGATTTGTGTTCAGTATACCTGAAGGTAATTCTGCTGAAAATTTGACAAAGTTTCAGTATTAAATAAGCGAGAAAGTCAGAAGTAGGTTAGGTAGGGTAAGGCTAGGTAAGGCGAGGTTAGGTCTCTATTACAGATTTTTTTTATATTTAATTTTAGATTTGTGTTCAGTATACCTGAAGGTAATGCTGCAGAAAATTTGACAGTGTTTCAGTATTAAATAAGTGAGAAAGTCAGAACGAGGTTAGGTAAGCTTAGGTTAAACTAGGCGAGGTTAGGTCTCTGTTGCAGATTTTTTTTATTTTTAATTTTAGATTTGTGTTCAGTATACCTGAAGGTAATTCTGCTGAAAATTTGACAAAGTTTCAGTATTAAATAAGCGAGAAAGTCAGAAGTAGGTTAGGTAGGGTAAGGCTAGGTAAGGCGAGGTTAGGTCTCTATTACAGATTTTTTTAATATTTAATTTTAGATTTGTGTTCAGTATACCTGAAGGTAATTCTGCTGAAAATTTGACAGTGTTACAGTATTAAATAAGCGAGAAAGTCAGAAGTAGGTTAGGTAGGGTAAGGCTAGGTAAGGCGAGGTTAGGTCTCTATTACAGATTTTTTTTATATTTAATTTTAGATTTGTGTTCAGTATACCTGAAGGTAATTCTGCTGAAAATTTGACAGTGTTTCAGTATTAAATAAGTGAGAAAGTCAGAACGAGGTTAGGTAAGCTTAGGTTAAACTAGGCGAGGTTAGGTCTCTGTTGCAGATTTTTTTTATTTTTAATTTTAGATTTGTGTTCAGTATACCTGAAGGTAATTCTGCTGAAAATTTGACAAAGTTTCAGTATTAAATAAGCGAGAAAGTCAGAAGTAGGTTAGGTAGGGTAAGCCTAGGTAAGGCGAGGTTAGGTCTCTATTACAGATTTTTTTTATATTTAATTTTAGATTTGTGTTCGGTATACCTGAAGGTAATTCTGCTGAAAATTTGACAGTGTTTCAGTATTAAATAAGTGAGAAAGTCAGAACGAGGTTAGGTAAGCTTAGGTTAAACTAGGCGAGGTTAGGTCTCTATTACAGATTTTTTTTATATTTAATTTTAGATTTGTGTTCAGTATACCTGAAGGTAATTCTGCAGAAAATTTGACAGAGTTTCAGTATTAAATAAGTGAGAAAGTCAGAAGTAGGTTAGGTAGGGTAAGGCTAGGTAAGGCGAGGTTAGGTCTCTATTACAGATTTTTTTTATATTTAATTTTAGATTTGTGTTCAGTATACCTGAAGGTAATTCTGCTGAAAATTTGACAAAGTTTCAGTATTAAATAAGCGAGAAAGTCAGAAGTAGGTTAGGTTAGGTAAGGCTAGGTAAGGCGAGGTTAGGTCTCTATTACAGATTTTTTTAATATTTAATTTTAGATTTGTGTTCAGTATACCTGAAGGTAATTCTGCTGAAAATTTGACAAAGTTTCAGTATTAAATAAGCGAGAAAGTCAGAAGTAGGTTAGGTAGGGTAAGGCTAGGTAAGGCGAGGTTAGGTCTCTATTACAGATTTTTTTTATATTTAATTTTAGATTTGTGTTCAGTATACCTGAAGGTAATTCTGCTGAAAATTTGACAAAGTTTCAGTATTAAATAAGCGAGAAAGTCAGAAGTAGGTTAGGTAGGGTAAGGCTAGGTAAGGCGAGGTTAGGTCTCTATTACAGATTTTTTTTATATTTAATTTTAGATTTGTGTTCAGTATACCTGAAGGTAATGCTGCAGAAAATTTGACAGTGTTTCAGTATTAAATAAGTGAGAAAGTCAGAACGAGGTTAGGTAAGCTTAGGTTAAACTAGGCGAGGTTAGGTCTCTGTTGCAGATTTTTTTTATTTTTAATTTTAGATTTGTGTTCAGTATACCTGAAGGTAATTCTGCTGAAAATTTGACAAAGTTTCAGTATTAAATAAGCGAGAAAGTCAGAAGTAGGTTAGGTAGGGTAAGGCTAGGTAAGGCGAGGTTAGGTCTCTATTACAGATTTTTTTAATATTTAATTTTAGATTTGTGTTCAGTATACCTGAAGGTAATTCTGCTGAAAATTTGACAGTGTTACAGTATTAAATAAGCGAGAAAGTCAGAAGTAGGTTAGGTAGGGTAAGGCTAGGTAAGGCGAGGTTAGGTCTCTATTACAGATTTTTTTTATATTTAATTTTAGATTTGTGTTCAGTATACCTGAAGGTAATTCTGCTGAAAATTTGACAGTGTTTCAGTATTAAATAAGTGAGAAA
Organism: Othius punctulatus; assembly: GCA_951805005.1. Taxonomy (NCBI): domain Eukaryota; kingdom Metazoa; phylum Arthropoda; class Insecta; order Coleoptera; family Staphylinidae; genus Othius; species Othius punctulatus. The sequence continues at coordinate 3,017,858 of OX638146.1, forward strand.
GTCAGAACGAGGTTAGGTAAGCTTAGGTTAAACTAGGCGAGGTTAGGTCTCTGTTGCAGATTTTTTTTATTTTTAATTTTAGATTTGTGTTCAGTATACCTGAAGGTAATTCTGCTGAAAATTTGACAAAGTTTCAGTATTAAATAAGCGAGAAAATCAAACACTTAACTGTCTGCAATTACAAGTATCGGTTAGCTACTACTGAAATTTCTGAAAATTTATTTGTTGCATATTTATTATCAGAAATCTGTTTGGGATACCTGAAACTAATACTCCTGAAAATTTGACAAAGTTTCAGTATTAAATAAGTGAGAAAATCAAATATATAACTTTCTGCAATGACAAGTATCGGTTAGCTACTACTGAAATTTGTTAAGGATATCAGCGTCTAACAATTTATTTGAAAGGATTGGTGTGATGGCAAACCTAATTATAAATCATTTGCGGTGAAAATTAATATTTGTTAATTCGTAAGCGAAAGTGCCTTGAATGAGGCCATAATGTGTATGGGTACATGTGATAAATGTTTGAATACGGCAAGTGACTTCACATAAGATTCCTTATCTATTTGCACCGCGTAAACAACTCTTATAAATAAATAAACAGCTATAAATGAGACATGCGTTGGGAATGCCCAAGTTAATTTGGACCCGACTACATGATCACCCAGTGATCACCCTAACTGACTCCTTTGAATAAAAAATAAACACTTATGTGCCGGTAGCTTTTGGTATTGGTGCGAAAATTTGGTCTACCCAGGCGAATCAACGCCAGGAATGTCGCGAGCATTTCTGGCAATAGCAAGTCACCGTCGTTAGCTGGAAGTCGATGCCCAAACGCGGGACAGAAACAAAAACAAAAAACAAAACAGCGCCACTGGCACGGGTTCAAATTCCTCGCGGACCCACAGTCGCTTCCGGTCCGGAGGCGCATTAATCATCCGCCTGGCATTTCCGGTCGCCGAGCTTATCTCCTAGATAAGAGGAGGATTTCTGGATCGATTCTAATCGCGATTTATGGACGTAAGCCGGTGCCCGAAGTTGCCACGAGGACTTTTTGTGTATGCTTGTCCAATTCCTTAGAAACGTTGGTGGAATTTATGTTCAACTACATATCTTTCCCACATTAGCGCTATTCAGCGTCCAGCAAGATTGATAAATATTGTCCAAGAGCTGCATAAATTACGTCAGCCAATCAATATTGCAAACATTTTCTGCATTCAAACTCCCTGCTAGGAAGTAATAATGGATTTGGTGTTTCGTTGGCAACCCTGCGATGTAGATGTGGAGCGCACCGTTGGTCTGTTTTAAGATGCATGGAGTGCAAATGAGAAAACAGCAGGAAGCTCACCGGTTCTCCGGTTTTCTCGGTCATCTGGTGCCAATTTCGCGTGCACGCATTCACAACCCCCCCGCCGGGCGGGGGCGGGCCCCACATGTGGGGCACACAAAACGAAGTATCAATCCTTTCTGCGGCGCTCCTGCCTATTCGGTCTCGCCGCGCTTCTGGGTCTATTTCTGGCCAGGGAAGCGACGCACAACACACTTCATCACTGGCCGGTCCTTCCTCGCGATAATTCATAACCGTGCCACGGAAATAGCCCCCCTCCCCCACCGCCGCCCCCGATGAATCACCTCCAAAATTGGTTAATCAATTAATTCGCACAGGTAACCTGAGATTCAGATGTTTTACTGAATGTTTATAAAAGCACGGAAATAGAAGTGGCGGGGGTGTTGATGTTGCTGCTGATTTCCGCGGAGGCACGGCAGGTGAGTCGGGGGGCGTGCGTGTATTTTCGGCGAGAAATTGGGTTAGGAATTTCCAGCGGCTCACCGGCGCCATCTACGTGCCAACACCTGAAAATCGTAAACGTCAGGCGGGCACCACATTATTAGGCAGTTTATTGCCACTCGCTTCAAACATCTAAAAATGTTATAGTTTACACGACGTGCATTTTCAAACAACGTCGTTCGGCGGCTCAAACGAGTCCGTATATTTCATCAGGAATCGCATAAGCGTCAGAATAGTTGACAATCAATTCCTTACTCAGCTACCCGTTAAAGCTTCAAGAGCCGGCCTTCAAAAAGTTGGGGATTTGTCGTAAGATACACATGCAAGGAGGTCATCAATCACATGTCTAATATATCTCATTTCCATTCCCCTCACATGGTTGATAAACATTTTCTAAGAGCTGCGTAAATTTCGACACCCTCTTAACGTTTTATTGAAAGGCATAGGTGTGCAAATTTCGGCAAATTTTATCAGGTGTGCAAATTATGGCAAAAGTTGTCGTAAGCTGTTTCGTCAGCGCCATCACTGTCACACCGATACAACTCATTGAAAGGCATAGGTGTTGAGGTACCGCAAATTGCAAATCCTCGTGCGTTACCCGTGACCAATGCGGCATGCATGACATTTGCGGGATCGACCCGTCATGCTTATTCCCTTCGTCGCCACCTCTGGCGGCATTATGCCCCGTTCGTGTGCGCTCATGTGTCTGCCGTCTCAAATTCCCCATTGGTAAGTGATGCAAGTGCGCCCGGATGTGCGCCATCTGGTCTTCAATCCGAGCCGCGGGGTTCCCGGGTCTTCGGGACGTCGAAACAATGACCCCCTTGTGCCATCCGGGCAGCGGCGTCCCGTCCAAAATCACGAAGACGATCTATATACAAGGGGGTAGTTGTAACGCTGAAAAGACCGCAAAAAGAGATGAGATGAGGGGGTCGAGGATTTAGTCGGTTCATCGTCGGTAACGACAATGAACACTTTGTTCAACAAGTGTTGTTCCTGAGGACATAGTTGTACCCTTAACTAGAAAACATTTGTATAAACCCTAGACCTTGTTGCAGCCTTACTGGTTGAGGACTTAGTCGGTTCATCGTCGGTAACGCTAGACAATGAACACTTAGTTCAACAAGTGTTGTTCCTGAGGACATAGTTGTACCCTTAACTAGACAACATTTGTACAAACCCTTCAAACAAGCCTCGCTGCAATTAACACAATGTGTTTATATTAACAGTACAGGGTGATCCAAATAGGTTGAGGAAGTTTGAATCCCCCGACATGGGTTTAGGGTGTTTCACTTTGTTACTGGTGGCAGGTTTTACGACCTCAAATCTTACCGACCCTAAAGTACATATTTTCGGTCGTTTGGTACGTACCTATGGTGGTAGTCTGGGAATTTCCAGACTATTCGATTAATTTGGAAGTTGTATTTTCCCAAAATGTCTGCCGTCAACCCACGCAGATAGGGTGGAGCCTCCTTTGTGACGAAGTAGTGGCGAGGTTAAAATTACGTGGAGCCTTTTTTTTAACCCCCCCACTCTCCGACACCGAGAGCCTGGCCCTCGTCGCTGCTTTGAAGGGACCCTCCACTCGCTCCGCGCTGATTGCCCTTCAGGCACGTCACAGGGTGGCTTGAAGATGGTCCCTGATTGTTGCGGCATTTCGTTTAGGTAAACCATGTTGCCACACTTGGTTATCACAATCCTTGGGTAATTCCTCTATCTGGCATTTCTGAGGATTCCTAATGCGGTGCAATAATTATGTTTTGGATTTCCCGGTCGCTAATTATATTTGCCGAAGTGGCAATCCTTGCTCAATAAACAGCTTAAGGTGCCTATTGATCTTTATGCGCACCGTAATTTACTCAGGCACTTCTCGGTGAATATAATGGGCAGCTAATAGCCGCTCCAATAACTCGTCTTTTCAATCTTAATACAAATGTGTCTGCTACAATAAAAGCCAAATACCGAGAATACACTTTAAAACAGATTTGGGGTTCGACGCTGTGGAATAGCGCCGAAACACCGTGGTTTAAGAATCCCACCCTTAATTTTTTTATTGCAAGTCAATGTTATGAAAACAAACTATCGTTGCGCGAAGTATAGCAATTTTTGTTTTAATATACCGTGCGATTATTATTGCACGTCAAATCGCGGATGGATTCTCTAAAGTCTGCGTCCCGTCGAGACTGTTTTCACGCTCCGCTGGCGTTCCGGACGCTTGCTCGAGGAAATGAACGTGTTTTAGGGAACAGCTGGGTTAATGACGAGCGAATAGCACGCAAATCACATACATCACAACGCGAGGCACGCACATTACCGACACCGGACAATAGGGGGCGTTTTAATTGCGCGACTCCGTCGAGCCCATGGTTTGATCCCGTTCACTGGGGACGCTTCAATGGAATTGATGGTCTAGCAGAGACTCCGATAAACTTTGATCGACGGTTAAGTGCCGTTAACCACTTACGGTTTGCATTCCATAGCACTGGAGAAGCTTAGGCTGGGGCGCGAGACCGTATTTTGAGATTCAAGGGGGTGCCGAACAACAACCTAGGGTAAGCCCTACTGGTCGACTACATTATCAGGAAGTTGTACAGAAAAACACCTTTACCCTTGTACCCTTATATCCTGACACCCTCAGGGTACAAGAGGACCGGATTATGTATGTGTGTATGTATGTATGTATGTATGTATGTATGTATGTATGTATGTATGTATGTACCAAATATAACGGAACCTCAATTTGACGCCGTCCAATACGTGTATAAAGTCTATATAGGCTATGTCACCCAGCTTTTCGGTCTAAGTTTTTAGAGGTAGAGTTCGAGATGGCTTATAGGTGGTACAGCACAGTGGTCGAGTCAATCATCCTACGACGTTTTTACACGTTTCACATACAAATTTCGGAATACCTGTTCCCTTATACCGTATTTTGAGATTCAAGGGGGTGCCGAACAACAACCTAGGGTAAGCACTCTAACCAAGCTTAATTGTTGCTCGCTCTTGAGGTGTCTGCATCTGGCAGACGCCGGTTTACGCCTTGCACATTTAGAACCGAGCGATACGGTTTCCCTCCGGGGTTGCACTTGTGCACCTTTTTGCGTCCTGCCATTTTCCCGCTTCCACGTTCGTGGATGGTTCGAGGCGAGACGGTAATCTGATTACCGGCCCGCGCGGATCGCGAACCAGCCGCCATGGCGCAATCGAATTTCCGGCCGCCAGATGCCATTACCCGTCCCACTGTGCGACGGCGAGGGTTGGGCCCAGGCCGTCGCGAAAGCCTGCGAAAATCTAATAAATCGTTCTGGCAGTCGTTTAATTGCCACTTTTCTGGGTATAATAACATCCGGTGATGACCTCGGAAATGGCGAGAGCCAGGGCGAGAGGCACCGGATTATATGCAAATTTGTATATAAGTTATTCCCAGGAATTCAAAGTAAATTAACTTGAATAATCTTGGAGCGGACACGGAGGGTGTCGCGAAAGTGTAATGAATATACATTTTCGCTTTTTTTAATGTATAATCTTGGGTTAGGTTAAATCAAACACTTGGTTAAAGTTTCACTGTATTGATAGAATAAACCTCTACAATTGTTTCGGCCTCCCGACCATTATCAAGAGTACAGAGATACTAAAATTAAAATTTAACAAATGTGCTATATATACTAAGCTAGAAAAAAATTTTTTTTTTACAACATGGCAATAAATGAATTACGGTCTTGGTTTTTCCGAATGGATGCCGCATAACAAAGGCGTATTATCAAAGATTAACTGTTCATTCACAATGTTATCCCCATTAGTGACCGCTTTTCGAATTTCTAGGATTTCGAGTAAATCCAGCCGTCTCCCTTTGTGTTCGGTGTGCATTACCTCCAGGCTGTCATTTCTGAAGAAATGATTATTCTCAATGCAATGCTGCGCTAATCCCGTGTCCTCCTTGTTTTGTAGAATTGCTCTCCGATGTTCTTTCATTCGTGTTATGATCTTGAATATTTATAAACGAAGAAGAAAAAAGGGGGCGACTTCATCGTTTCATCCCGTTCACTGGGGATGTTTCAGTGGAATATCAGGTCTAATAGAGGCCAGATTGACTTTAATCGAAGAATAGTGCCGTTAGCCCCTTACGGTTTGCGACCCATAGTTTAAAAAGCACAGGGCAAGCTTAGTGCTGCGGTGCGGGAACGTATTTTGAGCTTCAAGGAGGTGCCGAACAACCATGGGACGTCTGCGGGAACGTATTTTGAAATTCAAGGAGGTGCCGAACAACCATGGGACGTCTGCGGGAACGTTTTTTGAGATTCAAGGAGGTGCCGAACAACCATGGGACGTCTGCGGGAACGTATTTTGAGATTCAAGGAGGTGCCGAACAACCATGGGACGTCTGCGGGAACGTATTTTGAGATTCAAGGAGGTGCTGAACAACCATGGGGCGTCTAGATTTTCAAGCAGTTGTACAACAAAGAAAGGAGGCTCAATTTGACGCAGGCTACTACCACCAATTGGTGGTTGCTTTTTGGTCTAAGCTGGCACAGGGAGGCAAAATTCTTACCTGTACTGCTAGCTGTGCCAACTGTACCCGTATTTTGAAATTCAACGGGGTGCCGAACAACACCATAGGGTAAGCGCACTGCTAGCTGTGCCAACTGTACCCGTATTTTGAAATTCAACGGCGTGCCGAACAACACCATAGGGTAAGCACTGGTGTTCGACTACATTTTCAGGCGGAACCTCAATTGACGCCGTCCAATACGTCTATAAGTCTATGTCACCCAGCTTTTCGATCTAAGATTTTAGAGCTAGAGTTTGAGATGGCTTATAGGTGGTACAGCACAGTCGTCGAGTCAATGGTCTTGATCGACAGGGCTTTCTGGATCCTTTCTTTTTCTGCCGGATGCGTTTTCACGGGGAGGCAAAACTCTTGTACGCTACCTCTCTGCCAACTGTGCTCGTTTTGGCCTTTGCTCTTGATCGACGGGGCATTCTGGATGCCGTTACCACGGCGGATGTTGTTAATCCGATTTCGCGTGCCCAATACTCCTCCGCCGTTCTTTCTCTCCGTCCGCGTGTCCATCTCGTCGTGCACACGTTTTTGCGCGATTTGAGGTCGCGTTTCCGCGTGTACACGGCGCGCGTACACGCACCAGCACGTGCATGCACAGACACCAATCGCGGCGATCGGAAGAGAGAGAATTTGGAGAGCGAAACGGGCAGCAAACCGTGGCCGCCTATGTGTGGCCAGTGCCTCCAAAACAATAACACGGCGTAAGTGGCCGCTAGGTCTGTGCCGTGTACACCTCGAATGCGCCCGGGTCAACATAGCGCAGCAGATTCGGCGTGAAGAGGAAATGGCACGTTCGGCGTGTTTGCAGTGAGTCCTGAGGTGTGCAGTAAAAGTTGTGTGTAAATTGTGTGAGGTAAAACTAAAACAAACAGTTTGGAGTTAATTACAGTAAAAAATGTGTGCACTCAGTTCGTTAGCAGGTTTTACAAAGGTGTCGTCGTTCAGGGGTTGAGTTGCTTTTGATCAGAAACGGGAGTATGAAGATCATCTCCCTCTGACAACGATACACTGTTATGTAAAGTATGTAAATATGTAAAATTGCAAAGTCCCGACTCATTTATCAATGACGTCAGTACTAGTTCTAGTTTCTGGGCTTTATCAGTCGATGAAAACCCGAGAAATTCTAGGGAAAACTTTAATATTGACACTTAATCAACCATGCCGTAGAGGAAGGTTTTTGGTCTACTATACCTAATAACAGTTGCTTGAACTGAATGATTAAAAAGTTGCTAGTGTGCGCCCGGCCTAAAACAAACACAACGCATCTCGTGATGCACCGCAGCATGAAACACCGCTAGAAGTTAGGTTGTTCCAAGTGGTAAGGGGTTGCTGATAGTATTTTATTAAAGGGGTTGCGGTTGAAACAGTTTGAGAACGTCTTCATCAGATCATACGTGGCTGTAAAGTACACCCCTTCAATAATCATGCCATTGAAGAAGACCCCACCATTGAGAATCGACGCTGAAACCCTAAAACCGTGATGCGTTCTCGACTCGAAGTTTGGTTGTTCAAGGGGTAAGGGGTTGCTGATAGTATTTTATTAAAGGGGTTGCGGTTGAAACAGTTTGAGAACCCCTGCATCAGATCCTACGTGGCTGTAAAGTATACCCCTTCAATAATCATGCCGTTGAAGAAGACCCTACCCTTCAGACTCGAGGCTGAAACCCTAAAACCGTGATGCGTTCACGACTGCACTTTTGCACGAGTATTTTATTAAAAGGGTTGTGGTTGAAACAGTTTGAGATCCCCTGCATCAGATCATACGTGGCCGTAAAGTATACCCCTTCAATAATCATGCCATTGAAGAAGACCTCACCCTTCAGACTCGAGGCTGAAACCCTAAAGCCGTGATGCGTTCGCCACTGCACTTTTGCACGAATATTTTATTAAAGGGGTTGCAGTTAAAACAGCTTGAGAACCCCTGCACCAGATCCTACGTGCCCGTAAAGTATACCCCTTCAATAATCATGCCATTGAAGAAGACCCCACCGTTCAGACTCGAGGCTGAATCCCTAAAACCATGATGCGTTCTCGACTGCACTTTTGCACGGGAAGGCAGAAATCTCGCCCGCATCGAAACATCAAAAACCACCAGAAATTTGGTTCAAGGGGTTTATTAAAGGGGTTGCTGTTGAAAAAGTTTGAGAACCTCCGGGTTAGGCTCTACGTGGCCGTAAAGTACTCGAAGGCAGGCGGGATTGGTATAACCGATCGTGATCACACATGTGTAATTTCTAAATTAACACTTCTGCGCTCTTCTCTTTTTTTTTATTATTTCTTTGCCTTGCGTTCTTGTAAACAGAGGAATTCTATATGTGACGCGTTTTAAGTGGATCCGACGATATACTTAAAACCTAACGCATAATTTTGTACCTTTGGATATTTTTGGACATTACTTAACAAGCGTAAATCGTCCAGTCTATTTCGAACTCGTTGCGGTTAACATTTTGTGCCGGCGCAGTGGCGTCGCCTGGGGATTCTTTTTCTTGTTGGTTTTTTCTTCGCACGTTTCCGCGACGGAATGCGTTGCGCCTGGTGCCTCCGTTGGGCAGCGGCGTGCGCCTGGGGTATTCCACGAATATTTCGCCGCAGACCCGGGGACGGCTGGCCGTACCCGCCCCTGTCCCAAGGCGGTATTTATGGGACGGCAGGAATTCCGGCTATTAATAGCCGCGCACGCGGCGCAGAAGTGGAGGAATCGAGGTGAACACACCTTGCGCCTCTCTCACCTGGTTCCCTGGAGGAGGGGGCACACTTGGACGCCGTCCAGGAGGCCGCGTATTTCGGGACGCGAAATTCCGACATTCCCGGAAGCGGGAGGGGCGGAGGCGCCCACGCCGGTCGCGAAAATGCGCCCGTCCGGGGCCCATCTGCCGGGCCCCGTCGGAGTTCATTAGCGTCGGCCGTTACGATCGCACGGCTCGTGGTTTCTGGTGGGCTCAGTTACGAGTCCGTGGCGCCGTTTAATTGACCACGGTATTCACTAAACGCCACCTTTGGAAGCAAAAAGTCATAAACCAGAAACAACCACTTTATCAATTACATCATTTAACCTCCAGATGATAATACGCGCCTTTTCTACGATTGTCCGCCCGCACGGACCAGCACGTGGTATTGCTCACCTTTAATATACATATACGCAGCCAAACAAACAGATAGTCAGACAGGACGACAGATATTCTACTTGGGGATAAGCTGGAATACTCCCTGTCTTTGGATTTTCTACCCCCCTTCTTAGGGGTAAGCAGAGATACGAGGTCTGCCTACCCTCTGCGTAGGTATATCTACCTGACTGTCTGCCTCTTTAAATCTTGGCATAACAAACAGATAGTCAGACAGGACGACGTATATTCTTCTTCGGGATAAGCTGGAAGGCAGGGAGACTTTTCTACCCCCCTTCTTAGGGGTTAGCGGAGATACGAGGTCTGCCTACCCTCTGCGTAGGTGTATCTACCTGACTGTCTGCCTCTTTAAATCTTGGCATAACAAACAGATAGTCAGACAGGACGACATATATTCGTCTTCGTGATAAGCTGGAAGGCAGGGAGGCTTTTCTACCCCCCTTCTTAGGGGTAAGCAGAGATACGAGGTGTGCCTACCCTCTGCGTAGGTATATCTACCTGACTGTCTGCCTCTTTAAATCTTTTCATAACAAACAGATAGTCAGACAGGACGACATATATTCTTCTTCGGGATAAGCTGGAAGGCAGGGAGGCTTTTCTACCCCCTTTCTTAGGGGTAAGCAGAGATACGAGATCTGTCTACCCTCTGCGCAGGTGTATCTACCTGACTGTCTGCCTCTTTAAATCTTGGCATAACAAACAGATGGTCAAACAGGACGACAGATATTCTTCTTGGGGATAAGCTGGAAGACAGGGAGGCTTTTCTACCCCCTTTCTTAGGGGTAAGCAGAGATACGAGGTCTGTCTACCCTTTGCGTAGGTGTATCTAACTGACTATCTGCCTCGTTAAATCTTGGCATATTATATGGCGAACATATACGTATGTCTAAACCACGTGCTGGTCCCTGCGGGCGGACAATCGCACATATCGGTATCACTTGGGCTCCATCGTTGACGCCTCGGAAAACGAGTTTTGAAGAGTCTGAATTTCCAACGTAAGACATACCCTGTTATCGCGAACTCCCTATCATCAATAGATATCTGTTGATATGGGTGATCAATATGTGTACGTCATACAGCGACGGACTCTAAGAATGACGCGTCAGACCATCCGAGCAGTCATCTATCCTTGTCTACCGTGCTCCTACCGTGCGGGACCAGACAAGGATAGCAGATTGGTCGGACGGAGCGAAGCGTTAGTTTTAGAGCCCGCTCTGTATATCTATCGGTGAAGGATGCAAGGAAGACCTTGCTTGCATTGGAGTAAGCCAACCTTGCTAACCCCATGTTCCTATGTAATAACATATGCATTCCTTCACAATTTATTGATTATTAAACGAGATTCCTGTGATACCATGAGATACCATTCCTGAGATTCCATGACTCCATCATTGACCATGATTCCATCATTGACCATGATTCCATCATTGATTATGATTCCATCATTGACCATTGAGATTCCTGAGATACCATGTGTCAGTTTTGGGTCAAAGGTTCAAATATTCAACGTGTTCAATATTCGTCAACTAATCTTAGTATCAACTTGTATCAACCGAGCAGCTTGTAAGATATGTTCTTCTTGTTCCAGATGGCAGAGACGGTGAAGAAGTCGAGAATTGTAAGTGAGGACGACCTGGAGGAGTCCCTGATGCAGGAGTTCAATATGCGGCTTAAGACGTGCATGAGCAGTGTGCGTTTTCATCCCTCCCTAATTAAAAAAAAAAACGTAGTAACAAGCGGAAAACTAACCCCCCTAACAAATCTAGAATTACAGGCTCTAACGGCTGAAGCAAAAAAAAATATATAATGGCGCACGTCCAAACACGGAAGTTTTGTTGAAAAAATGCGTGGCGCCCGACTCTGTTTTTCACTTTCAAGTAAGTCTATTTATTGTCCACTTGGTTTTTTTGTGCGTCGCGACCTTCCGTCTAACGCCTCCAAGGCAGCCGTCAGCGGGGATTAGCGGGAACAACGGCGCGTCTAGACACGGTTGGGGATTAGGTCCTCAAAGCAGTAGAAAGAAAGCAAATCCCTAACGTGTTTGCTTTATGTTTTCGCCACAGGAAACCAAACGCCTTTGATGTAAGCTTACCGTTTGTTTTGATGATTTTGAGATACATATCAAGACTAATTATTATAGTTGTTTTCATTATTATTCAATTTTAATTTATTTACATATTTATCATTTGGTCATTACACGACCGGTACCCAATACGAAAGTATAGGGTACTTCAGAAGAGGCTAGATCTGAGAGTTAATTTATATGGGTACCAATTCTTAATGCAGCAGGGTAGTTCTTGTGAACTTGGGTAGTACTTTATGCTAGACTTTGTGACATACGAAAGTATAGGGTACTTCAGAAGAGCCTAGATCTGAGAGTTAATTTATATGGGTACAATTCTTGATGCAACAGGGTAGTTCCTGTGAACTTGGGTAGTTCTTCATGCTAGACTTTGCAAAATACGTAATTATAGGGTACTTTAGAAGAGGGTAGATCTCAGAGTTAATTTATATGGGTACCAATTCTTAATGCAACAGGGTAGTTCTTGTGGACTTGGGTAGTACTTAATGCTAGACTTTGTGACATACGAAAGTATATGGTACTTCAGAAGAGGCTAGATCTCGGAGTTAATTTATATGGGTACAATTCTTGATGCAACAGGGTAGTTCTTGTGAACTCGGGTAGTTCTTCATGCTAGACTTTGCAAAACACGTAATTATAGGGTACTTTAGAAGAGGGTAGATCTCAGAGTTAATTTATATGAGTACCGATTCTTAATGCAACAGGGTAGTTCTTGTGGACTTGGGTAGTACTTAATGCAAGACTTTGTAACATACGAAAGTATATGGTACTTCAGAAGAGGCTAGATCTCAGAGTTAATTTATATGGGTACAATTCTTGATGCAACAGGGTAGTTCTTGTGAACGCGGGTAGTTCTTCATACAAGACTTTGTGAAATACGTATGTATAGGGTACTTTAGTAGAGGGTAGATCTCAGAGTTAATTTATATGGGTACAACTCTTGATGCAACAGGGTAGTTCTTGTGCACTTTGGTAGTTCTTCATGCTAGACTTTGTGAAATACGAAAGTATAGGCTTGATAGGGATTGTAGTTAGGGTACGCACAATACTGAGGTTACCTTGCACTACTGCGAAATCGTCAACACGCACAACACCAATACAAACGGGGAAGTCACTTCACGTTGCTCTAACTTGGGTTTACAAGATCTCTTGAGGTCTCCAAGTTCTCAATTTCTTGTTTGGACGTCGCGCCGGTTGTTTTATGTTGTTTGATGTAACTAAGGCCGATAACAGTACTAACGTGCGCTCCGTGTTTTTTGTTTTCTGTTTGTTTCGCTGCCGCCCCCCACCCCGCACTAACCGACCACAGGACAAACTCAACGACGACGACGACGCGGAAAACGCCGCCGAGAAGGAGGCCGTGGAGGCCGTCTACGAGAACGTGGAGATCATCCGAACGAACGGCCGAACAGAGTACTGCCCCCTGGTGCCGCAGGACCACCCCCAGGAGCCGGGGAACGACCCGCTGGGCCAGCGGAACAAGCTGAACTCGATCGAGGAGTTCATCCAGATAGAGCGCGAGTGCCTGAGGCTCGAGCAGAACGGCCACACGCAGCACGGCGACGCCGAGGAAGCCACCCCCCAGGAGAACGACGAGTGCCTCGGCGCCGAGGTCGTCGGCGAGCTGGAGGTCACGGACCTTGACCAGGTGGACGACGCGGCGGCCGGTGCAGACACGGACCCTCAGATCATACTGCTGGAGGCACTAGAGATGCAGATCATAGAGACACTGGAGACGTCCGAGCCGACGAACGAAACGAAGTCCGCCAGGGACCGCATGTTCCTATCCACAGACTCGGCCTCGTGCCTCCTCTTCACGCAGACGGTCACGTCCCCCATGTTGACGCCCTCGGAAGAGCGCATAGATTTCATCAAGGGCTTCCAACGGGACTCCACACAGAACACAATCTCCGACGACTCGAACGAATCGCCGAAGAGCGACCCCATCGAGGAGATTGCACCCTCGGAGGACTTTGAAGCCGAAATCGAAGCGCCTGAGGCACCAACCGAGGCACCAACCGAGGCACTAACCGAGACACAGCCTGAAGTACAGCTTGAGGTACAAACAGAGAACATCGAAACCTTCGAACCCCACCAACTGGACATCACCTCCGTGGACCTGCTACAGAACGTGCCCGAGAACGGCCTCGACCACGGCCACGGGGAACCCGAGGTGGTGGAGGTGGTGTCCACCAAGCCCGAGGTGGTCGAGATGAAGGCCCGCGCCAACCCCAAGCAGAAGTACATCGAGAGCATCAACAAGGAGACGTCGCCGCCGCCTTTGAAGCCCACCGAGTGCAAAATCCCTAGCATGAAGTCGTTGAAGGAACAGTACATCACAACGGCGACGTCCGAATCGCCGAAGGTACCGCCCAGCCTCGAGAAGAGCGAGATCTCGTCGCTGAAGAGCCTGGACATCATGAAGCAGATCAACAAGTTCGAGCAGATCAGCCCAGGCAAGGAAGATACTAACACACAAGACGCTGTCGCTGTGAGTATGTTTGGCTTCCTAATAACGACGCGCCCCCTTACTCTTGCACGTTCACCTATTTTTTGTGTGCCCCCCGTACGCTGCCGATCCGTTTTTTTTGTTTTTTGTTTGTACGTCCGCCTTTTGTTTATTTCGCCCGCTCACGCACGCCGTTTATATACCTAGAGCACCGAAACGACGGAGACGACGTACGTCGAAACGACCACCATGGAGACGACGCGGTCCTCCTCAGGCCAGGAGAAGTCGATCAAAAAGAAAAAGTCGAAAAAGTCGAGGAACCACGAGAAGGAGAACATTTCCGTTGTAAGTGCGACGCGCGTGGTTTAGTTTTTGTTTTGTTTTTGTAGTGTCGTGCATGCATTGAACCCATTTGTTTGACTACCCTAATTACCTCAACGCCCGGTTTCTGGTGAATCGGCTACATTGTTTCCAATAACCTTATGACACGTAGGCAGACATACCGTGTTTTCGTTTTTATACCGAACATAACCCAGCGCTCGGGTAGACTCACAATACCCCATACCAATAGTCATATGGGAGTCACTGCCCACTGGTCCCACCTTGTGAGTCACTGCGGCTCGATTATCATGTTCAAACAGGTCTGACAGATCAGACAGGTTCTGCACCTTTACATCAGTTGCGTGGAGCCCTTTTTTTCACCCACCCTACTCTCCGACACCGAGAGTCAGGCCCTCACGTTTGCTTCGAAGGGAATACGTGTCGACAGCTCTCCAGGCACGTCACAGTTGCCAGTCCATTCACTCCCCTCTACTCCAAATGTATTTGCTATGTTCTGTAAAATTATGAAAGTACGGTATACAAACGGTTAGATTATCAGATAGATGAACCTACAGCCTTCTCGGATACAAGCAGAGAGGTGGAGACGTCTTCATACCTCTCAACATACCTGTCAAGTCAAGAAGCATGTGTGGAGCCCTTTTTTTTACCCACCCTATTCTCCGACACCGAGAATCAGGCCCTCATGTTTGTCAAATGTCGAGTCAGGACGAGCGTATTTCCTATGTTCTGTAAAAAAACGAAAGTACGGTATACAAACGGGTAGATTATCAGATAGATGCAACCTTCTCGGGTATAATCAGAGAGGCGGAGACGTCTTCATACCTCTCAACATACCTATCTACCTCTCTAATCGTGATGGTGTATTAGAAACTGTAAACAAATACCCTTAAAGTCCACGTGCTGACCGTTACAGGCGGACAACCGCAGATATCGAAACAACTGGACCCCGTCTCGATATTTCGGATTCTATCATCGAAATGTTTCGGATAGAGCGTTTTGATCATAGAATCCAAAATATCGAGACGGGGTCCAGGAGTCAAGGGTCAAGGAGCATCCGTGGAGCCCTTTTTTCACCCACCCTACTCTCCGACACCGAGAGCCAGGCCCTCCTCGTTGCTTCGAAGGGAATATCCACGTGCTCCAAGGCCCATGTGGCGACAGTCCAATTTCCCCTATATCTGAGATTGTCCGCCCGCTCCGACCAGCACGTGGATAAACCTATACGTTTACATTTTCAAAAACATCTGCCACGGGAGACGTGAATGGCCTGAAACTTGAAACGTGATTGGTCAATCCATCACTACAAAGGCGTCGGTTCATCAGCAAATTGCGCATTTGGGCGTTAGTTGCAACTTTATTAGCTGATTAAAAGACTGGCACAACGCATTTTATGAAGTAATAAACCCCATAGTAAACCCAATAGAACTACCAGAAACCGGGAATAATTCAGAGGCGGAAATTTTTACGTCACTTTTTGATGAGGTATTGACAGAGATGTCTTTTTTCTCTCATTTGCTTAATAAACTGCAATTTCGTTAATAAGGAGATGCTTTTGATTAACTAGTTGTAAAGTATACAATTGGTCTAGCCAATGGTACACAGACTATACTCTAGTCTGTATATTGTAAAGTATACAGACTATACTATTGGTCTAGCCATTTTGACAATACTCTAATCTGTATATTGTAAAGTATACAGACTATACTATTGGTCTAGCCATTTTGACAATACTCTCAGACTACAATCTCAGACTCAATTCTCATACTATATTCTAGTCTGTATATTGTTATGTATACAGACTATAGTATTGGTCTAGCCATTTTGACAATACTCTAATCTGTATATTGTAAAGTATACGTCACATTTTGATGATGTATTTGCAGAAATGTCGTGTTTCTCTCATTTGCTTAATAAACTGCAAATTCGTGAATAAGGAGATGATTTTGATTAACTAGTTGCAAAGTATACTATTGGTCTAGCCAATAGTACACAGACTATACTCTAGTCTGTACATTGTAAAGTATACAGACTATACTATTGGTCTAGCCATTTTGACAATACTCTCAGTCTACAATCTCAGACTCAATACTCAGACTATACTCTAGTCTGTATATTGTTAAGTATACAGACTATACTATTGGTCTAGCCATTTTGACAATACTCTCAGACTCAATACTCAATACTCAGACTATACTCTAGTCTGTATATTGTTAAGTATACAGACTATACTATTGGTCTAGCCATTTTGACAATACTCTCAGACTACAATCTCAGACTCATACTCAATATTCTGACTATACTCTTGTCTGTATATTGTAAAGTATACAGACTATACTCTAGCATACTCTAAATATACTCTTGTATATTTTATTACGTTCATTACATCACAAGTGACGTAAAGATTTTGACGTTTTTTGAAGGTTGAAATTTGCCGTGTTTTTTTTTACTTTGAGTTTTCGTTGCCATCGAGTCCCCGTTTTGTTTTGTTTTTGTTTTTACCCACGAGCGTTTTTGTAGAGTGATTGCGATGCTAGGCAAGAGGGACGGCCCGAGGACGGATTCTACAACGTCAACGTGAAGAGCCTGGTAAGTGTTGCCCGCATGCTGCCCGCAGTCTGTATTTTTGTCTCTTGTGTGCAATTCCAGTGCAGGAGTTTCGGCGACTTAACTAAAGTCGGCGTCGACAAAGGGCAGTCTTATAAAATTGCCATAGACTCCGTCAAAACGGTAAGGACAACTCCATAACATTAGCAAAAAAAAAAACCAAATCATAATACGCCAACAACACGCGTTATCAGCCCATACACACACAATCATCGACTTGCACCATCAAACATCGCACATACAGGGTGTAACAAAAATTCACGTAACCCTTTAAGGGGGTGGGGGTAAATAAACAAATAGGCTTCAATTTTAAAAAATCAAATATTGAAACTCCCCTTATTTTTATATAAAATTGAAATTGAGACCGACGCTGCTGGTTAATGATATTGGCAATAAATGTGTCAACACATAAATTATCGACGACTAGGGTATGACGCTGTCTTTTCAAAATTTAAATTGAACTAACAGTCAAACACGTTCTTAATGTATTTAAAGGGACCACAAAATACACATTTAAAATATATATGAACTTTAGATGGTTTCAATGCAAACTGATTAGGTGAAGGTCATTAACTGCGCTCAGAGTCAATCATTTATTTCCGAAAACTGATTTTTTTTAATTTGTTTAGTTATTTCCCAGGAGCCCTCAGAACAAATTTCGTGCATGATTTTTGTTCGACCCTGTATTTATAATTATATCGGGGGCCTAAGGCCGGTTGTTTCATCCATTGATAAAGTTACGAACAGTTATCTGACGGCTTAATAGAGGATTGTAAACCTAATGAGCGGGAAGTTTTTAAACTTGTGGGTGTGCTGTAGAGAACTTGTCCTCAAATTTGGAAAGAACGCACTTCTTGAGGGTGTCTATACGGCAGATACTTATCCTCATATTTGGAAAGAACGGATCTTAGTCGACCGAAAGTATCGATTGAATTTATGTACGTAGTGGAATGATATGGTTTTAATTTTCGTATATTATCATAAAGTTTTTTTGCAAGGCCGACGAAAAACTCTCAATTCGTGTGCGATGCGATTAGTCTCGTTCATTCACGTGGTAGTATGGGAGGCTGAATGGAATGCCAGTGAGTTTGTGTGGTTAGATTGTCGTGAAATTTTGGAATTTTGTGAGTTTGTGGGAGTTTTATGCAGGGGTGAGTTGGATGAACATTAACAAAACCGCACATCAAAAAACCCAATTGTTATTCTGCGTCCAAATGTTTTCGTCTCGTTTGAAAGAGATTGCTGATGATGGGGTTCAAGAACCTCTGCAACAGAATCTTGTGGCTATTACAATTGCCCAATCACATGACCAGAATGAATTATTCACTGATGGTTATAGTTAGTGGCTATTACAATTGCCCAATTACATGACCAGAATGAATTATTCACTGATGGTTAAAGTTAGTGGCTCTTACAATTGCCCAATTACACGACCAGAATGAATTATTCACTGATGGTTAAAGTTAGTGGCTCTTACAATTGCCCAATTACATGACCGTAATGAATCATTCACTGATGGTTAAAGTTAGTAGCTCTTACAATTGCCCAATTACATGACCAGAATGAATTATTCACTGATGGTTAAAGTTAGTGGCTCTTACAATTGCCCAATTACACGACCAGAATGAATTATTCACTGATGGTTAAAGTTAGTGGCTCTTACAATTGCCCAATTACACGACCAGAATGAATTATTCACTGATGGTTAAAGTTAGTGGCTCTTACAATTGCCCAATTACATGACCGTAATGAATCATTCACTGATGGTTAAAGTTAGTAGCTCTTACAATTGCCCAATTACATGACCAGAATGAATTATTCACTGATGGTTAAAGTTAGTGGCTCTTACAATTGCCCAATTACACGACCAGAATGAATTATTCACTGATGGTTAAAGTTAGTGGCTCTTACAATTGCCCAATTACACGACCAGAATGAATTATTCACTGATGGTTAAAGTTAGTGGCTCTTACAATTGCCCAATTACATGACCGTAATGAATCATTCACTGATGGTTAAAGTTAACCGGGGATTTTACAACTGAGGCTGGTCACTCAGCTGTTTCAAAATCCGCATGCTTAAATTTGCTCCTCGGTTAATACATTTGCAACAATTTGCATCATTTGAAAGCTCCAAATTAACACTTCCTCGAAAATCAACGTCACCACTGCATTAACATAGCAATCACTTTCGCATACGAAACAACTCACCGTGTTAACGGTCTCACATCCACAATCAACCACTCCACACACCTCCATGAACAGATCTAAGAGCGTTGCTGCCGTTATCAGAGTGTGCAAACAAATTAACTTTAAAATACCTCTGCAATTTATTTCCTAACGACTACTTAACAAGTAAGCAATATCATTGTAATAAGTAATAGCATACATTTAACAATCGGCTAGCCGGGTACAGCGGTGTTTCCCAAACTGTGGCCCCCGAGGAATCTTGATAATCATGGGGTAGGGGTCAAGATTTTGTACTACAAAAATTTCATTTGATTGGTGCAGTAAAAATCTTGTTAGAAAAAGAAGTAATAATAAAAACATTAATTTTATTTCGTTTTGAATTGATATGTAAAATCTTGTTTGATTTGAAAAAATGTAAAACTGTAATAATGCAAAGATTATTTATTTCGTTTTGAATTGACACGTAGAAAACAATAGTTTAAGTGTATGGGAAAGTTGTACTGAAGTGGATCCATTATTGCCAATTTTCTTACAGCCGACCATTCAGTAATTCCGTGACTTCAATGACTTAGCTTGCCGTGTGCTCAGTTAATAAAAAAATAGTTCTTTACCCTCAAATGTGAGGTGCATTTTATTTCGATTTAAATTGACATGTGGAAAACAATAGTTTAAGTGTATGGGAAAGTTGTACTGAAGTGGATCCATTATAGCCAATTTTCTTACAGCCGACCATTCAGTAATTCTGTGACCTCAATGACTTACTTGCCGCGTGCTCAATTAATAAATAAAATAGTTCTTTAACCTCAAATGTGAACATAAGACATGAGCTATCAACAAATCCATGCTTAAAATAGTTCTTTAACCTCAAATATGAATGTACATGAGCTGTCAAATACCTATGCTAAAACTGTCTATGCTTAAACAATTCTTTACGACAATGTTTCATATCATGATAAGATAAGATAAAATAAGATAAGTTTATGCATGTTACTAATTAGTCATATTTGTCAGTATATGTCGTGAGACTTATTAGAGCACTATTGTTTTCTGATGGGGCATAAGTTTGGTCGAAAAATTCTTTGTCATTCAATAAATGGGCCAACAAAAATATTTACAACTCCTAAATTAATTTGTTCTTTATAAAGTGTCAAAGTGTGGGCCTCAGTTTGGGGACCGCCGCCTTGCAGTGCCGCTTTAAGCTTCGGAACAGTCTTCTTGTTGGATAACTTTCCGCCCGGTACAGATAACATTAACGCTTGTTGTTGTGCTTCCCTAAAACCCCGCCGATTATTTGACTGTGCAATTAACCCACGTGCATGTGTTTTGCCAGAGGACTAAGTCTATGTCCGACATAAGGATGGTGGGCTCCGTCAAGCTGATCGAGAACGTCTTTAAGGGCGTTTCCGTTAAAGCTCTGGTAAGATTAACACACTCACCCGATTACTGCCATTAGATAGACGATTAGTTCGCTTGATTCCGTTAAAATACACAAGGAAGTTTTCGAGGATCAAATTGCACATGTAAATATTGATGCGATACAAATTTTCTTGTGTGTTTCGATGGTGTTAAATTTATTGAGGTTTATTTCTAGTAAAACTAATAATTATTTTGCATGTTTGCATGGCGAACTAACTCCGCTAGAGAGACAAATTTAACAACCCCTCCACTAACAGCCGTAGAACCGATAGAAACACTAACCCTAGTGAAGGCGCGGCGGACACGGTAAGTGAAAACCATTTGAGAAACCTCTTGCCACCTCTCCGCCGCCACCTCCCGGTGCGAGGGAACCACACGTCCGCTTGAACCGACCGCACACACACCGCGCCGGACAAAAAACCCCGGGCCACCTCTACTACGTCTGCCGTCTTGCCTCTTCGCCCCCCGCCTCCCACACGAGCACCCCCTCACACGGGCACCCCTCAGTTTCTCGCCGCCGGTCACACCGCCGATTACAAGCAGACGCACACACCAAAAACCGACCGACAGACGGGGGCCTATTACTAATGCCGGGCCGTCGTTTTTTAGAAATCCAGCTTCAGCAAGTTCGACGCCCTCCAGAAGAAGAATGTGCTGCACGTACGCTCCACCGACAGCTCCAAGGCACAGGAGAAATTCAACGTGAGTACCGTCATCACTTCATCTCCAATATCTATATTGTAATACGTTTTAGGGAAACCAAATTGATAACACCAACTGCAAATCATGCGGGAAGATCGTCTTCCAGATGGAGCAGATGAAGGCGGAGAAATGCATCTGGCACAAGAACTGCTTCCGATGCACGGAATGTAACAAACAGCTTACGTAAGTACCCAACAGGCTTATCAATTGCGCCTAAACCTGACAGGAATTTAATGATAATGCTTCAAGTGTTTGCAGATATAAACAATCAAAATTATGGTTATTGATAACTGTCACTTTTCAATAATTAAATTTTATTTATTTATTTCTTATTTTATTTGATTTTGTTGTTTTTATTTGTTTAATTGCGCCTAAACCTGACGGGAATTTAAAGATAATGCTTCAAGGCTTACAGATATAAACAATCAAAATAATGGTGATCAATAAGTGGCACTTTTCAACAATTAAATTTTATTTGTTTATTTCTTATTTTATTTGTTTTTGTTGTTTTTATTGGTTTAATTGTACCTAACCTAACCTAACCTAACCTAACCTAACCTTAACCTAAACCTAAAATAATGGTGATCAATAAGTATTATTGTATAAGTATTATTATTGATCACCGTTATTTTGATTGTTTATATCTGCAACACTTGCAAGCATTATTATTAAATTCTGTCAGGTTTAGGCGCAATTAAACAAATAAAAGCAACAGAAACAAATAAAATAACAAATTTATACTTTTCAATAATTAAATTTGTTTATTTGTTTTTTATTAGTTTTTGTTGTTTATATTTGTTTATTTGTTTGTGCTGAAAAATGGGTTTTTTGAATCATCACTTATCTTCGGGATGAGCAATTTGATAAAGACATTTGAAGCATTACCTTATCAGGAGATTATTTCCTCCTTTGTTGAAAACTAAATTGTCAACACAGTCATTATGAACGCCCAAATACTAAATCTGAATCAAACTGCTACAAATAGCCATAATACTTAATTTATGTTTATTGTTATGGCATTTTTACTATTCTGCTAATCATTTCCAGTGTGGACACTTATCAGAGTCACGAAGGCACGTTGTACTGCAAGCCCCACTTCAAGGCGCTGTTCGCCCCGAAGGCCGTGGAAGACGACACCCCACGTAAGCAAATAATATATATTATTGAGTGTAAAAATGTGCCACGGTCTTTTAAAATTACGTTCTCTAACAGAGAAGCCGCGCAAGCACGAAATGATCATCCGTGAGAACCAACCCCAAGAACTGCCCCCAGATGTGGTCAGAGGTTAGAGTTCGGTGTACAAATTGCTCGGTGTTTCAATTAACACGGAACGCTTGTCGATCAGCGTTCAAGCTCCATATTAACGGAATTCGTGTGCTTTTAGTGGACTAACAACCCATTGTTTGTGGACATATGCAAATTTTGACACCTTTTAAAACGGTTTTTGTATACACCTTTAAGTGTTTATGTTTTCATTGTGTTAACATGCAAGACATACTGCTCAAGAACAATTCTCTAATAATTTTTAAGGATTTTTGTTACTTTTTAATTGTGAATCAAAATTTATTTTTGCAAAAAAAATTATAGAACATAGTGGAAATTTTAGAAAACTTGGTGGTAATTTGCACACAAATAATTTAATTATCGTATTCCGAATTGAATTGAGACTTCCAATATTCCATGACTGTCACATGTCCATGACTATTAATTTTTAAGGATTTTTGTTAATTTTTAATTGTGAATCAAAATTATTTTTGCTAAAAAAATTATAGAACATAGTGGAAAATTTTTGAAAACTTGGTGGAAACTTGCACACAAATGATTTAATTACCGTATTCCGAATTGAATTGAGCTCCCATTTTTTCCATGACTGTCATGCTTCTAACTCTCATTAACCATCGCGTTATGATTTTGTGTTTTTATTTTATTAACGTGTTAAAATGGGGCCCTGTGCAGTCTTCATAATTTTGTTTTCTGTGCAGCCAGTGACAAGCCGGACCTCGGCCTAGAGGAGCTGCAAATGCTGAACGTGAAGGAGCGCTTCCAGGTGTTTGAGCATCACGACGAAGACAACAACCTGGAAAGGACAGCCATCAATGTTAAGAGGTCACCGTCAATCCTCTCCAAATTAGCCAGGTACTTCCGCTCACTTGTTGAATAATATTAACGAGTAAGGAACAATTATTGTGGCTTGCTAGGTAGGCAACCAAATACGCATGTTGGTACAACTGAAAATATGAAACGAAAATTCTCTAGATTGTTTCTTCTTTGAGTTGACCACAATCATTATTGCTCACTCTGTATAAAACAAAATCATGCCACATAAATAAAAAACAAAAAACGAGCCATTCGTAGCACAATTCTAATTTATATTCATAATGTTGGTACAAAATTGGGGTTGCCCCAACGCAATTCTAATTAATATCTAAAGTAATTCGGGTAAAAATGTATGTAAATGGTCGGCAATTAAAGGGTGTGTTTATGCACAGTTAGTTGAACGGTGCAAAATGTAATTAGTTAATTGGGCAATTACTTAAATTCCGTTTTAATAGCTGAACATGAATTTGCACCTCGGCGTCTCTCTAATTGATCCCATTTGGAATTGCAACCGGGTCAGCTGATGTTTACGCGAATCGCCGCTTCACATTCGTGTCACCCCCGAAAATCCCCCAATTGAATTGGCTTTCACACATATGAATGCGCCACTTGTGTCCGTGCCTCTAGCAGAGTCAGTTTTCAAACACATTTACCTTCCAAAGTGAACATACTCCAAATTAGCGTAGTTGTAACCCAACTTGAACAGTTTTATTGAATAGGTGACAATATTGATATTATTAATTACTTTGTGAACATGTTTTAATGATTTCCGTTTGCTTTGCAGGTTTCAGGCCAAGGGAATGGACATTGGCGTGGCCGATGAGTCGCTGAACGGCATCCCGATTGAGGAGAGCTCCAGCGACGAGGAGGAGCAGGAGGAGCTTGACGGAGAGGACGCCGACCTGATAAGGGCGAAGCGCGCCCAGAGGGAGAAGCCGTTCCACTTCATCGGCATGTCCGACGTGAAGAGCAAGTGGGAACAAGGCGGTGATCAGAACGGCAGGGACGAGAGGAGGGAGGAGAGGAAGCAGGAGATCCAGTCGATTAGGAACAGGTTGTTCATGGTCAGTTTGAGACTTGATCTCGTCCGGTTTTAGTTTGGCACATTCCTCATTATTCTATATATGTGCCATTTCTAACTGGTAAACATTTAGGGTCAGATTGTAATTTTATACAAACTTTATTTATACAAATACTGCCTTTGTATTTATACAACAGATGAGTTTTATTTTATTATTTATTTATTATTAAAAGAAGAGAACATCGTTTTATTAAGTTTTGTGTGTTAATTTTTATCATTTTTTTTAGGGTAAGCAGGGCAAGATGAAGGAGGCGTACCAGCAGGCGGTGATGGAGTCCGAGACGGGCCAGAATGTGAAGAAGACGGAGACCATCGAGGTGACCGACACGCGCTCCCTGAAGGAGCGGTTCGAGAAGGGCCCTTCGCCGGACGACCAGCGCGACCGGCAGGAGAGCGAGGACATGTCCATGTTCGAGACGGGCATCACCAAGAAGAGCCGCTCGATCTTCCTTGAGCTGGACGCGAATGCCTCTAAGGCGCCCCAGATGTCGCCCGTGTCACCAGCCAAGTCGACGGACGTGCGCAAGGCCCGCGAGGTACGCACCCAAAACCCTCCCCCACGTTGTGATTTGAAGGTGGCCGTCTACATTTGTATACCTGCTGCGGCGGACGGTCCGCAGCGAGCGACAGGCGTTCACATTTCGTGTTGTTTAGGTGTTTTTGGCGAAGCAGCAGTCCGAGGAGGTGGTAAAGTCCACGGAGGCGGTGGAAGATGTCACCGTGCAAACGGCTGACATCCAGCAGCGTTTCAAATTCTTCGAAACGTACAGGGAGCCCGAGGCCAAGAAGAAACAGTTCAGGATCACCCCGCCCCGCGAAGGACAAGTCAAGGTTGACGATACTGAAAGCCCCGTCCTCAGTGTTGCGTCCCACAAATTTAAAAACAAACAATAACCAAACTGCTTTGTCGTACTTTATCTCTAGAGACTGGAAAATATGCACTAAGCACACTGACATTTATGCCATTCAACTTTCGTGCAAGAAAAGCAGAATAATTCTCAATTTCCGTTTGCATTTTACATATAGTCCAGTCTTTACTTATATCTCTGTACATCTGTGTTAACAAACGATACAAAATGGAGCCTCACAATAACAACGCCGCCCCCACAGCCCCCCACCCCCTTAATATTCCAGCTAATCTTCAGCAACCGCTTACAACACGCAGACTGATAGCGAGCCGTGCGCATCACAAACAGCAAAGCTAATTCTGGCCGTCTTGCAGGTGGGCAGCCCCGAGCGGGAGGTCTACAGGGACCCAGACGTAGTCAGGTCCGAGGAGTTCGTCGAGGACTCGGTGGTCGCCAAGCAGACACAAACGGCGAAAAAGATGCTCAACAAATTCAGGCAAATGGAGGAGGACCAGTCCAAGGATCAAGTACCATTAGGTAAAATACTAACCTAAGCTTATGGATGGATTATTGAGCCTACAGGGGAAAGCACGAAAGGACTAGAGAAGTCTAAATGCTCAGATTTTTTTAAATTTCCGCTATAATAAATGTTTCCAGACTTTTTTGACGCCCTGTATATAAACATGTGAATTCGGCTGTAGCTTGGATGACTATCTTTGGTACATTTTAGGTCCCAAACCGCTAAAGCGTTTCACGCCTCCCCCAGAGCCGGTGCGCTCAGAGTCTGAGTCAGAGGATGACGCGTCTGAGACAGAGGATGAGTCTGATGAGGAGGATGTTGACTCGAGGCACCCAGATGATGACCTGCTGGAGGCACAGAAGGCGGCCCGGGCGAAGCAGCTGCGCGCTAAGTTTGAGAAGTGGGAGGCGAACGAGCTCAAGCGTGAGCAGAACCAGAGCGCGGTGAATATCGCCGAGGAGTTCGGCGAGGAGCAATCACAGATCGAATCAACGAAATCGTAAGTTGACAAACCTAGTATTAACAGATGTTAATATAATCCTTTAGCTGTTTTTTTATTATAATTTAACTTAATTAAGCTTTACTAAGTTTAGGAAAATAGTTTAGAAACTGCATTTAAATTTGTACATTATCAAGTTTTTGCACTATTTTGCTTCACTTAACAAAAACTAGCAATTATTAACTAAAAGTTAAATAAGAGAACTATTGAAACTGCATTTAAATTTGTACTTTATCAAGCTTTTGAACTATTTTGCTTCACTTAACAAAAACTTGCAATTATTAACTAAAAGTTAAATAAGAGAACTATTATTGTGGTGGGAATTGAAAGGTGAAATTAAAGAATATAAATACTCTTGCAATACAACATTTGGAGAGTTTGTTTCTTGTTGAATAATGATTTGTGGTGTTTGAGATTTGTCTTGTCGATTTGATTGTCTAATTTTCTATTGCGGTAGATTGCGTGCGAGGTTTGAGTCGATGAGGGAGGGCCCGAAGGACGAGAGCAAGGTGCCACGGGCCAAAGTGAACCGATTTGTGGTGAGTACGTAGGCATGATGCGTGTGCCGCGCTGCCACTACTTAGAGTGCCTATTATTATTAATTTGGTTTTGTTCGTTTATTTACTTATAATTTTTAACGCACTCACCTCAATTAATTTATGCCGCATTAATACCCTTGGTTGGATTATTTTCCGTGCTGTACTGGGACTTACAATAAACCGTTTGCATAACTTGTAACTTGACGTTGCTGTTGCGGTCACTAAACGTTGCACTAATTTATTTATTTATAATTTCTGGCTTGCTGTTGGTTGTTGCATCCCCGTGTGCGTGTGAGCCGGCGCCCCCGCCGTGCAGTGCCCTGTGTGTTAATGCTGGATATCTTGTATTTTTTCAGTAAGCGACGGCCGCCCTGTCGACTGTTAATTTGTTTAAAACTCAAGATGCAATCATTTTTTACGAGATGACGATTTGTTTTCACTCACGCATGTGGATAACAATCAATTTTTACGACGAGACCGTTGTTTTTAAGCACACTTTGTTTTTAACCGTATATATATAGATTTATAGAAAAATTGTCTGTTTTTGGAACTCTATATTCGTTATTTTTTAATGAGATTTTAGGGAGTTGTATGCCCGTGTATATAGGTGCGAGACGAGCGGAAGAGTACATAATGTAATATATACATATAGTTTTCTCGAATTTTTTACTAGATCAGGAAGTAATTTTTTTGAACGTTTAAAGTATCCGCACAATAACATCATCCAGTTCAAGGAGCTTAATCGGTCTGTGCGCCGCTCAGCCTCTCGCAGGCGCGCCCCCCTCGGATGATCGTCAATTTGCGCAAAAAAGACTGAGAAACGTGCCGGCGAGGCTCGGCGCGCCGGCGAGGGAGCGAGCACGACCCCCCTTCACCAACTATTGTGATTTTAACATATTTAGTAGTTGTTTTATTATATATACTTATATATTATATACATATGAGGACTCTGTGTTTTTTATTTGGACGTTACATAGATTTTATCTGGATAATTGTTAGGGATTTTTTTATTGAGCTATATTTGTTAGGGACTTTCGGGCCGGTGCGAGGCGCACCCAGTTCGTCGAACGTTTCCGGAGAGGCCGCTCGCGCCCACCCCTCACACACAAACACACACACACACCAATAAACACACACCCACACCAATAAACACACACCCACACATTAATATATATATATAGAACCTATATGACTGTCTTGTGCCAATTTCTTTTGTATAACTTTTAAGAGTGACCAATAAACAATGTAATTGTCAACTTGCAAGCTATATGCAAATTGTAAGTCCACCCGAAAATACAAATCTTCCCCCTGCCACGACACGCCCCTCGTAAATTAGCAATCAAAAACACGGCCGCCTCCTCTAAATGTGCCGCAGGACACGACGAGCGCCCTGGAATGCTGCCAGGACTGCAAGCTGAAGGTGTACCCCCTGGAGAAGATATCCGTGCACGGCGCAATCTACCACAAGATGTGCTTCAAATGCATGGAGTGCAGCACGATCCTTAGGTAACGCCCCGACCTTCCGCAAAGCCGAACAGGGCGTGCATATGACCATTTCTGTTGTGCACAGGATGGACTCGTACTCCTACAACCAGGGCCTGCTCTACTGCACGCCGCACTTCAAGCGGCTGTTCATCACGAAGGGCAACTATGACACGGCGTTCGGCCTCGAGCAGCACAAGGAGAAGTGGAACACCACCGTCGCCTAGGCATCATCATCCCCATGACAGTCATTTAATTTTAGCGGCCATCACCATCGGGACACCCCCGCAGCAAAACGGAGCCTTATTTATTCGCTTAAAACACTCGAGGTATCAAAGTTTCATAAGTACTTACTTACCGCAATAATCGCCAAGTACTTAATCACTTGGAGCGTGATTGGCACAAAAAAAAACGTACTATACCTAGCATTTATACATATATATATATATTTTTTTACGAGATATTTTTAATAGTTTAGCCTATCGTGTACTTACGGGGGGCCCCCGGCACAACGGAATATCCGCGGTTGCCATCCGGCGTGGCACCAGGTCGTCGTTGGATACAGGCCGGCCACCTTTCACACCCCGGGCTCCCGGCCGGTTTCCCCAGGGCAACACCGGCCGCGAGGCCCGGGACCGTCGCTTCTATGCAGGGCCCCCGCCTACCGCCCCCTCGACTCCCGTTTTTCTCTTTTTTACCAATACTGTTTTGTGATTTGTTCTTGATTGATTTTTTTTATTTTAGATCACATTTAATTAGGTGTATTTTTTATCTAGGTTACTTATTGATTTATACATATATTTACAATGATTGTACCTCTTTAATTGAAGAGAATTATATATTTTAGTCGCTCGCTTCAATTTTCAACCACAAAAAAAAATCCCTCGGCGACTTACTCCATAATAATCCTTAATTGAAAATTATCGTTTCATCCCAATACATAATCACTAAACTTTTCCAGCCCCTTTGAGACGACAGAAGACGTTCCCGAGTCACATGCACTATAAACCTCCCATCCCCGTCAGGTCGTCGATGATACCTCGTGAATCACAGTTTCATTTAGCCGGGACGCCCAGTGTAGCGGAGAATAGATTGGCCAATAAACTAGAAGCAATAAGGTACTTAAATACAAATGCATAAGAATTACGACCATCATACAACATAAACATATATTCTGTATATATATATATATATTGAGATTACATCGAGGGGGACGCAAGCGTCGCACAATTACACATCTAGACAGGAGGGGGTCCCGTGGCCCACGAGGGCGCCCAAAGAGGGTACAAAAATATTTGGCTTAAGAGGAAGGACCGCCCCTAAATGCGGATCATGCCGGGGGCCGACCAGGGGTACCTCCCCCGGAGGCCCCTCAGGCTATCACAACCAGAAACTGGAACCGGAAACGCAAGGAACTGATATTGCATGTACAAAGAGTTCCCAAAGTGCAACAATCTTGACTAACAAAAATAATTCTCAAAACCGGAAATGGAATTAATATTGCTGTAAAATAATTTTCAAAATTCACTGTGTCAAGAATCCGAATGCTATCCTATAATATAAATACATATGAGTATATATTTTTAAATGTGAATATATATGAATATATATTTTTAAATGTGAATATATATGAATATATATTTTTAAATGTAAATATATATGAGTACATATACACCTAACACCTTAGGGTAGATAGGTTTCGATTATATATATATATATATATATATATATATATATATATATATATATATATATATATATATATATATATATATATATTTAAATGTAAATATATACGAATATATATTTTTATTCAAGGTCGTTTTTAAGTATGGATGAAACCTTAAACTTAATATATTTTTATATGAGTATATAATATTATGGTTAAATGATCATTAAACCACAATCATGGTTACATGTTGATAATCATTACAGGTTTGTCTCTAAAGTAATAATAAAAAATATTGCCTTTGATTTTTATATAAGGTTGTTTTTAAGTATGGATAAAACCTTAAACTTAATATAGTTTTATATAAGTATTTAATGTTATGGTTAATGATCATTAAACCATAATCATGTTGAGAATAATTACAGGTTTGTCTGTAAAAGTAATAATATAAAATATTACCTTTAATGCCTAGGCTGTAAAAATGTACTTTTAGAGCCCAATCTGTAAAAATTCGTCGGTGAAACTGTACTTTATACATCAACGCGGAAAAAAAGTACTTTTGAAAATCAATACAGATTAGTTTCTCGTATGGATTGTCATACTATTATCTTCTAATATTGGCAGTTCTTTATTACCTTTAATGCCTAGGCTATAAAAAGGTACTTTTAGATACTAAATCTGTCAGTAAAATTGTACTTTATATCTAAACCCGAGAAGCAAAAGGATGTATGTCCAATATATGCAGAAATGAGGTAAATGTGTATTACTTTTTATGTATTTTATAGGTATAACATAAAATCTAATGCTAAAAGTAATAAAAAATAACTAAATATGCTTTATAATAGTTGGCAGAAAATTAAGAACAATTGTTTAAGTTGTCTACAATTCAGTAGATTGTATA
The DNA here is from genome assembly GCA_951805005.1 of Othius punctulatus. Taxonomy (NCBI): domain Eukaryota; kingdom Metazoa; phylum Arthropoda; class Insecta; order Coleoptera; family Staphylinidae; genus Othius; species Othius punctulatus. The sequence continues at coordinate 3,048,750 of OX638146.1, forward strand.
ATCTCCGCATTTTAGTTTTTGGACATACATCCTTCGGCTTCTCAGGTACAGAGATAACAATGATCAAAAAATATTTTTTTTAATCAATTCAAAAGCAGTTTTAATTTGAAATATTGGCACTTCTGGGAACTTCCGCATTAAATAATCTCTCTTTGCGGTTCCGGTTCTACTCCCCGATTGCGATCAGGTTTACGACAACAAAGGGGGAATTGACTAGCGGCTAGTGGGCTCAGGCGGGCCAGGGCCGTCCCGGGGGCGAGGCTACTTGGCCTTCTCCCGCAGCGCCTTGCGCTCGTTCACGTCGATTATGGACAGGTTCTTGCACGCCACGAAGCAGTGCAGCAGCGAGATCGCCGTCTTCACTATCGCTATCGGCGCCGACAGGTAGACAAGTACTTGGAACAATGACATCCCTACTAAAAAAATCACAAGAAACACGATTAATTAGCACCGAGCACAATCAGTTGCATAACAACAACGTGCACAGAGTTACGAGAGTTTCCAATTCCACATACTAAGTATTTGCAATTTACTTTTGATTATAGTACTAGTACAGTAAAGAACCATTATGGATTGTATAATTAGTATAATTATAATGCAGTCTAACATAAATATCTTTATTGCATGTGTGAAATGGGAAACATGTACAACTGGCGCACATCGAACACGGACGTCCCAATGCCGTGGTCACGACTAGCATGCATTTGTGGGGGGCCTGGTGCCCCCCCATGCCTATGGCGTGCGTGTCACAACAACGTCGAGACTAACCTGCCGCGCGGTCTGACAGCGTCTGATGGATCCACTGTCTCATGCGGAAACTCTCGTAATACTGATTGCCGGTGTAAAAGACGGTGTAGTTTTGCTTCTTACCAATAATCGGGCCGGGCGTGAAGTGGAGCAGGTAGAGGGCAGCATAGAAAGTCTCATTGCCTGCGCACATCACGGTCAGCACGGTCCTGTTGGTGTAGTACAGCCGCATGATTGGGTTGGTGGACATGTCCACGAACTTGTGGCTCGTCTTGCCCTGCAGCACCGTCCTGAAAAACGAGCCTGTAAGGCCTGTGGGGCAAGGCAATGCACGCGCTCACGTGTGCAAGTAGATCCAGTGCCCGGCAATATCTATGCACATGCTGACGAGGAAGTGGAATGCGTAGGCGGGGTAGAAGCTGGCGAGCACCGCGCACAGGCCCATAGTGCCGCATCTGTCCGTCAGCTGGTCCAGCATTGCCCCAAACTTGGTGCTCTGATTGAGGTATCTGCGTAAAAGAAATATGTGCGATTGAAAATCATTGGCCGGTGTAATTTGGTGCCCGTTTTATGGGAATCCGTGTAATGTTGGCGGACCCACCTGGCTGCGTGCCCATCGAACATATCTAGTACGGCTGATGTTATATAGCAAACGGAGGCAGTCACATAATCCGTGGGCATGAAGTAGAAGGAAATCAGGGCAAGAATGACCCTGGCATAACCTAAAAACCCAGAGGATTCATGTAAGGGCCCTAGGGTCGCTAAAATCTGTTCGAAACGTACCAATAAGATTGGGGACGAAGAGGAAAATATTTTCTTCACTCATGGCGCCGGGAAAAGCCGCTTTTATACGTGAAACACCTGGAAAATCGCTCAAACAAGTCTAGCAGGAAAACCGCGACTTTATTGACGTGGATTTTGTAATCCTTGACATAGCGCCTGCGTGACGATTTTCCGGTGTAAACGCATTTTCCAAGGGTTTCCACGCTTATAAACCGTCGGTTAAAACTTATTCGGCAGGTATTAATGTTGAGAAACGGATGTTTGAAGGTGAAAATCAGTTTGCGCCGAGCCAGGGATTTTGTATAGCAAATTCAAATTTCCCGCCTCATGAAGAGGTAAGCCAGAGGGTTGCCTATACAATTTACACAGTGTGACTGCACAAATACGGGGGTCATCCCGAAAATAAGGACTTCAAAAATTACGAGGGTAATTCCAAAAATAAGCGCTGGGAACGCAGAGAACTTTTTGTGGGGCTTTTAGCCACACTGTCGTTAATGTTGCTTGCCCCAATTTCAAGTAAGCCATCGTTTAGCCTGGGGGATGCTCAGTTTTGGCTCTTTAGCCTGGGGGATGCCTCTGTTTTGGCTCGTAAAGGAACTCTTAATGGTCAAATTTCCATTAAGAGTTCCTTTACGAGCCAAAACTGAGCGTCCCCGCAGGCTAAACGATGGCTTTCTTGAGACTGGAGGAAGCAACAAGGACGGCAGTGCGGCCAACAGCCGTGCCAAATGTTTCCCTGAGGTACCAGTGCTTATTTTTGGGATTACCCTCGTCATTTTTGATGTTTGGGCTTCGAATGCACAAAAAAAAAACGACTTTTTATACCTAAATTTAATACATTTATTAATTACGTTACCTAAAATATCCGTACAATTTAATTTATCGTTATGACTAGTGCACGTCCATAAATACTCTTTAAGCTACGGAAAACATTTACGTATATAAAATATATATAAAAATCAAAGATATGCATGGATTGCTGGATTGCTTTCAGGGGAGTCGGCTAGCCTAGCCTTCAGGACGTCAGGGCCGTCAGGACGGTGGCCACCAGCGTCAGCGAGAAGAGCCTCTTCGGCTTGCCATCACCGCCGTTCTTCGGGTAGGAGAGGCCCTGCTGGTTGGGCTCGTCCACCTCGTTGCTCAGCTGGTTCCCGGCCGCAGGGTACCACATGTCTGTGCCCGGCGTCGATGGGTGCACCCTGTCACCTTCTGGGGAAGACTCCGCACCTTCAAAAAGAAACAAATTCCATGACACCATAAACGTATGGGGTTTGTCCAAGAAGTATCAAGACTCATCTATTCCTACCGAAGGGTAGGGACGGAGGTCGATCTCAAGAGGTGAGATCTGTGGGGGAGAATAAACGTAAGCTAGGAGAACCAGCTCAGTTGCCTGCCAGGCTTTGGAGTGTGTAGATTGAACACTATCGGTTTGGCCGCGATCTACACACTCCAAAGGGTCGGAGGCAACTGAGCTGGTTCTCCTAGCTTACGTTACCTTCCGATAAGACCCTACCTTACTTTCGGAAAAGACCGATGGTACCTTACCTGCAGGGTTATGGTTTATAACGTTCCAGGTGGACATGGTGGCCCAGTCGGGCTTCGGGGACGTGGAGGAGTAGGTGACCTCGGTGGGGACGCTCCCATGGGCCGTGCTCCCGCTGCTCGGCATACCCTGAGACGTGGGGGGGTCCGCCCAGCTGCTGGACCTGCCGTACGATGCCGGCCTCGTCCTCGACCCCAGGATCTGCGTGGAGGGGTCCTAGAGAAGGTAAGACCGGTCAACCACACACATATTACCTCTTACGGCACGTACAGTCTGGTAATTGTTTTCCGCTTGGGACCCCGTGGACGAGGAGGAGGAGGGCAGCCAGGTGGTCGACGGCTTCGGGGGCGGCGCCATCCGCGGCGGGGCTATCTCCTTCGGGGCGACGTTGTTGCTCTCCTGGATGGTGCTCCAGGGGTACACCTCGCTGGGGGCGGTGGAGATCATCACGTGGTCGGGGTAGCCGCCCAAGTCGGTCATGCAGTCTCCGGAGTTGGGTCTGCAACTCAAATTGAGGTAATTGAGGTTCATTCTTATTAACCTAGCAAGCCTAGTAAATTAGTCTTCACGGGTGGGCCCGAAAGTTTGCTGGGTGAGCGACTTAAGAGCGAGCCCGAAAGTTTGCTGGGTGAGCGACTTAAGAGCGAGCCCGAAAGTTTGCTGGGTGAGCGACGTAAGAGTGAGCCCCAGTAAAGCGAGCCCTGCAATCCGGCGAGCCCCAGTAAAGACTAATTGCAAGCAATCCCCGTACAAGGTTTTATGTCCTCTTGCAAATGAAAAACCTTGAAAATTAACATCCAGAAACATCGTTTGATGCTGATGATAGCTTCTTTACTGTCATCTTGACCCGGTAAAAGAGGCCCTGGCGACATCATAGTCTTGTATCTTCCAGAATTTGCATCCCCAAAGGGGGCCTTCCTCTGTGGCATGAGTATATCAGGCACTGCAGGCACCTGAATTGTGTACCCCTGACAGAAGTGCCCGGTAAAGTCGTCGTAGCAATCTTTACAGGCACCTGCCCTGTAAAGACTCATTTACCGAGCCTGCTTAGTAGACAGTAAACGACCCTTTACATGTCAAGAGGACATAAAATTTATTTGCTCTCCGGCTGCAACGCTTGGCTCACATGTAATTGACGCATTGGTCCTGCAGGAAGCTCAGGGCCTTCTCCAGGATCTGGCTGGAGAACTTCGTGGCGGCCCCGTCTTGGGCCCCCCTGTCGCAGAGCCTCCGCGTCTCCCTCTCGACACACTGCTTGAAGCGATAGTGGGAACTGAAAACGGTAAGAATAAACAAATATAACTTGTACGAATTATAAGTTTTATGATCCGGTTTTTCCTCCACGGATAAAGTTGTGAGTAGTTATCAGACAGTTAATAACTCTAGGTGATTCATAATGTGCGTAGGTTTGGTAACTTCGCTACGGTCGCTCAGGTAAACATTATTGATGAAAATGCGACCATAGTGAAGTTGCCAACACTACACTCATTATGGAGTATACCCCAATACCCAGCATTTGCAACTTTATCAGTAGATGGAAAGATCGGCTCTAACTTGTAAGCAGTTAATTCTAACCGACCAGCAAAGGCATGCATTTTTTTTGTACAACATTGAATATTATAAGTAATTTAAGTTTCCGACCGTGTCTGGCAATGGCTTCGTTCTCTGGCAGACATTTGAGCCGTTGAAAACCCTGGTGGTGTAAGTCCATTTGTTTTAAACTTCAGATAAGTCCAGAAATATGGACTTATCTGGATTAAAAAAAGGACTTTAACCACTTAGTTTTCAACGGCTCATTTATGTATTGTGTTATTACGTACCAGCAAAGGGTTTCTTTGGCTGTGACCTCGCCTTGAGCCACCTGCTCCACTAAAAGGCTGTACTGAGGCCCACAGTGATTTTTCTCCGTTATGGTGCTCTTGATGCAAGGCGCGTACTGGAGGTACTCTGAAAATTAAATTCCACAGTCAACCTCTTATTTCGTTATTGCTGACCCTCAAAGACGAATCCACACACTTTTGGGGTACCTTTAGACATGGATATTACCCGACCTATCTGTTAGAGACACACATTTCAGACCTGAGTAGTTGTTTGACTTTGAAGCACTTAGGTTTCAGACCTGTTTTGCCTGTTTCAGACCTAAATTGCAGACTTGACTTGTGTTTTATTATTTACAAATTTGATATTAGTTTCGTGTACAGTACACCTGAAACTAATTCTCCTGAAAATTTGATAAAGTTTCAGTATGAAATAAGGGAGAAAATCAAACACCTAACTTTCTCAATTGACAAGTATGGATTAGCTATTACTGAAATGTCTGAAAATTTATTATTTGCAAATTTGATATTAGTTTCGTGTACAGTACACCTGAAACTAATTCTTCTGAAAATTTGACAAAGTTTCCGGTCTAAATAAGGGAGAAGACTCTAGCACTTAGGTTTCAGACCTGTCAGACCTGAATTGTTGTGTGACTTTGAAGCACTTAGGTTTCAGACTTAGGTTTCAGGACTTAGGTTTCAGACCTGTTACAAACCTAAATTTCAGATCTGACTTGTGTGGCTTTGAAACACTTGGGTTTTTGTGTGATGTACGTATGTCAGACCTAGTGGTGAGTTACTTGTTGTTCTCACCTTTTTGGTACTGGGGTTGCATGCACATCTGGTGCACGGACTCGATGGGGTTCTCGACGGCCTTGTTGAACTGCCGCCTCTGCTGGTCGGTGAAGCACATGTCCGTGTAGCGCTTGAGGCAGTCCACGAACTTGTTCCAGGTCCTGCAGACCAGGTCAATGTCGTCGACGTTGTCCGGGAACACCAGGTGGGCCTCCCGGACGAGTGGGTCAGCTATGCGGACGCACCTGTCATACTCCACCCTGGAACAGTCGTTCTGGCGGGCATCGCAGGCGCCCAGCGCAGCAAAGGCGAGGATGAAGAGGCCGAGGAAGGATTCCATTTCTGCGAGACAAGGTAGGATTTTTATTTATTTACAATTCGTACTTTTGGGTATTATCTCTGCGGACAACTGGAGATTGGTTTAGACTTGGTGTGCCTCATTAGTGCTGTGCGTCCGGAGTTAATTGTCAAAAGTACGCTTTGCGGAGCATACAAAAGGTGGCATTCATATGCGTTCATTATTGTTATGTGTGCGGTTGTAACGACAACAATATCGTGTGATGATATCACCTAAGTTCGAAGGACCGTTAATAAAATAAAATAACTTTCAATACTTAAAAATTATAACTTTCAATACTTGAAACTTATAACCTTCAATACTTAAAACTTATAACTTTCAATACTTAAAACTTATAACTTTCAATAACTTTAAAATACTTTCAAATCGTGTTGAAAGTTGTCCCTTGCTCTTCTGGAGTTCTTGATAAGCCGGGGGGTGTGAAGTACAACACAATGAAACTCAACACAATTGAACTCACAATGCGCAATTGCCTGTACATTATGAAAACGTACCCAAAACTGTACCCTGCGGAATACCATACGTAATTCGATATGCGTTACCAAAGCGGACCTAAAACTGAACCCTGCGGAATACCATGTCCCCGCTTTCGTTACTCAATGAGCCCTAACGGAATTTCTGATGATGACTAACAAGTTCTAGAACGTCACAGATCAGATGACTAACAAGTTCTAGAACATCACAGATCAGATGACTAGCAAGTTCTAGAACATCACAGGTCAGATGACTAACAAGTTCTAGAGCGTCACAGATCAGAGCCTTGACTCACCGCTTTGATGCGGTCATCAAAATTCATCTGATCTCTAACAGATTGTCGCTGGTTTGCATTCAGTTGTTTATGGGACTTATTGTGATCAATTTTCAATGTTGGTATGGGAACTTTTCATGACCCTGCTGGTCGAAATCGGGGTCCACAATCTCGCGTAATTAGCAATTACAGTAGTTCATACAATGGTCAGAGGCCAATAATTTCGATGGATGTGCGTTGTCCTTTTGTGTGCCGCTCTCGTCACGCTCTGGACGTCGCTCATCACCGCGCTGCTTTTCTCGGTTTCACCTTCAACAGCGGAAAGGCCGATCCTCCTCATGACCTGCGCTCGTCTGCATTGTTTGCTGTGCAGCACGAGTTCATCTCCGAAATCAAAACGCCGAAGATGTCCCATTGTTGTTTCGAGAGCATTGTGTACAGAACTAATGACCATACAGGGAGTTTTTTCATGTAAAAGTATACATGATAGCCTCTAGCCTCTAGCCTCTAACTAGACAATAGCCTCTTCGTCACATACGCCTATATGTATATAGGCGAGATTTTGACTGAACCAATGTGTTTGCCGAATTAGGTGCGATGTTACTTGGTGTGCTGGCTGGCTCGGGAAGGTGCGGGAGGGTGCGGTTACTTCAAATACTCAAGTTATAGTACTTTCTTATGAGTCAGAATAATAAAATAATAAAATCTCATGGTGTGACCACGGTCAGATCTGATGGGATTCTCTTGTGTTGACTAACACGAAAAGAGCCCCGTCATCTCTGCGAATTAGGTGCGAAGCTAATTGGTGTGCTGGTTGGCTCGGGAGGGTGCGCTTACTTCAAATACTCAAGTTATAATTCTTTATTAGGAGTCAGAATAATAAAATAATAAAATCTCATGGTGTGACCACGGTCAAATCTGATGGGATTCTCTTGTGTTGACCAACACAAAAAGAGCCCCGTCATCTCCGTGCGGAAGTCAGAGGCGTACTTGACCCTTGACCCGAAAGCGCACTGAGCGCAGGGGGGCATTTGAATTGATTATTAATTCAGGTTCCCGCGTTTACCTCATACTTCTCCCAATTAGGCCGTGTCATAATTTTAATTTAATAATCGATAAATAAGTCACATGTGGACGTTGAACGCAAAATGATGATTTATTTATGTGTCTGCAACCTCAATTGGCTTTCCATAACAATTTGTGGTTTACTAACAAATAATTTTGTTGTATATTACTTATTACACGTTATTGCACTGGCTTACTGTGGGGTTAGCTTTTGCGAGAAAGTGCTTATTTGGAACTACACAGGGAGTATTTACACTTCAGAAGTGGGATGCGTGCTATCAAATTGATCACCGTGTAAATAAATAGCGCGAAATTGCCTATATTGAACTGGATGGGGACAATTTAACCCTTCAGAAGTGGGATGCGTGCGTTCAAGTTGATCACCGTGTAAATAAACAGACACCTACGACACTCGTGCTTGTCGTTGACCCTAGGGTCAAAAGCGTCTAATTACCACGTGCGTCCGACAATTGATCGGTCGGACATGCAATTTTCGAAAATTGCGTTTTTACAATGCGTCACGCGACCGCTGCTGGCATTCCTGGCCGTCACGAAATTGCCGTCCACACGGCTTCAAATCGGCCGAAACAGGTGAACGGCGAGGAATAACGGCCGCCGGGCGAACAATGGGGGCGCGCCGGCGGCCGGAAGCGGAGGAAAGCGACATCCGGCGAATATCTCGCGCCTCTTCCTGCACCCAGAGGGACTCTCCAGTGACGTCCGGTTTCACTTTCACCAACGAACGAGCTGCTGGGTTGCGTAAGACGTAGAGAAGGCGTCTAGAATGCGAGTTTCAAACAATTGCCAATAGTGCCAGATGTCATCTCAACAACTGTCAATAAGATATGTAGGTTATGAACGTGAGAGGCAATTGAAATGTCCAGAATCCGTTCAAACGTCCGTTCGTTGAATACCGGAATTGACTAATGCAATTAAGATCGTTGATGCAGGCCAATCATATCGAACAAACAATTGCCAATAGTGCCAGATGTCATCTTAATAACTGTCAATAAGATATGTACTTTATGAACGTGAGAGGCAATTGAAATGTCCAAGTCCGTTCAAACGTCCGTTCGATGAATACCGGAGTTGACTGGTGCAATTAAGATAGTAGATGCAGGCCAATCATTACGAACAAACAATTGCCAATAGTGCCAGATGTCATCTCAACAAATGTCAATAATATATGTAGGTTATGAACGTGAGAGGCAATCGAAATGTCCGAATCCGTTCAAACGTCCGTTCGTTGAATGCCGGAGTTGACTGATGCATTTAAGATCGTAGATGCAGGACAATCACTTTGAACAAACAATTGCCAATAGTGCCAGATGTCATCTCAACAAATGTCAATAATATATGTAGGTTATGAACGTGAGAGGCAATCGAAATGTCCGAATCCGTTCAAACGTCCGTTCGTTGAATGCCGGAGTTGACTGATGCATTTAAGATCGTAGATGCAGGACAATCACTTTGAGCAAACAATTGCCAATAGTGCCTGATGTCATCTCAACAACAGTCAATAAGATATAGAGGTTATGAACGTGAGAGGCAATTGAAATGTCCAAATCCGTTCAAACGTACGTTCGTTGAATACCGGACTTGACTAATGCAATTAAGATCGTAGATGCAGGCCAATCATTACGAACAAACTATTGCCAATAGTGCTAGATGTCATCTTAACAACTGCCAATAAGATATGTAGGTTATGAACGTGAGAGGCAATTGAAATGCCCGAATCCGTTCAAACGTACGTTCGTTGAATACCAGAATTGACTGATGCCATTAAGATCGTAGATGCAGGCCAATCATTTCGAACAAACAATTGCCAACAGTGCCAGATGTCATCTCAACAACTGTCAATAAGATATGTAGAACCAATGTGATTGGCGAATTAGATGCGAAGTTAATTGGTATGCTGGATGGCTCGGGAAGGTGCTGTTACAAATACCCAAGTTATAATACTTTCTTAGGAGTAAGATTTTTTTATAGATGTTTCTGCATTGCGGCATTTGCACGAGGCTCACATACTTTCATTACAAATTCATTTGATTTGCACTATTTATTTTTCAATTAAATCCAACGCCCCGTTGCTCGAGTGTGTAAACTTTAAACGCAATTCATTACTTGAATCAATACCGCACCTTTCCCACCCTTATCTGGTTTATTCTTGCGTGCAACCTTCGCCGATCCCGCGAGTTCATCACGGCCTGCCATCGCCGCGCCGTTATCATCCCGCTTATCAGCCACCCCCACGTCCTCCCCATCGTTGCAAATAGATTCGCCGGCGCTGTCCTAGTTCTCAGAACACGGCGGGGGCTGTGGGGGTGCTACCGCAAGCGGCACGCTATTTCCAGATTTACCTGCGATAAGAGCCGGGGGCGGCGGTAGCCCCACCACCCCCCGCTTGACCCGCATGCGGACTTTTGTTCCCACAAGCGGTGGAGAAATTGCAGGGAATTAACCCACTTCTTTGGCGAAGCCCGAGGGGGCGTGGGGTTGGGGCCTTGGGGGGTGGGCGAGGGGTCGGTTCTTTAATGGTATGCGAAGTTGGAGGTTGCCCGTTGTAAAAATCTGTTTTTAATGGCAACCCGTATAATCACGCATCCCACTTCTGATATGTGAAATAGTCCCTATGTGGTTCAAAATAGGCAATTTCCCGCGATGTAATTGGGCCACACGGACAGTTTCGGTGGTATTTGTGTCAGGGGTGATGATGATTAAATCGGAGAGAGGGGGATGATTATTTAAAAAGATGTATAGGCTGGTGAAAACGGGTGATTCCTTGTTCTTGTGTTGTTCTTTAATGGTATGCAAAGTTGGAGGTTGTTCGTTGCAAAAATCTGTTTTTAATGGCAACCCGTACAATCACGCATCCCACTTCTGAAATGTGAAATAGTCCCTATGTGGTTCAAAATAGGCAATTTCCCGCGATGTAATTGGGCCACACGGACAGTTTCGGTGGTATTTGTGTCAGGGGTGATGATAATTATATCGGAGAGAAGGGGGGATGATTATTTAAAAATATGTATAGGCTAATGAAAACGGGTGATTCCTTGTTAAATTGTTTAAAACAAGCTTGCTCGTGTTGGCTAATGTCTGTTGGGGTAATCACAGGTTTTCAATTTTGTTGTTTTAATGGTTCCGAGTTATTAAATGTCATTTTGGCAGTTGTAGGTTATGGAATGCCATTTTGACAGTTGTAGGTTATGGAATTTGTCATGTTGACAGTTGAAGGTTATAGATTTGTTCTTTTGACAGTTGAAGTTTATGGAATGTGTCTTTTTGACAGTTATAGGTTATGAAATGTGTTATTTTGACAGTTGTAGGTTATGAAATGTGTCTTTTTGATGGTTATAGGTTATTGAATTTGTCATTTTGTCAGTTGAACGTTATGGAATTTGTCATTTTGGCAGTTGTAGATTATGACATGTGTCTTTTTGAGAGTTGTAGGTTATAACATGTGTCTCTTTGAGAGTTGTAGGTTATGACATGTGTCTTTCTGACAGTTGTAGGTTATGAAATATATCATTTTGATGGTTATAGGTTATTCAATTTGTGATTTTGTCAGTTGAACGTTATGGAATTTGTCATTTTGGCAGTTGTAGGTTATGAAATGTGTCTTTTTGACAGTTATAGGTTATGAGAAGTGTCATTTTGACAGTTGCACGTTAGCTTTTGTACAAATAGTTTGCTGCGCTGCCATTTTGTCGTGAACTCAGCGTGTCTGTTGTCTTGTTTTGCTTCGTGTAAGTGAATTACATGGGTTTTTTTTAATCTCTCACAACTTCCTGATTAATCTGCCAATTTAGCAACTTGCGAGGCGATTCTTGGATCAATTTGCGTTCCGGTTGTGCAACAAGCCGCCGGTTGTGCAATGTGCACCTTTTGTCTGCGCAAAAATCAGTCCAGCCAACCGCGAAGATCCGTGTCGCGCAATCGGACGGTGAAACCGTGGAATCGCGACACACTCCAATCCTCCGGCGGCCTAATCACTTCCCTTCTCCATGCTTTTCCGCATTTTTTCACGATTATTATTGTGCCCAAACCACAATGGACGGGTTGAATGTACCGCACATCCAGCATGCGGTGGTTAACCGATTTCAGCACTCGATTTTGCCTGGTATCGTGTAAAATCATAAACGAGCGCAGCCGTACATATAATAAGCGCCACGGCACCATGACTCTTTATCTCGGCAATTCTTCACTTCTTCGCCTTATCAGATCCTCGGCCGATCGTCGATAAGGAGAAAATTGTGACCCTGATATCGTTTTAATTACGGATCTGTGCGCGCGTGCCTTGCGCAAGCACCGTTCCGCGGCTTGAACCCCCACAAATCGGCCAAAAATGCGTCCTACTCGAAATAATCGCCGTTTTGCGCCCAATCTGGGCACCTTGCCCAACGCTCTTACAAAGGAAAAGAACAAACAGAAGCGCTGGCGAAACGCTCGTTAGCCGAAACTGGGGTAAACGGCCAAAATCGCCTAGAAACGCGTTGGCAACTGCATTAATGAACCGTCGATTTGGAAATTTTCACGAATCAAATCGCCGAGAATGTAGAAATGGGAATATTAAATAAATGCACGTAACTATCAATGCAACCATTATGTCTAAATTTGTAATTTTCAACTGCAATTGCCTAAATGAACAATTTGACACTTGTAGGTTATGGAATTTGTCATGTTGACAGTTGTAGGTTATGGAATTTATCAAGTTGACAGTTGTAGGTTATGGAATTTATCATGTTGACAGTTGTAGGTTATGATATTTGTTACGTAATCGAAGGACCAGGCGAGTTGTATCGCCAATGTAAATGAAAAGGTAATTAAAATTCGTAGGTTTGGAAATAACGTGGACTATAATTAATATGTAACAATAATAAATACACAACGATGTATACCGGTGAAGGTGACGAATTGAAGTCTCGTCTACTCTGCACTCTTACAGCTAGTTTTTGAGTTACTGGGGTGGGGCGCAATTTGAATTATGCACCGCGAGGGGTGGCTTGAAGATGGTCCCTGATTGGTGCGGCATTTCGTTTTGGTAAACCATGTTGCTACACTTGATTCTTACAATCCTTGGGTAATTCCTCTATCTGGAATTTCTGAGGATTCCTAATGCGGTGCAATAAATGTGTTTTGGATTTCCCGGTCGCTAATTATATTTGCCGAAGTGGCAATCCTTGCTCAATAAACAGCTTAAGGTGCCTATTGATCTTTATGCGCACCGTAATTTACTTAAGCACTTCTCGGTGAATATAATGGGCAGCTAATAGCCACTCCAATAACTCGTCTTTTCAATCTTAATACAAATGTGTCTGCTGCAATAAAAGCCAAATACCGAGAATACACTTTAAAACAGATTTGGGGTTCGACGCTGTGGAATAGCGCCGAAACAGTATTTGTTATGTTGCCAGTAGAAGGTTATGGAATTACTTATGTTGACAGTTGAAGGTTATGGTATTTGCCATTTTGACAGTTGGAGGTTATGGAATTTGTAATGTTGACAGTTGAAGGTTATGTAATTTGTCATTTTGACAGTTGTAGGTTATGAAATATGTCATTTAGACAGTTGTACGTTCGCTTTTCTTCAAATAGATGATAGTTTGGTGTGCGTTGAAAGTTTCCTCTTCTTGCATAAAGCATGCAGATTGTTTCATCAACCCTGAGGTGCTCCATTGGTATTTGGTGTCCACTCCAGCACTCCATTTAATTTGCGTTCTCCATTTCTCTGTTCGCAATCTTTTAGCATCGAGCCCAATCAATCGTCGGCGTCGTTCACAAATTGAGGCGCTTGTCATTACCTATTGATGGTGGCGGTTTGGGCCATTAGAGGACGAAGCCGCCGCTTAAATATTCATCAGCCGCCCCCCAAGAACCAAGAACGGGGGCAACGTCTTTACTGCGCGCGCCAGCGAAGGCGAGGGGACTTGCGTCGATAACGAGCTGGGGGGCGGTTTAATTGTTGCCGCCGCCGCGGTCAAGGGGCGCGGGGGGCGGCGGCCGGAACGACTTCCGCTGCGGTCACGCAAATGCACCCACCCACCCCAAACACAAATACGCGGGGAGTTACAGATGGGGAAGTTTCCCGTCAATGCTGATGGGGAAAAAATGTGCGGAAGTGCGTCAGGGGGGCGGCGTTCTTGGGCCACTTCCGAAGTAACGAGTCACGGGAAAGTTTAGTCGATTACCTGTTTGCTAAGGGCACTGATGAGGCCGTTAATCAATTATTGTGTCGTTAGATGGCGACTCACTTGCGCACGGTTAGTTATACAGATTAGCATTTGTGCAAATTTGGTTGCCCATCATTTAAAACACAAACACTAGTAGTTGCTTACAAGATTCATTATCGGAAATGAAATATTGAAAATCCCATTTACTTAATATAAAATTGAACCGACGCCGTTACTTAATGATATATGCAATAAATGTGTCAACACATAAATTATCGACGACTACTTTATGAGCCTGTCGTCTTAAAATTTAAATATAACAAGCAGTTAATCGCGTTTCTTAATGTATTTAAAGTAGTTGCTTACGGATATGCATTTTCGGAAATAAAAAATTGAAAATCCCATTTACCTTAATATAAAATTAAACCGAGGCCGCTGGTTAATGATATAAGCAATAAATGTGTTAACACATAAATTATCGACGACTACTTTATGACTGTCTCTTCAAAATTTAAACTAGATGCTAGACGACTAGCAGTTAATTACGTTCTTAAAGTATGTAAAGGGACTAGAAAATACACCTTAAAGGATTTATGAACCTAATGGTTTCAATGCAAACGGATTTTAGGTTTACTTGCGACTCTAAGAGTCACAAGTACAAATTTTAGTTAAACGGAATATTCAATAATTTATTTTTGAAATTTCAAATTTGCCAATTTGTTTAATTATGTCCCAAGGGTCCTCAGAAAACGTTTATAATAATAATAATAATAATAATAATAATAATAATAATAATAAGTCTTTGTTCACTGAGCCATTTTATAACGGATGTTTAGTGCATAATTGTTGTTACACCCTGTATATATATATATATATATATATATATAAGAAAATACTGTCTAACACTCGAATGCTACAGACACTTCAATCATATTCCACAGTAAAATTTAACAATTCATGCCGGTTCGTGTGTGAGCCCGTTTCTGTTGTGCATTTGTGCCGTTTTTGGGGTCAAGTTTTCCGGTACATATGAATAGAATAACCCCACCCCCCCCTTAATCATAGGTCAGTCAAGTTCGTCAGTGTCCATTGCCTCATTCCGATGTAATGATAAAATCTAATTGCACGCGAGTAATTGCTTTAGCCTCATATTATCATAAGTCATGATAAAAAAATAACAACAGAAAAATAAAAATACGGACGCAATTCAATTTAGATTATTTATTATTTAGTTTGTGGGACGAAATTCGTATAGGAGATTATATTCGTGTACAGTACACCTGAAACTAATTCTCCTGAAAATGTGACAAAGTTTCAGTATTAAATAAGGGAGAAAATCAAACACATCACTTTCTGAATTGACAAGTATTGGTTAGCTATTACTGAAATTCCTGAAAATTTATTATTTGCAAATTTGATATTAGATTCGTATATAGTACACCTGAAACTAATTTTGCTGAAAATTTGACAAAGTTTCAGTATTAAATAAGGGAGATAATCAAATTGTAAATAAATAGTGTATGGTAATTAATTTCGGGGAAACCCTGTATATGAATGAAGCGCGTCAATTATAAATTACGAGGCACTCTGCATATTTTCAAATATTTTATAAATTCGCTGAATGCTGAAAATTGTTGAAAACACCCTGTACATTCTCAGTTATTTATCTCAAATGGATTCAATTTTCGTTTTGTTGGCACACTGTGTATGTTGCATTGCGTAATTTGTAATATCCTCATAATCAATCCTGCGGTAAATCCAAATGTTTCCTGATTTCTTGGCTCGTGCTTATTTATCCTGTGTACGAATGCAACGTGTTAACTGTAAATTACGAGACACCCTGTATATTTTGAAATATTTTTTAATACGTCTCTGCACACCTTTTGCATTCAAAAGGAAGAGTGAATTAGACAGCAGCTTCAGAGTGGTCTCTATTTCTTTAAACACCCTGTATATTGTCAGTCAATTAATTTCAATCGGATCTAATTTTCGCTTAGCTGCCGATAACAATTAATTATTCAAGTTAACATAAATATTACTCATTTTTTGTAGTCGAGTTATTCTGGGACACTCTGTATACGTTGCATTGCGTGATTAGTTATTCTGTCATAATTAAGACTGCGTACAAATATTTATGCATTTCTTGGCTGGTAATTATTTTCGGGAACACTCTGTATATGAATGCAGTGCGTCTATTGTAAATTACGAGGCACTCTGTATATTTTCATTCATTCAAAGGGAAGACTGAATAAGACGGCAGCTTCAGAATAGTCTGTATTTCTTGAAACACCCTGTATATTGTCAGTCAATTAATTTCAATTTGATTAAATTTTCGTTTTGTTGCCAATAACAATTAATTATTTAAATTAACGTAAACATTGCTCATTATTTGTAGCTATTTTTATATTGGAAGGCACCCTGTATATGATGCATCCCGTAATTTGTTAAGACGTTAAGCGTGTTATTACCTTTAATTTACGAAACGCCCTGTACGTTTATATATATATATATATATATATATATATATATATATATATATATATTTTTTTTTTGCTTTAATACGTAATGTATGAATTCAACATTTACTTGGTGGTAATTTTCGGAACACCTTGTATATGAATGCGGCACATCAACCGTAATTTACGAGACACCCTGTATGGTTATAAATATTTCCTTAATACGTCTCTGCACAACTTTTGCATTCATTGACTGATTTATTTCGGGCCCCTCTGTATATGTTGCACCACGTAATTTGATATGCCGACACCCTGTATATGAATGTAGCGTGTCGACTGTAATTTACGAGACGCCCTGTACGTTTATAATTATGCTTTAATACGCAATGTTTGCTGTCAACATTAGCTTGGTTGATAGTTTCGGTACACCCTGTATACGAATGTGGCACGTCAATTGTAATTTAGGAGACACCCTGTACGTTTATAAATATATCTTTAATGCGCAACCTTTGCATTCAACAATTACTTGATTGGCATATTCGGTACACCCTGTATACGAATGTGGCACGTCGACTGTATATTACGAGACACCCTGTACGTCTATGAATATTTAAATAATACTCTCCTAGGCAACATTTGCATTTAAAACTAACTTGGTTTTATTTTTCGAGACTCCCTGTATACAAATTTAGCTTGTCACTTGTTATGCCGCCATGTTTAATCGTATTAAGTTATGCCTGTGATTATTTTGGTTACTGATCATCCTGTAGATAGATTTTGAGGTTCACGGTCCACCCGATGGTGGCGCAGTCGGTGCTTCGCTGTCACAACTGTCACGTCAGATTCGACTGCTCCTCCGTTACACTCAATTTTGCGAAAAATTCGATCGCCACGAGCCGATCACGAGTGGCTATCCTTCGAAATAGTGTTATCCGCGAGTTTTGTGCATATTGGCAAGGTTCGAAATCAACGCGCCGATTTGGAATCTTCTTCGGAACTTTTGTATTACTCTGGTTTGCCATGACAATAATAAGACACGAGAGCCGCCGAAGGTCGCCGAAGCCAAACACGAAGAAGACTTGCACGCAAATTTGCATCAGAAGACTAAAACTTCGGAAATTTTCTTGGTTTTGGATGAATATGTAAGTGATAGATGTGTAATTAATTGATTAGCTTAAATTAATCATTATTTCAAATAAGAAACTAGAAGCAGATATTGAGAACGACAATATTTCACACGAAATTGTGATGAAGTTTACTATTTAACATTTCCGTTCTTTTACATTATACTTCCAGTTTCTACTGAAAACATATTTAATTTGATATTAGATTCGTGTACAGTACACCTGAAACTAATTCTCCTGAAAATTTGACAAAATTTCAGTATTATATAAGGGAGAAAATCAAACACTTAACTTTCAGAATTGACAAGTATTGGTTAGCTATTACTGAAATTTCTGAAAATTTATTTTTTGCAAATTTGATATTAGATTCGTGTACACTACACGTGAAACTAATTCTCCTGAAAATTTGACAAAATTTCAGTATTATATAAGGGAGAAAATCAAACACTTAACTTTCAGAATTGACAAGTATTGGTTAGCTATTACTGAAATTTCTGAAAAATTATTTTTTGCAAATTTGATATTAGATTCGTGTACAGTACACCTGAGACTAATTCTCCTGAAAATTTGACAAAGTTTCAGTATTAAATAAGGGAGAAAATCAGAAAGAGAAACTTTCTTTCTGATAGAAGAAGTCAAATTAATAAACTGTTTACGTTTATTAGAAATTACAGTTCACAAAGTTAAATTTAAATTGCAAGCCAGCAACACTTAATTAATAATTCTCATTCCTATATGAATATACAGCGTTTGCAGTTTTATGTAAACTGAATTTAAATTTGGTATTTAATTTTTCAGGGCAACTAGAACTGTCCAAGGTGAATCATGAGCCAAGATCTTTCGACGTTACGTACAATTACTACCAAAAGAAAAGTGGGACAACACTTAAGGCTGATGCATACATTTCTTACGCGACGCAACGCTACGCTGTGACAATGCTGCCGCTGTGGGCTTTTTCGAATGCACATTGAAACTGCCCATAGCGATAGCATTGCTATAGCGTAGCGTTGCGTCGCGTAGGAAATCTATGAATCAGCCTTTATAACGAATTTTGCTTTAATTTAGTTGTTATTTATAAAATAACAACTAATAACAAAATATTTTTTAAAATTTAAAAATAACTAATAAATTCAACTGTTTTATATTCATGATACCAGTTTGAATTATATTATTTATTTACTTGTTATTGTTGGCTTTTAAAAATAGTTAATAGTACAAAACAAAAACTGTCCCATTTTTTTATGGCCGTAACTGTACCCTTGTGGGGGCATTGTGGACGCCCCCACGTTTGCCCTTTACATGCTCACTTGCTAATTTTATAACTCATCTTTCAGTATAGTGCCGTGTTTTCTCGAACACACTTTGGGATTACCTTCCCAAGTTGTTCGAATGCGTTTCGGGTTTAGGGTAATTATCGCGAGTGTGCGTTCGGATTACCTTCCGACGTTAAATTTAGCTAAAGTAATTAAAGCGGCTACACATCCTTGTTTTGTTGACTTGGAAGTGGCCCAAACTAAATCAAAAATATGCATAGTAGTGTTCGGGTTTGGTTGATTTGGATACCGTTTCGGGGGGTTGGTGCGCCCTGGCAAACCTCCCCCATCCACGCCCAGGCAGCTCCGAAGAGGCACAGCAGATTTCTGGATCTTCGCCAATTCAACTTTAAAAAGTCAATTTAAGGTAGGTCTTTTTTTGAGAAGAGCTCCAAGACGCCCCACAGTGAGTACCGCTTTTCGATTTATCCACACAGTTAGGGGTTTCCTTGCAAGGTTTTCTGAGAGCGCACAAACCTTGCAGCCGCCTGTTAGCTTAGCTTTGCACCAAAATTGCGCCCTAGTATAAGTAAAAGTGCGTCTTTTCAGTGAGCAGGGTTTTTCTTACAGTTGCCCCTTTTGTGTATTTGTGTGTTGTCGGCGCCATTTCTCACAGCAAGAGACGCACTATAAAGGTTTAGTGTTTGATCAGTCCTCTGTAATGCGCCCAATTATTGTCGTCGTGACTTCAAAACAGCGCCCGTGCATCCAGTTAGGGTTTTTTCTCCACATCTATAGTTTAATTTTGGTTGTAACGATGCACATTAAACAGATAGGGTTTTTTTCTCCACGGATTTTCTATTAATCCGTACGCCAATACCAATAAAGTGCATACGCTGCACATTTAACCATTGTACACTATGTACACAGTACTTGTTTCTTGCAAGTAGTGTGTACTCAGTACTTGTGTGTTACAAGTACAAACAATAAAGAGTACCCAGTACTTGTTTGTTAAACGGCCCGTACACCATGCAATCTGTTGTACGATAAGTTGTACTGCATTTCGCAGAAACAATCAGTATAACAACTTGGTAATTGAGCGAGTGAGTGAGTGAGTGAGTGAGTGAGTGAGTGAGTGAGTGAGTGAGTGAATGAATAAGATAGAGAGAAAGAATGAATGAGTGAGAGGAGTAGAGGAGTAAGTGAGTGAGTGAGTGAGTGGTGAGGGATTTGGTGAGTGGGTGAGTGAGTGTTTGAGTGAGTAAGGAAATGAGAGAGAGAGAGAGAGAGAGAGCGAGAAAGAGATAATGAATGAGTTAGAGGATGAGTGAATGGGTGAGTGAGTGGGTGAGTGAGTGAGTGAGAGAGTGAGTGAAGAATGACTGAATATGAGTGAGTAAGTATGTTCAGATCGTTCGTGTTTGAGGGTGAAATACCTATCAACTTGTTGTGCTCATTATTTCTCAGATCTGCAGTACAACTTGTCGTACAACAGATTGCATAGTATGTATGGACCGTTTTACACGTACAAGTGCGAACAATAAAAGATACGCAGTACTTGATTATTGCAAGTACAATCTATAGAATGTACACAGTACTTGTTTATTGCAAGTACAACCATTAGAATGTCCACTCCACAGTACTTGTTTGTTCAAGTACGAACTATAGAATATATGTAGTACTTGTTTATCGCAAGTACGAACTATATAATTGTCCATTGTTTCAAATTTGTTGTCCTGCAGATTTGTTACTGAAGACTGAAGAATGTGACATTGCGGCCGAAATGTACATTCAGTTGGATAAAATATTCTGAAAAAGGTGTCTTTTCTTCTTCCACATCATCGTTTAATAGAATTTTTCTTTCAGGTACCCAATAACATGGGCAAAATAGGGCTCCGAGCGTTATTTGTTAATAGCTTACTAATCGATATTTATTGGTACTTTTAATAGACAGAGTATTGATTTTGCGTCGTCCTTTATTACTTCCTTGTAAAGTTTTCTAGGTAGTAATTCTAATATGACATAATATACTATATGAAATTTGTGTTTAGTATATCTCAAGCTAATTCTCCTGAAAATTTGACAAAGTGTCAGTATTAAATAAGTGAGAAAATCTAAAGTATAACTTTCAGTACTGACAAGCATGGGTTAGCTGTTACTGAAATTTCTGAAAATTTATTAGTTGCAAATTTGATATTAGATTCGTGTACAGTAGAAAATAACTAGGAGAAAATACTTCTAGTTTTCATAGATTTGTACAAATTATGAAAACTAAATTATAATTGCAAAAGAATTAACGTCCTCCCTTAATATTAATTGTAAAGACGTTCGTTCATATACTACATTTTTATGAATATATATATTTGCGCGCCTGGCGCCCCCACCACATAAACCCGGCGCGTCCGCCGGCGCCTCCACTATATATACCCGACGCCTCCACCATATATACCCGACGCCTCCACCATATATACCCGGCGCCTCCACCATATATACCCGGCGCCTCCACCATATATACCCGGCGCCTCCACCATATATACCCGGCGCCTCCGCCTTATACACCCGGCGGCTCCACGATATACACCGAACGCCCCCACCAAATGCAAATTTGATATTAGATTCGTGTACAGTACACCTGAAACTACTTCTCCTGAAAATTTGACAAACTTTCAGTATTAAATAAGGGAGAAAATCAAAACTTAAATTTCTGCATTGACATGTATTAGTTATCTGTTACTGAAATTTCTGAAAATTTATAATTTGCAACTTTTATATTAGATTCGTGTACAGTACACCTGAAACTACTTCTCCTGAAAATTTGACAAACTTTCAGTATTAAATAAGGGAGAAAATCAAAACTTAACCTTTTGCATTAACAAGTATTAGTTATCTGTTACTGAAATTTCTGAAAATGTATAATTTGCTAATTTTATATTAGATTCGTGTACGGTACACCTGAAACTAATTCTCCTGAAAATTTGATAAACTTTCAGTATTAAATAAGGGAGAAAATCAAAACTTAGATTTCTGCATTGACATGTATTAGTTATCTGTTACTGAAATTTCTGAAAATTTATAATTTGTAAATTTGATATTAGATTCGTGTACAGTACACATGAAACTACTTCTCCTGAAAATTTGACAAACTTTCAGTATTAAATAAGAGAGAAAATCAAAACTTAACTTTCTGCATTGACATGTATTAGTTATCTGTTACTGAAATTTCTGAAAATTTATAATTTGCAATTTTTATATTAGATTCGTGTACAGTACACCTGAAACTACTTCTCCTGAAAATTTGACAAACTTTCACTATGAAATAAGGGAGAAATTCAAAACTTAACTTTCTGCATTAACAAGTATTAGCTATCTGTTACTGAAATTTCTGAAAATTTATAATTTGCAAATTTTATATTAGATTCGTGTACAGTACACCTGAAACTAGTTCTCCTGAAAATTTGACCAACTTTCAGTATTAAATAAGGGAGAAAATCAAACACTTAAGTTTCAGCATTGTCAAGTATCGGTTCACAATTACTGAAATTTCTGAAAATTGATAATTTTCAAATTTAATATTAGATTCGTGTACACTACACCTGAAACTAATTCTCCTGAAATTTTTTCAAAGTTTCAGTATTAAATAAAAGAGAAAATCAAACACTTAACTTACTGCACTCACTAGTATTGCTTAGCTGTTACTGAAATTTCTGAAAATTTATAATTTGTAAATTTGATATTAGATTCGTGTACAGTACACCTGAAACTAATTCTCCTGAAAATTTGCCAAAGTTTCAGTTTTTAATAAGGGAGAAAATCAAACACTTAACTTTTTCAATTGATAAGTGTGGATTAGCTATTACTGAAATTTATGAAAATTTATTTTTTTGCAAATTTGATATCAGATTCGTGTACAGTACACCTGAAACTAATTCTCCTGAAAATTTGACACAGTTTCAGTATTAAATAAGGGAGCAAATCAAACACATAACTTTCAGAATTGATAAGTATTGGTTAGCTATTACTGAAATTTCCGAAAATTTATTTTTTGTAAATTTGATATTAGATTCGTATACAGTACACCTGAAACTAATTCTCCTGAAAATTTGAAAAAGTTTCAGTTTTGAATAAGGGAGAAAATCAAACACTTAACTTTCTCAATTGATAAGTGTGGATTAGCTATTACTGAAATATATGAAAATTTATTTGTTGCAAATTTGATATTAGATTCGTGTACAGGACACCTGAAACTAATTCTCCTGAAAATTTGACAAAGTTTCAGTATTAAATAAGGGAGAAAATCAAACACTTAACTTTCTCAATTTACATGTATGGATTAGCTATGACTGAAATTTTTGAAAACTTATTATTTTCAAATTTTATATTAGATTCGTGTACAGTACACCTGAAACTAATTCTCCTGAAAATTTGACAAAGTTTCAGGATTAAATAAGGGAGAAAATCGAACACTTAACTTTCTCAATTGATAAGTGTGGATTAGCTATTACTGAAATTTATGAAAATTTATTTTTTGCAAATTTGATATTAGATTTGTGTACAGTACACCTGAAACTAATTCTCCTGAAAATTTGACAAAGTTTCAGTATTAAATAAGAGAGAAAATTAAACACTTAACTTTCTCAATTGACAAGTATGGATTAGCTATTACTGTAATTTCTGAAAATTTATATTTTGTAAATTTTATATTAGATTCGTGTACAGTACACCTGAAACTAATTCTCCTGAAAATTTGGCAAAGTTACAGTACTAAATAAGGGAGAAAATCAAACACTTACCTTTCTCAATTGACAAGTATGCATTAGCTATTACTGAAATTTCTGAAATTTTCTTATTTGCAAATTTGGTATTAGATTTGTGTACAGTACACCTGAAACTAATTCTTCTGAAAATTTGACAAACTTAGTCAAAGTTTGTCAAACTTTGACTAACTTTGACAAGTTAGTCAAAGTTATCTCTCTCTCAGTATTAAATAAGGGAGAAAATCAAACACTTAACTTTCTCAATTGATAAGTATGGATTAGCTATGACTGAAATATCTGAAAATTTAATTTTTGCAAATTTGATATTATAATCATGTACAGTACACCTGAAACTAATTCTTATGAAAATTTTACAACTTTTACCTTAATTAAGTAATTTCTTACGTCTGTTGCATGATATGCATGACACTTTATAACCTATAACTGTTAAATGACACTTTTTGTAACTAACAAATTATTAAAATGACACTTTTCATTACCTACAACTGTCAAAATGACACATTTGATTACCTACAACTGGCAAAAATGACACGTTTAATAACCTATAGCTGTCAATATGACAGATTCTATAACCTCCAACTGTCAAAATGACATAATTTACAACTATCACAACCAATCTACTATTATGAAATAACACTATTACACAACTTATAACTGTGAAAATGACCAGTTGTATGGACACCTTGTAAATGTCTTAATTTGCGAATAACCTTTCTATAAAATTTAACGTGGGAGAAAATACATTGCATTATATACCTTAATTAAGCATTTTCTTACGTCTATTGGACCGCCAAATTGTAAGTACGTGATCGATGGTGGCAAAAAAAGCGGCAATACAATATTTACGCAGAAACAGCTAGTTAATTAATGGTTTAATGCTCCTTAAACACTACAGCGCTGTAAATTTAGACCAATGAATTATGCATTGTAATTTCTAGAAAGTGACGAATCTGGTAGCACGCAATTACATTCGCGCAATTGACGGGTTTTTTTAAAGCATTATTCTCACGCAAAAGGTACATAAATTCGCCATTATTTCATGGTATTGTAATGATTCATTTTACCTGACTCATTGAACGACATATATAAGTGACAATAGAATATTTGCTTGTTTCAAAAATGTCTGCAATAATTTCACCATTATTTCATGTTATTTTGATGATTCATTTTACCAATTTCACCATTATTTCATGTTATTATGACGATTGAATTTACCTGATACAATGCAGATTTATAAGTGACATTTTCTTGTTTCGCGCGAAATAATTTCACCATTATTTTATGGTATTATGATGATTCATACACCTGACTAATTGCAGATTTATAAGTGGCAAAAAAATATTTGCTTACTTCGCTTAAAACTTTTAAATTATTTCATTAAAGGTTTTGAGCCCGGCGCATCCACCAGAATTCGTCATGGTGGATGCGCCGGGCTCAATAGCCTCAGGTTCTTGTAATGTGCACCACGACATATGTAGATGCCTATCGATTGTGTAAACATCTTTAATAATTCACGGTAATGTGTCCGCACTGGGCTATCTAAATCATCTGCGCTCTGGTAAATTAAATCACAATGTGAATCTAAAACGAATGTTTAAGCTATAATCGAGTTGTATTATAGTACTTACTACGATTATATTGCAAAGACACATGTATGGTTGCGAAATACAAAATTAACTTAGCAGCGAAATTTGAGCTCCTTGTGAATGTCTGTGAGATAATTATTTCCCACTTTATCAGTAGATGAAAAGATCGCCCCCCAATATTTTGCCCTGGCCTTTGCTTTTGCTACTGTTAAAATTGGAAATATATTTTTAATGGTGTTCAATTGTATTGTCAAGTATTGTTCAATGACTATCAGGAGGATTCGCAATTGATAATGCAAGTCTAACGTCTATTTTATGATACATTTAAGAGATTAAAAAATATACTTCTGAAGTAATAAATAAAATTATTCCTCATCGTAATCCTATTGATACTGTATAAGTATGTGAGCCTTGAAAAGTTCCTTCTCAGGAAGTTATTTATAACCACCTTTTACCAATTATAAATAAAACAAACAAACAAACTTTTTGTCATAGTTTCGTCCTTTTTGGTTATTAATATATTTTTGTATTGTTTTCTTCCTTCTTTATTGGAGTACTTACTAGTATTGTTTAGATATAAAGATATTTTGTTGTTTTTATTATTTTTAAACTATAGTCAAATAATATTAAGTGATACTAACCAAGTAATTTATAATTGGAAATAATTATTTTAAAAATTCGTTTCTTAATTTTGTATTTACAACCCTACATTGCTCCCTGCATTATTATTATCCACGGTTTATTTTTCTGATTGCTTCTGAGATCTGATCACGCCAAGGGGAAAAAACCCTCTTTATTCCACTGAAAACGGCGCCGTTAATTAACCTGTCCGGTGCCGAAATAGACGAAGGTAGGCGGGAGTTGACCTCAGCCCAGCCACACACACAGGCATGTATAATGTCTGTATACGTATATACATGTATATATACATGTATAGGTCTGTGGCCACACGCCACGAGCAACGTCCTCTTTACAGCCACTCAAACACAATAAAAAACCGTAAGGCACGTGGGGGTTGCGATATGCAAATTATTTCGGCATGATATGCGTATGCATGGGGGTGTTTATGGTGGCCCTATCGAAGGTTACGATCTGCAGAACCAAGGTTTCGCCCAGCAAAAATATGCAGAAATTGGCAATTAATCAGGCAAACGTTTTATTACAGTCGCGTGAAAACGTTTGCAAACGCGACACGCTTATTGATTTCTTCAAAATTAAATATTAATTTTTGAAATTTTTTTGCTTAAGAAGACATTTTTCACATTGTATCTCAAAAACGAAACCCTCCACGACCCGTAGTTATAGGGTTTTTTTGTTCTTAAAATACGACACCCTGTGTTTGAAAATCCTAACGTTATACGCTCCAAATTAGTTTTTTTTTTCTTAAAATTAAGCCTTTTAACGACTCCAGAAAAGCTAATACTAAAAATCAACGATTCGAAAAGTTTTTTAATGATCAATTGTTCGAAAAAATGCATTGTTCAAATTTTTACAATGATTCAAAATTAAAGGTTTTTTTTCGCAAATAAATGTTTGCTAGTAAATCCTTCGCAAAGCAATTTTTCTAATAATCAATTGACAATAAAAAGTTCTTATCAACGATTCGAAATGTTTTTTTAGTAATCAATTGTTCGAAAAAATGCATGGTTTATATTTTAATGATTCCAAATTTAAGATTTTTTTTCGTAAATAAATGTTCAATAGTAAATCCTTAGCAAACCAATTTTTGTAATTATAAATTGACAATCAACGATTATAGACTAAATATTATTTCAATTAACACATAAGCACCACGACCAGAGATTTAAAGTCGGAGCCTAAATTTCGTTGCCCCTGCATTAACCCACATACCCAAATAATGTGCTCACGAAAACAATTATATAAAAGTAACGTTATTTTGAATAATGTAGTAAGTAAATTCACCACACTTTCACCTCGACTCGGTGTTAGCTAGTATTGGTAATAGGCGTATACATTATTCAATTTGGACTAAAAGATCGCTCAGTTACTCAATATAAAACACAATTTCGCATAAAATAATCAATTTTCAGAATCTTTGATTCATTTATGATACCCATTAGTTAAGTTTTAAGAGTCTGGTCTAAAATTTTAAAATTCTTTTGTTAAATTTTGCAGTATTTTGTTCAATTTCAAGAGTCTTATGTTCAATTTTCAGAATCTTTGATTCAATTATCAGAGCCGTTAGTTCAGTTTTAACAGTCTGTTGTACAATTTTAAAAGTATTTAGTTCAATTTCGACGTATTTTGTGCAATTTTGAGATATTTTGTTCAATTTTGAGAGTTTTTTGTTCAATTCTGAGAGTCTTTTGTTTAATTTTCAGAATCTTTGATTCATTTATAAGAGCCGTTAGTTGAGTTTTGTGAGTATTTTGTTCAATTTTGATGGATCTTTTATTTAATTTTGAGAGTCTTTTGTTCAGTTTTGAGAGTGTTCTGTTCAATTGTTCACTCATCAATCTGAGGATATGGTTGGTTCAATCTTGACCACGTCCCATTCGGAATAATATTATCAAATTTAGTTTTTTTCTTCAATTTTGATTTATCGAAAATATTATGCATTTTAAAACAAGCTTTGCTTTCTTACAAAACTTCTGTGGTAGTTTAAGAACAAATTTTTTCCCAAAAAAAAATCTTTATAAAAACTTTCAGCTTCTTATCAAAGCAGCCCAAGAGTCATTAAATATTTTCTACGTGTTATTTCTATCAAATCTGTGTGTTTCATTGGTGTTTGTCAATTAAATCCAATGAAACTCGCGTTTTGAAACACTTTTGGCGAACCGAGGCGCGCTTCCGGTCTGCACGCTCGCTTTTCACCTCGATGCCACACATGAACGCCCCCGCAGCGCACACATCTCATCAGCGCAGAAAACTAAAACTCACCGATATTTGTGTAGTGGATGGCGGGATATATACGGGGTGGACGAGAAAATCCTCACTCGAGATCTGGCATGTCTGCCCTGTGAAACTCTGCAACTTGCGGGGAGAGCGATCGGAGAACTGGCGGTCGCGTGGTGTTTGGGGCCGGGGGTCAAGCAGCACTGACCACGGCTCGGCACGCGCTCCCTCCCACCAGGGCCGGACACGCTTGAGAGGGTGCCCCCCCTGCAAAGCAGTGCCATCGATTTTTTATTTACATACACACCCACGCCAGAAACTTACGGCAGGCGTTGACGGAAAAAAAAATCTCAGATCGCCTGCGTTGCTTCGTTAATTATCAATTACAAGCGCATTGCGTGATGGCAATTAAATTCGAGTTAACTGGCGCCAAAACGTTTTGCTTGTGCACCCGATTAGCAAGAGAAAGTGACAAGAAAAGTGCACACGGCGAGGGTGGAGCACGTTTAATAGAAACGGTGACATAATAGAACCTTGCGGGATACCACCTCCCAATGTACCCTATAATCGCCCCGTTGAACGAATTTAAAAAAAATTAGCAGAAAAGCCGCTTTTCATACATTATCACAGCTCATTAAAAATATCAGTGTCATTTATAATGACACTGAATGATGATACAGTAATGCCAATTCCGAAGGCGTCGCGACGTCTATGAACATGCCTTACGCGTAAAAAATTGCCTGTTTCGTTATCTAAATCAAAGTTTAATCATCCACCTCATATTTCTCGGAACTGGGTCGAAACGTGGCGGTGATTAGTGGGGGGTGACAGAGTGGAGCCTTGGGGTGGAGAAATCGCCATTTCGCAACTAGCCAAGGTGAAAAATTAATCGGGGACGCGTTTGATCCAGATAGGGTGCCCTGAAATTACTCACATCTTGACACGCGACGTTGATTGATCAGATGCAATAGTAAAGAGTTGCTTGCAGGGGCGGATGAGCACACATAGACAGGTATCTATACATAGACAGGTACATAGACAGGTACATAGTAGATAGACAGGTATAGACAGGCTAGGCATAGAGTGGTCTCCTAGCCCTAGAGTCTGCCCCAGAGTCTCCTAGCCCTAGCGGTTCTCGAGATATGCGCCCTCAAAGTTGGGAAATTAAAAAAAATAGCAAAAAAGGGCTATTAAAATTAAACTTCTAAACGAACTCTCCAATCTCGATGCCGATAGTCTCATTCGATTCAGGGGACTCATACGGTTCATACCAGACCACACTTGATATACTTTGGAAGACGTTTTAATTTTCGAAATTTTCGAAAATGACGCGTTTTTTGCCATCTCGATGAAATTCCATTTCGAGAACGCCTTAACCGATTTGGACGAAATTTTGAGGGGTCATAGAGAGCCCAAATACAAGCACAATGAGCCATAATGGGCCCCCTTGCGCCATCGCGTTTGTACAGGGTGGCCTTAAGAAGAGGTAAATATTTAAAAAAAAAACGTACTTTTTTCACGAAAAGCGTAATAACTCGGGGAGTTGTGGGAGTACGAGAATGGACGAGTGCTCAAAATATGCGCCACATATGGGGCTAAGTCCCCATAAAAAGATTTGAAAATGTGCCGCTTGGCAGAGCGCCCAGCAGGGAAAACGTAAAATCGATGATTTTCCGATCAAATCGACTAAAAAAAAAATCCGAAAAAGCGCGATTTTTCGACTTGCTCCAAATGACCTTAGAGGCACATGCCTAGACTAATTGGACCCTCCCGATTCCAATGAGCACACATTCAGCCTCCTAGCCCCAGCAGTTCTCGAGATATGCGCCCTCAAAGTTGGGAAATTTAAAAAAATAGCAAAAAAGGGCTATTAAAATTAAACTTCTAAACGAACGGTCCAATCTCGATGCCGATAGTCTCATTCGATTCAGGGGACTCATACGGTTCATACCAGACCACACTTGATATACTTTGGAAGACGTTTTAATTTTCGAAATTTTCGAAAATGACGCGTTTTTTGCCATCTCGATGAAATTCCATTTCGAGAACGCCTTAACCGATTTGGACGAAATTTTGAAGGGTCATAGAGGGCCCTAATACAAGCACAATGAGCCATAGTGGGCCCCCTTGGGCCATCGCGTTTGTACAGGGTGGCCTTAAGAAGAGGGAAATATTTGCAAAAAAAAGGTACTTTTTTCACGAAAAGCGAGATAACTCGGGGACTTGTGGGAGTACGAGAATGGACGAGTGCTCAAAATATGCGCCACATATGGGGCTAAGTCCCCATAAAAAGATTTGAAAATGTGCCGCTTGGCAGAGCGCCCAGCAGGGAAAACGTAAAATCGATGATTTTCCGATCAAATCGACTAAAAAAAAAATCCGAAAAATCGCGATTTTTCGACTTGCTCCAAATGACCTTAGAGGCACATGCCTAGACTAATTGGACCCTCCCGATTCCAATGAGCACACATTCAGCCTCCTAGCCCCAGCGGTTCTCGAGATATGCGCCCTCAAACTTGGGAAATTTAAAAAAATAGCAAAAAAGGGCTATTAAAATTAAACTTCTAAACGAACGGTCCAATCTCGATGCCGATAGTCTCATTCGATTCAGGGGACTCATACGGTTCATACCAGACCACACTTGATATACTTTGGAAGACGTTTTAATTTTCGAAATTTTCGAAAATGACGCGTTTTTTGCCATCTCGATGAAATTCCATTTCGAGAACGCCTTAACCGATTTGGACGAAATTTTGAGGGGTCATAGAGGGCCCAAATACAAGCACAATGAGCCATAGTGGGCCCCCTTGGGCCATCGCGTTTGTACAGGGTGGCCTTAAGAAGAGGGAAATATTTGCAAAAAAAAGGTACTTTTTTCACGAAAAGCGAGATAACTCGGGGACTTGTGGGAGTACGAGAATGGACGAGTGCTCAAAATATGCGCCACATATGGAGCTAAGTCCCCATAAAAAGATTTGAAAATGTGCCGCTTGGCAGAGCGCCCAGCAGGGAAAACGTAAAATCGATGATTTTCCGATCAAATCGACTAAAAAAAAAATCCGAAAAATCGCGATTTTTCGACTTGCTCCAAATGACCTTAGAGGCACATGCCTAGACTAATTGGACCCTCCCGATTCCAATGAGCACACATTCAGCCTCCTAGCCCCAGCAGTTCTCGAGATATGCGCCCTCAAAGTTGGGAAATTTAAAAAAATAGCAAAAAAGGGCTATTAAAATTAAACTTCTAAACGAACGGTCCAATCTCGATGCCGATAGTCTCATTCGATTCAGGGGACTCATACGGTTCATTCCAGACCACACTTGATATACTTTGGAAGACGTTTTAATTTTCGAAATTTTCGAAAATGACGCGTTTTTTGCCATCTCGATGAAATTCCATTTCGAGAACGCCTTAACCGATTTGGACGAAATTTGGAGGGGTCATAGAGGGCCCAAATACAAGCACAATGAGCCATAGTGGGCCCCCTTGGGCCATCGCGTTTGTACAGGGTGGCCTTAAGAAGAGGGAAATATTTGCAAAAAAAAGGTACTTTTTTCACGAAAAGCGAGATAACTCGGGGACTTGTGGGAGTACGAGAATGGACGAGTGCTCAAAATATGCGCCACATATGGGGCTAAGTCCCCATAAAAAGATTTGAAAATGTGCCGCTTGGCAGAGCGCCCAGCAGGGAAAACGTAAAATCGATGATTTTCCGATCAAATCGACTAAAAAAAAAATCCGAAAAATCGCGATTTTTCGAGTTGCTCCAAATGACCTTAGAGGCACATGCCTAGACTAATTGGACCCTCCCGATTCCAATGAGCACACATTCAGCCTCCTAGCCCCAGCGGTTCTCGAGATATGCGCCCTCAAAGTTGGGAAATTTAAAAAAATAGCAAAAAAGGGCTATTAAAATTAAACTTCTAAACGAACGGTCCAATCTCGATGCCGATAGTCTCATTCGATTCAGGGGACTCATACGGTTCATACCAGACCACACTTGATATACTTTGGAAGACGTTTTAATTTTCGAAATTTTCGAAAATGACGCGTTTTTTGCCATCTCGATGAAATTCCATTTCGAGAACGCCTTAACCGATTTGGACGAAATTTTGAGGGGTCATAGAGGGCCCTAATACAAGCACAATGAGCCATAGTGGGCCCCCTTGGGCCATCGCATTTGTACAGGGTGGCCTTAAGAAGAGGTAAATATTTAAAAAAAAAACGTACTTTTTTCACGAAAAGCGAGATAACTCGGGGAGTTGTGGGAGTACGAGAATGGACGAGTGCTCAAAATATGCGCCACATATGGGGCTAAGTCCCCATAAAAAGATTTGAAAATGTGCCGCTTTATAGAGCACCCAGTTGACAAAACGTAAAATCGATGAATTTCCGATCAAATCGACTAAAAAAAAAATCCGAAAAATCGCGATTTTTCGAGTTGCTCCAAATGACCTTAGAGGCACATGCCTAGACTAATTGGACCCTCCCGATTCCAATGAGCACACATTCAGCCTCCTAGCCCCAGCTGTTCTCGAGATATGCGCCCTCAAAGTTGGGAAATTTAAAAAAATAGCAAAAAAGGGCTATTAAAATTAAACTTCTAAACGAACG
The DNA here is from genome assembly GCA_951805005.1 of Othius punctulatus. Taxonomy (NCBI): domain Eukaryota; kingdom Metazoa; phylum Arthropoda; class Insecta; order Coleoptera; family Staphylinidae; genus Othius; species Othius punctulatus. The sequence goes on from OX638146.1 coordinate 3,081,441, forward strand.
GTCCAATCTCGATGCCGATAGTCTCATTCGATTCAGGGGACTCATACGGTTCATACCAGACCACACTTGATATACTTTGGAAGACGTTTTAATTTTCGAAATTTTCGAAATGACGCGTTTTTTGCCATCTCGATGAAATTCCAATTCGAGAACGCCTCAACCGATTCGGACGAAATTTGGAGGGGTCATAGAGGGCCCAAATACAAGCACAATGAGCCATAGTGGGCCCCCTTGGGCCATCGCATTTGTACAGGGTGGCCTTAAGAAGAGGGAAATATTTGCAAAAAAAAGGTACTTTTTTCACGAAAAGCGAGATAACTCGGGGAGTTGTGGGAGTACGAGAATGGACGAGTGCTCAAAATATGCGCCACATATGGGGCTAAGTCCCCATAAAAAGATTTGAAAATGTGCCGCTTTATAGAGCACCCAGTTGACAAAACGTAAAATCGATGAATTTCCGATCAAATCGACTAAAAAAAAAATCCGAAAAATCGCGATTTTTCGACTTGCTCCAAATGACCTTAGAGGCACTTGCCTAGACTAATTGGACCCTCCCGATTCCAATGAGCACACATTCAGCCTCCTAGCCCCAGCGGTTCTCGAGATATGCGCCCTCAAAGTTGGGAAATTTAAAAAAAATGCTAAAGAGGGCTAATAAAATTCAACTTCTAAACGAACGGTCCAATCTCGATGCCGATAGCCTCATTCGATTCAGGAGACTCATACGGTTCATTCCAGACCACACTTGATATACTTTGGAAGACGTTTTAATTTTCGAAATTTTCGAAAATGACGCGTTTTTTGCCATCTCGATGAAATTCCATTTCGAGAACGCCTTAACCGATTTGGACGAAATTTTGAGGGGTCATAGAGGGCCCTAATACAAGCACAATGAGCCATAGTGGCCCCCCTTGGGCCATCGCGTTTGTACAGGGTGGCCTTAAGAAGAGGTAAATATTTAAAAAAAAAACGTACTTTTTTCACGAAAAGCGTAATAACTCGGGGAGTTGTGGGAGTACGAGAATGGACGAGTGCTCAAAATATGCGCCACATATGGGGCTAAGTCCCCTTAAAAAGATTTGAAAATGTGCCGCTTGGCAGAGCGCCCAGCAGGGAAAACGTAAAATCGATGATTTTCCGATCAAATCGACTAAAAAAAAAATCCGAAAAATCGCGATTTTTCGAGTTGCTCCAAATGACCTTAGAGGCACATGCCTAGACTAATTGGACCCTCCCGATTCCAATGAGCACACATTCAGCCTCCTAGCCCCAGCGGTTCTCGAGATATGCGCCCTCAAAGTTGGGAAATTTAAAAAAATAGCAAAAAAGGGCTATTAAAATTAAACTTCTAAACGAACGGTCCAATCTCGATGCCGATAGTCTCATTCGATTCAGGGGACTCATACGGTTCATACCAGACCACACTTGATATACTTTGGAAGACGTTTTAATTTTCGAAATTTTCGAAAATGACGCGTTTTTTGCCATCTCGATGAAATTCCATTTCGAGAACGCCTCAACCGATTCGGACGAAATTTGGAGGGGTCATAGAGGGCCCAAATACAAGCACAATGAGCCATAGTGGGCCCCCTTGGGCCATCGCGTTTGTACAGGGTGGCCTTAAGAAGAGGTAAATATTTAAAAAAAAAACGTACTTTTTTCACGAAAAGCGAGATAACTCGGGGAGTTGTGGGAGTACGAGAATGGACGAGTGCTCAAAATATGCGCCACATATGGGGCTAAGTCCCCATAAAAAGATTTGAAAATGTGCCGCTTGGCAGAGCGCCCAGCAGGGAAAACGTAAAATCGATGATTTTCCGATCAAATCGACTAAAAAAAAAATCCGAAAAATCGCGATTTTTCGACTTGCTCCAAATGACCTTAGAGGCACATGCATAGACTAATTGGACCCTCCCGATTCCAATGAGCACACATTCAGCCTCCTAGCCCCAGCGGTTCTCGAGATATGCGCCCTCAAAGTTGGGAAATTTAAAAAAATAGCAAAAAAGGGCTATTAAAATTAAACTTCTAAACGAACGGTCCAATCTCGATGCCGATAGCCTCATTCGATTCAGGAGACTCATACGGTTCATACCAGACCACACTTGATATACTTTGGAAGACGTTTTAATTTTCGAAATTTTCGAAAATGACGCGTTTTTTGCCATCTCGATGAAATTCCATTTCGAGAACGCCTTAACCGATTTGGACGAAATTTTGAGGGGTCATAGAGGGCCCTAATACAAGCACAATGAGCCATAGTGGGCCCCCTTGGGCCATCGCGTTTGTACAGGGTGGCCTTAAGAAGAGGTAAATATTTAAAAAAAAAACGTACTTTTTTCACGAAAAGCGTAATAACTCGGGGAGTTGTGGGAGTACGGAGATATTTGATTTATAGTGTGATCACTTGTTAAGGGCGCCAATCTCAAACTGTGCCAGTACTTAATTAGTGATATTTTAAAAACTAGCGCATCGACATTGATGCAATTTATTTCTGATATTTAGTGATATGTAGACATATGACATATTTAATTGGAGTAACATCCAATGCACAGTTCACGAGATATTTGATTTATAGTGTGATCACTTGTTAAGGGCGCCAATCTCAAACTGTGCCAGTACTTAATTAGTGATATTTTAAAAACTAGCGCATCGATATTGATGCAATTAATTTTTGATATTTAGTGATATGTAGGCATGTGACATGTTTAATTGGAGTAACATCCAATGCACAGTTCACGAGATATTTGATTTATAGTGTGATCACTTGTTAAGGGCGCCAATCTCAAACTGTGCCAGTACTTAATTAGTGATATTTTAAAAACCAGCGCATCGACATTGATGCAATTTATTTCTGATATTTAGTGATATGTAGACATATGACATATTTAATTGGAGTAACATCCAATGCACAGTTCACGAGATATTTGATTTATAGTGTGATCACTTGTTAAGGGCGCCAATCTCAAACTGTGCCAGTACTTAATTAGTGATATTTTAAAAACTAGCGCATCGATATTGATGCAATTAATTTTTGATATTTAGTGATATGTAGGCATGTGACATGTTTAATTGGAGTAACATCCAATGCACAGTTCACGAGATATTTGATTTATAGTGTGATCACTTGTTAAGGGCGCCAATCTCAAACTGTGCCAGTACTTAATTAGTGATATTTTAAAAACTAGCGCATCGACATTGATGCAATTTATTTCTGATATTTAGTGATATGTAGACATATGACATATTTAATTGGAGTAACATCCAATGCACAGTTCACGAGATATTTGATTTATAGTGTGATCACTTGTTAAGGGCGCCAATCTCAAACTGTGCCAGTACTTAATTAGTGATATTTTAAAAACTAGCGCATCGATATTGATGCAATTTATTTTTGATATTTAGTGATATGTAGACATGTGACATATTTAATTGGAGTAACATCCAATGCACAGTTCACGAGATATTTGATTTATAGTGTGATCACTTGTTAAGGGCGCCAATCTCAAACTGTGCCAGTACTTAATTAGTGATATTTTAAAAACTAGCGCATCGATATTGATGCAATTAATTTTTGATATTTAGTGATATGTAGGCATGTGACATGTTTAATTGGAGTAACATCCAATGCACAGTTCACGAGATATTTGATTTATAGTGTGATCACTTGTTAAGGGCGCCAATCTCAAACTGTGCCAGTACTTAATTAGTGATATTTTAAAAACTAGCGCATCGATATTGATGCAATTAATTTTTGATATTTAGTGATATGTAGACATGTGACATATTTAATTGGAGTAACATCCAATGCACAGTTCACGAGATATTTGATTTATAGTGTGATCACTTGTTAAGGGCGCCAATCTCAAACTGTGCCAGTACTTAATTAGTGATATATTTTAAAAACTAGCGCATCGATATTGATGCAATTAATTTTTGATATTTAGTGATATGTAGGCATGTGACATGTTTAATTGGAGTAACATCCAATGCACAGTTCACGAGATATTTGATTTATAGTGTGATCACTTGTTAAGGGCGCCAATCTCAAACTGTGCCAGTACTTAATTAGTGATATTTTAAAAACTAGCGCATCGACATTGATGCAATTTATTTCTGATATTTAGTGATATATAGACATATGACATATTTAATTGGAGTAACATCCAATGCACAGTTCACGAGATATTTGATTTATAGTGTGATCACTTGTTAAGGGCGCCAATCTCAAACTGTGCCAGTACTTAATTAGTGATAATTTAAAAACTAGCGCATCGATATTGATGCAATTAATTTTTGATATTTAGTGATATGTAGGCATGTGACATGTTTAATTGGAGTAACATCCAATGCACAGTTCACGAGATATTTGATTTATAGTGTGATCACTTGTTAAGGGCGCCAATCTCAAACTGTGCCAGTACTTAATTAGTGATATTTTAAAAACTAGCGCATCGATATTGATGCAATTTATTTTTGATATTTAGTGATATGTAGACATGTGACATATTTAATTGGAGTAACATCCAATGCACAGTTCACGAGATATTTGATTTATAGTGTGATCACTTGTTAAGGGCGCCAATCTCAAACTGTGCCAGTACTTAATTAGTGATATTTTAAAAACTAGCGCATCGATATTGATGCAATTAATTTTTGATATTTAGTGATATGTAGGCATGTGACATGTTTAATTGGAGTAACATCCAATGCACAGTTCACGAGATATTTGATTTATAGTGTGATCACTTGTTAAGGGCGCCAATCTCAAACTGTGCCAGTACTTAATTAGTGATAATTTAAAAACTAGCGCATCGATATTGATGCAATTAATTTTTGATATTTAGTGATATGTAGGCATGTGACATGTTTAATTGGAGTAACATCCAATGCACAGTTCACGAGATATTTGATTTATAGTGTGATCACTTGTTAAGGGCGCCAATCTCAAACTGTGCCAGTACTTAATTAGTGATATTTTAAAAACTAGCGCATCGACATTGATGCAATTTATTTCTGATATTTAGTGATATATAGACATATGACATATTTAATTGGAGTAACATCCAATGCACAGTTCACGAGATATTTGATTTATAGTGTGATCACTTGTTAAGGGCGCCAATCTCAAACTGTGCCAGTACTTAATTAGTGATATTTTAAAAACTAGCGCATCGATATTGATGTAATTTATTTCTGATATTTAGTGATATGTAGACATATGACATATTTAATTGGAGTAACATCCAATGCACGGTTCACGAGATATTTGATTTATAGTGTGATCACTTGTTATGGGCGCTAATCTCAAACTGTGCCAGTACTTAATTAGTGATATTTTAAAAACTAGCGCATCGATATTGATGTAATTTATTTCTGATATTTAGTGATATGTAGACATATGACATATTTAATTGGAGTAACATCCAATGCACGGTTCACGACATATTTGATTTATAGTGTGATCACTTGTTATGGGCGCTAATCTCAAACTGTGCCAGTACTTAATTAGTGATATATTAAAAACTAGCGCATCGATATTGATGCAATTTATTTCTGATATTTAGTGATATGTAGACATATGACATATTTAATTGGAGTAACATCCAATGCACGGTTCACGAGATATTTGATTTATAGTGTGATCACTTGTTATGGGCGCTAATCTCAAACTGTGCCAGTACTTAATTAGTGATATTTTAAAAACTAGCGCATCGATATTGATGCAATTTATTTTTGATATTTAGTGATATGTAGGCATGTGACATGTTTAATTGGAGTAACATCCAATGCACAGTTCACGAGATATTTGATTTATAGTGTGATCACTTGTTAAGGGCGCCAATCTCAAACTGTGCCAGTACTTAATTAGTGATATTTTAAAAACTAGCGCATCGATATTGATGCAATTTATTTCTGATATTTAGTGATATGTAGACATATGACATATTTAATTGGAGTAACATCCAATGCACGGTTCACGAGATATTTGATTTATAGTGTGATCACTTGTTAAGGGCGCCAATCTCAAACTGTGCCAGTACTTAATTAGTGATATTTTAAAAACTAGCGCATCGATATTGATGCAATTTATTTCTGATATTTAGTGATATGTAGACATATGACATATTTAATTGGAGTAGCATCCAATGCACGGTTCACGAGATATTTGATTTATAGTGTGATCACTTGTTATGGGCGCTAATCTCAAACTGTGCCAGTACTTAATTAGTGATATTTTAAAAACTAGCGCATCGATATTGATGCAATTTATTTCTGATATTTAGTGATATGTAGACATATGACATATTTAATTGGAGTAACATCCAATGCACGGTTCACGAGATATTTGATTTATAGTGTGATCACTTGTTAAGGGCGCCAATCTCAAACTGTGCCAGTACTTAATTAGTGATATTTTAAAAACTAGCGCATCGACATTGATGCAATTTATTTCTGATATTTAGTGATATGTAGACATATGACATATTTAATTGGAGTAATATCCAATGCATGGTTCACGAGATATTTGATTTATTGTGTGATGAGATGACATGTTTTTAGATTATGTCCCCAATTACAGTTAAAAGTACACTTTCAGTTTTGATGAAAACAAAGTGCTTATAAAATTTGTGGTAATCTTTAATATCGGATATACAAACATACAGATTTAGACAAAAACGTAACGAACACTCAAATATTATAAATTAAAACACAACGAAACTTAATGCATGATTTAAGACCCTGCAAATGAATTCGATTAGAACCAAATTTACTGATACTAATTTTTTACATTGATGTTATGCGCTACATTTTTTTATTAACTGTACAGGGTCCTACAATTTTTTAACGGAATTTAACGATTTTAAAGTCTCACAGAACTATTCTTAGTATTGCTGTATTTATTTCCACATAATTTATTTGTTTGTACATGTGAGGGACGATATTAATATTTTTGGGATACTTCAAAACATTTTAAAACTTTAAAGTTTAGTTTATAAATACAAGTTATTTACATATAAATGTGTACACTTATATTGATTACCATATGTATAGGTGTAAATGAACGACTTAAGTGGGTATGAGAAATTTGCATAAATAAATGAAAAATTTGTGTAAATGAATGAAAAATTTGCTCAAATTTACATTGATGTGAATGAAAGATTCGCATAAATAAGTAAACACATATTAAATTTGCGTAAATCAACAAATATGTAGTGTACCCATTTGATGGTTGATGATTGCACTCACTATTACTAGCGAGTTTTTACAACCCTGCCATGAGCGTATTTTCACCAGCCATTACATGACAAGCCACTACATATATGCAAATTATCTAGTAGTTATTTTAAATAATTGAGAAGTCTGACTAATTGCGGTCAATTAATTTGCACAGAAATACTTAGAAAGTATCAAACATAATGACGAGTATAATATCTAATAGTTTTTAATGTCATTTTGGGGTGCCCCCATATTAATACATTTTCCGCTCCGAAAACGGCTAACGAGTAGCGATTAGTTCAAAACTAAATAGAAAATAAACCCTGTTTATCGGCCCATGATTACCGTCACTCCCTAAAACCTACGGTACAAACTACTCTGTATTTGGTTAAAAAACGAAAACTCGGCCACGCCATATCGTTAATATTTGGTTAATTCCAGCCACCGCTCAATCCCTGCATATCCTGGAGGCCATCTCTGTGAGCGGCTCCAGCTCCTTGCCGGACACTAGGTCGAACTCTGTGACGAAGTAGTGGAAGTGCTTGTAGCATGTGTTGACGTGAGCCTCGGCGTTAATCGTCACGATGTTCTGGAAGTGGTGGATGTAGACGTGCACGAACACCCGGTGCAGCCGGGCCAGAATTTTGCTGCAGTGCGAGGCGAAGTTCCTCGGGAACGGCAGGTCCGACGTGCAGGGGAACAGCGCCTGGTTGTTGATCTGATTCTCGATCCAGTCCATCAGGTGGCTCACGTACTCTTTCGCCGGCAGTGCCGTCGGCTTCTTGTACCTTAAAAGAAGCGACATTGATCACACTGAATATTGTTAACACTGTTTTTGAAACTAATATACTTATAGTGATAACCTAACCTGACCTGACCTGCAAAATTGACTTTCTAAATGACTTAAAATTTCTATATTTCTATATTCCTTAATTCTTTACTAATTATTACAGTGATGACGTTTAAATCGACGTACTTATCTCCGTCTGCCCATAGATATTCAAAACGTGTGCCACCGGACATGGTTGGACAGCTCTGCTCTGTGCAGTACTCGGAAATCGTACCATAAATCAGGTTGATGCGGTTGAAGAAGTCGACAACTGCAACGAACATTTCTTTAGAGCCATGCAATAGGTAAGTAACTATGAAATTAGCCTTTAAGCAATTGCAAGACTGTGGCTGAGCATGAAACAGTAAACTTGGCGGAAGCCTCTGACCGTGCACAGCGATCCAGTCGTTGAGGTCTTCGCCGTGTGGCAGCCTGACGGCGGCCCTCAGGTTGATGCCGGAGTTGAGGCTGGCGCAGGCCTGCTTGTGGAGGCTGTACTTGATGGTGCCTGGCTGGAACTTCTTCCTGGGCCTGAAGGTCTGAAACAGGCGAACATAACCTCGTAAATGGGTGTCCGCGGGGGGCGCCGTCTGGGAGCATGTACGTTCGTGCCCGGTACCTTGCCCTTCTGGAAGAAGTCGACGAAGGCGTTCAGGGCCATCCTCTGGGTCCCAAGGGGGCGCCTGCTTTGGCTCGTGGGGCGCCGCTATCGATGTAGACGTGTTGACATCCGCCGCATAGGTTCGGGAAATCTGTTTGTGGATTGGCTACAGTGGACCGTTGGTGATTTTCCCGGTTTCCACTGCGGACTTGGGAAATTCACGGAGCAATTGTTTGCTTTGCGTCAATTGTTTAAACAATGTACGCGTAATCTATTACCAAATTACAGTATAACACACTGATAACATGTGAATATTTGTAATGCACACACTAGGAATCATTGCGCCTGCAGGCAAATAACAAACCTATCCAGCATTCCCAGACAAATTTATAACTTATGATAGCTGGTATTAACCTTAAATAACCGTAATTTATGAATTATTAAAACAATTTGTTGAACACTTTTCGCCATTAAGAGGCAACATCTTATCCGGCGAGTATATAAAGTTGCCAACTCACTTAGGCGCAAATGCAGAACACGAGGGTCGCTCGTAAAGTACATGTAACACCTCAAATATGCAACTTATTCAATATTTTATGTTTATAAATGGATCAGAAGTCAATTTCGATGGTGCTGCAGGTAATTTTGTACAAATACACGTTGTTACAAGCGTGCAATATTGATTTTACTCACTGTTCGATTTATGCACGCCCCTCGTATGTAAACGGTTGGTATAATAGAAAACTGTAATTTTGCGACCAGACTATTCCTAATTTTATGTGAGACTTCCTTTAAATTTTACATTTTCAACGTAATAATTAGCAACTTGGTAATTATAAGGCGAAGTGGAGAAGCGCCCTAATTGTTATTGATTGTGCAACAATACAAATAGCATTCAATTTAGTCAAGGCGAGCATAAGCTGTCCGTAGATGTTCGCGCATTAATATTTAAAAGGCACCTCGTGCCTGGTTATATTCAATGCCCGATAAAGCTACGCTGATGAGTCCTAAAGGACGAAACAGCTTGAGATCGTGTGCCAGGCATTCCTGGAACCTGTACTGGACCAAGGAAGCTTTACGGACCTTCATGGGCAAGCCACGTGATGCTTTCAACGATGGAATGGACATATCGCGGTGAGTATAAAACATGCATTGTATATACTTAATTTATCTGATTCACAGGATGCTTAGTTGCCGAGATAAAAATTAATAACGAATAAACGATCTCTTGCGACTTCTGTGATCCTGGTACGAGATCCAAAATTACAAAGTTTGTAGTGTTAAAATTTCTTTCCATGAATACAATAAAACTGAGTACGCAGTATGATGCAGTAGCAAATGCTGATTCCAAATATGCAAACCGCAATGCTGTGCGATGGTTAGTTACCGAGATAAAAATTAATAACGAATAAACGATCTCTTGCGACTTCTGTGATCCTGGTACGTAGTCCGAAAATTGCAAAGTTTGTAGTGTTAAAATTTCTTTCCATGAATACAGTAAAACTGAGTACGCAGTATGATGCAGTAGCAAATGCTGATTCCAAATATGCAAACCGCAATGCTGTGCGATGGTTAGTTACCGAGATAAAAATTAATAACGTACAAACGATCTCATGCAACTTCTGTGATCCTGGTACAAAGTCCGAAAATTGCAAAGTTTGTAGAGTTAAAATTTCTTTCCATGAATACAATAAAACTGAGTACGCAGTATGATGCAGTAGCAAATGCTGATTCCAAATATGCAAACCGCAATGCTGTGCGATGGTTAGTTACCGAGATAAAAATTAATAACGAACAAACGATCTCATGCAACTTCTGTGATCCTGGTACAAAGTCCGAAAATTGCAAAGTTTGTAGTGTTAAAATTTCTTTCCATGAATACAATAAAACTGAGTACGCAGTATGATGCAGTAGCAAATGCTGATTCCAAATATGCAAACCGCAATGCTGTGCGATGGTTAGTTACCGAGATAAAAATTAATAACGAATAAACGATCTCTTGCGACTTCTGTGATCCTGGTACGAGATCCAAAATTACAAAGTTTGTAGTGTTAAAATTTCTTTCCATGAATACAATAAAACTGAGTACGCAGTATGATGCAGTAGCAAATGCTGATTCCAAATATGCAAACCGCAATGCTGTGCGATGGTTAGTTACCGAGATAAAAATTAATAACGAATAAACGATCTCTTGCGACTTCTGTGATCCTGGTACGAGATCCAAAATTACAAAGTTTGTAGTGTTAAAATTTCTTTCCATGAATACAATAAAACTGAGTACGCAGTATGATGCAGTAGCAAATGCTGATTCCAAATATGCAAACCGCAATGCTGTGCGATGGTTAGTTACCGAGATAAAAATTAATAACGAATAAACGATCTCTTGCGACTTCTGTGATCCTGGTACGAGATCCAAAATTACAAAGTTTGTAGTGTTAAAATTTCTTTCCATGAATACAATAAAACTGAGTACGCAGTATGATGCAGTAGCAAATGCTGATTCCAAATATGCAAACCGCAATGCTGTGCGATGGTTAGTTACCGAGATAAAAATTAATAACGAATAAACGATCTCTTGCGACTTCTGTGATCCTGGTACGAAGTCCGAAAATTGCAAAGTTTGTAGTGTTAAAATTTCTTTCCATGAATACAGTAAAACTGAGTACGCAGTATGATGCAGTAGCAAATGCTGATTCCAAATATGCAAACCGCAATGCTGTGCGATGGTTAGTTACCGAGATAAAAATTAATAACGAATAAACGATCTCTTGCGACTTCTGTGATCCTGGTACGAGATCCAAAATTACAAAGTTTGTAGAGTTAAAATTTCTTTCCATGAATACAATAAAACTGAGTACGCAGTATGATGCAGTAGCAAATGCTGATTCCAAATATGCAAACCGCAATGCTGTGCGATGGTTAGTTACCGAGATAAAAATTAATAACGAATAAACGATCTCTTGCGACTTCTGTGATCCTAGTACGAGATCCAAAATTACAAAGTTTGTAGAGTTAAAATTTCTTACCATGAATACAATAAAACTGAGTACGCAGTATGATGCAGTAGCAAATGCTGATTCCAAATATGCAAACCGCAATGCTGTGCGATGGTTAGTTACCGAGATAAAAATTAATAACGAATAAACGATCTCTTGCGACTTCTGTGATCCTGGTACGAGATCCAAAATTACAAAGTTTGTAGTGTTAAAATTTCTTTCCATGAATACAATAAAACTGAGTACGCAGTATGATGCAGTAGCAAATGCTGATTCCAAATATGCAAACCGCAATGCTGTGCGATGGTTAGTTACCGAGATAAAAATTAATAACGAATAAACGATCTCTTGCGACTTCTGTGATCCTGGTACGAAGTCCGAAAATTGCAAAGTTTGTAGTGTTAAAATTTCTTTCCATGAATACAGTAAAACTGAGTACGCAGTATGATGCAGTAGCAAATGCTGATTCCAAATATGCAAACCGCAATGCTGTGCGATGGTTAGTTACCGAGATAAAAATTAATAACGTACAAACGATCTCATGCAACTTCTGTGATCCTGGTACAAAGTCCGAAAATTGCAAAGTTTGTAGAGTTAAAATTTCTTTCCATGAATACAATAAAACTGAGTACGCAGTATGATGCAGTAGCAAATGCTGATTCCAAATATGCAAACCGCAATGCTGTGCGATGGTTAGTTACCGAGATAAAAATTAATAACGAACAAACGATCTCATGCAACTTCTGTGATCCTGGTACAAAGTCCGAAAATTGCAAAGTTTGTAGTGTTAAAATTTCTTTCCATGAATACAATAAAACTGAGTACGCAGTATGATGCAGTAGCAAATGCTGATTCCAAATATGCAAACCGCAATGCTGTGCGATGGTTAGTTACCGAGATAAAAATTAATAACGAATAAACGATCTCTTGCGACTTCTGTGATCCTGGTACGAGATCCAAAATTACAAAGTTTGTAGTGTTAAAATTTCTTTCCATGAATACAATAAAACTGAGTACGCAGTATGATGCAGTAGCAAATGCTGATTCCAAATATGCAAACCGCAATGCTGTGCGATGGTTAGTTACCGAGATAAAAATTAATAACGAATAAACGATCTCTTGCGACTTCTGTGATCCTGGTACGAGATCCAAAATTACAAAGTTTGTAGTGTTAAAATTTCTTTCCATGAATACAATAAAACTGAGTACGCAGTATGATGCAGTAGCAAATGCTGATTCCAAATATGCAAACCGCAATGCTGTGCGATGGTTAGTTACCGAGATAAAAATTAATAACGAATAAACGATCTCTTGCGACTTCTGTGATCCTAGTACGAGATCCAAAATTACAAAGTTTGTAGAGTTAAAATTTCTTACCATGAATACAATAAAACTGAGTACGCAGTATGATGCAGTAGCAAATGCTGATTCCAAATATGCAAACCGCAATGCTGTGCGATGGTTAGTTACCGAGATAAAAATTAATAACGAATAAACGATCTCTTGCGACTTCTGTGATCCTGGTACGAGATCCAAAATTACAAAGTTTGTAGTGTTAAAATTTCTTTCCATGAATACAATAAAACTGAGTACGCAGTATGATGCAGTAGCAAATGCTGATTCCAAATATGCAAACCGCAATGCTGTGCGATGGTTAGTTACCGAGATAAAAATTAATAACGAATAAACGATCTCTTGCGACTTCTGTGATCCTGGTACGAGATCCAAAATTACAAAGTTTGTAGTGTTAAAATTTCTTTCCATGAATACAATAAAACTGAGTACGCAGTATGATGCAGTAGCAAATGCTGATTCCAAATATGCAAACCGCAATGCTGTGCGATGGTTAGTTACCGAGATAAAAATTAATAACGAATAAACGATCTCTTGCGACTTCTGTGATCCTGGTACGAGATCCAAAATTACAAAGTTTGTAGTGTTAAAATTTCTTTCCATGAATACAATAAAACTGAGTACGCAGTATGATGCAGTAGCAAATGCTGATTCCAAATATGCAAACCGCAATGCTGTGCGATGGTTAGTTACCGAGATAAAAATTAATAACGAATAAACGATCTCTTGCGACTTCTGTGATCCTGGTACGAGATCCAAAATTACAAAGTTTGTAGTGTTAAAATTTCTTTCCATGAATACAATAAAACTGAGTACGCAGTATGATGCAGTAGCAAATGCTGATTCCAAATATGCAAACCGCAATGCTGTGCGATGGTTAGTTACCGAGATAAAAATTAATAACGAATAAACGATCTCTTGCGACTTCTGTGATCCTAGTACGAGATCCAAAATTACAAAGTTTGTAGAGTTAAAATTTCTTACCATGAATACAATAAAACTGAGTACGCAGTATGATGCAGTAGCAAATGCTGATTCCAAATATGCAAACCGCAATGCTGTGCGATGGTTAGTTACCGAGATAAAAATTAATAACGAATAAACGATCTCTTGCGACTTCTGTGATCCTGGTACGAGATCCAAAATTACAAAGTTTGTAGTGTTAAAATTTCTTTCCATGAATACAATAAAACTGAGTACGCAGTATGATGCAGTAGCAAATGCTGATTCCAAATATGCAAACCGCAATGCTGTGCGATGGTTAGTTACCGAGATAAAAATTAATAACGAATAAACGATCTCTTGCGACTTCTGTGATCCTAGTACGAGATCCAAAATTACAAAGTTTGTAGAGTTAAAATTTCTTACCATGAATACAATAAAACTGAGTACGCAGTATGATGCAGTAGCAAATGCTGATTCCAAATATGCAAACCGCAATGCTGTGCGATGGTTAGTTACCGAGATAAAAATTAATAACGAATAAACGATCTCTTGCGACTTCTGTGATCCTGGTACGAGATCCAAAATTACAAAGTTTGTAGTGTTAAAATTTCTTTCCATGAATACAATAAAACTGAGTACGCAGTATGATGCAGTAGCAAATGCTGATTCCAAATATGCAAACCGCAATGCTGTGCGATGGTTAGTTACCGAGATAAAAATTAATAACGAATAAACGATCTCTTGCGACTTCTGTGATCCTGGTACGAGATCCAAAATTACAAAGTTTGTAGTGTTAAAATTTCTTTCCATGAATACAATAAAACTGAGTACGCAGTATGATGCAGTAGCAAATGCTGATTCCAAATATGCAAACCGCAATGCTGTGCGATGGTTAGTTACCGAGATAAAAATTAATAACGAATAAACGATCTCTTGCGACTTCTGTGATCCTGGTACGAGATCCAAAATTACAAAGTTTGTAGTGTTAAAATTTCTTTCCATGAATACAATAAAACTGAGTACGCAGTATGATGCAGTAGCAAATGCTGATTCCAAATATGCAAACCGCAATGCTGTGCGATGGTTAGTTACCGAGATAAAAATTAATAACGAATAAACGATCTCTTGCGACTTCTGTGATCCTAGTACGAGATCCAAAATTACAAAGTTTGTAGTGTTAAAATTTCTTTCCATGAATACAATAAAACTGAGTACGCAGTATGATGCAGTAGCAAATGCTGATTCCAAATATGCAAACCGCAATGCTGTGCGATGGTTAGTTACCGAGATAAAAATTAATAACGAATAAACGATCTCTTGCGACTTCTGTGATCCTGGTACGAGATCCAAAATTACAAAGTTTGTAGTGTTAAAATTTCTTTCCATGAATACAATAAAACTGAGTACGCAGTATGATGCAGTAGCAAATGCTGATTCCAAATATGCAAACCGCAATGCTGTGCGATGGTTAGTTACCGAGATAAAAATTAATAACGAATAAACGATCTCTTGCGACTTCTGTGATCCTGGTACGAGATCCAAAATTACAAAGTTTGTAGTGTTAAAATTTCTTTCCATGAATACAATAAAACTGAGTACGCAGTATGATGCAGTAGCAAATGCTGATTCCAAATATGCAAACCGCAATGCTGTGCGATGGTTAGTTACCGAGATAAAAATTAATAACGAATAAACGATCTCTTGCGACTTCTGTGATCCTGGTACGAGATCCAAAATTACAAAGTTTGTAGTGTTAAAATTTCTTTCCATGAATACAATAAAACTGAGTACGCAGTATGATGCAGTAGCAAATGCTGATTCCAAATATGCAAACCGCAATGCTGTGCGATGGTTAGTACCGAGATAAAAATTAATAACGAATAAACGATCTCTTGCGACTTCTGTGATCCTGGTACGAGATCCAAAATTACAAAGTTTGTAGAGTTAAAATTTCTTACCATGAATACAATAAAACTGAGTACGCAGTATGATGCAGTAGCAAATGCTGATTCCAAATATGCAAACCGCAATGCTGTGCGATGGTTAGTTACCGAGATAAAAATTAATAACGAATAAACGATCTCTTGCGACTTCTGTGATCCTGGTACGAGATCCAAAATTACAAAGTTTGTAGAGTTAAAATTTCTTTCCATGAATACAATAAAACTGAGTACGCAGTATGATGCAGTAGCAAATGCTGATTCCAAATATGCAAACCGCAATGCTGTGCGATGGTTAGTTACCGAGATAAAAATTAATAACGAATAAACGATCTCTTGCGACTTCTGTGATCCTAGTACGAGATCCAAAATTACAAAGTTTGTAGAGTTAAAATTTCTTACCATGAATACAATAAAACTGAGTACGCAGTATGATGCAGTAGCAAATGCTGATTCCAAATATGCAAACCGCAATGCTGTGCGATGGTTAGTTACCGAGATAAAAATTAATAACGAATAAACGATCTCTTGCGACTTCTGTGATCCTGGTACGAGATCCAAAATTACAAAGTTTGTAGTGTTAAAATTTCTTTCCATGAATACAATAAAACTGAGTACGCAGTATGATGCAGTAGCAAATGCTGATTCCAAATATGCAAACCGCAATGCTGTGCGATGGTTAGTTACCGAGATAAAAATTAATAACGAATAAACGATCTCTTGCGACTTCTGTGATCCTAGTACGAGATCCAAAATTACAAAGTTTGTAGTGTTAAAATTTCTTTCCATGAATACAATAAAACTGAGTACGCAGTATGATGCAGTAGCAAATGCTGATTCCAAATATGCAAACCGCAATGCTGTGCGATGGTTAGTTACCGAGATAAAAATTAATAACGAATAAACGATCTCTTGCGACTTCTGTGATCCTGGTACGAGATCCAAAATTACAAAGTTTGTAGTGTTAAAATTTCTTTCCATGAATACAATAAAACTGAGTACGCAGTATGATGCAGTAGCAAATGCTGATTCCAAATATGCAAACCGCAATGCTGTGCGATGGTTAGTTACCGAGATAAAAATTAATAACGAATAAACGATCTCTTGCGACTTCTGTGATCCTGGTACGAGATCCAAAATTATAAAGTTTGTAGAGTTAAAATTTCTTACCATGAATACAATAAAACTGAGTACGCAGTATGATGCAGTAGCAAATGCTGATTCCAAATATGCAAACCGCAATGCTGTGCGATGGTTAGTTACCGAGATAAAAATTAATAACGAATAAACGATCTCTTGCGACTTCTGTGATCCTGGTACGAGATCCAAAATTACAAAGTTTGTAGAGTTAAAATTTCTTTCCATGAATACAATAAAACTGAGTACGCAGTATGATGCAGTAGCAAATGCTGATTCCAAATATGCAAACCGCAATGCTGTGCGATGGTTAGTTACCGAGATAAAAATTAATAACGAATAAACGATCTCTTGCGACTTCTGTGATCCTGGTACGAGATCCAAAATTACAAAGTTTGTAGAGTTAAAATTTCTTTCCATGAATACAATAAAACTGAGTACGCAGTATGATGCAGTAGCAAATGCTGATTCCAAATATGCAAACCGCAATGCTGTGCGATGGTTAGTTACCGAGATAAAAATTAATAACGAATAAACGATCTCATGCAACTTCTGTGATCCTGGTACAAAGTCCGAAAATTGCAAAGTTTGTAGTGTTAAAATTTCTTTCCATGAATACAATAAAACTGAGTACGCAGTATGATGCAGTAGCAAATGCTGATTCCAAATATGCAAACCGCAATGCTGTGCGATGGTTAGTTACCGAGATAAAAATTAATAACGAATAAACGATCTCATGCAACTTCTGTGATCCTGGTACAAAGTCCGAAAATTGCAAAGTTTGTAGTGTTAAAATTTCTTTCCATGAATACAATAAAACTGAGTACGCAGTATGATGCAGTAGCAAATGCTGATTCCAAATATGCAAACCGCAATGCTGTGCGATGGTTAGTTACCGAGATAAAAATTAATAACGAATAAACGATCTCATGCAACTTCTGTGATCCTGGTACAAAGTCCGAAAATTGCAAAGTTTGTAGAGTTAAAATTTCTTTCCATGAATACAATAAAACTGAGTACGCAGTATGATGCAGTAGCAAATGCTGATTCCAAATATGCAAACCGCAATGCTGTGCGATGGTTAGTTACCGAGATAAAAATTAATAACGAATAAACGATCTCTTGCGACTTCTGTGTTCCTGGTACGAAATCTGGAAATTACAAAATATGTAGTTGGAAATTTTCAATTTAAACTGTTCACAATTGCAATTATAATACCGAAATTCAGCGTTTTACGCGAATTTTAATTAATATGTAGTGTTCACTCACCCTGACTGCAGCGAATATGACTCGAAGAACTTCATCGATGTCTTTGATACACCCTCTGGAATTCGGCAGGATTGATTGCATGAATGGATTGACAAAAGCTGTTTCGTCCTTATAGGACTCGTCAGCGCAGCTTTATCATGAGAATTTCTTATAGAAAATCAAATGATCATCTACGGACAGCTCATAGATTTCCTCTATCAAAATTCTATCATGAATATTGATAGTTAAGCAACAAATTACGTTTTCAATTGCAGTGTTTTACACAAACGCCAAAAATGAAAACAACTGTGGATAGAAAACTATACACGCTAGCAACAAATGATTTGCATATGCAATAAGTAGCATTTATCTGCTCTACATGTACACCAAGAATGCAGCGAAGACGTTAACGTTTTTAAAGTACATGAAATTAATACAAATCCAAATTTTGAAACAGCTGTGGTTCGAAAACTATACCAGCAGTCAACAATTGATTTGCATTTCCAACAACTAGCATTCATATGCTCTACATGTATACAAAGAATGCAGCGATGACATTAACGGTTAAGCAACAAACCAATTTCTAAATTACATGAAATTGCTTAAAATCGTAATTTTGAAACAGCTGTGGTTCGAAAACTATACCAGCAGTCAACAATTGATTTGCATTTCCAACAACTAGCATTCATCTGCTCTACATGTATACAAAGAATGCAGCGATGACATTAACGGTTAAGCAACAAACCAATTTCTAAATTACATGAAATTGCTTAAAATCGTAATTTTGAAACAGCTGTGGTTCGTAAACCATAACACTAATCAATAAATGGTTGGCATTTCCAATAACTGCCCTGCATCAGCTCTACATGTATACAAAAAGCAGTGATTGCGGTACAGATTTAGCAAAAAGTTAATATTTAAACTACAAGATATTGCGCAAAATCGTAATTTTAAAACAGCTGTGGTTCGTAAACCATAACACTAATCAATAAATGGTTGGCATTTCCAATAACTGCCCTGCATCAGCTCTACATGTATACAAAAAGCAGTGATTGCAGTAAAGATTTAGCAAAAAGTTAATATTTAAACTACAAGATATTGCGCAAAATCGTAATTTTAAAACAGCTGTGGTTCGTAAACCATAACACTAATCAATAAATGGTTGGCATTTCCAATAACTGCCCTGCATCAGCTCTACATGTATACAAAAAGCAGTGATTGCAGTAAAGATTTGGCAATAAGTTAATATTTAAACTACAAGATATTGCGCAAAATCGTAATTTTAAAACAGCTGTGGTTCGTAAACCATAACACTAATCAATAAATGGTTGGCATTTCCAATAACTGCCCTGCATCAGCTCTACATGTATACAAAAAGCAGTGATTGCGGTACAGATTTAGCAAAAAGTTAATATTTAAACTACAAGATATTGCGCAAAATCGTAATTTTAAAACAGCTGTGGTTCGTAAACCATAACACTAATCAATAAATGGTTGGCATTTCCAATAACTGCCCTGCATCAGCTCTACATGTATACAAAAAGCAGTGATTGCAGTAAAGATTTGGCAATAAGTTAATATTTAAACTACAAGATATTGCGCAAAATCGTAATTTTAAAACAGCTGTGGTTCGTAAACCATAACACTAATCAATAAATGGTTGGCATTTCCAATAACTGCCCTGCATCAGCTCTACATGTATACAAAAAGCAGTGATTGCAGTAAAGATTTAGCAAAAAGTTAATATTTAAACTACAAGATATTGCGCAAAATCGTAATTTTAAAACAGCTGTGGTTTGTAAACCATAACACTAATCAATAAATGGTTGGCATTTCCAATAACTGCCCTGCATCAGCTCTACATGTATACAAAAAGCAGTGATTGCGGTACAGATTTAGCGATAAGTTAATATTTAAATTACAAGATATTGCACAAAATCGTAATTTTAAAACAGCTGTGGTTCGTAAACCATAACACTAATCAATAAATGGTTGGCATTTCCAATAACTGCCCTGCATCAGCTCTACATGTATACAAAAAGCAGTGATTGCAGTAAAGATTTGGCAATAAGTTAATATTTAAATTACAAGATATTGCACAAAATCGTAATTTTAAAACAGCTGTGGTTCGTACACCATAACACTAATCAATAAATGGTTGGCATTTCCAATAACTGCCCTGCATCAGCTCCACATGTATACAAAAAGCAGTGATTGCAGTAAAGATTTGGCAATAAGTTAATATTTAAATTACAAGATATTGCACAAAATCGTAATTTTAAAACAGCTGTGGTTCGTAAACCATGACACTAATCAATAAATGGTTGGCATTTCCTATAACTGCCCTGCATCAGCTCTACATGTATACAAAAAGCAGTGATTGCAGTAAAGATTTAGCAAAAAGTTAATATTTAAACTACAAGATATTGCGCAAAATCGTAATTTTAAAACAGCCGAGGTTCGTAAACCATAACACTAATCAATAAATGGTTGGCATTTCCAATAACTGCCCTGCATCAGCTCTACATGTATACAAAAAGCAGTGATTGCAGTAAAGATTTAGCAAAAAGTTAATATTTAAACTACAAGATATTGCGCAAAATCGTAATTTTAAAACAGCTGTGGTTCGTAAACCATAACACTAATCAATAAATGGTTGGCATTTCCAATAACTGCCCTGCATCAGCTCTACATGTATACAAAAAGCAGTGATTGCAGTAAAGATTTAGCAAAAAGTTAATATTTAAACTACAAGATATTGCGCAAAATCGTAATTTTAAAACAGCTGTGGTTCGTAAACCATAACACTAATCAATAAATGGTTGGCATTTCCAATAACTGCCCTGCATCAGCTCTACATGTATACAAAAAGCAGTGATTGCAGTAAAGATTTAGCAAAAAGTTAATATTTAAACTACAAGATATTGCGCAAAATCGTAATTTTAAAACAGCCGAGGTTCGTAAACCATAACACTAATCAATAAATGGTTGGCATTTCCAATAACTGCCCTGCATCAGCTCTACATGTATACAAAAAGCAGTGATTGCAGTAAAGATTTAGCAAAAAGTTAATATTTAAACTACAAGATATTGCGCAAAATCGTAATTTTAAAACAGCTGTGGTTCGTAAACCATAACACTAATCAATAAATGGTTGGCATTTCCAATAACTGCCCTGCATCAGCTCTACATGTATACAAAAAGCAGTGATTGCAGTAAAGATTTAGCAAAAAGTTAATATTTAAACTACAAGATATTGCGCAAAATCGTAATTTTAAAACAGCTGTGGTTCGTAAACCATAACACTAATCAATAAATGGTTGGCATTTCCAATAACTGCCCTGCATCAGCTCTACATGTATACAAAAAAGCAGTGATTGCAGTAAAGATTTAGCGATAAGTTAATATTTAAATTACAAGATATTGCACAAAATCGTAATTTTAAAACAGCTGTGGTTCGTAAACCATGATACTAATCAATAAATGGTTGGCATTTCCTATAACTGCCCTGCATCAGCTCTACATGTATACAGAAAAGCTGTGATTGCAGTAAAGGTTTAGCAATAAGTTAATATTTAAATTACAGGATATTGCACAAAATCGTAATTTTAAAACAGCTGTGGTTCGTAAACCATGATACTAATCAATAAATGGTTGGCATTTCCTATAACTGCCCTGTATCAGCTCTACATGTATACAGAAAAGCTGTGATTGCAGTAAAGGTTTAGCAATAAGTTAATATTTAAATTACAGGATATTGCACAAAATCGTAATTTTAAAACAGCTGTGGTTCGAAAACCATAACAGCAATCAATAATTGATTTGCATTACCAATAACTAGCATTCAGCTGCTTTATATGTATACAAAGAATGCAGCGATGGCATTAATGGTTAGGAAACAAATCAATTTTTAAATTACATAAATTTAGACAAACACCTTGCGAGAGTATGCAGTGCTTAACAATGTGCGTCTTCCAGTTGGTGATCTGCTGCATCAGCTGCGTGGCGCTGCCGCTAATCGACGGGTGCTCCGACTCATTCCAAAGTGTTTGGCCGAATGCTTGCAGACACTATTGCTGGCTGCCAGCGATCCAGTCCACAATGAATATAAGCAGTCATAACTGGCAGCATTGATTGTAGGTCGCCCTTCCAGTACCTCCAAACTTAACCATGTCTACAATAAAGTGGGCACAATTAAATCTATACAAAGCATTCATGAAAGTGGTGTCAACTCTTAGAATAAGTTCCAACGAATTAATTACAATGACAATAGAAAAAGTCTACTTAAATTATTTGCTTCTATTGTAGGAAACATTTCAGCATTGTTGTAAAACATATTTGATTTGCATCTTGAACAATAACACCACTTTCTTGAACGCTCTGTACTTTCGACATTCTATTTCAGAGCAGGAACTAAAATAAAATGCCAAAAGCAACAACTACGTTGAAACTTTAAAAATAGAAGTTGCAAAGAAAGGCTTACGTGCTGAATACGAAACTAATAATGTAGATTATAATTTAACCAAGTAAAGATCATAACTGTTTACAAAAAGCAAACTGAGTATGAAACAAATAACGCACCTTAACCCACTTAAATTACTCCACTTGCAATGAGTTCTTGTACACTGCAGGTTTGATCTGACGGAAGCCTGCCTAAGCAGTCGTCCAGGCAGGCCTCGCACTTATTGCACCGCGTACTCCGCCTCCATAGGCCGCCGTTCTCAGTACCTGGCTGCGTCTCCAGGGCCTTCACCGTGACTGGCTGCTTGGGGGCCTTCACCGTGACTGGCTGGTTGGGGCCCTTCACATCCGCTTCGGTTACTTGGCTTTGTCCCTCGGTCCTCAGGCACTTCAACAGAACAGAATTAATATGTGGACAAATAAAAAGATTCAGGTGATTGATTTATTGTGTTCAGAATTGATTTCTGCATGAGTGAGTGTCCCAGGCAGGTTTGAAGTTGTCCTATGCATTGTCCACTTGCAATGAGTTCTTGTGCACGGCAGGTTTGATCTGACGGGAGCCTACCTAAGCACAAGCTGGGCCACTGCAGTCGTCCCTCTGGCAGGCCTCGCACTTATTGCACCGCGTACTCCGCATCCACGGGCTGTCGTTCTCAGTACCTGGCAGCGTCTCCGGGGGCCTTCACCGTGACTGGCTGGTTGGGGGCCTTCACCGTGACTGGCTGGTTGGGGGCCTTCACCGTGACTGGCTGGTTGGGGGCCTTCACCGTGACTGGCTGCTTGGGACCCTTCACATCGGCGTCGGTTACTTGGCTTTGTCCCGCGGTCCTCATGCACTTCAACAGAACAGAATTAATATGTGGACAAATAAAAAGATTCAGGTGATTGATTTATTGCGTTCAGAATTGATTTCTGCGTGAGTGAGTGTCCCAGGCAGGTTTGAAGTTGTCCTATGCATTGGCCGAAAATCTTGGGATGTTATCGGGAGCAACATGAAGCAAATTTTGTGTGCCAATGCATATGCATTTGCCTATAACGATTTAGTGATTAATGCAGATTAATGTAACTCACCATGAATAATTAGATCCTAAAACCGCTGGAAGCATCAATTTTCACGCAAACTGAACCTCAATTCTGCACGTAAATAACAACTACGGGGGAAGGTAAAATGTATCAGATTTTTATGATCACTGTAATATTTAAATTACAGAAACTAAATCATTGATAAGTGGTAAATTGAGTCCGCTAGATACCGTGGCAGCTATGAAATTCACGTGAAACGCACTGGTATTGCTGGAATTTGAATTTTTGAAATTAAAATATTGAACTATTGATAGGCCCTCGTATGTAGTGTTTTCGACGCAAGCGCCGCTCTGGTGAGCGGTTTGGAACTAGTGTTGCGGCAAAAATCCGCAGCCTCGTGCAAGAGGGCGCCAGCGTCGTAACATACGAGGGGCGTTCATAGAGCATTCCGTTTTTGATCGATAACTTGCCGAAAAATTAAGATTTTCACAATCTGATTGCGGAATATGATACTAGGCAACGCATATAATGCGTATGCATGGAGTGCTAGTGGTATTTTAGCGTACAACGGTGCGCACTGAAAATAATTTGGCCAATACTTGTGGTTATCTGAAATTTGTGATGACCCATCAGAAGGGTAATGGTTGCAGCTTATTAACCACCAATTGCATTTTATCTATCTATGAAATTTAAACGATGAATGAATTATATTTATCTGCACATTGGTACTATTTTAAGAAAAATGATCTAACTTTGTTAGTAAGGGGTAGTACACGTGCACCGCATGACAATTATACCGGAAGTGAAGAAAACGCCGCGTAAGTATAAAATATACGTAATATATAAGTATAAAATCAACCAAACTTTAGACAGCTGTCTGAAGTATTCTACCTTAAATACAGGTGGTCATGGATAATAAGCATGCAATCTTCTATATACAATAACCCCTGTTATTTTTCTTTATTTTAATAAAATCAACCAATTCATAATTATGTTAATTATTAAGAAATCGGGCCACAAAAAACAGAGCATTGGCCCAGTTACTCGAGACTGGCCAATAAGGCTTTAACGTACTTATCTAAATTCGCACCAAATACATCTACAAAATTAAGGCGGTGCAATCTTCAAGTCGAAATCCAATGACTTAGACAGGTTCGTCTGCTGGGGTTGTTGGTTCCGTAGGGGAAGCAGTCACAGCAGCCGTCGGTTCCGTAGGAGAAGCAGTTACGGCAATGGTGGTTGTCACCCCCGAAGCCGTCTGGGGCATGACTGGAAGAAAGTTAAATGAAACAGAAATAGTACTGCCTGTAATAACGAACTAGTAACGTGCCGTGCTGAGTTAAGGCTCCGATGGGCCTGATTGTTACTCTGGCTACGCTCACCGGTAGTTTGCGGAATCTCGCGCCTCCTGAAGATCCAGAAGCAGGCACTCCTCGGGTTTGTAACGAGCTCGATGAGCGATAAGGACTCCTAACGGGTTATGCGGATTTAAAAAGACGAAAATAGGATTTTTTGATGTCAGACTGTTCCTTCAACTTACCACACTCGCAAAGGCGAGCCCTATTACGACGCAGACAAGGAGGAATCTGTTAACTGAAGCCATTTCTGGTGGGTTCTGTGCGATGAACTGGACCAACGTTGCTGCCGTTGCAGATTAACAGCGAGTACTATGCAGACATGCATACATTGTTACATATGTATAGCAAATCGTTACGAAACCGCTGCTCATTACTGGCATATATTTTTTTTTTCAAACTCATCACTGCAATCTCGCCAATAATTAGTAGATTTCATTGTTATCTGCGATCTGTGGCGGACAATGGCCAAGTGCGCAGTTTTACCTGTGCCAATTAAGCGCCGGGCGGAAGCGTTGATTGATTCTGGACGGATGTTGAAATCTCATCGGATGTAGGGATAAAAACAAATGCTGCACGAAAGTGCAGTGATTTTGTAGTGGAAAAACAATTACATCATTTTTTATCATACCTGCATCATAATCTTTGGTTATCGAACTAAAAACCGTGCGATAAACCGACTTTCTTGCACGGCGTGTTTTAAAGTTGCCCATTAACAACACATTTATTGACCAACTTTAAGATAATAAACGTCTGGCAGTACTAATTTTCGTTTCATTCTATATTAAATGTACACATACTATTGCTGGGTATTCAAAAATCAGAAGCTTCATACTCCTTATTATTGGTTATTTGGAAACTAGCAGATTCAACCTTCAGAATGTCGTTGATGACATTGATGTCTATAGCAGATGACATTGACGCAACAAATGCCAACCCTTTCAGAGTCAACGATTAAAAATGACATCCACGCATACCTACCTTGTAATATGAATCTAAATATTTCTTATTTTCTCTTTATTTCCACATTGTGATGCAGGTATAATAAAAAAACAACGTATGATACACGAGCATAAGAGTTTCTCAAGCACTACGCGTCGCGTTGTGCTGTTAAACCCGGCGAGCGTGCTTGAAGGACTCTCTGATGCACTTGTATCATAATGTACTATTTTTATTAATCTACGATTGCTGATATGCATATCCTGATGTTAAAAGGACTAATGTAAAGGAATTTGAATAGCGAGCGAATAACACATAAATGATTATTGCGATTATAATTACACGCAGTTTGAAGTAAATATCACACAATGGAAGACTAGGTCATCGTTTGCTCGAAGTAAATTTTAAAACAGTCAGGAAATAATAAGGTTGCTCAATTATTAACATAACCAGATTGACGGCCATACAATTTAGAACAAACCATTCTAAATTTGTTGCTTAAAATCTTGACAACATCAAAATATATCAGTCGAAAAGAGCTACAAATGATGGGCCGGTTAACAGGCTTTGGAATATTGTATGCAACTCGTATATAATTGGACTTGCATTTTTATTAGCCTGGTTCGCAAGCTCGCTCGGCCATAAAGTCCTTGATTATATACCTGTTACATAGATATCTATTACAGCACACTCTTGCATAAACCCGCAAAACCAGGCTCATTATAAGCACAATTCTTGCTTGCCATTGCATAAAATAGAACATCTTCATTTTAAGCACAAGAAAATACAATTTCATATACAGGGTGTCCGAAATAAGCAGCCTATGCATGGTAATCTCGTCACACAATGAAGAATTTGCCTCAATTTAACCTACTCTGCATCTCTTGCTGTTTAAGAGAACCTCGAGGATCTCCTAAACAGAAAGAGAGACCTGCATTGGCTATTTATTCCGGACACCCTGTACATACAGTAAACACAGAACATAATTACGACACAGCGCTGCTTCCATTCTAAAACCTCTTACGTCCGATTTTTCGTAAATATTGCGCAAAAATTGATAACAAACGCTCTAGAGGCCGAAAACCATTACACACAAAGAAAATAAATTATTATTTTAGCCCTATTTAAAATTTTATTCGACAAATTTACAGCTGTCAGCAATAAATTGACAGCTGTCATCAATACATTGACAGCTGTCATCAATACATTGTCGATAAATTGACAGATATTGAAACATTGATAAATTTGCCGCTAACATCGATAAATTGACAGTTGCCACCAATATATATTCGATAAATTGACAGCCGTCATTTAAAAATTGACAGTTGTCACCGATGCATGATCCATGAATTGACAAACTTCCATAAAAAAATGGCTGAGGTAATTGAAAACTTGGCTTCTGCTACATAAAAGGTTTTAAAATGAAGACCACAACACATTTGTTACATTCCAGTTTCTCACAACTAAAACATAATATTGCACTACACCCAAAACCCCCAAGAGGCCATCCTCTGCCAACACTGGCGTCCACTGCGAATACCCTTAATTACTGTTCGTGCATTTCGCAGTGCAGTTGGGGTGTACGTTTTGAAAGGATCGCGCACGTTCGGGTGGTTTCGGTGACTATTCATACCTCACTGTTCCTCTCACCGGCGTTTGCATGCACACGTTCGGGTGTTTTCGGTTACTACCCATACCTCAATGTTCCTCTCACAGGCGTGTGCAAAATAAACGATTCGGTGCGAATGAAATCCCGAGAACCAAACTGTCTTCCCCTGGAATCTGGGTTATCCGCCCGCACGGCCCTGCACGTGGCGATCCACTTACATCCACACCGCGAGGAACAGAACGTTGATGTTTAACAACTTCACCAGTTTTTGTGGACCCTTCGCGATTACGTTCACCATTAGGACCGAGCGTGTACAGAGCTTGCCGTTCTCCTCGGGTATCGGCCGGTGGGGCCTTAGTTGATGATGCCGTAGGGCACGTAGTCCCTCTGGACGTACCCCTCGGAGCCCTTGTGCTCTGGTGTGTGGCCGTGCAGAAGCTCCGTCATGAAGCTTATGTAGGTGATGGCCAGGCGCAGGGTCTCGATGCGAGACAGGCGCTTCTCGTAAGCGAACGTCGGCACCTAGAATATGGGTTGAAACGAGAACCGAAATAAAACATTTGTCTAAGTTATAACCAATTAAAACGTTAACATTGAAATAAGAGGCGAAGGCGTGGGTGGCTAATCCGTCGAAGTAACATTTTCGCGAAATTTCCTCGTTCACGGGACCACCAGCTCCAGTCCCCCTTCAAATCCGATGCAAATAAGACAGGGAGTTCGTAACAATTCCTACTGGTTAATGGCAACTCAACAGCTTACAGTATCGAAAGAAAATTTTAATTGCGCCCTCACTTTTCTGCGTAGTTTGTCGAAAGCCTCGTTCAGATTGAACATCCGCCGCCGCTCGCGGATGTTGGCTGCCCTGCGCTGGGCTATAGTGGCCACCCTCCTTCTGGGCTTCTTCTGGCTGGAATGCCCGCTGGAAGAGCCGCTCCTGCTGAGCCTGCTGGGCACCAGGCCGCCGCACTGCTGCCTGGGCCACACTGAAACGAACGCAGGACGAGATTTTCATCGAAATTGTGCACGAAACAAAAACATTTCGAACACAATAGAATTGTATTTCTTCTACAGAACTACAGAACAAAGTTTATGAAAAGTTGAGATGTGAGACAAGTCAGTTGTCTAAGTTATAGCCATTAATATATAATAATTTAATTTTTTTAATAAATTAATTCAATAGTAATTAAATGCAGTATATTGAGAATGACATATTTCATTTCAGTACAGCTGCAACTTCACCCCGTGCACAATATACATCTTATGCACAGGACTAAGTAGGAGGACTACAGAACAATATAGTGATTAATTCATTAGTAATTAAATGCAGTATATTGAGAATGACTGTTTTCATTTCAGTACAGCTGCAACTTCATCCCGTGCACAATATGCATCTTGTGCACAGGGTGAAGTAGCAGAGTAACTGTCATCCTGACAGTAAAAAGTGAAATTGCCTGGCACAAATCCAAAATAAGAAATGCTGCAGTCGTAAAAAAAGTATAGTATACAACAGCACAGAATGTCCTTTTGCCACTCAAATGAAATGCATTACAATTGAATTACTTTATACCTCGCCATACTTATTGGCTGCGACAATGTCCATGGATAACTAGAGCTGAAATTTAAATGATTACTTGGTAGTCCGTACTATTAACAGCCTGATGAATTTTGTACACGAAGTTTTTGATGGTCGGTCTTTCCAGCCGCTGATAAAGATTCGGAGAGTAATCCGTTTGTAACGTGTTGGGCTTTCTAACCTCCACCTGGACACGTTTATACTGGAGATAATTTATCTTCATAATGGAAATACCGCGGTTCTTAAGATAATATAGATATTTCTATACTAATTATTGGATATTTTCAATTTGAAGTGCTAAGACTTAGCTGCCCCGGCAATAAAATAACCAGTATAGCGCCCTAATAAACACAAAAGTCTGGCTGAGTAACGGCCCAGTGCTGGCCGTTGCTCGGACATATATTGGGCACGTAAACTATGACTAAATAAATTTGCAACTATTAAAATATATTAAATTTGCAATCAAGTTTTACCAATGTCTGGATTGAAAGCAGTCAGGATGTCCGGGTAGCCGTTCAGGGCGCTGCTCTGCCCCCCGAGGCAGTGGTGGGGGTCCCAGATGCCCCCGTAACTCGACAGCTCGTTGGGGTAGTTGGGGGGAAAGTCGCCCCCCTGGAAAACCAAACACCGTCAGCAAGAATTTGTAAAGATCCGCAGATTTGAGATTTTGAGGATTAAGAAAGATTTCAAGCCTAGATTGGCCTAAAAGGGGATGTGGTTAATAATTACGAACATAAATTGTTTGTGGTCTGAAAATGAGAGTTTGAAAGGTTTTTACGGGCTCAGAAAACTTGAGTTTGGAGTTTAGAGTTTTGATTGTGGTCTAAAAATGCGAGTTTGAAAGGTTTTTGCGAAAACTTAAGTTTGGAGTTTAGAGTCTTGCAGGAGTGTACTCACCGTGCTAGCGTGCATCGCAGAATCTACCATAACTCTAGTCTAACCAACTTAAAACTCCTGTTCGCTCACTATCTAAACAAACAAAAGAGCGACGGTAAACGAGGTGGAAACAAGCGAGGCTAAACAAAGGAGGGTTGCTGAAGCCATTTGGACGACAGAAAGTTACAAGCAATGATCAAAAACCAAATTTTGTGAAACACCTAATTTTAGTAACTGAAAGTTGAAAGCAATGAGGTCCAACAAATTTTGTAAAATACCAACAAATTTTGGTAACTGAAAGTTGAAAGCAATTTTAAATAAAGGAGGTCCAACAAATTTTGAGGAAGACCTACTAATTGTAGTAACAGAAAGTTGAAACCAATGACGTCCAGCAAATTTTGTAAAACACCAACACATTTTAACACAGCTATTATGAAAAACAACTAATATTTGATGCTAAAAAAATAGGTTATTGGTGATAAGTTCGTAAAGCACTACTTTACGAAAATGTATCATACAAAGTTTTTTCTACCACAGCTATTATTAAAAACAGCTAATATTTGATGCAAAACGCTATATTTTTTTAGTAGATAAACATATGATGTTGTTTCTTGTATATTTCTGGACTTATCTGAATTTTAAAAAATAGTTATTCATGATACAAGTTCGTAAATCAGTACTTTACGAAAATGTATCATACAATGTTTTTTCTAACACAGCTATTATGAAAAACAACTAATATTTGATGCTAAAAAAATAGTTATTTATGATAAGTTCGTAAAGCACTACTTTACGTAAATGTATCATACAAAGTTTTTTCTACCACAGCTATTATGAAAAAGAACTAATATTTGATGCTAAAAAAATAGTTATTTATGATAAGTTCGTAAAACACTACTTTACGTAAATTATCATACACAAGTTTTTTCTACCACAGCTATTATGAAAAACAGCTAATATTTGATGCAAAACGCTATATTTTTTGGTAGATAAACATATGATGTTGTTTCTTGTATATTTTTGGACTTATCTGAATTAAAAAAAAAAGTTATTCATGATACAAGTTTGTAAATTAGTACTTTACGAAAGTGTATCATACAAAGATTTTTTTTCTACCACAGCTATTATGGAAAAACGGCTAATATTTGATGCAAAATGCTATCTTTTTTTAATTGGTGAGTGAACGAATTGTGTATAAAACTTATTTTACGCAAAGTTGATGTTTTTACACACAGGTGATTTTTTTACACGCTTGTGCTCAAAAGTATCACTTTACGCACTGTACGGCAGTGCGTAAAAACTACGCACTGCCGTAGAAAAACATGAATTTACACCACTCTGGTTGTCAAGGGCTCATTTGATATGTTTGGTACAATTTACTAATAGTATTAGAACCAATAAAAAATGTTTTTCATTTTCCATGGCCTCGTAATATAATTTATAATATTAAATAACCTTCACTACACGCATGGCAATGATTATGAGGCCGAAGAATTGTTTATAAAACTGCGAACTGTGCACAATTACAGGGTGTTCTATAAAATTTGCGAAAAGTGTATTTGTTGTGTTAAAGGCATTTTTTCAACGAAATTTCTTGAATTCTTGAATTATAAACTTGCAGTCTTTCTTAGCTTTTTATTTTCGCACAAATGGCGAATTACCTTAGAATTTTGCTCACCGTGTTCGTGTCCCAGGGGCTGTGGTCGTTGGAGGAGAAGGACATCCTCATGGGCGCAACCCTGGCAATTAACCACTGTCTAATTATGTACTGCACTTATAACTTATCCAACTGCTTGAGGGAATGGTACGCCAAAAAGTGTTGGGCAGCCACCGTAAGGACGAAAGGGACGTCGCGACGCCTGCACCCCATTGGCTGGCGGTAAACGGGGGTGGTTGGGCGTCGGCCAATTGGAGGGCGGAAACCTGTCGCCCCCGGCGGCGGCGCGCGATTTAGGGCCCTGTCCGCTGCTGCCGAAGAGCCCTTTTGGCTTGGGGGCGCGTATCGACTTTAGGGGTGGCCGGAGCACCTGTTTCCAGGAGCAATAAAGGGTGGAAAATCGCATAACGAGCGCGTAATTGCGAAGGCCCCCAAATGCCGGGCTCGTTTGGGGATGAAACGTGCAAGAACATAAACAAGAAATATTTTCTTGTATCAACAAATTCCTTAGTTAAGTTCAAATTTTTTAAATCAATCTTGAAAAAAATATTTTCTATGGCTTAACATAAAATTGGCAAAAATATAAAAAAAGAAAGATTTTCTTGTATCAAAAAATTATTAGTTAAGTTGAAAGTTTTTAAATCATTCTGAAAAAAATATCTTCATATGCCATAATGTTCATGTCATAATATCAAATATTATCGATAATATTATCATATTCTCAAATATTGTACAATCATTTAATCCAGTTGCAAGTTTAATACTAAATTCCCAAATTTTAGGAAAATTTATAATAAAATTTTAACTATCCAAGATACTACAATTAAACATGATCTTAGTAGTTAAGCAACACGGGTTCTGGATCGCCCCCCGCGAAGATTTCGATTAATTTAATCCGCGTTTTGATCCGCGGTTTAATCAATTTCCGCGGGCGGTAACAATGGGTTGATGGCGGAATTGTGGTCTAAGTACCGCGGATAATTGTTGCGATTATCCCATTAAAACGCGAATCCGCCACTTTAATGATGTAATCACCCGCAAATTCCGCCATCAACCCATTGTTACCGCCCGCGGTAATTGATTAAACCGCGGATCAAAACGCGGATTAAATTAATCGAAATCTTCGCGGGGGGCGATCCAGAACCCGTGTTGCTTAACTACTGATCTTTTTTACGGTTTAAATTAATTTATAAAAAATATATATTATGCCACAATATCAAATATTGTATAATCATTTAATCTAATTGCAAGACTAATACTAAATGCCCAAAAAATATGAAACACCTGAAGATAATTCATACCGTTTGCAATTTAGTAGGCTAAATCAATCTATTTATATGCTCATTTGATTTACGTTAGGAGTTTAGTAGTGTTTAGGTTTATTTTAACTCCAAATTATATCTCCTAAAATCAATGTATTTAGACGCTCATTTGATTTATGATACGAGTTTAGTAGTGTTTAGGTTAATTTAAACTCCAAATGATATCTCCTAACTGAGCACCTAAATAGATTAATTTAGCCTCCTAAATTCTGAAAATTTGAGTATGTTTTAAATAAGTGAGAAAATCGAGTATTTAACTTCCTGAATTGATCACTGAATCGCTGAAATTTCTGAAAATTTATCAAATACAGTTTTGTATATTTCATACCAGATTTGTATGCAGTACAATTTTCCGAGACTTCTGTATTAAATAAGTGTGGATTCTTTTTCACTCAAATTTGAAGCTTGAATCATAAATCGCGAGTGATTTATGCTCGCAAATTAGGCCGAGAGCAATATCTGCGATTCGTTTTGGGTGAGGGGGTTCAACCCCCCCATAATTTCCGCAGCTTTTGTATCATCCTCTGTGGGGTGAAGGCCTTATTGACTTCGGCAGCGGTTTTAATGAAAGCAGATGTCCCCCAGCTTGACACATCACGTATGATACACGTCCAGTTAATAAGCGACATGAGCCAGGGATTTGTTTGTTGTGATTGCCCACTTGTACTAATCGCATTACAACTCTCACCCCTAATTTTGAATTGCAAGAGGTCGAGATTTTATACACAGCGATTTAAATGTTGCATAGAAAATAAGGGTATTACCTCAATTAACACAAATTGCCAGCACTGCGCCGTTATTCGGCCAGCATGTGTGTAGTATTACAATCTGCAGTTAAACTCTAACCGGCGATTAACTAATTTGAATGCAACTACTGCAATTAAAAATGTATATACTCTCCATTCACGATCTTTTTGCGTCAGGGGAGTCTATGAATATCTAGTAATTTTGTTCGTAGTGTTTCCAAAATAACTGAGTTCCCCAATGGAACTTGTACATTTTTTGTATGTTAAGCTGTTTTCAATTAGAGGTTATATTTTTTAAATAACATTGTTACCAGATGTAAAGTTTAAATTATTAGAGATGAAAATGGAACGGCAGGAAAGAAAATGAAAAATAATGCATCGAAAAACATTAAATTAATTGAATTGAATATGCAGTAAAAAAAATGATATCTTAAAAAAATATAATCTGACAATGTGGTAGGAAGCAAATTTTTAATAGACATCGACACAAAAAAATAATTAACTTCAGTTGCATCACTGAATCAGTTTGTCCAATATGACAAAAAGAAAACCCAGCCAACTGGTTGCAAAAAGGTCGTGAATGAAATATATGCATACTATTAATTGTTACGATATTGTAAAATCGGTGCGTTCAATTAGCATAAATATTTACACGTGTGCATATAAATTCACCGATTTCCAGTTCAGCTTTGCGCCCTGCCAATCATTCGAAACCTTGACGGATTAATGCTAGATTACTTTTCGACGCCTCCGCCCCAATAAATCATCCAGATTTCAGGAATTGGGAATTACACTGGAAGCCCTGATCCAGGATTTTTGATTGATCCCGTTTTGACGAGTGATTTGGGAAATTAGGGGCGGCCCGGCGTGTAACTGGATTAAAATTGCGTCCCTTATTAAGGGAGGGCCCCCTAAGCCCCACGGGCGCAAGTGTTCACCACAAATAAAGCGTGAAATGCGAAACATTTCATATTAAATATTGCTGGGGTGGTTTATTAAGGCAGAGACTGTGAATTGAATATATTTCTTGGCTTTGATAAACTGCCACAGCGAGCAATTGTTTTTATTTCAATTGTTTTAATATTGTTTTCTAAGGGTCTTTCAATCCACGGATAGAGGTGCAAACAACGTTGATTATGCAATTTCTTACCCCACGTGGGCATGCCTATTCGGGAGATAATTTATAATATACAATAAATATCTTAACTTAATTTTTGGCATTTATCATTAAAAAAAACAATATTTTCTGCGACAGTGCGTAAACTATTATTTTTCGCATAGTTCACAGTGCGTAAAGTCATACTTTTTACCATAAGTGCGTAAAAAAACCACCTATGCGTAAAAACATCAACTGAGCGTAATATTAGTTTTAAACACAATTGATTCACTCGACAATTAACTAAAAGATAGTATTTTAAGATAGTAAAAATGGCCCATAATTATTTTCAGGAAAATTCAAAAAAATGTTTTACAGATCGTTAAATCGGTCTTCGAAAATTTAAAAAAAGTGAGCGTAATTAATTTTTCACAAAATTTTTTTCAGGAAAATGCAAGACATGGTTTTAGGCGTCGTTATTTCAGTCTTTGAAAATTTAAAAAATTTGTGAGCGTTATTATCTTTACACAATTTTTTTTTCAGGAAAATGCTAGACATGGCTTTAAACGTTGTTATTTCGCTCTTTGAACATTAAAAAAAAAAATGTGAGCGTAATTATTTTTCAGAATTTTTTTTATTTCAGGAAAATGCAAGACAATGTTATAGGCATCGTTATTTCGGTCTTTGAAAATTTAAAACTTTTGTGAGCGTAATTATTTTTCACAAAAAAATGTTTCAGGAAAATGCAAGACGATGCTATAGGCATCGTTATTTCGGCCTTTGAAAATTTAAAAAATTTGTGAGCGTAATTCATTTTTCCCAAATATTTTTTTTAGGCTAATGCAAGACATGGTTTTAAAGGTCGTTATTTCGGTCTTTGAAATTTTAAAATTCTTGTGAGCGTTATTAATGTTTGCCTAAAATTTTTTTCAGGAAAGTGCAAAATATGGTGTTACATATCGTTTTACACATTTCGGTCTTTGAAAATTTTAAATCTTCGAAGACCGATTTAACGATCTCAGACAATTCTATGCATTTTCCTGAAAAAAATTATTTTGAAAAATTAATTACACCCATTTTTTTTTAAATTTCGAAGAACGATTTAACAATCTCTATACGCCATATACGAGTGTATATGGCTAAGGCGCCGGTTATATATGATGGAGGCGCCGGGTTTATATGGTGGAGGCGCCGGGTTTATATGGTGGAGGCGCCGTGTTTGTGTGGTGGAGGCGCCGGGTTTATATGGTGGAGGCGCCGGGTTTGTGCAGTGGAGGTGCCGGGTATACATAGTATAAGAGACTGATTTAAAATTTTTGTGAGCGCAAATAATTTTGCCCAAAAATGTTTTCCAGGAAAATGAAAGACTTTGTTTTAGAGATCGTTATTTCGGTCTTTGAAAATTTTAAATTTTTGCGAGCGTAAATAATTTCTCCCAAAAATATTTTTCAGGAAATTGCACAAAATCGTTTGAAAGGTCGAAAAATCGGGCTTTGAAAATTTAAAAATTTTGTGAGCGTTTGAGACGAAATAATTTTTCCCTAAATATTTTTCATGAAACCGCTCCAAATCGTTTTAGAGATCGATAAATCGGTCTTTGAAAATTTTAAATTTTTGTAAGTAATTTTTCCAATTTTTTTTTCAGGATAATGCAAAAAAATGTTTTAGAGATCGTTATTATGGACTTTAAAAATTTAAAAAAAATGTGGTTATTTCAGGAATATGCCAATAATTATACCAAATCCATACCACAATTCATAGTTCATAATGACAATTCAATTCATTTTGGAGTTTTATCCAAGGGTACACTTCGATAGTTTAGCAAATATCGCAGGTAATTGTAAGTAATATTTACAATAAATAATATATAATAGGAAACTAATATTTGCAAGTTACGACTATTTAATCTATATATTTTTATACTGAATCCATATCACAATTTATATATTCGGAGTTTTATCCAACGGTAAACTTCGCTAGTTTTGCAAATATCACATGTTATTGAGCCCCTCCAAACCTAGGTAATACAAGGACTGTCCTTTTAGAATCAAAAATAGCGCATACTTTTATTGAAAAACTGAAATATCGCGATTTTGAGGAAGGAAACGTCGACGTGGCA
Source organism: Othius punctulatus (assembly GCA_951805005.1). Lineage (NCBI taxonomy): Eukaryota > Metazoa > Arthropoda > Insecta > Coleoptera > Staphylinidae > Othius > Othius punctulatus. The sequence goes on from OX638146.1 coordinate 3,118,487, forward strand.
ACGGTGGAACTACATTACCGACTATAAACGTGGCAACGATGTACCTGCATTACCGACTAGTTTGTCACAGTTTGACGTTTCAATTTGTTTGTCATTCATTTCAGCAAATTTTCGGCTCTCGCTTTTACTGAACATTAACAACTTCAAGCAACTATGGTGAGTTAAATTACATGGCACAGCTAATTTTGAGCTCACCGAGCTTAAAATCTGCACTAACTTTTACAAGACTCGTAAACTCAAACCCAAGTCGTATAGGTTACGTCTCATGACAAAGCTGATTCTCCTCCAATCAGTTTGAAAATTCTCAGCTTGCTGGCTTAACAATGCCCCCATGTTTGGCCTATTACTTAATTTCGTAGATCACTGCAGGGACTCGCTTAATAAATATAATTTTGCTACTTGTTTCCGATCTTACAATATAAGTGTATTAATCGTTAATAAAAATGTTACTTGCAGTCAATCTTTTCGTACAACGGCGGTGCAATGGTTGCCATGAAGGGCGACAAGTGCGTGGCGATCGCGACCGACAAGCGCTTCGGCGTGCAGGCACAGACCGTCTCCCTAGACTTCCCCAAGGTCTTCGAGATGGGGCCGCAGCTGTATGTGGGCCTCCCCGGCCTGGCCACCGACATCCAGACAGTGACTGAGAAGCTCCGATTCAGGTAAACCAACCGGATGAAGCAAACTGTTTATATATGGTGACTCTCATTGTTTTTGTTTCAGGAAGAACCTGTACGAGCTGAAGGAGAACAGGAAGATGAACCCAAAGGTGTTCAGCTCAATGGTGTCGAACATGCTGTACGAGAAGCGCTTCGGGCCGTTCTTCGTGGAGCCGGTGATCGCTGGTCTGGACCCGAAGACGGCCGAACCGTACGTGTGCAACATGGACCTGATCGGCTGCCCGAACGAACCAGAGGATTTCGTGGTGGGTGGAACGGCATCGGCGCAGCTGTATGGTATGTGTGAGGCCCTGTGGGAGCCAAACCTTGGTCCTGACGACCTCTTCGAGACTATCTCCCAGGCGCTGATCAACGCCTTCGACAGGGACGCCATGTCTGGCTGGGGGGCCACCGTGTACATCATGTGAGTGCGAAGCCCGAGGGTAGCTGGCCGGCCGTGTTGCTAAACAGTTCTGTTTGTTTCAGAGAGAAGGACAAGCTGACGGTGAAGGAGCTGAAGACGCGCATGGATTAATTTTACTACCAATTAAGACTTTTTATAAGTTCCAAAGTTTTTTTTTTTTTTTTACACTCCTCCACTGTTCTTTATTTTTGAAACTATTAATAGAAATGTGAAATAATGATTTAATGTAAATGGAGTTACCCAAAGAAATTTTTAAATTATCTTAATTATTTACCTATTCGACAACTGTCGAATTGACACATCTCTCTTAGAGAGACATTTCAGTCTTCAGTTTTCTGCAATGGCCGAGGAGCTGCAGACCTTCATGTCGGACATTCTTGGGGAGATCGTGGACAGCGTCGTGAACGAGCCGGGAACCTCAGTATCAGGGCCCCTCGCTGCAAGGGGCATACTCAAGGAGATCCTCGCAAAGTCTGAGCGTAACGCCGAGCTGAGGCATAGCTACGCTGGGAAATGTGCCGCGCACAACCAGTACGGCTTGTTCAACATGCTGAATAAGATCGTCAATTTTGAAATCGGTAAAATTCCATTCGAATTGTGCAATATAGGAATTAGTAAAACGATTGGGAAAGTTTCTTGTCAATCAAATGAAGCGACTTCAATTGTAAAAAGTGAGATGCACTTATAAATATTATTGAGCTCCATCGGAGAACAAGAATATATAATATATATATTAGCTATATGCACAACTAAAGGGTAACCGAACAACGTTAAATGTAGAATCTGGCTGTTAAAAAATACGAAAGCCGCCTTTGTTATATAAATATATAAAAATATCGAGGGGGTAAATAAATTAAGTGTACCTTTTTACAGTAATATACATGAATCAGTTGCACCCGGGCAATGCAGGCACACAACGATGCGAGAGAGCTTGTCGAACGTCCCCGAAACTATAAAAGCACAAACCACACGCGATAAACTATACTCTACGCTCCAGGTGACGCCGTCTACGGGGAGCTGACGTTCCGCGAGCACCTGGTCGTGGGCAGGCTGCCTGAGGACCCGCCCGAGGCACCGCCCGTGCCGGTGGGCGGCATCTGCGTGGACGTGCAGTGCGCCGAGGGCCGTCAGCCGATGTGCCGCCAGATGGAGGAGTGCGAGGCGAAGCTCATGCAGTTTCTGGACGAGGAGGGCTGCAGGGACCACACCGGCGGCGGTGAGGCCTGCCCGCCCATCTCGCCGGCCCCCTCGGAGATTAGCCTCGACCGGCAGAACGCTTACGGCTGCAGCAAGTTCCTGGTGCATGTCTCGTCGCAGTTCGATGTCGACGGCACCAACGCCGGCTCGGCGGTCACCTCGTGGGTCGACAGGAACCTCCACACGCTGGAGGAATTGAGAAGAGAGTAAGGCACAAACGGAGAGCAACGCATGCAAAATATATAGCCCTTCTTTGAAACTTCGTAACAAAAGTCATTTAAGTTGCTGGATTTAGAATCTGTGTTTTAAATTGGTAACCTGTAGCAATTGGCAGCTTTGCCTGTCAAAAATGATGTAGAGAAGTTAGGGTTTATATAATTGTTTGAAAGCATATCCACAATAATTTGAAATTAAAAAAAAAATAGTGCACAAAGTGGTAACTAAATTGTAATACAAACATAAAATCTCATGCTAAATGGTATCACCTAGTACTGTTTTTAGTATCACAAATGAACGAACATCAATTATATTGGGGATAAAACCTTAAACTTAATTATATAAACGTTATAAGCCATTATTTATTTATAATTTGAGTGCAACCGGTTCTGTTAAAAGGTTCATCGTAAAGAAGAAAACTATGATCGAGCAAGCACTGTACACGGCCATGAAAACGAAATGGTATTATGTGAAGCACACCGCCACGATCGACAATACGGACGACAGGAAGCTGTACAGCATAGCGAAGGCTAAGGATTACCTGTCCGAAGGTGCAAACATCGTTCTGCTGAGATATTTGGCCATCACGGGTTACTATGGAAGGATCGAACTCGCCTGCGCTTACATAAACGGCGACCTCTGCAGGAATTTATATGCAAGTATTTTGCAAAAGTCAAATTGAGGTCGTTAATTATTACACAAGAAAACAACACCGATGTCACAGCTGTCAAAATACATTTTGTAATTTAATACAGTTTGCAAAAATCAATTGAAATGTGATTGCAAATTTGGAAATCAGACAGAAATAATAGACATCATTAAAATATGAAGTTATGACAGAAACAATAGAAAATTTTACAGTATTTTGGCAGCTAATATTTGCTGAATTGTTTAACTTAGAAATCGTCACCATTACGTTGAATTAATTAAATAAATTCTGGCATTAGGAATGCTTTGGGCCCGAAATGGCAGTCGTGAACAACAAGCAGATGAAGGTGTGCAAGATAAAGCGCACGATAGTCGAGCAGTGCGGGGTAAAACATGTCAGCATATCCGTCTTGACGCTAAAAGGTGAGCAAGCTGGGCGTTTTCGTCTAAACGAGGGTCACGCATTCGAAACATTGCAGGCCAGATGGTCAAGCACGAGTGGCGCGATTGTGACTACGTGCTGTACATCAACCCCAAGTTGAACATCGACGACAAGGATATGGCGCAGTGCAGCAACGTTTCACTGCAGAGCACCTGGGAGGACGACATGCAGATGTTCAGCAACTACCTCGATCAAAAAGTAAGTGAAAAATATACATCGCTACTGACAGTGTCAGCATTGTTAACTTATATGGTTGTGTATTTTGTAGGATATTAGTTTGCTGAAGAACCGCTCGTACATGCTGGATCACCCGGAACTCAAACACATAATAAGCGATTATGTGAACACCATTCTGCTGCTGCGGCCAGCGGAAATCTACAGTTTCACCTACAAGTTTTTCAATTCGATCGGCCCAGTCAATCTGCCACGAAATGACTACTTTGAGTGAATAGTACAGCTTGCCTTACCGAAATTAAATAATATTTGAATCATAAATTAACTGTGCCATGTTGTTACGTAAATAAATTTTGGGATATTTGGACTCACCGGATTTGCTGTTTAATTAGTGGAAATGTGGTAATTTGTCGTGGTCTCGTAACATATGCCGCAATTAGTGACGTCTACTGTGTCGGGCAGGCACTGTTCGTGGAACGAGTGCTTGCAATTGAAAACTATTATATTGCTTCGCCTGGACTGATCTGAAAACCAAGAGAATCATTACAAATAGGACGTTAACACTAAAATTGCGACAATATAAAATAGTTTTTAAGGTAATTCTGAAGGTTACATATTTTGTGTGCAGCTCAAAAACAGCAATTCTTAAGGTTGCGTATTTTGTGTACAGATTAATTATAGGTAAGAAATATTGAGAGCTTAAAATTACCTATTAACAATATTTTCCTGTGGCAAGCGCCGCAAACCATCTCATTGGAAACAATGACTCCCTTCTGCTGTATCTTGACTAATTTGTTATGCAGATTGAAGTAATCAGAGACCAAGATTTTCTTGCAGCCTTCCTGCACGGAGACCTGCACATAAACAGAATACAATAGAAACATTTGCGGCATTTACAATAAAACTGAACGTATCATTCCATATTAAATTGTTAAAACATTTCTTGAATCTGCAGACACTTTCAAATAATCTACATTTGATATGCAGATCATTCCGTTTAACAATAAAATTTGTTAATTAATACCTGTAGGTTATATGTGCACAACATCTTAACCAAGGAGTTCTTGAGGTCTGGGATTTTCATGTCGTCCTTGATCTTCTGGATGAGCACCGTCGGGTCCATGTACGTACCAAGGCTCTGCAGCAGGTACGCAATGAACTCCTCCTTGTTGAGCGAGTGACTTATCAGGTCGTTCCACAGGTCGGGGTCGTTCTGTTTCTGGCAGAAGGTGATTGCCTGCTTGATGTCCTGCAGCTTCTGCGTTATTAGTTGTAGCGCCTCTTTCGTGTCTCCAATGCGCTCTGAAATTATGTGATATATAGAAGAAAAAGAAAATAGTTTAGAAATAAAAAAGAAAATCTTAACTTACTTAATATTTTATATTTTGTATTTTATTATAGTGTAATATTGACAGTGTAATACTCCACTGAGAGTCAACATACAAATAAATTATTATTGTTATTAACAAAATTCTATCAAAAATCAAGGAATTTTTGAAGAAAGTTTGGAAGAAAAATATTTGCAAGTTATTTGTATTCAAGTTTGTTACCTAACAAGTAGACCATCTCCGGGTAATACTGCAGCTTCTCGCAAATATCGAGAGCCTCCTGAATGGGGTAATGATCGGATCTCTGCAGCAGCGGAAGGAGCTTGTCCTTATCGAAATAAGCGTACAGCCGCACAAGGCGTCCGTGGTATTGCCTTTTTGAGTCAAACTTGTCATATGCATCTAGGTACTACAAAAAAAAAACAGATAATAACATTTCAACCCATTAAATTGGCGTTCCGCACCTTATACAGGAGCATCTCATGCTTGGCAAGCTTGGCGACGACCACCTCAGATGGTATCTTGTTCTTCTCGAGCAACAGCGCAATCGCCTTCTCCTGATCGAGGTTCATCAGGTCGACAATCATGTTCTCAATTATGTTGTACAGATCGTGCTTCTTGATCAGCCCAAAGACGTCCCTGTTGCCCAGGCTCAGGTACGTCGCCAAGCTCTTGTCGTAGCGCTTCTCGTAGCTGTAGAGCAACGCCAGCGACTCGAGGTAGGTCGCCTTCTCCGAGTCGGCCACCATCAGGTGCTCCAACACGGCGTTTATCACTGCCGACGTGTTGTACAGCTGGTAGTCCCACTCGTTCACCAACTTCAGAAAACCCTACAAGAGATTTATAGTTAGAAATAGAAATACAAGACACCGAAATGATAAAAAAAAAGGCCATTTTGTTAACAAAGTAACAGCTGTCATCCGTTTATTGTAAAATAACAGTTGCATTTCATCATTTGTTATAAATTGATAATGTTATTTTATCATTTGTTATAAATTTATGCCTGTCATTAGTTCATTTGTTTGTAAAATTTGTTCATTTGTAAAATGACAGTTGCTGTTGAATTATTTGTTATAAATTGATAGATTTCATTTGTAATACATTTACAGCATTTCATTAATACATTTGTTGCATTTTGGCAACGCATGTTCTACATTCATAAATTGACAGCACTTGCAGATTCATTTGTCAAAGCAAGACACAAATGACAAAAGCAAGGCAAGACCTAAGCAACAGAAAACAAGGATGCACATAAATGTCAAAAGCAAGGCAAGATACAAATAACAGAGAACAAGGAGAGACATAAATGACATAAAACAATGCGAAAGACAAAAGTCATAAAACAAATTCAAAAGACAAACGGCATAAAAATGTAGATAAATGGACCTAGGCTCACCTGAGAATCCATTTTCAGGTATTCGTAAAGCACCATCTCGTAAATATGTTTATCGAGCTTGCATTCCTCCGTTTGCGGTATATACGGACTCACGGACCTGGCAAAGAAAAGTACGCCCCGATTAAAACCACGAAAATTTGCACAACGGACATCTGCGAATGCAGCTGCTTTTATGTATATCAACAGAACAGGCAATTAATTCACCTGAGCTGCCGAACGGTGGCAAACTTGAATATCTCCTCCTCCCACAGGTTCTTGTTATGCCCAAAGATCCTGTAGCACAACTTGCCGGCCGTATCGTACATCTTCTTACTGAGCAGGTTGTCCAGGTAGGCGATGCCGATGTTCTCCGTCGTGTACTTCCGGTTCTCCCTCATATTCGATTGGGTTATTGCTTCTAATGCTTCTTCAAATTTACTAAAACAAACGGTACATTTAAAATTTTGATAGGTTACAGCATTATGGCCGATGTTTTACCTATGCTGAATAAGCCACTGTATCCTATCGTCTAAATCATAGGGGCTAGCTATCACAATGTCTTTGGGGGCGACGATGAAGAACCGGTTCTCCTCGATGAGCACGTCCAGGTGGTAGTCGTTGACACTGTACTCCTTGTAGCCACGCAACGAGAGGCTATCAGTGCATATGTCAGTGTAGTCGTTGTCGCCGTACTCGACAATGTAGAGCTGTGGCCTCAGTGACTTGTTGTCCTCGTCCAGCTCCTTCGAGAATCCCAGCAAGACCAGCTGGTGGTCCAGTGGCGCGATGCCACTTATGTAGAACTCCGTCTTGAATGTCGTCACTACACAACAAAAATATTACATCAACAAACTCACGCTATTCACAATAAAAAGCAATAATAGAAATTCTAGGTTGTACCGAGTGATCCAGTTAGGGTGAGACTTTATTATGTTGATAATAATATTTACCAACATAATTTAGGGACCACTTTTTTTTTTATTTTAAATTATTGTAGTTGTTGTTCCGAACAATTTGTTGATATAAACACTAACTACATTATTATGGTTATATATCATTCATTGTCTTATTGACTAATCTACATATAATAAACATTAACCTCTCTTCAATTTTTGAGACACAAAGTTACCAATTGTTGCATGTTATTAACATAAATTACAGTTTCACCCTAAATGGATCACTCGGTATGTTGATATATTTTTTATTCTATGACAGGGCCTCACCAGGATCGACGAGGTAACCGGGCAAGTCCCTGTTGACCTGCTCGTTCGTGCTGCGTTTGCGTATCACGCACACCCTGACTGTGTCCACCCATCCGATCAGCAAAGTTCTGCTGTCCGCCCATCGAAGGTTGCAACGGAACTTGTTGATCGGTATTCTGGAATGCAAGCAGTTTAAAGTTGAAGTTGTATTTTCGATTACTAAAATTATTGCATGCAACTTGACAAAAGGAAAAATGGATCGTGAATGGTGTGAAACAATTATTATCAGCACTGAGCACCAAATGTGCTCATTGCCATCAAATAAAAAAACAAACAAAAGGTCATGAACAGTGTTTAATAACTATTATTATTTAAGGTTGTTATATTACTTAGTACTTATTTATTAATTTTATTTCGCCTGGTACGATTTATTATTAATTAATTTATCAGTACATACTAAATAATAATATAACAACCTTAAATATATAACTGGTAATTTAAGGATAAAACCTTAAAGTATTATTATATCACCAAATGTGAGGATTGCTAACAAATAAACAAAAGAACAAAAAAAAAAACAAAAGGTCATGAACACTAATAATTATTATTATCACCTATGTCAACAAAATGTGCCCATTACTACCAAATAAACAAGTAACGAATAACGAAACACGGCTAAATTATATCTCCAATTGTTTTGTTTTTTGTCAACAAAATAATCACCATGCTGACCAAACATCAACATGTGATAGCCTTATCGAGAGACCACAGCTATCATATAACGGTGAGGCGACTCACCCGGGGTGCTCCTCCCACTTGATCAGGCCCAGCGAGCACTGAGCACCTACATCATAAACCCTGACGCCTATATCACTTGACCAGGCCACGAAGTTTTCGCCCCAGCATAGGCTCCGCACATAGCCCTCGCTCTCGCAGAGGACGGTCGAGCGGAGGCGCCCCAGGAATGTCTTCTCGTACAGCGTCAGCTTATCATCCCCTAAAAAAAACACAATCGAGCACATAATATAAAACTATATTCACGACAGCAGCAAGGCAACAGATTTTTGTACCGGTCTTTTAAAAGTCAAGAATAATCTGTCAGATACATTGTTTTGTGGGTGTCTTAAACTACAAGATAACTATTCACAACTTTATCGATAGTTAGAAAATAATAGAAAACAAGAACGAAAAAATTAAAATGAAAGATGACAAAAAAAGCCGTGACATTTCATTAATAAATTGACATTAATAAATTAAAATGGAAACTTGTTATTCGTTCATTTTCCCATAAATTGACGGTGGCCATTAATGCCTCCTGAAAACTATTCACAATTTTATCGATGATTGGAAAAACTGAATGTGTTAATGAGCCAAGTCGTCCCATAAAAAATTATACACACAAAAAGGCACACACATAATAATAATGAACTTCCACAAATAATAATAATAATAAATTAATACTAATAATAATAATGATAATAAAATGATACTACTAATAGTAATAAACTGATACTGTGTCTCACCAGTTATAAATCGTCTGCCCATCGAGGGTTTAAAGTAGTAGGGATCGAGGGCAATGGTCTTGACGAGTCTGCCCACGTTCATCTGGTGGTTATTATCATCGGTGTAAAGGGCGTGCACGAAGACCTTGCCGTCGTCGGAGCAGGTCGCCAGGAAGTCGCCCTTGATGTCTATGGATATCTGATTCACGGCGACTGTGTGCGCCCGCAGGTTCACGTCGACGATCGAGTTGCCCTGGTGATCGAGCAGGTGGATCGCGCCCCAGTGCGAGCCCAAGCAGATGAACTGCAATTGGTTAGTGTCAAAAATTAGAGTCAATTGGTTATAATTGATTACGGTAGTTATAGCAACGAATGCAGACATCAACCTAAAACAGTCGGTTGGTTACGGTAGGCAACAAGTATCAAAGGGGGTACCTTCGGGTGAACGGCTATGCAGCTGGCTGCATCCTTCACGAGGATGCTCTGCAGGTCGTTCATGAGCCGCACATACTTGAGCTTGGGCTCGATCTCCTCCTCGATGCTCTCCGTGTCGTTGGTGGTGTCCTGGGGGGCGTGGGAGGAAACAAAGGGGGTATCTGACACCTGAATAACCTGCAAATCTTCGGTACTCACGGTCAGGCTCGGCTCTGACATGTTGCCGCCGTGCTACTTGTAGCGAATCATATGTGTGCCCCCTTGCGCGCTCTGGGGCTCCCAACGAATCGATTTTCAATGGACAAACTGTGTGCTCATCTGAAAACTGGAATCACCAAATCGCAGCTGTCAGCTGTCGAAAATAATTGACTGTCGTCCGCAGGGACGCCAACGGCACGAAATTACATATAAAATTCACCATACAGAACATTATACAGGGTACTCACATATCAAGCAATATCTTATCAAGTTAACAAAGTTTGAAGTTTGCGGAAAATGTCAAATTCAAATCAATATTGCACTTTCTGTGAAGGTATTACAATTACCGCACTACTATCACATGAGTTACAACAATTGTGAGATTCTTAGCCAAGACTCACATAAATGCTAAAATGAGCAAATTAATAATAAATTAACCAATACATCACAAATTTAACCCGAGAGCATTGGGCAAAGTGAACGAATAAATAGGAAACCTGCACAATTTATACAATTGTACATTGTGAAGGATTCAAGTTATGACGGAATTGTGCAAAATGCAAAATAAAAATAGCGCCAAAACTATTTTGTAGTTAGAAACTTATTTTTTATAATTGTACAAATATCACAACTTATATGTCCAGATCGTCGTCGGGATCTTCCTCGTCCCAATCGTCGGCCTCATCGAAAATATACTGTATTGCCCCCACGGACTCACCGGGGTCCTCCTCCTTGGGCAGGTACGGGAGCACCAGCTTGCTCCGCAGCTCCTTGTCTTTATCGCTGAGCCCGATTTTGAAGGTGGTCAAGTTCTCCGGCAGTGTCGAGCCCTCCACAACAAGCTTGTTCACGTCCAACTTTTCCAGGACCTTCGTCACCAGCATGCCGTTTCTGATCTCGTACTGCTCCACCTGATAAATTAATTAATGTCAAAATGACTACAACTGCCAGAATATAACAAAAACTGTTGCAATTTGACATAAACAGCTAAAATTTGACAGTCAGCATTAACATAAGGCAGAAAAATGACCAAAATCATTACAAATTTGGCAGTAAAAGTTGATACAAATAATTGAAAAATTGACAGTGAGAAAATCACTTACAAGTGCCAAAATATGACAAAAACTGTTGCAATTTAAGAGTCAGAATTGAAATAAGGCATTACAAAATTAATTAAAAATTTGGCAGTAAGAGTTGATACAAAATATTTGAAAAATTGACGGTAATCATTAAAACATTTTCTTGTACAACCTAAGGGCGAAATAATGAACCAATGTATACAAGGTGTTCAAATTTCGGGCAGAAAAATTACAAAAGTTATTAACAATTTGGCAGTAGGAGTTAATACAAATAATTGAAAAATTTACAGTAAGCATTAAAGCATTTTATATTAGTACCTAAAGGCGTTTGCCTGTTAAATAACGAGCCAATATATACAGGCTGTTCACATTTTAAAGCTCACCTCGGAAATCACTTTCCCAGCGGACTTCTTAAACAGGTACGAAACTCTCGGGAGCTGCAAGGAGTAACTGGGCAAAAGGGTCAGATTGAACGTAGCCAGCTGCTCCATGCAAGTGAAGACTTCGTCGTCTTCGCCAAAGAGATCCGTGTGCAGGAGGGCAATTATTTGCTTAACACCTTCAAAGAAAAACAATTTCATCCAATTGTGAAAACTAAATAATCTTCAATCTACAATATTTCAGCAGAAAATTTCACAAGTTTCCTGTAATTGAATGTCTTTGTACAGGCCTCCTCGGATCTGTTAATTCAAATGTGCCCCCAGATACTAAAAAATACATCAATTTTGATAACCTAAAAAGTTATTGTCAGTCCTCAGTTACTAGACCACAGAAAATTACAGGAATTCATATATAAGGTCTATGTAAAGGCCTGCTTAGATCGGTTAATTCAAATGGGCCCCCAGATACTGAAAAATATATCAATTTCTATAACCTAAAAAGTTATTGTTCTCCCTCAGTTAAGGGGGCACCCAAAAATACAGGGATTCAAACATAGAATCTTTGTATAGGCCTGCTCAGATCGGTTAATTCAAATGGGCCCCCAGATACTTGAAAATATATCAATTTCTATAACCTAAAAAGTTATTGTTCTCCCTCAGTTAAGGGGGCACCCAAAAATACAGGGATTCAAACATAGACTCTTTGTATAGGCCTGCTCAGATCGGTTAATTCAAATGGGCCCCCAGATACTTGAAAATATATCAATTTCTATAACCTAAAAAGTTATTGTTCTCCCTCAGTTAAGGGGGCACCCAAAAATACAGGGATTCAAACATAGAATCTTTGTATAGGCCTGCTCAGATCGGTTAATTCAAATGGGCCCCCAGATACTTGAAAATATATCAATTTCTATAACCTAAAAAGTTATTGTTCTCCCTCAGTTAAGGGGGCACCCAAAAATACAGGGATTCAAACATAGAGCCTTTGTATAGGCCTGCTCAGATCGGTTAATTCAAATGGGCCCCCAGATACTTGAAAATATATCAATTTCTATAACCTAAAAAGTTATTGTTCTCCCTCAGTTAAGGGGGCACCCAAAAATACAGGGATTCAAACATAGAGTCTTTGTATAGGCCTGCTCAGATCGGTTAATTCAAATGGGCCCCCAGATACTTGAAAATATATCAATTTCTATAACCTAAAAAGTTATTGTTCTCCCTCAGTTAAGGGGGCACCCAAAAATACAGGAATTCAAACATAGATTCTTTGTATAGGCCTGCTCAGATCGGTTAATTCAAATGGGCCCCCAGATACTGGAAAATATATCAATTTCTATAACCTAAAAAGTTATTGTTCTCCCTCAGTTAAGGGGGCACCAAAAAATACAGGGATTCAAACATAGAGTCTTTGTATAGGCCTTCTCAGATCGGTTAATTCAAATGGGCCCCCAGATACTGGAAAATATATAAATTTTGATAACCTAAAAAGTTATCGTCAGTCCTCAGTTACTAGAGCAGAGAAAATTACAGGAATTCATATATAAGCTCTTTATAAAGGCCTGGTTAAATCGGTTAATTCAAATGGGCCCCCGGATACTGAAAAATATATCAATTTTGATAACCTAAAAAGTTATTGTCAGTCCTCAGTTACTAGAGCACAGAAAATTACAGGAATTCATATATAAGGTCTTTGTAGAGGCCTGCTTAGATCGGTTAATTCAAATGGGCCCCCAGATACTGGAAAATGTATCAAATTTGATAACCTAAAAACTTGAACAAAAACTCAGCAAGTCAAACACAGAGTTTAATTTGTACCTTACAAAGGCAATGTTTTAATATTTCCGCAGAAAATCAAGTTTCCAGTAAATGAAAAAAGACTGCAAATGGTCGTGGGCAACTTACAAAGACTCCTCTTGGCGGTGTGCAGCATGCCGTAGGTCTCCTTCAGGCCGAACTTGTAGACCATGTGGGCCAGGGAGTCGATCACGAGGATGCAGGCGGTCCGGGTGAGTGCCACGAAGCGCGTGCGGTCCTGCTCGTCTTCCTCAGGCGTCAGGCCGTCGATGAACAAGTGCCTGGCCGCCGTCTGCAGGCAGGCGCCGCTATTCATCTGCCTGTTGAACTCGAACTCGCAGTAGACCAGGGCCGCGTCCCTTGTGAACTCGCGGTGCGTGTAGATGAGGTTCGCAAGGATGTCCGTACCATTCTGCTTGACACTATCTGTTATACGAATCCAATAATAAATTTATGGTAATTTAATAATCGGTAGGCTCTTTACAGACAAGCCATGAACAAGGTTGCCGTGGCAAACAATGCTCGTTAATTTTTTGCTTGCTCGATGGTGGTGCTGCATATTTATTGCCCAAAGTTATTGATTTACGTACCTTGCACGAGAACGAATCTCGTCAGGGGCTTGGATTTCAGGTGAGTGGCAAGCATTTTAAGTTGCAAGTGCAAGAATAAATTTCAAGAATATTTTAAGGTTAAATCTGGGGAGCCTCAGAAAACTGCATCACAAGGGGGCCCGGGCCCTTATAAGCTCGATTTTCTGGCCCTGCATAGATCCTGAGGTGTTTTTGGCGAGATTTGTTACTAATTATAACATTTATTTTAATGCAAATTCGTGTTTTGTTATTAGGTTAAGAATGTAAAGAAGAAAAAAAAAACGTTACATCGAAAACCGCCATTACTAAAATCCGCTGCTGCCAATGTTAAATAACTGAAAGGCAGAGCAGCAAACTGATTTTAATTTTAAACAAACCATTGTTGGCACAACGGTATCCATAGCAACTAATCCACGATCAAAGATAACCCAAGATTGTACAACTGAACCTTAGAGATAGCAAATAAAGAACTGCTAGATTACGAAAGATGTTGCAAGTTTTAAGACATATTGACTTTGTCAAAATTTCAGTAGAATTAGTTTCAGGTGTACTGTACACTAATCTAATATCAAATTTGCAAATAATAAATTTTCAGAAATTTCAGTAATAGCTAATCCATACTTGTCAATTGAGAAAGTTAAGTGTTTAATTTTCTCCCTTATTTAATCCTGAAACTTTGTCAAATTTTCAGGAGAACTAGTTTCAGATGTACTATACACAAGTCTAATAGCAAATTTGCAAATAATATATATTCAGAAATTTCAGAAAAAGCTAATCAATACTTGTCAATGCAGAAAGTTAAGTCTTTGATTTTCTCCCTTATTTAATACTGAAACTTTGTCAAATTTTCAGGAGAACTAGTTTCAGATGTACTGTACACAAGTCTAATACCAAATTTGAAAATTATAAATTTTCTGAAATTTCAGAAAAAGCTAACGAATATTTGTCAATGCAGAAAGTTAAGTGTTTGATTTTCTTCCTTATTTAGTACTGAAACTTTGTCAAACTTTCAGGAGAACTAGTTTCAGGTGTACTGTACACAAGTCTTATACCAAATTTTAAAATAATAAACTTTCAGAAATTTCAGAAACAGCTAACGAATACTTGTCAATGCAGAAAGTTACGTGTTTGATTTAGTCTCTTATTTATTACTGAAATTTTGGTAAACTTTCAGAAGAACTAGTTTCATGTGTACTGTACACAAGTCTTATACCAAATTTGCAAATAATAATTTTTCAGAAATATCAGAAAAAGCTAACGAATTCTTATCAATGCAGAACGTCTGTTTGATTTTCTCACTTATTTAATATTAAAACTTTGTCAAAATTTCAGTAGAATTAGTTTCAGGTGTACTGTACACGAATGTAATATCAAATTTGCAAATAATACATTTTCAGAAATTTCAGTAATAGCTAACTAAGTATGTGTTGCTAAGTAAGTGGCAAACTTTTTTGTGGGAGGTAGTCCCATAAGGGCATCAAGATTGGAGCGAAGGATCGCATTTTATTTTAGAATTCAATCATTTTTTTTAAATTTCCAACTTTGAGCGCTGATTTGACTAATAATCAATCATAAGTTTCAGGCAGAATTTTTTGAATTTTGTATAATTTTTCGTAGAGAACAATAACTGAGTGCAAACTAATCTTTAGTACCATACTATAACTGTCACGTTTGCACTTGCAGTGTCGCAATGTCACAACTAACGAGCGGTTCAACCTGCTGCCTGTTACATTACGGGTTTATCTATGGAAATTGCTGAAATAAGAATAATTTACGAGTCTGCCAGACGCATTCGACAACACACGAGGCCCAAGCATTATGCAGAGTAACGAACAGAGCCGGCGACTTCGCTGCGATTTGGACCAAGAAGATTTCTGCAAGGACATCGACGCGCAGCACTTTTACAGACAAGTGAGTTCCTAGTTAATTAACGCGCGGAAACAGTTGAAATGCAGCAGCTGGTTTGAGATTATGGTACATATATATAAAAAAAAAACAATAAATTTTCAATGTCAATCTCGTAAAAGCCGATAAGAAAAACAATAGCTAAATTATTGGTCGGTGCAAAGCGTGCAAATCACGTGCAAAGCCACGACCAAGATCGCATACACTCGGTTGTTGTCGTACTTACAAATCACATGTCTGAAATCGCGCTGCTAATAATTATTTCGCTATAAATTTAATTAGGATGTAGTCAATTTTAATATATATTTTCTTATTTGGGTTTAGATTTTTGCGTACGTAGGCCCACTTCTAACACTAATTGGCAATGGCACTGTCATCGGCTCTTCAGCAATATTGCTCCACGAGCTTAAGCGTGCAGACAGTGAGATTGAAGTCAATATAATTGAGTTATCTTGGATTGGTAAGTACGGAGCTGTTATATATGCATTTTAAGGAAGTGCGATGTTTAGACAATTGAGCCGGTTATCCTAGCTTAACATCACCCACCACCCATCCTGCCCACAAGAAGGCCCTCCGTTTCGTAGGGAAAAAATCGGATACTTATTGGAGGGCTGTATGAAATAGTACCTTTCAAATCGAGTTATCCATAGGCTTCTACATAAGGGGGACAAAGACAATACGTCAATAAGGATAGACGTAGGGCGACGTTTGGTAGGAAAAAATTGGATACTTATTGGAGGGCTGTATGAAATAGTGCCTTTCAAATCGAGTTATCCACAGGCTTCCACATAAGTGGGACAAAGACAATACGTCAATAAGGATAGACTATACATATACAGGATTTGTCCAATATCGAGACTGATTATTTCCCCCCAATGGGAAGAGGTGAAGGTAGTCAATGTAGGATCTATAGGCGGGATCGGTGAAGGGGAATGTAAACGCTTAAGCTAGGAGAACCAGCTCAGTTACTTCCGAGCCTTTGGAGCGTATAGATAGCGGCTAAACTGATGATGTGTTTAATGCTGACGTCGAGAGTCACTCCAAAGGCATCTACACACTCCTAAGGCTCAGAGGCAACTGAGCTGGTTCTCCTAGCTTACGCTACATTCCCCAGCACCGATACCGAAGTCAGGACTAAATTCATCACTTTCGACGCGATCTGCACACTCTAAAGGATCAGAGGTAATGAGCTGGTTCTCCTGGCTTACGTTACATCACTTTCGACGCGATCTGCACATTCTAAAGGATCGGAGGTAATGAGCTGGTTCTCCTAGCTTACGCGTTTACATTCCCCTACACCGATCCCGCCTATAGTGGGATCCCGCTCCATTTCCCGCCTATAGAGATCCCCTCTACTGCTTCCCATAATGGTTTATAAAAAAATACAATATTCTAAAAATTTCAGCTTCAATAGCCCCATTGGCAATGATACTGGGGTCCTTCCTAAGTGGCGGTTTAATGGAGCATTTCGGACGCAGATTCACCATCCTCGCCGCCTGCTCGGTCAGCTTCTGCGGATGGCTGGTCACCTACTTCGGGACCTCGCCCGTGTGGTTCCTCGCCGGCAGACTCCTCAACGGTTTGGGCGGAGGCCTGTCGGGTCCTGCAGCAGTCTGCTACATGGGCGAGGTGTCGCATCCGAAGTACAAGGAGCTGTTCCTCACCGGCACGTACGCGGCCATCGCGTCCGGTGCTTTAATCACCAACCTTATAGGTGCCTTCGCCTCCTGGAGGCTCGCCATTATGGTGGTCCTCATGGTGCCCGTGATCACCTGGTTCATGGTGTTCTTCCTGCCGGAATCCTACGTCTTCTACATCAACCGCGGCGAGTGTTCGAAGGCCAGGGAGAGCTACTCTTGGTTCAAGGGCGACGAGGAGGAGGACCAGGGCGAGCTCGAGGAGTTGCTGGCGGACAGGAAGGGCCAGCGCACAAAGGGGCATTTCATGTCCCAGGTGTGGGGCAGCGGCAGGAAGCCGCAGTTCCTGAGGCCGCTCTTCATAGCCTCCCTAGTCTTCTTCACGTCGAACGTCTCCGGGTACCAAGCCGTGGTCTTCCACTGCCTAGCCATCGTCAAGGGGTCAGCCGAAGGGATCAACGAGTACGCCCCGATGCTGACCTTTGACGCCTTCAGAGTCATCATGGCCATCATTGGCTGCGTGCTGGTGAGGAAGTTCCGCATACGCCCTCTCCTGATGATCAGCGGAATCGGCACGTCAGCATCCCTCTATGTCCTCGCCATAATGGCGCACGTATCAAGCAGCCACCCCGACAGCCTCGTGCTTTCGGGTTTGCCGGTTATCCCGTCCGTCACGTTCCTCGTGTTCTTGGACGCGGGGTTGCTGTCTTTGGCTCAGACTGTTTGCGGCGAGATCTTCGCCCCAGCCACCAGAGGCTTGGGGGTCGGCATGAGCAACTGCTTCGGTTTCTTGGCCTTCTTCGTGGTGGTACAGACCAACCCGGACCTGACGGCAGCCCTAAGTGCCGCAGGGAGCTTCATAGTCTACGCCACCTTGGTTTTCTGCGGAACCTTTCTGCTGTACTTCATTCTACCGGAGACTAAAGGGAAGACGTTGGTGGAAGTCGAGCGATTCTTTACCGACAAGGGTTGTCGTACAGAAATGAGCAAACATGCACATATGCTTGCCAAAGCTTAATCTTTACAATTATTACATGTAAATGATGTACAACAGTAATTCTTAAACTCTTACACGCACGGTGAGTAGGTATGGCGGCACTTGCGACGACCTCTAATGACCTCTAGAATGAAACGCGTTGAAAGGCGCCTTTAAAGTTTAAGAAACGCGTTGAGAGATGCATTTAAAGTGTGAAGGATGCGCTGAGAGACGCATTTAAAGTGTGAAGGACGCGTTGAGAGACGCATTTAAAGTATGACAGACATGTTGAGAGACCCATTTAAAGTGTGACGGACGCCTTGAGAGACGCATTTAAAGTGTGAAGGACGCGTTGAGAGACGCATTTAAAGTATGACAGACATGTTGAGAGACCCATTTAAAGTGTGACGGACGCCTTGAGAGACGCATTTAAAGTGTGAAGGACGCGTTGAGAGACGCATTTAAAGTATGACAGACATGTTGAGAGACCCATTTAAAGTGTGACGGACGCCTTGAGAGACGCATTTAACGTGTGAGAGACGCGTAGGGTGCTGATGTTGGTGGTGGTTGGGTAGGGTGATGGTGGTGTTGACAATTGTAATCCCACAGCCTATCGATTGTTTATGTTACCCACCACCACCACCACCCTTCACAACAACCTCCAACACCACCACCCTAAGCGTCTCTCACACTTTGAATGCGTCTCTCAACGCGTCTGTCACACTTTAAATGCGTCTCCCAACATGTCTGTTACACTTTAAATGCGTCTCTCAACGCGTCTGTCACACTTTATATGCGTCTCTCAACGCATCCCTCACACTTTAAATGCGTCTCTCAACGCATCTGTCACATTTTAAATGTGTCTCTCAATGCGTCTCTCACACTGTAAATGAGTCTCTCAACGCGTCTCTCACACTATAAATGCACCTCTCAACGCATCTCTCTCTAAAGATCGTTAGAGGTCGTTGAAAGTGCCACTATACCTACTACGCTGCAACCCCTTACAATTGTCACCAGGCTACCAGGTGACAATTCTACCAGGTGGTTAAGGGCTTCGACCCTTAAAAGGGGATACATCTCAAAATGCGCTGAGATTCCATGTAAAAGGAAAGCACCTATTGTTTAAGAACCACTGATGTATAATAAGAAACATAAGCAAGGTGTACTTGTGAGATTCAATGAAGAATAAAATATTTGCAGTATCTTGTGGATACAACAGGATAAGTTTTTTTTTTACCCGAAGTGATTGTTGAGATAATTGGAAGTGGAAAGAATGGAAGAAGAAGCCTCTACACCAAGAAGACTGGAATAGGGCAGCAAATGAACCGAAGAACCATCAAGAGGACCCAAACGGCACGGCGTAATTAAAGAGTTGCGCCAAAGAAGATCGTATATGTTATCAATAACTTTATCTATAGTTTAGGTGCCTATTAGTTTGTTAATGTTAGAAAGGAAAGGATGTTGTTAATGGTCGTAGCGTCCATCATTGTGGCACTAGTTTTTTCGTTTTTTCTAAAAACTTTGAAACAATGTAAAAATTGACGTAGATCAAGATCAAGGTCATCCAAGATTTGAGCCAAAGCTATTTTAAGTTCCTTATAATGTGTTTACTTCACCGAGCGTTTACGATCATGGCTGGAGCACTACCTAATCACTGATGCTCAATACCTCAGTTCAGCATTTCAACTGTCACCTGCCTACCAAGGGGCTGTGACCCTTAAAAGGGGATACATCTCAAAATGCGTTGAGATTTCATGTAAAAGGAAAGTACCTATAGTTTAGGTGCCTATTAGTTATTAATGTTAGAAAGGTCGTAGCGCATATCATTGTGGCACTAATTTTTTCCAAAAATTTTGAAGCAATGTCAAAATTGACGTCGATCAAGATCAAGTTCATCTGAGATTTGAGCCAAAGCTATTTTAGGTTCCTTATAATGTGTTTACATCACCGAGCGTTTACGATCATGGCTATAGCACTACCTAATCACTGATACTCAATACCTCAACTCAGCATTTCAACTGTCACTTGCCTACCAAGTGGCTGCGACCCTTAAAAGGGGATGCATCTCAAAAATGCGCTGAGATTTCATTTAAAAGGAAAGTATCTATAGTTTAGGTGCCTATTAGTTATTAATGTTAGAAAGGTCGTAGCGCCTTAAAAATTTTGAAGCGATGTAACAATTGACGTAGATCAAGATCAAGTTCATCCAAGATTTGAGCCAAAGCTATTTTATCTTCCTTATAATGCGTTTGCTTCAACGAGCAATTAAGTAATTAACTAATTAGCTTAAATATTTCAAATAACTCTTTGAATGGTGAGCATTACATTATTCCCCTCTACCACCACCATAATCCTCGAGTTGTTGTTTGTTATTGAAGGAGTGTGGAATTTTAATGGGGAATTTGTCACGAGCTATTTTAAATATCATAACTGATTATTTTAATTGGCATAAAAACACATTGTAGGCCGCATAGCTGTATTGAAAATAGTTTTGACTCATTAAAAAATACCCGGCTCGCGTGGCCTGGGACTTGAAGGTATGCGGACTTCCTGGATCTGAATCTCCCGAAAGAACCAGGTTTATTTTGTAACATAGATATCGCTGTTTAGGCGTTGGTAACTTCCCTGGATATGTTAGTGTTATGTGGGTTGCCTATATATTAATGCAAGATATGCGTTCGAAACGAAATTTGGGCCAGTGTCTATAGTCCGTACTTGAGCATGAGTACGACTCAAGTCGTATTAGGGTATATGTGGTTGGGTTTGGTGCATAAATGTTTATAGAAAATACGGAACCAAATATATGACTTGAGTCGAATCCATGCTCAAGTAAGGATTATAGATACGAACCTTAAAGTCTGTTATAAGCAAATAAGTTTAAGTTCAAGGAAAAAAAAACGCACACATGTTTGTATATAATTTATCAACTCTGAGTTCCACCACTATCGACTTTCCTTACTATCAATCCTTCAACATCTTTGTCATCAGGTGCCTCTTTGGTTTTCGGGAGTATCATGTAGAGTATTGAAGTTCCGCAAAGCGTCAGCGTAGCGTAAAGGGCGAAGCTCGCTGCCATCCCCAGTGCGGCCGTCATCCCGGGACTGGTCTTGACGATGATGAAGATGGCGAGGAAGTTGACGCTGGTGCTTAGGCCGTTGCCCAGACCCCTGGTGTGCGCTGGGAAGATCTGACCGCAGACGGCCCACTTCATGGGCAGGAGCCCGAGGCTTATGAAGATGGCGTCGGTGATGAAGGGCACGATCGGGGCGACGGAGAGCAGTTCGTTAGTCGGGTAGGTGTTAGCGAGGAAGATGAGGCCCGAGAGGGCGAAGAGCGACAGGGCCGTGCCCAGGCCACCCATGAGGACCATCCCTCGCACGTTGAACCTCTTGACCAGGACGCACGCCAGCACGGCCATGACGACCCTGAAGACGTCCACGGTCAGCATGGCTACGTACTCGTTCAGGCCCTTGATGGAGCTCTTCATTATGCTGAGCGAGTAGTACACCACGGCGTTGTGTCCGGTGATTTGTGCCGTCAGGAACATCACGACCGTTATGGACAGGGGTTTCAGGAATTCGGGCTTGCAGGTCTCGGCTAGCAGTTCGCGTGTCGACGGGGTCTTCGTGATGCCCCGTCGGCTCTCCAGCAACTCATTGAAGGCAGTCATGTCAGCGCCCCTAAACCATGTATAGCTCTTCTTGGCTAGCGCAAACTTGCGATGGCTCACGTACCAAACGTGCGATTCGGGCAGTCGAAGCATCAAGGCCCAACCAACGATGGGTATCACCATTATATACAGGGCGGTCATCCTCCACGAGAGGAAGGTGCCCATGAGGTTCGTCAGGAACGTGCCCAACGCTATTTCGAAGAAAAAACTGCTGAGCAGCAGCTCCCGGTACCTCGGCAGACACACCTCGCCCACGTAGCACAGGCATGCCGGGCAGCACAGCCCAATGCACAGGCCGTTGAGGAACCTCGCGAAGACCAGGTGCTCGAAGGAGGTGCCGAAGTACAGCAGGCACCACCCGCACACGTCCAGCGGCGTGACCAGGATGATGACCCGCTTGCGTCCGAAACGCTCCATGAACCACCCGCTCAGGAAGCAGCCGACGCAGATCACCAGCGGCGTGGAGGACGCTGCAAAACGTTTGGGGTCAGGCAGGGGGTCCGCTTGGGGTTTAGGGGTACTTGCCTATCCAGGAGGCCTGGCTCATGTCCACCCGGATGGTACTTCGAGGGTCTTCGATCTGGTGCAGCAGGATGGCCGAGTACCCGTCCACGGTACCGTAGCCCACCATCAGAAGCAGCGGACCCAGTACCGCAAGGATCTGGAATGGGGACGTTTACATTTAGACGAAAACTACAAAGGTTTCTGAGTCTATGGGGTACGGATATTAACATAAATTATGATGAACATACAAAAACTAACTAATTGAATGACTGCAATTAAGGTCGTAGATGCAGATAGATCACGCGAGGGCTTAATACAACGGTAATGTACTGTTAGTACCAACAGCATCTACGATTAATTAAATGACTTCAATTAAGATCGTAGATGCAGACGAGTCATTCGATCTGCTGGAGCAGGATGGCCGAGTACCCGTCCACAGTACCATAGCCGATCATCAGGAGCAGCGAGACCTATACCCCAAGGATCTGGAATGGGGACGTTTACATTTAGGCGAAAACTACAAAGGTCTCTGAGCCTATGGGGGACGGATATAAACATAAATTATGACGAACATACAAAAACTAACTAATTGAACGACTGCAATTAAAGTCGTAGATGCAGATAGATCATGCGAGGGCTTAATACAAGGGTAATGTACTGTTAGTACCAACAGCATCTACGATTAATTAAATGACTGAAATTAAGATCGTAGATGCAGACCAATCATTCGATCTGCTGGAGTAGGATGGCCGAGTACCCGTCCACAGTACCATAGCCGATCATCAGGAGCAGCGGGACCTATACCCCAAGGATTTGGAATGGGGACGTTTACATTTAGGCGAAAACTACAAAGGTCTCTGAGCCTATGGGGGACGGATATAAACATAAATTATGATGAACATACAAAAACTAACTAATTGAACGACTGCAATTAAGATCGTAGATGCAGACCAATCATGCGAGGACTTAAGACAACATTCAACCAACAAATGAATATCAAAATAGAGTACAGTTGGACACAATTTCCATGCAGACCTGTTTCGAAATATTGCTTTCATCAGTCCAGTGCATCCGGAGAAGATGTTCAAACTGTACTTCGCTATGAAAATAAGAGATTGTGATCGCAAATACTTACTTCACGTGATAATTCCCACTTCCTGATTTCTATGTCCTCATCTTCTTTTCCAGGCGGACAGGTGTTATTATTGTCGGTATCATCTTTCAACTTGTGAAAATCAGTAATTTCCATTGTATTCTGCTAAGAGTTGAGTACCTACAAGTACAAATGTCCGATATAAGTGGGTAATGCAAAACGTAAGTTATTTTATAAATATTACAGTTGTTGTTGTAAGGTTAAATACCAAATTACTATGTCGTTTATACAAGTTACGCAAACTAATTGACGTGCTCAACTGAATTGTTTGTGGAGCGGGCTGATAATTTATGTAAAAAATATTCTGCTGAAGAATGGCTTCTTTGGAACAAATATGTAAGTACAGGATTACCCAACAAAATATCGCCCCCACCAACATTTTTTTTTTAGTATGTACGAACATCGGTCCCCCCTCTTTCAACTAATGCAATTGCGACGTTAACGTGTGATATGTTATCGAAGTTGCGACCGACGTGTGCGCTAATGTTCAATTAAACCTACCTTATCAGCACCATGGTTATTGCCTTCCGGTTGTTGACGTGCTCCTCTTTACCCATAGATAGTATAGGTAATTGCTAGTAAACGACAGCCAAGTTAATTCATGAACGGGGTAACATAATTACAATCCGAAACCTGATTTAGAAAGTTTAGACATTTATCTACATTTATGCCGAGTAGTTTTAAGAAATAATAAAATGGTGATTTATTATGTTGATTAAAAGAATGGCATGTTTAGCCGAATTGTAATATTTTCTTCTGTATTTATTTAATTAAGACAGGGTAGATATAACGGAAATTCCCTCGGGGTATTTGGAGCTTATGTTTTTGCAAACCACCTTCTTTTTTTTAATTCCAATTTGGTGAATTATATTGGAGTATTCTTGTCTGCACATAAATCCGATTAGGTGATCAGACCTTAATTTTATCTCTTAAAACTACTTTGCCTAATTATAGATGAAGGTCGAAACTTTCTAAATCAGTTCTCCGATTGTAATTATGTTAACTCGTTCATGAATTATTTGGCTGTCGCTTATTAATAATGCTATATACTAGCTGGTGTAAAAGTTCTGCTTCATGCTCTTCCCTTTCGCCGCTCTCGATGACAGGACACTTGATGCTGTCGTCTTTCTTTGGTCGGTGGAATATTTCGTCGAATCATTGTTCATGGCCGAACAAATAACGTTTGAAATTTCTGAAATTACAGACGTTAGAAATTTCCCAGATACGACTTTGAGAATGTGACGTTATTATCACATTAAACAGCAATACTAGTTATGTATTTAGAACAAATACAATTTAGCGCATGCAAATGGAAACGAGGTGATACCCGAGTAAGTAAGCCAAATTTCCAGGTGTCGTGTGTATCACTTTTTGATGACGGTAATTAGTCAAAACAGCAGAAATAGATCGTTGTAAAATAAACAAATTTAAATAAAACTGAAAATATGAAGTATCTTCAGATTTGATCAAAATTATCAATTGTTCCATAATTGAGTACAATCTGGGCGCAAGGGGATTGCTAAGAAGCAGCATCCACACCGACCAGGATATCGGCAACGGTTATTTACCTGCAAAAACATACATTACTATATACATATACATTATTATTATTTCATACATACATGCATACATACATAATCCATTCCTTTTTTACCCATTGGGTGTCGAGGAATTTATTCGTGTTATTTCATATTTTTTTTATTAAAACTGCCCCCAACTGGAAATCTGCAAATAAAATGTGTTAGCAATCTTAATATGTTAACGTTAGTTAAATAATCGATTAATTCAAGAACTAACGTACCTGTTAATTTGAATTGTTAAGCTCATTCTGTAACTTGCCTGTAATAAAACTATCATTAGCAGCTCTATTGTTTGTCTGTGCGATTCAAATGCAAAAGGATGCAATTAAACCGCGCAGGATTTTATTGTGGTCGCAGAATGCGATTCTATTGTTTTGGGCGCAACGTGTTTCGGACTTTTATTCTGGTGATAACCAGTTGTCACGCAGATTTACATGCATCTAACGTAAATAATACAGCAAAGTCAGAATTTGCGGCGCAGCTAAAAACCCTAAGCGGATGCATGGGCGCATGTTTAATTTACTAGGCGCACCTGTAAGGAAAACCCTGCAAGCATTGCAAAATTCAAGGTTACGACATATTTATAGCGCAGCTGTGGAGAGAAACCCTAAATGAGATGCTTGCTTGCGCATTACAGTACATAATAAAAACCCTGGGTCTCTTGAAGTGAGAAATGGCGCCGACAACACACTAAACCTGCAAGAAAAACCTTGCTCACTCAGGCGACCCGTTGGGTGTGTCCGCTCGCCTCCTCTGGGTTGCTCCAAAATTCTTGAATGAAATAAATACGGTTGCAATTATAACAGGTATTTTTGAAGCAACTTTGAGGAGGCAAACGAACTGCGCTGCAAGGTTCGCAGACTCGCAAACCTTGGTTGACGTTCGAGAGCGAACGGCGACGAGGGAGGACTACAAGAGATAATTTTTGGGCGCAAAACCTTGAAGAGATAATTTTTGGGCGCCAAACCCTAACTTGAGTGGGAACAACGGAAAAGGTACTCACTGTGGGGCGTCTTGGAGCTCTTCTCAAAAAAAGACCTACCTTAAATTTACGTTTAAA
Organism: Othius punctulatus; assembly: GCA_951805005.1. Taxonomy (NCBI): domain Eukaryota; kingdom Metazoa; phylum Arthropoda; class Insecta; order Coleoptera; family Staphylinidae; genus Othius; species Othius punctulatus. The sequence continues at coordinate 3,144,615 of OX638146.1, forward strand.
GTTGTATTGGCGAAGATCCAGAAATCTGCTGTGCCTCTTCGGAGCTGCCTGGGCGTGGATGGGGGAGGTTTGCCAGGGCGCGCCAACCCCCCGAAGAGGTATCCAAATCAACCAAACCCGAACACTACTATGCATATTTTTGATTTAGTTTGGGCCACTTCCAAGTCAACAAAACAAGGATGTGTAGCCGCTTTAATTACTTTAGCTAGACGGTTAACGTCGGAAGGTAATCCGAACGCACACTCGCGATAATTACCCTAAATCCGAAACGCATTCGAACAACTTGGGAAGGTAATCCCAAAGTGTGTTCGAGAAAACGCGGCACTTACTGAAAGATAAGTTATAAAATTAGCAAGTGAGTAAAAGGCAAATGTGGGGGCGTCCACAATGCCCCCACATGGGTACAGTTACGACCATAAAAAAATGGGACAGTTTTTTTTTGTACTACAAACTATTTTTAATAGCCAACAACAACAATAAATAAATAATATAACTCAAACAACTGGTATCATGGATGAAAATTAGTTAAATTTATAAGTTTTTCTTTTAAATATTTTTTTAAATTTTGTTATTAGTTGTTATTTTCTAAATAACAACTAAATTAAAGCAAAATTCGTTATAAAGGCTGATTCATAGTTTTCTTGCGCGACGCAACGCTACGCTATGGCAATGCTATCGCTATGGGCAGTTTCAATGTGCGTTCGAAAATGCCCACAGCGGCAGCATTGTCAGAGCGTAACGTTGCGTCGCCTAAGAAATATATGCATCAGCCTTAAGTGTTGTCCCACTTTTCTTTTGGTAGTAATTGTACGTAACGTCGTAAGATCTTGGCTCATGATTCACCTTGGACAGTTCTAGTTGCCCTGAAAAATTAAATACGAAATTTAAATTCAGGTTACATAAAACTGCAAACGCTGTATATTCATATAGGAATGAGAATTACTAATTAAGTGTTGCTGGCTTGCAATTTAAATTTAACTTTGTGAGCTGTAATATTTAATAAACGTAAACAGTTTATTAATTTGACTTATTCTAGTCAGAAAAGGGGAGGGCCAATACCCTAATAAAGAATGTCTCCCCTCTCTCTATTTTCTCTCTCCCTCTCTTTCTTTCTCTCTCTCTCTCTCTCTGCCTCTCTCTCTGCCTCTCTCTCTTTCTCTCACTCACTCATTCATTCTCTCACTCACCACTCACTCACTCACTCACTCACTCACTCACTCACTCTCACTGAATTATTTTGTATTTTGGATGATTTAAGGGCGTAATAAAATCTGGTACAATATGCCTACCTTTTTGAATGGTGGTGGCTTACTTGTTAAATTATAAATAAAAGTAATGTCTATTTTGGGTTTATGTGCTTTCCAAGGTTGGAAACAAAAAGGTTTGCGTGAACAAGTTTCGGCTTGTAAGCCGTCTTCAGTTTCAAATATGTTTTTTTATTATAGCAAATGTTAGAAGTAAAAAGGTTTACGTGAACTAGAAGCTGAACCTGGTTCAAGAAAACCTTTTTATTTCAAACCTGGGACTTCACTTAAACCGAAAATGCATTCGAAAATTTACGAGGCTAGATTCAAAAGCCTATCAATAAATACAATTATCTTAGTTAATATCAAACAGTAAGTGTCTCAACATATTTGTATTTGCTGTTAGGTAATGACTGGCTAAACTGTCGAAACAATCGCCACAAATTAAAAATTAAGTGATATTAACAAAGCTAATGGGGGTTTATTTATAATTTAATATGAATCATTCCCTGCGCTTCAAAATTTGGCAGCAGCTCTGGTGGAGAAATAAAAAAAATGAATTACTAACTAAATATTGAAATTTATTGGTTTCGTATTTGAAACTTATTGTGATTAATTCTAATTAATTATAATCATTAAAGATTAAAATTAATAAAAGTGGCAAAAGCATAGTAATACAATAATTAATTATGAATATATACGAATTAATTATATTTTCAGTAGAAACTGTAAGTATAATATAAAAGAACGGATATGTTAAATAGTAATATTCATCACAATTTTCTGTGAAATATTGTCGTTCTCAACTTCTGCTTCTAGTTTCTTATTTGAAATCATGATTAAGTTAAGCTAATCAATTAATTACACATCTATCACTTACATATTTATCCAAAACCAAGAAAATTTCCGAAGATTTAGTCCTCAGGTGCAAATTTGCGTGCAAGTGGCCATCGTATTTGGCTTCGGCGACGTTCGGTGGCGATCGTGTCTTATTATTGTACTGGCGGACTCTGCAATGCAAAAGGCAGGATAATGCAAAAGTTCCGAAGAAGATTCCATCGTATCTAATATGAAATTTGCAAATGACAAATTTTCAGAAATTTCAGTAAATGCTAACTCATACTTGTCAATGCAGAAAGTTAAGTGTTTGATTTTCTCCCCTATTTAATACTGAAACTTTGTCAAACTTTTAGGAGAACTAGTTTCAGGTGTACTGTACACGAGTCTAATATCAAATTTGCAAATAATAAACTTTCAGAAATTTCAGAAAGAGCTAACCAATACTTGTCAATGCAGAAAGTTAAGTGTTTGATTTTGTTCCTTATTTAATACTGAAACTTTGTCAAAGTTTCAGGAGAACTAGTTTCAGGTGTACTGTACACAAGTCTAATACCAAATTTGAAAATAATAAACTTTCTGAAATTTCAGAAAGAGCTAACCAATACTAGTCAATGGAGAAAGTTAAGGGTTTGATTTTGTCCCTTATTTATTACTGAAACTTTGTCAAACTTTCAGGAGAACTAGTTTCAGGTGTACTGTACACAAGTCTAATACCAAATTTTAAAATAATAAACTTTCAGAAATTTCAGAAAAAGCTTACCAATACTTGTCAATGCAGAAAGTTAAGTGGTTGATTTTGTCTCTTATTTATTACTGAAACTTTGTCAAACTTTCAGGAGAACTAGTTTCAGGTGTACTGTACATAAGTCTAATACCAAATTTAAAAATAATACATTTTCAGAAATTTCAGAAAAAGCTAACCAATACTTGTCAATGCAGAAAGTTAAGTGTTTGATTTTGTCCCTTATTCATTACTGAAACTTTGGCAAACTTTCAGGAGAACTAGTTTCATGTGTACTGTACACAAGTCTAATACCAAATTTGAAAATAATAAACTTTCAGAAATTTCAGAAAGAGCTAACCAATACTTGTCAATGCAGAAAGTTAAGTGTTTGATTTTCTCCCCTATTTAATACTGAAACTTTGTAAAACTTTTAGGAGAACTAGTTTCAGGTGTACTGTACACGAGTCTAATATCAAATTTGCAAATAATAAATTTTCAGAAATTTCAGAAAAAGCTAACCAATACTTGTCAATGCAGAATGTTAAGTGTTTGATTTTGTCCCTTATTAAATACTGAAACTTTGTCAAACTTTCAAGAGAACTAGTTTCAGGTGTACTGTACACAAGTCTAATACCAAATTTGAAAATAATAAACTTTCAGAAATTTCAGAAAATGCTAACCAATACTTGACAATGCAGAAAGTTAAGTGTTTGATTTTGTCCCTTATTTATTACTGAAATTTTGTCAAACTTTCAGGAGAACTAGTTTCAGGTGTACTGTACACAAGTCTAATACCAAATTTGAAAATAATAAACTTTCAGAAATTTCTGAAAATGCTAACCAATACTTGACAATGCAGAAAGTTAAGTGTTTGATTTTGTCCCTTATTTATTACTGAAATTTTGTCAAACTTTCAGGAGAACTAGTTTCAGGTGTACTGTACACAAGTCTAATACCAAATTTGAAAATAATAAACTTTCAGAAATTTCTGAAAATGCTAACCAATACTTGTCAATGCAGAAAGTTAAGTGTTTGATTTTGTCCCTTATTCATTACTGAAACTTTGGCAAACTTTCAGGAGAACTAGTTTCATGTGTACTGTACACAAGTCTAATACCAAATTTGAAAATAATAAACTTTCAGAAATTTCAGAAAGAGCTAACCAATACTTGTCAATGCAGAAAGTTAAGTGTTTGATTTTCTCCCCTATTTAATACTGAAACTTTGTAAAACTTTTAGGAGAACTAGTTTCAGGTGTACTGTACACGAGTCTAATATCAAATTTGCAAATAATAAATTTTCAGAAATTTCAGAAAAAGCTAACCAATACTTGTCAATGCAGAATGTTAAGTGTTTGATTTTGTCCCTTATTAAATACTGAAACTTTGTCAAACTTTCAAGAGAACTAGTTTCAGGTGTACTGTACACAAGTCTAATACCAAATTTGAAAATAATAAACTTTCAGAAATTTCAGAAAATGCTAACCAATACTTGACAATGCAGAAAGTTAAGTGTTTGATTTTGTCCCTTATTTATTACTGAAATTTTGTCAAACTTTCAGGAGAACTAGTTTCAGGTGTACTGTACACAAGTCTAATACCAAATTTGAAAATAATAAACTTTCAGAAATTTCTGAAAATGCTAACCAATACTTGACAATGCAGAAAGTTAAGTGTTTGATTTTGTCCCTTATTTATTACTGAAATTTTGTCAAACTTTCAGGAGAACTAGTTCAGGTGTACTGTACACAAGTCTAATACCAAATTTGCAAATAATAAACTTTCAGAAATTTCAGAAAGAGCTAACCAATACTTGGCAATGCAGAGAGTTAAGTGTTTGATTTTGTCCCTTATTTAATACTGAAACTTTATCAAACTTTCAGGAGAACTAGTTTCAGGTGTACTGTACACAAGTTTAATGCCAAATTTGCAAATAATAAACTTTCAGAAATTTCAGAAAGAGCTAACCAATACTTGGCAATGCAGAGAGTTAAGTGTTTGATTTGTCCCTTATTTAATACTGAAAGTTTGGCAAACTTTCAGGAGAACTAGTTTCAGGTGTACTGTACACGAATCTAATATCAAATTTGTAAATAATAAATTTTCAGAAATTTCAGAAAAAGCTAACCAATACTTGTCAATGCAGAAAGTTAAGTGTTTGATTTTGTCCCTTATTTATTACTGAAACTTTGTCAAACTTTCAGGAGAACTAGTTTCAGGTTTACTGTACACAAGTCTAATACCAAATTTAAAAATAAAAAAATTTCATAAGATTCAGAAAAAGCTAAGCAATACACGTCAATGCAGAAAGTTAAGTGTTTGATTGTGTCCCTTATTTGTTACTGAAACTTTGCCAAACTTACAGGAGAACTAGTTTCAGGTGTACTGTACACAAGACTAATACCTAATTTGGAGATAAAAAATGTTCATAAGATTCAGAAAAAGCTAAGCAATACACGTCAATGCAGAAAAATAAGTGTTTGATTGTGTCACTTATTTATTACTGAAACTTTATCAAACTTTCAGGAGAACTAGTTTCAGGTGAACTGTACACAAGTCTAATACCAAATTTGCAAATAATAAATTTTCAGAAATTTCAGAAAAAGCTAACCAATATTTGTCAATGCAGAAAGTTAAGTGTTTGATTCGGTCCCTTATTTAATACTGAAACTTTGTCAAACTTTCAGGAGAACTAGTTTCAGGTATACTGTACACGAGTCTAATATCAAATTTGCAAATAATAAATTTTCAGAAATTTCAGAAAAAGCTAACCAATACTTGTCAATCCAGAAAGTTAAGTGTTTGTTTTGTCCCTTATTTATTATTGAAACTTTGTCAAACTTTCAGGAGAACTAGTTTCAGGTGTACTGTACACAAGTCTAATACCAAATTTGAAAATAATAAACTTTCAGAAATTTTAGAAAAAGCCAACCAATACTTGTCAATGCAGAAAGTTAAGTGTTTGATTTTGTCCCTTATTCATTACTGAAACTTTGGCAAACTTTTAGGAGAACTAGTTTCAGGTGTACTGTACACAAGTCTAATACCAAATATGCAAATAATAAACTTTCAGAAATTTCAGAAAGAGATAACCAATACTTGTCAATGCAGAAAGTTAAGTGTTTGATTTGTCTCTTATTTATTACTGAAACTTTGTCAAACTTTCAGGAGAAATAGTTTCAGGTGTACTGTACACAAGTCTAATACCAAATTTGAAAATAATAAACTTTCAGAAATTTCAGAAAAAGCCAACCGATACTTGTCAATGCAGAAAGTTAAGTGTTTGATTTTGTCTCTTATTTATTACTGAAATTTTGTCAAACTTTCAGGAGAACTAGTTTCAGGTGTACTGTACACAAGTCTAATACCAAATTTGAAAATAATAAACTTTCAGAAATTTCAGAAAAAGCCAACCGATACTTGTCAATGCAGAAAGTTAAGTGGTTGATTTTGTCCCTTATTTAATACTGAAACTTTGTCAAACTTTCAGGAGAACTAGTTTCAGGTGTACTGTACACGAGTCTAATACTAAATTTGAAAATTATAAATTTTCAGAAATTTCAGAAAAAGCTAACGAATACTTGTCAATGCAGAAGGTTAAGTGTTTGAATTTGTCCCTTATTTATTACTGAAACTTTGTCAAATTTTCAGGAGGATTAGTTTTAGGTGTACTGAATACGAATCTAATATCAAATTTGTAAATAATTAACTTTCAGAAATTTCATTAATAGCTAACCACAATATATTGGTATGCGTAAGTACAATATTACCAACGTAGGGCTTAGTAACCTTAGCCACCGAGCTCGCATGACAATTGGTTGACGTATTTTAAGCGAAATTACGAACACCCCACGGTTTGTGTGGCTAAGGGGGCAACTTGAGGGGCTAGCACGTGGGGCCCCAGGCGATATTATAAGGGTTCAAATATGAATTAAATGGGCCCCAGAGAATATGGTGGTGGGGGTACGATTCAAACTCGACGGGCAAATGCGCTGATTACAAAGTTGTTACCCACCAAGGAAGCTAGCAAGGCCCCTCAAAGGGCGTGGAAATGTCTCGGCAAGACACGAGTACTTTCTTTTTGTAATTTACGTAAAATTACAGCCTCCCGCCGGTTTTTATGGCTACTAAGGCCGGCTTTAGGGTTAAATGCAAGCCTAATGATAGTCGGTGGGGCTTGAAATCGTAATTTAAGCCCGCAAACACGAAGTAAACAACAGGCTGATCGACCTATGTAAGGGGAGTGGGGGGTGGGGGGGATTCAAAAACAAGAGACCCCTTTTTCTGTAATTTGCGTAAAATTACAGCTTCCCGCCAGCTTCTATGGCTACTAAGGCCGGCTTTAGGGGTAAATGCAGGCCTAATGATAGTCGGTGGGGCCCGAAATCGTAATCTAAGCCCGCAAACAGAAAGTAATCAACAGGCTGAAGGAGCTTAAGCAATGTGGCGGCCACGTTCAAATGCGGGGCGATTCATAAGTAGATTAGGGTGCAAGTACTCACCGGGGAGTCGAGTGCGGTACCTCAAACGACGTGGAAATCTCGTGGCAAGAGTTTTCCGGACTTGTCCACACCGGAAAGTATAGTTTTCCATAGAAATTTCCATTGAAAACACACCGAGCGGCTTTTCGCCTTGAAAATTCACACCGTCTGACGCCACAGTGCTACCACCTGCATTACCAACTCAAACGTTTACAAGGCTAAATTTGGGCTAAATTGAGTGGCAATTTTCAGGATAATTATCGACGGAAAGTGGCTAATAACTTATCCTGCGTACAAAAAGTAGTCTAAATTAATTAAATACCGCCATCAGCAATCATCAGGTGCGCTGTGTAACAATTTATTAACAATTTTAATTTAAGTTCGCCATGTTGGCAATATCGTTTATATTTTCCAACATACAGGGCGATCAATTATGTTTGTAAGAATTGGAGATTAGTTATGCAATTTATTAAATTTCAGTGAAAAATACCTCCAAATTTGGGAATTATACGGTACTGCATGTATTCATAGGTGTAGGTACTCATACTTGATAATTCAGGAAATTGCTTTCGCGATTTTCTCATTTATTTAATACAGAAACTTCAAATTCGCAGAAGAATTGTCTTCAGCTGTACAAAATACAATACTAATAATAAATATGCAATTAATACAGTTTGAGAAATATCATTATAATAATAACCCGTATTTCTTAGTGTAGAATATGGATAACTGTTAAACATTTTAGAAGCAGATGAAATGAGTTGTTTTAAGTACATTATTAGGTGTATGAGACATGTTATATCACCAGTTTAGAGGTAAAACTCATTAAGTTACATTTTAAGGCTCACATTTTAAGGCTGATTTCACTTTAAGGCTCATATTTTAAGGCTCATTTTAAGGCATTGCTACACAATGCTATCGCTATGGGCATTTTCAACAGCGTATAATACGCAATGAAAATGATTTCTTTTTATTTTGATACTTAAGTAATAAATGCAGCTGGAAAGAACTTCTTGAGTAATTTCGTTTTTTATGGCCAAATTAATATATAATATATAATTATTTGGTAAAGATATTATCTTACATATAAATCATATGATGATTTTGGTTTCTACACAGACAATGTGACTGATCAGTCGCTAAAGAAACATCATTTCAATTTCCTTAAGCGTCTTGTTCTTAGTTTCCGGTAGCACTTTGTACAAGAGGATGCCCCCGATTAAAGTGATGGTACCGTACACGCTGTAAGTGCCGGCATCGCCAAGGTGCTCAAACATGGCGGGGTTGGTCTTGACCACGAGGAATATGACGAGGAAGTTGAGGCTGGTGCTTACACCGCTACCAATACCTTTCGTGGCCGGCGGCAGGATCTCGCCGCAGATGAGCCACGGCAACGGCACCAGCCCGACGCTGATGATGATTATGTACCCAGCGAAGCCCCCCAGCGCCACATACGAAAAGGCGCCATTGTCCGGGTATCTCTGCGAGAGCGCAGCGAAGGTGGCGATGAAGTAGAGGGCGAATGCCGTACCAAACGTGCTCACAAGTGTCAGCGGGCGCACCCTGTAGCGCTTGGTTAGGACACACGCCACAGCCCCCATGACCAGCCGCAGCATATCCACCACAAGCATCGAGGCATACTCGTTTAGGCCCGGCACGGTGCTCTGCATGATGCTGACCGAGTAGAAGGCGACGGCGTTGTTGCCCGACAGCTGCATCACCGCGAAGAACAGGTTGAGGATGAGGAACGGCTTGATGAACTGCGGCGTGCAGCAGTCCCCCCACACTTCGCGTACAGTCCTCTCGCCGTCACTGCCACCCCGCTGCAGGACCGCGGCGAGCTCCTCGCGGGCCTCCCGCCCGTGCCCCCGGAACCAGGCAAACGACCGGCGGGCCTCATCCAGCCTGCCACGCTTCACATACCACACGTAAGACTCGGGGGCCACTGAGCACAGCACGACCGACACAACGGGCATGAGCATGCACAGCAGCGCGACGGTGCGCCAGTGCAGGAACGTGCCCAGCAGGTGCACCAGCAGCAGCCCGAAGGCGATGGACATGGAGATGCACGCCAGGAAGAAGCCCCGCAGCCGGGGCTCGCACACCTCGCCGATGTAGGCGATCGAGCTGGAGCCGCCAAGGCCCAGGCAGAAGCCCGTTATCAGCCGCCCCGTCAGCAGCATGCCGAACGACGCGCCCAGGTAGACGAACACCCAGCCAAGGATCAGGGCCATGGCGGACGAGATGTTCAGGTACTTGCGGCCGAAGCGCTCCATGCACAGGCCGCTCGCCAGGCTGCCGAACACCATCTGGAGGGGCGCCATCGAGGCTGCAAAACAATTCGGAGAGTACACTTAATCACGTCACACACACACACAAAAATAAGGGGCATTATTTTCTATATCCGTATTAAGTTAAAATTCATCAAAGAAAAATTAATAATTGTATTTTATGTGGTATAAATCTGTTGGTTCAATGCTTCATTTTTCATTGCCCCGTTTTGGACTCCAAAAAGCAACTAACAGCTGCGTCAGGTTACGTTATAAAAGAAGTAAAATCTTACATTTAAGAGTTTTGTAATTGTAAAACTCTTAAATGTAAGATTTTACTTCTTTTATAACGTAAACTGACACAGCTGTTACTTGCTTTTAGGAGTCCGAACGGGGCAAGAAAAATGAAGCATTTTATTTTTGCCACTTCGAGCCGTACCTATCCACGACTCCTCTTCCTTGCTGAGTACGATGCTTTCCGCCTTCAATTGGGGGAACAGGATCGCCGAGTAGCCCAGTATCATGCCGCTGCATATCGGGAGTATGTTGCATCCGCCGGCTCCTAGCAGCTGCAAAGGTAACAGTAAGTTAAATAATTGATAATGAGCAGCCTTATACTTATTAACAAAATCTAACTCGATTTAACTCCACTAAATAATACGTACTTGTCTGAGAACTGGGTTTACACCCCCACCGGGCCTTTCGTCTGTGATTTCGATATCGACGGCCCTCTCGCAGGGCTTCTCCCCGGCGCCAGCACCGAGGGGGCTCAGCTCGCTGTCTCCATGACCTGCGGGCTGCTCCTGCCTGCCGGATTCCCCTCCCTGGAGGCCCATCTTCATCTTTGGACCATTCTTTTCTGCGCTTTGTTTACGAGTGGCCACCAATCTCCGGACTACTGAGCCACGCTGGTCAACTTGCACTAGCGAGGTCGAGGCCACTATCAACGCGAATATTATTTATTGAATCGATTAGGAATAATCGCCAATTGCGCACTCGATAGCGGCGTTGAGAAACCGCAAACAGATGACTTGCCAAAAGTTGGAGCGCACACTTTAAAACGTGCCGATCTAATCGCACCATTACACAGGGAGACACAAAAATTGCAAATTAAGGGGCGAAAATTGCAAATTAAGCGCAGAAATTTTAATTTCGCGTACACCATCGAAATACGAATCAAAATTGTTAATAACTTTTTCGCCATAATCGCGTTGTTTGCGAGATACAAGCCCTTAAAGTTCTTTGAATCGCACTTCTTCATTTGTTTAAACAATTGAAGAACAGCGGTTTGTTTAAACAAATGAAGATGAACAATGTTTTGTTCAGTTGTTTTTAAATCTTCAACTGTTTAGAATTTTAAGGTTAAACCACTTTGTTTGCGAAATACAAGTTTTCTTTATTTGTTTATTAACACTATGTTATACTAAAAGCAGTGAAGAGCCCCAAATTTTTTAATTTATAACTATTTACTGCGATTTTTAAGGTTTAATGATTTTTGGCGCTCGTTTTTTACGACTATTTTGCTATAACCTCCATCGTTCAAACGTGCAAAAAAAAAACTCTACTTGCAGCATAAAAATGTGCGAGACATTTATTTGCTGATTGCTACATAAAAACCAAATCAATAATAACTTTAATGCAAGGCAAAACAACTTGAAACTGTGAAAGTGCAATTTCTAATTTTCCTGTGTGTTTTTGTAAATAATTTTGCTCTAGTAGTTACATTTATTTACAAAAATGTGCCTTTCATCGCCACGTGTTTGTGTTTTATAGTGCTTGAAGGAAAATATTGTTGTCTTCAATAATAAAAATTAATATATTCGATCAAAGTTTTATATTTTTGCAAAAATGTGGTTATGTCTTTTACTTGTCGACTATTTGATTTTTGTTTAAAACAGTTGAATGTGCTAAACAATTGGCACAAACAAATGAATCAACCAATTAAAATGGTTTCGTAGAATAAAATTTTATATTTCATCGTAAAACATAACAGAATTGATGACAAGTTAATATCTGGACGAGGAAATAGGGCCCAATGAGGCCTGCATTGCATCCTTTGGAGTTTATTGCCGAAAACAATTCAAGTGCAGATAATAAGTTAATCTTCAATAACAAGAATTAATATATTGTCGATCATCCTTTGGAGTTTATTGCTGAAAACAATTCAAATGCAGATAATAATTTAATCTTCAATAACAAGAATTAATATATTGTCGATCAAAGTTTTATATTTTTGCAACAATATGGTTCTTTTGCATTTCAACTTTTGTTTAAAAACAGTTGAAAGTGCTAAACAAATGGCACAAACAAATGAATCAACCAATTAAAACTCTTTAATAGAGTCAAATTTTATATTTCATCGTAATATATTAGAGAATTGATGCCAAGTTAATATTTGGACGAGGAAATGGGGCCTAACAAGGCCTAAGTGTTGCATTCTTTAGAGTGTATTGTGGAAAATAATTTAAATGCAGGTAATAATTTAAAGCCCAAATAATTTTTATGTAACAGCATAATACTTTATGTAATAAAATAATATGTAATAAATAGTAAGGAAGAGCATTATAAATCGGTGAATTTTTACGAGGTAATTTAAGATGGGTATTTAAAAGTTTCATGGTTGTAGGAGATGGCGTTTGAGTGATTTAGATGTAATATTTTCCAATAGCAATGCAAATATAATCAGTTTCATGTTGTAATAGATAGCGTTTGAGTTATTTAGATGTAATATTTTCCAATAGCAATGCAATTATAATCAGGTGCAATATTTTCTAATAGCAATGCAAATATTATCAGGTGTATAATTTTTAATGCAAATATAATTGAGGCACTAAAAGTGCCGTCGTAGATATGAAAACAATAAAAGTTTATCATGCATACATTCAAACCGTTTTACGCTTATATTAACCTCGAAAAATTACCGATTACGATAAATCAGCTGGTCCTCTTGAAGATTTCCTGTATCTCATTCAGGCTCTTGTTTTTGGTCTCTGGCAGGATGAAGAACAGCACGGAGGTGCCCACGAAGAGGCAGAGTGCGTACACGGCGAAGGTCCCCGTGGCCCCCATGCTGCCCATCATGTCCGGGTTGATCTTGACGACGAGGAAGAACAGCAGGAAGTTGAGGCCCGTCGTGAAGCCGCCGCCGAGCCCCTTGGTGTCCGGGTGGAAGAGCTCCGCGCTGAGCACGGCGGCCAGCGCTCGGAAGCCGATGTTGATGAACCCGGTGAAGGCGACGAGCCCGAGCAGCGGCATGTACGGGATTACCAGGTTGTCCGGGTGCAGTGCAAGCAGATACGAGAAGAGCGCCACGAAGAGGAGCGAGCCGCACGCGCCGTACCCGCTGATGAAAGTCAGGGGGCGCACACGGAACCGCTTGCTCAGGATGCAGCCGAGCACGCTCATTACGGTGCGGACGGCGTCGATTATCAGGACGGCCGAGTACTTGTCGAGCGCCGGCACGGTTCGAATGACGATGTTGATGGAGTGGAAGATGACGGCGTTGTTGCCGGAGAATTGAAGAGTGAAGAAGAACACGCTCATGACCAGCAGCGGCTTGAGGAACTGGTAATCGCAGCACTTGCGCATCAACTCACCGAGACTGTTGTGTGTTTCCGGCTGCATGCTGGCGTCCTTCAGCAGCCGGTCCAGCTCCTCCTGCGCTTTATCCCCGCGCCCCCGGTACCAGTAGAACGAGGCCTGCGCCTTCCGCAGCTCGTTGCGCTTTATGTACCACACGTGCGACTCGGGGATTACAAAGAACAAGGCGACGCACACGACCGGGGAGATCATCGCCACGAGTGCCAGCAGGCGCCAGCCCAGGTAACCGCCGAGGGCGTGCGACGCAAACAACCCGGTGGCCAGGCCCGAGTTAAAGACAGCTATGAAGTACTGTCGGTGCCTAGGCTCAACCACCTCGCCCAGGTAAATGGAGGGCACTATTGTGGTGGCGCCGACTGCAAATCCGGTGATCACACGGCCCGCCATTAGCAGCGGGAAGCCGTCGGCGAAGTAGATTAGTACCCAGCCGGCCATCAGGTAGACGGTCGACAGGATGTTGGCGTTCTGGCGGCCGAGGCGCTCCATCGCCCAGCCCCCGTAGAAACAACCCAGTGCCATGAAGATCGGGGGTACGGCAGCTGAAACGAGAGTTGGAATTTAGTGCTACTGCAGCATTTGTCCGAATATTTAATATCGGTACATTTATGTTTACGATAAAAGGTTAGGTTAGGTGTAAGTGTAAAGGAGTTAGATAAAATTAACTAAGAGTTGTGTAAATGGGAGTTGTAAACATGAAAATAATAATAATTTTTGGTATGTTTACGATAAAAGGTTAGGTTAGGTGTAAGTGTAAAGGAGTTAGATAAAATTAACTAAGAGTTGTGCAAATGGGAGTTGTAAACATAAAAATAATAATAAGTTTTAGTAGTGTTTCATCCTTTTTTTTGTGTTCTTATGTAATTTCTGTTTCTGGTGTTATATTTGTGTGTGTTCTTGCTAGTTATTACTTTAATGTTGCTTCTTATTAGTTGAATTAAAATTAAATTTGAAGTTTCTGTATTAATTAAATGCAAGAATCACGGAAGTATTTTCTGAATTGTCTAAAGTAAGAGTTATTTTACACTTGAAATATCTTAAATTGCATAACGAATTATATTATTATTATTATTATAATCGAGGGAATTAAAGGCTGATAGATTTCTTATTCTACACTGTGACAATGCTATTACTGTAGACATTTTCAACAACACGTTGAAAATACGTTCTTTCAGACAATTCCTGTGAGAATATCAAGTTTCTGTATTAAATAAATGCAAAAATCACGGAAGTATTTCCTGAAATTGAACTGAAATTTCTTAAATTACATACGGAATCCCTAATTCTTCTAAACATATTTGATTCATAATTGAATTGAGAAGTATGCATTATTTTTCTGTCTTTCCATCTGCTGATAAAATGTTTAACAGTTACCCATTTTCTGCACTTTCTAAGAAAATGGGTTATTATTATAAAGATATTTCTCAAACTGTATTAATTGCATATTAATTATTAGTATTGTATTTAGTACACCTGAAGACATTTCTTCTGCGAATTTCAAGTTTCTGTATTAAAGAAATGAGAAAATCTCGAAAGCAATTTCCTGAATTGACAAGTATTAGTACTTACACTTATGAGTACAAGCAGTACCGTATAATTTCCATATTCGGAGTTATTTTTCACTGATATTTCTTAAATTGCATAACGAATCCCTAATTCTTCCAACCATAATTGATTCATAATTGGATTGAGAAGTATGCGTTATTTTTCTGCCTATCTGCTGATAAAATGCTTAACAGTTATCCATTTTCTGCACTTCCTGCATTAAGAAGTATGGGTTATTATTATAATGATATTTCTGGAACTGTATTAATTGCATATTAATTATAAGTATTGTATTTAGTACACCTGAAGACATTTCTTCTGCGAATTTGGAAGTTTCTGTATTAAATAAATGAGAAAATCGTGGAAGCAATTTCCTGAATTGATAAGTATGAGTACCTGCACTTATGCAGTACAAGCAGTACCGTATAATTCCCGTTATTTTCGCTGATATTTCTTAAATTGCAAAACGAATCTCCAATTCTTTCAAACATAAGTGATCTCCCCGTATATCGAAAAATACAAGCAGCATTGCCAACGTGGCAACGTTAAATTAAAACTGTTAATAAATTGTTACACGGCGCTCCTGATGATTCCTGGCGGCGGTAATTAATTAATTTCGGTTAATTTTCGTACGCAGGATAAGTTATTAGCCACTTTCTGCTGATAATTATCCTGGAAATTGGCGCTCATAATAGCCTTGCAAATGTTTGAGGTTGGTAATGCAGGTGGTACTACTGTGGCTTCGGTCGGTGCGAAGTTTTCAAGGTGGAAAGGCGCTTGGTATATTTTCAACGTAAATTTCGGTGGAAAAGTGCCCCTTCGAGTGTGGAAATTACCGGAAAACTCCTGCAAAGAGGATTCCACGTCGTTTGAGGTATCACACGCGTCTGGACGGTAAGAAATTACGCCTTAATCTGCTTATGAATCTCATCGTGTTTGAACGGTACCGCCATATTGCGTCAGCCCGCTGAGGTTGTTATTTATTTCGTGTTTGCGGGCTTAAATTACGATTTCGGGCCCCAACAACTATCATTAGGCCCGCATTTAACCCTAAAGCCGGCCTTAGTAGCCATAGAAGCCGGCGGGAGGCTGTAATTTTACGCAAATTACAGAAAAAAGGGGCTCTTGTTTTTGAATCCCCCCCCACCCCCCAACCCCCTTGCATAGGTCGATCAGCCTGTTGTTTCCTTCGTGTTTGCGGGCTTAAATTACAATTTCGGGCCCCAACAACTATCATTAGGCCTGCATTTAACCCCAAAGCCGGCCTTAGTAGCCATAAAAACCGGCGGGAGGCTGTAATTTTACGCAAATCACAGAAAGAGGGGCCTCGTGTTTTCGAACATGGCGCCACTGCTGTATTGCTTAGGCTCGTTCAGCCTGTTGATTATTCTTCGTGTTTGCGGGCTTAGGTTACGATTTCGGGCCCCACCGACTATCATTAGGCCTGCATTTAACCCTAAATCCGGCCTTGGTAGCCATAAAAACCGGGGGGAGGCTGTAATTTTACGCAAATTACAGAAAAAGGGGTCTCTTGTTTTTGAATCCCCCCACCCCCCAACCCCCTTGCATATGTCGATCAGCCTGTTGTTTACTTCGTGTTTGCGGGCTTAGGTTACAATTTCGGGCCCCACCGACTATCATTAGGCCTGCATTGAACCCCAAAGCCAGCCTTGGTAGCCATAAAAGCCGGCGGGAGGCTGTAATTTTTCGAATTTTTCGAAAATTGCATATAGTGGGTTCTCATGTATTCCAAAATGGCAGCCATGCAACATTGCTTAGGCTCGTTCAGCCTGATGTTCACTTCGTGTTTGCGGGCTTAGGTTACGATTTAGGGCCCCACCGACTATCATTAGGCCTGCATTTAACCCTAAATCCGGCCTTAGTAACCATATAAACCGGGGGGAGATTGTAATTTTACGTAAATTACAGCAATAGGGTCCTCGTGTTTTACAATATGGCCCCCATGTTACGGCCCCCTCCATTTTGTCGATCACTCGGTGTGTTTTCAAATCAAATTTTGGCGCATATATGCGTATGTACATGTCTTGCCTAGACATTTCCACGCTCCTTGGGGGGCCTTGCTAGCTTCCTTGGTGGGTAACAACTTTGTATTCCCACCTCCACCACCATCTTTCTTGGGGCCCAATTAATTAATGTGTGAGGCCTTATAACATCACCTGGGGCCCCACGTGCTAGCATTGTGGTTGCATTTAAGCCTCAGGTTGCCTCCTCAGCCACACAAACCGTGGGGCCCTCGTAATAAACTTTCTGCAATTTGCTTACATTTTCTGCGATTTTGTGATAATTTATCTGATATTTGCTTTAAATTTTCTGTAATATACATAAATACATAAATTTTGAAAGGGCTTTAAGCATGTCGTTGCTAATAAGCAAAGATTATTGAATTATGTAATGTCAGTGAGTACACTAATTATGTTATAGTAATTATGTATTTAGTTAATCAATTGTATGTGCTTAAATTGAAACTATGTGTGGATACTACTTGGTGAAACATTATGATTAGGTTAAATCAAACACTTGGTTAAAGTTTCACTGTATTATACAGTGAAACTTTAACCAAGTGTTTGATTTAACCTAATTGTATGTGCTTTCATTGTGCGTGAAACAGGAATTTTCTTGTATATTATTTTTTGTGAATGTGCAACAAAAACTATTTGAATTCATCTGTTTGTTCTGTGTTTGTTATATGTAAGATGGTACTTTCGTTGGGTTGTTTGTATACAATTATATGTTTGTGGATACAATTATTGCAATCAGTGTTGTCTTTAATGTGGGCTGTAGTATCTAAAACGTGTTGTAATTGTATATTTATACCGTTCATACATAATATACGCCCAAATTATGATACAAACATCGTTTTGCATATGCCCGAAACGGTCGTGTCTTAGCATGGTTTTACTTTTACAACTTGTCAGCATGCGCAATTGCACTTTAGTTTTGTTTTGCCGGCGAATAACCGCAACAATTTGGCTTGTAATTCGTAAAATACGCGAAATAGTAACCGTGTAAGTTATAAAGTGCAGTGATTCAAGCCAAGCCCCCCTGCAAAACGCAGTGGAGGTGTCTGCAGAACCGTGGATGAAGTAGTTTCGTGTAAAAGTGCACAAAAAGCGGGGCCAATTGGTATCAGTTGCAAAACGCCGGGGGCCCTAGGGCTTCCGTGAAAGCCCCAGGATCCCCCTGGGAGCCCCAAAAGTGCCCCCGAAGTCGCCGAAGACGTGCAGATTTTCTTTGGTGGTACTCCAAAGTTAACCCCGAATTTGGCGCCTCCACCATCATGAAGATGGCCTTCAAGAAAGCGAAGGGTAAACAATTTTCAAATGTTTACGTCAATTTGCGGGTTCAGTTGTCGTGCAAACAATTGCTACAGCCGTGGAAAGGCACATAGAAGGCCGTGGCTACAACAATTGTTTGTGCGAATGTTTATCGCGAGTTTGGGGGTTCAATTCTCATAAAAACAATTGCCATCGCCACATAAACAATTGCCATCGCCACATAAACAATTGCTATCGCCACATAAACAATTGCCATCGCCACAGAAACAATTGCCATCGCCACATAAACAATTCCTATCGCCACATAAATAATTGCCATCGCCACATAAACAATTGCTATCACCAAGGGATGCGCACTTGCAGGGGCCCAAAACAATTGCAGGTGCGAATTGTTTAATGCAAATTTTGAATGTTCTCCATCACATTAAGGTTATTGTTATTGAAACATATACGCATTAGTTATTAGAGTAATCACTTAACCCTTTGCGGTCCTATTTAATTTCCACAAACATGTACCCCAAGTCCTATTTATTTTTCAAAAATGAAACAAAGTCATGTCGGGGCTGACCCGACATAGGACTGGAACTACCAATTTTCAATGTCGGGGCTACCCCGACACAGGACCGCAAAGGGTTAAGTAGTACTAGTGCGGGCATGAGAGAGGCGAGGGGGCCACTGAGGCGTCGAGGTTCTTGTACCACCTGTCGCTTCCACCTGATGCGCTCGAGGAAATATCAAACTGTACTAACATCGCAGCCATTCATCATCGATTGACCATGATCATTATTTCAATCGATGATGAATACCTTAAGTTATTGCGTTCACTGCTAGACATAGACCCCCGTAAATTTTATCACTCTGTTCTATTTCAATATCATAGTGTGATTGACAAAAACTTGATACGTGTTTAATTCTATTGCAGTGGTGAAGTCCGAATTGTCTCAATTCCTGCGCAGATTTTTACCTGCCATTTACAATCAAACTATAAATATCAAACTATACTAACATCGCAGTCATTCATCATCGATTGACGATGATCATCATCGTCAATCAATTATGAATGACTGCCTTAAATTATTGTGTTCACTGCTAGACATAGACCCCCGTAATTTTTGTCACTCCGTTCTATTTCAATATCATAGTGTGATTGACAAAAACTTGATACGTGTTTAATTCTATTGCAGTGGTGAAGTCCGAATTGTCTCAATTCCTGCGCAGATTTTCACCTGCCATTTCCAATAAAACTATAAATATCAAACTACTAACATTGCAGTCATTCATCATCGATTGACGATGATCATCATCGTCAATCGATGACGAATGACTGCCTTAAGTTATTGCGTTCACTCCTAGACATAGTCCCCCGTAATTTTTGTCACTCCGTTCTATTTCAATATCGTAGTGTGATTGACAAAAACTTGATACGTGTTTAATTCTATTGCAGTGGTGAAGTCCGAATTGTCTCAATTCCTGTGCAGATTTTTACCTGCCATTTCCAATCAAACTATAAATATCTAACTATACTAACATCGCAGTCATTCATCATCGATTGATGATGATCATCATCGATGATTCATAATCGTCAATCGATGATCATCATCAATGATTCATAATCGTCAATCGATGATGAATGCCTGCCTTAAATTATTGCGTTCACTGCTAGACATAGACCCCCGTAATTTTTGTCACTCCGTTCTATTTCAATATCATAATGTGATTGACAAAAACTTGATATGTGTTTAATTCTATTGCAGTGGTGAAGTCCGAATTGTCTCAATTCCTTTGCAGATTTTCACCAGCCATTTCCAATTAAACTATAAATATCAAACTATACTAACATCGCAGTCATTCATCATCGATTGACGATGATCATCATCGATGATTCATAATCGTCAATCGATGATCATCATCGATGATTCATAATCGTCAATCGATGACGAATAACTGCCTTAAATTATTGTGTTCACTGCTAGACATAGACCCCCATAATTTTTGTCACTCCGTTCTATTTCAATATCATAGTGTGTTTGACAAAAACTTGATACGTGTTTAATTCTATTGCAGTGGTGAAGTCCGAATTGTCTCAATTCCTGCGCAGATTTTCACCTGCCGTTTCCAATCCGATCTTAAAAGCTGCCTTCGGAGTTATAACCTGCAAAGTGAGTAAAACTTTTATTTTGTCCCCATGGTTCATACCGGCAGTGTTGTAATGTATCTAGATACATGTATACAGTATATACATTCCAAGTATCTAGATATGTATCTAGATACATTCTTGCTTGAGTACCTAAAGTTGTATCTACATTTTTCTGAAGTATGTGTATTGTATCGATATACAAAGAAAAAATGTATCTGTTACAATACTGCATTTCACGTTAATTACATACAATTAGCTGTTGATCCATTATTGAGGGCATTATTTTTTTAATTATTATTTCCTTGGGGCTTCGACTAATTTTCTCGTATTTAATTTAAGTTAGCGAGTAAGTGAGTCATTGGCCCCAATATAGCCCCAATATAGATAGTGTATCTAGATGCATTTCAAGTATCTAGATACGTATCTAGATACATTTCAAGTATCTAGATAAGTATCTAGATACATTCTTGCTTGAGTACCTAAAGTTGTATCTACATTTTTCTGAAGTATCTGTATTGTATCGAGATACAAAGAAAAAATGTATATATTACAACACTGCATTTCACGTTAATTACATACAATTAGCTGTTGATCCATTATTGAGGGCATTATTTTTTTAATTATTATTTCCTTGGGGCTTCGACTAATTTTCTCGTATTTAATGTAAGTTTGAGTCAGTAGCCCCAATATAGCCCCAATATAGATACTGTATCTAGATGCATTTCAAGTATCTAGATACGTATCTCTACATTTTCAAGCTCAAATTGACACCAATCAATTTCAAATTGAGACGAATCAATTTCAAATTGAGACCAATCAATTTCAAATTGAGACTAAACAAAATCAAGTTGACACTAAACAATATCAAGTTGTCATAATAAATTGCATTTGTTTACTCTCAGCTTGATATTGTTTAGTGTCAACTTGATTTTGTTTAGTCTCCATTTGAAATTGATTGGTCTCAATTTGAACTTGATTGACCTCAATTTGAAATTGATTGGTCTCAATTTGAACTTGAAAAGGTATAGATACATTTTTGCTTGAGTACCTAAAGTTGTATCTACATACATTTTTCTGAAGTATCTGTATTTGTATCTAGATACCACAAAAAAAATTGTATCTGTTACAACACTGCATACCGGAATATAGTATATGTGTTAACCGATGTGGAGCTTGTGAAAGTATCATAGAAAGGAAAATACCGAACAGCTTTTTACACAAAGACAAACTGACCGACTGTCTTTGTGCAAAAGGTGTTCCGAATTTTACTTTCCGTGATGTGTGTTAGTTTTGCACTTATGCGGTTTGCTTGTTTATGTTTAATGGGATGTACTTTGTAACATTTCCATGTATATTTCCCATTTTATGCATCACAAGTCGTTTAAGCCTGACAATAAAAATTATTATTATTGTTATTATTCAGTTTAAGGTTTTATCCGTAATTAGCAGTTATATATATATATATATATATTTAAGGTTGTTTTAATAAGTACTTACTGGTATTTGTTTACTAATGTATGAAATACAGTTACGCACTTTTTTAAAAAAATTCAAAATTGTTTTTTATTGTTCACGACAATTGTTTCGCCACAGCTTTATTTCATACATTAGTAATTATGAATTTTCAACAAATAAAAGCCACATCGATCAATCTATTGGTATTTGTTTATTTATTTTATTATTTATTTTTATCGCCTGACTAGTTTTGGTTCTAAAAACCATTTTATGATATCCGTAGAAGATGATTTTCTGAAGATGATTTAGAAGATGATGATCTCTGAAGATGGTTTTTTATAACTGAAACTAGTCAGGCGATAAAAATAAATAATTAAATTAATAAACACATACCAGGAAGTACTTATTAAAACCACCTTAAATATACATTATGTCTCCGGATTGTGTTTATAAGAGGCATTTTAAAAAAAAAGTTTACTTTAAGCAAAAATTATATACGAATTAAAATTCCTGCTTGGTCTGAAACTACCATTTCAGTTCATTTATTACATTATTTATACAGTACATTGATTTATTTTAAATATTTATATATATATATATTTTTTTTTTCAATTCTTTATCTATATATATATATATATATATATATATATATATATATATATATATATATATATATATATATATATTTAAGGTTGTTTTAATGTAATGTAATTTTAATGCATTGTCCTGGAAATTGGCGCTCAGAGTAGTCTTGTATATATTTTATTTGGGGTTGGTAATGCTGGTGGTACCACTATGGCGGCGGACTTCGTGAATTTTCAAGGCGGAAAGACGGCTCAGTTATTTTCAACGCAAATATGTGTGGAAAACTGGATTTTCCGGTGTGGAATGTGCCGGAAAACTGCTGCACCGAGGTTTCCACGCCGTTTGAGGTACCACACGCGACTGGACGGTAAGAAATTACGCCTTAATTTGCTTATGAATCCCATCGCATTTGAACGGGCCCGCCATATTGCGCCAGCCCGCTGAGCCTGTATAATTATTTCGTGTTTGCGGGCTTAAATTAGGATTTCGGGCCCCACCGACTATCACTATCCCTGCATTTAACCCTAAAGCCAGCCTTGGTAACCATAAAAGCTGGCGGGAGGCTGTAATTTTACGCAAATTACTGACAAAGGGGCCTCGTGTTTTCGAACATGGCGCCACTGCTGTATTGCTTAGGCTCGTTCAGCCTGTTGATTATACTTCGTGTTTGCGGGCTTAGGTTACGATTTCGGGCCCCACCGAGTATCATTAGGCCTGCATTTAACCCTAAAGCCGGCCTTGGTAGCCATAAAAACCGGGGGGCGGCTGTAATTTTACGCAAATTACAGAAAAAGGGGCCTCTTGTTTTCGAATTCCCCCCACCCCCCTTGCTTAGGCTCAGCCGGTTGTTTACTTCGTGTTTGCGGGTTTAGGTTACGATTTCGGGCCCCACCGACTATCATTAGGCCTGCATTGAACCCTAAAACCGGCCTTGGTAGCCATAAAAGCCGGCGGGAGGCTGTAATTTTTCGAATTTTTCGAAAATTGCTTATAGTGGGTTCTCATGTATTCCACAATGGCAGCCATGCAACATTGCTTAGGCTCGTTCAGCCTAATGTTCACTTCGTGTTTGCGGGCTTAGATTACGATTTGGGGCCCCACCGATTATCATTAGGCCTGCATTTAACCCTAAATCCGGCCTCAGTTACCATATAAACCGGGGGGAGATTGTAATTTTACGTAAATTACAGCACTAGGGTCCTCGTGTTTTACAATATGGCCCCCATGTTACGGCCCCCTCCATTTTGTCAATCACTCAGTGTGTTTTCAAATCAAATTTTGGCGCATATATGCGTATGTACATGTCTTGCCTAGACATTTCCACGCTCTTTGGGGGGCCTTGCTGGCTTCCTTGGTGGGTAACAACTTTGTAATCCCACCTCCACCACCATCTTCCTTGGGGCCCAATTAATTCATGTGTGAGGCCTTATAACATCCCCTGGGGCCCCACGTGCTAGCATTGTGGTTGCATTTAAGCCTCAGGCTGCCTCCTCAGCCACACAAACCATGGGGCCCTCGTAATTTCGTGTAAAAAACTTTCTGCAATTTGCATACATTTTCTGCGATTTTGTGATAATTTCTCTGATATTTGCTTTAAATTTTCTGTAATATACATATTACAGAATGTATATATGCATACATATATACATATGTATATATGTATACATATATAGAAATACATATGTATACATATGCATATGTATATACATATGTATATACTTGTATATACTTGTATATATATATTTGTATGAAAAATGTTTCATACATTTTTGAAAACGCTTTAAGCATGTCGTTGCTAATAAGCAATGATTATTGAATTATATAATGTCAGTGAGTATACTAATTATTTTATAATAATTATGTATTTAGATGAGCAATTGTAATGTGGTCTTCATTTTGCGTGAAACAGGAATATTCTTGTATATTATTTTTTGTGAATGTGCAACAAAAACTATTTGAATTCATCTGTTTGTTGTGTATTTGTTTTATGTAAGATGGGACTTTCGTTGGGTTGTTTGTATACAATTATATGTTTGTGGATACAATTATTGCAATCAGTGTTGTCTTTAATGTGTGTAGTGGTATCTAAAACGTGTTGTAATTGTATATTTATACCGTTTATACATAATATACGCCCAAATTATGATACAAACATCGTTTTGCACATGCCCGAAACGGTCGTGTCTTAGCATGGTTTCACTTTTAGAACTTGTCAGCATGCGCAATTGCACTTTAGTTTTGTTTTGCCGGCGAATAACCGCAACACTTTGGCTTGTAATTCGTAAAACACCCGAAATAATAACCGTGTAAGTGCTAAAGTGCAGTGATTTAAGCCAAGCCCCCCTGCAAAACGCAGGGGAGGTGTCTGCAGAACCGTGGGTGAAGTAGTTTCGTGTAAAAGTGCACAAAAAGTGGGGCCAATTGGTATCAGTTGCAAGACTCCGGGGGGCCTAGGGCGTCCGTGAAAGCCCCAGGATCCCCAAAAGTGCCCCCCGAAGTCGCCGGAGACGTGAAGATTGTCTTCGGCGTTGGTCCAAAGTTAACCCCGAATTTGGCGCCTCCACCATCATGGCCTTCAAGAAAGCGAAGGGTAAACAATTTTCAAATGTTTACGTCAATTTGCAGGTTCAATTGTCGTGCAAACAATTGCTACAGCCGTGGAAAGGCACATAGAAGGCCGTGGATAAAACAATTGTTTGTGCGACTGTGTTTATCGCGAGTTTGGGGGTTCAATTGTCATAAAAACAATTGCCATCGCCACATAAACAATTGCCATCGCCACATAAACAATTGCCATCGCCACATAAACAATTGCCATCGCCACATAAACAATTGCCATCGCCACACAAACAATTGCCATCGCAATTTTGAATGTTCGCCATCACATTAAGGTTATTGTTATTGAAACATATACGCATTAGTTGTTAGAGTAATCACTTAACCCTTTGCGGTCCTATTTAATTTCCACAAACATATACCCCAGGTGCTATTTATTTTTCAAAAATGAAACAAAGTCATGTCGGGGCTGACCCGACATAGGACTGGAACTACCAATTTTCAATGTCGGGGCTACCCCGACGCAGGACCGCAAAGGGTTAAGTAGTATTAGTGCGGGCATGAGAGAGGCGAGGGGGCCACCGAGGCGTCGAGGTTCTTGTACCACCTGTCGCTTCCACCTGATGCGCTCGAGGAAATATCAAACTGTACTGACATCGCAGTCGTTCATCATCGATTGACGATGATCATCATCGTCAATTGTTGACGAATGACTGCCTTAAATTATTGTGTTCACTGCTGCACATAGACCCCCGTAATTTTTGTCACTCCGTTCTATTTAAATATCATGTGTGATTGGCAAAAACTTGATACGTGTTTAATTCTATTGCAGTGGTGAAGTCTGAATTGTCTCAATTCCTGCGCAGATTTTCACCAGCCATTTCCAATCAAACTATACTAACATCGCAGTCATTCATCATTGATTGATGATGATCATCATCGATGATTCATCATTGTCAATCGATGACGAATGAATGCCTTAAATTATTGTGTTCACTGCTAGACATAGACCCCCGTAATTTTTGTCACTGCGTTCCATTTCAATATCATAATGTGGTTGACAAAAACTTAATACGTGTTTAATTCTATTGCAGTGGTGAAGTCCGAATCGTCTCAATTCCTGCGCAGATTTTCACCTGCCGTTTCCAATCTGATCTTAAAAGCTGCCTTCGAAGTTATAACCTGCAAAGTGAGTAAAACTTTTATATCTTCCCCATGGTTCATACCGGCAGTGTTGTAATGTATCTAGATACATGTATACAGTATATAGATATATTTCAAGTATCTAGATATGTATCTAGATACATTTCAAGTACCTAGATATGTATCTAGATACATTCTTGCTCGAGTACCTACAGTTGTATCTACATTTTTCTGAAGTATCTGTATTGTATCTAGATATGTATCTAGATACATTCTTGCTTGAGTACCTAAAGTTGTATCTACATTTTTCTGAAATATCTGTATTGTATCGATATACAAAGAAAAAATGTATCTGTTAAAATACTGCATTTCACGTTAATTACATACAATTAGCTGTTGATCCATTATTAAGGGCATTATTTTTTTTATTATTATTTCCTTGGGGCTTCGACTAATTTTCTCGTATTTAATTTAAGTTGGTGAGTAAGTGAATAAGTAGCCCCAATATAGCCCCAATATAGATAGTGTATCTAGATGCATTTCAAGTATCTAGATACATTTCTAGTATCTAGATAAGTATCTAGATACATTCTTGCTTGAATACCTAAAGTTGTATCTACATACATTTTTCTGAAGTATCTGTATTGTATCGAGATACAAAAAAAAAGTATCTGTTACAACACTGCATTTCACGTTAATTACATACAATTAGCTAGTGATTCATTATTGAGAGCATTATTTTTTTAAATTATTTCCTTGGGGCCTCAACTAATTTTCTCGTATTTAATGTAAGTTTGAGTCAGTAGCCCCAATATAGCCCCAATATAGATGCTGTATCTAGATGCATTTCAAGTATCTAGATACGTATCTCTACATTTTCAAGTTCAAATTGAGACCAATCAAGTTCAAATTGAGACCAATCAATTTCAAACTGAGGCCAATCAAGTTCAAATTGTTACCAATCAATTTCAAATTGAGACCAATCTATTTCAAATTGAGACTAAACAAAATCAAGTTGACACTAAACAATATCAAGTTGTCATAATAAATTGCATTTGTTTACTCTCAACTTGATATTGTTTAGTGTCAATTTGATTTTGTTTAGTCTCAATTTGAAATTGATTGGTATCAATTTGAACTTGATTGGCCTCAATTTGAAATTGATTGGTCTCAATTTGAACTTGATTGGTCTCAATTTGAACTTCAAAAGGTATAGATACAAAAAAAAAGTATCTGTTACAACGCTGCATTTCACGTTAATTACATACTATTAGCTATTGATCCATTATGGAGATTGACATTTCAAATGTATCTGTATCTGTAGCTAGATATATTTTCAAATTTGTATCTAGATATGTATCTAGATAATTTTTTTCTAAAGTATCTATCTGTATATAGATACCACAAAAAAAGCCACCTTTCTACCTTTAGGTGTAAAGCTTTCATTATGATTTTACGTATATTACTTGTTTATGTCGCTTTCTGTTCTGTCGGTTGTGATATGATATCTCTGCGTCTCGTTAATTCGAGGTTTCCCTGAGGAGCTCTTTCACACCGTGTTTACTCACGTGAACCTAACCTCAACTCATGTGAAATGTGTATGTAAAAAGAAAACCATTTTTGGTTTGGTTTCCCATGTATCTGACATGTATTTACAAGTATCTGGATACATTTCAAATGTATCTGTATCTGTAGCTAGATATATTTTCAAATTTGTATCTAGATATGTATCTAGATTCATTTTTTCTAAAGAATCTGTATCTGTATCTAGATACCACAAAAACAATTGTATCTGTTACAACACTGCATACCGGAATATAGTATATGTGTTAACCGATGTGGAGGTTGTTAAAGTACCATAGAAAAAAAAATACCGAACACCTTTTTCACAAAGACAAACTGACCGACTGTCTTTGTGCTAAAGGTGTTCCGTATTTTACTTTCCGTGATGTGTGTTAGTTTTGCACTTATGCGGTTTGCTTGTTTATGTTTAATGGGATGTACTTTGTAACATTTCCATGTATATTTCCCATTTTATACATCACAAGTCATCTAAGCCGGACAATAAAAATTATTATTATTGTTATTATTCAGTGTAAGGTGTTATCCATAATTACCATTTATATATATATTTAAGATTGTTTTAATAATTACTTACCGGTATTTGTTTATTTATTTTATTATTTATTTTTATCGCCTGACTAGTTTTGGTTCTAAAAACCATTTTATGATATCCGTAGAAGATGATTTTCTGAAGGTGATTTAGAAGATGATGATCTCTGAAGATGGTTTTTTATAACTGAAACTAGTCAGGCGATAAAAATAAATAATAAAATTAATAAACAAATACCAGGAAGTACTTATTAAAACCACCTTAAATATACATTATGTCTCCGGATTGAGTTTATAAGAGGGATTTAAAAAAAAAAGTTTACGTTAAGCAAAAATTATAATACGAATTAAAATTCCTGCTTGGTCTGAAACTACCATTTCAGTTCATTTATTACATTATTTATACAGTACAATTGATTTATTTTAAATATATATATATATTTTTTTCAATTCTTATTCTATATATATATATATATATATATATATTTAAGGTTGTTTTAATGTAATGTAATTTTAATGCATTGTCCTGGAAATTGGCGCTCAGAGTAGTCTTGTATATATTTTATTTGGGGTTGGTAATGCTGGTGGTACCACTATGGCGGCGGACTTCGTGAATTTTCAAGGCGGAAAGACGGCTCAGTTATTTTCAACGCAAATATGTGCGGAAAACTGGATTTTCCGGTGTGGAATGTGCCGGAAAACTGCTGCAACGAGGTTTCCACGCCGTTTGAGGTACCACACGCGACTGGACGGTAAGAAATTACGCCTTAATCTGCTTATGAATCTCATCGCATTTGAACGGGCCCGCCATATTGCGCCAGCCCGCTGAGCCTGTATAATTATTTCGTGTTTGCGGGCTTAAATTAGGATTTCGGGCCCCACCGACTATCACTAGGCCTGCATTTGACCCTAAAGCCAGCCTTGGTAACCATAAAAGCTGGCGGGAGGCTGTAATTTTACGCAAATTACTGAAAAAGGGGCCTCGTGTTTTCGAACATGGCGCCACTGCTGTATTGCTTAGGCTCGTTCAGCCAGTTGATTATACTTCGTGTTTGCGGGCTTAGGTTACGATTTCGGGCCCCACCGAGTATCATTAGGCCTGCATTTAACCCTAAAGCCGGCCTTGGTAGCCATAAAAACCGGGGGGCGGCTGTAATTTTACGCAAATTACAGAAAAAGGGGCCTCTTGTTTTCGAATTCCCCCCACCCCCATTGCTTAGGCTCGTTCAGCCTGTTGTTTACATCGTGTTTGCGGGTTTAGGTTACGATTTCGGGCCCCACCGACTATCATTAGGCCTGCATTTAACCCTATATCCGGCCTTAGTAACCATATAAACCGGGGGGAGATTGTGATTTTACGTAAATTACAGAAATAAGGTCCTCGTATTTTACAATATGGCCCCCATGTTATGTATGGCCCCTCCATTTTTTCGATCACTCGATGTGTTTTCAAATCAAATTTTGGCGCATATATGCGTATGTACATGTCTTGCCGAGACATTTCCACGCTTTTTGAGGGGCCTTGCTGGCTTCCTTGATGGGTAACAACTTTGTAATCAGCGCATTTGCCCGTCGAGTTTGAATCGTACCCCCACCACCATCTTCCTTGGGGCCCAATTAATTCATATTTGAACCCTTATAAAATCGCCAGGGCCCCACATGCTAGCCCCTCAAGTTGCCCCCTTAACCACACAAACCGTGGGGTGTTCGTAATTTTGCGTAAAATACGTCAACCAATTTTCATGCGAGCTCGGTGGTTAGCTGTTACAGAAATTTCTGATGTTATTATTTGCAAGTTTGATATTAGATTCATGTACAGTACACCTGAAACTAATTCTCCTGAAAATTTGACAAACTTTCAGTAATAAATAAGGGAGAAAATCAAACAGATAACTTTCTGTATTAACAAGTATGCTTTAGCTATTACTGTTTTTTTTTTTAAATTTATTATTTGCAAATTTGATATTAGATTCGTATACAGTACACCTGAAACTATATCTCCTGAAAATTTGATAAAATTTCAGTATTAAATAATGGAGAAAATCAAACAGATAACTTTCAGTATTAACAAGTATGGTTTAGCTGTTACTGAAATTTTTGAAAATTTATTATTTGCAAGTTTGATATTAGATTCATGTACAGTACACCTGAAACTATATCTCCTGAAAATTTGATAAAGTTTCAGTATTAAATAAGGGAGAAAATCAAACAGATAACTTTCAGTATTAACAAGTATGGTTTAGCTATTACTGAAATTTTTGAAAATTTATTATTTGCAAGTTTGATATTAGATTCATGTACAGTACACCTGAAACTAATTCTCCTGAAAATTTGACAAAGTTTCAGTAATAAATAAGGGAGAAAATCAAACACATAACTTTCAGTATTAACAAGTATGGTTTAGCTATTACTGAAATTTTTGAAAATTTATTATTTGCAAGTTTGATATTAGATTCATGTACAGTACACCTGAAACTAATTCTCCTGAAAATTTGACAAAGTTTCAGTAATAAATAAGAGACAAAATCAAATACTTAACTTTCTGCATTGACAAGTATTGGTTAGCTCTTTCTGAAATTTCTGAAAGTTTATTATTTTCAAATTTGGTATTAGACTTGTGTACAGTACACCTGAAACTAGTTCTCCTGAAAGTTTGACAAAGTTTCAGCAATAAATAAGAGACAAAATCAAACACTTAACTTTCTGCATTGACAAGTATTGGTTAGCTCTTTCTGAAATTTCTGAAAGTTTATTATTTTCAAATTTGGTATTAGACTTGTGTACAGTACACCTGAAACTAGTTCTCCTGAAAGTTTGACAAAGTTTCAGTAATAAATAAGAGACAAAATCAAACACTTAACTTTCTGCATTGACAAGTATTGGTTAGCTCTTTCTGAAATTTCTGAAAGTTTATTATTTTCAAATTTGGTATTAGACTTGTGTACAGTACACCTGAAACTAATTCTTCTGAAAATTTGACAAAGTTTCAGTATTAAATAAGGGAGAAGATCAAACAGATAACTTTCTGTATTAACAAGTATGGTTTAGCTATTACTAAAATTTTTGAAAATTTATTATTTGCAAGTTTGATATTAGATTCATGTACAGTACACCTGAAACTATATCTCCTGAAAATTTGACAAAGTTTCAGTATTAAATAAGGGAGAAAATCAAACAGATAACTTTCTGTATTAACAAGTATGGTTTAGCTCTTAATGAATTTTTTTTAAATTTATTATTTGCAAGTTTGATATTAGACTTGTGTACAGTACACCTGAAACTAGTTCTCCTGAAAGTTTGACAAAGTTTCAGTAATAAATAAGAGACAAAATCAAACACTTAACTTTCTGCATTGACAAGTATTGGTTCGCTCTTTCTGAAATTTCTGAAAGTTTATTATTTTCAAATTTGGTATTAGACTTGTGTACAGTACACCGGAAACTAGTTCTCCTGAAAGTTTGACAAAGTTTCAGTAATAAATAAGGGACAAAATCAAACACTTAACTTTCTGCATTGACAAGTATTGGTTAGCTCTTTCTGAAATTTCTGAAAGTTTATTATTTGCAAATTTGGTATTAGACTTATGTACAGTACACCTGAAACTAGTTCTCCTGAAAGTTTGACAAAGTTTCAGTAATAAATAAGAGACAAAATCAAACACTTAACTTTCTGCATTGACAAGTATTGGTTCGCTCTTTCTGAAATTTCTGAAAGTTTATTATTTGCAAATTTGGTATTAGACTTATGTACAGTACACCTGAAACTAGTTCTCCTGAAAATTTGACTAAGTTTCAGTATTAAATAAGGGAGAAAATCAAACAGATAACTTTCTGTATTAACAAGTATGGTTTAGCTCTTACTGAATTTTTTTTAAATTTATTATTTGCAAGTTTGATATTAGACTTGTGTACAGTACACCTGAAACTAGTTCTCCTGAAAGTTTGACAAAGTTTCAGTAATAAATAAGAGACAAAATCAAACACTTAACTTTCTGCATTGACAAGTATTGGTTAGCTCTTTCTGAAATTTCTGAAAGTTTATTATTTTCAAATTTGGTATTAGACTTGTGTACAGTCCACCTGAAACTAGTTCTCCTGAAAGTTTGACAAAGTTTCAGTAATAAATAAGAGACAAAATCAAACACTTAACTTTCTGCATTGACAAGTATTGGTTAGCTCTTTCTGAAATTTCTGAAAGTTTATTATTTGCAAATTTGGTATTAGACTTGTGTACAGTACACCTGAAACTAGTTCTCCTGAAAGTTTGATAAAGTTTCAGTAATAAATAAGAGACAAAATCAAACACTTAACTTTCGGCATTGACAAGTATTGGTTAGCTCTTTCTGAAATTTCTGAAAGTTTATTATTTGCAAATTTGGTATTAGACTTGTGTACAGTACACCTGAAACTAGTTCTCCTGAAAGTTTGACAAAGTTTCAGTAATAAATAAGGGACAAAATCAAACACTTAACTTTCTGCATTGACAAGTATTGGTTAGCTCTTTCTGAAATTTCTGAAAGTTTATTATTTTCAAATTTGGTATTAGACTTGTGTACAGTACACCTGAAACTAGTTCTCCTGAAAGTTTGACAAAGTTTCAGTAATAAATAAGAGACAAAATCAAACACTTAACTTTCTGCATTGACAAGTATTGGTTAGCTCTTTCTGAAATTTCTGAAAGTTTATTATTTGCAAATTTGGTATTAGACTTGTGTACAGTACACCTGAAACTAGTTCTCCTGAAAGTTTGACAAAGTTTCAGTAATAAATAAGGGACAAAATCAAACACTTAACTTTCTGCATTGACAAGTATTGGTTAGCTCTTTCTGAAATTTCTGAAAGTTTATAATTTGCAAATTTGGTATTAGACTTGTGTAGAGTACACCTGAAACTAGTTCTCCTGAAAGTTTAACAAAGTTTCAGTAATAAATAAGGGACAAAATCAAACACTTAACTTGCTGCATTGACAAGTATTGGTTAGCTCTTTCTGAAATTTCTGAAAGTTTATTATTTGCAAATTTGGTATTAGACTTATGTACAGTACACCTGAAACTAGTTCTCCTGAAAGTTTGACAAAGTTTCAGTAATAAATAAGAGACAAAATCAAACACTTAACTTTCGGCATTGACAAGTATTGGTTAGCTCTTTCTGAAATTTCTGAAAGTTTATTATTTTCAAATTTGGTATTAGACTTGTGTACAGTACACCTGAAACGAGTTCTCCTGAAAGTTTGACAAAGTTTCAGTAATAAATAAGAGACAAAATCAAACACTTAACTTTCGGCATTGACAAGTATTGGTTAGCTCTTTCTGAAATTTCTGAAAGTTTATTATTTTCAAATTTGGCATTAGACTTGTGTACAGTACACCTGAAACTAGTTCTCCTGAAAGTTTGACAAAGTTTCAGTAATAAATGAGAGACAAAATCAAACACTTAACTTTCGGCATTGACAAGTATTGGTTAGCTCTTTCTGAAATTTCTGAAAGTTTATTATTTTCAAATTTGGTATTAGACTTATGTACAGTACACCTGAAACTAGTTCTCCTGAAAGTTTGACAAAGTTTCAGTAATAAATAAGAGACAAAATCAAACACTTAACTTTCGGCATTGACAAGTATTGGTTAGCTCTTTCTGAAATTTCTGAAAGTTTATTATTTTCAAATTTGGCATTAGACTTGTGTACAGTACACCTGAAACTAGTTCTCCTGAAAGTTTGACAAAGTTTCAGTAATAAATGAGAGACAAAATCAAACACTTAACTTTCGGCATTGACAAGTATTGGTTAGCTCTTTCTGAAATTTCTGAAAGTTTATTATTTTCAAATTTGGTATTAGACTTATGTACAGTACACCTGAAACTAGTTCTCGTGAAAGTTTGACAAAGTTTCAGTAATAGATAAGAGACAAAATCAAACACTTAAATTTCTGCATTGACAAGTATTGGTTAGCTCTTTCTGAAATTTCTGAAAGTTTATTATTTTCAAATTTGGTATTAGACTTGTGTACAGTACACCTGAAACTAGTTCTCCTGAAAGTTTGATAAAGTTTCAGTAATAAATAAGAGACAAAATCAAACACTTAACTTTCGGCATTGACAAGTATTGGTTAGCTCTTTCTGAAATTTCTGAAAGTTTATTATTTGCAAATTTGGTATTAGACTTGTGTACAGTACACCTGAAACTAGTTCTCCTGAAAGTTTGACAAAGTTTCAGTAATAAATAAGAGACAAAATCAAACACTTAACTTTCTGCATTGACAAGTATTGGTTAGCTCTTTCTGAAATTTCTGAAAGTTTATTATTTTCAAATTTGGTATTAGACTTGTGTACAGTACACCTGAAACTAGTTCTCCTGAAAGTTTGACAAAGTTTCAGTAATAAATAAGAGACAAAATCAAACCCTTAACTTTCTGCATTGACAAGTATTGGTTAGCTCTTTCTGAAATTTCTGAAAGTTTATTATTTGCAAATTTGGTATTAGACTTGTGTACAGTACACCTGAAACTAGTTCTCCTGAAAGTTTGACAAAGTTTCAGTAATAAATAAGAGACAAAATCAACCACTTAACTTTCTGCATTGACAAGTATTGGTTAGCTCTTTCTGAAATTTCTGAAAGTTTATAATTTGCAAATTTGGTATTAGACTTGTGTAGAGTACACCTGAAACTAGTTCTCCTGAAAGTTTAACAAAGTTTCAGTAATAAATAAGGGACAAAATCAAACACTTAACTTGCTGCATTGACAAGTATTGGTTAGCTCTTTCTGAAATTTCTGAAAGTTTATTATTTGCAAATTTGGTATTAGACTTATGTACAGTACACCTGAAACTAGTTCTCCTGAAAGTTTGACAAAGTTTCAGTAATAAATAAGAGACAAAATCAAACACTTAACTTTCGGCATTGACAAGTATTGGTTAGCTCTTTCTGAAATTTCTGAAAGTTTATTATTTTCAAATTTGGTATTAGACTTATGTACAGTACACCTGAAACTAGTTCTCGTGAAAGTTTGACAAAGTTTCAGTAATAGATAAGAGACAAAATCAAACACTTAAATTTCTGCATTGACAAGTATTGGTTAGCTCTTTCTGAAATTTCTGAAAGTTTATTATTTTCAAATTTGGTATTAGACTTGTGTACAGTACACCTGAAACTAGTTCTCCTGAAAGTTTGACAAAGTTTCAGTAATAAATAAGAGACAAAATCAAACACTTAACTTTCGGCATTGACAAGTATTGGTTAGCTCTTTCTGAAATTTCTGAAAGTTTATTATTTTCAAATTTGGTATTAGACTTGTGTACAGTACACCTGAAACTAGTTCTCCTGAAAGTTTGACAAAGTTTCAGTAATAAATAAGAGACAAAATCAAACCCTTAACTTTCTGCATTGACAAGTATTGGTTAGCTCTTTCTGAAATTTCTGAAAGTTTATTATTTGCAAATTTGGTATTAGACTTGTGTACAGTACACCTGAAACTAGTTCTCCTGAAAGTTTGACAAAGTTTCAGTAATAAATAAGAGACAAAATCAACCACTTAACTTTCTGCATTGACAAGTATTGGTTAGCTCTTTCTGAAATTTCTGAAAGTTTATAATTTGCAAATTTGGTATTAGACTTGTGTAGAGTACACCTGAAACTAGTTCTCCTGAAAGTTTAACAAAGTTTCAGTAATAAATAAGGGACAAAATCAAACACTTAACTTGCTGCATTGACAAGTATTGGTTAGCTCTTTCTGAAATTTCTGAAAGTTTATTATTTGCAAATTTGGTATTAGACTTATGTACAGTACACCTGAAACTAGTTCTCCTGAAAGTTTGACAAAGTTTCAGTAATAAATAAGAGACAAAATCAAACACTTAACTTTCGGCATTGACAAGTATTGGTTAGCTCTTTCTGAAATTTCTGAAAGTTTATTATTTTCAAATTTGGTATTAGACTTATGTACAGTACACCTGAAACTAGTTCTCGTGAAAGTTTGACAAAGTTTCAGTAATAGATAAGAGACAAAATCAAACACTTAAATTTCTGCATTGACAAGTATTGGTTAGCTCTTTCTGAAATTTCTGAAAGTTTATTATTTTCAAATTTGGTATTAGACTTGTGTACAGTACACCTGAAACTAGTTCTCCTGAAAGTTTGACAAAGTTTCAGTAATAAATAAGAGACAAAATCAAACACTTAACTTTCGGCATTGACAAGTATTGGTTAGCTCTTTCTGAAATTTCTGAAAGTTTATTATTTTCAAATTTGGTATTAGACTTGTGTACAGTACACCTGAAACTAGGTCTCCTGAAAGTTTGACAAAGTTTCAGTAATAAGTAAGAGACAAAATCAAACCCTTAACTTTCTGCATTGACAAGTATTGGTTAGCTCTTTCTGAAATTTCTGAAAGTTTATTATTTTCAAATTTGTTATTAGACTTGTGTACAGTACACCTGAAACTAGTTCTCCTGAAAGTTTGACAAAGTTTCAGTAATAAATAAGAGACAAAATCAAACACTTAACTTTCTGCATTGACAAGTATTGGTTAGCTCTTTCTGAAATTTCTGAAAGTTTATTATTTTCAAATTTGGTATTAGACTTGTGTACAGTACACCTGAAACTAGTTCTCCTGAAAGTTTGACAAAGTTTCAGTAATAAATAAGAGACAAAATCAAACACTTAACTTTCTGCATTGACAAGTATTGGTTAGCTCTGTCTGAAATTTCTGAAAGTTTATTATTTGCAAATTTGGTATTAGACTTGTGTACAGTACACCTGAAACTAGTTCTCCTGAAAGTTTGACAAAGTTTCAGTAATAAATAAGAGACAAAATCAAACACTTAACTTTCGGCATTGACAAGTATTGGTTAGCTCTTTCTGAAATTTCTGAAAGTTTATTATTTTCAAATTTGGTATTAGACTTGTGTACAGTACACCTGAAACTAGTTCTCCTGAAAGTTTGACAAAGTTTCAGTAATAAATAAGAGACAAAATCAAACACTTAACTTTCTGCATTGACAAGTATTGGTTAGCTCTTTCTGAAATTTCTGAAAGTTTATTATTTGCAAATTTGGTATTAGACTTGTGTACAGTACACCTGAAACTAGTTCTCCTGAAAGTTTGACAAAGTTTCAGTAATAAATAAGAGACAAAATCAAACACTTAACTTTCTGCATTGACAAGTATTGGTTAGCTCTTTCTGAAATTTCTGAAAGTTTATTATTTTCAAATTTGGTATTAGACTTGTGTACAGTACACCTGAAACTAGTTCTCCTGAAAGTTTGACAAAGTTTCAGTAATAAATAAGAGACAAAATCAAACACTTAACTTTCTGCATTGACAAGTATTGGTTAGCTCTTTCTGAAATTTCTGAAAGTTTATTATTTGCAAATTTGGTATTAGACTTGTGTACAGTACACCTGAAACTAGTTCTCCTGAAAGTTTGACAAAGTTTCAGTAATAAATAAGAGACAAAATCAAACACTTAACTTTCGGCATTGACAAGTATTGGTTAGCTCTTTCTGAAATTTCTGAAAGTTTATTATTTTCAAATTTGGTATTAGACTTGTGTACAGTACACCTGAAACTAGTTCTCCTGAAAGTTTGACAAAGTTTCAGTAATAAATAAGAGACAAAATCAAACACTTAACTTTCTGCATTGACAAGTATTGGTTAGCTCTTTCTGAAATTTCTGAAAGTTTATTATTTGCAAATTTGGTATTAGACTTGTGTACAGTACACCTGAAACTAGTTCTCCTGAAAGTTTGACAAAGTTTCAGTAATAAATAAGAGACAAAATCAAACACTTAACTTTCTGCATTGACAAGTATTGGTTAGCTCTGTCTGAAATTTCTGAAAGTTTATTATTTGCAAATTTGGTATTAGACTTATGTACAGTACACCTGAAACTAGTTCTCCTGAAAGTTTGACAAAGTTTCAGTAATAAATAAGAGACAAAATCAAACACTTAACTTTCTGCATTGACAAGTATTGGTTAGCTCTTTCTGAAATTTCTGAAAGTTTATTATTTTCAAATTTGGTATTAGACTTGTGTACAGTACACCTGAAACTAGTTCTCCTGAAAGTTTGACAAAGTTTCAGTAATAAATAAGAGACAAAATCAAACACTTAACTTTCTGCATTGACAAGTATTGGTTAGCTCTGTCTGAAATTTCTGAAAGTTTATTATTTGCAAATTTGGTATTAGACTTATGTACAGTACACCTGAAACTAGTTCTCCTGAAAGTTTGACAAAGTTTCAGTAATAAATAAGAGACAAAATCAAACACTTAACTTTCTGCATTGACAAGTATTGGTTAGCTCTTTCTGAAATTTCTGAAAGTTTATTATTTGCAAATTTGGTATTAGACTTGTGTACAGTACACCTGAAACTAGTTCTCCTGAAAGTTTGACAAAGTTTCAGTAATAAATAAGAGACAAAATCAAACACTTAACTTTCTGCATTGACAAGTATTGGTTAGCTCTGTCTGAAATTTCTGAAAGTTTATTATTTGCAAATTTGGTATTAGACTTATGTACAGTACACCTGAAACTAGTTCTCCTGAAAGTTTGACAAAGTTTCAGTAATAAATAAGAGACAAAATCAAACACTTAACTTTCTGCATTGACAAGTATTGGTTAGCTCTTTCTGAAATTTCTGAAAGTTTATTATTT
The DNA here is from genome assembly GCA_951805005.1 of Othius punctulatus. Taxonomy (NCBI): domain Eukaryota; kingdom Metazoa; phylum Arthropoda; class Insecta; order Coleoptera; family Staphylinidae; genus Othius; species Othius punctulatus. The sequence goes on from OX638146.1 coordinate 3,183,246, forward strand.
GCAAATTTGGTATTAGACTTGTGTACAGTACACCTGAAACTAGTTCTCCTGAAAGTTTGACAAAGTTTCAGTAATAAATAAGAGACAAAATCAAACACTTAACTTTCGGCATTGACAAGTATTGGTTAGCTCTTTCTGAAATTTCTGAAAGTTTATTATTTTCAAATTTGGTATTAGACTTGTGTACAGTACACCTGAAACTAGTTCTCCTGAAAGTTTGACAAAGTTTCAGTAATAAATAAGAGACAAAATCAAACACTTAACTTTCTGCATTGACAAGTATTGGTTAGCTCTTTCTGAAATTTCTGAAAGTTTATTATTTTCAAATTTGGTATTAGACTTGTGTACAGTACACCTGAAACTAGTTCTCCTGAAAGTTTGACAAAGTTTCAGTAATAAATAAGAGACAAAATCAAACACTTAACTTTCTGCATTGACAAGTATTGGTTAGCTCTGTCTGAAATTTCTGAAAGTTTATTATTTGCAAATTTGGTATTAGACTTATGTACAGTACACCTGAAACTAGTTCTCCTGAAAGTTTGACAAAGTTTCAGTAATAAATAAGAGACAAAATCAAACACTTAACTTTCTGCATTGACAAGTATTGGTTAGCTCTTTCTGAAATTTCTGAAAGTTTATTATTTGCAAATTTGGTATTAGACTTGTGTACAGTACACCTGAAACTAGTTCTCCTGAAAGTTTGACAAAGTTTCAGTAATAAATAAGAGACAAAATCAAACACTTAACTTTCTGCATTGACAAGTATTGGTTAGCTCTGTCTGAAATTTCTGAAAGTTTATTATTTGCAAATTTGGTATTAGACTTATGTACAGTACACCTGAAACTAGTTCTCCTGAAAGTTTGACAAAGTTTCAGTAATAAATAAGAGACAAAATCAAACACTTAACTTTCTGCATTGACAAGTATTGGTTAGCTCTTTCTGAAATTTCTGAAAGTTTATTATTTGCAAATTTGGTATTAGACTTGTGTACAGTACACCTGAAACTAGTTCTCCTGAAAGTTTGACAAAGTTTCAGTAATAAATAAGAGACAAAATCAAACACTTAACTTTCTGCATTGACAAGTATTGGTTAGCTCTGTCTGAAATTTCTGAAAGTTTATTATTTGCAAATTTGGTATTAGACTTGTGTACAGTACACCTGAAACTAGTTCTCCTGAAAGTTTGACAAAGTTTCAGTAATAAATAAGAGACAAAATCAAACACTTAACTTTCGGCATTGACAAGTATTGGTTAGCTCTTTCTGAAATTTCTGAAAGTTTATTATTTTCAAATTTGGTATTAGACTTGTGTACAGTACACCTGAAACTAGTTCTCCTGAAAGTTTGACAAAGTTTCAGTAATAAATAAGAGACAAAATCAAACACTTAACTTTCTGCATTGACAAGTATTGGTTAGCTCTTTCTGAAATTTCTGAAAGTTTATTATTTGCAAATTTGGTATTAGACTTGTGTACAGTACACCTGAAACTAGTTCTCCTGAAAGTTTGACAAAGTTTCAGTAATAAATAAGAGACAAAATCAAACACTTAACTTTCTGCATTGACAAGTATTGGTTAGCTCTTTCTGAAATTTCTGAAAGTTTATTATTTTCAAATTTGGTATTAGACTTGTGTACAGTACACCTGAAACTAGTTCTCCTGAAAGTTTGACAAAGTTTCAGTAATAAATAAGAGACAAAATCAAACACTTAACTTTCTGCATTGACAAGTATTGGTTAGCTCTTTCTGAAATTTCTGAAAGTTTATTATTTGCAAATTTGGTATTAGACTTGTGTACAGTACACCTGAAACTAGTTCTCCTGAAAGTTTGACAAAGTTTCAGTAATAAATAAGAGACAAAATCAAACACTTAACTTTCGGCATTGACAAGTATTGGTTAGCTCTTTCTGAAATTTCTGAAAGTTTATTATTTTCAAATTTGGTATTAGACTTGTGTACAGTACACCTGAAACTAGTTCTCCTGAAAGTTTGACAAAGTTTCAGTAATAAATAAGAGACAAAATCAAACACTTAACTTTCTGCATTGACAAGTATTGGTTAGCTCTGTCTGAAATTTCTGAAAGTTTATTATTTGCAAATTTGGTATTAGACTTATGTACAGTACACCTGAAACTAGTTCTCCTGAAAGTTTGACAAAGTTTCAGTAATAAATAAGAGACAAAATCAAACACTTAACTTTCTGCATTGACAAGTATTGGTTAGCTCTTTCTGAAATTTCTGAAAGTTTATTATTTGCAAATTTGGTATTAGACTTATGTATAGTACACCTGAAACTAATTCTTCTGAAAATTTGACAAAGTTTCAGTATTAAATAAGGGAGAAGATCAAACAGATAACTTTCTGTATTAACAAGTAAGGTTTAGCTATTACTGAAATTTTTGAAAATTTATTTTTTGCAAGTTTGATATTAGATTCATGTACAGTACACCTGAATCTAATTCTTCTGAAAATTTGACAAACTTTCAGTATTAAATAAGGGAAAAAATAAAACAGATAACTTTCTGTATTAACAAGTATGGTTTAGCAATTACTGAAATTTTTGAAAATTTATTATTTGCAAGTTTGATATTAGATTCATGTACAGTACACCTGAAACTAATTCTCCTGAAAATTTGACAAAGTTTCAGTATTAAATAAGGGAGAAAATCAAACAGATAACTTTCTCTATTAACAAGTATGGTTTTGCTATTACTGAATTTTTTGAAAATTTATTATTTGCAAGTTTGATATTAGATTCATGTACAGTACACCTGAAACTAATTCTTGTAATAAAGCAATTTTATCCACTCTAAAATATTGTCGCACATGCATCGCCTCTTGCGCTAAACTATTTTTTCGTGGATAAAATTCAACTTTATTCACTTATCCATACATAGCTATTATTTTCCGGTTTAAATGACTTGTCATATATAAAATGGGAAATATACATGGAAATGTTACAAAATACTTCCCAATAAACATAAACATAATTGTTAGTTTTCCAGTCCTATTTGTTTAAAATAAATCTGATATAAATATTTTTAATTTTCTTGCAGTGACTGTTTTCGAGCGACTCGAAGGTCTTGAAGCTTCAGCTGGTGCTTCAATGGTCACTCACCGTGCCTACATCACGATCTTCAAAGGCAGGCCATCAGGATACAAGCAGCAGAGCGTCTCAAAGTGAGTAGAACTTTTAATTTTCCTAAAATTATCTCCTGTGGTTTTTCGCCTTGTCTTTGTTTTTATCGCCTCACAAGTTTGTGACTGATTCGTATGAATCAGTCGCCTTGAGTATGAATGCTCTGATTCGTATAAAAATGCCCATTTTGATGGCATCAGGACGCTTCACCTTGCGGCGACCATGAAATGGTCAATAGGTTAGGTTAGGTTAGGTTAGGTTAGGTTAGGTCAAGTTAGGTAAGGTATCCTCTGGATTCATTGCGTTGTAGTCAGCTGTGTAACGATTCGCACCTAGGTATTATACAAATTCTCATAATGTATAATATTTATTTGGCTCGTGATTTAGTGGTGGTACTTAACGTTATGTTTGATTTTTAAAATCATTAACGTGACAACTTCCTTGGGTTCGTTTAATGGGTAATGTGTCTGTTAGTAATTTTTGTTAGTAAGTATAACACAGATATATAGATTCAGTGAGATTTATTCATTTCGAAAGATTATGCCAGTGACAGGTAAATAAAATACATTTTTATCATTCAAATTGGACGTTATTTATTTGATTATCTTTTATGAAAGCGACAGGTATATAAAATTCAGTTTTATCATTCAAATTAGACGTTATTTATTTGATTATCTTTTATGCAAACGACTGGTAAATAAAATTCAGTTTTATCATTCAATTAGACGTTATTTATTTAATTTACTTTATTCAAATTTTGCAAATCTTTTAACTAATCATTATTGAATCTTTATTTATAACTTCTGACCTTAACTGTTTGACTTTATTTTGTAAAATTGGTTATAGTTAATAATCAATATTGGAATTACAAAGTGAAATAAATTAACGACTTCGTGTACGAATACATGTCATCACTGCATAGAAATTCATTAGCAGTTGTGTCAACCAATGTATTTCAACCCCACCTTGTGGATAGGAACCAATGAAATAAATGACATCATCAGAACTTTACGAGGTATTATTTGAATAAAACAGATTCCAGTTTAGTATTATCATGTTCAATTCGACTCCTACTCTCATCTATACATGCGTACATTCGTTCATACGATTGATTTTCTTTGGAATGCTGAGATTGCCTGAATATCGGAGCACAGACAATTTAATTGAATAGATTACGTTTACCCAGAATATCATTGAATTATCTGTATTGAGAGATTGATATACCCATTATGTGTACTCGTTACTAGTTAGGGTTTTAGAAAACAGCTCGATTAATAATATTTGCATCCAAGAGTTTTTGAAGTATAAATGGAATGATATTTTACAATATTCTACTGTCTTGATGAGAATATTGTCAGGACAAGGTATAGAACGTAGTTATGCCGATCCGCGCATTTTGTGGCGTCGGTGACCCACGTTCTTCTACCTTTATCAACTTCGATCAACTACTCTAGCGCAATGACGCAGCAGCATCACTAGATAGGTTTTGTCATTAGTATGGAAATTGACTTTAGAGTAGGTTAGTAAGGTGTCTATTTGGTTGCGATTACCTTCTTTTCTGAACTGACGAGACGTGTTAATTATAATTTTAAAGAATGAAAATTATCCGAAATCTAATACTTTGCGACGAGGGAAATGAATGATATTTACAATATTTTGCTGTCTTGATGAAAAAATTGTCAGGACAAAGTATAAAACGTAGTTATGTCGACCAGCGCATTGTGTGGCGACGGTGACCCAAGTTCTTCTACCTTTATTAACTTCGATCAACTATTATAGCGCAATGGCGCAGCAGCATCACTAGATAGGTTTTGTCATTAGTATGGAAATTGACTTTAGAGTAGGTTAGTAAGGTGTGCATTTGTTTTCGTCGTTCATATATTTACCTGAGAAATCATTGCTCAACTTATGATACTTTGTCGGGCAGCGTAACATTCTGAGTCGGTGGTTATTTCTAACAGGGCGAGTACGTGCATAATTTCTGAATTTATACTATTTCTCCTTCTACATTCTATCACCCCGGCTCTATTTTCGCTTGTTTTTCTGTATTTCAACTCTCTCTCTACACACATGTGCCCCCCAAGATTGCCACGCTGGTGGTGAACTCTGCCTCCCCATTATATGACGGTGTAGGTAGTTTAAAATTCGACTTGACGTCTTTATGCGTTCCGATTAATATCAGTCCGCTTTCTCTCAATTTTACATGTCCGAAAATGTGGGCGGTCGAAGGCCTTCTCGCACGTTTCTAAAACCTTTTTACATTTGCGTTTTTGTATTATACGTTCCAATGAAAGAATAATTATATTGTATTAATATTAAATATGGATCGCGTTCTTACAGCTGTCATATTAAATTATTTTGGGTTATGTTCCCCCATGTAGCTGTCAGATTCATTTGACAATCTAATTGTTAACAAATGCATTTCTAATGTCAACGAAGCATTTGTCTAATGTCAGTCAAGTGACATTTTATGTCAGTCATGTGACATTTTATGTCAGTTGAGCTCTCCTCAATAATCATCGTCATTTCTAATGTAAATCAAGTAATTTTTTAAGCCAAACAAGTTACTTTCAATACCAATGTCAAGTGTCTTACCAATTAAATTATTTTGGGATATGTTCCCATAGTTTCCCATATGTTCCCATATAGCTATAGGAAGTCCTCAGATACTTTTGACAATCTGATTGTCAACCAATGTATTTTTATGTATTTATATATGTATGTATTTTTTACGCCTGCCATGTGTCATGTATGTAAGTTGCGCCGTGTTCAATGGCTATTGTCATTTCTAATGTCAATCAAGCCATTATGAATACCAAACAAGTACTTTCAATATCAATCATGTGATTTTCAATGCGAATGAACCCATATTTAATGCCAATATTCACTTTTAATATCACAATTCAAGTAATTCTGATAGATAATCAAGTGAACTTTTGCAGTCATTTTTAATGTCAATTGAGTTGTATTAATGCAACGTATTTTTTATGCAAATAAATATAAAAAATAACGTTTTTCTGTTTGTAATTATGTCAATCTAGTTGTCGTTTCAGTCTTATTTTTTATTATTACGATTAAATAATTATGTTAATCTAATTGTCATTTCAGTCTTATATTTTATTATTACGATGAATTCATATTTGCTGCCACGCAAGTCATTTTGTTTAACAAGACATATTTAAGGTCATGCAATTTTCCTTACGAATTCCGTGCATTTAATGTCAATCTGATAATTTTTAGTCACTTTTATTGTCAACCAAAGCATTATTAATGTCAAACAAGTATTTTTTTATGTCAGTCAAGTGACATTTTATGTCTGCTGAGCCCCACCATCATTTATAATGTCAATCAAGTCATTTTAAATGCCAAACATGTCAATTTTAATATCAATCATCTGATTTTCAATGTAAATGAACTCATTTACTGTCAATATAATTTTTATTATCAAAATGAAATCATTCTGACTGTTCATCAAGTGAACAAAGTCATTTTTAATGTCAATTGAGTTGTTTTAATGCAACGTATTTTTTGTGTCATTGAAAATTAAAGTTTGGCTATTTGTAATTATGTCAATTTTATTGGCATTTTAGTCTTGTATTGTTTTTTTTACGACCAAGTCGTATTCAATGTCAAACAAGTCATTTTATCTTGCAAGTCATATTTATTGTTTTTTTATGACAAGTCGTATTCAATGTCAAACAAGTCATTTTGTCTTGCAAGTCATATTTATTGTGTTTTACGACCAAGTCGTATATAATGTCAAACAAGTCACTTTGCATTGCAAGACATATTTATTGTTTTTTTACGACCAAGTCATATTCAATGTCAAACAAGTAATTTTTTTTATTGCAAGTCATATTTATTGTTTTTTTACGACCAAGTCGTATATAATGTCAAACAAGTCACTTTGCATTGCAAGACATATTTATTGTTTGTTTACTACCAAGTCGTATTCAATGTCAAACAAGTCACTTTGCATTGCAAGACATATTTATTGTTTTTTTACTACCAAGTCGTATTCTATGTCAAATAAGTCATTTTGTCTTGCAAGTCATATTTATTGTTTTTTTACGAACAAGTCGTATATAATGTTAAACAAGTCACTTTGCATTGCAAGACATATTTATTGTTTTTTACGACCAAGTACTATTCAATGTCAAACAAGTCATTTTGTCTTGCAAGTCATATTTATTGTTTTTTTACGACCAAGTAGTATTCAATGTCATACAAGTCATTTTGTCTTGCAAGTCATATTTATTGTTTTTTACGACCAAGTCGTATATAATGTCAAAGAAGTCACTTTGTATTGCAAGACATAATTATTGTCTAGCAATTTTTCATGCCAATCAAGTGGCATTTAATGTCAATTTGATAATTTTTATATAGTCACTTTTATTGTCAACCAAAGCATAATTAATGCTTAAGTTTTTTTCAATGGCCTTCGTCATTTCTAATGTCAATAAAGTAATTTTGAAGGCCAAACGAGTTACTGATCAGTCATTTGATTTTCAATATGAGTAAACACATAATTAGTGTCAATCGTCATTTTTAATATCGATCAGTAATTTCGAACGTCAATCGTCATTTTTGTATTGTCATTTCTATTGTCATTCAATTTTAATATAATCGTCATTGTTATTAATCAATTGTCAGTAATGTCAAGCTATTTTAAATGACAATCTGATATTTTTTAATCAATCATTTTGATTGTTTATTTCAATGTCAAATAAGCATTTGTATTTATGTCAATCACATGACATTTTATGTCAATTAAGCCTTTTGTCAATTGTCATCGACCTATTTAGCGTCGATCAAGTCATTTTTAATTCCACGAAGAAAGAAGCGATGAAGAAAGAAGGACGAATAAAGAAGTGTCGAAGAAAGGAGAGGCGAAGAAAGAATATACCTTCGTATGTTCTTTCTTCAAGAACATACGTTCGTATGTTCTTTCTTCGCCTTTCTTGACAGAAGAGACGAAGAAAGAAGAGTCGAAGAAGGAAGAGACGAAGAAAGAAGAGGCGAAGAACGAACATACATTAGTGTGTTCTTTCTTCGCCTTTCTTCAATGAAGAGACGAAGAAAGAAGATCGAATAAAGAAGAGTCGAAGAAAGAAGAGACGAAGAAAGAACATACTTTCGTATGTTCAACATATTTCATATGTTCAACATACTTTCGTATGTTCTTTCTTCGTCTTTCTTCAAAGAAGAGATGAAGACAGAACATATGAAGAAAGAACAGACGAAGAACGAAGAGACGAAGAAAGAAAATACGAAGAAAGAAAAGACGAAGCAAGAAGAGACGAAGATAGAAGAGACGAAGAAGGAAGAGACGAAGAAGGAAGAGACGAAGAAGGAAGAGACGAAAAACGAAGAGACGAAGAACGAAGAGACGAAGAAAGAAAAGACGAAGCAAGAAGAGACGAATAAAGAAAAGACGAAGAAAGAAGGACGAATAAAGAAATGTCGAAGAAAGGAGAGGCGAAGAACGAACATACCTTAGTATGTTCTTTCTTCGCCTTTCTTGACAGAAGAGACGAAGAAAGAAGAGTCGAAGAAGGAAGAGACGAAGAAAGAAGAGGCGAAGAACGAACATACATTAGTATGTTCTTTCTTCGCCTTTCTTCAATGAAGAGATGAAGAAAGAAGGTCGAAGAAAGAACATACTTTCGTATGTTCAACATACTTTCGTATGTTCAACATACTTTCGTATGTTCTTTCTTCGTCTTTCTTCAAAGAAGAGATGAAGACAGAACATATGAAGAAAGAACAGACGAAGAACGAAGAGACGAAGAAAGAAAAGACGAAGAAAGAAAAGACGAAGCAAGAAGAGACGAAGATAGAAGAGACGAAGAAGGAAGAGACGAAGAAGGAAGAGACGAAGAAGGAAGAGACGAAGAAGGAAGAGACGAAGAACGAAGAGACGAAGAACGAAGAGACGAAGAACGAAGAGACGAAGAACGAAGAGACGAAGAAAGAAAAGACGAAGCAAGAATAGAAGAAGAAAGAAGAGACGAATAAAGAAAAGACGAAGCAAGAAGAGACGAAGAAAGAAGGACGAATAAAGAAGTATCGAAGAAAGGAGAGGCGAAGAAAGAACATACGTTCGTATGTTCTTTCTTCGCCTTTCTTGAGAGAAGAGACGAAGAAAGAAGAGTCGAAGAAGGAAGAGACGAAGAAAGAAGAGGCGAAGAACGAACATACATTAGTATGTTCTTTCTTCGCCTTTCTTCAATGAAGAGACGAAGGAAGAAGAGACGAAGAAAGAAGATCGAATAAAGAAGAGTCGAAGAAAGAACATACTATCGTATGTTCAACATACTTTCGTATGTTCTTTCTTCGAAGAAAGAAGAGACGAAGACGAAGAGACGAAGACGAAGATGAAGAGACGAAGACGATTCTCTTCGTCTTCTTCTTCGTCTTCGAAGATGAAGAGACGAAGACGAAGAGAAAGAAGACGCTCTCTGACGCGAGCGAAAATTTAATTTCACTGCATTATCTATTGCTGTAGATAATATTATATAATAATTCTGGCGACAACCGCCAATTTACGTCACTTTATTTAAACAAATGTTGCGCGTGAATTTGTTTCGATTAGGCAATAAACACTTGACTTGAGTGCCAAGACTCTTAATCGTCGTAATAAAATCGTAATAATGTTTTCTTATCAATGCAGGATGCATAATACGGACATAAAACGAGATAAGATATCATTTAGCATTTTTTTACTGATAAGTACTAAACCGGTGCGCTATCAGTAATTATAATTATCATAATACTTGAAAGGTGATATTTAAAATTGGGATAATTCTCAACGTGACGGCACTTATAATTGTTCCTGGGTTAAGTAACACATGGTACATGATTTTTATTAGCTTAAGTAACTGTTAACATGACACATGGCGTTTGGTAGCTTAGGTAACTGTCCACATGACACATGGCGTTTTATAGGTTAAGTAACTGTCAACATGACACATGGCGTTTGAAAGGTTAAGTAACTGTCGACATGACACAACGTTTGATAGGTTAAGTAACTGTCAACATGACACATGTCGTTTGATAGGTTAAGTAACTGTCAACATGACATTTTATAGGTTAAGTAACTCTCAATATAACATTTGATAGGTTAAGTAACTGTCAACATGGCGCTTAATAGGTTAAGTAACTGTCAACATGACAATTTGATAGGTTAAGTAACCATCAACTGTCAACCTGAAACATGGCGTTTAATAGGTTAAGTAGCTGTCAATATGACACATAACGTTTAAAAGGTCAAGTAACTGTCAAGATGACAGATGACGTTTAATGGATTGTGAAAACCAATTCCTTGGTTAACGCGATGATTGACGTATGGGAAGTAACCGCCAGTTAAAGTTAATCCGAGACTGTAAGACCGCTATTGTTATGTGGTGATGGGTAAATATTTACCAATCCACGATCCTTGTTCGCTGTTCATCGATACTGGAGTGGTGTGCTCATCGATTTGATCGGTGAAAATCGTCGTTATGCCACCCACAATTCCGCCCAAGGCTATTATCAGAATCGGCCCAATCGAGGCGAGGATCTACCGAATAGATAAACAGGAAAGTGTAATAATTGGCCATACCAGTAGGAATATGGGATGTCTTCAAATAACCATATTGTAAAAAAAATAACCCTATGTCAATATTGACAGCTGTCAGACGTTCAATTGTCATTGTTGACAGCTGTCAGATGTTCAATTGTCAATCTTGACAACACCAATTTCCACCGTATTTGACAGCCGGCGTTTAAAGATTAACTGTCAAATTAGTTAGAAGTTGAGCCCCGATAGGTTATTATTTATTATACGAAATAATATTATTTAAAGAAAGGTTTCCGGTGTTTGGTCAAAGCAGCATAAATAGGCCGTTATTAAAAAATATCAAATACTTATTTTTTAAAGTTTAATACATATGTATTTCTTTGCACAATTCTACTCGAGTAAGATAAAATCCTTCTTTTAAGTTTTGAAGTTGCTATCTCTTGACCTCAATCTCCTGTTGATACCCCAGTAAATAAAGATAAATTAATCTCACCTGTCTAGTCAGAGGATTAACTGCTTTCTCTGCTGGTTTTCGGCTAGATCCCAGGCTAAACTTTTCCTTCATTCTATCCATATTTGTGCAGCGATTCCAGCTCACTCAAGTCACAATAGTCTTCCTTACTTCAGTTCTCTTGTAAATTTTTCTACCAAGGGGAAGCTGCAAGATTTTCAATTTTAACACATGGCTGTTACTGTCATCACTATTTTACTTCCACCAATTTGACAGCTGGTGTTTAAAGGTTAACTGCCAAACAATGTGACAGCTGATAGGTTAAATATCTGTAAAAATGACTACAGAATTTAACATATCAATTCACATTTAGATGGCAGATGTTCAATTGTCAATAATGACAGCTGTCAGGCGTTCCACAGTCAGATGTTCAATTGTCAATGTTACGTCACATCAAGATATGTGACAGTGATAATGACGTTTTCTAGGTTATGCAACTGTAAGAACCCGATCCATATTTAATATTAATTAAATATAATTATTCTATAATTGAAATGTATAATACAAAAACGCAAATGTATATAATATATACTAAAGTAATTTAATTTGTAAACACTTGACATTGGTATTGAAAGTAACTTGTTTGGCTTACAAAATTACTTGATTTACATTAGAAATGACGATGACTATTGAGGAGAGCTCAAGTGACGTAAAATGTCACATGACTGACTTAAAATGTCACTTGACTGACATTAGACAAATGCTTCGTTGACATTAGAAATGCATTTGTTAACAATCAGATTGTCAAATGAATCTGACAGCTACATGGGAGAACATAACCCAAAATAATTTAATATGACGGCGGTAAGAACGCGGAACATATTTAGTATTAATTAAATATAATTATTCTATAATTGAAACGTATAATACAAAAACGCAAATGTAAAACGGTTTTAGAAACGCGCGAGAAGGCCTTCGACCGCCCACATTTTTGGCCATGTACAATTGAGAGAAAGCGGACAGATATTATTGGGAACGCTTAAAGACGTCAAGTCGAATTTTAAACTACCTACACCATCATATAATGGGGAGGCCGAGTTTGCCACCGGCGTGGTAATCTTAGGGGGGGCACATGTGTGTAGAGAGGAGATGAAATACAGAAAAAGAAGCGAAAATAGGGCCGGGTGATAGAATGTGGAAGGAGAAATAGTATAAATTCAGAAATTCTGCACGTACTCGCCCTGTTAGAAATAACCACCGACTCAGAACGTTACGGTGCCCGACAAAGTATCAGAAGTTGAGCAATAATTTCTCAGGTAAAAATACGAACGACGAAATCAAATGCCCACCTTACTAACCTACTCTAAAGTCAATTTCCATACTAATGACAAAACCTATCTAGTGATGCTGCTGCGCCATTGCGCTAGAATAGTTGATCGAAGTTGGTAAAGGTAGAAGAACGTGGGTCACCGTCGCCACACAATGCGTAGGTCGGCATAACTACGTTTTATACCTTGTCCTGACAATATTTTCATCAAGACAGCAAAATATTGTAAATATCACATTTCCCTCGTCGCAAAGTATTTGATTTCAGATAATTTTCATTCTTTAAAATTATAAACTAAACAGCTGTCAGTTCAGAAAAGAAAGTAATCGCAACCAAATAGACACCTTACTAACCTACTACCCTAAAGTCAATTTCCATACTAATGACAAAACCTATCTAGTGATGCTGCTGCGCCATTATTGCGCTAGAATAGTTGATCGAAGTTAATAAAGGTAGAAGAACGTGGGTCACCGACGCCACAAAATGCGCTGGTCGGCATAACTACGTTTTATACCTTGTCCTGACAATATTCTCATCAAGACAGTAGAATATTGTAAAATATCATTCCTTTCTTACTTCAAAAACACTTGGATGCAAATATTATTAATCGAGCTGTTTTCCAAAAACCTAACTAGTAACGAGTTCACATAATGGGTATATCAATCTCTCAATACAGATAATTCAATGATATTCTGGGTAAACGTAATCTCGTCAATTAAATTGTCAGTGCTCCGATATTAAGGCAATCTCAGCATTCCAAAGAAAATCAATCGTATGAACGAATGTACGCATGCATAGATGAGAGTAGGAGTAGAATTGAACATGATAATACTAAACTGGAATCTGTTTTATTTAAATAATATTACCTCGTAAAGTTCTGATGAAGTCATTTATTTCATTGGTTCCTATCCACAAGATGGCGTTGAAATACATTAGTTAACACAACTGCTAATGAATTTCTATGCAGTGATGACATGTATTCGTACATGCAGTCGTTAATTTATTTCACTTTGTAATTCCAATATTGATTATTAACTATAATCAATTTTACAAAATATTCAAACAGTTAAGGTCAGAAGTTATAAATAATGATTCAATAATAATTAGTCAACAGATTTGCAAAATTTGAATAAAGTTAATTAAATAAATAATGTCGTAATAATTTGAATGAAACAACTGAAATTTATTTACCTGTCGTTTGCATAAAAGATAATCAAATAAATAACGTCCAATTTGAATGATAAGAATGTATTTTATTTACCTGTCACTGGCACAATCTTTCGAAATGAATAGATCTCACTGAATCTATATATCTTTGTTTTACTTACTAACAAAAATTACTAACAGACACATTACCCATTAAACGAACCCAATTAAGTTGTCACGATAATGATTTTAAAAATCAAACATAACGTAAAGTACTACCACTAAATCACGAGCCAAATAAATATTACACATCATGAGAATTTGTATAATATCTGGGTGCGAATCATTACACAACTATCAAAATGATAGAAACAGATGACGTTCCAAAGGTTATACAATTGCCACCATGATAGCAAATATAACAAATGATGTTTTTTAGGTTATGCAGCCATCAAAGTAACAGGTGCTGTTAAAACAATCGTCAAATGAAGTTTGCTAGGTTATGCAGATATCAAAGTGACAGTAAATATGAGAGGGGCTGTCAAACAAAAACGACAAATGATACTTAATAGGTTACGCAAATACTAAAATGACAGTAAATATGACAAATGACGTTTGCTAGGTTGTGCAACTATCAAAATGACAGTAAATATGACAGGGCCTTTCAGAAATAACCGTCAAATGATACTTGATAGGTTATGCAAATATCAAAATGACAGTAAATATGACTGGGGCTGTCAAAAATAACCGACAAATGATACTTGATTGGTTATGCAAATATTAAAATGACGTTTGCTAGGTTATGCAACTATCAAAATGACAGTAAATATGACAGGGGCTGTCAAAAACAACCGACAAATGATACTTGATAGGTTATGCAAATATTAAAATGACGTTTGCTAGGTTATGCAAGTATCAAAATGACAGTAAATATGACAGGTGCTTACAAAAATAACCGTCAAATCATACTTGATAGGTTATGCAAATATAAAAATGACAGTAAATATGACAAATGATGTTTGCTAGGTTATGCAACTATCAAAATGACAGTAAATATTATAGGGGCTATTAAAAATAACCGTCAAATTATACTTGATAGGTTATGGAAATATCAAAATGACAGTAAATATGACAAATGACGTTTGCTAGGTTATGCAACTATCAAAATAACAGTAAATATGACAGGGGCTGTTAATAATAACCGTCAAATGATACTTGATTGGTTATGCAAATATCAAAATGACAGTAAATGTGACAAATGACGTTTGCTAGGTAATGCAACAATCAAAATGACAGTAAATATGACAGGGGCTGTTAATAATAACCGTCAAATGATACTTGATTGGTTATGCAAATATCAAAATGACAGTAAATATGACAAATGACGTTTGCTAGGTAATGCAACAATCAAAATGACAGTAAATATGACAGGGGCTGTTAATAATAACCGTCAAATCATACTTGATTGGTTATGCCAATATCAAAATGACAGTAAATATGACAAATGACGTTTGCTAGGTTGTGCAACTATCAAAATGACAGTAAATATAATAGGGTCTGTAAAAAGTAACCGTCCAATTATACTTGATAGGTTATGGAAATATCAAAATGACAGTAAATATGACAAATGACGTTTGCTAGGTTATGCAAATATCAAAATAACAGTAAATATGACAGGGGCTGTTAATAATGACCGTCAAATGACACTTGATAGGTTATGGAAATATCAAAATGACAGTAAATATGACAGGTGCTGTCAAAAACCACCGTAAAAGCGAGTTATTACTTGCAGCAAAGTGCCTTGGTATTTCACCATAAGCGCTAAAATTTTATCAAATCACTTTTTATTTAATTGTGCTTGTAATTTACGCGTTAACTATTATTTATTATTAATTATTATTAACGCATAATTTTGCTTACATTATTGCTCGTGTATGAATGTCTACCACATTAAATGGGAACTGATGTCAAGTTACTAACGCACTGAATCTTATAATCTATTATACAAAAAAAATCTGTCTGCAATGCACTTATCTTTATTAACTTAGTTAACCTAAAAATTATAGATTAATTTGTGTGCTTACGACTTAATTCAAATCACTTTCATAAATAGGTGCACTTGAAATGTAATCTTATAAATTAGGATTTGTTTTCATTCCTAAGCTTGAAATAATAAGCACAACTACCTTTATATCTCTCACTAAACTTGCAATAAATAAACTTTTATATTATACATTTTTTCATGTAAAAGGGACATAAAATGTCACTTGACTGACAGTTCATACAATTTACATACACATAAAATTTGTAAATGTATTTATAGCATAACCTTTTTCACAAAAAAATATTAATTTTCTAAACACATTTCAAAATGAGTTAACTTTCACAATCTCTTATCGCCAATTCTACGCTGAATTCTAATATTGTGTTTTAATTTTCAGGGCAAATGGAACCATCCAAGGGGAAGCACAAGATGTCGCACCCCCCAGTTTCCGGGGGTGGGGGCATTGTGCCACGTTAAGATTCTAATATTAATTTATCTTCCAGTGCCGTTTAAAAGTCTCACGTAAACATACTTTGGGATTACCTTCCCAAGTCGCGCTATATTCGTTTGAGTTAATGTACCGCGAGTGTGCGTCCAGATTACCTTCTGGCGAAAAACCGTTTATCCCCTCAATTACCTTCTAAACCGATTAAACCAATGCGTATCAGTAAATGTACAAGCCATGGGAGAATTATTTGTTGTAGTCTATAACTACGTTCACAATATACATGTATGTATTAACAGAGATTATGAGTTGGTTGTGCCACAGGTGGGTGCTATATATAAGTTTAATTCATTGGTTAATTTACTACCACTTATAGGTTGTATACTAATTTTTTATGAACACGTTTTGTAATTTTGATCAAAATATAACTAATATAGAACTCATATAGAGTTATAAGTTATAATATCAGTTAGAATAGTTTTTTATTTCATTTACTACCAAATATAAAACGTGCAATGCATTTTTTATAAAATTTGTTACAAAGCCTTACGACTTGCTTCGAACTGTAGTCACAAATTAAGAAAAAAATATTGAACTGATATAAACAAATTCAGACTATTGTCAAATCAAAATATCAATTCTAACCCACACAATTAAAAAAAAATCCAATTTTCCTGTAACTTATTGTACATTTCAATAACCATTAAGTGTTCACTAAATCTTCTTTTGCCTCACACTTGCTCACAATTCTTAGTGAGCTTCGTTTTGTTCTTTTGCTCCTTCTTCTTCCACTCCTCGAAGCACTTTCCATTGCGACAGGACAACCAACTGTGGGCCTGACCGAAAGTGTCGAACTTGAGACTCAGAACAAGACTGATAAGAGCACGTGTAATATCTGGGTTATCTGGGAGTAAAGATATCACTCGCACACAATCACAGGTTATCAAAGCTCTTTGACGTTTCAACTCCATTATTGCAATTACTTTTTTTTACATTGTTCTTTGGTACATACTTCTTCATTCTTTGTTATTCTTTGTTTGTTTGTATTCTTTGTTACATACTTTTTGCATATCTTAACTATTTTATTACGTGGATGTAAAGTACACGTTTTAACGCACTTTGCGAAGGTTTTTTTTTTGTAAGATCTCAATTAACTTATTTTTTAACTTTATAAAACTTTATAAAACCAACTTTTCTCGCATTTTTTGTAAAATGCCAAAGTTTGGTATGACAGGTAAAGCAACCCACTTTGCGTGGGTTTTCAATTGAGGACTTCAATTAACTTATTATTAAATAAAACTTTATACAAGTAACTTCTTCGTAATTTTTGTAAAATACAAAAGTTGGGCACGATCAGGTACAGCAAAATCATAGGTTAGGTTAGGTTAGGTTTGGTTAGGTTAGGGCACGATCAGGTACAGCAAAATCACCTTCAGCGCCACAATTCGGTAGTCCTGGGTAGTACTTAAGCTCACCTGCCACATACTAACTCAAATTTCCATTTAATTCGTAACTGTGCCACGTATTTCTCAATTCTCTTATGGTTCGTCTGTAAATTAAACCAAAAGTGCCCAAATGGTTGATTTGGATGTTGTTCTCCTTATCCACGCCCAGGCTGCTCCGAAAAGGCACATCAGATTTCTGGATCTTCGCCAATGCAACTTTAAAAGTAAATTTTGGGGTAGGTAGTTTTTTTAAGATGAGCTCCAAGACGCCTCGCAGTGAGTATAATTTTTTCGATTACCTCACAGTTAGGGCTTTGTGGCGTAAATTGCGCCACAAGGTTTTGTGGCGTAAATTGCGCCACAATGTTTATCGTAATCAAGGTTTCACATACCTATTGCTTAGCTTTGTACGGAAATTGCGCATTAGTATTAGTAAAAGTGCGTCTCTTCAGTGAGCAGGGTTTTTCTTACAGGTGCGCTATTTGTGTATTTGTGTACTGTCGGCGCAGTTCTCACAGCAAGAGGCGCACTATTAACGCCGAGGGTCTGATTCCTCTGTAATGCGCCCAATTATCGTCGTCTTAAACCGACGAAAATTTTTCCTATACAGCTATGTTTCAATGTCAGCTGTAATGATGCTCGTTTAACGAGACTAGAGTAGTGAAAAAGTAGTTATAGAACATTAAATAACGAGCTCGGAAAGTGACGCTTAACGCACGAGTGGAAATTTGCCACGAGGCTGAGGGCCGAGTGCGGAAATTCCCTATCGTGTTTTTAGCCACTTTCCGGCGAATTATGCATTCTGAAATACAACAAACTTTTGCCAATTATGTGATATTCTTAAAAATACTACTACTACTAGTACTAGTAGTCACCATAAGTATTATTAAATAACGAGCATGGAAAGTATTTTCCTCCTTAGCTACGTTTTAACTTTAGCTGTAATGAGTACATCATTCTCGTTTAACGAGACTAAGAAATAAAGAAATAAAATGTAAAAACAATTATCACAACATAATTCTACCGAATAGAATTAAAAAACACAATCTAGGGACCAGGATGTGCAAGTCACAATAAATAATAGCAATAAATAACGAGCATGAAAAGTGGCGCTTAACGCACTAGTGGAAGTTTGCAGCGAAGACGAGGGCCGAGTGCCGAAATTCCCACTCGCCTATTGTGTTGCTTTTTAGCAACATATGCATTGTGTAATTCTACGAACTTTACTATTAACTTGACTTCTGTAATTCAACGAACTTTACTACATTAAATAACGGGCATGGAAAGTGTTTTCCTCCATAGCTACGTTTCAACTTTAGCTGTAATGATGTACGTTTAACGAGGCTAGGGATGTGGAAGTCACAATAAATGATAACATTAAATAACAAGCATGGAAAGTGGCGCTTAACGCACTAGTGGAAAGTTGCAGCGAGGACAAGGGCCGAGTGCCGAAATTCCACTCGCCTATTCTGTTGCTTTCTGGCAAATTATGCATTCTGTAATTCTACGAACTTTACTATTAACTTGCCTCCTGTAATTCAACGAACTTTACTACATTAAATAACGGGCATGGAAAGGGTTTTCCTGCTTAGCTACGTTTCAACTTTAGCTGTAATGATGTACGTTTAACTAGGCTAGGGATGTGCAAGTCACAATAAATAATAACATTACATAACGAGTACGGAAAGTGGCGCTTAACGCACTAGTGGAAAGTTGCAGCGAGGACGAGGGCCGAGTGCCGAAATTCCCACTCGCCTATTATGTTGCTTTTTGGCAAATTATGCATTCTGTAATTCTACGAACTTTACTATTAACTTGGCTTCTGTAATTCAACGAACTTTACTACATTACATTACGCACATGGAAAGTGTTTTCCTCCATAGCTACGTTTCAACTTTAGCTGTAATGATGTATGTTTAACGAGGCTAGGAATGTGCAAGTCACAATAAATAATAACATTAAATAATGAGCATGTAAAGTGGCACTTAACGCACTAGTGGAAAGTTGCAGCGAGGACGAGGGCCGAGTGCCGAAATTCCCACTCGCCTATTATGTTGCTTTTTGGCAAATTATGCATTCTGTAATTCTACGAACTTTACTATTAACTTGACTTCTGTAATTCAACGAACTTTACTTCATTAAATAACGGGCATGGAGAGTGTTTTCCTGCTTAGCTACGTTTCAACTGTAGCTGTAATGATGTACGTTTAACTAGGCTAGGGATGTGCAAGTCACAATAAATAATAACATTAAATAACGAGCATGTAAAGTGGCGTTTAACGCACTAGTGGAAATTTGCAGCGAGGACAAGGGCCGAGTGCCGAAATTCCACTCGCCTATTCTGTTGCTTTCAGGCAAATTATGCATTCTGTAATTCTACGAACTTTACTATTAACTTGCCTCCTGTAATTCAACGAACTTTACTACATTAAATAACGGGCATGGAAAGTGTTTTCCTCCATAGCTACGTTTCAACTTTAGCTGTAATGATGTACGTTTAACTAGGCTAGGGATGTGCAAGTCACAATAAATAATAACATTAAATAACGAGCATGGAAAGTGGCGCTTAACGCACTAGTGGAAATTTGCAGCGAGGACGAGGGCCGAGTGCCGAAATTCCCACTCGCCTATTGTATTGCTTTCAGGCATATTATGCATTCTGTAATTCAACGAACTTTACTATTAACTTGACTTCTGTAATTCAACGAACTTTACTACATTAAATAACGGGCATGGAAAGTGTTTTCCTCCATAGCTACGTTTCAACTTTAGCTATAATGATGTACGTTTAACGACCCTAGGAATGTGCAAATCACATAAATAATAACATTAAATAACGAGCATGGAAAGTGACGTTTAACGCACTAGTGGAAATTTGCAGCGAGGACGAGGGCCGAGTGCCGAAATTCCCACTCGCCTATTGTGTTGCTTTTTGGCAAATTATGCATTCTGTAATTCTACGAACTTTACTATTAACTTGACTTCTGTAATTCAACGAACTTTACTTCATTAAATAACGGGCATGGAGAGTGTTTTCCTGCTTAGCTACGTTTCAACTGTAGCTGTAATGATGTAAGTTTTACTAGGCTAGGGATGTGCAAGTCACAATAAATAATAACATTAAATAACGAGCATGTAAAGTGGCACTTAACGCACTAGTGGAAAGTTGCAGCGAGGACGAGGGCCGAGTGCCGAAATTCCCATTCGCCTATTGTGTTGCTTTCTGGCAAATTATGCATTCTGTAATTCAACGAACTTTACTATTAACTTGACTCCTGTAATTCAACGAACTTTACTACAGTAAATAACGGGCATGGAAAGTGTTTTCCTCCATAGCTACGTTTCAACTTTAGCTGTAATGATGTACGTTTAACGAGGCTAGGAATGTGCAAGTCACAATAAATAATAACATTAAATAACGAGCATGGAAAGTGGCGCTTAACGCACTAGTGAAAATTTGCAGCGAGGACGAGGGCCGAGTGCCGAAATTCCCATTCGCCTATTTTGTTGCTTTCTGGCATATTATGCATTCTGTAATTCAACGAACTTTACTATTAACTTGACTTCTGTAATTCAACGAACTTTACTACAGTAATTAACGGACATGGAAAGGGTAAAAACTGTTTTATTTTCAACCAAACTGACATCTTCCTATTCCTCGTTTTCCTTCAATCTTGCCTTCTATGGCAAGAATTTCAACTACAGCTGTAAAAAAGCATTACATTTTTAACTTTAATTAAAGTAGTATATAATAGGTGTTAGATGATATAAATTATTGGATTGATGGCGCCATCTAGTGGCACTGCGCAGGTACGTAGAGGTAGCTGCGCACCATCAATGCGCATAGAGTGTATGGATTGGACAACCGCGATATTCATTTGTTGTTGTTGTTGTTGTTGTTGTTGTTGTTGCTGTTGTTGTTGTTGTTGTTGTTGTTGTTGTTGTTGTTGTTGTAAACGAGTGCGAGTGTTGATGAGAGTTAGTGAGTTTCAAAATTGCTCGGAGGGTGGTCGGGAGGAAAAGCCAGGCCTTTGGCCAAGAGTGCTTTACGAGCATACGACTTGTTATTTAACATAGGTAAACTCTTTTGTTTGCAAATAATTTAAAGGCCTGTTATATTTTTACCAGAAACTGTCAAAACCTGTAAAATTTTAAACTTCAAGTGTCTGAAATTGAAGATTTTCAACTTTTAATGTTAAAAATGACTGCTTATTATGAGATGTTTACGTTATTTCTGTTATTTTTTACATTTGACAGCTTCCTATGACAGCTGTCAAAATTTTGATTACGCCACATTAAAACATAACATTTTCTGGACTAATTTTATTATTGCTTAAACTATAATTTCAACAATATTGGCGTTTTCCCTGTTTTTATTTTCATTTTGACAGCTTCCTATGACTGCTGTCAAACTTATACCAAAAGAAAATCCGAATTTTTCGGCGCTATACTGTAAAATTTAAGTATTCTTTCTCTTTAAGTATTAAGTATAATAAGTATTTAGAGCTTCCAAAAGCGGTCAAGCTTGTAACTACAACTGTCAAATTTTAAACTACAATAGTATATACAATATAGTATAGTAATAAACTACAGTAATATTTTCAGCTACAACTCTGATACACTCATATTTCAAGTACAGCTGTTAAAAACGTCAAATTACCAACTCTAACCGTCAAATTTTCAACTACAACTGTCAAAAATGTCATAATTTCAACAACAACTGTCAGACTCTGTACAATTTTAAACTACAGAATTAACCATCAAAAATTGTCAAAAATATTATATTTTTAACTGGAACTTTCAAAAGCTGTTGAATCAGAAACTGCCACTGTCAAAATCTACAGAATTTTTAACTACGATCGCCATATTTTTAACCGCTACTGTCACATTTTCAAAGTAAAAAAATGAATATTTCGAGTCTTTTCTGATTTTCTATTCAAACAATCAAACTTTTACAATTTTCAACTACAACTGCCAGTTGCAGTTTAAGTTGAAATTCAACTGTACAAATATGCCAAATTTTTAAAACTGTCGAAAACTGTCATATTTTCAAAAACTGTCGAAACCTGTCAAATATGTAGCTACAATGCCATCTACAATGCCATCAAAACCTTCTGATGGTTTGAAACAATAATAATAATCCCTACCAGGTGGAGGAGTAGTAGGGATTATTATTATTATTACAAATCATAAAGAATGGTCATAAAGGATAAAATTGTCTAATTTTTAATTACAACTGTCTGAAACTGTCATGTTTCAACAACTGTCTAAAATCTATCAAATTTGTAGCTACAAACCATCAAAATATGTCATAAAGGATCACATTTTCTACTGAACTGTTAAAAATCGTCAAATTTTCAACTATAACTATCATAAACTGTCAAATTTTTAACTGCAACGGCCAATAAAACGTTAAAATTTTAACTGCAATTGTCATATTTTAAATTTAAACCATAAAATTGTCATATTTTAAATTTAAACCATAAAATTGTCATATTTTAAATTTAAACCATAAAATTGTCATATTTTAAATTTAAACCATAAAATTTTCCACAACTACTGTCAAATTTTTAACTGCAACTGTCAAATGCTGTCATTTCAGCCGTATATGTCAAAGGCTATCATATTTTCAGCTACAACTGTCTATAACCCAAATTTCAATTTAAACTGCCAAAAACTGTATATTTTTTAATTGCAACTGTCTAAAACTGTCACGTTTCAACAACTGTCAAAAATCTGTCAAATTTGTAGCTACAAACCATCAAAATCTGTCATAAAGGATTACATTTTCTACTGAACTGTTAAAAATCGTGAAATTTTCAACTATAACTATCATACACTGACAAATTTTTAACTGCAACTGCCAAAAAAAACGTTAAATTTTTAACTGCAATTGTCATATTTTAAACTTCAACTATAAAAGTTTCCACAACTACTGTCAAATTTTTAACTGCAACTGTCAAATGCTGTCATTTCCGCAGTAAATGTCAAAGGCTATCATATTTTCAGCTGCAACTGTCTATAACCCAAATTTAAATTAAAACTGCCAAAAGCTGTATAATTTTTAATTCCAACTGTCTAAAGCTGTCATTTCAACAACTGTCAGAAACCTGACAAATTTGTAGTTACAAACCATCAAAATGTATCATAAAGGATCAAATTTTCTACTGAACTGTCAAAAATCGTCAAATTTTCAACTATAACATTCATAATTATATAAATTTTATAAATAATATAAATAAGTTAGATAAATTTTCAGAAATTTCAGTTACCTATACTGTTCAACTCGGAAAGTTAATAACTTGATTTTGTCACTCATTTGAGACATATTCGTGTTCAAACTTTCAGAGGCATACAAATATGGCATAAAATTTTCAAAATATCCATTAGATAAATTTTCAGAAATTTCGTCCAGCGGACGGTTCGTCCAGCAAAAATGTACCTAACCTAGCCTAATCTAACCTAACTGTCAGTTACTCAAATTTGAAGTACAACTGTCAAAACTGTCAAATTATCAACTAACTATTAATACCTGCCAAATTTTCTACAACTTTCGAAAAAAAAAAAAAAACAAGTGGTGCTTTTGACAGTTCCACACAACTGCCACGGCATTAGAGAGGAGATAATAATAGATAATTGAGATATTAATAATAGTAATAATAATTTATTTTGCGGTATACTGCAGATAATGTAGATAATGTAGATAATACATATTAGAATATAAAAATTACAAAATTACAAAAAAATAAAAATTAATAATCTGAACATTATATCTAACTATTATTAGTATTGGTTGATATTATACAAAAATTAGCGATTGAAACTAATCTAACGTACCGAAGCAAAGTAAAAATTGAGCTATTTCATACATTACACTTGCAAAATAATTCTTGTAATGATTTTAAGCTCTTGGTATGCATATAAAAGTAACCATTGTATATCTGAACATTCTGTGTAACCATTGCTTAATATTATAGAGAAATAAGTGATTTAATCTAACCTAATCTAACCTAGTATTTAATGAAGTTGACGCATTGCAAAAAAAATCTTACTGACAATTTAAGGCTCTACAATTTTCGCAATTTCCCGTTGTACAGAGGGCGCAGTTTCTTCCATTTTGTTGCGCCCTCCCAGTCGTGTGGCACCCATATCTGCGGCTACCTTCGTACTCATTAATTCTGCTGGAATTGGCTTCGTTTTCCCTTACTTCTTCATCGATCTTGAAGCAGCAGCATTTCTGGAAGACCCTAAAAGGTCTGCCTTCTTGCTTCCTGAAGTAATCGTCGATCTCCTTCAGGGTCTTGTCCTTCGTCTCTGGCACCAGCGAGAGAAGGGCTGTGGTGCCCAGGCCGGTCACGACGGCATAGGTGAAGAAAGCCCCCGAGGTTCCCGCGCTCTCCGTGAGCGCGGGGTTCGTCTGGACCACCAGGAAGAACGCCAGAAAGTTGACGGAGGTGCAGATTCCGCCGCCCAGGCCCTTGCTGGCAGGGTCGAAGATCTCCCCGCAAAGGGTCCACGGTAAAAGGCGCAGGCCCACGTTGACGAAGCCGATGAAGGAGACGAGAAGGAGCATGGGTAGGGTAGACAGGAGGACGTCCTGTGGGATCTTGTCGGATTTGTAGACTATTATGGAGAGCAGCAGGAGGGATAAGGAGGCGCCGTATCCGCTGATGGCGGTCAGGGTGCGCACCTTGTGCTTCTTGGTGAGGACGCATCCGACGGCGCACATGGCGACCCTCACCAGGTCCGCGATGATGGTTGCGAGGTACTTGTTAATCCCAGGAACTGTGGTCCTCGTGATCCCAATGGAATAATACACGATTACGTTATTCCCAGAAAATTGCACCGTGATGAAGTATAGGTTTAGAATTATTAACGGCATCCAGAACCTTCCGGAACCCTTGCCGCAGGTTTCTTTAAAGCTCGTGGTGGTGGTATTCTCGGTTGTGGTCATCAGCTTCTCCAGCTCGTCTCGAGCCTCCGCGCCGTACCCCCTGAACCAGTGGAAGGCCTCCTCGGCTCTCTGGCGTCTGCCCTTCTTGAGCAGCCAGACGTGCGACTCCGGCGCTCTGCATATCAAGACGACGCACACGAAGGGTAACATGGAGCCCAAGAGGGCCAGCGACCTCCAGGCCATGAAAGTGCCGAGCACGTGGGCCACCAGGAAGCCGACCGCTACCCCCAGGACCGTGCCGGCCAAGAAGACGCCTCTGTACCTGGGGTGGGCTATCTCGCCGAGGTAGCAGGTCGGCCCGGGGCTGGTCAGCCCCACGCAGAAGCCGGTGATGAGGCGCCCCGTCAGCAGCCACCCCACGTCGGGGCTGAGGTGGATCGTCATCCACCCCACAGTCATCAGCAGGCAGGCTACCACGCTGCAGTTGACGCGCCCCAAGGCCTCCATCAGGAAGCCCCCGCAGATGCAGCCCGCGGCCATCGGCAGCGGCGCCAGCGAAGCTGGAAAATGACAATCTTTAATTTACCCCGAAACTCTGGTGCTTAAGGGGAGGGAGTTTGCAAACACATTTTTCTCCCGTTCTCTCACGCGGAGACGCACCCCCAACTAGATAGATAAAACTGACGGACTGTACACGCGTCTCCAGGGATTCTTTCAACCCCTGTAAGTACCACCTTATCCCTGGGTGGTACTTACTGGGGTTGAACGAACGAACAACTATAACAACAAAGGTGGACATCAATAACAACAAAAGCTAACTGAGAGGACGACGTGTACAGACCGTCAGGCTTATCTATCTAGTTGGGGGTGCGGCTCCAGGTATTACCGATAGACACGGATTCCACAAGAACGTTCAACGCCAGCGAGAGTGTACACAAAGTGCGCGCTTCGAACCTGGTAATAGCGTTTGGCTGGCTGGCTCGGCAACGTGCCCTTGAAGTACCGTACAAAATACAAAAAGTATGGCGCAATAAAACTGATGACATATGATATATGTATGACGAAAGAGGTTAAAGAAACCCTATCTGTTATCATCGTTGGACTCTGGTGAAGGGGTTGGTGAGGGGTACTCCTCGGCGTCGTTCACAGAGCCGTTAGGGGTCTGCTCGATCGGAGTTCCTTAACCCAGTATTCAGGGTACGAGGGTACCCTCTAGGTACCCTAGAAAGGAGGGTTTAGCCCACCCAAATAACCGGTCTAAGGATAGAAGGTGGTATGTGCACCACGTGTGAAATAGGGCCCATTCTTACCTAGAGGTCTATAACGGCCCACCCAGCCCACCCAAATAACCGGTCTAAAGATAGAAGGTGGTATGTGCACCACGTGTGAAATAGGGCCCATTCTTACCTAGAGGTCTATAACGGCCCACCCAGCCCACCCAAATAACCGGTCTAAAGATAGAAGGTGGTATGTGCACCACGTGTGAAATAGGGCCCATTCTTACCTAGAGGTCTATAACGGCCCACCCAGCCCACCCAAATAACAGGTCTAAAGATAGAAGGTGGTATGTGCACCACTTGTGAAATAGGGCCCATTCTTACCTAGAGGTCTATAACGGCCGTTAGTGGTGAATCGGGGAGAATCGGCGGTTGCGAATAGTGCCCTATCAGACTTACCTATCAAAGATTCTTGGAATTTGCTGGGCTTGATGAGGCTATCTGGGTGTTCCAGCTGATCCAAGAGCACCGTGGAAAATCCGGACACCAGAGCTCCACAGGCGGTCAAGAGCAGGTGGCCGGAAGCCGCCGCACACTTAATAATAAAAATAATAATAATAAGCATATAATAATTTAAAAAAAATGGCATAGGTGCTAAAGTAACAGCATCTGCATAGGTCTGCAAGTCTGTTACCATCCATAACAATCCCGACTAATCTAATCTAAATAAGCGTACCATTTAACAAGCTAATAATCTAATCTAAATTACAGCGTACCATTGATCAAGATAATAATGTAATCTACATAACAGCGTACCATTTATCAAGATAATAATGTAATCTAAATAACAGCGTACCATTTATCAAGATAATAATGTAATCTAAATAACAACGTACCATTTTAACAAGCTAATAATCTAATCTAAATAACAGCGTACCACTTAACAAGCTAATAATGTAGGCTATTATTCACGGGGATGAATAAAATTTATAAAATTTAAATGCGAAATAATTAATTCTGGCAATGCTAAAATTTACGTTAAAAAATCACTTTTTGAAAAAAAATACGCTTTTTTATACATCGTGGGTACTAGGGCAAAACCGGATATATCATTTTTTTTATCATTTTGTCTTTTTGATATAGATGCCGTTAAATGAAGATGTATTTTTGGATGGCCTAACCATCTATTTCTGCCATATATGCGATTTAGATGATTTTGCTGTGGCATAGACGATATATTACACCATGAAATGTACATTATTAGAAATATTGATAAAATACGTATCCATTCATATTTTTCTTTTAAAGATTAATTCGGATTTGTAATTACATTTTTAGACCAACAATTCTTACCTGAAAATCATAATCTTCTTGGTGACAAGTATAGTTACAGTAAAGTCACAAGAACACAAAAATCAAAGAATTTTATAAGAAATATGTACCAGGGCAAAACTTGATATATCCATTTTTTTTATCATTTCGTATTTTTGATACAGATACCGAAAAATGAAGATGTATTTTTGGATGGCAAAACCATCTATTTCTGCCATATATGCGATTTAGATGATTTTGCTGTGGCATAGACGATATATTACACCGTGAAATGTACATTATTAGAAATATTGATAAAATACGTATCCATTCATATTTTTCTTTTAAAGATTAATTCGGATTTGTAATTACATTTTCAGACAAAAATTTCTTACACGAAAATCAAAATCTTCTTGGTGACAAGAATATTTACAGTAACGTCACAAAAACACAAAAATCAAAGAATTTCTTAAGGAATATTCTCAAAGATGGATTAATAATACAAACTGTATTATAACTTAGCTTAACTGAAGGATAACAACAATTCTTACCAGAAAATCATAATCTACTTGGTGATAAGTATAGTTACAGTAAAGTCACATAAACACAAAAAGCAATGAATTTTAAACGAAATATTCTCAGAGATGAATTAATAATTCAAACTGTATTATTAGTTAGCTTAACTGAAGGATAACAACAATCCTTACCAGAAAATCGTAATCTTCTTGGTGATAAGTATAGTTACAGTAAAGTCACAAAAACACAAAAATCAAAGAATTTTTTAAGGAATATTCTCAAAGATGAATTAATAATTCAAACTGTATTATAACCTGAGCTTAACTGACTGATAACACTTGCCTGTCTATACAGTGGCTTCCGATAATCCTCCTGCGGCTCCTCGGGTACCTCAGGAGGAAGCACTTCTATCGCAGCCATGTCGAAAAAATAACTTCCTAGTTTTGGGTGCAACTTCCAACAGTCTCACATTGAAACTGCAGAAATCGTGATAGATATCGCGAATTCTGCGCATGCAATGCGATCCGGAAAACAATTAAACCTCTGTTTTAAGAAACCGGAGTCTGCACAGATAGTGCAGCAACATTCTGATTATGCTATTTACCATGCGACAAACATTGCATGGTACCAGCAAAACAATAAACACAAATGTGCTTCTTGGTATATTCTTACAATGGTTAGTTTGAGATAATGATAACAACAATTACAGATTTAATGACTGTTTAATCACAACGCTGATAATGATTTACATTTATTTATTTATAATCAGATCCCTATTCTACCCGTAGGGTGTTAAGGATGATTTACATAATAATATAAATATTCGGCTCAAAGGCCCAATAGCCTAATAAAGATTGGTCTCTCTCTCTCTCTATAAATAATCAGTAGTGCTAAAAAGTTTTTAATGAAAATTGATTAATTTTGACAATTTTGACCAAAATGTTGTCAGCTAGGTTCGAAGGACCATTCATAATATAAAATAGTTACGTGGTTGCAAAGTGAGTATATTAAATGGATGTGGTTGGTACAGAGGTTCGTGTTAGAGTGATTTGTAATACTTTCAAATCGGGGTGAAAGTTGTTCCGTAGTGGATTATTCCTTGATAAGCCGGAAGTGGGTTAAAGAAATTCCCAAATTGGTGTATCGCGTAAGCGCTGTCATCATTTCTCTTGGTGGCCATCTATTGGTGACCTCCTTGTTTGTCTTCGGCGAAGAACTTCTCGATGTCCCTGAGGGTCCTGTTCTTGGTCTCGGGCAGGACGAAGTAGAGGATGACGGTGCCGGCGAGCACCATGGTGGCGTAAGCCGCGAAGGTTCCAGCGCTGCCCAGACCCTCGAACATGGCAGGGCCTGTCTTGACCACCGCGAAGAAGACGAGGAAGTTGAGGCTGATGCTGACGCCTCCACCGACGCCCTTGGTGGCCGGCGAGAAGAGCTCCCCGCAGACGGCCCACGGAAGCGTCAGCAGACCTATGTTGATGATGACGGTGTACGCGACGAAGCCCACCATGGGCATTGCGGTGATCACCGGGTTGTCCTCGTGAATGGTGGAGAGGTAGATGAACGCGGCGAGGAAGTAGAGGGACGTGGAGCAGCCGAGGCCGCTGACCATCGTCAGCGGGCGAACCCTGTACCTCTTGGCCATGGCACAGCCGGCCACGCACATCACCACGCGGATGGCGTCCACGGTGAGCATCGCCGAGTACTTGTCAAGCGTGGACACGGTGTTCTGCATGATGCTGACGGTGTAGAAGATGACGGCGTTGTTGCCCGTCAGCTGCATCGTGGCGAAGAAGAGGTTGATGATGAGGAACGGCTTGATGAACTGCAGCTTACAGCACTCCCTCACCAACTCCGTAGCTGTTAAGTTGCTAGCGTCGCTCTTCACGCGGTCACCGATGATTTTATCGATCTCATCCCTCGCCTCAAGGCTGTGACCTCTGAACCAGTAGAACGCCTTGCGGGCCTTCCCGAAGTCGCCTCTGCGCACGTGCCAGACGTGCGACTCAGGCACCACCAGGAAGGCCACCATAACTCCCACGGGGATGACGGCCGCGATCAAGGCGACGGTCCTCCAGGTCATATACGTGCCCATCAGATGGGTGAGCAGCAGGCCCACGGAGATGGCCAGCGCCGTCGAGGACAGGAACAGCCCCCTGTACCTGGGTTGCGTCACCTCCCCCATGTAGCACGTCACGGCAGGGCACGACGCCCCCACGGAGAACCCTGTCAGCAGGCGTCCCGCGAGGAGCCACGATAGGTCCGCTCCGTAGTAGATCATCCCCCATCCGGCTACACTGAAGAGGGCGCCCACAAGATTCGCGTTTATGCGCCCCATGAGCTCCATCGACCAGCCCCCGAAGATGCAACCCACGGCCATCGGAAGCGGCGCCATGGAAGCTGGAAAACAACGGATACACAAGTTATACAAAAAATCATTCATTAATATAGAATTTGTAACGTCCCCAAATCCTTCACAGTTGGAAGGAAGCGACGGAATCGCCCCATACTGGGGCGGTAATTGTGTGGCGCCCATATTAATCATTACCATCCGAACCCCGCCGTCTTCACTATACAACCGGCTAGCGGCATTTTGGGTTACTGCCTCCTGGGGCGGTAATTGTGTGGTGCCCATATTAAACATTACCATCCGAACCCTGCCGTCTTCACTATACAAACGGCTAGCGGCATTTTGCGTTACTGGCTACTGGGGCGGTAATTGTGTGGGGCCCATATTAAACATTACCATGTGAACCCCGCCCGTTTTAATGAGGTAATCTTTCTTGTTTCATATACGTGGGTCTTCGAAAGCTTTATTAATTTCTGGCATCTGCTTTGAGCGGTGTCGTCCATTTTAATGAGGTAATCTTTCCTGTTTCATATACGTGGGTATTCGAGAGCTTTATTAATTTCTGGCATCTGCTTTGAGCGGTGTCGTCCATTTTAATGAGGTAATCTTTCCTGTTTCATATACGTGGGTATTCGAGAGCTTTATTAATTTCTGGCATCTGCTTTGAGCGGTGTCGTAGAATTTAATGAGGTAATCTTTCCTGTTTCATATACGTGGGTATTCGAGAGCTTTATTAATTTCTGGCATCTGCTTTGAGCGGTGCCGTAGATTTTAATGAGGTAATCTTTCCTGTTTCATATACGTGGGTATTCGAGAGCTTTGTTAATTTCTGGCATCTGCTTTGAGCGGTATCGTAGATTTTAATGAGGTAATCTTTCCTGTTTCATATACGTGGGTCTTCGAAAGCTTTCGGAAGATAAAATGAGTTTCAATTATTTTGTCATAATGTTGATGATTAGTATTAAAATTTTCATTTACTGTCTCAAATTTTCAATAACTATTATTTTGTCATAATGTCAATGATTGGGATTGGAATATCCATATTTTGTATGAGTTAATTTAACATAAAACCACGAAAAATTACTAACATTAATTGAGATGTTTAGTAGTAATTTTAAATCAATTTCATACTCAGGTACATTGAACAACACGTAAAAGCCAAGTATTTTGTTAGAATCGGAAGGGGTGATAATTTGGGGAATTAATAAGTAATATGATTAAATATGAATTCAATTTGAATCGATTACAAAGGAAATTACAAAGGAAAGTGTACAAGTCAGTCTTCAGGCCAGTGCTAACATATGAAAGTGAGACGTGGGTACTTAATGAGAAACAATGAAGCAAGATACGAGCGGTAGAAATAAAATAACTTAGAAGAGTATATGGAGTCACCCTAAGAGACAGAATCAGAAGCGAGAAAATCAGGAAAGAACTAGATATTAAGGGCATAGAGGAGTACATAGAAGAAATACAGCTGGGATGGTGGGGGCACGTGCACAGAATGAGGGCGAGTACGCAAGCAAGAGAAGTGTGGGACGCGAAAATGCAAGGAAAAAGAAGAACAAGACGACCAGCGAGAACTTCGGAAGACGCGGTAGAAAACATATTCAGTAAAAGGACACTTCGAGAAAATTAGTGATCCAGACGACAAGAGTCTAGACGTGGAAGCAATTCATCAAACAGTGAAACAACATGAAATATTATTATATTATGTTATAGAAATATTGATTATGTTACATGACTACACCCAGCATGGGTAGAAAGGTTTATTGAATATATATGTATACAAAGGAAATTACGAGAACTTTTATAATCACTTATTAAGAGGCGTTCACGATGGTATTGATTATTTCGAAATTGAGTAGCAATAATCGGTAAATTCCTACCAAAGTACCGAAAAGTGATACCCCGTGAAGTATAAATATATAATCTTTCCTGTTTCATATACGTGGGTATTCGAGAGCTTTATTAATGTCTGGCATCTGCTTTGAGCGGTGTCGTAGATTTTAATGAGGTAATCTTTCCTGTTTCATATGAGTGGGTATTCGAGAGCTTTATTAATTTCTGGCATCTGCTTTGAGCGGTGTCGTAGATTTTAATGAGGTAATCTTTCCTGTTTCATATGAGTGGGTATTCGAGAGCTTTATTAATGTCTGGCATCTGCTTTGAGCGGTGTCGTAGATTTTAATGAGGTAATCTTTCCTGTTTCATATGAGTGGGTATTCGAGAGCTTTATTAATTTCTGGCATCTGCTTTGAGCGGTGTCGTAGATTTTAATGAGGTAATCTTTCCTGTTTCATATGAGTGGGTATTCGAGAGCTTTATTAATGTCTGGCATCTGCTTTGAGCGGTGTCGTAGATTTTAATGAGGTAATCTTTCCTGTTTCATATGAGTGGGTATTCGAGAGCTTTATTAATGTCTGGCATCTGCTTTGAGCGGTGTCGTAGATTTTAATGAGGTAATCTTTAGTGTTTCATATCTGTGGGTATTCGAGAGCTTTATTAATTTCAGGCATCTGCTTTGAGTGGTGCCGTAGATTTTAATGAGGTAATCTTTAGTGTTTCATATCTGTGGGTATTCGAGAGCTTTATTAATTTCTGGTATCTGCTTTGAGCGGTGCCGTAGATTTTAATGAGGTAATCTTTTTTGTTTCATGTAAGTGGGTCTTTGAAAGCTTTATTAATTTCTGGCATCTGCTTTGAGCGGTGTCGTAGATTTTAATAAGGTAATCTTTAGTGTTTCATATCTGTGGGTATTCGAGAGCTTTATTAATTTCTGGCATCTGCTTTGAGCGGTGCAGTAGATTTTAATGAGGTAATCTTTAGTGTTTCATATCTGTGGGTATTCGAGAGCTTTATTAATTTCTGGCATCTGCTTTGAGCGGTGTCGTAGATTTTAATGAGGTAATCTTTCCTGTTTCATATGAGTGGGTATTCGAGAGCTTTATTAATGTCTGGCATCTGCTTTGAGCGGTGTCGTAGATTTTAATGAGGTAATCTTTCCTGTTTCATATGAGTGGGTATTCGAGAGCTTTATTAATTTCTGGCATCTGCTTTGAGCGGTGTCGTAGATTTTAATGAGGTAATCTTTCCTGTTTCATATGAGTGGGTATTCGAGAGCTTTATTAATGTCTGGCATCTGCTTTGAGCGGTGTCGTAGATTTTAATGAGGTAATCTTTCCTGTTTCATATGAGTGGGTATTCGAGAGCTTTATTAATTTCTGGCATCTGCTTTGAGCGGTGTCGTAGATTTTAATGAGGTAATCTTTCCTGTTTCATATGAGTGGGTATTCGAGAGCTTTATTAATGTCTGGCATCTGCTTTGAGCGGTGTCGTAGATTTTAATGAGGTAATCTTTCCTGTTTCATATGAGTGGGTATTCGAGAGCTTTATTAATGTCTGGCATCTGCTTTGAGCGGTGTCGTAGATTTTAATGAGGTAATCTTTAGTGTTTCATATCTGTGGGTATTCGAGAGCTTTATTAATTTCTGGCATCTGCTTTGAGCGGTGTCGTAGATTTTAATGAGGTAATCTTTCCTGTTTCATATAAGTGGGTATTCGAGAGCTTTATTAATGTCTGGCATCTGCTTTGAGCGGTGCAGTAGATTTTAATGAGGTAATCTTTAGTGTTTCATATCTGTGGGTATTCGAGAGCTTTATTAATTTCTGGCATGTGCTTTGAGCGGTGTCGTAGATTTTAATGAGGTAATCTTTCCTGTTTCATATACGTGGGTATTCGAGAGCTTTATTAATTTCTGGCATCTGCTTTGAGCGGTGTCGTAGATTTTAATGAGGTAACCTTTCCTGTTTCATATAAGTGGTTATTCGAGAGCTTTATTAATTTCTGGCATCTGCTTTGAGCGGTGTCGTAGATTTTAATGAGGTAATCTTTCTTGTTTCATATACGTGGGTCTTCGAAAGCTTTATTAATTTCTGGCATCTGCTTTGAGCGGTGTCTTAGATTTTAATGAGGTTATCTTTATTGTTTCATATACGTGGGTATTCGAGAGCTTTATTAATTTCTGGCATCTGCTTTGAGCGGTGTCGTAGATTTTAATGAGGTAATCTTTCCCGTTTCATTCCCGTTCACATTGCTGTTTAATTGTTGTTGCAAAATCCTTTAAAGTGAATAAATAACACTTAATCCATAAATATGTGTCTTTATTTTATTAAGATTATTGTTACTAATACACGCATTACCTCTAAAAGAAGTTGGAATTGCCGCGATAATGATTTAATATCAAACATAACGTAAAGAAGTGTTGACATTATACGATTACATAAAACAAAATGAAATAGATAAATCACGTGCCAAAACAAATATCATAAATTATAAGAATTTATCATTACAAGTAAAATATACCTAATTATTAAATATGGGGGAAACCGAAGTCTTACATTACCATCAAAAATTTAATTTACTCTTTTAAAATTTCAATGAGGTTCAATTATTTTCTCATAATGTCAAATGATTAGTAACAAAATTTTCATTTACTCTAAAAATTTCAATGACTGTCAATTATTCTGTCATAATGTCAGTGAGTGCTATCAAAATTTTAATTTACTATCTCAAAATTTCATTTTTTATTATTTGTGTCACAATTTTAATTAATATGACTAAAAGTTATTGATTTACTAAAATAGGAATCGACACTAAATTTTCCACCATATTAGTATTGCAAAGTTTTTATTACCCAAGGGCCATAATGAGCTTATCTGTTACAACCAGTAATTACGATAAACCACAACTACCATATTAGTATTGCAATATTTTTATTGCCCAACGGCCACAATGAGCTAATGCCCATAGATGGCGATGCGCTTACCCTGCCAGAAAAAAATCTCTAGGGCTCTAAATGCATAAAACCTCTTTTATGTAAAAAGTCATTGATTTACTAAAATATGAATTCAATTTTCGATTACGCCGGTCAATGTTCCACTGATTACTACACATTTGCAACCATTTTTGTTAAAAAATTTAATGATCACTGCCAAATTTTTAATGATCACTCTTAGAATCGCCATGTCCTTACCAATCCACGATTCCGTTTCACTGTCGATCTGTATCTCGCTTCCGGCTTCCTTGAGCTGGGGCAAGAGGATGGCCGAATAGCCAGAAACCATCGCCCCGGAGACTGTCATAAAAATTGGACCAGAGCAAGCCATAATCTGAAACGAGATTCAAAATCGCATAAAATAAATAAATAATCAAACAATTTTGTGGCCGCAATACATTTTATGCATGACTCAATTTATATTTGAATAAACAAACATCTTTAACAATGTAATGACAATATATGAAAATATCAAATGATCACACTTAAAATCAGATATTTCATAATTCGCACATTGCATATGAATCACTAAATATTATCACTTAATTTTTTGAAATGTATGCGTTAGTTTTTAAAATATCTCTAATAATGTAATAACAATATAGGAAAATATGACATGATCACACTAAAAATCAAATATTTCATAATTCGCACATTGGATATAAATCCAATTAAATATGTTATATGCATATGTATCACTAAATATCATCACTTAATTTTTTTGAAATTTATGCGATTATTTTTAAAATATCTCTAATAATGTAATAACAATATATGAAAATATCACATGATCACACTAAATATCAAATATATTATAAATCGCGCATTGGATGTTGCTCCAATTATATGTGTTACATCCCTATGTATCTCTAAATATCAGCACGAAATTTTATTAAAATTGATGCGCTAATTTTTGAAATATCTCTAATAATGTAATAAAAATATATGAAAATATCACATGATCACACTGAATATCAAATATTTTATAAATCGCGCATTGGATGTTAATCCAATTATATATGTTACATCCCTATGTATCTCTAAATATCACCACGAAATTTTATTAAAATTGATGCGCTAATTTTTGAAATATCTCTAATAATGTAATAAAAATATATGAAAATATCACATGATCACACTGAATATCAAATATTTTATAAATCGCGCATTGGGTGTTAATCCAATTATATATGTTACATCCCTATGTATCTCTAAATATCACCACGAAATTTTATTAAAATTGATGCGCTAATTTTTTAAATATCTCTAATAATGTAATAAAAATATATGAAAATATCACATGATCACACTGAATATCAAATATTTTATAAATCGCGCATTGGATGTTAATCCAATTAAATGTGTTACATGCCTATGTATCTCTAAATATCAGCACGAAATTTTATTATAATTGATGAGCTAATTTTTGAAATATCTCTACTAGTGTACTAAAAATATGTGAAAATATCGCATGATCACACTGAATATCAAATATTTTATAAATCGCGCATTGGATGTTAATGCAATTATATGTGTTACATGCCTATGTATCTCTAAATATCAGCACAAAATTTTATTAATATTGATGCGCTAATTTTTGAAATATCTCTAATAATGTAATAACAATATATGAGAATATCACATGATCACACTGAATATAAAATATTTTATAAATCGCGCATTGGATGTTAATCCAATTATATGTATTACATGCCTATGTATCTCTAAATATCAGCACGAAATTTTATTAAAATTGATGCTCTAATTTTTGAAATATTTCTCGTAATGTAATAACAGTATATGAAAATATCACATGATCACACTGAATATAAAATATTTTATAAATGGCGCATTGGATGTTAATCCAATTATATGTGTAACATGCCTATGTATCTCTAAATATCAGCACCAAATTTTATTAATATTGATGCGCTAATTTTTGAAATATCTCTAATAATGTAATAACAATATCTGAAAATATCACATGATCACACTAAAAATCAAATATTTCATAATTCCCACATTGGATATTAATCCAATTAAATATGTTATATGCATATGTATCACTGAATATCATCACTTGATTTTATTGAAATTTATGCGCTAATTTTTAAAATATCTCTAATAATATAATAACAATATACGAAAATATCCCATGATCACACTAAAAATTAAATATTTTATAAATCGGACATTGGATGTTAATCAAATTGTATGTGTTACATCCCTATGTATCTCTAAATATCACCACGAAATTTTATTAAAATTGATGCGCTAATTTTTGAAATATCTCTAATACTGCAATAACAATATTTGAAAATATCTCAAGATCACACTAAAAATCAAATATTTTATAAATCGCGTATTGGATGTTAATCCAATTATATGTGTTACATCCCCATGTATCTCTAAATATCAGCACGAAATTTTATATACATTGATGCGCTAATTTTTAAAATATCTCTAATAATGTAATGACAATATATGAAAATATCACATGATCACACTAAAAATCAAATATTTTATAAATCGCGCATTGGATGTTAATCCAATTATATGTGTTACATCCCTATGTATCTCTAAATATCAGCACGAAATTTTATTAAAATTTATGCGCTAATTTATGAAATATCTCTAATAATGTAATAACAATATATGAAAATATCAAATGATCACACTAAAAATCAAATATTTTATAAATCGCGCATTGGATGTTAATCCAATTATATGTGTGAAATGCCTATGTATCTCTAAATATCAGCACAAAATTTTATTAATATTGATGCGCTAATTTTTGAAATATCTCTAATAATGTAATAATAATATATGGAAATATCACATGATCACACTAAAAATCAAATATTTTATAATTCACACATTGGATATTAATCCAATTAAATATGTTATATGTATATGTATCACTAAATATTATCACTTAATAATTTTGTTAAATTTCATGCTCTAATATTTATAATATCTCTAATGTAATATCTAATGTAATATCACATGATCAGACTGATTATCAAATATTTTATAAATCGTGCATTGGATGTGAATCCAATTATATTTGTTATATCCCTATGTATCTCTAAATATCA
Organism: Othius punctulatus; assembly: GCA_951805005.1. NCBI lineage: Eukaryota > Metazoa > Arthropoda > Insecta > Coleoptera > Staphylinidae > Othius > Othius punctulatus. Next base: position 3,222,024 of record OX638146.1, read on the forward strand.
GCACGATATTTTATCAAAATTGATGCCCTAATTTTTGAAATATCTCTAATAATGTAATAAAAATATATGAAAATATCTCATGATTACACTAAAAATCAAATATTTCATAATTCACACCTTGGATATGAATCCAATTAAATATGTTATATGCATATGTATCACTAAATATCATCGCTTAATATTATTGAAATTTTTGCGCTAATTTTTAAAATATCTCTAATAATGTAATAACAATGTATGAAAATATCACATGATTACACTAAAAATCAAATACCTTATAATTCGCACATTGGATGTTAATCCAATTAAATATGTCATATGTCTACATATCACTAAAAATTAATTATAAATTCTATCAACATAGATACGCTAGTTTTTCAAGTATCACAAAAATCAAACCTATAAAGACTTTTTTTTAATTTGGGCCTGATTAAACATTCGAAACTATAGTCAATAACAAAAAAAAACTAACGCTACTAACAAAGACATTTTTAGTTTATGTCACATGACGCAATTGTCAACTTCATTTTAATTTGGCAGATGTTTGCGATAGGTATGTTGAACATTTATTTAAATTGTTAAAAACTTGTTGCAACAAATTTACATAAATTTTCTTCTGGTGTACTTTTGAAATTGTGCACAAGCAGTAAAGCCTCACATTACCTAACTACTATAATCTTACCTGTCTTGCCAAAGGATTGCAATTATCGTCGCTTCCGTTTTCGACGTCTTCTTGCAAAGCCCCATAATCCTTGCTGGTGATCAATTGGTTGCTTACGACTTTGCCCTCTTCCATTTCCAAATTCATATGCGGAACTTCGTGTTCACAGGTTCATCATCTGAAATGTGCATTCGCGCCAGACAATAAAGAGAGGGCAGAATAATCTTGATAAAGATAATCGATAAATCATGCAAACACTCAACTACCGTATAATAACAATTTAGCACATACTTTATTGAGCAATTAAGTCGCGCCGTAATCTGTTTGCCATCTGTTTTTGATAGTAAATGCAAGTTTCAGTACGTTAAAAATTAGAAACTATTAGATCAGGTAACAGTACAAAAAAATCGTTAAGGTAGCTTGCTAACAACCCTTCCCGTAGCGAATTAGTCCTCCCCACAATTTCTAATAATAATAATAATCATGATCATTTATTGGTGTTACTATACATAAAGTATTTACACAGGCCAATTTTAAAATAGTAATACAAAATTTAGTTACGTTTAAGTAATTTTGCTTAATTTAATATATCACATTGTTACATACGACATTACGAATCGTATCAGCGATAAAAGATATATTTATAATTTTACTCAAAAAATAATTAATGTGCCAGTTTATAGAATGTCTTGCCGCTGGCTCCCACACTAACCTATAAACTTTGCCAGTTTGCTTTGCTTTTATTCTATTTTATTCTATTTTACTTTATTGTATTGCACATATATATATTGTTTAGTATCTGTTTCTGTTCGAAGCGAAATAAAGACTATTATTATTAATTTTTGTACCAAGGCATTATTTAGCAATAGCTGAAAATATAATGTTATCTGCGTTATTTCCATAAATATCACAATGCACGAATGAATAATCTATTTACGAAAGTTTCAGCGCATGAATAATGTAATAAAAGCAGTTTCTTATCAATGCGAGTTTGTATTAATTTAGATTGACATGCACTTGGATATCGTTATCATAATTTATAATTATTTAATAATTATTATACTTTAAGGTTGTTTTATTAAGTACTTACTAGTAAGTACTAGTAAGTACTTAATGCAACCCTACACCCACAAGGGTAGGGGTATCTACCTTGGGTTGTACCTACCAATAGGGTAGGTACAATACCTACCCTATTGTACTTAATACAACAACCTTAAATTATGACCTTGACCTTGAGGTACTTAATGCAACAACCTTAAATATAAATAAATCCTAATATGGATGAAAACTAAAATTTTATTATAATATCAACAGTTGTTTACCTTATTAACCTCACCAAGTTGTCTCGCATTGATTGGTTCCAAAATTTTTGCAACTAAATTAACTGAATTCTTCAGTAATCACTATTTCGGCATCAAATATCTTTAATGTACCAACTAATTTAACTTTATTCTTCACTAATCTGCTGATAACTAAACTATTTTGACATAAAATATCCTTAATGTTGCAACTAATTCAACTTAATTTTTTACTAATCTGATACTAACTTAATTATTTGGGCATCAAATCTTTTTAATGTTGCAACAAATTTAACTTCATTCTTTAGTAATCCGCTGAGAACTGAATTATTTCGGCATGAAGGTTCCTTAAACGCTTTTCGCGAGATGACACCCGCGTGACGATAAGAAAGCAGACTTTACGCAACATTGATGACACGGAATATTTGTTTTGCTCATTTAGTAATCAAGTATAATATTTAATTAAGACAAAAAAAACGCTGAAATTAAATGGGTCGCTTGCGATTCGGCTCAAGTCCGACGCGTCCTATTAAGATTACCGATTTATTCTCGAGAATACGTAAATGAAACAAGAACGCGTCAATTGTTGTACTATATATTTCCATTCGTATAAAAATAATCTACATAAGAAGAAAACAAACAATAACATCAATGCACGTGCATTCAAACATTGACCTTAACTAACTTAAACCTAAAACTCCTGCATGCAGCGTGAGCCCGAAGGTCACGTGCCTTCATGGGTGTATCGCCTTGTGGAGGACGCCGTAGACGCCGTTCCAGACGTAGCTGAAGGCTACGAAGGCCAAGGTCTGCTTTAAAGCTGCGTTCAGCATCTCGAACCTGCAAGCAAAAGCAAATCCGTTAAGGTCTAAAAGTATCGGCTCTCGTATGAGACCAACAAAGGCTTGTAGATGCACAGGAAGAAGAACAGGGTGCTAAAATGGAAAAGGTTGTTTAGGCGTATAAACAAGAAGCTCTAAAGGTATCGGCTCTTAAATGAGGTAGATGCACAGAAAGACAGGGTGCTAAAAGAGAAAAGGTTGTTTAGGATTCATATACAGAAGAAGCTCTTAAGGTATCTGCTCTTAAATGAGGTAGAGGCATAGGAAGAAGAGAGGGTAACAAGAACACGTAGTTTAAGACCCTCAAAGGGTTGTACAGCCGTAGAAAGAAGGCGTTCTGAAGGTATCTGCTTTTAAATGAGACCCTACAAAGGTTGTGGAGAATTGAGAAGAAAGAAGGTAATAAGAACGTGTTGAACGATGTCTAAAGGAATCGGCTCTCAAATTAGACCCTCAGAGTGTTATAGAGGCACAGGGAGAAGAGAGTGCCAAGAACACGCATTGTAGACCCTCAACAAAAGTATCGGCTCTCATATGAGACCAACAAAGGCTTGCAGATCCACAGGAAGAAGAACAGGGTGCTAAAAGGGAAAAGGTTGTTTAGGCGTATAAAGAAGAAGCTCTAAAGGTATTGGCTTTTAAATGAGGTAGGGGCACAGGAAGAAGAGATTGTAGAGGCACAAGAAGAACAAGAATGTAGTACGAGCGCGCTGCCAAAGAACCAAAAACGGTTGAAGATATTTGGGAAGAAGAAGGTGGTATCAGTTCTCAAATGAGGCCCACAAAGGGTTGTAGAACCACAGGAAGAAGAAGTTGAAGACCCAGAAAGGGTTGCAGAGCATTGAGATGGAGGAGGGTCTCAAATGTGACCTACAAAGGGTTGTAGAACCACAGGAAGAAGGTCGAAGACCCACAAAAGGTTGCAGAGCAATGAGAAGGAGGTCTCTCAAATGTGGCCTACAAAGGGTTGTAGTACCACACGAAGATGAAGGTTGAAGACGCACAGAAGGTTGCAGAACAATGGGAAGATTCAGGTGTCTCAAATGTGGCCTACAAAGGGTTGTAGAACCACAGGAAGAAGAAGGTCGAAGACGCACAGAAGGTTGCAGAGAATTGGAAGGAGGTGTCTGCTCTCAAATGAGGCCCACAAGGGGTTGTAGAACCTCAGGATGAAGAAGAAGGTAACAACAACGCGCGGAACGATCGAGCGTACAGGTAATAATTGTTACCTGTGAAGTCTGATCTTGGACTCCTCGACGGTGTCGTCGCTCTCCTTGAGGATGTGCTTCCTGATGCCCAGCACGTACGTCCTGAAGTACTCCAGCCAGTGCACGTTCCTCATGCTCATCTGGAAGAACTCCTTGTCCTCCGGGTCTAGGCTCTCGTATAAGCTCTGCACGTTGTCGTTGGTGAAGCGCCAGTCACGCATGCAGAAGTACTCGATTACCGCCGAGAACTTGTGGATCTTCTTGTACATCTTCAGCAACCTGCAGGGATCAAATACCAGTGGTAACTTGTCTGTTTAGGTCATCTGTTAACGGCTGTTCTTTGCTCGTATTGGGGTAGAAATTTGGGGAAATGAGGTCCCAATAGCGAATAGTACCAGGTTATCGGATTTTGGTCATCGGTCAACGGCTGTTCTTTGCGCGTATTGAGTTAAACATTTGAGGAAATGAGGTCCCCATAGCGAATAGTACCAGATTATCGGATCAAATATATTTTCGACCTTCTATGTTTTACCCGTACATGGGTGTTAGAAATTTGGGGAAATAAGGTACCAATGGCGAATAGTACTAGATTCTTGGTTCAAACTTGGTGGTTTGTGCTTACGTGGGTCTTCTGCCGCTGATGAGGGCGATGGTGTCGACGATGAAGGCCGGCAGCGTGTGGTAGAGCGTCTTGTTGAGGACGTTAACCCTCTCGCTGGTCGTCGGCTTAAGGGTGATGCACCAGACCCTCTTCGAGAACGGGTAGTCCTTGCCGTACTGGTAGTTCAGGTGGATGTACTCGCCCCAGGTGACGCAGTTCTCCACGGAGGAGACGAAGTTGTAGATCTTCACGTTCTCCGCTATCCTAAATCACATGGTTCCGTTAGCTATTAGCCGTGATCTGAGAGACGGTGAACCAGAACAGAATCTGATTAAGCTCTACATCTGTACGTCCACTGGGTCTGAAATGCGCCGCGCCGCGGTTAAGATCAGTTTGCAAAGGTAGGCTCGTTTGCCATAAAACACGGCGCGGGTGGTTTTTAAATATACTGTCAGTTTGACAGTATGTGTATGTACCTTTGCAAATTCTGATCTTGACCGCGGCACTCCGCGTTTACGACCTTGTGGACGTACAGCTTCCAAGTCTTGGCTCTCAAATGAGATCATGACAAGTTTCGTTAACTGTTACCCTGATGACCGCGATCTGAGATTTGGGACAACCATCTGAGGAGAACTAGGTAATGTCGAAAAATGCATGCCCACTATATGGCCATATCGCCCTGGTACGACTACGGTTGTACGACGGTTACGTACTAGTTTGTCTCTTCATTCTCTCCATTAAGAATCTAATAACACTCTAAAACTCTTGACTTTCAAATGAGATCGTGACAAGTTTTGTAGTACGCTCTACTTAAAAAGGTTCTATACAAACAACTAACACTTCATGACGAACAATTGAAAATATTCTAAGACTAATTAATCTCTAAAACTTTTGATTCTGAAATAAGATCGTGACAAGTTTTGTAGTACGCTCTACTTAAAAAGGTTCTACACCAATGACTAATACTTCATGACGAACAATCGAAAATATTCTAAGACTAATTAAGATCAAAAACTGTAGACTCTCAAATGAGATCGTGACAAGTTTTGTAGTACGCTCTACTTAAAAATGTTCTAAACAAACGACTAACACTTCATGACGAACAATTGAAAATATTCTAAGACTAATTAACCTCTAAAACTTTTGATTCTCAAATGAGACCGTGACAAATTTTGTAGAACGGTCTATTGAAAGACGTTCCAAACAAATAAGTAACATTTAAAACGAACAATTATTGCAAGGAAACATATTGAACAATGATGAACAATTGAAAATACTCTAAGACTATTGAAAGTCTGATGATCTTCAAGGTTATGTTTACCTTTCACATTTCTGCTGTCCGACTTCCCAGGCCGCCGCTATTAATGCGGCGACGCAGGTGTCCACCGGAACTATGTTGGCCGCAATCTCTTCGTCGCACTGTATGGTCTTGAGCAAACCGGAAGCTGCCGCCGCGCAGATTCCGGTTGGGCCGTAGACGTTGTCCACCCACGAGGGTATGGGCTCTTTGTAGGTCGAAACGACTGCAAAATCGAAAACAATTGAAATATCATTTGACATTCATAGCATTTTAAACAACTATTCATGAAAATTTGTTTGTGACAGATAAGTGACACATTAAACAATTGTAAATGTCAAAAGTGACATTGTGAACAATTGACAGTATTCTTTGAGAAACCATTGACACTTTACTGGTTACTGGTGGCAACATGCAAATAAATGATTTGATTTGATTTCACTTCAAACGTCGAACAATTGAAAATGACAGATATGACATATTAAACAATTGAAAATATTCTTTGACAATGAAATAACATTTTAAACAATCGGCCAACAGCATTTTGTGACAGATAAGTGGTTCATACAAGTGGTCAACATTTGTTTTTGATAGATAAATGACAAACAATTGTTTTTGCCGCTTCTTTGAGATATAAATGACATGTTGAACAATAGTTTTGACCGCTTTTTGGTTATTTTTACCTATTGCCGGTCTGAAGACTCCAACTGGAAGCCCTTTGGTTTGGTCTTTGATCAACGCTTCGGCCAGGGCTTTGGTGAAGGCATAGGTGTTGGGCCACTTCCCTAAAATCCTGGAAAAACAACCAAATTAAGTAAATCTTTAATTATGCATCAATTAGCCCCAGTCTTACAGTCCTCGAATAACGTTAATCGGAGGTTAAATACCCAGGAGTCGATTATTTTATAGTTAGGGTCAGTTATATAATCGCCGGGTACATTGAATCGGAAATTAATCTATACTGTTTATTTTACTTAATTAGTCTATACACTGCTGATGCAGTGGTTGCCATGAGAACTAACCGACGGTTAGGTTAGGTTAGGTGCCTTAACCCAGGTCCCTTAACCCAGCGTACTCGCGGGTGCTGTGGGGTCGTTCCTACGGGGTCGTAACCCATAAAGGAAATCTGATCTAAAGGTCTAAAACGGCCGATAAGTGTTGTAATCTGAGATACTATGATCGAGTCCTTTGATTGAGAGTGGGGGGGGGCAAAAACCACAAAGGGCCACTTAACCCACAAATCATGCGTTGATGGCCGTAAGTCAATCGGAGATCAAATCAATTACCCTAGGTATGATTATTTTGCACCTAGGTCTAGTTGCATAATCTCCGATCACCCGGAATCAAACATTAGTTACCCCTTACACGACTGTTCATGAAATGGTTGCCATGGAAATTAACCGACGATTAATGTTAGTCAGAGATCAAATCAATTACCTTAGATACGATTATTATGCACCTAGGTCTAGTTGCATAATCTCCGATTATCCCGGAATCAAACATTAGTTACCCCTTACACGACTGTTCACGAAATGGTTGCCTTGGAAACTAACCGACGATTTAAGTTAATCGGAGATAAAGTCAATTACTTTGCATACATTTATATTACACCCAGGTCCAGTTGTATAATCTTCGGTTACCCTGAATCAGGTATTACGACTGTTCACGAAATGGTTGCCATGGAAACTAACCGACGGTTAAAGTTAATCGGAGATTGCACAACCAGGCATTGGGTTACTTACTGTGGTGTCATCTTCTCCAATTCCTCGTCGTCAAGCTTGTCCAGAAGCGAGCCCACATCTTCGTATCTTACTGGGTACTCGTAAAATTTTTCCTCAATCTCGCGCAGATGGCAGTTAGCATATGCTGTAGATACGTGGATGAAAGACTGAAAAAAAAAACAGATTGTCAAATATGTAATACGTCAGTTTTATTTGTTGTCTGTTGTGCTTGTTTATATTATCCTTTGTCTCTTTGGTAATATCTTCTGTCTTCGTTGTTTTGTTTTACGATAGTTTTTGTTTGTTGTTTTGTTTTACGATTGTTTTTCTTTATCTTCTTTCCGTTTCTACTTCTTGTTTTCTCTTATTATTATTTACGCTGCTTCAGCTATTTTTTTGTTTACCATCTATCTTTTGTTTTATATTCCATCTTTTATTCTTTTGTTTAACTTCTGTCTGCGTGGTTTTGTCTTCCAATTGTTTTTGTTTATCTTCTTTCTGTTTTGTTTCTACATCTTGCTTTGTCTTATAATTTGCGCTGCTTCAGCTATTTTTTGTTTACCATCTGTCTTTTATTTTATGCACCATCTCTTGTTTTTTTTTGTTAAACTTCTGTCTGCGTGGTTTTGTTTATCGATTGTTTTTGTTTATCTTATTGCTGTTTTGTTTCTACTTCTTGCTTTGTCTTATAATTTACGCTGCTTCAACTATATTTTGTTTACCATCTACCTTTGTTTTATATACTTCTTGCTTTGTGTTATAATTTTCGTAGCTCCTCATCTTCCGTTTTTTTTTTGTTTATCATCAGGCTTTTGTCTTATCTACTACTTGCTTTGTATTACAATTCACGTTGCTTAATCTTTTTATTTTGTCACATCTGTCCTTTGTCCACTCCAATTTTGTGCACTATTAGCCTGGTTTTATTATCTACATTGCTTTATCCTCTCTCTGATTTTGTTTTATTTTCTGCTTGTTCTGTTTTATCTTGTTTCTTTATTTTCTCTCTGATTTTGTTTTATCTTCTGCTTGTTCTGTTTTGTCTTCTGCTTGTTCTGTTTTGTCTTCTGCTTGTTTGCTTCTTCATCTTATCTTTAATTTTGTTTTATCTTCTGCTTGTTCTGTTTTATCTTCTGATAATTTGCGTCTTCATCTTCTCTCTAATATTTAAAATGATGAAATAATATTTCATCTTTTGATGGTTCTGTTTTATCTTCTGATTGTTCTGTTTTATCTTCTGATAATTTGCGTCTTCATCTTCTCTCTAATATTTAATGTGATGAAATAATATTTCATCTTCTGATGGTTCTGTTTTATCTTCTGCTAATTTGCTTCATCTTCAGTTGATCTAATTATGGAATTCGAGTTATATATTTTCTCACCTTGAGGTTTTCCATTTGCCTGCACAGCGCCACCATGCTCCTGGTCCCGTTAACGTTGATCGCGTAGGCGATGTCTAGCTTCTCGTCGAACCTGACGGTAGCGGCGACGTGGAAGACCACATCCACGTTCTTCACCAGCAGCTGGCGGTCATTGATGCTCAACCCCAAGCCGGCCAGCTCGCAGTCCCCCAGGAGGCCGACCACCCGGTGTTTGTACTTTGGCTTCTCGCGCTTGACCCGATTGAAAATCTACAAAACAAAAGAAAAAAACAATGTAAAATAATTAGAACAAGCAAATCCGAAAAACTGCCGAGGTATAAAATAATTGAAAGTCGTACAAAAAAAGTCAAAAAACTGCATAGACATAAAATAATTGAAAGCCGGACAGATGATCGTAAAACAACTGAAAGTCGGACAAGAGAACATCGTAAAACCATTGTCGTACAAGTCGGTAAATAAACATCATACATGTAGACCTAGTAAAACAATAGAAAGGAAAAAAATAAGCCTTAAGCTGCCTTAAGACGGCATAAGTACAACTTAAGCTCAAGTACTACTTAATTTTATTGGCAAGCTACTGGTTCCTTGTACCAGGAGGGCTTCTAACACATACGCCGTGGAGCAACTGGAGATCCCTTTGGAATAACGAGGAGCGACTAGCTCTCGATGTCGGAGAGTGGGGTGGGTGAAAAAAGGGCGCCACGTAATTTTACCTCGTACGTTATTCCAGTAGTGAAATACTGTGATTACCTTCATAATTCTGTGATGAAAACAAGTGGATGCTCCTGGTGGATAATTTGGAGTGTTTATTATAGTCGGGAGCAGATACATTTTGGTATGGTTACAGTTTCTTGTAGATAGAATTGGACCGTTTGATTACTCTGGACCAGATAATCTTTGGTATGGCTACAGTTTCTTGTAGATACATTTCGAGCGTTTGATATAGTCAGGAGCAGATGAACTTTAGTATAGCTACAGTTTCGTGTTTCAGAATTTTCTGACCTCAGAAATTTATGACCAACATCGCCACGTGTAGTTCTATCGCCTAGCCTATCGGCCTAGCTTTCGTTGTCGGAGAGTGGGGTGGGTGAAAAAAAGGCGCCACGTAATTTTACCTCGTTCGTTATTCCAATTGTGAAATACTGTGATTTCCTTCATAATTCTGTGATGAAAACAAGTGGATGCTTCTGGTAGATAGATTTTGAGTGTTTGATATAGTCGGGAGCAGATAAACTTTGGTATGGCTACAGTTTCTTGTTGATAGATTTGGACCGTTTGATTAGTCGGGAGCAGATAAACTTTGGTATGGTTACAGTTTCTTGTAAATACATTTGGAGCGTTCGATATAGTCAGGAGCAGATGAACTTTAGTATGGCTACAGTTTCGTGTTTCAGAATTTTCTGACCTCAGAAATTTATGACCAACATCGCCACGTGTAGTTATTTCGCCAATACACTCACTGCATTTGTTTCTATTTTGTTAATGATTACAATGTAAAAGTTTTATTTGGATTTTGAACATAGAACAATCTGAGTATATTATTATTAGAGTCTCCTTATTTTTACTAGTTATTTTGTGACTTCTTCGGGTGAAAATCTGAAACTTTGGTTTGAAGAGATCAAAATTATTGTAATGAAAATTTTGAAAGTTCTTGTACACTCTTAATTCGTGTTGCAGAAACTTGAGTAATAATCTAAGTTGCGACGATTGTTTTATTGTTTCGCAAACTTGATATGCAACATCTAGGAAGGCCCGATTTGATCTAACCGTGCAACGTAACGGCCCATTTCCGCTTCATTTGCTATTCGTGACACCCATCTTCGGTGTTATTGGTGCGTGTCGCTGAGCAGCGAATTTCGCACAGATTACAACACATGTCCCATGTTCAGATGCTCGTCTGTTGTTACATAAGTCCCATATGGGTTCAGACCTCAATTTGCCGACCTTAATTTATGGCAGCGGTTGAACTTCTCGATCAGGCGGGTTGTGCAAGTGCCCAAAACGCATTCCTTCGGTATCATCCGAAACATCTGAAGTATGCCGGATCAAATCTAGAAAACTGCGCGTGCAAACAAACGCACGCTCACCGGAAACAAGCGACGAACAAAACAAAAGACATTCGAACGTTTCGAATCCACAGCCATTGTTATCACACATTTCTTGGTCTGTTATGGGTAACCCAGATCCTCCTTGACCGGTCGAAGGCCGCAGACGAAGCACCGCTCGCCACCCAAACAAACACACACGTGCGTGTCCACTACGAAAAAACAAACAAACAAAAACGACCTACAGAATGCACATAAAAAAATAACCTGTAAATTGTATTAAATCCTAGAGCTTTCTTGATACGCCTTCCACAGCTAGATGCACGAACAACTTACGAAACTGAATTCGTGAGCCGCTTTGGAATTCCAGAGCACGGAATTATAACAAAATCAATACTAAACAAAACTACAGTCTCTAATTAATAATTAATCTATTCACAAAACAATTGCAAAGCTCAGCTGTTAAAGCATATAAACAATTGCAGAGCTTCAATTGTTAAACCCTATAAACAATTGCAGAACTTCAATTGTTAAACCCTATAAATAATTGCAAAACTTCAATTCTTAAACCCTATAAACAATTGCAGAACTTCAATTGTTAAATCCTATAAACAATTGCAGAACTTCAATAAACCCTATAAACAATTGCAGAACTTCAATTGTTAAATCCTATAAACAATTGCAGAACTTCAATTGTTAAACCCTATAAACAATTGAATGGCAGCGTTTGCCCACAAACTATATCAGCCCTGTAAACATTTGATTGACGTTTGTCAAAAAATTGCGAAAATTTATTTATTGCATATTTAATTTTTGATTTGTGTTTAGTTTAGTACACCTGAAACTAATTCTCCTGAAAATTTGACAAAGTTTCAGTACTAAATAAGGGAGAAAATCAAACATAACTTTCTGAATTGACAAGTATGGGTTAGTTATTACTGAAATTTCTGAAAATTTATTATTTGCAAATTTGATATTAGATTCGTGTAGAGTAAACCTGAAACTAATTCTCCTGAAAATTTGACAAAGTTTCAGTACTAAATAATGGGGAAAATCAAACACTTAACTTTCTCAATTACCAAGTGTGGATTAGCTATTACTGAAATTTCTGAAAATTTATTATTTGCAAATTTGATATTAGATTCGTGTACAGTACACATGAGACTTATTCTCCTGAAAATTTGACAAAGATTCAGTATTAAATAGGGGAGAAAATCAAACACTTAACTTTCTGAATTGACAAGTATTGGTTAGCTATTACTGAAATTTCTGAAAATTTATTATTTGCCAATTTGATATTAGATTCGAGTACAGTAAACCTGAAACTAATTCTCCTGAAAATTTGACAAAGTTTCAGTATTAAATAAGGGAGAAAATCAAACACTTAACTTTCTCAATTACCAAATATGGGTTAGCTATTACTGAAATTTCTGAAAATTTATTATTTGCAAATTTGATATTAGATTCGTGTACAGTACACATGAGACTTATTCTCCTGAAAATTTGACAAAGATTCAGTATTAAATAGGGGAGAAAATCAAACACTTAACTTTCTGAATTTACAAGTATTGGTTAGCTATTACTGAAATTTCTGAAAATTTATTATTTGCAAATTTGATATTAGATTCGTGTATATTACATCTGAAACTATTTCTCCTGAAAATTTGACAAAGTTTCAGTATTAAATAAGGGAGAAAATCAAACACTTAACTTTCTGCATTGACAAGAATGGGTTAGCTATTACTGAAATTTCTGAAAATTTATTATTTGCCAATTTGATATTAGATTCGAGTACAGTAAACCTGAAACTAATTCTCCTGAAAATTTGACAAAGTTTCAGTATCAAATAAGGGAGAAAATCAAACACTTAACTTTCTCAATTACCAAATATGGGTTAGCTATTACTGAAATTTCTGAAAATTTATTATTTGCAAATTTGATATTAGATTCATGTAGAGTACACCTGAAACTAATTCTCCTGAAAATTTGACAAAGTTTCAGTACTAAATAATGGGGAAAATCAAACACTTAACTTTCTCAATTACCAAGTGTGGATTAGCTATTACTGAAATTTCTGAAAATTTGTTATTTGCAAATTTGATATTAGATTCGTGTAGAGTAAACCTGAAACTAATTCTCCTGAAAATTTGACAAAGTTTCAGTATTAAATAGGGGAGAATATCAAACACTTAACTTTCTGAATTGACAAGTATTGGTTAGCTATTACTGAAATTTCTGAAAATATATTATTTGCAACTTTGATACTATATTCGTGTACAGTATACCTGAAACTAATTCTCCTGAAAATTTCATAAAGTTTCAGTATTAAATAGGGGAGAAAATCAAACACTTAACTTTCTGAATTGACAAGTATGGATTAGCTATTACTGAAATTTCTGAAAATTTATTATTTACAAATTTGATATTAGATTCGTATACAGTACACCTGAAACTAATTCTCCTGTAAATTTCAGAAAGTTTCAGTATTAAATAGGGGAGAAAATCAAACACTTAACTTTCTGAATTGACAAGTATAGGTTAGCTATTACTGAAATTTCTGAAAATTTATTATTTGCAAATTTGATATTAGATTCGTGTACAGTAAACCTGAAACTAATTCTCCTAAAAATTTGATGATAAATGATTGGTTTTGATCTGGTGGTAAAGTTTTGATCTCATGATAAATTATTGATTTTCATCTGATGGTAAATATTGATTTGATAAATTATTAGTTTTGATCTGGTGATACAGTTTTGATCTCATGATAAAGTCTTGATCTAATTATAAATGATTGATGTTGATCTGATGATGAATATTGATTTGATAAATTATCAGTTTTGATGTGATGATACAGTTTTGATCTCATGATAAAGTCTTGATCTAATTATAAATGATTGATGTTGATCTGATGATGAATATTGATTTGATAAATTATTAGTTTTGATGTGATGATACAGTTTTGATCTCATGATAAAGTCTTGATCTGATGATAAATTATTGATTTTGATCTGATGATAAATATTGATTTGATAAATTATAAGTTTTGATCTGGTGATAAAGTTTTGATCTCATGATAAAGTCTTGATCTGATGATAAATATTGATTTGATAAATTATTAGTTTTGATATGGTGATAATGTATTGATCTGGTGGTAGAGTTTTGATCTCATGATAAAGTCTTGATCTGATGATAGATGATTGATTTTGATCTGATGGTAAATATTGATTTGATAAATTATTAGTTTTGATCTGGTGATACAGTTATGATCAGGTGATAAAGGTTTGATCTCATGATAAAGTCTTGATCTGATGATAAATGATTGATTTTGATCTGATGGTAAATATTGATTTGATAAATTATTAGTTTTGATCTGGCTATACAGTTTTGATCTGGTGATAAAAGTTTTGATCTCATGATAAAGTCTTGATCTCATGATCAAGTCTTGATCTGATGATAAATTATTGATTTTGATCTGATGATAAATATTGATTTGATAAATTATTAGATTTGCTTTGGTGATACAGTTTTGATCTGGTGATAAAGTTTTGATCTCATGATAAAGTCTTGATCTGATGATAAACGATTGATTTTGATATGGTGATATATTATTGATAAACTCACCGTGTCGTCGAGGAGCCGGTCGATCCTGTGGTGAACGCCCTTGCCCTTCTTCTCGCGCACCAGCAGGTAGACGGTGGCCACCTCCGTGCACCTCAGCAGCTTCTCTATGAGCACCTTCCCCAGGAAGCCGGTGCCTCCCGTGACGAAGACGTTGGTAGCCGCGTAGAACCCCAGCACGGGGCTCTTCGCCTCGTCGTCGTCGTTCCTCAGGTCCGAGTCCATGTCTGTAACTGACCGGCAATCGCCCAGACCGCCTCCTTTAATAACAATTACGCTGAAGAAGAAAAAAAGATAACCTCCGCTTCTTGTGCCTCGAGGAAGAGTAATTCGGTCAGCGCGCGCATTAGACAATTGTTTTGCCCAATTACGATTCGATTACGGCCGTAATTTGGGCGCGGGGGAGGAGGGGGGACGTTTCCCAAATGATGGCGAAACAAAAAGCGACGTGGTCGATTGCGTGGGCCTGCCCAAAAAATATTTTGGAGCAGGCTATGGAAATTAGTAGTACTAGGTCACACTAGGTACTAGGTACTAGGTACATAAGCACTAGGTACTAGGTACTAGGTACTAGGTACATAAGCTTCTAAAAGCCTAAATAATCGGCAGTTAGCTATATTACACTACCACAGTTGCCTAACTTGACGTGTGCAATTGCCAGACTGGCACTTGTCTAACCTAACATCTTCAACTGTCACATTGGCACTCGTCTAACCTAAAATCTTCAACTGCAGATTGGCACTTGTCTAACCTAAAATCTTCAAGTGTAACATTTGCACTTGTCTAACGTAATATCTTGAATTGTCAGATTGACACTTGTCTAACCTAAAGTCTTCAATTGTCAGATTGGCACTTGTCTAACCTAGTGAATATGTTTGGTTAAACCAGTGGCAGTCTGGCAATTGCATAGACGGTCACTTGTTTAACCTAACATCTTGATCTGTCAGATTGGCACTTGTCTAACCTAAAATCTTCAAATGTCAGATTGGCACTTGTCTAACCTATAAACTTCAACTGTCATACATGCACTTGTCTAACCTAAAATCTTCAACTGCAGATTGGCACTTGTCCAACCTAAAATCTTCAACTGTAACATTTGCACTTGTCTAACGTAATATCTTTAATTGTCATACATGCATTTGTCTAACCTAAAATCTTCAACTGCAGATTGCCACTTGTCTAATCTAAAATCTTAAACTGTAACATTTGCACTTGTCTAACGTAATATCTTTAATTGTCAGATTGACACTTGTCTAACCTAAAGTCTTCAATTGTCAGATTGGCACTTGTCTAACCTAGTGAATATGTTTGGTTAAACCAGTGCCAGTCTGGCAATTGCATAGACGGTCACTTGTTTAACCTAACATCTTGATCTGTCAGATTGGCACTTGTCTAACCTAAAATCTTCAAATGTCAGATTGGCACTTGTCTAACCTATAAACTTCAACTGTCATACATGCACTTGTCTAACCTAAAATCTTCAACTGCAGATTGGCACTTGTCCAACCTAAAATCTTCAACTGTAACATTTGCACTTGTTATATTTTTAATAGTCAGATTGACACTTGTCTAACCTAAAGTCTTCAATTGTCAGATTGGCACTTGCCTAACCTAGTGAATATGTTTGGTTAAACCAGTGCCAGTCTGGCAATTGCATAGACTGTCGCTTGTTTAACCTAACATATTCATCTGGCAGATTGGCACTTGCCTAACCTGAAATCTTCAAATGTCAGATTGGCACTTGTCTAACCTATAAACTTTAACTGTCATACATGCATTTGTCTAACCTAAAATCTTCAACTGCAGATTGGCACTTGTCTAATCTAAAATCTTCAACTGTAACATTTGCACTTGTCTAACGTAATATCTTTAATTGTCAGATTGACACTTGTATAACCTATAATCTTAAAATGTCACTTGGCACTTGTCTAAATTAACTTCTTCAACTGTTACTTGTCTAACCTAAAATCTTCAGCTGTCAGACTGACACTTGTCTAACCTAACATCTTCAACTGAAACAATTATTAGTCGCACGTGTACATATTATGAGAAGTGCAAGCACCAAATAATCGCCGCTTGATTTTCGCAACAGATGCACTTAGCACCTGTATTGGCGAAATCCTTCCCTGCTAATTAGCAGGCAATTATATCAGACCGGCGATTATCGCCTCGTTCGTTTACAATTAATGCAAACATTAAAGTTTTCGGAGCGAATTTCCCCTTTTGTAAAAATCCCACCTCGTCAGCCGCAGAAATTAAAAATCAATTAATTTTGCACTTACGCGAACGTATAGCATATTCGCTAAATAAAGTTCTATTATTATTATTATACGTTGAGATTTTAGAGATATTAGAATTTGCAAGTCTTGCAAATTTGACATTTCTTCAATTTTATCATTTCTTCATTCTTTCATTTTCATTGTTTCATTTCTTACGTTCAACTCTCTCTTCAATGAAAAAAAAATATCGTTCAACAGGGAATTACTAAAAATTATGAAGGAATTTCATTCGACATTTCTTCAATTTCAACGTATTAACATATTCGCTAAATAAAGTTCTATTATTGTTATTATACGTTGAGATATTAGAGATATTAGAATTTGCAAATCTTGCAAATTCGACATTTCTTCATTCTTTCATTTTGATTCTTTCATTTCTTACGTTCCACGCTCTCTTCAATGAATAAAAATATCGTTCAACAGGGAATTACTAAATATGATGCAGGAATTTCATTCGCCATTTCTTCAATTTCATCATTTCTTCATTCTTTCATTTCTTACATTCATCAATTTCTTCAATGAATACAAATATCGTTCAATATTTGAAAGATTAAATTTAAGAAGAAATTTTGTTCGACATTTCGCAAAATCTGATACGACTATTTATCAATATCTTCAATGAATACAAATATCGTTCAATATTTGAAAGATTAAAATTAAGAAGAAATTGTGTTCGACATTTCGCAAAATCTGATCTCATCTGAAATTTCTGATTTGTGATTTGTGAATCTTTCAAATCTTGAACGATATTTGTATTGATTGTAGAAAATGATGAATGTAAGAAATGGAAGAATGAAGAAATGAGGAAATTGAAGAAATCTCGTATGAAATTTCTGCATAATCTTTAGTAATTCCCTAACATTCACTTAATTATGGCTTGCATACGTTTAAAATTGCAAACCAGTAATTTCCTGTGATTAAATATTACCGTGTTACCATTAAATCATCGCCTGATCTAATTGTTTTTTTTTGGCTGAAAGCGTATGATTAGTAGTTACACGAAAATATGGGTTTTCCAGTTTCTCGTTACCCAATCGGCCAATTTCTCGCCAGATTGTGCCTCCTCGACGGCTCAATTACCCGTAATTGTTTGTAGAAATTTTACGGGCCGGTCATTAGGACCGAACGGTTCTTCGGTGTTGCGGAGGACCGTCCGATGATGGACGGTGAAAGTTACGTCCGCGCGAGTTATGCGATCAGCCGGCGATGACTCAATCGGCCGATATTCGTAATCATCGGCGGAATTTCAGGTTCCGCAAACAAATTAGGCACCCGTAAACATTGCACCTAGTAAAACTCTCTAGAGAAAATCTTCACTCTCTTTTACGAGCCGTTGCGTGAGCAAGTCTTATTGTCTCAATAAAATTACTTGTTTACTTGTTTTGAGGATTGAAACCAAATCTATCCTCGAAATACTGACATAATTGCACCTTCAACTTTCAGCAGTGAGTAATATGGGGTATTATTTCATTGAAAACTCTGAAAATTTATTTGTTACACATTTAGCACCAGATATGTTGGTGCTACACTTGAAAATAATTATACTGAAATTTTCATCAAGATAACGTTTGAAATAATTGAGAAAATATAGTTTCTAACTTTCAGCAGTGAGTAATATGGGGTATTATTTCACTGAAAACTCTGAAAATCTACTTATTTCCCATTTAACACCAGATATGTTAGTTTTACACTTGAAAATAATTCTTCTGAAAGTTTGACCAAGATTCCATTTGAAATAAGTGAGAAAATCGAGTTTCTAACTTTCAGCAGTGAGTAATATGGGATATTATTTCACTGAAAACTCTCAAAATTTATTTATTGCAAAGTTAGCACCAGATATGTTGGTGCTGTACTTGAAAATAATTCTTCTGAAATTTTTATCGAGAGAAAATCAAGTTTATAGCTTTTTGCAGTGAGAAATAAGGGTTATTATTTCACTGACAACTCTCAAAATGTATGCATTCCAATTTTAGCGTAGATTTGTAAGTGGTACACTTGAAAACAACTTTTCTGAATATTTGACGAGAATTCTGCGTTAAGTTAGTGAGAAAATCGAATTTCTAACTTTCTGCAGTGAGTAATATGGAGTATTATTTAACTGAAAACTCAGTTAAATTTATTTATTGCAATTTTAGCACCAGATATATTGGTGCTGCACTTGAAAATAATTCTTCTGAAATTTTGATCAAGATTCCGTTTTAAATTAGTGAGAAAACCTAGTTTATAAGTTTCTGCAGTTCGTAATAATGGCTATAATTTCGCTGACAATTCTAACAATTTATACATTGCAAGTTTAGCGCTAGATTTGTAAGCAGTACACTTGAAAACAATTATTCTGAATATTTGACGAGAATGCTGCTTGAAGTTAGTGAGAAAATCGAGTTTCTAACTTTCAGCAGTCAGTAATATGGGGTATTATTTCACTGAAAACTGTCCAAATTTATTTATTGCAAATTTAGCACCAGATATGTTGGTGCTGCACTTGAAAATAATACTTCTGAAATTTTGATCAAGATTCCGTTTTAAATTAGTGAGAAAATCAAGTTTAGCTTTATGCAGTGAGAAATAAGGGTTATTATTTCACTGACAATTCTCAAAATGTATGCATTGCAATTTTAGCGCTTGATTTGTACGTAGTACACTTGAAAACAATTATTCTGAATATTTGACGAGAATTCTGCATTAAGTTAATGAGAAAATCGAGTTTCTAACTTCAGCCGTGAGTAATATGAGGTATTATTTCACTGGACACTCTGGGAATTTATTTATTGCACATTTAGCACCATATATATTGGTGCTACACTTGAAAATAATTCTTCTGAAATTTTTATCAAGATCCCGTCTTAAATTAGTGAAAAAATCAAGTTTATAGCTTTCTGCAGTGAGAAATAAGAGTTATTTATTACTGAAAACTCTTGAAGTTCATTTAATGCAAATTTGGCAGCAAATTTGTAAGCAGTACACTTGAAAACAATTATTATGAATATTTGACGAGAATTCTGTATGAAGTTAGTGAGAAAATCGACTTTCTAACTTTCTACAGTGAGTATTATGGGGTATTATTTCACTGAAAACTCTCAAAATTTATTTATTGCAAATTTAGCACCAGAAAAGTTGGTGCAGCACTTGAAAATAATTCTTCTGAAAACTTTATCAATATTCCGTTTTAAATTAATGAGAAAATCAAGTTAATAACTTTCTGCACTGAGAATAAGGGTTATTATTTCACTGACAACTCTCAAAGTTCATTTATTGCAAATTTAGCAGCAGATTTGTAAGTAGTACACTTGAAAGCAATCATTCTGAAAATCTGACAAGAATTTTGCATTAACTTTGTTAAAAAATTGAGTTTCTAACTTTCTGCAGTGAGTAATATGAGGTATTATTTCACTGAAAACTCTCAAAGTTTATTTATTGCAAATTTTGCAGCAGATGTGTGTTTTGCACATGGCAAAATTTCTTTTAAAAATTTGAGCAGATCTCTGAATATGAAAATTCTCAAAAGTTTTAAGGTTTGGTTAGGTAAGGTTAGGTTAACTTAGGTTGCAAATTTAGCAGCGGATTTGTAGGATTTGCACATGGCAACATTTCTTTTGAAAATTTAAACAGATTTATGAAAGTGAAAATTTTCAAAAGTTTTTAAGTCAGGTTAGGTTAGGTAAGGTTAGATTTGGTTGGGTTAATTCCTAAAATTTCTGACAAAATTAAAAAAATTGTTGGATGAAATGTAATTCTAACATTGTACACATTATACGAACTCTTGTGGTCATTGCCATCATTGAATTGGTCATCGCGTTCATCACGTCTTAGAGAAGAATTGATGAAATATTCATCTGGCTTCTCTTACTTGCTTGTCCGGGGAAGTTTCCTGCCCCCGGAGACGTTCTTGGATTTTCGGAGAACCGATCAGCCGCGGGGTTCCCCTGAATAATCCCTGATTATTATGCTGGACGACGTCCGAAACACGGTGGCCGCTCTGCATAACGGCACCGGCCTTGAGGTCGATCAAAACAGACGAAACATACGAGCGTCGCGTGCAAAGCGGAAGTCACCGGTCACCGTTCTTCGACTGTTTTCGCAACGGGTCAAAAATTATTATCCTATAATAATAACCCCACGTATTATTATTTAATATCATTATAATTATAATCATCTCCAGATTAGATTTAAGTTATCTTATTAAAAAAAAAGTGCAGTACTTAAAAAAAAAGTTGGTTGAAAAGTAAAAAGAAGGTGTTTAGCACCAAAATTTTACAAATTTCAATTTACGCCAGATGGCGAAAACCCAAAATTTAACAGCGACTCTTTCTGCACCATCCTTCTGATTTTTAATTTTTCTACGGACACAATTCCTGAGATGTTCACGTTTTTTTGGATTTTCTGCTCATATGGCAGAAATGTTTCCTTGATTTTAATTCTCAATCTTATATTTTTAGACAAGTTACGTTGGGTTAGGTTATGTGATGTGTTGTTGGGTAAGGTTATGTAATGTGTTGTTGGGTTAGGTTACGTAATGTGTTGTTGGGTTAGGTTAGGTTATGTAATGTGTAGGGTCAAGCTAGATTAGTTGACGCACTTGAAGGGCACTTAACACATAAGAGCGTGGAGGCAATCAGGAGAATCTCTTCTGAGTAACAATGAGGGTTGCTAGCTTTCTATGTCGGAGAGTGGGGTGAGTGAAAGGGCTCCACGTAAGGGCACTCAACACATAAGGGCGTGGAGACAACACCAGAGTATCCCTTCTGAGTTGCAAACAGGGTTGCTAGCTTTCTCTGTCGGAGAGTGGGGTGAGTGAAAGGGCTCCACGTAATTTCCCCTCTTTTTTCCTCTTTTATTTGTTAGCATTTTGTATTACATAAACCAAAACTTGCGTAAACGGTCGAAAAAAAATTGGGCTGGCAAATATTTGCCCAGCACTTGGCTCACGTTTCAGACACCCACGAAATTACCATTCCACTTGACTTAGGCAGCCACTTGGAAATGCAGAAGGCTTTTGCCTCGTCGAAAAACAAACGACGGTCACGCCGTAGATAAACAGTTGATGGTCGTGTCATAGACAAACAAATGATGGTCGTGCCATGGAAAAACAGGCGCCGGTCGTGTCATGGGGGAAACACATGACGTTTTGTTTTTATAGTTTGAGAACTGATGATACTTTAGAAAGAATTTTGTTTCTGAAGCAACGTCTTCTAGGCAATCAGTGATTATTCTAAAAATATCATTAAGTTACGTTATTTAACAAAAAAATAAGTATATAGCTGATAATTAAACTGTAATACAGTTTTTACCTTCTCCTGTAAAATTTGTTAAAATGGACCTACGACATATGCAAATTAGGGTAACGATACGATACTTTACATAGAATTTTGTTTGGAAGCAACGTTACTAGGCAATGAGTTGGGGATTAATTCTAAACCAGTTTAAGACCTGCTGGGACCCACAGATTGATCTATTTATAGTTTCAAAATTTGTCCGAAATGATTAATATTTGGCGATCAATTGCCGATTCGTCGATCGTCTGCTGTTAGATAACGGCGGCGCACATCTAGATCGCTCTGTTTTTGTGCAAGTGTTGCGCAAAACAATAAAATCAAACAATTGACAAACCGCGACACAAATACGGGCGTCGCGCACTTCGATTGTGCGTGCTGTGAATACCTCGCGCTTGCGTCAGGTCGATTTTGCTGATCTGCGCTGAAACAAATGAAGACGGACGAAAAACAAAAGCCGCGGAAACAAGTGCCCCAAAAACAAACGGCTGCCACCGCAAAACGACGCCCACGCATTGGAAATCAGAATATCTTTATAGATGATTAGCGAACAATTTTTTTTTCGTCCTCTTAGATCTGTAAAGATTTTGCACTTTCTCCATACGAGTATTTTTTTAAAATAATTATTAACATTAATTAATAGTCATCATACAAAGAAATGTTGTAGGTGGTACCGACATCATACAAAGAATAGTTTTAGGAGGTACCAAAAATATACAAAGAATATATGTATATATTTTTTTTTTCGTCCTCTTAGATCTGTAAAGATTTTGCACTTTCTCGATACGAGTATTTTTTCTATTATTATTAGCATTAATTAATAGTTATCATACAAAGAATAGTTTTAGGAGGTACCAAAAATATACAAATAATATATGTATATATATATATTTTCGTCCTCTTAGATCTGTAAAGATTTTGCACTTTCTCAATACGAGTATTTTTTCTATTATTATTAGCATTAATTAATAGTTACCATACAAAGAATAGTTTTAGGAGGTACCAAAAATATACAAAGAATATATGTATATATATATATTTTCGTCCTCTTAGATCTGTAAAGATTTTGCACTTTCTCAATACGAGTATTTTTTTCTATAATTATTAGCATTAATTATTAGTTATCATACAAAGAATTGTTGTAGGTGGTACCGACATCATACAAAGAATAGTTTTAGGAGGTATCAAAAATATACAAAGAATATACAGGGTGGAAACTTTAACTGGAATAAAATTCATAACTTCGATATAGGCGATTTTTGCAAAAAAAACCGAAACACGCTAAGTATTGTTTTTTCTTGCCCTCATTTCTATGTATATGCTGCTTGTTTATCTGTTCCCGGAAGAGCGCAGCCACCTCTGACTTTTTTATTTCAAATGGAAAGGTATGTCAAGTGACACCTCGTTTGAAAGGTCTCTGGGCAAGTAATACAACACACTATTTATTTCTTGAATATTTACAAATCCCACGTGATAAAAAAAAACACTTTTATAACTTGAATACTATTTAATGCAACAAATGTTCAAAATGGGCACTAGTAACACTAGTAACTAAGCAACGCAGTTCCATAGCATCAAAACACATGTCAAAAACATACAACTTTACGCCGAAACATGTTCAACGTAAAAGTGGTTTTCTTTTTTTTATCACGTGGGCTTTGTAAATATTCAAGAAATAAATAGTGTGTTGTATTACTTGCGCAGAGACCTTTCAAACGAGGTGTCACTTGACATACCTTTCCATTTGAAAAAAAAAAGTCAGAGGTGGCTGCGCTCTTCCGGGAACAGATAAACAAGCAGCATATACATAGAAATGAGGGCAAGAAAAAACAATACTTAGCGTGTTTCGGGATTTTTTGCAAAAATCGCCTATATCGAAGTTATGAATTTTATTCCAGTTAAAGTTTCCACCCTGTATGTATATTTTTTTTTTCGTCCTCTTAGATCTGTAAAGATTTTGCACTTTCATGATACGAGTATTTTTTTCTATAATTATTAGCACTAATTAATAGTTATTAATTAGTATTGTAGTTAATAGTATTTATAAAAACATCTATTTTTTTTTGTATTTGTATTTTGTAATTTATGTTGTTTATTTAATTAAGATTTATGTAAATCTTTACATGCTACATACTACATTACATAACATATTTCTGCGGAAACAGCTAATTACCATTGCAACGGTAAAAACCAAAATACTTTTTAATGAATTTTCTATACATACATACTTGTCTACACATAAATGTATATTAATTACACATTTATTTTGCATTTGCATTTGCATTTTTAATATTTATTTTTGTTATAGTTTCATCCATAAAATATTTATACCTGTTTATATGTTTAATTAATTTTTTGAGACTGATATGCATGCATACATACATCATATTTCATTAACATGTATCTTATCGTGTTAAACAATTGAGGACGTTCGTTGATAAGAAAACTTATTAATATTAATTTTTTATAACAGTTTATTTATGCTATCATGGCTAATCACCATCGCCAAAGATTATACCAAATTAATTTAAAAAATCCAAAATATCAATTTTGGGAATTAGCAAACTTAAAAATATTAAAGTTTGAAAAATATATATTAGCAAATGGCATATTGAGGACGTCCCAAACACCGATACAAGTTTGTATCGAAAATATCATAATTGCGGGAAAATTCGAAATTGGAAAATTTAAAAATAATAAATTGAATTTAAAATATATATCTGGGTTGAAATTTTAAGCTTTTCAAGAGAAATTGGAAAATTTCAAAATATTAAATTGAATTTAAAATATCCGTTTGAGTTGAAATTTTAAGCATTTCAAAAATTCTTGTTCAAGATTTTGGTGCTTAAAACTTGCAATTTGGTTTGGATAACGAAATAACATCGCTGTTTTGAGAATTTAACTATAACTGTACTAATTAGAACATTATAAAATTGTAATTTTGGGAATTTGCAAAGTTCAAAGTATGCAAGTTTGCTAAAAAAAATATAGCTTTTCAAAATTTGGAGGATTAAAAAATACAATTTAATTGGCATAAACAAATAATTTCTTTAGCTTCGGTAATTTCACAATACTAAAATTAATTAAATGAATTCAAAACATACATTTAGGAATTAGCAAACTTCATAATTTTAAAGTTTAAAAAAGATATATTGTAGCAATATGGCACATTAAGGACGTCATAAACATCCAAGTTTGTATCGAAAATATCATATTTGTTGGAAAATTCGATTCAAAATGTTGAATTTAATTTAAAATATTCGTTTGGGTTGAAATTTTAAGCTTTTCAAAAATTCTTGTTCAATATTTTGGTGCTTAAAACTTGCAATTTTGTTTGGATAACGAAATAACATCGCTGTTTTGAGAATTTTACACTAACTGTACTAATTAGAACATTCTAAAATCGTAATTTTGGGAATTCGCAAAGTACAAAATATGCAAGTTTACAAAAAAAAATATAGATTTTCAAAATTTTGAGGATTAAAAAATACAATTTAATTGGCATAAACAAATAATTTCTGTAGCTTCGGTAATTTCACAGTACTAAAATTAATTAAATAAATTCAAAACATAAATTTTGGGAATCAGCAAACTTCAAAATTTTTAAGATTAAAAAATGTATATTTTAGCTTTATGGCACATCAAGGACGTCCCAAACAATGTATCGAAAATGTTACAATTTGGTCGAAAATTGCAATATAATAAATTGTTTTTTTTTATTTGGGTAGAAATTTTAAGCTCATGAAACATTTTTGTTCAAAATTTTGGCCCTTAAAACTTGCAAATTTATTGGATAACGATATAATATCGCTGCTTTGAGAATTTCGCAATATCTATATTATTAATTAGAATATTCTAAAATCCTAATTTTTGGAATTTGCAAAGTTCAAAATATGCAAGTTTTAAAAAAATATACATTGTTTCAAAATTAGGAAGATTAAAAAATCCAATTTGAGTGGCATAGGCAAATAATTTCTTTGGTTTTAATAATACTTAGGTTAATTTAAAACATTCAAAAGACTAATTTTGGGAATTATAAAAATTTCAATATATTAAAGTTAAAAATAATATACTGTTTCAAAATGTCGACGATTAAAAATTACAATTTCGTTGGCATAACCAAATAATTTCTTTGGTTTCGGTAATTTCACAATACCTAAATTAATTAAATCACGAAAACTAAAAATCTGCACAAAACTTTGCAAATTTGCGCAGAAAGTTTGGAGCTTTAACTCATTGACATTTAACACATTGACAATGTCTAAATTTGTTAAAAAACAATCCAAAATACTAATTTGGGGAATTTGCCAACTACAAAATATTAACTTTGTATCGAAAATATCTGTAAAGACAGGATTTTATGACAGGTGTTAATTTTCGTTTTTTGTTTTTTTGAAGTTTGCCAAAGTTTTGTATGTATTCAAAAAATAGTTATTTATGATACAAGTTTATAAAGTACTACTTTATCATACAATCATACAATGTATTATACAATGTTTTTTCTACTATAGCTATTATGAAAAACAGGTAAAATTTGATGCAAAATCGATCTTTTTTAAATAGTGAGTGAATGAATTGTGTGTAAATCGTATTTTACGCATAGTTGATGTTTTTACGCATAGGTTATTTTCTTACGCTCTTGTGCTGAAAAGCAGTGCGTAAAAACTTGATTACGCACTCTCGTAGAAAATTTGAAAAATATTTTTCATGCAATTTTTATTTAATTAGAAACCAATTATTTTAACATGCAATAAATATGCGTTATCTGGTGATTTAATTGCCCACAAGGTGATAAGAAACGCATTACCATTCAATCATCGCAATTACAAGTAGTTAATTTCAAAATTGCCGAACTAATTTGGAAAATTTCGAAACTGAAATTGAGAAAGGCAATCTTTAATATGTCTGTGAGTGGATATATTTAACCGCCAGATAACTTTATAATCATTTATAACTTTAAAAACCCCAATTAATTTGGAAAATTTCGAAACTGAAATTGAGCTAGGCAATCTTTAATATGTCTGTGAGTGGATATATTTAATCGTCAGATAACTTTATAATCATTTATAACTTTAAAAACACCAACTAATTTGGAATTAATCTAATAGTTATTTTCTAGTTTGTAACATTTTGAAATTGAAATTAAGAAAGGCCGTCTTTTGTGTCCCTGTGGGTGG
The DNA here is from genome assembly GCA_951805005.1 of Othius punctulatus. Classification (NCBI taxonomy): domain Eukaryota; kingdom Metazoa; phylum Arthropoda; class Insecta; order Coleoptera; family Staphylinidae; genus Othius; species Othius punctulatus. The sequence goes on from OX638146.1 coordinate 3,249,420, forward strand.
GTATCTTATCCGCCAGATAACTTAATAATAATTCATAAATTAAAAATAACTGGTCAACTAATTTGGAAATTTTCGATTCGAAAATGAAATTGAAGGCAAATTTTAATGCCCCGGCTTTATCCGTCAGATAAGTTAATACAATTTATAACTTATAAAAAAAAACTGTTAATTTGAAAATTAATCTAGTAGAACATTTTATAATTGTTTCATTTGTAAAATTTCGATATTGAAATTGGGAAAGGCGGTCTTTAATGTCCTAGAGGATGGGTATATTTATCCGCCAGATTAATTTTAATTCTCCTGCTTTATCTGGAGGATAAGTTAATAATAATTTATAACTTTAAAAAAATGTCCAACTAATTTGGAAGTTTTCACCTGCAAATTGAAATTGACAAAGGTAATCGTTAACGTACGCTTGGGTATATTTATCCGCCGGATAACTTGACAATAAATACGAAGAACCTAAACTCGAAGTTTAAAACTTTGAATTTCGCACAAGTAACCAACACGAGACCTGCACTTGGCCACCCTCACATACTCACTTTTCTTTCGCCCAAAAAACTCCCCGCGGGATAATCCAAACTGGCACTACAAGTAACCCGGGTTAAACCACCTCAAACTGATCTCCCTCTCTGCCTTCGATTCTCTTTCAACTGTTTTCTGGAGGCACTTTCGGGGCACCAAACACCTGATCGACTAATTGGAGGTGCCCGTTTGTGTCGGCTTAAGTAAGTTATGCGGGCGTCCGTCGAGGAGGGGGCCCGCCCCCCCGCGGAGGCGCACGTCGCGCACATGCCTGATGATGATGCAACGGGGGCCGACACAATCGGAGGCGACGCGCCTCGAATCGGCAATGTCTTTAACGAGGTCACCGAGGCAAGGAAAACGCCCCGGAAAAAAGAACAGTCGAACGTCGACACTGACAATCGCAACCCTCAGAATGACATAAGACACCCACAATTGACAATTGCAACCCTCAGAACCACATTAGACACCGACACTTGACAATTGCAACCCTCAGAATGACATAAGACACCGACAATTGACAATTGCAACCCTCAGAATGACATAAGACACCGACAATTCACATTTGCAACCGTCAGAATGACATAAGACACCGACAATTGACAATCGCAACCCTCAGAATGACATAAGACACCCACAATTGACAATTGCAACCCTCAGAACCACATTAGACACCGACACTTGACAATTGCAACCCTCAGAATGACATAAGACACAGACAATTGACAATTGCAACCCTCAGAATGACATAAGACACCGAGAATTGACAATTGCAACCCTCAGAATGACATACGATACTGACAGTTGAGAATTGCAACTCTCAGTACCGCATTAGACACCGACACTTGACAATTGCAACCCTTAGAATGACATACGACACCGACAATTGACAATTGCAACCCTCAGAATGACATAAGACACCGACAATTGACAATTGCAACCCTCAGAATGACATACGACACCGACAATTGACAATTTCAACCCTCAGAATGACATAAGATAGCGACAATTAACAATTGCAATCCTCAGAATGACATAAGACACCGACAATTGACAATTGAAACCCTCAGAATGACATAAGACACCGACAATTGACAATTGCAATCCTCAGAATGACATAAGACACCGACATTTGACAATTGCAACCCTCAGAATGACATAAGACACCGACAATTGACAATTGCAACCCTCAGAACCACATTAGTCACCGACACTTGACAATTGCAACCCTCAGAATGACATAAGACACCGACAATTGACAATTTGAAGCCTCAGAATAACATAAGACACCGACAATTGACTATTGCAACCCTCAGAATGACATAAGACACCGACAATTGCAATCCTCAGAATGACATAAGACACCGACATTTGACAATTGCAACCCTCAGAATGACATAAGACACCGACAATTGACAATTGCAACCCTCAGAATGACATACGACACCGACAATTGACAATTGCAACCCTCAGAATGACATAAGACACCGACAATTGACAATTGCAACCCTCATTACCACATTAGAACCGATACTTGACAATTGCAACCCTCAGAATGACATAAGACACTGACATTTGACAATTTCAACCCTCCTAATGACATAAGTATGACAGCTACCCATTACACCACAGATGGAGAATCAGTAGTTATTATCATCATTATTAATTGGTAAAAACTTAGTTTACGCACTATCGTGGAAAAAATATTTCTATGTCGCTAAATTATTTCTAATGTCTATCCGGCTGACGATGGTTTCCTTTGCAGTTGTTGACATTATGTAGGAATCACATTATTTATTCGATGCATTTTGCAAAAGGAACCGATTGGATTGCATAATTGTTTTTTTTGTAATAAGTTAGAAATATTTGTAGAACTAATAAATAGTCCAAACAAAATAAACACAAAAAAAACAATTGCGTGTATATTTAAGAGGTGTTAATTGTTGTTAAAACAATTATTGGTTTTGCGGAAGCACAGAAGCACGTAAATAACACCTATAAAACGCCTGCTGCGTTAAAACCCACACGAAAAAGAGTCATTTAATACGACAGCTCGTAATTTTTATTTTTTAAATTGATTTCGTTAATTTTGTTGTATTTCTACAATATATATCATAACAGCATTCGATTTTTTTTTAATTTTCTCGTTTTTGAATAATTATATCTCGAGAACTAGCGTGTCGATCTAAATCCACTTTAATACTGATATTAACTGATATACTGATATTTAATGTGTGCAATTAAATTAATATCTTATGAGCCATTCTTCACATATTTTAATTTTAATTTATATTGAGTAATTCTCAGGATATTTTAATTTGAGAGAACACGTATCAATTTTTATTTTATTTTATTTTTTTCGTTTTTGAAACATCACACTCACATAATCACATTTTTATCTTATTTCGTTTTGGAGTACCGAGCGAGGTAAAATTACGTGGAGCCCTTTTCACCCACCCCACTCTCCGACATCGACAGCTAGCGACCTATTAGCGGAGAGCTCGTTATCCCAAAGGGATACATCGGTTTATTCCACGGCCCTTTTGTGCTGAGTGCCCTTCAGGCACGTCACAATTGACGTTAGAAATGCAATTTTTAATTATTAAATTGTAAAAATAAACATTAATTTTTTAAATGTGTATAATAATATATTTCAACAAACATCAACATTCTGATTCAATAACGGTTGCTAAGCTACTTTGAGAGTTGCTATGAGTACAATAACGGTTGCTATGTTATATTCACAGTTGTTATGGATACAATAACGATTGCTATATTATATTGACAGTTGCTATGTGTGCAATAACGGTTGCTATGGATACAATAACGCTTACTAACGGTTACATTGGCAGTTGCTATGGTTATGGTAACGGTTGCTATGTTACATGACAGTTGAACGGTAGTTGTATTATAGTGACAGTTGCTATGGGTACAGTAACAGTTGGTATCAGTTACTATGAGACATTAACAGTTGCTGTGTGAGATTTGTTTTATGATTGAGGTTAGAAATTCAATTTTGCTCTAGTTATCCATGGGAATTTTCTCCGCCAATAAGAAAGACGAGATTGGGTTTCTGGCATTTCTTTTTTTTTGAAAATTTCCATGGATAACTAGAGCTGAAATTTAAACGATCACTAGGTATGTCTGCCAGCAGTTAATCTTTCCAATGATCTTCGCGTTCTTCGTATGCGATTAACGCTCAGTCATTGTTATCCTGCGGATTACTTGCTCAACGACGCGCGTGCCCACCCGGTATGCAAACTTTTCGATGTTTTATTGCTTCCTTGGAAACAAACGACTCTTGTTTGCTCTCTGTACAGCGTCAAATATTTGACTTTCCGTGTTGTCTCACCTCAGTTTGCGTCCCACATAATATAACGCAATGACAACACGCATGCGAATAACTTACGAAGACGACGCAGATATCCATCAGATAAGATCAGAAGGATAACATAAATTGTTCGCAGACTCTGTGATGAATTATTGCTTCAATGTATTGCCGGTTACTATGGATACAATATGTTGCTATGTTATATTGACAGTTGCCATGGGCACAGTAACAGTTGCTACGGATAACGATTGCTCAGCTACTTTGAGAGTTGCTATGGGTACAATAACGGTTGCTATGTTACATTCACAGTTGTTGTGGATATAATAACGGTTGATATGTTATAGTGACAGTTGCTATGGGTGCAATAACGGTTGCTATGTTACATTCACAGTTGTTATGGATAGAATAGAATATAATTATTAATGTCATTACATTCTAGATGTCATTACATCCTAGATGTTTACATAGGTCAAATACAATACATTACATACAATTTTAAAAATAAACGGTTGCTATGTTATAATGACAGTTGCTATGGGTGCAATAATGGTCGCTATGTTACATTCGGATTCAATAACGATTGCCAAGGTACTTTGAGAGTTGCTATGGGTACAATAATGGTTGCTATGTTACATTCACAGTTGTTATGGATACAATAACGGTTGCTATGTTATAATGACAGTTGCTATGGGTGCACTAATGGTCGCTATGTTACATTCTGATTCAATAACAGTTGCCAAGCTACTTTGAGAGTTGCTATGGGTACAATAATGGGTGCTATGTTACATTCACAGTTGTTATGGATATAATAACGGTTGCTATGTTATAATGACAGTTGCTATGGGTACAATAATGGTCGCTTTGTTACATTCTGATTCAATAACTGTTGCCAAGCTACTTTGAGAGTTGCTATGGGTGCATTAACGGTTTCTATGTTACATTCACAGTTGTTATGGAAACAATAACGGTTGCTATGTTTAATGACAATTGCTATGGGTGCAATAACGGTCGCTATGTTACATTCTGATTCAATAACGGTTGCTAAGCTACTTAGAGAGTTGCTATGGGTACAATATCGGTTGCTATGTTACATTCACAGTTGTTATGGATACAATAACGGTTGCTATGTTATAATGCCAGTTGCTATGGGTGCAATAATGGTCGCTATGGTACATTCTGATTCAATAACTGTTGCTAAGCTACTTTGAGAGTTGCTATGGGTACAATAACGGTTGCTATGTTACATTCACAGTTGTTATGGATACAATAACCTTTGCTATATTATATTGACAGTTGCTATGGGTGCAATAGCGGTTGCTATGTTACATTCACAGTTTCTATGGATACAATAAAGGTTACTAACGGTTACATTGCTAGTTGCTATGGTTACAGTAACGGTTGCTACGCTTTCAGTAACGGTTGCTAGGGTATTTGGTGGTTGTGAAAATGTTTACGGTGTTGGCTGCTCTGCTTTACGCAGAGGGTTACGCCTACTTCACGATAGTTTACATGTTCTTGCTTCCCGCTTTTGCGCGCGGATTTACGCGGCGATTTGCGCGTAAACCATGGCAGATGCCCTGCTGAGGGACCTGCTGAACGGCAGGACCCCATTAAACTTGCTATTTAAGTGGCTGCAGACTCCACGCGACCAGGTAATCCCCCCAAAACGGCGCCCCCACCAAATATAACCTCACTATTGCAGCAATCCAACGACCAGCAGTTCACCTGCTCCCAGGGCGAGTTCGTGTCGCACTTCCTCAACTACATACACGAAACGGCCCCTTGGTAAGCCCCCCACCGAAACGAGATAACCAGTGACTTATAGCCCCCACAATTGCAGCCACGATGGCCTCAGCGAGACGCCGAGGAAGGTGCATACCCCCAAGTCCATTCGCAAGGTGCATGTGTCCAAGAGCGAGGGCAAGGTCAGGCGCAGGTCCGCTCTGTTTCCCGACCTGAAGCCGCCCGACGGGCAGGCCAGGCAGAAGGTACACCTGGCCGAGCTAAACTGCTCGCGCGGTTCTGACTGCTCCATCCCCGTCTCGCCCATCTACGCCCGGGGGCACACGAGCACGCCCCGCTACAAGGGGCGCGAGAGCAAAACACTCGCCGATTTCATGGTGGCCGGCAAGCCGCGCAAGTCGAGGCACTCGGCAGAGAACGTGGAGCCTCCTGACACTACACCCCGCACGAAGCGGATCAACCCGACGAACATAAGTCGCAAGCTGAACAGCTCATTTGGCGGCAGTGGGAACAGTTTTGATTTTAAGGAGGTGCCCACGGAAATTTGCACGGACAGTGCTTTAAAGCAGCGGACGATTATGGTCGAGGAGCGGTTGCGGATTTCCGAGTTGAAAAAAGGGGACGCCGTAATGCCGGTGTCACAAGTGAAACCCGGCGGCGTGGAGATTGCGCCTGATTTTGATTTGGTAGTGCATAAGGAGCACTTGGAGCGTTTAATCGTCATATACATCTGTCTGCTTAGCAACAATTTCGTGCTCAACATTGCTAGCGAGATTTACTTCCTGCTATCACTTGCCTTATCAAAGCAATATTCAACCGACCATGCCATGGAGTGCGTCTGCCTGGGGGACGTGCCCCCCAACCAGATGTTCCCCAGCATACACAACACCGTTTACCTCGCTGTGCGTGTCCTGGAAACGCAAACCGAGCTCCTCAAGCTGCTGGACAAGCCTTGCTTGCGCTTCATGTGCTCCAACGAGCGCCTCAGGTCTGTCTCCACGAGGCTCTCCCTGTGCACGGTAGAGATGTGCCGGGAGGACACCGTCAGGGACGCCCGTGATGAAAAAATCCCGCATGTCTGCTTCATCTCGGAGACTGACAACCGGGAGAACTTCCCGTCTGACCTCTCGTTCCACGCGTTCAAGAAGCAGCGGGACCTGTTCTATGAGATACTGCGTGTCTGGGAGCAGCAGCACTTGCTCGACGGGTGGAACTATGCCATCTCCCTCGGTGGCAAGATTAAGACCCTGCTGGCACTCTACGATGACGCCGCCAACTTTAGGCACTTCTGCAGGCTGTTCAAGGCGCAGCTACTCACTGCATGCGGAAAAATTAAAGTAAATACAAGGTTTTACTGTTTAGCTTTTATCAGCAAAAAGAGCTATTGTCCTCATTGGGTTGCATAGGCTGATTCCAATATTAATTATTACTCGTTATTATGCGAACTTCCATGACAAGAAACCAATTTGCATGTTGAAAACAAAAGGGACGCTACAAAAATTATTGTTCAAGACCATTTTCTTAAATAATGTTAATTTTTCCTTTATTGTTAATCTCAAGGTTAACAAATTAATTAAAACAGTCATAAAAATTTTCATTCATAGCAAAATAATTGCTATTAGCAGTATATTAATGATACTCTTTTTAGGACAAAATAAAATTACTAAAAGTAAAGATGTAACTTTTTAAATAAATTTTTAATTGTATTTTAAAAAAAAATACTAAAAGTAAAGATGTAACTTTTTAAATTATTTTTTAATTGTATTTTTATGTAGTATTTTTTATTTTAAATTTAATTTGACTAATGTAAAATGCTAATTTTTGTATAGTATCACTTTTGTTTTCAAAGTCCGATTTGTTTTTGAGTTCAGGCTTCATAATTACCATGGTGACATTTTTCCTATCTCAGTATATAAACCGCACAAATGGCTTTTGCGCTTATGAAGGTGCAATTTTTAGGAGGAAGGTGTAGCTGAGGACGAGCTGTCATTCCTTTCGACGATCGCCAATGTTAACAGCGAGAAACTGAGCCGGCTGAGGGACCGCCTGGTAACCAAGGCGAGCTCTAATGGCATAAACGCCTTGCCGACGTTTCCTGGCCACCAGGAGTTCTACAAGGAGTTCATAATCACCGCCTCGAAGCACGTCTTCAATGTCCACCTGCGGAACACTTTAATCCAGGAAATCCTCGAGCTGAACAACACAAAATTCAGCTGCAATGAGCTCGATTACGAAGGTGATGAAAAATTTTAATGTGTCAAGATGTTCTTAGGCAGTACGATCGGCTTGAGCATGGTTGAATTTCTAAAAGTTTGGGGTTGTATTAAAGTCAATGAAATTATTACTTACCTCAATTTGACTTATGGCAGCAACTGTCACTAGGAAACAATTGCCAATATCGTTAATTTATGTTTAGGCAGCTCGGTGGATGAGGAAACTAAACACTCGTACCTGCACTGCCTGAAGTCTCTTCGTCTCCTCGCCAAGTTCCTAGGGTTCCTGGAGAGCATGCCGTACCGCAAGCACACAAATGTGCCCGATAGAGTGATCTCTGTGGAAATTAAGACGCGCTCATGGGAGCAGCCCGCTTTCGATTTGAAGCAGATAATTACGAGCTCGTGCAGTGAAGGGGCCCTTGTGCTTACGATCCCTTGGATCACTAAGTACCTCGCGATGCTGGATTATGTGACACTGCGCTTGCCGTATTTTGATTCTGTGCTTGAAATGCTCTTCGAGCTCTTCCGGATGCCGGGCGGCTCGCTCATGTCCGTTACTCTCACCCGTCTGTGCCTGGGCTGGCTGTTCGAGCTGCCACACTTTCCCAGTGAGCTGTACTATGCCTGGTACACCAGGCGGCTCGGTTGTGATACAAAACTGCCCGTTGTTGTACCGCCTCAGGGCTTGGACTCTCTGGACATTGTCGACAGGGACGTTGTGCACACCTGCTGCCCTCACCTGGGCGAGTTCAAGACTCTGCTGCAGTACAACTGCGCCAGGAACGGCACCATCACGGTCAAGCACATCACACCTGTCAGCGCCGTCGAGTCCCCTTCGCAGGTCAGCGAGAAGCGGCTCAAAGTAAGCGACCTTCACTGGCATTCGGTGGTTATTTTGTGGTGAATTTCAGCTACAACTGGAGGATGCCTTCTTCGGGGCCCATCAGAACTCTGTCCGTGAGACCGTGGATTTTGTCGGCAAGCGGGTGGCTTCTGCATGCGTTAAAAGCTTGTGTGCCACAATCGTGCCCCGTTGCAAGGGCGAGGCTGTCGGAGCTTTCAAGGTGTTCCTCAGCGAGGAGCGCCAGAAACTCGATCCCAGAGAAAAATTTACTGTGAGTTCCATAAAGATTTGGTGGCTTCAAGTTGGTGACTTATATTCTGCGGCTTATTATTTCAAGCTGGAAGTGAAGCCGAAATGCGCCGACTTCCTTCAGGACCGCCTGAAGTTGCTCCGGGACAACTGTGAGGCCGAAATGGACAGGCATGTAGCATTGAAAGTGGAGGCCACCATCCAACTGCTCCTCTCTGATGAAGAGACACCGCAGACAAAGAAAACCTGCGCTGCCATTGCCGTCAGGTCGTGCAGGGACCGCGTGCGCCAGTGGACCAACACGCACATCAACGAAAGTGAGAGTTAGAGCATCATCAAAGTGATGCGGCATGTGAACAAATATCGCTTAATTGCATTGTCTATCTAACGGGTGATCCATTTAGGGTGGGACTGTAATTTATAATGGCAGAAATTGGCAGCTTTGCTTCTCAAAAATGTATATTGTTAAAAATTATGTAGAGAGATTAGTGTTTATTATATACCTCCGTAAGACACTGAATTATACATAATCACAATTATCAAAAAGTTCAAAATTCAAAATTATTTATAATTATTAAAATAATATTAAAAAAAGCAGTGTCACAAACACCTAGTGGTTACTAAATTGTATTACCAAGATAAAAAAGTCTCACCGTAAATGGATTACTCCGTACATATACTGTGTAAAAACCATTTAGCCAAAAGATGGCAGTCTTTATTCATTTAGATACATATCGCTGCGCTTTGAAGGGTGAGCCCCTTACTCTTTTCATCTGGGTTTTATTCGAAGGACTTAGTTTTCATCTATTCGGCTTACGCTTTCGCAATCTTGTTTAGACGTCTTCAGTAAAGAGTTTGACCTGGAATTTTCACGCGCCACGGAGGACCGGCAAGGCAGGGAAGTGAAGAGCAAGCTGTCGCAAGGCCTGCCGACGCTGGGGCGGCCTCAGCCGCACGATCCCGCGACCTGGAGCGCCGCGACCATTGTGAACGAGCTGCGGGTAATACTGAAATCCGTTGGATACCTTGGCGACTAAAGCCGTTGCTTTCCAGATGGCTTGTGTGGAAGCGCTGCAGTCGCCACCTGCAACCCAACGGGGGACAGTTCTGCGCCTCTTGGATTACGTGTGTGAGGGCCTGAGCCGACGGTGCGATGTCAACGACAGCATAACACACCTCATCACACGGTTACTCCTCGACTACGTCGTTATTTTAAGTAATGGTCACGATAATTGTGTGTGGACATTGGATTGATTTTAAATAATTACAGTTAGCCGTGAACCACAAGCTTGTGACACAACCACTTTGGAAAGGTTCGTTTCAATATGGACTGGGGAGGGGGCCGATCGTGCCATATTTAAGACTATAATGTGCCCCCGGAATGTGCGAATATTGGAGCAGTCGCCACAGCCGGCGGAGAGCTGGCGTTTTTTGGCAACATTCGTTGCTCTGCTGCTTCGCAAGAAATTGCTAGACTGCGACGAATTCGAGGCACAGTGCTTGAGCATCTACCGTCAAAATTGGGGCGCTGTAAGTCCTGCAAAAAAGTTGTATGCGCATCTGCAATTTGGCTGTTTTCAGGTCGTACTTAAGCGGCTCTCCTTGTGCTTCCAAAGCATCGTCCAGGAATACGGCAGGACGGCCTGCTCACTGCAGTTCTCCCTGCTGCTCACCTACCTCTCGGACTACTGCTCCGACCTTGAATTTTAATAGTTTTATCGCCGCAATGATAAGCGGCAAAACAAGTTGTTTTTAAATTATCAGATTCTAGCGCCTCTCGTATATTTGAACCGCCATTGACACAACCGGTCTATTATTTTATTACCCTGACAGGTGTGACACTTTTTGTTTTTATTGACAGTGTTGTAGTTTTTGTTTTTATTGACATTTGCGTTTTCACTGCATCTTGTCGCGTACACAATCAAAAATTGCTTATTGGTTTTGATCGAAGATATTGCTCGTTACATTTTATGTGCAAGCAGATTTTTATTGCAATATTTATTAGGTTTCTCTTATTCTATTTTTTTTTTTGCAGACATTCTATGAAATTAATTCTACAGATTTGTTTTACATTTCAAGAATTATGTTCTACAGCAATACTATTTAAAATTCAGAATTTAAAAAAATTAAATTCCACAGTTATTACAGCAAGACAATTTAAAGATTTATAAAATTTAAATTCCACAGTTATATTACAGCAAAACTATTTAAAGATTTAAACGATTTAAATTCCGTAATTACTACAGCAAAACTTTAAAAATTTAAACAATTCTAAATATAACTTCTGCAGTTATTTTTATACTCTGATAATTTTATACTCATGCACGTTAAGTTTTTATATTTATTTGTAGTGGTAGTATCTCGTTTTTAATTTTAGTTGAGTTTTACCGTAAAACATACGTTTGCAACAATTTTAGCCTATGACATTCGGTAAACCATTTGGGTCCGGCAAAATAAATCGTCAGCTGTCAGAATAATGACAATTATTGGTGAGAACCAGCGAAAATAGTTTAGTCTTTTGTCTGATTGTCCGTAGAAAATTGACACAAACAAAAGTTGGTTTGTAACATTGCTTCATTCCGTTTTAAACATTACCCATTAACAAGGAAAACATCTGTTTGACACATTGTCTGTAGATGTGTATTTGCTCAAAACGACTTACGTTGTTCGAACCTGTATAACTAGTGCAAACATTTATAAGGTTAAAATTACTTTGAGTCGGCAAACGCAATGCGTTCACTTGGCTTACAATCGGTGGTAACTTTAGGTACTGTTGTTGGAAATGACTAGTTACTGTACTTAGCCGCCCTCGTTACGTTGAAATGTGCACAGATGTTTTATATATGTATAGTGTTTATTTGACTGGGGGACTGTGTTAATTGTTCAAACGCACCCAATACAAAATATATTTATCTTTTCTACAAAATTATATTGTGTGATGTAGAGAACCGCCTCCCTGGTCCATACCATTGCGCCCTCGGACGGTTGGCACCCCTTCTGAAGTCGCAGCCGGTCCCTAATCATTAATTCTTCATAGGCACCCTCAAAGTCTGACAGTTGGCATCCCATTGAAGTTGCAACTGATTCCAAATCATCATTTTTTCATAGACAGTTGCACCAGAATGAACTTTTAAACAGTCCCAATCATCATTTATTCAAAGGCATCATCAAAATTCATCTTTAAATCATCATTAGTTCATAGGCATTCAGAGTGTTGGCATCAGGCTGAACTTGCAATCAATCAAATTATCATTTCATCAAAGTCTGACAGTTGGCACTCAATTAAAGTTATAGTCTGTCCCAAATCATCATTTCTTCAAAGCCACTCTCAAAGTCTGACAGCACCAGACTGAAGTTGCAGGCAGTCCCAAGTCATCATTTCGTCATAGGCATCTTCAAAGTCTTAATTGATCATCAATTTTCAAGTCCGCAACCTGACTAGTTTTGCCTTTAGCAGCCTGTAGGCTCATCAGATCCGTCGGCGCAATCCACTGACCCATCACAAATCCTCTCCCTGGCTATGCACTGGCCGTTAGCTATGCAAGGAACCTCACCGGAATCACATGCTAGAACAGAAATTCAAAGATATATTGACGTCAATTATGGTTATAAAAATCAAATTGTTAAGGATTTCTTGCTGAATATTTAATTCTAAAGCATTTAACATACTTGTCAATGGAACAAGTTATGTTTTTGATTTTCTCCTTTATTTAATACTGTAACATTGTGAAATTTTCAGGAGAATTAGTTTCAGGTGTACTGTACACGAATCTAGTATCAAATTTGCAAATTATAAATTTTCAGAAATTTCACTAATAACTAACCCAGACTTGTCACTGCATAAAGCTATCTGTTTGATTTTCTCCCTTATTTAATCCTCAAACTTTGTCAAATTTTCAGGAGAATTAGTTTCAGGTGTATTATACACGAATCTAATATCAAATTTGCAAATAATAATTTTTCAGAAATTTCAGTAATAACTAACCCATACTTGTCACTGCATAAAGCTATCTGTTTGATTTTCACCCTTATTTGATACTGAAACTTTGTCAAATTTTCAGGAGAATTAGTTTCAGGTGTACTGTACACGAATCTAATATCAAATTTGCAAATTATAAATTTTCAGAAATTTCAGTAATAGCAAACCCATACTTGTCACTGCATAAAGTTATGTGTTTGATTTCTCCGTTCTTTGACTCTGAAACTTTGTCAAATTTTCAGGAGAATTAGTTTCAGGTGTACTGCACACGAATCTAATATCAAATTTGCATATTATAAATTTTCAGAAATTTCAGTAATAGCAAACCCATACTTGTCACTGCATAAAGTTATGTGTTTGATTTCTCCGTTCTTTGACTCTGAAACTTTGTCAAGTTTTCAGGAGAATTAGTTTCAGGTGTACTGTACACGAATCTAATATCAAATTTGCAGATTATAAATTTTCAGAAATTTCAGTAATAGCTTACCCATACTTGTCACTGCATAAAGCTATCTGTTTGATTTTCACCCTTATTTAATACTGAAACTTTGTCAAATTTTCAGGAGAATTAGTTTCAGGTGTATTATACACGAATCTAATATCAAATTTGCAAATAATAATTTTTCAGAAATTTCAGTAATAACTAACCCATACTTGTCACTGCATAAAGCTATCTGTTTGATTTTCTCCCTTATTTAATCATCAAACTTTGTCAAATTTTCAGGAGAATTAGTTTCAGGTGTATTATACACGAATCTAATATCAAATTTGCAAATAATAATTTTTCAGAAATTTCAGTAATAACTAACCCATACTTGTCACTGCATAAAGCTATCTGTTTGATTTTCACCCTTATTTGATACTGAAACTTTGTCAAATTTTCAGGAGAATTAGTTTCAGGTGTACTGTACACGAATCTAATATCAAATTTGCAAATTATAAATTTTCAGAAATTTCAGTAATAGCAAACCCATACTTGTCACTGCATAAAGTTATGTGTTTGATTTCTCCGTTCTTTGACTCTGAAACTTTGTCAAATTTTCAGGAGAATTAGTTTCAGGTGTACTGCACACGAATCTAATATCAAATTTGCATATTATAAATTTTCAGAAATTTCAGTAATAGCAAACCCATACTTGTCACTGCATAAAGTTATGTGTTTGATTTCTCCCTTCTTTGACTCTGAAACTTTGTCAAGTTTTCAGGAGAATTAGTTTCAGGTGTACTGTACACGAATCTAATATCAAATTTGCAGATTATAAATTTTCAGAAATTTCAGTAATAGCTTACCCATACTTGTCACTGCATAAAGCTATCTGTTTGATTTTCACCCTTATTTAATACTGAAACTTTGTCAAATTTTCAGGAGAATTAGTTTCAGGTGTATTATACACGAATCTAATATCAAATTTGCAAATAATAATTTTTCAGAAATTTCAGTAATAACTAACCCATACTTGTCACTGCATAAAGCTATCTGTTTGATTTTCTCCCTTATTTAATCCTCAAACTTTGTCAAATTTTCAGGAGAATTAGTTTCAGGTGTATTATACACGAATCTAATATCAAATTTGCAAATAATAATTTTTCAGAAATTTCAGTAATAACTAACCCATACTTGTCACTGCATAAAGCTATCTGTTTGATTTTCTCCCTTATTTAATCATCAAACTTTGTCAAATTTTCAGGAGAATTAGTTTCAGGTGTATTATACACGAATCTAATATCAAATTTGCAAATAATAATTTTTCAGAAATTTCAGTAATAGCTTACCCATACTTGTCACTGCATAAAGTTATGTGATTGATTTCTCCCTTCTTTGACTCTGAAGCTTTGTTAAATTTTCAGGAGAAATAGTTTCAGGTGTACTGTACACGAATCTAATATCAAATTTGCAAATTATAAATTTTCAGAAATTTCAGTAATAGCAAACCCATACTTGTCACTGCATAAAGTTATGTGTTTGATTTCTCCCTTCTTTGACTCTGAAACTTTGTCAAGTTTTCAGGAGAATTAGTTTCAGGTGTACTGTACACGAATCTAATATCAAATTTGCAAATTATAAATTTTCAGAAATTTCAGTAATAGCAAACCCATACTTGTCACTGCATAAAGTTATGTGTTTGATTTCTCCCTTGTTTGACTCTGAAACTTTGTCAAATTTTCAGGAGAAGTAGTTTCAGGTGTACTGTACACGAATCTAATATCAAATTTGCAAATAATAAAGTTTCAGAAATTTCAGTAATAGCAAACCCATACTTGTCACTGCATAAAGTTATGTGTTTGATTTCTCCCTTCTTTGACTCTGAAACTTTGTCAAATTTTCAGGAGAATTAGTTTCAGGTGTACTGTACACGAATCTAATATCAAATTTGCAAATTATAAATTTTCAGAAATTTCAGTAATAGCAAACCCATACTTGTCACTGCATAAAGTTATGTGTTTGATTTCTCCCTTCTTTGACTCTGAAACTTTGTCAAATTTTCAGGAGAATTAGTTTCAGGTGTACTGTACACGAATCTAATATCAAATTTGCAAATAATAAAGTTTCAGAAATTTCAGTAATAGCAAACCCATACTTGTCACTGCATAAAGTTATGTGTTTGATTTCTCCCTTCTTTGACTCTGAAACTTTGTCAAATTTTCAGGAGAATTAGTTTCAGATGTACTGTACACGAATCTAATATCAAATTTGCAAATAATAAAGTTTCAGAAATTTCAGTAATAGCAAACCCATACTTGTCACTGCATAAAGTTATGTGTTTGATTTCTCCCTTCTTTGACTCTGAAACTTTGTCAAATTTTCAGGAGAATTAGTTTCAGGTGTACTGTACACGAATCTAATATCAAATTTGCAAATAATAAAGTTTCAGAAATTTCAGTAATAGCAAACCCATACTTGTCACTGCATAAAGTTATGTGTTTGATTTCTCCCTTCTTTGACTCTGAAACTTTGTCAAATTTTCAGGAGAATTATTTTCAGGTGTACTGTACACGAATCTAATATCAAATTTGCAAATAATAAAGTTTCAGAAATTTCAGTAATAGCAAACCCATACTTGTCACTGCATAAAGTTATGTGTTTGATTTCTCCCTTCTTTGACTCTGAAACTTTGTCAAATTTTCAGGAGAATTAGTTTCAGGTGTACTGTACACGAATCTAATATCAAATTTGCAAATAATAAAGTTTCAGAAATTTCAGTAATAGCAAACCCATACTTGTCACTGCATAAAGTTATGTGTTTGATTTCTCCCTTCTTTGACTCTGAAACTTTGTCAAATTTTCAGGAGAATTAGTTTCAGGTGTACTGTACACGAATCTAATATCAAATTTGCAAATAATAAAGTTTCAGAAATTTCAGTAATAGCAAACCCATACTTGTCACTGCATAAAGTTATGTGTTTGATTTCTCCCTTCTTTGACTCTGAAACTTTGTCAAATTTTCAGGAGAATTAGTTTCAGGTGTACTGCACACGAATCTAATATCAAATTTGCATATTATAAATTTTCAGAAATTTCAGTAATAGCAAACCCATACTTGTCACTGCATAAAGTTATGTGTTTGATTTCTCCCTTCTTTGACTCTGAAACTTTGTCAAGTTTTCAGGAGAATTAGTTTCAGGTGTACTGTACACGAATCTAATATCAAATTTGCAGATTATAAATTTTCAGAAATTTCAGTAATAGCTTACCCATACTTGTCACTGCATAAAGCTATCTGTTTGATTTTCACCCTTATTTAATACTGAAACTTTGTCAAATTTTCAGGAGAATTAGTTTCAGGTGTATTATACACGAATCTAATATCAAATTTGCAAATAATAATTTTTCAGAAATTTCAGTAATAACTAACCCATACTTGTCACTGCATAAAGCTATCTGTTTGATTTTCTCCCTTATTTAATCATCAAACTTTGTCAAATTTTCAGGAGAATTAGTTTCAGGTGTATTATACACGAATCTAATATCAAATTTGCAAATAATAATTTTTCAGAAATTTCAGTAATAACTAACCCATACTTGTCACTGCATAAAGCTATCTGTTTGATTTTCACCCTTATTTGATACTGAAACTTTGTCAAATTTTCAGGAGAATTAGTTTCAGGTGTACTGTACACGAATCTAATATCAAATTTGCAAATTATAAATTTTCAGAAATTTCAGTAATAGCAAACCCATACTTGTCACTGCATAAAGTTATGTGTTTGATTTCTCCGTTCTTTGACTCTGAAACTTTGTCAAATTTTCAGGAGAATTAGTTTCAGGTGTACTGCACACGAATCTAATATCAAATTTGCATATTATAAATTTTCAGAAATTTCAGTAATAGCAAACCCATACTTGTCACTGCATAAAGTTATGTGTTTGATTTCTCCCTTCTTTGACTCTGAAACTTTGTCAAGTTTTCAGGAGAATTAGTTTCAGGTGTACTGTACACGAATCTAATATCAAATTTGCAGATTATAAATTTTCAGAAATTTCAGTAATAGCTTACCCATACTTGTCACTGCATAAAGCTATCTGTTTGATTTTCACCCTTATTTAATACTGAAACTTTGTCAAATTTTCAGGAGAATTAGTTTCAGGTGTATTATACACGAATCTAATATCAAATTTGCAAATAATAATTTTTCAGAAATTTCAGTAATAACTAACCCATACTTGTCACTGCATAAAGCTATCTGTTTGATTTTCTCCCTTATTTAATCATCAAACTTTGTCAAATTTTCAGGAGAATTAGTTTCAGGTGTATTATACACGAATCTAATATCAAATTTGCAAATAATAATTTTTCAGAAATTTCAGTAATAACTAACCCATACTTGTCACTGCATAAAGCTATCTGTTTGATTTTCTCCCTTATTTAATCCTCAAACTTTGTCAAATTTTCAGGAGAATTAGTTTCAGGTGTATTATACACGAATCTAATATCAAATTTGCAAATAATAATTTTTCAGAAATTTCAGTAATAACTAACCCATACTTGTCACTGCATAAAGCTATCTGTTTGATTTTCTCCCTTATTTAATCATCAAACTTTGTCAAATTTTCAGGAGAATTAGTTTCAGGTGTATTATACACGAATCTAATATCAAATTTGCAAATAATAATTTTTCAGAAATTTCAGTAATAGCTTACCCATACTTGTCACTGCATAAAGTTATGTGATTGATTTCTCCCTTCTTTGACTCTGAAGCTTTGTTAAATTTTCAGGAGAAATAGTTTCAGGTGTACTGTACACGAATCTAATATCAAATTTGCAAATTATAAATTTTCAGAAATTTCAGTAATAGCAAACCCATACTTGTCACTGCATAAAGTTATGTGTTTGATTTCTCCCTTCTTTGACTCTGAAACTTTGTCAAGTTTTCAGGAGAATTAGTTTCAGGTGTACTGTACACGAATCTAATATCAAATTTGCAAATTATAAATTTTCAGAAATTTCAGTAATAGCAAACCCATACTTGTCACTGCATAAAGTTATGTGTTTGATTTCTCCCTTGTTTGACTCTGAAACTTTGTCAAATTTTCAGGAGAAGTAGTTTCAGGTGTACTGTACACGAATCTAATATCAAATTTGCAAATAATAAAGTTTCAGAAATTTCAGTAATAGCAAACCCATACTTGTCACTGCATAAAGTTATGTGTTTGATTTCTCCCTTCTTTGACTCTGAAACTTTGTCAAATTTTCAGGAGAATTAGTTTCAGGTGTACTGTACACGAATCTAATATCAAATTTGCAAATTATAAATTTTCAGAAATTTCAGTAATAGCAAACCCATACTTGTCACTGCATAAAGTTATGTGTTTGATTTCTCCCTTCTTTGACTCTGAAACTTTGTCAAATTTTCAGGAGAATTAGTTTCAGGTGTACTGTACACGAATCTAATATCAAATTTGCAAATAATAAAGTTTCAGAAATTTCAGTAATAGCAAACCCATACTTGTCACTGCATAAAGTTATGTGTTTGATTTCTCCCTTCTTTGACTCTGAAACTTTGTCAAATTTTCAGGAGAATTAGTTTCAGATGTACTGTACACGAATCTAATATCAAATTTGCAAATAATAAAGTTTCAGAAATTTCAGTAATAGCAAACCCATACTTGTCACTGCATAAAGTTATGTGTTTGATTTCTCCCTTCTTTGACTCTGAAACTTTGTCAAATTTTCAGGAGAATTAGTTTCAGGTGTACTGTACACGAATCTAATATCAAATTTGCAAATAATAAAGTTTCAGAAATTTCAGTAATAGCAAACCCATACTTGTCACTGCATAAAGTTATGTGTTTGATTTCTCCCTTCTTTGACTCTGAAACTTTGTCAAATTTTCAGGAGAATTATTTTCAGGTGTACTGTACACGAATCTAATATCAAATTTGCAAATAATAAAGTTTCAGAAATTTCAGTAATAGCAAACCCATACTTGTCACTGCATAAAGTTATGTGTTTGATTTCTCCCTTCTTTGACTCTGAAACTTTGTCAAATTTTCAGGAGAATTAGTTTCAGGTGTACTGTACACGAATCTAATATCAAATTTGCAAATAATAAAGTTTCAGAAATTTCAGTAATAGCAAACCCATACTTGTCACTGCATAAAGTTATGTGTTTGATTTCTCCCTTCTTTGACTCTGAAACTTTGTCAAATTTTCAGGAGAATTAGTTTCAGGTGTACTGTACACGAATCTAATATCAAATTTGCAAATAATAAAGTTTCAGAAATTTCAGTAATAGCAAACCCATACTTGTCACTGCATAAAGTTATGTGTTTGATTTCTCCCTTCTTTGACTCTGAAACTTTGTCAAATTTTCAGGAGAATTAGTTTCAGGTGTACTGCACACGAATCTAATATCAAATTTGCATATTATAAATTTTCAGAAATTTCAGTAATAGCAAACCCATACTTGTCACTGCATAAAGTTATGTGTTTGATTTCTCCCTTCTTTGACTCTGAAACTTTGTCAAGTTTTCAGGAGAATTAGTTTCAGGTGTACTGTACACGAATCTAATATCAAATTTGCAGATTATAAATTTTCAGAAATTTCAGTAATAGCTTACCCATACTTGTCACTGCATAAAGCTATCTGTTTGATTTTCACCCTTATTTAATACTGAAACTTTGTCAAATTTTCAGGAGAATTAGTTTCAGGTGTATTATACACGAATCTAATATCAAATTTGCAAATAATAATTTTTCAGAAATTTCAGTAATAACTAACCCATACTTGTCACTGCATAAAGCTATCTGTTTGATTTTCTCCCTTATTTAATCATCAAACTTTGTCAAATTTTCAGGAGAATTAGTTTCAGGTGTATTATACACGAATCTAATATCAAATTTGCAAATAATAATTTTTCAGAAATTTCAGTAATAACTAACCCATACTTGTCACTGCATAAAGCTATCTGTTTGATTTTCACCCTTATTTGATACTGAAACTTTGTCAAATTTTCAGGAGAATTAGTTTCAGGTGTACTGTACACGAATCTAATATCAAATTTGCAAATTATAAATTTTCAGAAATTTCAGTAATAGCAAACCCATACTTGTCACTGCATAAAGTTATGTGTTTGATTTCTCCGTTCTTTGACTCTGAAACTTTGTCAAATTTTCAGGAGAATTAGTTTCAGGTGTACTGCACACGAATCTAATATCAAATTTGCATATTATAAATTTTCAGAAATTTCAGTAATAGCAAACCCATACTTGTCACTGCATAAAGTTATGTGTTTGATTTCTCCCTTCTTTGACTCTGAAACTTTGTCAAGTTTTCAGGAGAATTAGTTTCAGGTGTACTGTACACGAATCTAATATCAAATTTGCAGATTATAAATTTTCAGAAATTTCAGTAATAGCTTACCCATACTTGTCACTGCATAAAGCTATCTGTTTGATTTTCACCCTTATTTAATACTGAAACTTTGTCAAATTTTCAGGAGAATTAGTTTCAGGTGTATTATACACGAATCTAATATCAAATTTGCAAATAATAATTTTTCAGAAATTTCAGTAATAACTAACCCATACTTGTCACTGCATAAAGCTATCTGTTTGATTTTCTCCCTTATTTAATCATCAAACTTTGTCAAATTTTCAGGAGAATTAGTTTCAGGTGTATTATACACGAATCTAATATCAAATTTGCAAATAATAATTTTTCAGAAATTTCAGTAATAACTAACCCATACTTGTCACTGCATAAAGCTATCTGTTTGATTTTCTCCCTTATTTAATCCTCAAACTTTGTCAAATTTTCAGGAGAATTAGTTTCAGGTGTATTATACACGAATCTAATATCAAATTTGCAAATAATAATTTTTCAGAAATTTCAGTAATAACTAACCCATACTTGTCACTGCATAAAGCTATCTGTTTGATTTTCTCCCTTATTTAATCATCAAACTTTGTCAAATTTTCAGGAGAATTAGTTTCAGGTGTATTATACACGAATCTAATATCAAATTTGCAAATAATAATTTTTCAGAAATTTCAGTAATAGCTTACCCATACTTGTCACTGCATAAAGTTATGTGATTGATTTCTCCCTTCTTTGACTCTGAAGCTTTGTTAAATTTTCAGGAGAAATAGTTTCAGGTGTACTGTACACGAATCTAATATCAAATTTGCAAATTATAAATTTTCAGAAATTTCAGTAATAGCAAACCCATACTTGTCACTGCATAAAGTTATGTGTTTGATTTCTCCCTTCTTTGACTCTGAAACTTTGTCAAGTTTTCAGGAGAATTAGTTTCAGGTGTACTGTACACGAATCTAATATCAAATTTGCAAATTATAAATTTTCAGAAATTTCAGTAATAGCAAACCCATACTTGTCACTGCATAAAGTTATGTGTTTGATTTCTCCCTTGTTTGACTCTGAAACTTTGTCAAATTTTCAGGAGAAGTAGTTTCAGGTGTACTGTACACGAATCTAATATCAAATTTGCAAATAATAAAGTTTCAGAAATTTCAGTAATAGCAAACCCATACTTGTCACTGCATAAAGTTATGTGTTTGATTTCTCCCTTCTTTGACTCTGAAACTTTGTCAAATTTTCAGGAGAATTAGTTTCAGGTGTACTGTACACGAATCTAATATCAAATTTGCAAATTATAAATTTTCAGAAATTTCAGTAATAGCAAACCCATACTTGTCACTGCATAAAGTTATGTGTTTGATTTCTCCCTTCTTTGACTCTGAAACTTTGTCAAATTTTCAGGAGAATTAGTTTCAGGTGTACTGTACACGAATCTAATATCAAATTTGCAAATAATAAAGTTTCAGAAATTTCAGTAATAGCAAACCCATACTTGTCACTGCATAAAGTTATGTGTTTGATTTCTCCCTTCTTTGACTCTGAAACTTTGTCAAATTTTCAGGAGAATTAGTTTCAGATGTACTGTACACGAATCTAATATCAAATTTGCAAATAATAAAGTTTCAGAAATTTCAGTAATAGCAAACCCATACTTGTCACTGCATAAAGTTATGTGTTTGATTTCTCCCTTCTTTGACTCTGAAACTTTGTCAAATTTTCAGGAGAATTAGTTTCAGGTGTACTGTACACGAATCTAATATCAAATTTGCAAATAATAAAGTTTCAGAAATTTCAGTAATAGCAAACCCATACTTGTCACTGCATAAAGTTATGTGTTTGATTTCTCCCTTCTTTGACTCTGAAACTTTGTCAAATTTTCAGGAGAATTATTTTCAGGTGTACTGTACACGAATCTAATATCAAATTTGCAAATAATAAAGTTTCAGAAATTTCAGTAATAGCAAACCCATACTTGTCACTGCATAAAGTTATGTGTTTGATTTCTCCCTTCTTTGACTCTGAAACTTTGTCAAATTTTCAGGAGAATTAGTTTCAGGTGTACTGTACACGAATCTAATATCAAATTTGCAAATAATAAAGTTTCAGAAATTTCAGTAATAGCAAACCCATACTTGTCACTGCATAAAGTTATGTGTTTGATTTCTCCCTTCTTTGACTCTGAAACTTTGTCAAATTTTCAGGAGAATTAGTTTCAGGTGTACTGTACACGAATCTAATATCAAATTTGCAAATAATAAAGTTTCAGAAATTTCAGTAATAGCAAACCCATACTTGTCACTGCATAAAGTTATGTGTTTGATTTCTCCCTTCTTTGACTCTGAAACTTTGTCAAATTTTCAGGAGAATTAGTTTCAGGTGTACTGTACACGAATCTAATATCAAATTTGCAAATAATAAAGTTTCAGAAATTTCAGTAATAGCAAACCCATACTTGTCACTGCATAAAGTTATGTGTTTGATTTCTCCCTTCTTTGACTCTGAAACTTTGTCAAATTTTCAGGAGAATTAGTTTCAGGTGTACTGTACACGAATCTAATATCAAATTTGCAAATAATAAAGTTTCAGAAATTTCAGTAATAGCAAACCCATACTTGTCACTGCATAAAGTTGTGTTTGATTTCTCCCTTCTTTGACTCTGAAACTTTGTCAAATTTTCAGGAGAATTAGTTTCAGGTGTACTGTACACGAATCTAATATCAAATTTGCAAATTATAAATTTTCAGAAATTTCAGTAATAGCAAACCCATACTTGTCACTGCATAAAGTTATGTGTTTGATTTCTCCCTTCTTTGACTCTGAAACTTTGTCAAATTTTCAGGAGAATTAGTTTCAGGTGTACTGTACACGAATCTAATATCAAATTTGCAGATTATAAATTTTCAGAAATTTCAGTAATAGCTTACCCATACTTGTCACTGCATAAAGCTATCTGTTTGATTTTCACCCTTATTTAATACTGAAACTTTGTCAAATTTTCAGGAGAATTAGTTTCAGGTGTATTATACACGAATCTAATATCAAATTTGCAAATAATAATTTTTCAGAAATTTCAGTAATAACTAACCCATACTTGTCACTGCATAAAGCTATCTGTTTGATTTTCTCCCTTATTTAATCATCAAACTTTGTCAAATTTTCAGGAGAATTAGTTTCAGGTGTATTATACACGAATCTAATATCAAATTTGCAAATAATAATTTTTCAGAAATTTCAGTAATAACTAACCCATACTTGTCACTGCATAAAGCTATCTGTTTGATTTTCTCCCTTATTTAATCCTCAAACTTTGTCAAATTTTCAGGAGAATTAGTTTCAGGTGTATTATACACGAATCTAATATCAAATTTGCAAATAATAATTTTTCAGAAATTTCAGTAATAACTAACCCATACTTGTCACTGCATAAAGCTATCTGTTTGATTTTCTCCCTTATTTAATCATCAAACTTTGTCAAATTTTCAGGAGAATTAGTTTCAGGTGTATTATACACGAATCTAATATCAAATTTGCAAATAATAATTTTTCAGAAATTTCAGTAATAGCTTACCCATACTTGTCACTGCATAAAGTTATGTGATTGATTTCTCCCTTCTTTGACTCTGAAGCTTTGTTAAATTTTCAGGAGAAATAGTTTCAGGTGTACTGTACACGAATCTAATATCAAATTTGCAAATTATAAATTTTCAGAAATTTCAGTAATAGCAAACCCATACTTGTCACTGCATAAAGTTATGTGTTTGATTTCTCCCTTCTTTGACTCTGAAACTTTGTCAAGTTTTCAGGAGAATTAGTTTCAGGTGTACTGTACACGAATCTAATATCAAATTTGCAAATTATAAATTTTCAGAAATTTCAGTAATAGCAAACCCATACTTGTCACTGCATAAAGTTATGTGTTTGATTTCTCCCTTGTTTGACTCTGAAACTTTGTCAAATTTTCAGGAGAAGTAGTTTCAGGTGTACTGTACACGAATCTAATATCAAATTTGCAAATAATAAAGTTTCAGAAATTTCAGTAATAGCAAACCCATACTTGTCACTGCATAAAGTTATGTGTTTGATTTCTCCCTTCTTTGACTCTGAAACTTTGTCAAATTTTCAGGAGAATTAGTTTCAGGTGTACTGTACACGAATCTAATATCAAATTTGCAAATTATAAATTTTCAGAAATTTCAGTAATAGCAAACCCATACTTGTCACTGCATAAAGTTATGTGTTTGATTTCTCCCTTCTTTGACTCTGAAACTTTGTCAAATTTTCAGGAGAATTAGTTTCAGGTGTACTGTACACGAATCTAATATCAAATTTGCAAATAATAAAGTTTCAGAAATTTCAGTAATAGCAAACCCATACTTGTCACTGCATAAAGTTATGTGTTTGATTTCTCCCTTCTTTGACTCTGAAACTTTGTCAAATTTTCAGGAGAATTAGTTTCAGATGTACTGTACACGAATCTAATATCAAATTTGCAAATAATAAAGTTTCAGAAATTTCAGTAATAGCAAACCCATACTTGTCACTGCATAAAGTTATGTGTTTGATTTCTCCCTTCTTTGACTCTGAAACTTTGTCAAATTTTCAGGAGAATTAGTTTCAGGTGTACTGTACACGAATCTAATATCAAATTTGCAAATAATAAAGTTTCAGAAATTTCAGTAATAGCAAACCCATACTTGTCACTGCATAAAGTTATGTGTTTGATTTCTCCCTTCTTTGACTCTGAAACTTTGTCAAATTTTCAGGAGAATTATTTTCAGGTGTACTGTACACGAATCTAATATCAAATTTGCAAATAATAAAGTTTCAGAAATTTCAGTAATAGCAAACCCATACTTGTCACTGCATAAAGTTATGTGTTTGATTTCTCCCTTCTTTGACTCTGAAACTTTGTCAAATTTTCAGGAGAATTAGTTTCAGGTGTACTGTACACGAATCTAATATCAAATTTGCAAATAATAAAGTTTCAGAAATTTCAGTAATAGCAAACCCATACTTGTCACTGCATAAAGTTATGTGTTTGATTTCTCCCTTCTTTGACTCTGAAACTTTGTCAAATTTTCAGGAGAATTAGTTTCAGGTGTACTGTACACGAATCTAATATCAAATTTGCAAATAATAAAGTTTCAGAAATTTCAGTAATAGCAAACCCATACTTGTCACTGCATAAAGTTATGTGTTTGATTTCTCCCTTCTTTGACTCTGAAACTTTGTCAAATTTTCAGGAGAATTAGTTTCAGGTGTACTGTACACGAATCTAATATCAAATTTGCAAATAATAAAGTTTCAGAAATTTCAGTAATAGCAAACCCATACTTGTCACTGCATAAAGTTATGTGTTTGATTTCTCCCTTCTTTGACTCTGAAACTTTGTCAAATTTTCAGGAGAATTAGTTTCAGGTGTACTGTACACGAATCTAATATCAAATTTGCAAATAATAAAGTTTCAGAAATTTCAGTAATAGCAAACCCATACTTGTCACTGCATAAAGTTGTGTTTGATTTCTCCCTTCTTTGACTCTGAAACTTTGTCAAATTTTCAGGAGAATTAGTTTCAGGTGTACTGTACACGAATCTAATATCAAATTTGCAAATTATAAATTTTCAGAAATTTCAGTAATAGCAAACCCATACTTGTCACTGCATAAAGTTATGTGTTTGATTTCTCCCTTCTTTGACTCTGAAACTTTGTCAAATTTTCAGGAGAATTAGTTTCAGGTGTACTGTACACGAATCTAATATCAAATTTGCAAATAATAAAGTTTCAGAAATTTCAGTAATAGCAAACCCATACTTGTCACTGCATAAAGTTATGTGTTTGATTTCTCCCTTCTTTGACTCTGAAACTTTGTCAAATTTTCAGGAGAATTAGTTTCAAGTGTACTGTACACGAATCTAATATCAAATTTGCAAATAATAAAGTTTCAGAAATTTCAGTAATAGCAAACCCATACTTGTCACTGCATAAAGTTATGTGTTTGATTTCTCCCTTCTTTGACTCTGAAACTTTGTCAAATTTTCAGGAGAATTAGTTTCAGGTGTACTGTACACGAATCTAATATCAAATTTGCAAATTATAAATTTTCAGAAATTTCAGTAATAGCAAACCCATACTTGTCACTGCATAAAGTTATGTGTTTGATTTCTCCCTTCTTTGACTCTGAAACTTTGTCAAATTTTCAGGAGAATTAGTTTCAGGTGTACTGTACACGAATCTAATATCAAATTTGCAAATAATAAAGTTTCAGAAATTTCAGTAATAGCAAACCCATACTTGTCACTGCATAAAGTTATGTGTTTGATTTCTCCCTTCTTTGACTCTGAAACTTTGTCAAATTTTCAGGAGAATTAGTTTCAGATGTACTGTACACGAATCTAATATCAAATTTGCAAATAATAAAGTTTCAGAAATTTCAGTAATAGCAAACCCATACTTGTCACTGCATAAAGTTATGTGTTTGATTTCTCCCTTCTTTGACTCTGAAACTTTGTCAAGTTTTCAGGAGAATTAGTTTCAGGTGTACTGTACACGAATCTAATATCAAATTTGCAAATTATAAATTTTCAGAAATTTCAGTAATAGCAAACCCATACTTGTCACTGCATAAAGTTATGTGTTTGATTTCTCCCTTGTTTGACTCTGAAACTTTGTCAAATTTTCAGGAGAAGTAGTTTCAGGTGTACTGTACACGAATCTAATATCAAATTTGCAAATAATAAAGTTTCAGAAATTTCAGTAATAGCAAACCCATACTTGTCACTGCATAAAGTTATGTGTTTGATTTCTCCCTTCTTTGACTCTGAAACTTTGTCAAATTTTCAGGAGAATTAGTTTCAGGTGTACTGTACACGAATCTAATATCAAATTTGCAAATTATAAATTTTCAGAAATTTCAGTAATAGCAAACCCATACTTGTCACTGCATAAAGTTATGTGTTTGATTTCTCCCTTCTTTGACTCTGAAACTTTGTCAAATTTTCAGGAGAATTAGTTTCAGGTGTACTGTACACGAATCTAATATCAAATTTGCAAATAATAAAGTTTCAGAAATTTCAGTAATAGCAAACCCATACTTGTCACTGCATAAAGTTATGTGTTTGATTTCTCCCTTCTTTGACTCTGAAACTTTGTCAAATTTTCAGGAGAATTAGTTTCAGATGTACTGTACACGAATCTAATATCAAATTTGCAAATAATAAAGTTTCAGAAATTTCAGTAATAGCAAACCCATACTTGTCACTGCATAAAGTTATGTGTTTGATTTCTCCCTTCTTTGACTCTGAAACTTTGTCAAATTTTCAGGAGAATTAGTTTCAGGTGTACTGTACACGAATCTAATATCAAATTTGCAAATAATAAAGTTTCAGAAATTTCAGTAATAGCAAACCCATACTTGTCACTGCATAAAGTTATGTGTTTGATTTCTCCCTTCTTTGACTCTGAAACTTTGTCAAATTTTCAGGAGAATTATTTTCAGGTGTACTGTACACGAATCTAATATCAAATTTGCAAATAATAAAGTTTCAGAAATTTCAGTAATAGCAAACCCATACTTGTCACTGCATAAAGTTATGTGTTTGATTTCTCCCTTCTTTGACTCTGAAACTTTGTCAAATTTTCAGGAGAATTAGTTTCAGGTGTACTGTACACGAATCTAATATCAAATTTGCAAATAATAAAGTTTCAGAAATTTCAGTAATAGCAAACCCATACTTGTCACTGCATAAAGTTATGTGTTTGATTTCTCCCTTCTTTGACTCTGAAACTTTGTCAAATTTTCAGGAGAATTAGTTTCAGGTGTACTGTACACGAATCTAATATCAAATTTGCAAATAATAAAGTTTCAGAAATTTCAGTAATAGCAAACCCATACTTGTCACTGCATAAAGTTATGTGTTTGATTTCTCCCTTCTTTGACTCTGAAACTTTGTCAAATTTTCAGGAGAATTATTTTCAGGTGTACTGTACACGAATCTAATATCAAATTTGCAAATAATAAAGTTTCAGAAATTTCAGTAATAGCAAACCCATACTTGTCACTGCATAAAGTTATGTGTTTGATTTCTCCCTTCTTTGACTCTGAAACTTTGTCAAATTTTCAGGAGAATTAGTTTCAGGTGTACTGTACACGAATCTAATATCAAATTTGCAAATAATAAAGTTTCAGAAATTTCAGTAATAGCAAACCCATACTTGTCACTGCATAAAGTTATGTGTTTGATTTCTCCCTTCTTTGACTCTGAAACTTTGTCAAATTTTCAGGAGAATTAGTTTCAGGTGTACTGTACACGAATCTAATATCAAATTTGCAAATAATAAAGTTTCAGAAATTTCAGTAATAGCAAACCCATACTTGTCACTGCATAAAGTTGTGTTTGATTTCTCCCTTCTTTGACTCTGAAACTTTGTCAAATTTTCAGGAGAATTAGTTTCAGGTGTACTGTACACGAATCTAATATCAAATTTGCAAATTATAAATTTTCAGAAATTTCAGTAATAGCAAACCCATACTTGTCACTGCATAAAGTTATGTGTTTGATTTCTCCCTTCTTTGACTCTGAAACTTTGTCAAATTTTCAGGAGAATTAGTTTCAGGTGTACTGTACACGAATCTAATATCAAATTTGCAAATAATAAAGTTTCAGAAATTTCAGTAATAGCAAACCCATACTTGTCACTGCATAAAGTTATGTGTTTGATTTCTCCCTTCTTTGACTCTGAAACTTTGTCAAATTTTCAGGAGAATTAGTTTCAAGTGTACTGTACACGAATCTAATATCAAATTTGCAAATAATAAAGTTTCAGAAATTTCAGTAATAGCAAACCCATACTTGTCACTGCATAAAGTTATGTGTTTGATTTCTCCCTTCTTTGACTCTGAAACTTTGTCAAATTTTCAGGAGAATTAGTTTCAGGTGTACTGTACACGAATCTAATATCAAATTTGCAAATTATAAATTTTCAGAAATTTCAGTAATAGCAAACCCATACTTGTCACTGCATAAAGTTATGTGTTTGATTTCTCCCTTCTTTGACTCTGAAACTTTGTCAAATTTTCAGGAGAATTAGTTTCAGGTGTACTGTACACGAATCTAATATCAAATTTGCAAATAATAAAGTTTCAGAAATTTCAGTAATAGCAAACCCATACTTGTCACTGCATAAAGTTATGTGTTTGATTTCTCCCTTCTTTGACTCTGAAACTTTGTCAAATTTTCAGGAGAATTAGTTTCAGATGTACTGTACACGAATCTAATATCAAATTTGCAAATAATAAAGTTTCAGAAATTTCAGTAATAGCAAACCCATACTTGTCACTGCATAAAGTTATGTGTTTGATTTCTCCCTTCTTTGACTCTGAAACTTTGTCAAATTTTCAGGAGAATTAGTTTCAGGTGTACTGTACACGAATCTAATATCAAATTTGCAAATAATAAAGTTTCAGAAATTTCAGTAATAGCAAACCCATACTTGTCACTGCATAAAGTTATGTGTTTGATTTCTCCCTTCTTTGACTCTGAAACTTTGTCAAATTTTCAGGAGAATTATTTTCAGGTGTACTGTACACGAATCTAATATCAAATTTGCAAATAATAAAGTTTCAGAAATTTCAGTAATAGCAAACCCATACTTGTCACTGCATAAAGTTATGTGTTTGATTTCTCCCTTCTTTGACTCTGAAACTTTGTCAAATTTTCAGGAGAATTAGTTTCAGGTGTACTGTACACGAATCTAATATCAAATTTGCAAATAATAAAGTTTCAGAAATTTCAGTAATAGCAAACCCATACTTGTCACTGCATAAAGTTATGTGTTTGATTTCTCCCTTCTTTGACTCTGAAACTTTGTCAAATTTTCAGGAGAATTAGTTTCAGGTGTACTGTACACGAATCTAATATCAAATTTGCAAATAATAAAGTTTCAGAAATTTCAGTAATAGCAAACCCATACTTGTCACTGCATAAAGTTATGTGTTTGATTTCTCCCTTCTTTGACTCTGAAACTTTGTCAAATTTTCAGGAGAATTAGTTTCAGGTGTACTGTACACGAATCTAATATCAAATTTGCAAATAATAAAGTTTCAGAAATTTCAGTAATAGCAAACCCATACTTGTCACTGCATAAAGTTATGTGTTTGATTTCTCCCTTCTTTGACTCTGAAACTTTGTCAAATTTTCAGGAGAATTAGTTTCAGGTGTACTGTACACGAATCTAATATCAAATTTGCAAATAATAAAGTTTCAGAAATTTCAGTAATAGCAAACCCATACTTGTCACTGCATAAAGTTATGTGTTTGATTTCTCCCTTCTTTGACTCTGAAACTTTGTCAAATTTTCAGGAGAATTAGTTTCAGGTGTACTGTACACGAATCTAATATCAAATTTGCAAATAATAAAGTTTCAGAAATTTCAGTAATAGCAAACCCATACTTGTCACTGCATAAAGTTATGTGTTTGATTTCTCCCTTCTTTGACTCTGAAACTTTGTCAAATTTTCAGGAGAATTAGTTTCAGGTGTACTGTACACGAATCTAATATCAAATTTGCAAATAATAAAGTTTCAGAAATTTCAGTAATAGCAAACCCATACTTGTCACTGCATAAAGTTATGTGTTTGATTTCTCCCTTCTTTGACTCTGAAACTTTGTCAAATTTTCAGGAGAATTAGTTTCAGGTGTACTGTACACGAATCTAATATCAAATTTGCAAATAATAAAGTTTCAGAAATTTCAGTAATAGCAAACCCATACTTGTCACTGCATAAAGTTATGTGTTTGATTTCTCCCTTCTTTGACTCTGAAACTTTGTCAAATTTTCAGGAGAATTAGTTTCAGGTGTACTGTACACGAATCTAATATCAAATTTGCAAATAATAAAGTTTCAGAAATTTCAGTAATAGCAAACCCATACTTGTCACTGCATAAAGTTATGTGTTTGATTTCTCCCTTCTTTGACTCTGAAACTTTGTCAAATTTTCAGGAGAATTAGTTTCAGGTGTACTGTACACGAATCTAATATCAAATTTGCAAATTATAAATTTTCAGAAATTTCAGTAATAGCAAACCCATACTTGTCACTGCATAAAGTTATGTGTTTGATTTCTCCCTTCTTTGACTCTGAAACTTTGTCAAATTTTCAGGAGAATTAGTTTCAGGTGTACTGTACACGAATCTAATATCAAATTTGCAAATAATAAAGTTTCAGAAATTTCAGTAATAGCAAACCCATACTTGTCACTGCATAAAGTTATGTGTTTGATTTCTCCCTTCTTTGACTCTGAAACTTTGTCAAGTTTTCAGGCGAATTAGTTTCAGGTGTACTGTACCTGAATCTAATATCAAATTTGCAAATTATAAATTTTCAGTAATTTCAGAAATAGCTTACCCATACTTGTCACTGCATAAAGCGATCTGTTTGATTTTCACCATTATTTAATACTGAAACTTTGTCAAATTTTCAGGAGAATTAGTTTCAGGTGTACTGTACACTAATCTAATATCAAATTTGCAAATTATAAATTTTCAGAAATTTCAGTAATAGCAAACCCATACTTGTCACTGCATAAAGTTGTGTGTTTGATTTCTCCCTTCTTTGACTCTGAAACTTTGTCAAATTTTCAGGAGAATTAGTTTCAGGTGTACTGTACCTGAATCTAATATCAAATTTGCAAATTATAAATTTTCAGAAATTTCAGTAATGGCTTACCCATACTTGTCACTGCATAAAACTATCTGTTTGATTTTCACCCTTATTTAATACTGAAACTTTGTCAAATTTTCAGGAGAATTAGTTTCAGGTGTACTGTACACGAATCTAATATCAAATTTGCAAATTATAAATTTTCCGAAATTTCAGTAATAGCTTACCCATACTTGTCACTGCATAAAGCTATCTGTTTGATTTTCACCCTTATTTAATACTGAAACTTTGTCAAATTTTCAGGAGAATCAGTTTCAGGTGTACTGTACACGAATCTAATGTCAAATTTGCTAATTATAAATTTTCAGAAATTTCAGTAATAGCAAACCCATACTTGTCACTGCATAAAGTTATGTGTTTGATTTCTCCCTTCTTTGACTCTGAAACTTTGTCAAATTTTCAGGAGAATTAGTTTCAGGTGTACTGTACACGAATCTAATATCAAATTTGCAAATTATAAATTTTCAGAAATTTCAGTAATAGCAAACCCATACTTGTCACTGCATAAAGTTATGTGTTTGATTTCTCCCTTCTTTGACTCTGAAACTTTGTCAAATTTTCAGGAGAATTAGTTTCAGGTGTACTGTACACGAATCTAATATCAAATTTGCAAATAATAAAGTTTCAGAAATTTCAGTAATAGCAAACCCATACTTGTCACTGCATAAAGTTATGTGTTTGATTTCTCCCTTCTTTGACTCTGAAACTTTGTCAAATTTTCAGGAGAATTAGTTTCAGATGTACTGTACACGAATCTAATATCAAATTTGCAAATAATAAAGTTTCAGAAATTTCAGTAATAGCAAACCCATACTTGTCACTGCATAAAGTTATGTGTTTGATTTCTCCCTTCTTTGACTCTGAAACTTTGTCAAATTTTCAGGAGAATTAGTTTCAGGTGTACTGTACACGAATCTAATATCAAATTTGCAAATAATAAAGTTTCAGAAATTTCAGTAATAGCAAACCCATACTTGTCACTGCATAAAGTTATGTGTTTGATTTCTCCCTTCTTTGACTCTGAAACTTTGTCAAATTTTCAGGAGAATTATTTTCAGGTGTACTGTACACGAATCTAATATCAAATTTGCAAATAATAAAGTTTCAGAAATTTCAGTAATAGCAAACCCATACTTGTCACTGCATAAAGTTATGTGTTTGATTTCTCCCTTCTTTGACTCTGAAACTTTGTCAAATTTTCAGGAGAATTAGTTTCAGGTGTACTGTACACGAATCTAATATCAAATTTGCAAATAATAAAGTTTCAGAAATTTCAGTAATAGCAAACCCATACTTGTCACTGCATAAAGTTATGTGTTTGATTTCTCCCTTCTTTGACTCTGAAACTTTGTCAAATTTTCAGGAGAATTAGTTTCAGGTGTACTGTACACGAATCTAATATCAAATTTGCAAATAATAAAGTTTCAGAAATTTCAGTAATAGCAAACCCATACTTGTCACTGCATAAAGTTATGTGTTTGATTTCTCCCTTCTTTGACTCTGAAACTTTGTCAAATTTTCAGGAGAATTAGTTTCAGGTGTACTGTACACGAATCTAATATCAAATTTGCAAATAATAAAGTTTCAGAAATTTCAGTAATAGCAAACCCATACTTGTCACTGCATAAAGTTATGTGTTTGATTTCTCCCTTCTTTGACTCTGAAACTTTGTCAAATTTTCAGGAGAATTAGTTTCAGGTGTACTGTACACGAATCTAATATCAAATTTGCAAATAATAAAGTTTCAGAAATTTCAGTAATAGCAAACCCATACTTGTCACTGCATAAAGTTATGTGTTTGATTTCTCCCTTCTTTGACTCTGAAACTTTGTCAAATTTTCAGGAGAATTAGTTTCAGGTGTACTGTACACGAATCTAATATCAAATTTGCAAATAATAAAGTTTCAGAAATTTCAGTAATAGCAAACCCATACTTGTCACTGCATAAAGTTATGTGTTTGATTTCTCCCTTCTTTGACTCTGAAACTTTGTCAAATTTTCAGGAGAATTAGTTTCAGGTGTACTGTACACGAATCTAATATCAAATTTGCAAATAATAAAGTTTCAGAAATTTCAGTAATAGCAAACCCATACTTGTCACTGCATAAAGTTATGTGTTTGATTTCTCCCTTCTTTGACTCTGAAACTTTGTCAAATTTTCAGGAGAATTAGTTTCAGGTGTACTGTACACGAATCTAATATCAAATTTGCAAATAATAAAGTTTCAGAAATT
The DNA here is from genome assembly GCA_951805005.1 of Othius punctulatus. Classification (NCBI taxonomy): domain Eukaryota; kingdom Metazoa; phylum Arthropoda; class Insecta; order Coleoptera; family Staphylinidae; genus Othius; species Othius punctulatus. The sequence goes on from OX638146.1 coordinate 3,284,080, forward strand.
TCAGTAATAGCAAACCCATACTTGTCACTGCATAAAGTTATGTGTTTGATTTCTCCCTTCTTTGACTCTGAAACTTTGTCAAATTTTCAGGAGAATTAGTTTCAGGTGTACTGTACACGAATCTAATATCAAATTTGCAAATAATAAAGTTTCAGAAATTTCAGTAATAGCAAACCCATACTTGTCACTGCATAAAGTTATGTGTTTGATTTCTCCCTTCTTTGACTCTGAAACTTTGTCAAATTTTCAGGAGAATTAGTTTCAGGTGTACTGTACACGAATCTAATATCAAATTTGCAAATTATAAATTTTCAGAAATTTCAGTAATAGCAAACCCATACTTGTCACTGCATAAAGTTATGTGTTTGATTTCTCCCTTCTTTGACTCTGAAACTTTGTCAAATTTTCAGGAGAATTAGTTTCAGGTGTACTGTACACGAATCTAATATCAAATTTGCAAATAATAAAGTTTCAGAAATTTCAGTAATAGCAAACCCATACTTGTCACTGCATAAAGTTATGTGTTTGATTTCTCCCTTCTTTGACTCTGAAACTTTGTCAAGTTTTCAGGCGAATTAGTTTCAGGTGTACTGTACCTGAATCTAATATCAAATTTGCAAATTATAAATTTTCAGTAATTTCAGAAATAGCTTACCCATACTTGTCACTGCATAAAGCGATCTGTTTGATTTTCACCATTATTTAATACTGAAACTTTGTCAAATTTTCAGGAGAATTAGTTTCAGGTGTACTGTACACTAATCTAATATCAAATTTGCAAATTATAAATTTTCAGAAATTTCAGTAATAGCAAACCCATACTTGTCACTGCATAAAGTTGTGTGTTTGATTTCTCCCTTCTTTGACTCTGAAACTTTGTCAAATTTTCAGGAGAATTAGTTTCAGGTGTACTGTACCTGAATCTAATATCAAATTTGCAAATTATAAATTTTCAGAAATTTCAGTAATGGCTTACCCATACTTGTCACTGCATAAAACTATCTGTTTGATTTTCACCCTTATTTAATACTGAAACTTTGTCAAATTTTCAGGAGAATTAGTTTCAGGTGTACTGTACACGAATCTAATATCAAATTTGCAAATTATAAATTTTCCGAAATTTCAGTAATAGCTTACCCATACTTGTCACTGCATAAAGCTATCTGTTTGATTTTCACCCTTATTTAATACTGAAACTTTGTCAAATTTTCAGGAGAATCAGTTTCAGGTGTACTGTACACGAATCTAATGTCAAATTTGCTAATTATAAATTTTCAGAAATTTCAGTAATAGCAAACCCATACTTGTCACTGCATAAAGTTATGTGTTTGATTTCTCCCTTGTTTGACTCTGAAACTTTGTCAAATTTTCAGGAGAATTAGTTTCAAGTGTACTGTACACGAATCTAATATCAAATTTGCAGATTATAAATTTTCAGAAATTTCAGTAATAGCAAACCCATACTTGTCACTGCATAAAGTTATGTGATTGATTTCTCCCTTCTTTGACTCTGAAGCTTTGTCAAATTTTCAGGAGAAATAGTTTCAGGTGTACTGTACACGAATCTAATATCAAATTTGCAAATTATAAATTTTCAGAAATTTCAGTAATAGCAAACCCATACTTGTCACTGCATAAAGCTATCTGTTTGATTTTCACCCTTATTTAATACTGAAACTTTGTCAAATTTTCAGGAGAATTAGTTTCAGGTGTACTGTACACGAATCTAATATCAAATTTGCATATTATAAATTTTCAGAAATTTCAGTAATAGCAAACCCATACTTGTCACTGCATAAAGTTATGTGTTTGATTTCTCCCTTCTTTGACTCTGAAACTTTGTCAAATTTTCAGGAGAATTAGTTTCAGGTGTACTGCACACGAATCTAATATCAAATTTGCAAATTATAAATTTTCAGAAATTTCAGTAAAAGCTTACCCTACCATACTTGTCACTGCATGAAGCTATCTGTTTGATTTTCACCCTTATTTAATACTGAAACTTTGTAAAATTTTCAGGAGAATTAGTTTCAGGTGTACTGTACACGAATCTAATATCAAATTTGCAAATTATAAATTTTCAGAAATTTCAGTAATAGCTTACCCATACTTGTCACTGCATAAAGCTATCTGTTTGATTTTCACCCTTATTTAATACTGAAACTTTCTCAAATTTTCAGGAGAATTAGTTTCAGGTGTACTGTACACGAATCTAATATCAAATTTGCAAATTATAATTTTTCAGAAATTTCAGTAATAGCAAACCCATACTTGTCACTTCAGAAAGTTATGTGTTTGATTTCTCCCTTCTTTGACTCTGAAACTTTGTCAAATTTTCAGGAGAATTAGTTTCAGGTGTACTGTACACGAATCTAATATCAAATTTGCAAATTATAAATTTTTAGAAATTTCAGTAATAGCTTACCCATACTTGTCACTGCATAAAGCTATCTGTTTGATTTTCACCCTTATTTAATACCGAAACTTTCTCAAATTTTCAGGAGAATTAGTTTCAGGTGTACTGTACACGAATCTAATATCAAATTCGCAAATTATAAATTTTTAGAAATTTCAGTAATAGCTTACCCATACTTGTCACTGCATAAAGCTATCTGTTTGATTTTCACCCTTATTTAATACCGAAACTTTCTCAAATTTTCAGGAGAATTAGTTTCAGGTGTACTGTACACGAATATAATATCAAATTTGCAGAAAATAAATTTTCAGAAATTTCAGTGTTAGCAAACAGCTACTAGTCACTGCATAAAGTTATGTGTTTTAATTTCTCCCTTATTTAGTACTGAAACTTTGTCAAATTTTCAGGAGAGTTAGCTTCAGGTGTACTGTACACGAATATAATATCAAATTTGCAAAAAATAAATTTTCAGAATTTTCATCGTTAGCAAACACATACTAGTCACTGCATAAAGTTATGTGTTTGATTTTCACCCTTATTTAATACTGAAACTTTGTAAAATTTTCAGGAGAATTAGTTTCAGGTGTACTGTACACGAATCTAATATCAAATTTGCAAATTATAAATTTTCAGAAATTTCAGTAATAGCTTACCCATACTTGTCACTGCATAAAGCTATCTGTTTGATTTTCACCCTTATTTAATACTGAAACTTTCTCAAATTTTCAGGAGAATTAGTTTCAGGTGTACTGTACACGAATCTAATATCAAATTTGCAAATTATAATTTTTCAGAAATTTCAGTAATAGCAAACCCATACTTGTCACTTCAGAAAGTTATGTGTTTGATTTCTCCCTTCTTTGACTCTGAAACTTTGTCAAATTTTCAGGAGAATTAGTTTCAGGTGTACTGTACACGAATCTAATATCAAATTTGCAAATTATAAATTTTCAGAAATTTCAGTAATAGCAAACCCATACTTGTCACTGCATAAAGTTATGTGTTTGATTTCTCCCTTCTTTGACTCTGAAACTTTGTCAAATTTTCAGGAGAATTAGTTTCAGGTGTACTGTACACGAATCTAATATCAAATTTGCAAATTATAAATTTTTAGAAATTTCAGTAATAGCTTACCCATACTTGTCACTGCATAAAGCTATCTGTTTGATTTTCACCCTTATTTAATACCGAAACTTTCTCAAATTTTCAGGAGAATTAGTTTCAGGTGTACTGTACACGAATCTAATATCAAATTCGCAAATTATAAATTTTTAGAAATTTCAGTAATAGCTTACCCATACTTGTCACTGCATAAAGCTATCTGTTTGATTTTCACCCTTATTTAATACCGAAACTTTCTCAAATTTTCAGGAGAATTAGTTTCAGGTGTACTGTACACGAATATAATATCAAATTTGCAGAAAATAAATTTTCAGAAATTTCAGTGTTAGCAAACAGCTACTAGTCACTGCATAAAGTTATGTGTTTTAATTTCTCCCTTATTTAGTACTGAAACTTTGTCAAATTTTCAGGAGAGTTAGCTTCAGGTGTACTGTACACGAATATAATATCAAATTTGCAAAAAATAAATTTTCAGAATTTTCATCGTTAGCAAACACATACTAGTCACTGCATAAAGTTATGTGTTTGATTTTCTCCCTTATTTAGTACTGAAACTTTGTCAAATTTTCAGTAGAGTTAGTTTTAGGTGTACTGTACACAAATCTAATATCAAATATGCAAATTATAAATTTTCAGAAATTTCACGAATATCCAACCCATACTTGTCACTGTGTAAAGTTATCTGTTTGATTTTCTCCCTTATTTAACAGTGAAACTTTGTCCAATTTTTAGTAGTGTTAGTTTCAGGTGTACTGTACACGAATCTAATATCAAATTTGCAAATTATAAATTTTCAGAAATTTCAGTAATAGCAAACCCATACTTGTCACTGCATAAAGTTATGTGTTTGATTTCTCCCTTGTTTGACTCTGAAACTTTGTCAAATTTTCAGGAGAAGTAGTTTCAGGTGTACTGTACACGAATCTAATATCAAATTTGCAGATTATAAATTTTCAGAAATTTCAGTAATAGCTTACCCATACTTGTCACTGCATAAAGCTATCTGTTTGATTTTCACCCTTATTTAATACTGAAACTTTGTCAAATTTTCAGGAGAATTAGTTTCAGGTGTACTGTACACGAATCTAATATCAAATTTGCAAATTATAAATTCTCCGAAATTTCAGTAATAGCTTACCCATACTTGTCACTGCATAAAGCTATCTGTTTGATTTTCACCCTTATTTAATACTGAAACTTTGTCAAATTTTCAGGAGAATCAGTTTCAGGTGTACTGTACACGAATCTAATATCAAATTTGCTAATTATAAATTTTCAGAAATTTCAGTAATAGCAAACCCATACTTGTCACTGCATAAAGTTATGTGTTTGATTTCTCCCTTGTTTGACTCTGAAACTTTGTCAAATTTTCAGGAGAAGTAGTTTCAGGTGTACTGTACACGAATCTAATATCAAATTTGCAGATTATAAATTTTCAGAAATTTCAGTAATAGCAAACCCATACTTGTCACTGCATAAAGTTATGTGATTGATTTCTCCCTTCTTTGACTCTGAAGCTTTGTCAAATTTTCAGGAGAAATAGTTTCAGGTGTACTGTACACGAATCTAATATCAAATTTGCAAATTATAAATTTTCAGAAATTTCAGTAATAGCAAACCCATACTTGTCACAACATGAAGTTATGTGTTTGATTTCTCCCTTGTTTGACTCTGAAACTTTGTCAAATTTTCAGGAGCATTAGTTTCAGGTGTACTGTACACGAATCTAATATCAAATTTGCAAATTATAAGTTTTCAGAAATTTCAGTAACAGCAAACTCATACTTGTCACTGCACAAAGTTATGTGTTTGATTTTCTCCCTTATTTGACTCTGAAACTTTTTCAAATTTTTAGGAGAGTTAGTTTAAGGTGTACTGTACACGAATCTAATAAGAAATTTGCAAATAATAAATTTTCAGAAATTTCAGTAATAGCTATGCGTAGCGTTGCGACATTCTACGAATGAGACTGTAATATTGTCTAGCATCTGATGTGATTGTAGACGAAGGCATTAATAATCTCTTAAAATTCTGATATACCCTATGGGCGAATAGTCGTCGAAAAAGTATAGTGCACAACTCGTTTACCGCCTCTTTGTCCTCGTAAGGCATAGGGAAACAAGCGAGAGCTCTTGGCCCTTCCCCAAACTAGAGGTTCTCATCAGTTGTTAAAATTTAGAAGCCCTGCATTGGCGTAAAAACAGGCAACACGCACAACACCAACTCAAGCAGGGAAGTCATCAGACACTTAACTGCTTTTACAAGACTTCAACGCATACTCACATCTATTGCAGTCAGTTTCGTCGAAGCTATCCCAGCAATCGACTCGTCCGTCGCACTTCTTCACCCTCGGCAAACACGAAGTCGAGTTACCGCAATGGAAGTGCGTCTTCAGATTGCAATCTACAAACACACGACAAAATTATAGTCATTTGTAGCTAAAACGTTAGACAAAGTTACGCCAATCGCAAAAAATCTTCAATAAACCGAAGAGCTGAAGAATACTTTCTGTTTGTTAGTTTTTGGGTTGATACACTTGCTTCTGCGATCTCAAAACTTCTAGGATAGGCAATGCAATTAAGTAATAGCCGATACCTTTTCTAATTTTGGGATCTAAACTTTAGAGCCACAATAACATTTTGCAGTTTAGTAAATTACACAGTTAGAGTGACATTTTTATTAACAGTTTAAATGGCGATGTCAAAGACAGAGTGACAGTTCTACTGACTTAACATAATAGTCGTACCGACTGTTAAAATAAAAGTTGTACTGACTGTTAACATAACAGTTGTACTTCTTGTTAAAATAACAGTTGTACTGAATGTTAAAATAACAGTTGTATTGAATGTTAAAATAACAGTTATACTGACTGTTAAAATAACATTTCTTCTGACTTTTAGAATAACAGTTCTAGTGACTGTTAGAATAACAGTTTTAGTGAGAGTTGAATTGACAGATAAAGTGATAGTTGAATTGACAGATAAAGTGACAGTTGAATTGACAGATAAAATCATTTGCATAACCTCAACAAATTCTTAATAACAAAAGCAGAGAATCTCTTCGGTCGTGACACATTAAGACTATTCTCACCGCAGTCTTTCTCGTCGGAGCCATCCTTGCAGTTACGCGATCCGTCGCAGCGCTTCGTTGAGGCTACGCACATGTCACCGCAGCTGAACTGCCCAAGGGGGCACCGCAGGATGCCCCTGTTGTCCGTGCACTCGTAGACTCCGCGCTCCCTGTCCAGCAGCTTGCAGAACTGCGTGTTGAGGGCACAGTGGCCCCCGCAGCCGCTTGGGTCGTGCCTGTCTGCCGCCACAGTGCAGACGGGGGGCCTCAAGGCGTGCACCTTCAGGCACACCTCGTGCTCGCCGGTGCAGTTGCACACGGAGAGTTTCTGCAACACGTCACGCATAAGTTAGGCATTTTTCTGTACGTGTAGGTAAATGGTCGTAGAAAAAGTATAGTGCACTTCCCCCGTATGAATTTGTCGATTCGCTAACCCAGTTGTAAATAGCTGCGTCATACATGACCCTTGAGAAGCGTTTTGTATATTTTTCTGTATGTACAATATGTGAATGGTCGTAGAAAAAGTATAGTGCACTACCCTCGTACGAATTTGGTGATTCGATAATCCAATTATATATAACTGCGTCATACATAACCCTTTAGAAGCGTCTTGTACGTTTTTTCTGTATGGACAATACGTGAAAGGTCGTTGAAAAAGTATAGTGCACTTCCCCCGTATGAATTTGTCGATTCGCTAACCCAATTGTAAATTGCTGCGTCATACATGATCATTGAGAAGCGCTTTGTATATTGTTCTGTATGTACAACATATAAATGGTCGTAGAAAAAGTATAGTGCACTACCCTCGTACGCATTTGGCGATTCGATAATCAAATTATAAATAACTGCGTCATACATAACCCTTTAGAGGCGTCTTGTACACTTTTCTGTATGGATAATACGTGAATGGTCGTTGAAAAAGTATAGTGCACTTCCCTCGTATGAATTCGTCGATTCGATAACCCAATTGTAAATAGTTGCGTCATACATGATCCTTGAGAAGCGCTTTGTATATTGTTCTGTATGTACAATATATAAATGGTCGTAGAAAAAGTATAGTATACAACTCTCTCTTCCCTGATACGAATGTATCGGTCCGATTGCCCCAAATCTAAGCGGCTGCAACGTACCTTGGTGTTGGTTTTGATTCCCTCGTCAACCTGGGTTCCGTTCTGCTCCACAATCTTGTATTTGGCCTTCTCGGAGGCTCTGTGCGTGATGGGGCTCTGGCGAGGCCTAGGCGTGGGAGGCACCCTGTGCCTAGGAACGTCGTTGTCCACGGTTATTGTCGCGTTTGGCACTTCTTGTTCGCTTCTTGTGTTCGTCTCGTTCGCATGGTGCTCCAGAAGCATTGACTCTAAAATTTTCCAACGGTTCAGTTATGAGGGGACGATTAAAGTTACATGACGAAAAGCTGTCAAAAATTTGTCACGTTGGCACGGAGATGTCAAATATCTGTCACGTTGATGTCAAATAACTATCATTTTGACTGCACACTTATCAAAACACATAATTTAGATATAAAACTATAAAAATTGTATAATTTTGGCGTCATCGTTGGTAACGAGCCGTAAAATCATTGTCACGTTGTCACGGAGATGTCAAATATCTGTCACGTTCATAATAAGCTAAGCTGACGTTGAGGGAGGCTACCACACACTCTTCAACAATATCACGCCTTAATGGCGTGACAATTATCGCGACAAATGTTCGGATTTTTGTCCTTGACAAAATTCAACGATCGACACATACTTGAATCCCCATTTTTGGGTCGCGGTATCCACGTGCTCTCGATGAGAGAAGGGGGTGGGGGGAAGTTAGGCCGCCGCGCGACCATGCACGTAAGTGAAAAATAGAACGTTACAACTATGCATATTGATAGTTAAAAAGTATTAGTTCAGTTCTAACCTTAGAATGTCAGTATAATGAGCCATTTTGACATTTAATTTATCAAAATGACATCTTTTTGACATCAACCTATAAAATTGGAAAAATAACGAGCTGTCAAATTATTGTCACGTTGCGACTGAAATGTCAAATAACTATCACGTTGATAATCAATAATAGTCATTAAGAAAAATTTGGAAAGATAACTCATGAATAGATAATAGATATCTGATAGATAGCTAATAGATAACTGATAGATAGCTAATAGATATCTGGTACATCTGATAGATATCTGATAGATAGTCTGGAATATAGATATCGTGCTGAGGATAACTTTTTGAAATGAGTGTTCGTAATATCTGGTGTACTTGCCTATGATGGAGACGTAGACGCCGAACCCCACGGCGAGGAGTATGCAGGAGGAGACGGCCAGGTAGACGGCGATCCTCCAGCGCTCCCTCTTGCCGCCCCCGCCGTCGGTCTCGTTGATCTTGAGCACCCACCGGTGGCCGAAGACGTTGTGCCTGATGATGGCGCCGGCCCCGGGGCCGGAGGGGGCCGGCGCCTCCGCGTCTCGGGCCCTCCTGTGGGGCTCGTAGTAGCGCACCTTGGTGAGGGCCACCCCCGACGAGTCCGGGAACATGACCCCCGGCCGGCGCAATCGCTGAGGACTGCCGCAGCAACCGGCCGATACAAACAACGGGGCCCGAAGGTTAATTGGGGTGCCGGCAGGTGCGCGGCATGGCGTGACAGCCGGCCCCTTGGGCCCAACTGCTGTTACATCGATAATCAATCTCCTCCATAAAATAGGGGGGCCAAAGGGATCGCTTACCAAGGGTTAACTGGACTGGAAGAGCAGCGTCATCTTACGACGAGCAATTGTTGAAACAATTGTCGTCATGGTTACGGAGCGCCTTTTTCACCGTTGCCAAGCAACGCCGCGAAAAGGTGTGTGCAGACATGCAAAAGCGTTCGGTGGTTGTGCAGAGGGCCTCGCACTTTTAGGGGGCTCTCTAAAATTGAATACTACAAGAGTTTGTTGATCGTCGTAAGATTTCGCCGTCACAAGTGAAACCCCAAAAAATTTGTGCAAATTGTTTTTTTTTGTATTTATCACAATATTATATACAAGCACTTACATGTAATAACTAATAATATTATTTATATTATGTATATATTTATAAAATAAGTACTCACCAATAACACTAACATATAGGTGCCGCAATAATAATAATAATAATAATAATGAATAACCGAACAACAGATGAGTGGATTTACAAACGAATAAACCTTTTTTATACACGTAATGCTCAATACAAGGTATTTACAAACTTACAAATTACTCTAAGCCGCGCCCCGGGCCGGCCCCCGGCGCGCTGGGGGCCCCCTTGGGGCGCTCACAAAAATCGTACAGTGTCCTGTGTGTATTAAGTTGATAATCCATAATAATTAGTTATTAGTCGAAAACGGTAGAAAACACCTCTTGATAAAAACACTCACACCACCCAGCACCGCCGTCCGACACACCCCCTCGCACGTGATATGTCTCGCCCCCCACCCACGCCACCTTAAACTTTGAAAACATCTTAATCAGACCGGGCAAGCAAAAGGCGCAGCACAGAAAATTACGTTGGGTTAATAAATCAGACTCTAAAACTTATAAACAGATATTTATAAGGTTACTTGCAAAATAATAAGATTTCGACATTCTCCGCTCATTTGTAGATTATATATCTTCATAAGTTCCATTTGGCGCATGTTTAAACCTATTAGTACTTCAATTGGGCATAAATACGCGATTATTTGAGGTTAGGCGTTTGAATTTCCCGCCGCGCTGACGTCATCGGGAAGCGCATCGCGATTGGTGCTCAAACATCCGAATGACGTAGCAACGATCCTTGATTGGTGGGACGCGCTTCGTCCACCAATCAAAACGGCGTGTCACACCAGCAACCAATAGAAGACCAACTTCTAAGCGCCCACCAATCGCGGCATCGCTCCATGACGCCAACGCGGCGGGAAATTTAAACAGTTAACCCCAAATATTCACTTTTTTATGGTTAGTGCCTAGTAATAATGTATTTTAGAAATTCGTGTATCTAATAATAGCATCAATAATTCTGTAGCAAAATATTTATAGCCCGCACCCCTAAATTATTCAATATTTCCCCCTATATCTCAATTATTACAGCTCTTGGCCCTTCGGAGATCCTATTAACTTTAAAACTCATAATAAGATAGATGTAAAACGATAGATATATGCAACTATCTCAGGTAAACAATTTAGATTCACAAATGTGATATCATAAACTGCAAAGTTATTTGAAATGTACATCTGGGAATTCTGGGAATTATATAACCGGTAATTTATGGATAAAACCTTAAACTTAATAAGATATAATATTAGTATTTTTTTACCACATATTTTATTGTTATACAGGGTGTCTCCTAAGAAACGCCGCTAGCCATAACTTCTTTATTTATTGGCCGATTTAAAAAAAAAACTTAAATGTCTCCACATGTTCTACAAAGGGGCCCCAATTTTGTTTTTTTTTTTGCAAAATCAACTTAAATTTCAACGATAGTCAACTTTTATTTTTCAAATGGTTACATATATTTTCTTATTGTTTTTCTGGTAGAGATTATTTTTCTGAATCCAAAGATGTATAACAAGTTGGCATTGATGGAATATTTGTTATACATATCCTGTATAACCTCATTAATTTTCAACTAGCTTTACTTAACTGCTTTTTCGTTAGCTTCCCTTCGCCGTTTGCTTGCCCGCCATTCGTACCATATACAGGGCGTTTGCTAAAGGTGTTTGTTTCCATCACTGATTCAACCAAACTTACGGAACACCTTTAGCAAACACCCTGTATATACGGTGGCCGTTATTTGATGTTCATTCTCTCGTCGGCGTCCGTTTCGCTTGCCCTTACATTCGCCCCTTCCCCCATCGCGGTAATTCATATATGCACTGTTTATTATCTATCATTTTATTATTGAATATCCCTAAAATTATGTCTAATATCTTCATTAAATATATATATGGCCGGCAATTTTCAATACATTTTCATTTAAATAGGTTCGAACGGTCCGTTCGGATAAAATTTCCATTTTTATACAGAGAGTGTGGCACGGGGGCGGCGCCACGCAAGCGAAAAGCGACGTTTTCCATTTCCACGATGAACTGATCAAGTTTTCAAAGAAAAATGAAACAAAATGCAACTACTTAAAGATTACTAAATTTAAAGATTTAAAACAATTGAATTTGTAGGTTAGACCTGTTTTAACCTAGTTTTTTTACTACAAAAAACAAGGTAACGTCGGTTTAATTCTGGAGACATGTGAATTAAAATTCGCGCACTCCAAAGTTGCCTAGGGGAGCCTCCTGAACTTTAATACAGAATTTCAGGAGACGTTATTTGAAGCCCATTTAATGCCGGACTAAAATAGCGTCTCTCAGACGATGAAAGAAGGAGACGTTTTGTTTTCAAGTTAAACACACCAAAGGGTATAGGAAATGCAATCGCATTTGTATAAGAAACAATTGAATTTTCTAAATTGAAGGTTAAAAAATTGCCATACTGACAGTTTTTGCTTTTGCATGCGATTACTTTTGAAGTTTTAAAGCAACTATATATATATATTTTAAATTAAACGCGCTAATACAGTTTAAGCCAATACCAATAATACCAATTTAAACCAATGCTAAGCCAATACCAATAATACCAATTTAAACCAATGCCAATAATACAATTGCATTCAAGTGAGAAACAATTGAATTTTCTAAATTAAAGGTTAAAAATGTCATACTAACAGTTGTTGATAACGCATTTTAATTCTTCATTAAATGTCCTAAATGCAGGCTAAAAATACGATTAATTTTGAAGTTTTTAATTTAATTTTTTTCAAGTTAAACACACCAAAGGGTATAGGAAATGCAATTGCATTTGTACAAGAAACAATTGAATTTGAAGAAAGTGTTTGACATTTTTTTTTTATTGAATGTACAAATAAAAAAAAGTGACATTGACAGCTGGAGGTTAAGTAATTGTTAATGCTCTAAATTGCAGGTTAAGGCATTTGAATTTTATGTTAGACACACGAAAGTGTATCGGCCAAACAATTGAATGTTGAAAATTGCAGGTTAAAAAAATGTCCTAGTGACAGTTGGAGGTTAGGTAATTGCGACACCTGCTGCTGCCGTGGTGTTCATTTGTTCGTCGCCTTTTGTTTCGCCCGTCGCCCGTTTCGCCTTGATTGCGTGGCGCCCCCTCAGTGCGTATTAAAATTTCCTTATAGGTTTCGAACACGCGGAGCACACGCACGCACACGCACACACAGGCATCATCATCACGCACGCACACGCACACATCAGCCACACTTGCGCTTAATTCTGGCTTAATAATCACAAAAGCGGTATCATCTTGAAACGTCTCACTCACACCTCAGTCGCACTGTTGCGCTCCCTACGCTATGTACAGCCGGGGGGTACAGCCCCCAAGGCCGCCGCGCCGTCCCCACACGGGCCCCCGAAAGAGGTGATCCAAGGGCCTCCCGGGGAAGCCCCCCGACGTCCGCGCCAGCAACCGTGTGTCTTTGTCGGTACGTCTCATTTGTGTCTGTCCGACTGCACCCCCGAATCCGGGGTCCAAGTTTTTGGTGTTTGCATAAGTATTCGTTACATGGAAGTTGGTGTTTTGTTTTTGTGTTCCTCGCAATTAGTAAGACTGAGGATTTCTAGAAATCTAGAAAGATCTGAGAAATTCTTGAAACCTAGTAAGATCTGAGACTTTCTTGAAACCTAGTAAGGTCTGAGACTTTCTTGAAACCTAGTAAGGTCGGCAATATTCTTGACATCTGGTAAAATCTGAGACTTTCTTGAAACCTAGTACTGTCTGAAATATTCTTGAAACGTTGTAAAATCTGAGGTGTTTTTGAAACCTAGCAACTAGTCCACGTGAAGAATTGGGCAAGACATTCAGATGAGTTTGAAGATATCTGTTGGTGTTACACTTGAAAAGCCTACGTTACTTTAAACCGTGTAGGTGCGTTAGCGTTTGCCATGTAGAGCTCACGATTACGGCAAGTGTTATCGTTATTTAGTACTCTGTGGTATAAGGGGTGAAGGTGTTTGAAATCTTTACTTGAAACCGTGTGGGTGCATTAGCGTCTGCCAGGTGTTCATGCTTACAGCCGGAGCTCTCGAGGTTAGGGAGGGACGTACGTTTGAGAGTTCAATTGAGTTTGTTTACAAATTTTAACCCACGCAAACGGGCTATCGAAATCGGCAGGGTTCTACCGGATACGCCAAAGGCGTCCAAATTCTCTTACAAGCTTTGACGAAGTTTGCTTGTTTCAAAAGGGGGTAACTACTGGAGACGCCAGAGAGGTCTGCAACGACAAACTTGAGGTTTGAGATGCCAAAGGGGTCTGACATCCCACACTTGAGGTTCGAGAAGCCAGAGATGTCTGAAACCCCAGACTTGAGGTTGGAGACGCTAAAGGGGTCTGCAACGACAAACTTGAGGTTTGAGATGCCAAAGGGGTCTGAAATCCCACACTTGAGGTTCAAAAAGCCAAAGACGTCTGAAACCCCACACTTAAGGTTGGAGACGCTAAAGGAGTCTGCAACGACAAACTTGAGGTTTGAGATGCCAAAGGGTTTGAAATCCCACACTTGAGGTTCGAGAAGCCAAAGACGTCTGAAACCCCACACTTGAGGTTGGAGACGCTAAAGGGGTCTAAAAGTCTACACTTGAGGTTTGAGACGCCACAGGGATCTGAAACCCCAAACTTTGGATTTGTTTGCAAGTTTTATGAAGATTCTCGAGTTAGGTATCGGAGGTCTTTGGTATTTCCGGTTATAAGGTTGTTTGGTGAGAGGGTCCGCGAGCTGTTGCTGGCGTTGAACGTCTCGTCGGGCTCCTCCGGGACGGCCGCAGGCAATACAATAACAATTGGCACTGTCTCCTCCGACGCGAGATTTGTTGCACGTTTATCACAGTTAAAGAACAAGAGACCGCCCGCGAGTGTGGGGCGCGCGGCAGCGGCCCCGGGCTGGCGCCCCGCGCCCTCCCCGACCTCCAGGTCACCTGGTGTTCCCTCGGGCGACCTTGAAAACACTTTCGGGCAGCAAGCGATTAGAAGGTTTCTCCGCCATCTTTTGTACTGAAAGGAATATCTGCGCGCCCGCGAATCGGAAGAGGAACGTCCCACCGCGTACCTTGAGCATCGTACTACGCTATGGAGCTGCCCGACATCGTCGTGATGCAGGTCTTCTCGCAGGAGTCGGTGTTCTCCGAGCTGGACCTCACCGCCTTCGGGGTGGACGGCAGCTGCTCGCACGTCTCGGTGTTGTTGTTCGTCGACGCCCTCCTGCCCACCTCCCTGGCGGCGGTGCGGACGTCGAACACCGAGCACTCGCTCTCCAGGTCGCTGCCCTCCAGCTGCAACACATTCGACTGCACACAGTTATGCACGTCAATCACAGGCAGGCGGCGAGGTGTGGATGGAAAGTACAGTTTTTTTGGGGGGAGGTGATGAGATGGGGCTGCTGTTGACAGCGCGGAACTCTACTCGTATTCCCACGTTTTACATGAAAACGGCCGAAAAACTCCCCCAATCCCAAAACAGGCTCAACAATTCTACCCCGTATTCCACTACGTTCAATTACAACTTTCACCCTCTTCAAACAACGCGCGCACGCGTCTTCTATCAAAATTGGCGCCCGAGCAGGGACCTCTTCTAGTGGCTCTGCGGGACGCACACGAATACATAACGCTTGTGCTTGTGCCTCTCTCATAAACTGCATGTCTTGCTCTCTGCGTGGGCTTCGCCGGGTAGCCTCAAAACGGCATACCTGGGTATTTGTATACGTTTATATACATAAAGCGACCTCGAGAAAGCGTGTGATTGATCAATGCTTTAATATGTGTTGGTGTTCTCCTACTTACCCTGCGGTTTCGTTAGCCCTTAATTTGGAAATATACCTGGATATTGAAAACGAAACTAATTAATGGCCCCCGTGGCATACCAGATGGTTGAGAGGTTTTGACGTGCCTAAGCCCCGTTCATTTTCCAAATCATTTACGTAAGCAATAGCAGTTATTTAATCTTCATTAAGAACTCTTTATTTAAGAGGATAACCCTTTGAATTGGTGTCTTAAATGTGAACTATTGAATTAATTCTTATTAATCCCACCCGGCTGCTCTTAATTGGGCTGCGATCTAATTGGAATATGAACTATTAATGTTCGCGGATTTAACTTGATTACCAACACCCACGCGACCACTCCAAACTGGGCGGCGACCCAGTAATGTGTAAATTTCCCGCGTCAAGCTTCGCTGCCGAAAGGGCTGCAGGTGTCTCGGGGGCTGACTGCTCACCTGTCTGGTATTGAGGTACAGCTCGCTGGAGTCCGAGCCGCAGCTGGAGCTCTCGCTTATCTCCGTCGTGAACTTCCTCTGGGCGCGGGGGCTGGGGGGAGGGCGCCGCGTGCACACCTGCGCTTGGATGTGCTCGCACACGCGCCTGAAGCGCCTAATATTACCTGAAAACGCAAGAAAAATTAGTAATACCAGACGACTGCAATGTTGATCACAAATTTCTACCCCCTTGACCCACGGGATATTGATATTGGCAGGGATCTCTAGAGGGGTAACTACCGGAAACGCCAAAGGCGTCCAAAGCAGCAAACTCGCCAGATTTGAAGATCTTTACTTTGGCGTCTGAGCAGCGACCTCTACAGGGGTCAACTCTTAGTTGCTCATCTGGGCAATTTGGGGTATTTTATGCACAATATTTTTTTAATAAAAATACTTGTGGCGAAGCTTCATGGGTATTCAGGAGCGCTGCTTGGGTGTCAATTTGTAATTCCAATATTTACTCGTAGAGCTATTTGGTATTGGTATACTCGTATAGGTATAAACTCGTCGGTGATTTAAAATTACTGACTCACCAGATAGCAACGTAAACGTAATGGCAAACAGGTGCTCCTTGGAGTTGTCGCTCGTCTGTTTTGTGATGGTCGATATGTCCACCTGGAAGCGGACATGCCTCTGGAACATGGCCGGCCCGGTGGACCCCCTTTTGTACTCCACGCGAAACGACATCGGGCTGGACACCGAGTGGCTCAGCTCGGCGATCTGAAAACGAAACGGGCTTAGTTTCTCAATGGCTACCTGAAATACTCGATTGGCAATCAGATACAGGCTGAAATACTCGATTGGCAATTGTACGATTCTGAATACTGATACTCGCGGTATACCAGGTGGATTCGTGGTGGTTACTTACGGAAAGAAAGGCGTGTATCAGGTCCGCCTTGACGGTGGCCAGCGGCTTGCCCTTGACCAGTATTGTGAACGTCTCGTCCTTCTCGGTGGTCATCAGGCTGCCGAACCAGGACTTCTTCGTGAGCTCCGGCGAAGACTCCGGCGTGAGGTGAACCTCCTCCGAAGAGGCTGCAAAAGTGTGCATGTGCGACTTGAGTCAGGATCCTGAATTGAGTTTAGAGGGTGATCTAGTGGTCGGAGTACATAGAGTACACTGTACACCCTCCATCGAAAGACTACCCTCTATAGATGACTGTCCTTCATCGAGAGACTACCCTCTATAGATGACTGCCCTTCATCGAGAGACTACCCTCTATAGATGGCTGCCCTCCATCGAGAGACTACCCTCTATAGATGACTGCCCTCCATCGAGAGACTACCCTCTATAGATGACTGCCCTCCTTCGAGGACTACCCTCCAGCGTGTATAAATCTGTCAAGAAATGCCAGGTGGCTGACAAGCGAGAGTACAGCACTTGGAGGGGTCTGCCTAGTGCGACTTACGTGGCGCCCTTACCTTGCAGTTTCCTCCTGTGGAACCTCGGCGAGCCGAGGAAGCTGTTCTTGATGGTGGTAAGCCGCGTCCGCCAGTGGTGTCCCGTCGTGCTCGAGTGCGGCGAGCCGGGCGGCGTCATCGGCGTCAGGATCGTCGGACCTGCAACACCGGGTGGACGGTTTACGGGGCTGCAGGGGGTGGCCTTCGGGGGGCGGATGATGGGGTGGTCACCTGTCACTAAGCTAGTGGTATCGCTTTCGGGCGAGGTAAGGGTGGAGAGGAGGTACGGCCCCGTCGTGCCGCCGCTGCTGTTCGCCCTGTGGTGGGTGGGGGTGGTCGGGGGCGGCGTCACCGTCACGTGCGTGTTGGAGGTCACGTGCGTGGAGCTCCTGTGGGGCGCGTGGTGCGAGGACGACCTCTGGCCCACCGGCGAAGACATCCCTGCTAAGTAGAGGTGAATAATAACCCAGGCTGCTGACGGACACCCGCTAACCTTTTAATGCCCCCCCTAGACTAACGAGATTAGAGGGAAGCCGCGATCTCCGACCCCAAATCACTGACCTTCAATTTCCTACCTAATACGACACGGGAGAGATTTGACGAGACCAAAGTGACGACTGTAAGGATGCCTTATAACATCTGATCGGGTATTAGGGGTTACTTATTGACTATCCTCTAATATCTGAACTCATCTTGCAAAAACAACCATCGTAAGTGTTCCGGGAAAACTACCACCGTAACCCTCGTCATAACTGTTGAGAAAAAGCTACCCCATAAATCCACCCTGTAAAGCAAGACCACGAGACCGTGCCCTAGATGCACCCAGTACTGCACGTGGTATTTGACTGGTGCTAGTCTACAAGCCGAGCTTAGTTTTCTGATTTAATGGGGTTTAACTATTTCGAAACCACCATGATCTTAATTGTTGGCGAACAAAAAAACATCTTCTTACACGGTTGCGAAGTACCTGACGGGTACCTGACGAGTACGTGAGGGGTACGTTTAGCGTCTCCTCTACCCAAACTTATTTCTCTGATTCGTCGAAGAAAGCTTCCAGGGCCGACCCCTAACAACATCTAAAGTGCCTTGTGGTGGAAGGTGCTCGGCATGCATCACACATAAGAGTTTCCGTCTAGTCCCCCTTCGAAATCTACGACGAATTCCCCCCTTTCTCGCGCGAAAGGGGTCACTTACTGTGGGTGTTCGTCGGCGTCGTGCTGTTGAAGTGCACCGGGCTGGAGGCTCCCGACGACGACCTCGTCGGCGAGTGGATGCTCAGGCTGCTGTGGGTGCTGCCCGTCGACGGGCTCCTCCTGGCGTGGTGCCTCCTGTTCGGGGGCCAAAACCAAATCGGAATTACACAACCGCCTCCTAGGCATCGATCCGCGGGCGTTCCTTTCCGCGCGCTTCCGGCCCGCGGACCCGGAAGGAATCCGTGACAAATCGGATTCCGGAGACGGGGGCGGAATTAACCCTCCTCCCCCGCATCCGGGTCACTTGGGACCCGGGGCTTTGCGCGGGGGGCGTAATTAAAATTGCGTCCGATTCCACGAGGATCAAACGTAATTAACACTCGCCGTTTGATTTAACCAGACTAAATTCGCAACGACCATAATCTCTATAAATGTTTATTTTTTAATAAGTTAACAACCGTGAATCTAATAATTACTATCAACTATAATCTCTAAAAACATTTTTTTGAATGAGGTGGCAACCGGGAATATATCTATGTTCTGCTGGTGTTTGCTTTGGAGGACGAACTATGAAGTAACTGTTTTCGTAATGTCTTGGCTGTTGCTCGTCAGCTTCGTTACTTACTTGTAGTGCGATCTCCTGGGGGTCAACGGCGACCCCTCGCTGATCTGTCCGAACTGCAGGCTGCTTTGGCCGTTCACCCTGCAGGTGTCGATCCGCTTTCGCGGCGGATCCGTCGTCTCTGTGCGGATCCTGAGCATGGAGTCCGTGTCGTCCTCGTACGCCGGCCGTCTCCTCTTCCTGTCCAGGAGGAGGAAGTATATCACCTTTTCCGTATTGTGGCTACGAAAAGGAGATAAACATGATAAAGTAATCACGAAAGTGCTTAGTATCGGACCCTGCTCGGGCGCCAATTTTGATTTTGTTATGAAACAGATAGTCAGTTGTAGCTGGCACAGTTCCTCGTCAGGGTGGACTGTTAAATGTTCGTGCGATTCCTCTCCTCCAGATCGCTTTTACTTTTCGTCCAACTCATAGTTATTTTTAGTGCTTACGTTGCGCAGTTATTGTCAAAATTGGCGCCCAAGCAGGGACCAAAAACCGACTGTCCTGGTCGTCTCGTAAGCTTGACGAATATCGGGCTTACCTGGGACTGAGGAGGTGCTGTATGAGCTTCTCGCGCTCCTTGAAGCAGCCCAGGCTGCAGATGGCCTGCAGCACGTCCGGGTCGACGGCCTCTATGGAGGGCAGCACGTGCGTCTGCACGACCTCCATCATGGGCAGCTCCAGCTCGAGCTCCCCTTTGCCACCGGCCGTCACCCACGGATGCTTGTTGATCTCCGCCAGCTGCAATAGTGTTAAATCTCATACCAACAATAACAATAACAGCAGTAATAACAACAATAATAAAAGCAGTAACAACAATAACAATGTCTTCGTAAAACTTAGTAAGTTTTAAGAGTAGGGTAAAGCCTTAAGCCTCGTTTACATTTGGAAAGTTTACTGGTGGAAAGTACTTGCCGCCAGTAAACTAACGATGTGTAAACCAGAAAAACGTCTTAATTTCTTGTTTAGTTTCTTTCTTTCTGGTTTACACATCGTAAGTTTACTGACGGTAAGTACTTTCCGCCTGTAAACTTTCCAGATGTAAACGAGGCTTTACACGCCAATGGTTGTAAGAAAACGTAAAATCTCAGAATAAAAATATCAACAATATCAACAAAAACAAAAATAACAATAACGTCTTCATTAGTAAGTATTAACAATAGGTTAAAACGTTTCACGCCAATGGTTGTAGAAACGCCTAGACTGGTAGTTATGTGTGTGTGTGTTCTATGCATTTTATTTTTTGAATTTTACGGCGATAAGAGGAGCCTCATCTTGCCCAAACTCGACGACAAAGACATCTACCGATGTCTTACCAAAGCTTCTCGCATTGTTGACACACACACTTCTTCACCTTCTGGTCATTGACGACTTCTTAGGGCAAATAAAAGAATGACCTTGAACCTTCTGGTCATTGCTGACACTTCTTCACCTTCTGGTCATTGACGACTTCTTAGGGCAAATAAAAAAATGACCTTGAACCGTCTGGTCATTGCTGACACTTCTTCACCTTCTGGTCATTGACGATACACACTTCTTCAGCTTAAAGTTCATTCACTAGGCTCCTCTTAGCCTAAACTCGACGAGAGAGACATCTACCGATGTCTTACCTCATTGGTGATACACACTTCTTCAACTTCTGGTCATTGACGACTTCTTAGGGCAAATAAAAGAATGACCTTGAACCGTCTGGTCATTGCTGACGCTTCTTCACCTTCTGGTCATTGACGGCTTCTTAGGGCAAATAAAAGAATGACCTTGAACCGTCTGGTCATTGCTGACACTTCTTCACCTTCTGGTCATTGACGATACACACTTCTTCAGCAAAAGAATGAGCTTCAAACTTCTGGTCATTGGTGACACTTCTGCACCTTCTGGTCATTGACGATACACACTTCTTCAGCTTAAAGGAAGTGACTTCCTTGAACCGTCTGGTCATTGCTGACACTTCTTCGCCTTCTGGTCATTGACGACTTCTTACGGAAAATTAAAAAAAATGACCTTGAACCGTCTGGCCATTGCTGACACTTCTTCACCTTCTGGTCATTGACGATAGACACTTCTTCAGCAATAGAATGAGCTTCAAAGTTCTGTTCATTGGTGACACTTCTGCACCTTCTGGACATTGACGATACCCCCTTCTTCAGCTTAAAGTTCATTCACCCCAAACTTCTTCACCTTCTGGTCATTGTCGACACACTTCTTCAGCTATGGTTTTCTACGTTCATGGTCGCTCCCGATGAACATGCCATCGAAGGGTCACGTCAGCCCGCAAGCAATACTACTAAACTCAGAATAACAACAGCAAGAAGAAGAAGAACAACAATAACGTCTACGTTGGTAACTTTTGACAATAGGTTGAAACTAGATTGCTGACCACAGCTCTCACATGTTCTTTAAGCAATTGCCCTTATATTTTTACTCTACTCGCGATTGTCTTAACCGTCAGGTAACTATTCGCAACTTTACCCCCGGCAGTGTTTTGTGTGCTCGGTGCTCACCGTTAGCCTCTTCTCGGGGTTGACCTCGATCATGCCCCTCAGCAGGCTCTGGCAGTCCGGCGGCACGAAGTGCGGGATGTGGAAGACGCCCCTTTTCACCTTCTCCAGTAGCTGGCGGAGGTTGTCGTCGTCGAAGGGCAGCGCGCCCACCAGCAGGGCGTAGAGGATTACGCCGCAGGACCACACGTCCGCCCTCCTGCCATCGTACTTCTCTCCCTGCGTAAAGAGAACAATAGTTATCGACAACTGGTAGATTATGATCAAATGTTCAACAATTGTTTTTGACATCTTGTTAAAACGAACTTCGTCGCTCATATGATCACTAATCGTCAAATGTTTTACAAACAATTGGCACTACTCGTACTTCTCGCTATACGAAAAACAATTGTTATTAACAACTGCTAGATGATTCAAGGCCGCTGATCTCTCAAAGAGCTGCACAACGTTTGTTGCGTCTACGTAGGCAGCTTTTTGAGGTATCAATTGTTATACATTTATTTGACAATTGATCAAGTGATCAATTGTTTGGAAAACATCAGAGAGTTAGTGATCACATGAGGGAAGTAGGGCCATGAGGACCGGGGACTCACCCTGATCACCTCCGGACAGGCGTAGTGTGGCGACCCGCAGCTCGTCTCCAGCATGGACCCCATGGGCTGCAGCGACGCCATCCCGAAGTCTGCGATCTTGATGTTGTTCTTCTCGTCTAGCAGGAGGTTTTCGGGCTTCAGATCTCTGTGACTGCAAGAGAAACAAAGTTTAGAACCCATGAAATAAGAAAATATTGCAATCAATTCAAATCTTTTGGGACACACTTTTCTTGAAGGTTCTAGTCTGTCTCCAATACTTCATTTGTGATACAATTCCCTTGTTTCGCCAGCGTTACGAGTTTGGGGTATCTTAGATGATAACACTTAAACGAATGTGTCCCAACTGATATACATTTAATAATTGATTAATAATAGTCCTTACTTACAATATATACTTAGGCCAAGTTGTACGATCATGGATCATCCTTGATCATGGTTCAGTTACCTAGGATACAATTGTTAATACAATTGTATCCTTAGAAACTGAACCACGATCAACGATAATCCACGATCGTACAACTGGGCCGTAACCTACGTACAATAATATAGCTTACACCTACTTATTGCACATCAGAATCTACTACGACCTTCTATCCAACCCTGTTTACGTTGCAATTTTCCATTTAACGGCTATAAGCTGCCGAAGGTCTCCGATCCTTTATTAATATTTAATTTGGAAGACAATAACTCTCCCCATTGCTCCTTGCACCGTCCCACGCACAATTAAAGATGCATTTCTCGTGTTTGGCCACGCCATAAATCAATTACCGCCACTTTCGCCGATGAATTTATCGCATTCCCGTCCCGATAATTGATCTGGTCCACGGGCTATAAATATTTATGTGTCCCACGTACGTTTCCCGAATGGCAAGGGGGCGCCCAGATCGCCCCCTTGTGGGGATATTCGAGACACGAGTTGTGCAGTCGATCAGCCCGAATCATGCATTCTCCTCGAGCAGGCGAGGAAGGGAAGTTAACTATCCCCCCAAAACTGCTACCCCCCACAAATATCTCGGCGAAGTTTCGTCGTGCTCCCCCGCCCATGAAACGCCCCGATCCGCTCGGATTGCCGCGTGGAGTTTCCACCGGAAACGGTCTCCTTTGGGGGGCCGAATTGTCGCCAATTACGCCTGCAGTCCGTTTTTTTTATGGCAATTGACTGTCTGATTACGTCAGGTGCACGGATCGTGACATATTAACCCCTCAAATTGGCCTTAGCGATCTACGAAACGGTTCAGTCGTTTACAATTAACTGCTGACTAGCAGACAGGTAGAGTTACCGTGATACCAAAAACAAGAATCTTTAACGACGGCTTACTGACTTATAGATATATATTGTCACCTATTTAGAACTGACTGTTTACTGACTGTAATAAAATCCGCATCAGTGACAGATGAACACAACTCTCCGAATTGAAGGGTTACTGACTGTTAATTCTCTCCCAAGTGACTTTAAGACAAGTCGTTTAAACGTCATCTCTTTCAGTCAGTTGGATAAACGATATACCACTATGTGCCGACTTACGATGGCTTACCATTTACAGACTTTTAGATAAATGTTTACCTATTTAGAACTGACTGTTTACTGACTGTAATAAAATCCGCGTCAGTGAGAGATGAACCCACACTTCTACGAATTCAAGGGTAACTGACTGTTAATTCTCTCCCAAGTGACTTTAAAACAAGTCGTTTAAACATCATCTCTTTCAGTCAGTTGGATAAACGATATACCACTATGTGCCGACTTACGATGGCTTACTATTTACAGACTTTTAGATAAATAATATCACCTATTTAGAACTGACTGTTTACTGACTGTAATAAAATCCGCGTCAGTGACAGATGAACACAGCTCCGAATTGAAGGGTAACTGACTGTTAATTCTCTCCTAAGTGACTTTAAGAGAAGTCGTTTAAACGGTATCTCTTAAAGTCAGTTCGGTAAACGATATACTACTATGTAACGACTTACGGTGGCTTACTAGTTACAGACTTTTAGATGATTGTCACCTATTGATTGTCACAGATAAAAATTGTCACCTATTTAGAACTGACTGTCTACTGACTTTAACATAATCCTCGTCAGTGATAAATGAACACATAACTCTCCGAATTGAATGGTAACTCACTGTTGATTCTCGCCCAAGCGACTTTAGAAGTCGTTTAAACGGAATCTCTTAAAGTCAGTTTGGTAAACGATATACCACCATATAACGACTCATGATGGCTTACTATTTACAGATTTATAGATAAATATTGTCACCTATTTAGAACTGACTGTTTACAGACTTATAGATAAATATTGTCACCTATTTAGAACTGACTGTTTACAGACTTATAGATAAATATTGTCACCTATTTAGAACTGACTGTTTACAGACCTATAGATAAATTTTGTCACCTATTTAGAACTGACTGTCTAGTCCTCGTCAGCGGCAAATGAACACATAACTCTCCGAATTGAAGGGTAACTAACTGTTAATTCTCTCTCAACTGACTTTAGGAGATTTCGTACATACGACTTCTCTTTCAGTCAGTAGGGTAAACGATATACCTCTATGTAATGACTTACGATGGCTTACCATTTACAGACTTATAGATAAATATTGTCACCTATGTAAACTATATACCAACCGTTGAACCGACTTCTCTTCATGTCATAGAGTCAGTAGTCAGGCTTAACAATAAATGTTGTCACAAATTTACAACTAATCGCCTACTGGTATATGAAGAGTAGTCGCTTCAAGGACATAAGACAACTTAATTGACCCTCAACTGACTTTAGGATAAGTCGCGTCAGCGACATAAGAACATGTAACTGGTGTTAATTGACTCTAAAATATATTTAAGAGAGCGTCAGCGCTATATAATCGGCAAAAATCAAAAAGTTTATAAAATTGACGACAACTGGCTATTAATACCCTGTCAACTGACTGTAACAGAAATCATGTGAGCGATATACACGTAACCAGCGGACATTTTTTACATCAACATTTACAAAAGTAATTGCGTTAGCGACACAAGACAAGTGACTGATTATTCAGTATTAACTGACTTGACTGTAAAACAACTAGTGCAAGCGACATACGGACTGACTGTCCAAGGCCAAAAACAATTGCGTCAGCATTCAGTAAGCCCGCTGTGCTTCAGGTTTTCCACTTCTTCTATCCCGATTAATAATCTCCACTTCGCCGCCTCCAAAGTGCCAAACGGCTCCAGGGTATTTGCATCGGCCAGACGCCGCGGCCGGGCGTCTGGCGCTCGATCTCCGAAAAGGCGCTCTTCTGGGGGCTGGGGGGCCGCCGCCCCCCGTTCCGCATCCAAGAATCGATATGCGAAGTGAGAAGCGGCTCGGACACCCCCGGAGGCGATTATTATCGAAACGCACAATGCGCCGCCGGCTCTCTGGGGGTGGCTATTTGTTTGCCTGGGGGCGACGGCAGAAGGGTCGAAACCAACCCCCCGTTGGCAGGGGGGGGGGGATTTAGGGCCGCCCCACGCTGGTTAATCGATGGGCGCAGCTGATGAGTTACGGCCCGTGGCGGTCAGGTGTTGTTACCGTTTCTGTGCTTAATGGGGTGGTTTTGCGCGAGTGCGGCAGCCGAAGAGGAAATCGATGGAAACGCGCTGGCAGCTAATGTAAAGCAAACGAAGTTTTATTGCTCATGGGCATCGACAAGTATGTCAAACAAATGAAGTTTTATTACTCATGCCGTCGGCAAGTATGTCAAACAACGAAAAACGTCCATTGTCAATTACGTCTAAAACAATTGGCAAATGTGGATGGGATCCATAAAAGTGGACAATCCAATAACTGTTCATTTTTCTTTATTAGCTGATGCCCGAATCAGCACAAGTGTTTGCTAGTAGGTTAGCTAGGAGGGTTCTGCAGCATTGGCTCTTATAGGGATTTTTAACTTATAGCTCATTTCCGATTGGTAGGGAATGGGTAGGATATGTGCCCATCGGATTAAGCACATATTATAGGTACATGTTTTCTTCGTTTCATCCACGGTCATCTCATTCCGCTGAACTTGGTCACATCAGTTGTCCTCCTTTTTATCAATAAGTATCCGACTTTTCGCCCCTTCCTTCCCCCTCTCCCCCATTGCAGCCCATTTCCTCCCATTTCCATCACTTCCCCCTCCCACACTTCTTCCGCCCGACCCATTCACTCGACTCCACAATAGATGGCGGTGGCTCCGATCGATCGCCTCCAAACACACACTGGGAGAGACACAATAACCCGTCAATTCCGAGAGTGTGGGTCGCTTCGCCGCTAATTTATGTGCCGCCGCCGCCCCCGACGTCTTTCTGCGGATCCGGCGGGCGTCGCGACGCAGCGCGTCCTTCGCCCGCATTGTGTGCGCGCCCCGGATTGCGGTAATGCGTCGAGTCATCGCGCCCCCGTCGGCCCCGGGGGCTGATTAATGGGGTGCGCGGGAGAGCCCCGGGGGGCGGCCTCGCGGGTGCAATCGATACCCGCTCACGACGCCCGTGGGAAAATAACCGCCGACATAAACGGCGCCCCCGATTAGAGGCGTCCGGAAGAAGGGAGCGGCGTGAGAGAAGGTGAAAGGGACGGCGATTACGGCCGTCCGGAGAGTAAAAGGGAAGGTCAAGGGACACGCGGGAAAGAAGATTAATGGGGGCGACGTAATTGAGTTCGCACTTCTGTTTGCGGTAAAACGCCTTTTATGTTTGTGAACGAGAGTGAACGGCAATGATTCGATAACTATTACACGGCCTGACAACTTTTTTTTATCGGAGCCTACGTCACCTACATCAGAGATTCTTTTCTTTTCACCTTTTACACGAGACGAATAAATTGAGCAAAAACCGAACGACGAAATTGAGGATGGCGTTTGATGTTTGTGCATAACGTACATCATCTACTTCAGAGGTTCCTTTCTTTTCACCTTTTACAGGAGACGAACAAATTCAGGAAAAAACCTAACGGCCAAATTGAGGGTTGGTGTTCGATGTTTGTGTATATTGTACATCATGTACAGTCATGGACTCTAAGAATATCACTGTCGGTAAGAGCTAGCGGTTCGCCATCCTTGTCGCGTGGAGCACGGTAGTGACGAAGCTCCATTCGGAGGAATTCGGCGTTCAGTATTGTCCTGTATATTGAACCGACCGGTCATCTGAATGACCGGCTCTCTAAAATTTACCCGAAGGGGTCCATGACTGCACTACAGAGGTTCTTTTCTTCTCGCCTTTTACATGAGACGAAAATATTCAGGAAAAAACCGACCGACAAAATTGAGGGTGGTGTTTGACGTTTATGTATAACGTTCAAATTGTACTCCACAATCCCTAATTTGTTGGCATTATAAATCGCTGCAGAGGCGGATTAATGCCCACCCTTCTTAGCAAAGTTCCACCCAAAAATATACTGGGCTTATTCAAAGAGACGGGACCACGAGTGACTGTTGAGTCGACAGGGGAAAGCACAAAAGGACTACAGAGCGCTGGAGGCTTAGCGCCCATTCTTTCAGCCGTTCTTAAATCGCTGCCCTTGTCTTCTTAAATCTCTTCCCCATGCACGAATGACCTCGAAATATGTGTCCTCGCGGCTTTCCGCCCCTTTGGTCACTAACTCTTTAGTAATCGCAATAACAATGGATAGAGTGATAATTGCTGCAGCCACGAGTGATACCAAAAACTCCCGTCAGCT
This sequence comes from Othius punctulatus, assembly GCA_951805005.1. Taxonomy (NCBI): domain Eukaryota; kingdom Metazoa; phylum Arthropoda; class Insecta; order Coleoptera; family Staphylinidae; genus Othius; species Othius punctulatus. The sequence continues at coordinate 3,311,979 of OX638146.1, forward strand.
GATCCCCGCAGATTAGCGTCATCTGGGTGTTATTTGTGTGCAGATTAGGATATCGGTCCCTAAATATATTTCTCATGCATGAATGACCTTGAAATTTGTGCCCAATGCCCTCGAAACTTACCAAATGGAATGGCTGTGGCAGAAATCCAGGGCGGAGATTATCTGCCTGAAGAACCTTCGCGCCTCCTTCGGTGTCAGCCTGCCCTTCTTCACTAGGTAGTCGAACAGCTCGCCCCCGGACACATGCTCCAAAACCAGATACCTGTAAGCGTTAATTTCTGGTTCAATTTACGGAGCAAAAATGTAATCAAACTTCTGAATATTCTGAAGCCAATAAGTGGACAGTGCCTTGATCTTCAATTCCGTGAATTGAAAACTGATAAATATAATAATAATAACAATTGTGATCCATTGAATATTTCGCAAAGCCAATAATTGCTCTTTAAGGCGGGACGTGAATGATACAAGTTTTCTTGTGTAACGCGTGGGTGGTGAATTGAAAACTGAATGCTAATAATAATAATGATGTAAGAATTCTGAACATAATAAGGGGACTGTGCCTGTTTAAGGTGAACTTAAACTGAAGAGAATAATAATAACAATAATAATAGGTTGTTATTTCATAAGCTTGCATTATTATGTTAGAAACTGATGGGTTGTTAAAAGTTTCTTGTAGCACAGCCAAGCGTGGAACTTTGCTGTGCCCTCCAATTATACCGGCTAATTTGGCATGAAATCAGATTCGTGTTGAAGTTACGTGCTACTCACAGGTACTTCTTGTTCTCGTAGACGTCTGAGAGGCCGAGGACGTGCGGGTGATCGATCAGCTTCATGATGGCTATTTCCCTTTCGACCTGGCAAAATAGAAAAACTTATTAAACACAAACTTAAAGAAAGAATCACGATTTTTTCACATCCAATATAATCGAAATTTGGAACGGAAGACAAAATCACACATCAAATATAAACGAAAGTTGTATAAAAATGGTTGGTCTATCTACTTATTAAAGTGTAAGGCGTCAAAAAAAATTGATTTATCTAATTATGAGGAGAATATAACTCAACGTAAAACCGTGACGTCATAACAATGCGGTTTCTATAGTTACGCATGTATTAATAACTGACAATGCTGATAATACAACGGTTGTATTTTCAGGATAATACCACGAACAAATGTCGGTCGCTGTCACAATTTTTTGTTAGCAGCGACGATCGTTGCGATGGTGTTATTTATGGGTTGCACCCTCAATCTAGTCGGCCGCTAATAAAAACATAACCTGAAATGTCAGTGTGTTTCAAGTACAAGTAAGATAGTAAAATGTGGTAATAAATGTGGCTTGCTCTTTGAAAGATGAAGTGATCTAAATAAGTATAGGTATTTCAACTGTATATTTAGCATTTTGTTTATTCTGCTTTACTAGATGACTCAATCAATTAATTATATTCAATTCCTAAATATGATTCGTGGTGTTCTCAAAAATCGTTAATGACTTTAAAAATACAACTTATTTCAACCCCAATCTTTGGAAAATGAATATTTAAACTGTATATTTAGCTTCTTGTTTATTCTGCTTTACTAGATGACCCAATCAATTCATTATATTCCCTTCCTAAATATAATTCGCGGTGTCTCAAAAATCGATAATGATTTAAAAAATACAACTTATTTCAACCCCAATCTTTGGAAAATGCAAACTTGGGATTCGTTGTATTTATGAAACCATTATCGATAATGAGGACACCACTTGTTATATTACCCCTGGAAATTAAACAATTTATTGTCATGAGCTATAATATCGTAATCTAAACTGGCCGACTTGTGGCGAAGAAATCTTGGCAAGTCAATATGCTCGGGCCACCCCTAAAATCAATAATTTATAATGGACCCGTAAAAATGTCGGCTCGAATTCCTCGCGACCCCGAAAACCGCAAGCGGCGAATTTTTAATCACCGCTTTCCCAATCTTCATAATTACCTTCATTAGGACGCTTTCGCTCAGCTTTTCCCTATTGATTATCTTAATTGCGACTTTCTTGCCTGTAACGCAGTGCACGCCGAGCTTCACCAGTCCTGCAACAAAAACGGGGTAAGATGATGAGGAGTTATAACTGCTGGGGCATGGCCGCGCTTATGCACATTACAGAGAGTGCCGGGTCATCCCCTAGATCATTTCGTTCGCCGTTGTACTAATACGCCCTCTGGGGCTCCTTAATTACCCGACGGGACGTGGAAATTAAGAACGGGAGGAGAAAAAAACGTACGGGACAATGTTGCTCAGATTTAATGGTACGAGAGGCAATTATGCTTAGATAACAGTAACTTGAAGAACTTACGCGCTACCAGGTCCATATACGTCTGAAATTCCAATGTACCTGTGGATAGTGTACGATGCTTTAAACTCAATCAAATTTCTTTGGAATTTGCACAACCCAAGAAGTCTTATGAAACTTAACTTTAGATCACCAAAATTTAATTTACATTTATATTCTATTTCAACCAAAATTGTCCATGGCTTATGAGGTTGCCGATCATTTTGCAAGCACTACCCTGTCTATCTTACACCCTCGTGAGAGGACCTTATATTGTAATTACATGTCTGCCCTATTTCCGCCTAAATTGCCGTGTAAAATGTTGCCGACAATCTGATCACTCTGCTGGCGAACTTCCATCCTGCGTGAGCTCTTATCTCGCGAAAGGACTTTATCACCTTTTCACCTCGTCTAATTGATAACGAGCACTTCGCATCATCCCCCTTTGTTCCTCGAGGGTTTATTATCTGGCGTTAAATTTCGCTTCGGAATTAATTACTCCCGGGCCGGAAAGTTCCGCCCCATAAGTGCGCGCAAGTTTGGCGGACTGCCGCGTTCGTGGGGCCCGTAAAAAGGGCTTCAAGGGCCGGCGGACGAAAAGTTTTTTACTGAATTCTCCTCTTTTTTCGCCGTTATTAATTGCGCTCGAAATTATTCATAATTACGACGGAAAGTTTTTATCCGACTCGAGCACACCGGCGGCGCTGCACTCCAGTAGCGTAAGTTTTTAATGCCAGCGGGATTTATTACGTCAGCGGGAAAACACCGTTCCAGATGCAAATTGCAACGCATCCGAGTCATTAGTTTGGGTTTACCAGTTTTCTATTCGATAATAAATTCGATTCCTTGATATACAAGGGATACATTGGACCACAAGACCACACTCGACACACCTGCGACATCGTTTTGAATTATTTGTTGTAATTTTTACCTTTCTTTGAAGCAGGGTGGTGAAGAACGCCCAACATATATTACAACATATTACAACATATATTTGTAATGTTGACATTCCTTTCACCAACTCTTTTTAATTTTGCCATCCCTCTGATCAATTGTTCCCAATTTTGCTGAATCTATTTGGTGTGTTATTGTCGTCGGATTATGGCCGTTCAGATCAAATTTCGGGGCATTGATCCCTCCATTGTGGACACGCACATTACACGCTCTATATTTAATCACCCCCGCCCCATAGGCCGGTCCTCTGCAATTTGCGTACGCCGCGGGCTCCATTAGGGGCGGAGGACAATATTGGCGACCCTCGTCCGTGCAGCCGACCCCTATAAAGCCTCAAAAACTCGATTTACTGTGAATTATGTGGGGTGAATTTCGTTGTTTTCGTGTTCGACGTGTTAATCACGGGGAGTTTATTGTGGCAGGCAATTAAGGGTTAAGATGTGCCCTCCGAGTTCCTTGATTGTGGGTCAAACCATGCCGAAATTATAAGACTATTTGTTATCATCCTAAAAATTATTCTTGCCACGCAGAAGCCCTAAATGGGCTTCAGCCTCCTCCACAAAATCGTTTACATGGCTAGTAATAACAATAACAGATAATTGTGGTTATCGCGTTGCTACTCTTCCAATTAGTGTAATGTTATCATTGGTGACCCCAAGGTCCATTTATAATCTTATACTACAATTGAAAACAATGTTTGAAGATCTCACTTGTTCTTAGATAATCAAATGTTTGAAGTTGTTTTGATGTAGAAACTATCTGTTTGTAGATAAACAATTGTTTCTCAAGTTGTTTTGTTGTAGGTTCCATCTGTTTGTAGATAAACAATTGTTTCTCGAGTTCTTTTGTTGTACGTACCATCTTGTAGTTAATCAATTGTTATTCGAGTTTTTTTGTTGGAGATACCATCAATTTATAGACAAACAATTGTTTTGTAGTTATACCGTTTGGTCGTTCCGAATTCACATGAGTTCTACATTTCAACAGATGTGGCTATAGGAATTGGGAAGGTCAATTGGCTAGCCAACGAAAAACAAAACGAGTGAAGGCTTTGGAAGTGCAGACAATAAAGTATTGATTCAGTGAAATTCTCATTAATCATACTTTAGTTTCTCGAGTTCTATTGTTTTGTATATCCTATGTTTATGGGTTTATCCGATTCTTTTGTTTCGCAAATTTCCATCTGTCCTGTAACGACGTGGTAAAGTTGACTTTATCACTCGCATCTTCCAAAGCGCGAAGTTACCAAACTCTTCCTTAGATTAAAGTGTTTTTTAATTAACTTTACGGACGAGGAGTTTCGCGCTCGCTGTCGATTGAAAGCGTCCGGATTATTTCCGCTCCCGCCTTTATTTTTTACTTCCCACGTGCCCCGGTTTATTTATTCATCGGCCGCCCTTAATCCCGAAATCACGTCCGCCTCCCACGGGAGCGCGCGCGCGCACTCTTCGTCCTTCGGGACCTCCACCCCCCTCCACCCAGGCCCACAGGAAACATCAGCAGACGGCGGCAATTTCGCCGCCCCCGCCGTAGATTTCGGCCCGGAGGTGATCACGTTCGCACACGCCATCGATCCGGCTGTTTTCGGTCCTGCGGAACGGAGCGGGAAAAGGCGGAGGGATGTCGACGCAGGGAGCGGAGGTTTGCGAGCCCTTAACGGATTGGAAGGCCTGAAGTTCGGCGTTCTTGTCGCTTGCCCCATTACAAGGGTTTGCTGTGATTCCGTTCCAAAGGTTGATATTCTTGCGACAATTCTTTTTACATGCGGTCTATGTCCCCACAGAATGATTTGAAAATAGGCCGCTTGGTAGAGCACCCAGTTGGGAAAACGTAAAATCGATGATTTTCCGATTAAATCGACTAAAAAAAAAATCCGAAAAATCGCGATTTTTCGACTTGCTCCAAATGACCTTAGAGGCACTTGAGTAAACTAATTGGACCCTCCCGATTCCAATGAGCACACATTCAGCCTCCTAGCCCCAGCGGTTCTCGAGATATGCGCCCTCAAAGTTGGGAACTTAAAAAAAATAGCAAACAAGGGCTGTTAAAATTAAACTTCTAAACGAACGGTCCAATCTCGATGCCGATAGTCTCATTCGATTCAGGGGACTCATACGGTTCATACCAGACCACACTTGATATACTTTGGAAGACGTTTTAATTTTCGAAAATTTCGAAAATGACGCGTTTTTTGCCATCTCGATGAAATTCCATTTCGAGAACGCCTTAACCGATTTGGACGAAATTTGGAGGGGTCATAGAGGGCCCCAATACAAGCACAATGAGCCATAGTGGGCCCATGTGGGCGATCGCATTTGTACAGGGGGGCCTTAAGAAGAGGGAAATATTTAAAGAAAAAACGTACTTTTTTCACGAAAAGCGTAATAACTCGGGGAGTTGTGGGAGTACGAGAATGGACGAGTTCTCAAAATATGCGCCATATAAGGGGCTAAGTCCCCATAGAATGATTTGAAAATGTGCCGCTTGGTAGAGCACCCAGATGGGAAAACGTAAAATCGATGATTTTCCGATCAAATCGACTAAAAAAAAAATCCGAAAAATCGCGATTTTTCGACTTGCTCCAAATGACCTTAGAGGCACTTGAGTGGACTAATTGGACCCTCCCGATTCCAATGAGCACACATTCAGCCTCCTAGCCCCAGCGGTTCTCGAGATATGCGCCCTCAAAGTTGGGAACTTAAAAAAAATAGCAAACAAGGGCTGTTAAAATTAAACTTCTAAACGAACGGTCCAATCTCGATGCCGATAGTCTCATTCGATTCAGGGGACTCATACGGTTCATACCAGACCACACTTGATATACTTTGGAAGACGTTTTAATTTTCGAAAATTTCGAAAATGACGCGTTTTTTGCCATCTCGATGAAATTCCATTTCGAGAACGCCTTAACCGATTTGGACGAAATTTGGAGGAGTCATAGAGGGCCCCAATACAAGCACAATGAGCCATAGTGGGCCCATGTGGGCGATCGCATTTGTACAGGGGGGCCTTAAGAAGAGGGAAATATTTAAAGAAAAAACGTACTTTTTTCACGAAAAGCGTAATAACTCGGGGAGTTGTGGGAGTACGAGAATGGATGAGTTCTCAAAATATGCGCCATATACGGGGCTAAGTCCCCACAGAATGATTTGAAAATGTGCCGCTTGGTAGAGCACCCAGATGGGAAAACGTAAAATCGATGATTTTCCGATCAAATCGACTAAAAAAAAAATCCGAAAAATCGCGATTTTTCGACTTGCTCCAAATGACCTTAGAGGCACGTGAGTAGACTAATTGGACCCTCCCGATTCCAATGAGCACACATTCAGCCTCCTAGCCCCAGCGGTTCTCGAGATATGCGCCCTCAAAGTTGGGAACTTAAAAAAAATAGCAAACAAGGGCTGTTAAAATTAAACTTCTAAACGAACGGTCCAATCTCGATGCCGATAGTCTCATTCGATTCAGGGGACTCATACGGTTCATACCAGACCACACTTGATATACTTTGGAAGACGTTTTAATTTTCGAAATTTTCGAAAATGACGCGTTTTTTGCCATCTCGATGAAATTCCATTTCGAGAACGCCTTAACCGATTTGGACGAAATTTTGAGGGGTCATAGAGGGCCCCAATACAAGCACAATGAGCCATAGTGGGCCCATGTGGGCGATCGCATTTGTACAGGGGGGCCTTAAGAAGAGGGAAATATTTAAAGAAAAAACGTACTTTTTTCACGAAAAGCGTAATAACTCGGGGAGTTGTGGGAGTACGAGAATGGACGAGTTCTCAAAATATGCGCCATATACGGGGCTAAGTCCCCACAGAATGATTTGAAAATGTGCCGCTTGGTAGAGCACCCAGATGGGAAAACGTAAAATCGATGATTTTCCGATCAAATCGACTAAAAAAAAAATCCGAAAAATCGCGATTTTTCGACTTGCTCCAAATGACCTTAGAGGCACGTGAGTAGACTAATTGGACCCTCCCGATTCCAATGAGCACACATTCAGCCTCCTAGCCCCAGCGGTTCTCGAGATATGCGCCCTCAAAGTTGGGAACTTAAAAAAAATAGCAAACAAGGGCTGTTAAAATTAAACTTCTAAACGAACGGTCCAATCTCGATGCCGATAGTCTCATTCGATTCAGGGGACTCATACGGTTCATACCAGACCACACTTGATATACTTTGGAAGACGTTTTAATTTTCGAAATTTTCGAAAATGACGCGTTTTTTGCCATCTCGATGAAATTCCATTTCGAGAACGCCTTAACCGATTTGGACGAAATTTGGAGGGGTCATAGAGGGCCCCAATACAAGCACAATGAGCCATAGTGGGCCCATGTGGGCGATCGCATTTGTACAGGGGGGCCTTAAGAAGAGGGAAATATTTAAAGAAAAAACGTACTTTTTTCACGAGAAGCGTAATAACTCGGGGAGTTGTGGGAGTACGAGAATGGACGAGTTCTCAAAATATGCGCCATATACGGGGCTAAGTCCCCATAGAATGATTTGAAAATGTGCCGCTTGGTAGAGCACCCAGATGGGAAAACGTAAAATCGATGATTTTCCGATCAAATCGACTAAAAAAAAAATCCGAAAAATCGCGATTTTTCGACTTGCTCCAAATGACTTTAGAGGCACTTGAGTGGACTAATTGGACCCTCCCGATTCCAATGAGCACACATTCAGCCTCCTAGCCCCAGCGGTTCTCGAGATATGCGCCCTCAAAGTTGGGAACTTAAAAAAAATAGCAAACAAGGGCTGTTAAAATTAAACTTCTAAACGAACGGTCCAATCTCGATGCCGATAGTCTCATTCGATTCAGGGGACTCATACGGTTCATACCAGACCACACTTGATATACTTTGGAAGACGTTTTAATTTTCGAAAATTTCGAAAATGACGCGTTTTTTGCCATCTCGATGAAATTCCATTTCGAGAACGCCTTAACCGATTTGGACGAAATTTGGAGGGGTCATAGAGGGCCCCAATACAAGCACAATGAGCCATAGTGGGCCCATGTGGGCGATCGCATTTGTACAGGGGGGCCTTAAGAAGAGGGAAATATTTAAAGAAAAAACGTACTTTTTTCACGAGAAGCGTAATAACTCGGGGAGGTGTGGGAGTACGAGAATGGACGAGTTCTCAAAATATGCGCCATATACGGGGCTAAGTCCCCATAGAATGATTTGAAAATGTGCCGCTTGGTAGAGCACCCAGATGGGAAAACGTAAAATCGATGATTTTCGGATCAAATCGACTAAAAAAAAAATCCGAAAAATCGCGATTTTTCGACTTGCTCCAAATGACCTTAGAGGCACGTGAGTAGACTAATTGGACCCTCCCGATTCCAATGAGCACACATTCAGCCTCCTAGCCCCAGCGGTTCTCGAGATATGCGCCCTCAAAGTTGGGAACTTAAAAAAAATAGCAAACAAGGGCTGTTAAAATTAAACTTCTAAACGAACGGTCCAATCTCGATGCCGATAGTCTCATTCGATTCAGGGGACTCATACGGTTCATACCAGACCACACTTGATATACTTTGGAAGACGTTTTAATTTTCGAAATTTTCGAAAATGACGCGTTTTTTGCCATCTCGATGAAATTCCATTTCGAGAACGCCTTAACCGATTTGGACGAAATTTGGAGGGGTCATAGAGGGCCCCAATACAAGCACAATGAGCCATAGTGGCCCCATGTGGGCGATCGCATATGTACAGGGGGGCCTTGAGAAGAGGGAAATATACTTCATAAAAAGGTACTTTTTTCACGAAAAGCGTAATAACTCGGGGAGTTGTGGGAGTACGAGAATGGACGAGTTCTCAAAATATGCGCCATATACGGGGCTAAGTCCCCACAGAATGATTTGAAAATGTGTCGCTTGGTAGAGCACCCAGATGGGAAAACGTAAAATCGATGATTTTTCGACTTGCTCCAAATGACCTTAGAGGCACGTGAGTAGACTAATTGGACCCTCCCGATTCCAATGAGCACACATTCAGCCTCCTAGCCCCAGCGGTTCTCGAGATATGCGCCCTCAAAGTTGGGAACTTAAAAAAAATAGCAAACAAGGGCTGTTAAAATTAAACTTCTAAACGAACGGTCCAATCTCGATGCCGATAGTCTCATTCGATTCAGGGGACTCATACGGTTCATACCAGACCACACTTGATATACTTTGGAAGACGTTTTAATTTTCGAAATTTTCGAAAATGACGCGTTTTTTGCCATCTCGATGAAATTTCATTTCGAGAACGCCTTAACCGATTTGGACGAAATTTGGAGGGGTCATAGAGGGCCCCAATACAAGCACAATGAGCCATAGTGGGCCCATGTGGGCGATCGCATTTGTACAGGGGGGCCTTAAGAAGAGGGAAATATTTAAAGAAAAAACGTACTTTTTTCACGAAAAGCGTAATAACTCGGGGAGTTGTGGGAGTACGAGAATGGACGAGTTCTCAAAATATGCGCCATATACGGGGCTAAGTCCCCACAGAATGATTTGAAAATGTGCCGCTTGGTAGAGCACCCAGATGGGAAAACGTAAAATCGATGATTTTCCGATCAAATCGACTAAAAAAAAAATCCGAAAAATCGCGATTTTTCGACTTGCTCCAAATGACCTTAGAGGCACGTGAGTAGACTAATTGGACCCTCCCGATTCCAATGAGCACACATTCAGCCTCCTAGCCCCAGCGGTTCTCGAGATATGCGCCCTCAAAGTTGGGAACTTAAAAAAAATAGCAAACAAGGGCTGTTAAAATTAAACTTCTAAACGAACGGCCCAATCTCGATGCCGATAGTCTCATTCGATTCAGGGGACTCATACGGTTCATACCAGACCACACTTGATATACTTTGGAAGACGTTTTAATTTTCGAAATTTTCGAAAATGACGCGTTTTTTGCCATCTCGATGAAATTCCATTTCGAGAACGCCTTAACCGATTTGGACGAAATTTGGAGGGGTCATAGAGGGCCCCAATACAAGCACAATGAGCCATAGTGGGCCCATGTGGGCGATCGCATTTGTACAGGGGGGCCTGAGAAGAGGGAAATATTTAAAGAAAAAACGTACTTTTTTCACGAAAAGCGTAATAACTCGGGGAGTTGTGGGAGTACGAGAATGGACGAGTTCTCAAAATATGCGCCATATACGGGGCTAAGTCCCCATAGAATGATTTGAAAATGTGCCGCTTGGTAGAGCACCCAGATGGGAAAACGTAAAATCGATGATTTTCCGATCAAATCGACTAAAAAAAAAAATCCGAAAAATCGCGATTTTTCGACTTACTCCAAATGACCTTAGAGGCACTTGAGTAGACTAATTGGACCCTCCCGATTCCAATGAGCACACATTCAGCCTCCTAGCCCCAGCGGTTCTCGAGATATGCGCCCTCAAAGTTTGGAACTTAAAAAAAATAGCAAACAAGGGCTGTTAAAATTAAACTTCTAAACGAACGGTCCAATCTCGATGCCGATAGTCTCATTCGATTCAGGGGAGTCATACGGTTCATACCAGACCACACTTGATATACTTTGGAAGACGTTTTAATTTTCGAAATTTTCGAAAATGACGCGTTTTTTGCCATCTCGATGAAATTCTCAATGAGCTTAACAGGTTATTTCTGCGAGATCTGTTTACCTGTCTGTCCCTTCCCGAGCGTCTTCTCCAGCCTGTAGGGGCCGACGTACTGGTGCACCTCGGGCGAGGAGTTGGCGCCTTCCTTCTGCATCTCGGCGAATTCTCAGAGGAGGCCGCTTACATGTCAGAAGCTTTTCACCTTCTCGTTCAGGCACCGTTGCACACTGTTGACGAGGAACGCGTACATCTCGCCACCTCCGTACGGAGTCCGTCGACGTCCTCCTCAGCGGGACGAAGACATCCCTGGCGGCTGGGGGAGGATGGGTGGCGGTGCTGGCCTCGGCCGCGGTCAGGGCGTCATCTTCGACGGCGAAGACCTGGAATAAGAGCGGAAGTAGAAGGGTTGGTGTTGGTTAGGTCCCGAGGGGCGGCTGCAAAGTTCCCAGGCTGCCTCCGTGCGTTAAATTAGCGGCGGGGGTGGACGCACAAAGGGGTCGGTGTTCCGGAAGTGCGTCGACTTATGTGTATGCGTGTGTGTATGTGCACGAAAGAGGTGCGAGGAACAACAAGATAAAAGTCGGGGTTTAATTTTTGTTCTTGCAGTGTATCGATTTTAATTTATTTAGGTCAAGTGACTGAATAGCACAACCCTTAAGCCGCCGAAAAATGGGGCAGCTCGTACCATATACAATGCTATTGGCGGAAGGCTTATACCATTCCCTTGAATACTTCCAATACAGAGCAACAATTTGACTCATTGTCACTTTTAACGATGTTGCTTCATATAATGTAAGTAATTAAATAATTGTAGTAGCAAACGTGTCCGATATGATCTGCCGACAAGCAATTCCCCATCCCTCTATTTAATAATTTTCGTGCGCTTCTGATTCTTATTTGTTCATTAAATGACCTATTTCTGCTTCTACTGCCAATCACCGTCGCCCAAGCAGCGATCCACTGCCCTTACATTGTTTTTGCAATTTATTTAAAAGTGTTGCTATCAATTCTTTCCCCCGGTCTCTCTTTGGCCCTTTAGATCTCAAAGTAAGCGCACCAGCAGCCGATACCCTGCATTCAGGGCTTCCGATGAATGCCATTGAGCGCAAAGGATGATTACGATCTGAATTGTTGGGTTCCCGCTGGAAATGTTTTTAATCCACTTTATCGGCGGTTCGCGTGTCCGTAGGTTCGTGTGCATTCGTTCGTCAATGGGCGACAGAAGGGTCGCGTTTTTGAATGACCCTGTAACCTAAATTTACGAGTATCTCGGTGTGTCCATCGTATAACGTGTCATGTGCGGTCTGCCCTGAGCCACGATCAATTTTTATGACGTCTGTGCTGCCAGAATGGGTCACATATTTTAATAGGCCTGTGTGGATGTTATACAATGCTTGCTCGGAAATCTTGAAACAGTTTGCGCACCCGAGAAACAGGAAATTGGGTATTGCCACAGTCTGCAAGAATTCCCACTCGTCAGGGTGAAAGAGGTCCCTTGGTGGGGAGCTCTTGGTAATGATTATTTTGAATTTGAATTTTGACTTTTGAATTGTTTATTAGGTCGAACCCTACATCCACAAGGGTAGAAAGGGTCATTGGCTATATAAATTTGGAGAGGGGTAGTGCAACCCTTATTCTCTGAGCTTTGTGCAATGTATTTCTATAATAATCAATGAAATTACGTTTACCTTTTTTTCCACAACTTTATTTATATATTTGTTATTTATATATTTCAAGCGCTACGCGCTCATCGCCAGTAGCAGTTTGATGTTTTTGTGCATATCATGTTAAAGTAAAGTACGTTTTTTCTACGACAATGCGTAAACTTAGTTTTTACGCACTGTTCTCAGTGCGTAAAGTGACAATATTTAGCACAAATGCGTAAAAAAAATCACCTGTACGTCATTACATCAGCTGTGCGTAAAATAAGTTTTTACACATTTAATTTGCTCACGAATAAAAAACTGTCACTGTTTTTAATAATATCTATAATCACTTTTTCATATAATCTGTCGTAGAAAAACCTTTGTGTGATACATTTTTTGTATCATACAAATTGATATTTAAGTATTTGATTTGTAAAATAGTGCTTTACGAACTTGTATCATACATAACTATTTCGCTATATTCTTCGAACCCCAAGAATTGTTAAAAGACTCACCAAGTAGTTGCGACGTACAGTTTGAGAACCACTAGTTTAATCTAATATGGTAGCCTAAATTTAATCGTTAAAAATCTTTAAAATAAAGATCTTTTTTAGTATTGCAGTATTGCTGTATGTTAATTTTTTTTGTAGTTCTTTTCGAATTTTTCCAAAAAGTTGATCAAACTTTTCTTATTATATAAATTTTTAATGATTACACATGAAACGTATCGCAATACTTTTTTAATATACAGGGTGATTTTGTTTTCAATATACCCACACGGATTTCTCAGTTTTTTTAGATCTTTTCTAAATTTTCTATAAAGTTGGTAATTTTTTTCTTAACATATAATTTTTAAATGATTACAAATAAAGGGTATATTGCAATACTTTCTTAATATACAGGGTGATTTTGTTTTTAATGTACCCACACGGATTTCTTAGTTTTCTTAGATGTTTTCTAAATTTTCCAAAAAGTAGATAACATTTTTCTTAACATATACTTTTTAAATGAGTACAAATAAAAGGTATATTGTAATACTTTTTTAATATACAGGGTGATATTGTTTTCAATGTACCTACACGGATTTCTTAGTTTTCTCGGATCTTTTCTATATTTTCCCAAAAAAGTTGATAAAAGTTTTCTTAACATACAATTTTTAAATGATTATAAATACAGGGTATATTGCAATACCTTTTTAATACACATATTTTTTCAAAAGCATCCACCCCGGATTTCTCAGAAAACTAGGGTTAAATAAAAAAATCCCGTCAATTTTTATTTTGAGGGGGATCTTTTGACGTTTTGAAAAAAAAAATGCACCGCTGTATTATTACTTTCGTAGACAAAAACTTATATTTCCATAAACAGTATTTTGCAAACAAATTTGTGTGAAAATCTGCAGAACGTTAATTTACTTTTCGTTACAACATATTCATGAGGATTTTTATCAATGTCACAAAGTATCGTCTGATCCAAATATTTTGCATAAGATTTTATAATTGTACTGGAAACTTTCACATTTTTTTTTTTTAAATTTCAATATCCATAATTACAAATCAGAATATTCTTATTACTTTCTTATAACTTGTGAATTCATAAATAATGCTATGTAAATATAACTTGAATAAGTTAAAAGTACAGGTACTAGAAACTTTTACAATTTTTTTTTTAAGTTATATAATTACAAAGCAGAATATACGGAATAATATTTTTTTTTTTTGAAATTTCAATATCCATAATTACAAATAAAAATATTTTTATTACTTTCTTATAACTTGTGAATTCATAAATAATGCTATGTAAATATAACTTGAATAAGTTAAAAGTACAGGTACTAGAAACTTTTACAATTTTTTTTTTAAGTTATATAATTACAAATCAGAATATACGGAATAATATTTTTTTTTTTTTGAAATTTCAATATTCATAATTACAAATAAGAATATTCTTATTACTTTCTTATAACTTAGAATTTATAAGTAATGCTATGTATAAATAACTTGAATAAGTTCCATAAAACTTCATTTGTTTATTGTTTAAAGATCATGGAATTCCTTGGAATTTTGTTACCGTTTTGGAATTTGTTTCCAAAAGAGTGCTTTTTATTGTCTGAAAAAAACTGTTTCTGCTGGCAGTACGAAATTATTATGCAACCCAGATGGCACGTGCGCGCACCGCAAGACGTGTTGCATAATTAATTAGCACATGCAACCCGATTAACTTGTCCCTTGTGTGTGTGTATGTATGTTTGTATGCATGGTGATTGGGGGGCAATTTTGAGCGCTTCTAATCGTACTGGTGACAAAAAAATAATTTAGCCGTTTATTGGGCGGACAGGGGAATCCCCCTGGGCGATTACCACCGGGGGGTTTCGATGAATAATTGACGGTAAAATAGTCCGCCGTGCAGGGGGGCGGCTGAAAAATGGGGCGCATATGCGTAAATAATTGATGGTCGCGGGGGCCGTCAGAAACGAAACTGCTCGATAAGAGCGTCGCCGTGGGTGTGTGCGTGCGTATGTGTGTGAGTGTGTGTGTGTGCGAGGGTGGACAACCTTCTGGTGGAGGCATATGTTAAATGCGGAAATTCTCACCAACACACACGCGCACACACACACACACATACACGGGGGCAATGGGCAAACTCACCGCAGGGCTAAGCACTGGCAATGGTCGGTTTTGCGGCGGCGATGGTAATAATGTGTGGGTGTGTGTTTGTGTGTGCGGGCACTTGCGTCCGGGCCCCGGGCCCCCATCAAACACTTACTCCTTCTGGGGGCGGCTGTGTGTGGCTGGCGGCGGCTGTGCGGGGCACTCTGCCTCTCCCTCCGGGGGCTTGTAAAATCCTGCGGGGGCGGCGCGCACTCGCGGGGGGCTCCTGGGGGCGGCGCACGTAAAACACCGCACCGAAAACTGCACTCGCACGGATGTCACCCCCGCAGCTCCGACACACGGACTTTGCCTGTAAGGGTGGCAAAAATCAATATTATGGACGGTACGCCGTCCACCCGAAATGTCCCTAGAAACGCGCACCAGACGCCCGAGGCGGGGGCGTCGCGACGCAGCACACGCGCCGGGAGCTCCTGGAGGTTCTCCGTGTTTGTGTGCCTCCTCGCGGGTGGAAGACGTGGGGCCCTCTCTGTTGACGACGTGGGGGTCGCTCCGGTGCCGTCCACGACGTCGCGTACTCGTGGGGGCGGTCGGTGGGATGCGCGCGTCTCAACAGTGGCCTCCACCAAAACCACCCCGAATGTATCACAAATCTAAAGAAACTTTTTCCACCCAAACGAAACAATCCACAAAATAACACCAAAACACCGCGATGTTCAAGTTCGATTAAAATAATCAATGTATTTGATTACTAGAATAGTTGAGCAATAATAGCATATTGCGTGGTCAGTACAGGAAATTAATATTCCCGACCGACGCGGTATTTAATGCTCGAGGCGTCAGCCGAGCACACCAAGCCGAAGAGGCTGGGAAGGCGCTTCGTGCACCTACCGCACATACTATTTTTTCTCCCATCTGCAAACCTATTTCACGGATATTGTCGCAAAAGTAAAGAAATTTCACAAAATATTCAATACTTTGTCATCGATACCATTTGTGTTTTGCATGCAAACACAAATGTAAACACAGTATTGTCAAAAACAATCATTAAGTTTTCCATCCAGTTTCATAAAAACATAGAAGACGTACATCATTTGCTGTACACCTTCAGAAAAAACGCATTCCCGGCCTAGGTCAGGAATGAAAATAGTGCAGTACAGTGCATTTCGTGCATTACAGTGCATTTCTTCGTTACATCATCACTACCGGAATCGTGCATTTTGTGGCGTATAGACTAGGAAACGACTGTTATACATATATTTAAATGTCAGAGTGACAGTTCTTTAACCTAAACATTGAGTGTCATAGGCACAATTCTTGAACCTAAACATTGAATGTCATGTTTGTCAGTAATTTAATTTAACCTAATATGTGTATGTCATATTGTCATTTTGTCGGTGTAAATCTGAAATGCCAAGCCCCCCCCCAGCCTTGCAGTGTCTGATGAAATTAACGTGAATCTTTAATCAGGGCATTTATGGTTTTTCAATTAAGTCAAGATGATAGTTTTTCAGTGTTGATATTCAATTGTCTGTGAGCACTTCTTTAACCTGAAAGTTTATGTCGTTAACAGTTTCTTAACCTATTATTTGAATGTCATATTGACACATATTGGCAGTTTTCGGTGTAAATAAGATATCACTGATAAAGTATGAGAAAATTTGGGAATATCACATAATTATTATAAATATCTCATGTTTTAGACATTGGATTAGATTCCAATTTTATGTTATACATAATAACATATCCTTCAACTGTTATAGTCAATTATAATATTATTGATACGCTAGTTTTTGATATATTTCAAGAAACGTATGATGAAAATTTGAGATACATAAAATGGCATGATCACAGTAAAAACCAAATATCTCTATAATCACGCATTGAATATTAATGAAATTAAATATTCTAAATACAAGCATATCACTTAGTACCAGTCATAAATTTCAGTAATATCTATACGCCATTTTGTAAGATATCACTGACAAAGTATGACTATAATTTTAAAATATCACAAAATATCAAATTATCGTAAATATTTCAAGTTATAAACATTGAATATGATTCTCATTTTGTGTAATACGTAATAGCATGTCCTTTAATTGTTTTAGTAAATTATAATATTATTGATACGCTAGTTTTTGAGATATCTTCAAAAACGTATGATTGAAATTTGAGGTACATAACTTAAAATCGTCTGATCACAGTAGAACCCAAATATCTCTATAATCACGCATTGAATATTAATGAAATTAAATATTCTAAATAAAAGAATATCACTCAATATCAGTAATAAATTTCAGTAATAGCTATACGCCAGTCTGTAAGATATCACTGACAAAGTATGACTATAATTTTAAAACATCACAAAATATCAAATTATCGTAAATATTTCAAGTTCTAAACATTGAATATGATTCTCATTTTCTGTAACACGTAATAGCATATCCTTCAATTGTTTTACTTAATTATAATATTATTGATACGCTAGTTTTTGAGATATTTTCAAAAACGTATGATTGAAATTTGAGGTACATAACTTAAAATCGTTTGATCACAGTAAAAACCAAATATCTCTATAATCACGCATTGAATATTAATGAAATTAAATATTCTAAATAAAAGCATATCACTTAGTACCAGTCATAAATTTCAGTAATATCTATACGCCATTTTGTAAGATATCACTGACAAAGTATGACTATAATTTTAAAATCACAAAAAATATCAAATTATCGTAAATATTTCAAGTTCTAAACATTGAATATGATTCTCATTTTCTGTAACACGTAATAGCATATCCTTCAATTGTTTTAGTTAATTATAATATTATTGATACGCTAGTTTTTGAGATATTTTCAAAAACGTATGATTGAAATTTGATGTACATAACTTATAATCGTTTGATCACATTAAAAACCCAATATCTCTATAATCACGCATTGAATATTAATGAAATTAAATATTCTAAATAAAAGAATATCACTCAATATCAGTAATAGCTATACGCCAGTTTGTAAGATATCACTGACAAAGTTTGACTATAATTTTAAAATATCACAAAATATCAAATTATCGTAAATATTTCAAGTTCTAAACATTGAATATGATTCTCATTTTCTGTAACACGTAATAGCATATCCTTCAATTGTTTTACTTAATTATAATATTATTGATACGCTAGTTTTTGAGATATTTTCAAAAACGTATGATTGAAATTTGATGTACATAACTTAAAATCGTTTGATCACATTAAAACCCAAATATCTCTATAATCACGCATTGAATATTAATAAAATGAAATATTCTAAATACAAGCATATCACTTAGTACCAGTCATAAATTTCAGTAATATCTATACGCCATTTTGTAAGATATCACTGACAAAGTATGACTATAATTTTAAAATATCACAAAATATCAAATTATCGTAAATATTTCAAGTTATAAACATTGAATATGATTCTCATTTTGTGTAATACGTAATAGCATGTCCTTTAATTGTTTTAGTAAATTATAATATTATTGATACGCTAGTTTTTGAGATATTTTCAAAAAATGTATGTTTGAAATTTGTGGTACATAACTTAAAATCGTTTGATCACATTAAAACCCAAATATCTCTATAATCACGCATTGAATATTAATGAAATTAAATATTCTAAATAAAAACATCACTTAATACCAGTCTTAAATTTCAGTAATATTTATACTCCAGTTTGTAAGATATCACTGATAATGTATGACTATAATTTTAAAATGTCACAAAATATCAAATTATAAGTATTTCAAGTTCTAAACATTAGATATGATTTCCATTTTGTGTAATATGTAATAGCATATCCTTCAATTGTTTAAGTAAATTATTATATTATTAATACGCTAGTTTTTGAGATATTTTCAAAAACGTATGATTGAAATTTGAGGTACATAACTTTAAATCGTTTGATCACAGTAAAAACCAAATATCTCTATAATCACGCATTGAATATTAATGAAATTAAATATCCCAAATAAAAGCATATCACTTAATACCAGTCATAAATTTGAGTAATATCTATACGCCAGTTTATAAGATATCACTGACAAAGTATGACTATAATTTTAAAATATCACAAAATATCAAATTATCGTAAATATTTCAAGTTCTATACATTGAATATGATTCTCATTTTGTGTAATACGTAATAGCATGTCCTTTAATTGTTTTAGTAAATTATAATATTATTGATACGCTAGTATTTGAGATATTTTCAAAAACATATGATTCAAATTTGAGCTAATGAACTTAAAATCGCATGATTACAGTAAAACCCAAATATCTCTATAATCACGCATTGAATATTAATGAAATTAAATATTCTAAATAAAAGAATATCACTCAATATCAGTAATAAATTTCAGTAATAGCTATACGCCAGTTTGTAAGATATTACTAATAATGTATGACTATAATTCTAAAATGTCACAAAATATCATATTATAGATATTTCAAGTTCTAAACATTGGATATGATTCTCATTTTGTGTAATACGTAATAGCATATCCTTCAATTGTTTTAGTAAATTATAATATTATTGATACGCTAGTTTTTGAGATATTTTCAAAAACATATGATTCAAATTTGAGCTAATGAACTTAAAATCGCATGATTACAGTAAAACCCAAATGTCTCTATAATCACGCATTGGATATTAGTGAAATTAAATATTCTAAATAAAAGAATATCACTCAATATCAGTAATAAATTTCAGTAATAGCTATACGCCAGTTTGTAAGATATCACTAATAATGTATGACTATAATTCTAAAATATCACAAATATCATATTATAAATATTTCAAGTTCTAAACATTGGATTTGATTCGCATTTTGTTTAATACGTAATAGCATACCCTTCAATTGTTTTTGTAAATTATAATATTATTGATACGCTAGTTTTTGAGATATTTTCAAAAACGTATGATTGAAATTTGAGGTACATAACTGAAAATCGTTTGATCACAGTAAAAACCAAATATCTCTATAATCACGCATTGAATATTAATGAAATTAAATATTCTAAATAAAAGAATATCACTCAATATCAGTAATAAATTTTAGTAATATCTATACGCCATTTTGTAAGATATCACTGACAAAGTATGACTATAATTTTAAAATATCACAAAATATCAAATTATCGTAAATATTTCAAGTTCTAAACATTGAATATGATTCTCATTTTGTGTAATACGTAATAACATATCCTACAATTGTTTTTGTAAATTATAATATTATTGATACGCTAGTATTTGAGATATTTTCAAAAACATATGATTCAAATTTGAGCTAATGAACTTAAAATCGCATGATTACAGTAAAACCCAAATATCTCTATAATCACGCATTGAATATTAATAAAATTAAATATTCTAAATAATAAAGCATATCACTCAATACCAGTCATAAATTTCAGTAATATCTATACGCCAGTTTGTAAGATATCACTGACAAAGTATGACTATAATTTTAAAATATCACAAAATATCAAATTATCGTAAATATTTCGAGTTCTAAACATTGAATATGATTCTCATTTTGTGTAATACGTAATAGCATGTCCTTTATTGATACGCTAGTTTTTGAGATATTTTCAAAAAACGTATGTTTGAAATTTGTGGTACATAACTTAAAATCGTTTGATCACATTAAAACCCAAATATCTCTATAATCACGCATTGAATATTAATGAAATTAAATATTCTAAATAAAAACATCACTTAATACCAGTCTTAAATTTCAGTAATATTTATACTCCAGTTTGTAAGATATCACTGATAATGTATGACTATAATTTTAAAATGTCACAAAATATCAAATTATAAGTATTTCAAGTTCTAAACATTAGATATGATTTCCATTTTGTGTAATATGTAATAGCATATCCTTCAATCGTTTAAGTAAATTATTATATTATTAATACGCTAGTTTTTGAGATATTTTCAAAAACGTATGATTGAAATTTGAGGTACATAACTTTAAATCGTTTGATCACAGTAAAAACCAAATATCTCTATAATCACGCATTGAATATTAATGAAATTAAATATCCCAAATAAAAGCATATCACTTAATACCAGTCATAAATTTGAGTAATATCTATACGCCAGTTTATAAGATATCACTGACAAAGTATGACTATAATTTTAAAATATCACAAAATATCAAATTATCGTAAATATTTCAAGTTCTATACATTGAATATGATTCTCATTTTGTGTAATACGTAATAGCATGTTCTTTAATTGTTTTAGTAAATTATAATATTATTGATACGCTAGTATTTGAGATATTTTCAAAAACATATGATTCAAATTTGAGCTAATGAACTTAAAATCGCATGATTACAGTAAAACCCAAATATCTCTATAATCACGCATTGAATATTAATGAAATTAAATATTCTCAATAAAAGCATATCACTTAGTACCAGTCATAAATTTCAGTAATATCTATACGCCAGTAAGTAAGATATCACTGACAAAGTATGACTATAATTTTAAAATATGACAAAATATCAAATTGAATATGATTCTCATTTTGTGTAATACGTAATAGCATATCCTTCAATTGTTTAAGTAAATTATTATATTATTAATACGCTAGTTTTTGAGATATTTTCAAAAACGTATGATTGAAATTTGAGGTACATAACTTAAAATCGTCTGATCACAGTAAAAACCAAATATCTCTATAATCACGTATTGAATATTAATGAAATAGAATATTCTAAATAAAAGAATATCACAAAATATCAAATAATCATAAATATCTCAATTTTTAAACATTGGATTTGATTCCAATTTTATGAAATACATAATTACATTTCCTTCAATTGTTTCAGTAAATTATAATATTATGGATGCACTAGTATTTGTGATATCTCTAATAACTTATGATTGAAATCTGAGACATACACGTAAAATATTGGTAAATCAATAAGGAAAATAAACTCATTTAAAATGCAAAAAAATATTTAATAGATGGTACAACATGTGTACAAAAAACCAAATCACAAAATATTCAATAGAGGTACAAAATAATACAAATAACCGGATCAACTTTTTAATCAACACACACATCAGATCTTCAATCCCTTCGCCGCCTTGCACATCCTCGACAGCAGCCCGGACATTTGCAGCAGCGTAGTCAGCCCATCCACAATCCTTTGGTTGGTGACCCCGATCTCCTAAACATTTGAAACAGATAATCAGAAACGCTCACCACTAAATTTATGTTTATGGAAGTTTGAAGTGTACAAATTGGGTTAAAGAAGTGTCCATATAACATTCAAATTTTAGGTTTAAGAACCTAAAATTTATAACCAAAAAGAATCAATATGACATTTATATTTTAGGTTAAATAACTGTCAAGATGACATTCAAATTTTAGGTTAAAGAACTGTCAATAAGACATTTAAAATTTATTTACATTGAAGAACTGTCCTCTTGACACTAGATTCTAAATTAAAGAACTAATAATAATAATACTAACAAAAATAATAATAATAATCCCTACTACTCCCCCATCTATGGTGTAATTGGTTACTGTCATTATTTGGTAGAGTATTCTGACCCAATTATATTTTATGAACTATTACTGTTTAACGGACTGGAAATTTGAAATCTGATTTCACCTTTATAAAAGCCAACTTCAGGGGCTCATCGATGTCCATGTTCTTGCATACACGGAAGATGTTCTTGATTATGTCCTCGGCTGCGTAGCCCAAGCCCCAAAGGTGATCTATTACCTACAAAATCATGATTTGTTATTTACAAATTTATGGGCACTTCTACTATAAAAAGTATATTGACTTTATCAACTTAAAAGTATTACTTTAACGGCCTTTAAGATGTCGCCCTGCGTGCAGCTGTTCAGCATGTCCTTGATGAGCATCGGGTGCGGCTCGTCGCACACCTTGAACACGTTCTCCGCGTTCACGAGGCCGAAGCCGTTGTGCGTCGACTGCAGGTTGTTCAACGCCTGCCTCATGTCGCCCTGGGCAGTGAATGTGATGGCGTCTATTCCGTCCTCCGTATAAGTAACCTGTAACCATGTAACCGGAATTAAAGTACTGAATTCGTGGTGTAGTTAAGAATTAAAATTTGATAACATTTCTGTTGGCTCGTTTAATTGAAAACAGTCTACAAGTTGGCAGTTTAATAGAAAAGTCTTCAAGTTGGCAATCACCTGCTCCGTTTCGCAGATCTTCAATATCCTGGCGACGACCTGTGGGTCGCCGAGCTTTGAATACCTCAGTATGGCGCATCGTGATTGTATCGCTTCAATGACCTTCTCTGAGTAATTGCAGGCCAGCGCAAAGCGTGTGGTCGTGCTGTAGACCTCCATTGTACGCCTCAGCGCCTGTTGTGCGCCTTCCGTCATGCTAAAAACAAAAGACACTGAACAAATCTGAATATTTTGGCCTGGGAAATTAAGTAGATGATGATGCCTTTTAGTTACCTGTCGACTTCATCCAGGATGATGATCTTGTGGCGCCCTGGCGGCAGAGTGACCTTTTGCTGGGCGAAGATCTTGACCTTGTTGCGCACTGTGTCTATGCCCCTGTCATTGGAGGCGTTCAGCTCGAGTACGGCATCCTTGAACGAGGCTCCGAGCAGGATCCTGGCGAGGCAGAGGATGGTCGTTGTTTTGCCGACGCCCGGGGGACCCTGAGAACGGAACAGTCTGTTATATAAATGCAAATGCGTTGCTCGTAGGCAGCAGTCCACGTCTCAAAAATTTTGGTTAGTGGTTCTGGTCCGTATAAATTGCTAGGGACTTACAGCGATGATGATGTTTGGTATGTTGCCTTGCTTTGAAAATATCGACAGCCTCGTGATGGTGTCTTCGTTTCCGACGATCTCCGTAAACGACTGGGGCCTATACTTCTCGATCCTAAAAAATATTCCCAGTAAATCTTTACACTCTGCGCCTCTGCCCTGAGCATGCAGTCTGAAATAGTCGGTTTGTTTTACCATGGCAAATTGCAGGGTTTCTCGGGCTTGGCCCCCTTGTCGGGCCTTGATGTGGATGGCTGTACAGGAACTTCTTCGACCTCCATGGCACTGTTCATGACTACTTTTGGTAGTTTTGGAGCCCCAAAGAATGATGCAGGATCCCTCCAAAAGTTGTGAAATTATTGTAGGTTATAATCCCCCTCCACTTGTCATTTTATTAGACCGACTAAGTGCAAAACTATCAAGAAAATTGTATTCCTTGTAATTTTATATACGGATTCGTTGACTTATTATCATATAATTAAATATTACGATATTTATTATACTTGCCATCTGTGGGTGACTAAAGTATGATTAAAAGTAAGAATATCACATAATTTCAAATTATCATAAAATCTCACGTTTTAAACATTAAACAAAAACTAAATATCTCTAAAATCAATCATTGGATATTTATTAAATGAAATAGTTTAAATAAAACTATATCACCCAATATCAGTAATAAATTTTAGTAATATCTATCCGCCAGTTTGTAAGATGTTACTGGTAAAGTATGAGTAAAATTTAAGAATATCACATAATATCAAATTATCATAAGTATCTCGAGTTTTCAACATTGGATATGATTCCCATTTTATGCAATATATAATTACATATCCTTTAATTACTTCAGTAATTTATGACATTATTGATACGACAGTTTTTGGGATATTTCTAAAAACGTTTGATAGAAATTATAGACTTGATCATAGTAATAAGTAAATATATTTACAGTCACGCATTGGATATTAATGAAATTAAATATGTTAAATAAAGGCATATCACTCAATGTCAGTAATAATTTTTAGTAATATCTATACACCAGTTTGTAAGATATTATTGATAAAGTATGAGCAAAATTTAAGAATATCACATAAATCATAAATATCTCGAGTTTTAAACATTGGATATGATTACCATTTTATGTACTATATAATTACATATCCTTTAATTGTTTTAGTAAATTATAATATTAGTGATGCGCTAGTTTTTGGGATATTTCTAAAAACGATTGATTAAAATTTTTGACTTAAAATAGCATGATCACAGTAATAAGTAAATATATCTACAGTCACAAATTTCATATTTATGAAATTAAATATGTTAAATAAAGGCATGTCACTTAATATCAGTAATAAATTTTAGTAATATCTATACGCCTGTTTGTAATATATCACTTATAAAGTATGAGTAAAGTGTAAGAATATCGCATAATATCAAATTATCATAAATATCTCAAGTTTTAAACATTGGATATGATTCCCATTTTATGTGATACATAATAAGTAATAACATATCCTTCAATTGTTTTAGTAAATTGTATTATTATCGATGCGCTTTTGTGACATATTTAAAAACGTATGAGTTTAATATTACGAATTTTGATGGAAATAAGTACTATAATTGAATTAAATATTTTGTGGACTCGTGTACATTTTTTGTATTATTAAATTATTGAAAATTTGCGAATAGTGTTGAAATTCTGAATTAGTAGACGCTCAGCTTTACATGTTAAATCTCATTTATTTCCATACACGTTATTCCCACAAGTCCGTTATGTTTTCATGAAAATGCCCAATATTTTCTTCACAAAGCCACAGGCCGGTTGTGTTTGCGGGGTAATACTTTCTAATGCGTTATGCAATTTCTCTGGGCGCAAGCAATGCACGAACGAGGAATTACTAATTATTTAATTAATCTTTAATTAACCATCGGCCGCTAATATAAGATTCGAATTTGCGCCCGTCGTATTAATAATTCCCTTAGTATAAATGTACGTTTTTCTACACGTGTTAATTTTGCATCGCCTTAGAACCTGGCATTCACTTTCGAGCAGAGATTGCCGATAAGCGCACAAAGCATTGTTAAAGAATTTTTGCAGCAAAAACATGCCTGCATGCGCCCGGCCACAGACTCAGGTCTGGACACGCTCGAGACCTTGAGTCGTCAGTGAATTGTTCTGCAGCTAACACACCACTGTGCGTTCCAGAAACATCCCCCGAATCCCGCAAAGGGGGCACCCCTGGACTTCAAGGGATGATCATTCGTCATCTGAGGGGGCCCTGTGGTGACCACCAACAAGAACGAGTTCGAAATTCGCCCCGGGGCCTCGTGGATCCCATCCACGCAACTGAAGCCGCCCACGCGAAGGTTCTATTGTCTTCAAAGGGCGATGATTAATCTCCAAAGGTAGAAATTTATTGATTTATCGAAAATCGCACGTTTCTACGCATCGTAAATTTCGAAGCGCAAAAAACGTGCGATTTCGGTTTTCTTCTAGATGTCCCGAATTTCATGTGCAATTCTCATCAAATTAGTTTTATATTAATTAATCATTATTGCATGAAATTCGAAACTACGCATTTACCGATTTAATACCTGCACTTTCCATAGAATTTTTTTTGCGCGCCTCTCCTCGATTTTATTTGCGTTTCTATTTACAGCCCAAATTGAGCTGCGTTTCATAAAATTATAACTTCAACACTTAACAATCATTACATTTTACATACAGTATAACTTATCAGTAACTTGCATAACTACAAGCTTATTTCGAACGCTAATTATCAAACATAATTAATTAAACCCATAATACATACAGCTAATTAACACATTCGTAATTAACAGATACTTATATGAAAATACTTTTGTTACTTCAAATAAAACACTTGCAAATATTTTACTTTATATAAACGATAGAAATTTAATGTTCACTTCGTATGTTCAACAAAATAAGTGTTGCAATCAAAATTATTTTCATTTGTATGTATCTATAATATTTGTATTAATTTCCAGTATTACATATTTTAGAAAAACAAGAACAAGCGATGTGAATTTGTCTACTTGGCGAGTAACACCACCGAGCATCATCTCCGATGGTGGCTAAATCGAACCAACGGACACGTCTCAGTTTTGCAAATCGTCGATGGAATTATAAGGTAGGAATTTTTATATTGAGTTTCTAGTTTTGAATAATGTTAATATTTTAGATATTTTCTGGGTTATAAATAATTTGCTTTATATTGACGTACATTATTCAAAACTATTAATATATCAAACGCTAATTATCAAACATAATTAATTAAACATATAATAAATACAGCATATAAACACATTCTTAATGTACAGATACTTATATGAAAATACTATTATTTCACACAAAACTCTTGCAAATATTTTACATTTACCTTACTTAATAGAGACCATACTAATTTAATTTTCACTTCCAATGTTCAACAAAATAAGTGTTGCAATAAAAATATTTTCATTTCTATCTATTAATAATATTTCTATTAATTTCCATTATTACATATTTTAGAAAAACGAGAACAAGCGATGTGAATTTGTCTACTTGGCGAGGAACACCACCGAGCATCATCTCCGATGGTGGCTTCATCGAACCAACGGATACGTCTCAGTTTTGCAAATCGTCGATGGAATTATAAGGTAGGAATTTTTATATTGAGTTTCTAGTTTTGAATAATGTTAATATCTTAGAAATTTTCTGGGTTATAAATAATTTGTTTTATATTGACCAACATTATTCAAAACTATTAATTAGTTCGTTTATATTTTCTATTTTTAGTTGAGAATTGAGAAAGTTAAGTGTTTGATTTTCTCCCTTATTTAATCCTGAAACTTTGTAAAATTTTCAGGTGAATTAGTTTCAGGTGTACAGTACACGAATCTAATATCAAATTTGCATAATTAAATTTTCAGAAATTTCAGTAATAGCTAATCTATACTTGTCAATTGAGAAAGTTAAGTGTTTGATTTTCTCCCTTATTCAATCCTGAAACTTTGTAAAATTTTCAGGTGAATTAGTTTCAGGTGTACAGTACACGAATCTAATATCAAATTTGCATAATTAAATTTTCAGAAATTTCAGTAATAGCTAATCTATACTTGTCAATTGAGAAAGTTAAGTGTTTGATTTTCTCCCTTATTTAATCCTGAAACTTTGTAAAATTTTCAGGTGAATTAGTTTCAGGTGTACCGTACACGAATCTAATATCAAATTTGAAAATTATAAATTTTCAGAAATTTCAGTAACAGATAATTAATACATGTCAATGCAGAAATTTAAGTTTTGATTTTCTCCCTTATTTATTACTGAAGTTTGTCAAATTTTCAGGAGAATTAGTTTCAGGTGTACTGTACACCAATCTAACATCAAATTTGAAAATTATAAATTTCAGTAACAGATAACTAATACATGTCAATGCTGAAATTTAAGTTTTGATTTTCTCCCTTATTTAACACTGAAAGTTTGTCAAATTTTCAGGAGAATTAGTTTCAGGTGTACTGTACACGAATCTAATATCAAATTTGAAAATTATAAATTTTCAGAAATTTCAGTAACAGATAATTAATACATGTCAATGCAGAAATTTAAGTTTTGATTTTCTCCCTTATTTAACACTGAAAGTTTGTCAAATTTTCAGGAGAATTAGTTTCAGGTGTACTGTACACGAATCTAATATCAAATTTGCATAATTAAATTTTCAGAAATTTCAGTAATAGCTAATCTATACTTGTCAATTGAGAAAGTTAAGTGTTTGATTTTCTCCCTTATTTATTACTGAAACTTTGTAAAATTTTCAGGTTAATTAGTTTCAGGTGTACTGTACATGAATCTAATATCAAATTTGAAAATTATAAACTTTCAGAAATTTCAGTAACAGTTAACAAATACATGTCAATGCAGAAATTTAAGTTTTGATTTTCTCCTTTATTTAATACTGAAAAGTTGTCAAATTTTCAGGAGAATTATTTTCAGGTGTACTGTACACGAATCTAATATCAAATTTGCAAATTATAAACTTTCAGAAATTTCAGTAACAGTTAACAAATACATGTCAATGCAGAAATTTAAGTTTTGATTTTCTCCTTTATTTAATACTGAAAAGTTGTCAAATTTTCAGGAGAATTATTTTCAGGTGTACTGTACACGAATCTAATATCAAATTTGAAAATTATAAATTTTCAGAAATTTCAGTAACAGATAACTAATACATGTCAATGCAGAAATTTAAGTTTTGATTTTCTCCCTTATTTATTACTGAAGTTTGTCAAATTTTCAGGAGAATTAGTTTCAGGTGTACTGTACACCAATCTAACATCAAATTTGAAAATTATAAATTTCAGTAACAGATAACTAATACATGTCAATGCTGAAATTTAAGTTTTGATTTTCTCCCTTATTTAACACTGAAAGTTTGTCAAATTTTCAGGAGAATTAGTTTCAGGTGTACTGTACACGAATCTAATATCAAATTTGCATAATTAAATTTTCAGAAATTTCAGTAATAGCTAATCTATACTTGTCAATTGAGAAAGTTAAGTGTTTGATTTTATCCCTTATTTAATCCTGAAACTTTGTCAAATTTTCAGGAGAATTAGTTTCAGGTGTACTGTACACGAATCTAATATCAAATTTGAAAATTATAAATTTTCAGAAATTTCAGTAACAGATAATTAATACATGTCAATGCAGAAATTTAAGTTTTGATTTTCTCCCTTATTTAACACTGAAAGTTTGTCAAATTTTCAGGAGAATTAGTTTCAGGTGTACTGTACACGAATCTAATATCAAATTTGCATAATTAAATTTTCAGAAATTTCAGTAATAGCTAATCTATACTTGTCAATTGAGAAAGTTAAGTGTTTGATTTTCTCCCTTATTTATTACTGAAACTTTGTAAAATTTTCAGGTTAATTAGTTTCAGGTGTACTGTACATGAATCTAATATCAAATTTGAAAATTATAAATTTTCAGAAATTTCAGTAACAGATAACTAATACATGTCAATGCAGAAATTTAAGTTTTGATTTTCTCCCTTATTTAACACTGAAAGTTTGTCAAATTTTCAGGAGAATTAGTTTCAGGTGTACTGTACACGAATCTAATATCAAATTTGAAAATTATAAATTTTCAGAAATTTCAGTAACAGATAATTAATACATGTCAATGCAGAAATTTAAGTTTTGATTTTCTCCCTTATTTAACACTGAAAGTTTGTCAAATTTTCAGGAGAATTAGTTTCAGGTGTACTGTACACGAATCTAATATCAAATTTGAAAATTATAAACTTTCAGAAATTTCAGTAACAGATAACTAATACATGTCAATGCAGAAATTTAAGTTTTGATTTTCTCCCTTATTTAACACTGAAAGTTTGTCAAATTTTCAGGAGAATTAGTTTCAGGTGTACTGTACACGAATCTAATATCAAATTTGAAAATTATAAATTTTCAGAAATTTCAGTAACAGATAATTAATACATGTCAATGCAGAAATTTAAGTTTTGATTTTCTCCCTTATTTAACACTGAAAGTTTGTCAAATTTTCAGGAGAATTAGTTTCAGGTGTACCGTACACGAATCTAATATCAAATTTGAAAATTATAAATTTTCAGAAATTTCAGTAACAGATAATTAATACATGTCAATGCAGAAATTTAAGTTTTGATTTTCTCCCTTATTTAACACTGAAAGTTTGTCAAATTTTCAGGAGAGTTAGTTTCAGGTGTACTGTACAGGAATCTAATATCAAATTTGAAAATTATAAATTTTCAGAAATTTCAGTAACAGATAACTAATACATGTCAATGCAGAAATTTAAGTTTTGATTTTCTCCCTTATTTAACACTGAAAGTTTGTCAAATTTTCAGGAGAATTAGTTTCAGGTGTACCGTACACGAATCTAATATCAAATTTGAAAATTATAAATTTTCAGAAATTTCAGTAACAGATAACTAATACATGTCAATGCAGAAATTTAAGTTTTGATTTTCTCCCTTATTTAACACTGAAAGTTTGTCAAATTTTCAGGAGAATTAGTTTCAGGTGTACCGTACACGAATCTAATATCAAATTTGAAAATTATAAATTTTCAGAAATTTCAGTAACAGATAATTAATACATGTCAATGCAGAAATTTAAGTTTTGATTTTCTCCCTTATTTAACACTGAAAGTTTGTCAAATTTTCAGGAGAATTAGTTTCAGGTGTACTGTACACGAATCTAATATCAAATTTGAAAATTATAAATTTTCAGAAATTTCAGTAACAGATAACTAATACATGTCAATGCAGAAATTTAAGTTTTGATTTTCTCCCTTATTTAACACTGAAAGTTTGTCAAATTTTCAGGAGAATTAGTTTCAGGTGTACCGTACACGAATCTAATATCAAATTTGAAAATTATAAATTTTCAGAAATTTCAGTAACAGATAACTAATACATGTCAATGCAGAAATTTAAGTTTTGATTTTCTCCCTTATTTAACACTGAAAGTTTGTCAAATTTTCAGGAGAATTAGTTTCAGGTGTACCGTACACGAATCTAATATCAAATTTGAAAATTATAAATTTTCAGAAATTTCAGTAACAGATAACTAATACATGTCAATGCAGAAATTTAAGTTTTGATTTTCTCCCTTATTTAACACTGAAAGTTTGTCAAATTTTCAGGAGAATTAGTTTCAGGTGTACTGTACACGAATCTAATATCAAATTTGAAAATTATAAATTTTCAGAAATTTCAGTAACAGATAACTAATACATGTCAATGCTGAAATTTAAGTTTTGATTTTCTCCCTTATTTAACACTGAAAGTTTGTCAAATTTTCAGGAGAGTTAGTTTCAGGTGTACTGTACAGGAATCTAATATCAAATTTGAAAATTATAAATTTTCAGAAATTTCAGTAACAGATAACTAATACATGTCAATGCAGAAATTTAAGTTTTGATTTTCTCCCTTATTTAACACTGAAAGTTTGTCAAATTTTCAGGAGAATTAGTTTCAGGTGTACTGTACACGAATCTAATATCAAATTTGCATAATTAAATTTTCAGAAATTTCAGTAATAGCTAATCTATACTTGTCAATTGAGAAAGTTAAGTGTTTGATTTTCTCCCTTATTTATTACTGAAACTTTGTAAAATTTTCAGGTTAATTAGTTTCAGGTGTACTGTACATGAATCTAATATCAAATTTGAAAATTATAAATTTTCAGAAATTTCAGTAACGGATAACTAATACATGTCAATGCTGAAATTTAAGTTTTGATTTTCTCCCTTATTTAACACTGAAAGTTTGTCAAATTTTCAGGAGAGTTAGTTTCAGGTGTACTGTACAGGAATCTAATATCAAATTTGAAAATTATAAATTTTCAGAAATTTCAGTAACAGATAACTAATACATGTCAATGCAGAAATTTAAGTTTTGATTTTCTCCCTTATTTAACACTGAAAGTTTGTCAAATTTTCAGGAGAATTAGTTTCAGGTGTACTGTACACGAATCTAATATCAAATTTGAAAATTATAAATTTTCAGAAATTTCAGTAACAGATAATTAATACATGTCAATGCAGAAATTTAAGTTTTGATTTTCTCCCTTATTTAACACTGAAAGTTTGTCAAATTTTCAGGAGAATTAGTTTCAGGTGTACTGTACACGAATCTAATATCAAATTTGAAAATTATAAACTTTCAGAAATTTCAGTAACAGATAACTAATACATGTCAATGCAGAAATTTAAGTTTTGATTTTCTCCCTTATTTAACACTGAAAGTTTGTCAAATTTTCAGGAGAATTAGTTTCAGGTGTACTGTACACGAATCTAATATCAAATTTGAAAATTATAAATTTTCAGAAATTTCAGTAACAGATAATTAATACATGTCAATGCAGAAATTTAAGTTTTGATTTTCTCCCTTATTTAACACTGAAAGTTTGTCAAATTTTCAGGAGAATTAGTTTCAGGTGTACCGTACACGAATCTAATATCAAATTTGAAAATTATAAATTTTCAGAAATTTCAGTAACAGATAATTAATACATGTCAATGCAGAAATTTAAGTTTTGATTTTCTCCCTTATTTAACACTGAAAGTTTGTCAAATTTTCAGGAGAATTAGTTTCAGGTGTACTGTACAGGAATCTAATATCAAATTTGAAAATTATAAATTTTCAGAAATTTCAGTAACAGATAACTAATACATGTCAATGCAGAAATTTAAGTTTTGATTTTCTCCCTTATTTAACACTGAAAGTTTGTCAAATTTTCAGGAGAATTAGTTTCAGGTGTACCGTACACGAATCTAATATCAAATTTGAAAATTATAAATTTTCAGAAATTTCAGTAACAGATAATTAATACATGTCAATGCAGAAATTTAAGTTTTGATTTTCTCCCTTATTTAACACTGAAAGTTTGTCAAATTTTCAGGAGAATTAGTTTCAGGTGTACTGTACACGAATCTAATATCAAATTTGAAAATTATAAACTTTCAGAAATTTCAGTAACAGATAACTAATACATGTCAATGCAGAAATTTAAGTTTTGATTTTCTCCCTTATTTAACACTGAAAGTTTGTCAAATTTTCAGGAGAATTAGTTTCAGGTGTACTGTACACGAATCTAATATCAAATTTGAAAATTATAAATTTTCAGAAATTTCAGTAACAGATAATTAATACATGTCAATGCAGAAATTTAAGTTTTGATTTTCTCCCTTATTTAACACTGAAAGTTTGTCAAATTTTCAGGAGAATTAGTTTCAGGTGTACCGTACACGAATCTAATATCAAATTTGAAAATTATAAATTTTCAGAAATTTCAGTAACAGATAATTAATACATGTCAATGCAGAAATTTAAGTTTTGATTTTCTCCCTTATTTAACACTGAAAGTTTGTCAAATTTTCAGGAGAATTAGTTTCAGGTGTACTGTACACGAATCTAATATCAAATTTGCATAATTAAATTTTCAGAAATTTCAGTAATAGCTAATCTATACTTGTCAATTGAGAAAGTTAAGTGTTTGATTTTCTCCCTTATTTATTACTGAAACTTTGTAAAATTTTCAGGTTAATTAGTTTCAGGTGTACTGTACATGAATCTAATATCAAATTTGAAAATTATAAATTTTCAGAAATTTCAGTAACGGATAACTAATACATGTCAATGCTGAAATTTAAGTTTTGATTTTCTCCCTTATTTAACACTGAAAGTTTGTCAAATTTTCAGGAGAGTTAGTTTCAGGTGTACTGTACAGGAATCTAATATCAAATTTGAAAATTATAAATTTTCAGAAATTTCAGTAACAGATAACTAATACATGTCAATGCAGAAATTTAAGTTTTGATTTTCTCCCTTATTTAACACTGAAAGTTTGTCAAATTTTCAGGAGAATTAGTTTCAGGTGTACTGTACACGAATCTAATATCAAATTTGAAAATTATAAATTTTCAGAAATTTCAGTAACAGATAATTAATACATGTCAATGCAGAAATTTAAGTTTTGATTTTCTCCCTTATTTAACACTGAAAGTTTGTCAAATTTTCAGGAGAATTAGTTTCAGGTGTACTGTACACGAATCTAATATCAAATTTGAAAATTATAAACTTTCAGAAATTTCAGTAACAGATAACTAATACATGTCAATGCAGAAATTTAAGTTTTGATTTTCTCCCTTATTTAACACTGAAAGTTTGTCAAATTTTCAGGAGAATTAGTTTCAGGTGTACTGTACACGAATCTAATATCAAATTTGAAAATTATAAATTTTCAGAAATTTCAGTAACAGATAATTAATACATGTCAATGCAGAAATTTAAGTTTTGATTTTCTCCCTTATTTAACACTGAAAGTTTGTCAAATTTTCAGGAGAATTAGTTTCAGGTGTACCGTACACGAATCTAATATCAAATTTGAAAATTATAAATTTTCAGAAATTTCAGTAACAGATAATTAATACATGTCAATGCAGAAATTTAAGTTTTGATTTTCTCCCTTATTTAACACTGAAAGTTTGTCAAATTTTCAGGAGAGTTAGTTTCAGGTGTACTGTACAGGAATCTAATATCAAATTTGAAAATTATAAATTTTCAGAAATTTCAGTAACAGATAACTAATACATGTCAATGCAGAAATTTAAGTTTTGATTTTCTCCCTTATTTAACACTGAAAGTTTGTCAAATTTTCAGGAGAATTAGTTTCAGGTGTACCGTACACGAATCTAATATCAAATTTGAAAATTATAAATTTTCAGAAATTTCAGTAACAGATAATTAATACATGTCAATGCAGAAATTTAAGTTTTGATTTTCTCCCTTATTTAACACTGAAAGTTTGTCAAATTTTCAGGAGAATTAGTTTCAGGTGTACTGTACACGAATCTAATATCAAATTTGAAAATTATAAATTTTCAGAAATTTCAGTAACAGATAACTAATACATGTCAATGCAGAAATTTAAGTTTTGATTTTCTCCCTTATTTAACACTGAAAGTTTGTCAAATTTTCAGGAGAATTAGTTTCAGGTGTACCGTACACGAATCTAATATCAAATTTGAAAATTATAAATTTTCAGAAATTTCAGTAACAGATAACTAATACATGTCAATGCAGAAATTTAAGTTTTGATTTTCTCCCTTATTTAACACTGAAAGTTTGTCAAATTTTCAGGAGAATTAGTTTCAGGTGTACCGTACACGAATCTAATATCAAATTTGAAAATTATAAATTTTCAGAAATTTCAGTAACAGATAATTAATACATGTCAATGCAGAAATTTAAGTTTTGATTTTCTCCCTTATTTAACACTGAAAGTTTGTCAAATTTTCAGGAGAATTAGTTTCAGGTGTACTGTACACGAATCTAATATCAAATTTGAAAATTATAAATTTTCAGAAATTTCAGTAACAGATAACTAATACATGTCAATGCAGAAATTTAAGTTTTGATTTTCTCCCTTATTTAACACTGAAAGTTTGTCAAATTTTCAGGAGAATTAGTTTCAGGTGTACCGTACACGAATCTAATATCAAATTAAAATTATAAATTTTCAGAAATTTCAGTAACAGATAACTAATACATGTCAATGCAGAAATTTAAGTTTTGATTTTCTCCCTTATTTAACACTGAAAGTTTGTCAAATTTTCAGGAGAATTAGTTTCAGGTGTACCGTACACGAATCTAATATCAAATTTGAAAATTATAAATTTTCAGAAATTTCAGTAACAGATAACTAATACATGTCAATGCAGAAATTTAAGTTTTGATTTTCTCCCTTATTTAACACTGAAAGTTTGTCAAATTTTCAGGAGAATTAGTTTCAGGTGTACCGTACACGAATCTAATATCAAATTAAAATTATAAATTTTCAGAAATTTCAGTAACAGATAACTAATACATGTCAATGCAGAAATTTAAGTTTTGATTTTCTCCCTTATTTAACACTGAAAGTTTGTCAAATTTTCAGGAGAATTAGTTTCAGGTGTACCGTACACGAATCTAATATCAAATTTGAAAATTATAAATTTTCAGAAATTTCAGTAACAGATAACTAATACATGTCAATGCAGAAATTTAAGTTTTGATTTTCTCCCTTATTTAACACTGAAAGTTTGTCAAATTTTCAGGAGAATTAGTTTCAGGTGTACTGTACACGAATCTAATATCAAATTTGAAAATTATAAATTTTCAGAAATTTCAGTAACAGATAACTAATACATGTCAATGCTGAAATTTAAGTTTTGATTTTCTCCCTTATTTAACACTGAAAGTTTGTCAAATTTTCAGGAGAGTTAGTTTCAGGTGTACTGTACAGGAATCTAATATCAAATTTGAAAATTATAAATTTTCAGAAATTTCAGTAACAGATAACTAATACATGTCAATGCAGAAATTTAAGTTTTCATTTTCTCTTTTATTTAACACTGAAAGTTTGTCAAATTTTCAGGAGAATTAGTTTCAGGTGTACTGTACACGAATCTAATATCAAATTTGAAAATTATAAATTTTCAGAAATTTCAGTAACAGATAATTAATACATGTCAATGCAGAAATTTAAGTTTTGATTTTCTCCCTTATTTAACACTGAAAGTTTGTCAAATTTTCAGGAGAATTAGTTTCAGGTGTACTGTACACGAATCTAATATCAAATTTGAAAATTATAAACTTTCAGAAATTTCAGTAACAGATAACTAATACATGTCAATGCAGAAATTTAAGTTTTGATTTTCTCCCTTATTTAACACTGAAAGTTTGTCAAATTTTCAGGAGAATTAGTTTCAGGTGTACTGTACACGAATCTAATATCAAATTTGAAAATTATAAATTTTCAGAAATTTCAGTAACAGATAACTAATACATGTCAATGCTGAAATTTAAGTTTTGATTTTCTCCCTTATTTATTACTGAAAGTTTGTCAAATTTTCAGGAGAATTAGTTTCAGGTGTACCGTACACGAATCTAATATCAAATTTGAAAATTATAAATTTTCAGAAATTTCAGTAACAGATAACTAATACATGTCAATGCTGAAATTTAAGTTTTGATTTTCTCCCTTATTTATTACTGAAAGTTTGTCAAATTTTCAGGAGAGTTAGTTTCAGGTGTACTGTACAGGAATCTAATATCAAATTTGAAAATTATAAATTTTCAGAAATTTCAGTAACAGATAACTAATACATGTCAATGCAGAAATTTAAGTTTTGATTTTCTCCCTTATTTAACACTGAAAGTTTGTCAAATTTTCAGGAGAATTAGTTTCAGGTGTACCGTACACGAATCTAATATCAAATTTGAAAATTATAAATTTTCAGAAATTTCAGTAACAGATAATTAATACATGTCAATGCAGAAATTTAAGTTTTGATTTTCTCCCTTATTTAACACTGAAAGTTTGTCAAATTTTCAGGAGAATTAGTTTCAGGTGTACCGTACACGAATCTAATATCAAATTTGAAAATTATAAATTTTCAGAAATTTCAGTAACAGATAATTAATACATGTCAATGCAGAAATTTAAGTTTTGATTTTCTCCCTTATTTAACACTGAAAGTTTGTCAAATTTTCAGGAGAATTAGTTTCAGGTGTACTGTACACGAATCTAATATCAAATTTGAAAATTATAAATTTTCAGAAATTTCAGTAACAGATAACTAATACATGTCAATGCAGAAATTTAAGTTTTGATTTTCTCCCTTATTTAACACTGAAAGTTTGTCAAATTTTCAGGAGAATTAGTTTCAGGTGTACCGTACACGAATCTAATATCAAATTTGAAAATTATAAATTTTCAGAAATTTCAGTAACAGATAACTAATACATGTCAATGCAGAAATTTAAGTTTTGATTTTCTCCCTTATTTAACACTGAAAGTTTGTCAAATTTTCAGGAGAATTAGTTTCAGGTGTACTGTACACGAATCTAATATCAAATTTGAAAATTATAAATTTTCAGAAATTTCAGTAACAGATAACTAATACATGTCAATGCTGAAATTTAAGTTTTGATTTTCTCCCTTATTTAACACTGAAAGTTTGTCAAATTTTCAGGAGAGTTAGTTTCAGGTGTACTGTACAGGAATCTAATATCAAATTTGAAAATTATAAATTTTCAGAAATTTCAGTAACAGATAACTAATACATGTCAATGCAGAAATTTAAGTTTTCATTTTCTCCCTTATTTAACACTGAAAGTTTGTCAAATTTTCAGGAGAATTAGTTTCAGGTGTACTGTACACGAATCTAATATCAAATTTGAAAATTATAAATTTTCAGAAATTTCAGTAACAGATAATTAATACATGTCAATGCAGAAATTTAAGTTTTGATTTTCTCCCTTATTTAACACTGAAAGTTTGTCAAATTTTCAGGAGAATTAGTTTCAGGTGTACTGTACACGAATCTAATATCAAATTTGAAAATTATAAACTTTCAGAAATTTCAGTAACAGATAACTAATACATGTCAATGCAGAAATTTAAGTTTTGATTTTCTCCCTTATTTAACACTGAAAGTTTGTCAAATTTTCAGGAGAATTAGTTTCAGGTGTACTGTACACGAATCTAATATCAAATTTGAAAATTATAAATTTTCAGAAATTTCAGTAACAGATAACTAATACATGTCAATGCTGAAATTTAAGTTTTGATTTTCTCCCTTATTTATTACTGAAAGTTTGTCAAATTTTCAGGAGAATTAGTTTCAGGTGTACCGTACACGAATCTAATATCAAATTTGAAAATTATAAATTTTCAGAAATTTCAGTAACAGATAACTAATACATGTCAATGCTGAAATTTAAGTTTTGATTTTCTCCCTTATTTATTACTGAAAGTTTGTCAAATTTTCAGGAGAGTTAGTTTCAGGTGTACTGTACAGGAATCTAATATCAAATTTGAAAATTATAAATTTTCAGAAATTTCAGTAACAGATAACTAATACATGTCAATGCAGAAATTTAAGTTTTGATTTTCTCCCTTATTTAACACTGAAAGTTTGTCAAATTTTCAGGAGAATTAGTTTCAGGTGTACCGTACACGAATCTAATATCAAATTTGAAAATTATAAATTTTCAGAAATTTCAGTAACAGATAATTAATACATGTCAATGCAGAAATTTAAGTTTTGATTTTCTCCCTTATTTAACACTGAAAGTTTGTCAAATTTTCAGGAGAATTAGTTTCAGGTGTACTGTACACGAATCTAATATCAAATTTGAAAATTATAAATTTTCAGAAATTTCAGTAACAGATAACTAATACATGTCAATGCAGAAATTTAAGTTTTGATTTTCTCCCTTATTTAACACTGAAAGTTTGTCAAATTTTCAGGAGAATTAGTTTCAGGTGTACTGTACACGAATCTAATATCAAATTTGAAAATTATAAATTTTCAGAAATTTCAGTAACAGATAATTAATACATGTCAATGCAGAAATTTAAGTTTTGATTTTCTCCCTTATTTAACACTGAAAGTTTGTCAAATTTTCAGGAGAATTAGTTTCAGGTGTACCGTACACGAATCTAATATCAAATTTGAAAATTATAAATTTTCAGAAATTTCAGTAACAGATAATTAATACATGTCAATGCAGAAATTTAAGTTTTGATTTTCTCCCTTATTTAACACTGAAAGTTTGTCAAATTTTCAGGAGAGTTAGTTTCAGGTGTACTGTACAGGAATCTAATATCAAATTTGAAAATTATAAATTTTCAGAAATTTCAGTAACAGATAACTAATACATGTCAATGCAGAAATTTAAGTTTTGATTTTCTCCCTTATTTAACACTGAAAGTTTGTCAAATTTTCAGGAGAATTAGTTTCAGGTGTACCGTACACGAATCTAATATCAAATTTGAAAATTATAAATTTTCAGAAATTTCAGTAACAGATAATTAATACATGTCAATGCAGAAATTTAAGTTTTGATTTTCTCCCTTATTTAACACTGAAAGTTTGTCAAATTTTCAGGAGAATTAGTTTCAGGTGTACTGTACACGAATCTAATATCAAATTTGAAAATTATAAATTTTCAGAAATTTCAGTAACAGATAACTAATACATGTCAATGCAGAAATTTAAGTTTTGATTTTCTCCCTTATTTAACACTGAAAGTTTGTCAAATTTTCAGGAGAATTAGTTTCAGGTGTACCGTACACGAATCTAATATCAAATTTGAAAATTATAAATTTTCAGAAATTTCAGTAACAGATAACTAATACATGTCAATGCAGAAATTTAAGTTTTGATTTTCTCCCTTATTTAACACTGAAAGTTTGTCAAATTTTCAGGAGAATTAGTTTCAGGTGTACCGTACACGAATCTAATATCAAATTTGAAAATTATAAATTTTCAGAAATTTCAGTAACAGATAACTAATACATGTCAATGCAGAAATTTAAGTTTTGATTTTCTCCCTTATTTAACACTGAAAGTTTGTCAAATTTTCAGGAGAATTAGTTTCAGGTGTACTGTACACGAATCTAATATCAAATTTGAAAATGATAAATTTTCAGAAATTTCAGTAACAGATAACTAATACATGTCAATGCTGAAATTTAAGTTTTGATTTTCTCCCTTATTTAACACTGAAAGTTTGTCAAATTTTCAGGAGAGTTAGTTTCAGGTGTACTGTACAGGAATCTAATATCAAATTTGAAAATTATAAATTTTCAGAAATTTTAGTAACAGATAACTAATACATGTCAATGCAGAAATTTAAGTTTTGATTTTCTCCCTTATTTAACACTGAAAGTTTGTCAAATTTTCAGTAGAATTAGTTTCAGGTGTACAGTACACGACTCTAATATCAAATTTACAAATTATAAATTTTCAGAAATTTCAGTAACAGATAACTAATACATGTCAATGCAGAAATTTAAATTTTGATTTTCTCCCCTATTTAACACTGAAAGTTTATCAAATTTTCATGAGAATTAGTTTCAGATGTACTGTACACGACTCTAATATCAAATTTACAAATTATAAATTTTCAGAAATTTCAGTAACAGATAACTAATACATGTCAATGCAGAAATTTAAGTTTTGATTTTCTCCCTTATTTAACACTGAAAGTTTATCAAATTTTCAGTAGAATTAGTTTCAGGTGTACAGTACACGACTCTAATATCAAATTTGAAAATTATAAATTTTCAGAAATTTCAGTAACAGATAATTAATACATGTCAATGCAGAAATTTAAGTTTTGATTTTCTCCCTTATTTAACACTGAAAGTTTGTCAAATTTTCAGGAGAATTAGTTTCAGGTGTACTGTACACGAATCTAATATCAAATTTGAAAATTATAAATTTTCAGAAATTTCAGTAACAGATAATTAATACATGTCAATGCAGAAATTTAAGTTTTGATTTTCTCCCTTATTTAACACTGAAAGTTTGTCAAATTTTCAGGAGAATTAGTTTCAGGTGTACTGTACACGAATCTAATATCAAATTTGAAAATTATAAATTTTCAGAAATTTCAGTAACAGATAACTAATACATGTCAATGCAGAAATTTAAGTTTTGATTTTCTCCCTTATTTAACACTGAAAGTTTGTCAAATTTTCAGTAGAATTAGTTTCAGGTGTACAGTACACGACTCTAATATCAAATTTACAAATTATAAATTTTCAGAAATTTCAGTAACAGATAACTAATACATGTCAATGCAGAAATTTAAATTTTGATTTTCTCCCCTATTTAACACTGAAAGTTTATCAAATTTTCATGAGAATTAGTTTCAGATGTACTGTACACGACTCTAATATCAAATTTACAAATTATAAATTTTCAGAAATTTCAGTAACAGATAACTAATACATGTCAATGCAGAAATTTAAGTTTTGATTTTCTCCCTTATTTAACACTGAAAGTTTATCAAATTTTCAGTAGAATTAGTTTCAGGTGTACAGTACACGACTCTAATATCAAATTTACAAATTATAAATTTTCAGAAATTTCAGTAACAGATAACTAATACATGTCAATGCAGAAATTTAAAGTTTGATTTTCTCCCCTATTTAACACTGAAAGTTTATCAAATTTTCATGAGAATTAGTTTCAGTTGTACTGTATACGACTCTAATATCAAATTTACAAATTATAAATTTTCAGAAATTTCAGTAACAGTTAACTAATACATGTCAATGCAGAAATTTAAATTTTGATTTTCTCCCCTATTTAACACTGAAAGTTTATCAAATTTTCATGAGAATTAGTTTCAGATGTACTGTACACGACTCTAATATCAAATTTACAAATTATAAATTTTCAGAAATTTCAGTAACAGATAACTAATACATGTCAATG
This sequence comes from Othius punctulatus, assembly GCA_951805005.1. NCBI lineage: Eukaryota > Metazoa > Arthropoda > Insecta > Coleoptera > Staphylinidae > Othius > Othius punctulatus. The sequence goes on from OX638146.1 coordinate 3,354,729, forward strand.
CAGAAATTTAAGTTTTGATTTTCTCCCTTATTTAACACTGAAAGTTTATCAAATTTTCAGTAGAATTAGTTTCAGGTGTACAGTACACGACTCTAATATCAAATTTACAAATTATAAATTTTCAGAAATTTCAGTAACAGATAACTAATACATGTCAATGCAGAAATTTAAAGTTTGATTTTCTCCCCTATTTAACACTGAAAGTTTATCAAATTTTCATGAGAATTAGTTTCAGTTGTACTGTATACGACTCTAATATCAAATTTACAAATTATAAATTTTCAGAAATTTCAGTAACAGATAACTAATACATGTCAATGCAGAAATTTAAGTTTTGATTTTCTCCCTTATTTAACACTGAAAGTTTATCAAATTTTCAGTAGAATTAGTTTCAGGTGTACTGTACACGAATCTAATATCAAATTTACAAATTATAAATTTTCAGATATTTCAGTAACAGATAACTAATACATGTCAATGCAGAAATTTAAGTTTTGATTTTCTCCCTTAATTAACACTGAAAGTTTATCAAATTTTCAGTAGAATTAGTTTCAGGTGTACAGTACACGACTCTAATATCAAATTTACAAATTATAAATTTTCAGAAATTTCAGTAACAGATAACTAATACATGTCAATGCAGAAATTTAAGTTTTGATTTTCTCCCTTATTTAACACTGAAAGTTTATCAAATTTTCAGGAGAATTAGCTTCAGTTATACTGAACAGATATCTGATAATTAATATGCAATACATAAATTTTAATAAATTTCAGTATTGACTAATTTATACTTGTCATTACATAAAGTTATTAAAGTTATAGTGTTGATTTTCTCTCATTTAATACTGAAACTTTGTCAAATTTAGCTTCAGGTATACTGAACAGATATCTGTTAATTAAATTAGAAATTTTAATAATTGATAATGCAAACTGGCCAAATCAGAAAGTTATATTTTCGATTCTTGAACTTATTTAGATCATAGTCTTCCTCAAATTTGCAGAAGAATTGTATGCAGGTATACTGTATACATATCTGGCATAAAATATACAAAATATGTATTAGATACATTTTCAAAAATTTCAGTAATTTATAATTCATGTTGGTCAACTCAGAAAGTTAATAATACGATTTTCTTATTTATTTGGGACATATTCGTGGAATAATTTTCGAGAGATTTGTATTCAAGTAGACTGTATACAAGACCTGGCATAAAATTTTCAAAATATCCATAAGATTAATTTTCATAACTTTCAGTAGCTTCAACTGGTTAACCACACGTAAACTTGATAACTCAATTTTCTCACTTAAGTAAGGTTTACTCATGAAATCAGTGGCATGGAATATACAACACATGATTAAATTAAATTTGCAGAAATTTCAGTAATTGATAATTCATATTGGTCTAATCTGAAAGTTATATATTCGAGTTTCTCACTTATTTAAACCATAATCATTCTCAAATTTGCCGAAGAATTGTATGCATGTATACTGTATACAAATACAAACTCTATGGAATATACAAAACATGAATTAATTAAATTAAAGAAAATCAAGGTAAGAATATAAGTTGCTGAGATAAAGGCAATTGACCATATTGCCAGCATGGCCATATTCGCGTTACAATTGTAAAATATCAACAATAATACTGATGGGCACTAGTTTGAATATTTTGCTGTATTAGTGCTACAAAATCTTAAATGTAGGTGAATCTTCCAAATGATTTGCTTAAAAATATATGCAAATATAACACAATTTTGAGTCTGTTCGACGTTTATTAATTAATGTATATATTTTATTTTATACGTGTTACATTTTTTACCACATTCAATTTTACGGGTTCTTGCAGGCAGCTGGCCAGCATTGTGCTCTCGCCCGGCCAAGGCTCTTTCCAAAAAACTGACCTTAGAGTCGCCCGAGCGGAAAGCGGGGCGATGAGAGAACAGAGCAGTCGCCTGTGAATCTTCAACGCACAAACACCTCGCACTTGCTAGGTGAATTATTCACAACGAAATCAATTAACGAAGTTACTAATTAATCATTTATTGTTTCAGAACGATTGCTGCGATGTGTTTCAACATTCCGACTTGCGAAATCCACTGGAAACTGGAAGTCGCCCCCCCCAATCGCCGCCCACGCACCCAATTGAGCCCCCAAATTTTCACAGAAGACACGAATTCATCTGGAAGATGTTTAGGTAATTGCAATTAATTTTTTTGCGAAATTTGCGTGGTTTTCTGCACTTTTTTGGTGCATAAAATCACTCCACATTTCCAATTATCATAATTTCACACATCCTTCATGAAAACCTTTTCTAATTACCCCAAAATTGGCTTAAAATCTAATTAAATGAACGCGGAATATTCTAGAAATCGCTATTTTTCCTGTGCAAGGCGAACCCATTGTACCGCTACACAATGGACTCGTTTAGCTAGACAAAAAAGTGATACGTCTCATTACAATAGCCTTTGAAAACCTTTTCTCAAATCATTGTTAAACTCCTTAAAATAACTCTAATAAATAAAGCCTCCCAATGGCGCAACATTACAAATGCAATAAAATGTATTTAATATTAAATTACATTTGTATTGTTTATAAAAATTGCACTCAAAATCACAAGAATATTAATTTGATTAATACTTATCCAACATAATTTCTTATGTTTCATACAGATTTTTAAAACTTTCATTGTTAAAAATTCATTTAAAATTAGTAGATAATCTCATTACTTGCAAAATTTTTCACTGTTAAAATAATTTTTAACATTTCAGACCAGCGAATACCTCCGTTGAAATTTGGTAAATGTGAGTCCGTTTATACCTGCGAGGAACAGAAATCGTCTTGGATGGTAACTTCACCGAACCGAAATCGTCGAAGGAACTATAAGGTAGGAATTTTTATATAAGTATCACATTTCGTTATGAATAATGTTTTTGTATTACAAATAACTTGTTCTTTATTAATCAACAAACATTATTCAAAACTATTAATTGCTGTTGCTGCACATTGCACTGAATGCGTTTCCGAATGTTGAATGCTGTATCGAACAATACAGCATTCAACATTCGGAAACACATGAAAATTTATTTAACTGCCCGTTATTTAAATATAACAATAATAATAATTTGCAACATTTTAATAACAAATTAATGTTTACCATCAATTTTGCTGTTGTCTTGAAACATTACATTAATTATGATCTGATATTAACGAAAGCATAGAAACTTAATTTGTTGAATGTTTGTGAATTTTGCATTATTGGTGTTGAAATAATTCTAGTGGTGTGTACGCTGACCGCAAAGGTATATAATTCATTAATTCAATTAAAATCTGATTCCTAAATTGAGCCGGGCTTGCACCAGTTATCATGTGGTGCAGTTATGTATCTGAATTGATGCGACCAAAAATTTTTTCAGGCTTGGCGTTACGGACGTATAAATTATGTTACATATAAATTTGCAAGTAACGATGGTATACTCTGATTTTTCTAAACTGGCGTGCACGTCATCAAACAGATGTGCGATGAGGTTTTTTCGTACCAACGTGATTGTTTTCGAGAATATGCATAACAATAGTTTAAGAATCGAAATTAATCTGAAGATCATTTGTTACATAACACTGATCACCGGTGGTTATAAATAGGTAATCGGTGTATCAACCGCGGACACAATTTTCGCCTGCCAATCATGTAATAAATCATGTTATGTTGGCAACGGCGATATTTTCTCGGCGACGATGCGACATCTTTTTCACTAATGCTTCAAACTTCTTTGACGTCTAACTTGTTACATTTGATCGATTATTACAATGCATATTTTGTCATTGTAGATGGTAAACCATAACCACAAGATTGATATCTGTACGATAAACGGTAGAGAAGTCGATGAATTTGATACGAACCGCGCACTGTCGCACAAGATTGCACGGGCGCAACAGCTGATTGCAGCCATTTTTAAATACCCAGGACAACTGGCAACCTTGTAAAATTGTGCCATCATTATTATGATTATTATTTTAATGACGTGCACGCCAGTTTAGAAAAATCAGAGTATACAAAATATTTTGAGCCATCGATACTAACAAATAACTGCACAGTCGCATCCGTAACGTCCAAATAAACATGTATATTGCTGCTTATTTATTAATTTGCATACCTACAAAATTGCTTTGAACAATAATTATCTAACATAATTTCTAACACTGTGCAAACTTTTAAAATTTGCATTGCTAATAAATTTATTTAAAATTTTTCAATTTGCTTCCAAAAAACAACCATACATGTCTCGCTGTTAAAATAATTTTTAATATTTCAGAACAACAAATACCTTCATTGAATTGATAAATGGACTGTCTGTTAATGCAACGCAGTACAGACGTGAAATTGTTTACCTGGCGAGAAGCAGCGATCGTCTCCGATGGTGACTTCACCGAAAAACTGTGGCTTCACAGTTTTGCAAATCCTCGAAGGAATTATAAGGTAGGAATTTTTATACTTCACATCTAGTTATGAATAATGTTAAATTTCACAAGTTTTCTGTATTAAAAATAATTTGTTTTCAATTGATTGACATTATTCAAAACTATTAATTAGTGCGTCGATATTTTTGAATTTTCGGTCATAAACTTATTTATATCCAAATGAAATTTAATCGGAGGCAATATTTAAACAGTTGTTAATTTTAATTCTGCATGCATAAATGTTGCAATTTAAATGCTTAAATTTTATTTGTATTCTATTAAGATTGATCAAAAGATTGATTGATAAAGAATAGCATTTATTAATTTTTTGTCATAAACGAGTAACATTAAAACTTTAGCATACACATTGAATCGCATATTTCAGAAACAACTCAAGTCACACATCTAGTTTTGAAATAATTAAGTAAATATTAATTAGACTAAGATTAACTCTGCTTAATCGAAAGAAGTACAACTTTTATGCGCCATTCTATGTATAATTCAGATACGTATAACCAAAAGTGGACTTTGCCGTTTCTGACATCAGCGATTCTTGTAATATTTCACTATTTTAATAGGTGTACATGTTTTAGGAAAGAATAATTGCTTCGTTGAATTGGTAAATGGAACATCATTGAGAGACAAAAGTATATGCAGCCTTCTAGTACTGCCGACACCGTAGAAATCGTCATCGGAGCCAATTTCTCATCAACCATCTTCAAGACTGCCATCGGATTCTAAAGGTAGGCATTTTCATTTCTAATAACCGCAACTAGTTATGAATAATGCTGTGTAATATTTTGTCTCCGAGAAAACTGATTGTATCCAAGTTTAGTTTCAAACATTCATCCAGCAGTCAAGAAATTGGCCTGAAATTACTAATTATTGGTAAATATTTATACCAATACAATAATTTTTGTTCTGCAATTTACAAGCATTATTCATAACTAGAAACATTTGGAGCGTCAATATTTTAATTGTTGGTTCAAAAATCTACCAGTGTCCAAATCAAATTCAATGGACAATAATTGCTTTTATAGTCATATTAGTAAGCGCGCTTTTAAATGAAACAATATACACATATCAGACTTCTGATCAGTTTTGTTTTAAATTATTTGCGTAGGTACTTTAAGTAAATATTCCTCTGAGCTCTGAGCTTCATTTTTTCTGCACCAATAATCACCCAATTTCTTAATTTATCTAATCTAACGGTACAGAGACGGACCACGATTAGAAATAATTATTAATTTAATTGGGTCGCATATCATATATTTTACTTGGAACACTTACTGTTTTGCTTCACTCAGAGCCTTGGAGGATAGCCTATAGTGTTTAAGATAGTTTGCGTAGGTACTTTAAGTAAATGTTCCTCTCTGTGTGTCCGAGTAATATGCTTGTGCAGTTTGTACAAACTACCCAATTGTTATCTTCAGTTATCTAATCTAACGGTACAGAAACGTACCAAGATAGAAATAATTGTTTAAAATGATCGGGTACCGTGCCGTGCTTCAGATCATTCATCTCTCCACTAGTTCATTTCAACCGCACTAACGTAACCAATACTTGGGCCCAGCTGGGGCTTGTCCAGCTATCTAACCGGACTGGTGTCTCAAGGGATATCGATTCGGCTGTTTTTACTGATGAAGAGATGATGATTTGCCACTCCCTCTGAAGTGATCGCAAAGAAGTGCCGTTGTTCACAGGGAAGGCAGATATTCTCGTTACGGATTCAACATTTAAAAAAGTGCAAAAGGCGCTAAAGTTGCAAAAGTTGCAAAAGTTACTGCTTTGCTTTACTCGGACACTCACAGGACAGCCTCCTTTCACACAATTTTTGTAGGTCACTATTAAACAATTGATCAACTTTTGAACAAAGTCGTAACCTCATAAAATTTTCATAATTTAAACTTTATTGATCAATTACGAGTATATATTGAAATTTTGAGAAGGCATTCAATTAATTTCTCGGCTATGAAGATGGTAGAATACTAGATTTGTTATCTAGAGATAGCTGGTGCGAATCCAGTTTGGGGAATTAATTTTCTGCGTACGTATTATTTCATTCAATTTTGCGCATTGCTTTCAATTAATATTAATACTCAATACTCTTTGAGTAAACAGTAGAGTTGTGAGAGCTGTCGATGCAGAAATTTATTGATTATTAAAGTTAATTCTGCAATCATGAAGATGGATAAAGCTGGATTAAATTCCAGGCGTTGCTGGTTGAAACCCAGCTTGTAGAAATAATGATCTACGATTTAATGAATTTAACTTTCATTTAAAGCGCAAATGATTGCGCTGACAACATGTAAAAATTTACTCCTTTTAATGCCAGAACTCGGCGCTCAGTTTCACTTTAATTTTTTTATTAATCTGTGCTTATTTGTTTGTTTATTTTGTACACTTCAATTAAATAATTTCACATAAAGATTATTATTGGCGTTAACGACATAATTGCACATTTTGTATTCGCACTAATGTGTTTTAGTTAACAGTTCATTTTTATTTGCTTCAAACTTGCTTGACTGTTGACATTCATACATTTTGTTCTATTGTGAACCTTAATCACAAGTTATTAATCATTTAGTTGTTATTAAAATTCGTTTGTAAGTTTATTTCATTTTAATTATTATAACAAAGAACCAAATTATACAATTCTTGCATTTATTAATATTATTCACATTAAATATATGACGCCTCTGTCATGTATCTTATTATTTTATATATACATATGCTCCTCTCTGTTTCCGAGTAATATGCTTGTGCAGTTTGTACTACCCAATTGTTATCTTCAGTTATCTAATCTAAAGGTACAGAGACAGACCAAGATAGAAATAATTGTTTAAAATGATTGGGTACCGTGCCGTGCTTCAGATCATTCATCTCTGAACTAGTTCATTTCACCGATATCGATTCGGCTGTTTTTACTGATGAAGAGATGATGATTTGCCAGTCCTTCTGAAGCGATCGCAAAGAGGTGCCGTTGTTCACAGGGAAGGCAGATATTTTCGTTACGGATTCAACATTTCAAAAAGTGCAAAAGTTGCAAAAGTTACTGCTTTGCTTCACTCGGAACCTCACAGCCTTGCATAATAATTTGCCCAAATTAATGTTTTATTGTCAAGTTTTTGGGTTTATTGGTTATTAGTCGGTTCATATTAAAAAACATCCATTTAGAGTAGAGTCGATTTTAGATTGGAAGTAGATTTAACTTGCCACGTTAAACTACCCCTCAAAAATTATCTAGTTTTTAGACATATTTTCAAATGCAACTTATACAATGCAATTATTTTAAATAATCATATTCTTGCCACATGACTGGGTGTCATAAATACAATGAGAAATGCGATTATACATTCGTGATACATGTCGAATAGACTTTAGGTATTGTGTGAGTGTTGATGTTGAGACTGATTGTTAATTAGGAAAAAGGCGGCCGCCGACTTTAGCGTTGTTTAACACTATAGCAATTTACTTGCTTAATTTGTCTTTCAGAAGACTCCTTGGTGTGTATGCTTGTTGTTATGTATATATGATAGAACCAGTTGCTGGTTTGTAGGTTCTGATATCTTAATGATATCATAGGTGTAGGTACAATTTCGTCTGAAATTGAACCAGTTGCTGGTTTTTAGGTTCTGATATCTTAATGATATCATAGGTGTAGGTACAATTTCGTCTGAAATTGGTTGATGGGGTGGGATTTTCTTAGACGCATGTCTTTGATATTATATTTGATATTAGCTTACTCCTGCGCTTATTATATTCGACCCGTCTAGGAAACAAGTTCATCTTGTTTATGTAACATGTATGTAAACGCATTTCTCATTGATAAAATATTTTCCATAGTGGGAATAAAAGTTGTTGATCAATTTATATGAACCAATTCATTGCCAATAATCTATTCAAATTTCAATTAATATGTGCAAGAATTTATAAATCACAGTCATTACGCGTTATATTTTTATAATTTTTTTACTTTTTTAAATTATTTAGTTTGTATAACAAAACTTGTCTTACTGCAATATTTCAAAGCAGTAATGTGTCACAGTTAATCATATTAGGAACTCGTAATTCGAAATGTTGTAATTGTATTAATAGTACAAATGAATTTTACGAATAATTAATAGACTAATAAATATTCAATAACCAACAATTCATTTAAATTGAATTGTCATTGACGCTTTTAATTATCTACCAAATCAATGTAAGTAACACATTATTGATTAGACCTAGCTTGCATGTGTTACTTTATCAATAAACATTATAAACAATTAACAAAGCACAGAAATATAATGCATTCATTATTATGCATTCAAAGTTTCAATTTTTCAATTAGTTTTCGTGGAGTGTTAATTTTTCCATGTTTTTTGTTTTAATAATATATCTTTCACCCTAGCCAAGTGTTGGAATGTATTATTAAATTTTTTGTCAAAAAAAAAACTGTGTTGGTTCAATTTAACACGGAATTAAATCGTGGAAAGCAATTTTTAAATTGCTGTGCCGATGGTTCTCAAAATTCTAAATTGCATTCATTTATTCAATTTAATAATTGAATGAGTTAATAATTATACAGAAAGAGAAGCTGGACAACTAATTCAATATAAACTAGATGTTTTGTTATTATATGAGCCAGTATAATAATGAGATTGATTGTTCTTGTAAGTTTAAATTTAATTTGTCGCTTAATAGACTAGCCACCTGTTAAGCATAGATTCACGCGCTTATCAATTGTTAATACAGTGAACTTACAGTTTAGATGGGGGGTGCAGTATTCAATATACTAGATTAGGTTATAGGATGTATTCATTTTAGTCAACTTGAGGGTAAAGCGCACTTCAAATGTTTTTTTGTTTTATATGTATTTAGCTATAAGTTAGTTAACCACAAATTCTTGTATGTCTTAAGTTTTTTACTGCTTCTCAGTAGTTTTTACCCAATTGTTATCTTCAGTTATCTAATCTAAAGGTACAGAGACGGACCAAGATAGAAATAATTGTTTAAAATGATCGGGTACCGTGCCGTGCTTCAGATCATTCATCTCTCCACTAGTTCATTTCAACCGCACTAACGTAACCAATACTTGGGCCCAGCTGGGGCTTGTCCAGCTATCTAACCGGACTGGTGTCTCAAGGGATATCGATTCGGCTGTTTTTACTGATGAAGAGATGATGATTTGCCAGTCCTTCTGAAGCGATCGCAAAGAGGTGCCGTTGTTCACAGGGAAGGCAGATATTCTCGTTACGGATTCAATATTTGAAAAAGTGCAAAAGGCGCAAAAGTGCAAAAGTTGCAAAAGTAACTTTGCTAACATAATTAGTAAATTGCAGACATACCAGTACTTGTGGTCACGCATAAATGAAATTGGACAGAAATCTGAAGTTGTGTATGTTGATTAGTTAGTTGTTTTGGTAGTTCTTAATAATCCTCGTACATACGGTTCACTTTTTGTACACCTCTTTTCTGTTTTCATGATCCATGCAATTGCGAGATGACGGTGAAGAACTTCTGGTTGCCACCAACTTTCGAGGAACAAGACACAGGACTGGCTGGTAGCTGCATTGCAGACAGGACTCCACCCTTTCGTGCCGAAGTTGAAGTACATCAATGAACCCGCATCTTGGCAGATGAAGAATTGCAGTCGGATCCTCAAGACCTGCAGATATAAACGGTAAGTTATTTTCCTCAAATGTGCAAGCACATAGGAGCTGTCAACTGACTTGGTTCAATTAATGTGTTTATGCATATTGGTCACAAGAAGACTAATAATGACGATATTACAAATATATTTTTTTAATCATTTGTGATTTTGGACGTCAAGTTATATAGGAAAAATAATTTTATTTTTCGTTATTATTTCATGATAGCTAAAATCTTCGTCAAGTATTCACAACACTACATAACTTGTTGTTAGTATTAATGCAATATATACAGGGTCCGTCATTTCACCTCCCGTTTTCTATAGCTCAGTTACTAATTGAGTTAGGATTTTGATATTTTGCAGGTCTTACACCTAAACCAATTTGAAAAGACAAGAATTTTAATATGTTTGTTTTATTTTAGGGCTCTTCATATGGAATTGCAACAAACTTACGAAGAACTAGACACCGAACTGGTAATTGCAGTGTAGACGGGACTCGACCCTTTCTTCCCGAAGTTGAAGTACATCAATGTTAACCAACAGCTTACCAGATGGAAAGTTGCAGTTCTATCCAGAAAGAGCTTCGGATATAAAAGGTAAATTATTTGTACTTTCCTCAAATTTGCAATCACACAGGAGCTGTCAACGACTTGGTTGAAAAAAATGTTTAAGCAGAACGGTCAAAAGAAGGCTAATAATGAGGATGTTACAAATATATTTTTTAATTACTTATAATTTTGGACGGCAAGTTACAGAGCATTCAAGAAAGCGGTGTCAACTCTTCCAACAACAAAGTTATGACAAGAAATCACATTTAAAAAATTCTGGTTGTATTATTTGCTTGTATCCTAGAAAACATTTCTGCAACGCTGCAAAACATATTCGATTTGCAGCTTGAACAGTGTCATTTAATAGTATCCAGCATTAAAGTTGACATCACTTTCTTTAACAGTCTGTATCTACGAAAAATTATTATGTCATGACATCTTAAATTTACTTAAAGTTTCACAATATAAAATAACTTTTAGTTAGTATTAACCATTTATGCTATTGTTGCTAATTAAACCATTAATTAATCCATTAATGCAATATGTTTACGGCATTTAGAATTAATTGTAATATATTTATTCACATAAAATTTACTTAAAGTAACACAGCATTAATTTTGTTTAAGAATTCCGGTTTAAACTTGTCCATTATGAATAACATTTTCATTCGTGATATATTGCATTAAACGAAACAAAATTTATAAATCCTTTTACTATTTGAATGATATTTATTCATTTCGTAGCAGCATTAATTGTATTGTATTTACTCTAGACAAACCGTAACTCTGTATAAATAGTTTAGGCCAGTGGTTTCGAAACTTTTTCCGCTCACAGCGCCCTTTTTGAACTAAGGTTTTTCCAAACCTTCTCTAAGTTATATCATGACTAACTGTAATGGATCTTTTAAATATCTTATTTACTATTATTGAAAGCCAACTCATTGTAAATGATGTCAGTCTGCAAAATACCCGGGTTAATTTTTCTATTAGTTTATTCAACTTAATTATAAACCATTTGCAATATTCTGCGGCATCCCTGGAAAAACGGCTCTCCAGGGTGCCCCGACGCACACTTTGGGAACCACTGGTTTAGGCAATACCTTGGTATGGTTTATTAATATTTGTTTGATACTAGCAGTGAAAGGATTTATATTCTTAACATTTTCGCAATCTAAAATTTATTGTATTTTTAGCTAATGGGCTTTTGCTGGAACTAGAATATCTGCAGGTGGATGACTACGATGACACTACTTCAACTTCTGATTACGATCCACTCGGATCTTGAACAGCGTGGGAACCTAGATGACTTTGGATGGAAGACATCGGATCAAGAACATCGTTGAGGAGACTTTAGAAAATAGTTTAGCTGTAACCAAGTGATAAACTATTTTAGTATTACATTCATACATTGCATTAAGTGTTCTTGAAATTTCCATGCAATACTAATTAATTAGTTATAGATAAATAGACAATTCTTTGTTTATTACTTGGTTGTAGCTCGAAACTTATCCACACAAACTAATTATATATAGATATAATTCATAATATAGAGATAATAAGAGATAATTCATAATACAGAGATACTTGATTACATGAATTAGATTTTGTGGATAAGTAATTTATTAATAGATTTAAATAATTTTAAGTGTAGGTATCCCCAAACTTGCGTAACCAACGAATTTTGTAATTTGCACTTACGTATTAAGGGTGGAAATTGCCAGAAAACTGCATTTCTCTTCATAACCATACACCTCAAACACTGCCTTTTTATATTTGTTCATAATTTTTTTTTTTTTTTTATATATAAAGTACTTATGCAATTTACAAATTGGACTAAATTAAAATTCAAGTTATTTAAAAGTTTACAGAACTCGATAGTTACTTAACTTGGGGGCATGCCTGTATGTAGTAATGTTTTGATGACGCAATAATATTTAAAAAATTGATTCCTATCCCGTCCCAAATATAATTTTGATTTATTCAAATGTCAATAACCCTGATGTGATTTTAAGATTCCAAATTTGCTTATCCGATTTTGATTAATGGTTGTCCAACCATATCACTTTTCATGCTTCAGACAATTTCAAAATTGTCTAGTCTTGAATCTTATTAAATTCCACATTTAGTCAATCGTTTGACCTTACTTTTTAATACGAATTCAATTGTATTTTGCAAGGGTTATTGAGGTTTGAATATTTGATTCGTAATGTGACTTGGTACATATAAATATTTTTTAAGATTCTCCAAGCGCTATTTGTTCCTATTTTAAAATTATTTGCGTAGGTACTTTAAGTAAATGTTCCTCTCTGTGTTTCCGAGTAATATGCTTGTGCAGTTTGTACAAACTACCCAATTGTTATCTTCAGTTATCTAATCTAAAGGTACAGAGACTGCCCCCGATAGAAATAATTGTTTAAAATGATTGGGTACCGTGCCGTGCTTCAGATCATTCATCTCTCCACCAGTTCATTTCACCGCACTAACGTAACCAATACTTGGCCCCAGCTGGGGCTTGTCCAGCTATCTAACCGGACTGGTGTGTCAAGGGATATCGATTCGGCTGTTTTTACTGGTGAAGAGATGATGATTTGCCAGTCCTTCTGAAGCGATCGCAAAGAGGTGCCGTTGTTCACAGGGAAGGCAGATATTCTCGTTACGGATTCAGCATTTCAAAAAGTGCAAAAGTTGCAAAAGTTACTGCTTTGCTTTACTCGGGCACTCACAGGACAGCCTCCTTTCACACAATTTGGTATCAGAATAACAGATATTCTCGTTACGTATCGCGGAATTTAGTTAAAACCATAATGCTTTGCTTCACTCGGAGCCTCCGAGGATAGATTTCAAGTACTATTGGCTCCGATTTTGAATTTAGTCGAAATATTTTTCATTTCATTCCAGATTGTGATTATACATCTAGTATATATACATAGATATATAATTATTATATGAATTGGCAAAAATACCGCTTTGAGAATCACGATTTAAGGATTTCGAGTTTTAGATTCGGTCCTAATGTTTAGAATTCCTCAGGGTTTTTTTTACCCAAGTCAATTTTTTGCCCGATTTTTTTTTAAGCCAAGTCAATTTTTTTATCAAATTTAATTTTAAATCTATTTTTTCTTAATCCCAAGCAAATTTTTTATCCATTTTTTTTTTTAATCAATTTTTTAAATAAATTGTGTAATTTATGAATTATCGGTGGAGTAGTTATTGGTAAGTGCGATTCACTTGTGTTTAAGAGAAGAGTGCAGAGAGCCTGAACAGCATTTTAAGATTTGTTTCAATATATTGCATTACTATTTAACTACTCCACTGGCTATAGCATTTAACCATTAGTATAGTATAGTATAGGTTTAAAGGTGGTAACGGTTTCAAAATTTATTACATTCTTAATCTACTGATTGATTTTCATTTCAATTAAATGATCATTCAGGTCATTATAGCAATAGTAGAAAGTGCCAAAACGTTAACGTTGCATCATTTTGCCTAAATAGTCAGATAGGGATAAAAAGGCGGCCGCCGCTTTTAGCTCTTTTTTAGTTTGGTGTGTGTGCATTGATTTCTATGATTTGTCTCTGTGTGCTGGTGTTTCGTACGCTTGTGATTCGTATGCTTGTGATATCGTCTGATTTCTGGTGGGAAGGGTTGGGCGTCGTATTTCAATTACGGCATCGGATGCAACGTTAAACTGAAAGCACTTTTTATTATATTTTTATTGAATTAATTAGCTTATCATTAAAAGTTTTATAACTTATATTGCAATTAAATTGCGAAGATTCAGATTAAATTTTAAATTGCAAGATTAAGAATGAGAATGTTTTTTGAAATCGTAGTACAGTATTCATATGATAGTATTTGTATCGGTATCTAAAGGATTATGTGGCAATCCAGCTTATGATGATATCCTGGCGATGCTGATTTGAGCTTGCGTTAATCCTGGCAATGATGACAACATTCGCCAGCCTTAACTGATGCTGCTTGCGCTAATCCTGGCGATTCCGATTAATCCTGCCATACTGAATACTGACGCTGCTTGCGCTTGCGTACATACAAAAACAAACTTTTTGGTTTATTGCAGTATCGTTATCAATTCGGTCAACTACACAAACTTCAATAGGTCATATGTTGGCGGGCAAACGTCCTGCCCACATACGGCCCTGTCAAGTTTGTGCAGTAGTCCATATTGATCACGAATGTGCAATAAAGCAAAAGCGAAGTTTTTGGGTGTACAGCCACGGACTCTCAGTATGGCGCGTCCGTCCGAGCAATCTTCTATCCTTGTCTACCCCGTGCGCCTACTGTACGGGACCAGACAAGTATAGCAAACTGCTCGGACGGACAAGCGCGTTATTCTTATCGTCCGTGGCTGTACAACCTACTGAGTTGTCGCGACGATTTGCATTTGTATTAAATAAAATGCTGAAAGACTCCATGTGGGGTCCTAGCTCAATAAATATTGTTGCTCTAAAATGATCGTAGCGCAATAAAGTTCGTACCCGAATATAGACGTAACGCTATAAATATCGTACCCGAATAAAAATTGTAGCCCAATTAAATCGTAGTCCAATAAGCATCATACCCAAATAAAGATAGTAGCGCAATAAAGGTTGTAACCGAATAAATATAAAATCGTACCCCATAGATATTCTAGCCAAATAAAGATTGTTTAGGTTAGGTTTTCGCACCCGAATATAAATCGTAGTTTTGTTAAGGCAGATTCATAGATTCCTTACGTGGCAATGCTACGCTGTGACAATGCTATTGCTGTAGGCATTTTCAACGTGCATTAAACGCTGTTGAAAATGCCCGTAGCGATAGCATTGTCACAGCGTAGCATTGTTGCGTCGTGTATAAATCAATGATTCGGCTTTTAAGATTATCCAATAGACATCGTATCTGAATAAAGGTGGTGTAATAAAGGTTGTCACCCAGTAAAGATCGTATACTTATAAACGATCTTTATTTAGCTACAATATTTATATGTATTTAAGTTTAGGTTGTACCGAACTGAATAAAATTCATTTTCACAAGTATATTGGAAGGGCATGTAAGGCCTAGGGTACGATTCAAGCAGTAAGCGGCGCAGGTGACCAACAAAACAAGCGTTTTGCTCCTAGCCATTTCATATTCGCGGCCTCTCACCGCTTGCATCGTAGCCGAGGCCATCGATAGATCGTCACGCCATAAATATCTTGCCTAAATAAAGATTGTATCCCCATTAAATCTTAATCCAATAAACATTATACCCTTTAATCGCACCCTTATAAACATTGTAGCTAAATAAAGATCGTTTATATGTATTTGAGGCTAGGTTGTACCGAACTGAATAAAATTCATTTCCACAGGTATTTTAGGACGGTATGTAAGGCCTTGGGTACAATTCAAGCATTACACTTGTTACTCACTGCTGCTCCTAGCCCTTTCATATTCGCGGCCTCTCACCGCTTGCATCGTACCCGAGGCCATCGATGGATGTAGTACATCGATAGATCGTCGTGCCATAAATATCTTGCCTAAATAAACATTGTAAAACCTAATTAAATCTTAATCCAATAAACATTATACCCTTTAATCGCACCCTTATAAATATTGTAGCTAAATAAAGAACGTTTATATGTATTTGAGGCTAGGTTGTACCGAACTGAATAAAATTCATTTCCACAGGTATTTTAGGACGGTATGTAAGGCCTTGGGTACAATTCAAGCTTTACACTTGTCGCTCACCGCTGCTCCTAGCCCTTTAATATTCGCGGCCTCTCACCGCTTGCATCGTACCCGAGGCCATCGATGGATATAGTACATCGATAGATCGTCGTGCCATAAATATCTTGCCTAAATAAAGATTGTAACCTAATTAAATCTTAATCCAATAAACATTATACCCTTTAATCGCACCCTTATAAATATTGTAGCTAAATAAAGAATGTTTATATGTATTTGAGGCTAGGTTGTACCGAACTGAATAAAATTCCTTTCCACGGGTATTTTAGGGCGGTATGTAAGGCCTTGGGGTACAATTCAAGCTTTACACTTGTCGCTCATCGCTGCTCCTAGCCCTTTAATATTCGCGGCCTCTCACCGCTCGCATTGTACCCGAGGCCAAAGGCATGAGAGTGCCTGTAGTTTCGTAAGAGTGAGCAGTCCACTGTCCTTGTACGTATGTCTTGTCCTGCACTGAAGAGACAAGGATAGCGGACTGTTCGGTCTTACGAACCGCGACATTCTCATGGCTGTACATCATCGATTAGATAATACATAAGGTAATAAAGTATATGATTAGGTGTATTGCGGATCAAACAACGTACAACCGTAACGTGTACGTTAGTTGCAGTCAAGCATCTGTCGTAATTCCATCGGACATTTGACTGTGATGCTGTCGGCTAACGTACACTTTACGACTAACGTTGTTTGATTCGCGCTACACCAAATTATATACTTTATTACCTTAAGCATAATTTAATCGATGTTAACGTTCTTTGATACGCAATACACCTGAATAAATTATATGTAATAAACAAAGTAAAACTTGTGTAAATAAAGGAGTTTATAAAATATATAGTGTATAACTTAATATGTGTGCGTTTTATTTCGGGCCCTCGTTAAATGACCAAGTCCCTCTACCCGGTGCCTTCACTAGTTTAATAGGGATACTAGAAAGGGAGATTTTTACAAGTCCCTTTACCCGGCGCCTCCACTAGATTCCACATTTTCGGGCAGTTGGTGGTAAATTTTTACAAGTCCCTTTACCCGGCGCCTCCACTAGAAACATATTCGACTTGTAAAAATTTTGATTGAAAAAAAATTGTAAAAGATTGCCTGTTTTTCGTATATCTTCCTCCCTACCCTCCCTCGCTGTCGAATCCCATCCCCACTAATTTTTCCAATTTTCCGCCCCCGCATCGCTGCTACCCCCGCTTCCGCCGCTCCCGCTGCTTCCCCACCACCGGCGTTTCCGGCGCTCCCGCCGGATCGCTGCCCTGCCCCCCATCCTGCATCCCGCCGCCAGGCCCCTGCCTGCCGGCCCCCCCGCTGCTACCTTCCGCCGCTGCCACCATCGCAGCCACGGCGCTGCCACCATCGCGCCCCGGCGGCACCCACCACCGAATCCCTGCCGCACCCCCCGCTCCAGCATCGCTTCCTGCCGCCGCTCCCCCCGGCGCTGCCACCATCGCAGCCCCGGCGGCACCCCTGCCGGTCCGCAACCCGCCGCAATTTTTATTCGGCCGGCTGGATTTGAACCCACGGTTCGCTCCAGCGTCGGGGGCCAACCCACCGCTGGAGCGACCTGCGCTACCGAGCCATGGAAATCCAGCGACCAAAATCTTCATCTCTTCTTACAGATTCGCGATAAGCGCCCGTGAGTGCGACAAGGTAAGTAGACCCGGCCAATGGGTGCGAGTGAGACGGGACGATTTGCCTCGCGATTACTATAATATTGTATACTATAGTATACAATAGAATATCGGTGGGGGTATCTAGGGGTATAGATGTGGGGGGTGGGCAATATGCACCTGCTAGGTACCACGTACCTAGCAGGTGCCCACCCCCCGCCCAGGTGAGAAGCCTAAAAAACGCGCGTCAGGCGTCAGGCGGGCGGGCGTCGCGACGCCCGCGTGTGCGCCCACACACGCACACACGCACACGTCATGTGACGCGCGTTTAAGCTTCTCTCCTGGAGCTCGACCGGTAGAAATTTTACTATAAATCCAGTAGGGGTCCGTAGGACCCCTACTGGATTTATAGCAATATAGATATACTATATGTTTATATTACATTATATATACGCGCGCGCGCGCGCGAGGCTAAATTTTGCGGGTATTCGAGCTGTGGGCACCCTGTATATATCGATTTTCGTGGGTTACAAAATTCATCACTTTTTGGATCACCCTGTATATATCGATTTTTGCGAGAAGCAAATCGATATATACAGGGTGATCCAAAAATATTTCAACGTTTATCGAACACCCTGTATATTGATTTTTGCGAGGAGCAAATCGAAATATACAGGGTGTGTCGAAAATATTTTAAAAGTTTTTGGATCACCCTGTATATTGATGTTTGCGAGGAGCAAATTGAGATTATGTACGCGAATATTTTCGATTTACATTGAGTGGGCACTATGCATAAAAGATCTCTTTGACCTCCTGTGATCCTGGTACGAAATCCGAAAATTATAAAATTGTAGACGAATATTTTCTATTTGCATTGAGTGGGCAGTATATGAATAAAAGATCTCATGCACCTTCTGTGATCCTGGTACAAAATCTGAAAATTATAAAATATGTAGACGAAAATTTTCAATTTACAATGCGTGGGCACTATGAATAAAAGATCTCTTTGACCTCCTGTGATCCTGGTACGAAATCCGAAAATTATAAAATTGTAGACGAATATTTTCTATTTGCATTGAGTGGGCAGTATATGAATAAAAGATCTCATGCACCTTCTGTGATCCTGGTACAAAATCCGAAAATTATAAATTATGTAGACGAATATTTTCGATTTACATTGAGTGGGCACTATGCATAAAAGATCTCTTTGACCTCCTGTGATCCTGGTACGAAATCCGAAAATTATAAAATTGTAGACGAATATTTTCTATTTGCATTGAGTGGGCAGTATATGAATAAAAGATCTCATGCACCTTCTGTGATCCTGGTACAAAATCCGAAAATTATAAATTATGTAGACGAATATTTTCGATTTACATTGAGTGGGCACTATGAATAAAAGATCTCTTTGACCTCCTGTGATCCTGGTACGAAATCCGAAAATTATAAAATTGTAGACGAATATTTTCTATTTGCATTGAGTGGGCAGTATATGAATAAAAGATCTCATGCACCTTCTGTGATCCTGGTACAAAATCCGAAAATTATAAATTATGTAGACGAATATTTTCGATTTACAATGAGTGGGCACTATGAATAAAAGATCTCTTTGACCTCCTGTGATCCTGGTACGAAGTCAGAAACTTATAAATTATACTGCCCATTCAGTTTGAATCAAAAATTTTCATACTACTAGTGCTCACCTGAATTGCAGTTGAAGCTCTTTAACTTGGGAAGAATCTGGAACGACGTAAGCTGTTTCGTCCTTATAGGACTCATCAGCGCAGCTTTATCATAAGATATTCATATCGAATGTCAAATGATCATCTACGGACAGCTCTTACACTTACCTCAACCAAAGAAAAATTTCAGGAAATGAAGAATTATTCATCCTACAGTATAACATAATTGACATAGAAACCGTCCTAAAATATCTGCAGAAATGAAGAATTATTCATACCGCAGTATAACCTAATCGACATAGAAATCGTCCTAAAATATCTGCAGAAATGAACAATTATTCATCCCGCAGTATAACCTAATTAATGTATAAAACGTCCTAAAATATCTGCAGAAATGAAGAATTATTCATACCGCAGTATAATCTAATCGATGTATAAAACATCCTAAAATATCTGCAGAAATAAAGAATTATTTATACCGCAGTATAACCTAATCGACATAGAAATCGTCCTAAAATATCTGCAGAAATGAAGAATTATTCATACCGCAGTATAACCTAATCGACATAGAAATCGTCCTAAAATATCTGCAGAAATGAACAATTATTCATCCCGCAGTATAATCTAATCAATGTATAAAACGTCCTAAAATATCTGCAGAAATGAAGAATTATTCATCCCGCAGTATAATCTAATCGATGTATAAAACGTCCTAAAATATCTGCAGAAATAAAGAATTATTTATACCGCAGTATAACCTAATCGACATAGAAATCGTCCTAAAATATCTGCAGAAATGAACAATTATTCATCCCGCAGTATAACCTAATTGATGTGTAAACAGTCCTAAAATATCTGCAGAAATAAAGAATTATTCATACCGCAGTATAACCTAATCGACAAAGAAATCGTCCTAAAATATCTGCAGAAATGAACAATTATTCATCCCGCAGTATAATCTAATCAATGTATAAAACGTCCTAAAATATCTGCAGAAATAAAGAATTATTTATACCGCAGTATAACCTAATCGACATAGAAATCGTCCTAAAATGTCTGCAGAAATGAACAATTATTCATCCCGCAGTATAATCTAATCAATGTATAAAACGTCCTAAAATATCTGCAGAAATGAAGAATTATTCATCCCGCAGTATAATCTAATCGATGTATAAAACGTCCTAAATTATCTGCAGAAATAAAGAATTATTTATACCGCAGTATAACCTAATCGACATAGAAATCGTCCTAAAATATCTGCAGAAATGAACAATTATTCATCCCGCAGTATAACCTAATTGATGTGTAAACAGTCCTAAAATATCTGCAGGAATAAAGAATTATTCATCCTACAGTATAACCTAATCGACCTAGAAACCATCCTAAAATATCTGCGGAAATGAACAATTATTCATCCCGCAGTATAACCTAATTAATGTATAAACCGTCCTAAAATATCTGCAGAAATAAAGAATTATTCATACAGCAGTATAACCTAATCGACAAAGAAATCGTCCTAAAATATCTGCAGAAATGAACAATTATTCATCCCGCAGTATAATCTAATCAATGTATAAAACGTCCTAAAATATCTGCAGAAATGAAGAATTGTTCATCCCGCAGTATAATCTAATCGATGTATAAAACGTCCTAAAATATCTGCAGAAATAAAGAATTATTTATACCGCAGTATAACCTAATCGACATAGAAATCGTCCTAAAATATCTGCAGAAATGAACAATTATTCATCCCGCAGTATAACCTAATTGATGTGTAAACAGTCCTAAAATATCTGCAGGAATAAAGAATTATTCATCCTACAGTATAACCTAATCGACCTAGAAACCATCCTAAAATATCTGCGGAAATGAACAATTATTCATCCCGCAGTATAACCTAATTAATGTATAAACCGTCCTAAAATATCTGCAGAAATAAAGAATTATTCATACCGCAGTATAACCTAATCGACAAAGAAATCGTCCTAAAATATCTGCAGAAATGAACAATTATTCATCCCGCAGTATAATCTAATCAATGTATAAAACGTCCTAAAATATCTGCAGAAATGAAGAATTATTCATCCCGCAGTATAATCTAATCGACATAGAAATCGTCCTAAAATATCTGCAGAAATGAACAATTATTCATCCCGCAGTATAACCTAATTGATGTGTAAACAGTCCTAAAATATCTGCAGGAATAAAGAATTATTCATCCTACAGTATAACCTAATCGACCTAGAAACCATCCTAAAATATCTGCGGAAATGAACAATTATTCATCCCGCAGTATAACCTAATTAATGTATAAACCGTCCTAAAATATCTGCAGAAATAAAGAATTATTCATACCGCAGTATAACCTAATCGACAAAGAAATCGTCCTAAAATATCTGCAGAAATGAACAATTATTCATCCCGCAGTATAATCTAATCAATGTATAAAACGTCCTAAAATATCTGCAGAAATGAAAAATTATTCATCCCGCAGTATAATCTAATCGATGTATAAAACGTCCTAAAATATCTGCAGAAATAAAGAATTATTTATACCGCAGTATAACCTAATCGACATAGAAATCGTCCTAAAATATCTGCAGAAATGAACAATTATTCATCCCGCAGTATAACCTAATTGATGTGTAAACAGTCCTAAAATATCTGCAGGAATAAAGAATTATTCATCCTACAGTATAACCTAATCGACCTAGAAACCATCCTAAAATATCTGCGGAAATGAACAATTATTCATCCCGCAGTATAACCTAATTAATGTATAAACCGTCCTAAAATATCTGCAGAAATAAAGAATTATTCATACCGCAGTATAACCTAATCGACAAAGAAATCGTCCTAAAATATCTGCAGAAATGAACAATTATTCATCCCGCAGTATAATCTAATCAATGTATAAAACGTCCTAAAATATCTCCAGAAATGAAGAATTATTCATCCCGCAGTATAATCTAATCGATGTATAAAACGTCCTAAAATATCTGCAGAAATAAAGAATTATTTATACCGCAGTATAACCTAATCGACATAGAAATCGTCCTAAAATGTCTGCAGAAATGAACAATTATTCATCCCGCAGTATAACCTAATTGATGTGTAAACAGTCCTAAAATATCTGCAGGAATAAAGAATTATTCATCCTACAGTATAACCTAATCGACCTAGAAACCATCCTAAAATATCTGCGGAAATGAACAATTATTCATCCCGCAGTATAACCTAATTAATGTATAAACCGTCCTAAAATATCTGCAGAAATAAAGAATTATTTATCCCACAGTATAACCTAATCGATGTGTAAATCGTCCTAAAATATCTGCGGAAATGAAGAATTATTCACCTCCCAGTATAACATAATTAACATACAAACTGTCCAGAAATATTTGGGAAATGGGGAATTATTCACCTACTTGTATAACGAAATCATAACAAGAGTGCACTGAATCGTAGTGTTCCTCGATGCCTGCAATCATCCTTAACAGTAATGCGCCACGCACACAATACGCACGTTTTAAAAAGAAAGCACATCCATAACAGCGCAATTCAAACGATAACGTGTTAATTAATCAGTTACAAGAAAAACACTCGAAGTGTTGTTTGGAAACATTATTTCATGTGCATATGTTTGCTGCATTGAAATTGCGATCAACGCGACGTCTGGCGACAAAACATATGAACTAAAAAGCACCCCAGAGACATCTGTTGACGCACGATTGAACAAAGAAACAAATAAATATTACAGGTTTCTATTTTTTGTAGGTTAAAAAGATTTCTGGAATTCCAGATATCCTTTTTACCGGCACTTCAGTGAGCAGTTAGATAAATATGTGGTAGATGTCGCCAAAAAATTAAAAACTGTCGCTTTTTGCACTTGAAAATGCCCCCAGTGACAGTAAAAAAAAAACTCTAATTTAGCATTCCAACTACAAAGAACCTAATAAGGAGATGCAAAATGCCCTGGAAGCACTCATGTTTGAATACTGACTCAATGTATCAAATGAAGAAAGACTCCCGAATAAATTCTCCCCATGATTATTAGGTTAACTTACAGCCAGTTCAAAACCAGGTCATTAATATCCATTATATTGATGGTTTCAATTGAAGTACGACTCGTTGATCAATTACAAGCGATCAATCACTTTGTACACGATGAGTATGATTGACGATATTATTGAAAGTGTCCTGGGCTCTTTAAACGGAGATACAAGGAACTCGGACACGTTAAACCCCGCAGGGAGTCTCTCCAGGATGAGCGTGTCCAAACTCTCCAAATACAGAAGTGCAATGACGATCATACTGCTTAAAGCATAAGTACTGGCATCATTGAGTTACAATTATCAATAGTCATGACTAAATTTGCATGTACAATGTGCAGTAAATAAATTTATTAAATGACAAGACAATGAACACATAAACCCAGTGAAAAAGCGTCCCGTCCCGTAAAATCTACCTTTTTGTAGGTTAAGACTGCACTGAACTGTACTGCTCCTCGATGACTACAAGCATCTTAAACCGTAGTGCAATGGGCAAGTTTTGAAGGAAGCAGATTCATAACACCGCATTGAAAACGGTAACGCGATTAGTTACCTCGGAAAAAAACAACCGAAGCGCTGTTTACACGCAGCCTTTTTCTTGCATATTTGACTATTGCTTCTTGAACGCATCACGCGGGAACACCTTGAGTAAAGTTATAATGCAACAGAAGGCACGATTTCAGTGTAAAATTACTGCATTCATGCAGGCAAAGGCACAATGTAATGTGGCCTTAACCTACAGCGCTTGGTTTCTAGGTAATATCATCGCATCTCGCCATGATTACAGCTTCCCGGAAGTTTTACGAGCAGTGATGTTTCACCTGAGCACTCGGATGAAGCTTCAGCGCAGCTTCGTGACTTTGTGGTGGATATTGGCATGCATAAAGTGTAACAAATATATCAATTTATTGTTAAAACAATGCTCAAATAAACCCAGTGAAAAGCGCCACGTTGCAATGAAATTAAGTAATAGTAAAATCCTACCTTTGTTCCGGTCGAGACTGCGTTGAATCATACTGTTCTCCGATGCCTGCATTCCGTATTCTGCCAAACACAGCAATGGACACGTTTTGAAGTAAGCAGATCTATAGCAGCGCACTGAAAACGATAACATTATTAGTTACTTAAAAACAAACAACCCCAGTGCTGTTTACACGCCGCCTTTTTCTTGTGCATTCGACTACTGCACTTTGACGCAGCTTGTACAAACACCTAATGTAAAGTTATCATGGCACATGCAATAGAAATCAAGATTCAACTGCAAAATGACAGCACGCAGGCGAAGAAGGTATAACGTGATGTGAACTTAAATCTAAACTTTGGTTTCTAAGTAATAGCATCGCACTTTATCACGATTACAACTTACAATTACAACTAACCGCAAGCTTTACGCAATTTTTTTTAAGAACACTAAGAAGCTTCAGCGCCGCTTCAGAACTTTGCGGTGAATTGTGGTTTCATAGTGCATGTCCAAGTCCCAGTTTCAGGTTCAACGAAGTTTGCGGCACAAACTACGTATGAGTTACCACCGGTTATAGTGCGATTGTCGTGTACTTACAAAAGTGTACGTTCTGGATAAACATTATAATAATCGTGCATTGTATAAAGCTTATAACCACTGCACTTGGACGCAGCTTGTGCAAACACCACGTGTAAAGCTATAATGGTATTGCATGTGCCATGGTATTGCATGTGCACAAACAACCCCAGTGCTGTTTACACGCCGCCTTTTTCTTGTGCATTCAACTACTGCACTTTGACGCAGCTCGTGCAAACACCACGTGTAAAGTTATAATGGCACATGCAATAGAAAACACGATTCAAGTGCAAAATTACTGCACGCAGGTGAAGAAGGCAAAACGTGATGTGGACATAAATCTAAAGTTCTGTTTGTAAGTAATAGCATCGCACTTCATCACTTCAATCACCGAATGGTTACAACTTTCAATTACAATTTAAAAAATTACAATAACAACAAATTGCAAGCTTTACGCAATTTTTTCTACGAACAGTAAGAAGCGTGTACTTCGCCGCTGCGTGAAGTACGGTGCTTCGCAACTTTGTGGTGAATTGTGGTGCGTAGTGCATGTCGAAGTCCCAGTTTCAGGTTCAACAAAGTTAGCGGCATAAACTACGGATGAGTTACCACCGTGCAGTTGTACTGTGCTTGTCGTGTACTTACAAAAGTGAACGTTCTGGCTCTACATTATAATAATCCTGCATTGGGTAGAGATATCTGGGGCTAAATATATTATTTAATAAGTTATTACTTGGTGCAGGTTATTGGTTGAGAGCAAAGTCCACGAATCTGAGGTGAACAGCAGGAATGACCGCGTTGTGCGAGAATTCGTTAAGTAGGAGTGAAAATTACATACGTTACGGTTATAGGACGTTTTGTGGAACTGTTTGGGGCCAGAACTTAACAATTATAGCCCGTTTTATGGTGCAAATCACTTTTATTATGCGCGAACGATGTGTACATTAGCCGGCCATAATGAACTACTGGTTTCAAGGACATTCAGGGCGCTTATAAATATTTGGCGCGAGGCTAAAATCAATTAAAATCGCAGTAAGACGTATCTTGTAGCATCCACGAGAGTAATAAACGTACATTTGATCTTATTAGCAGGGCAAATTAAGAATTTAGAGTTGTAATGAGCAAAAGTGCGCGAAATTTAAAAAAAATTACCGAATTTTCTGTACAACTAACGGCATGTTTAGAAGTACAGACAATTAGGATTGTTGAACAAGCTTCGCTAATTAACGTAAATAATGGGGATTGAATACTTTCCAGGCACATGATTGATGTAGTTATGTCCTATGAATGTATGCAAGGAAACCAAATACGTACATTAACGAAGTACGTAAAAATTTAACCGAATTTTCGTTACGCAGAAAGTGGCAGTTAGTTGTACCGAAAATTCGGCGCAATGGAGAGTTCCTACTCCCCCCAGAGATGGCGCCGTGTCGATTTAAATATAAAAGCACTAAATTTGAGCGCAATTCGTGGGAAACGAAGCATTTTGCCTTTAGATAATGATCAATAAGTTAATTAAGTTCCGTTTAAAGCAAGCTACAGGCGGTATTTAAATTCTGGCACGCATTTACCGTCTTCTTTTACGCTTTTTGGCGCAATACTCATGCATGCGATTACTATAAGCACTGATTCTTTTCTCTTTCCCGAGAAATCAACAAAGTTATGTGAGTTTTCTGAATAGAAATAAGGAAGTAGTTCGTATATGCATGTCAGTATTTGAAAATTGTATAGATTCAATTTATCGTGGGCATACCAGAAATGTACACAAAAATGAGTTCAAATGATTGCTGGTCATCATTTGAACTCATTTTTGTATTTTGTATTTGAAAACTCTACCGATTCAATATATCGTGGGCATACAAGAAATAGACAAAAATGAGTTCAAATGATGGGCAGCATAAAAGTTCGTTGTATTTCTCAGGAAAAAGCTTCTATGTTGTACATGGTTCACTGGAATGTTAATAAAAACTGTGCAAAAACAATTGAAAACTAGATTTATAATAGCGTGTTGAATTTTCAAATGCATTTATCTCGAAACTGTCTTTTTTAACTACAGTTTTTCTTGTGAGCCCACGATATTGATTTACGGACTTAACAACGGTTCTGCCGCCTTCGCTTATTAATATATCTCCTCGTTTTCTGCTGGAAGCGCTGCCGTAATGACGAGTTATGTATCGGCCCCAGCCACCTCGTTCGTTCCGGTCGGTCTCTGCCAGGAAAGCGATGATTCACGGCGGCATCCCTGCGGACAAGGATCGAGGATACCCCGCGATTTATTTAGTCGCAACAATAAATATATACGCGGGGGGCGCAGAAATAGAATTTATTAATGACGCAGAAATCTGGCTCAAGAGCGCCTCTCTTCCGAAACACAAGCGGACGCCGGAAGTGCGTGAATCTGTGTCCCCCAAAGGGTGAGGTGGCTTCAGGGGTGCCTCAGGTCATCACCAAAAATCTAAGATTTATTGAACGAACTTAAAAAAGTATAATTAATGCATTGCAAAATACGTCTCTTGCACATAATATTAATTCTTCCTTTCTTGCACATAATATTAATTCTTCCTTCAGGCATTTTCCATGTGATATATCGAAAGTGCGCCGCCGTCTACTCCGCGCCTGGGGCCTGAGAAGGCGCCCCCTTCGGCACGCGCTGGTATTTATAGAGAGCCTATTTCCGGGGCCTCAGCCTCCACCGGGGCGCGAAGAACACGTGCACACACGCATACCGCACTCCAAGTACAAAGAAATAAAGAAAAACTGAGGATATCCATGAGCAAGTTAGAAGTGATAAACAGGAACAGGTTCAACTTGATAGGATCCAAAACCAGGGCTACCCCAAGGTTCATGCATAGTAAAAATAGGGAGAGATAGACCGAGGATATACATGGGCAGACACGTGATGAACAAGAATAGGCTCATCTCGAATGTAAACAAAACACCATTGATAAAGTCTGTCGAAATTAAGAGATGAGAAGACGAATGAAATTTATTGCTGATATTAAATGATATACCGGTGTTAAGCGTGCCATATTTAATTCATATCCAATGTTGGGTTTTTGAGATAAGCAATCTTAAGTAAGCATGATACTCAGGTTTATTAAGCAAAATATGCTTATATTTTAAATAATTATATCTCAAAAACAAAAAAAATCACGATATCTCAAAAACCACCGTATCAATATGGATGAAATTTATTGCTGATATTACACGATATACTATTAATCAGTCTGTAGAATTTAAATTGTATGCAATGATAGATTCCCTAGATATTTCAATTTTTCTTTAGACACTTTTTGCAGTAGTTTTTGACTTGGCTTATATTCAAACAACGAAATATTATAAACCACCGTATAGATGTCAATGAAATTTATTGCTGATATTGAATGATATACCAGTGTTAAGCGTGCCAAATTTAATTCATATCCAATGTTGCGTTTTTGAGATAAACGATCTTAAGTAAGCACGATTTTCGGGTCTACGATATTAAGCAAAATATGCTTATATTTAAAATAATTATATCTTAAAAATAAAATAAAATCACGATATCTCAAAAACTACCGAATCAATATGGATGTAATTTATTGCTGATATTGCACGATATATTAGTGATCAGGCTGTAGAATTTAAATTATATGCAATGATAGATTCCCAAGATATTTAAATTTTTGTTTAGACACTTTTTGGAAGTGTTTTTCCGCTAGGCTTATATTCAAACAACGAAATATTATAAACCACCGTATAAATACCATTGAGATTTATTTCTGATATTGAATGATATACCATTGTTAAGCATGCCAAATTTAATTCATATCCAATGTTGCGTTCTTGAGATAATGAGCTTATATTTAAAATAATGATATCTCAGAAACAAAATAAAATCACGATATCTCAAAAAGCCAAATGGGACAGACACAACTTTTAATTTTGTTGTTCTACATCCCAAGAGGTTGTTTACCTTTCATTTTAATAAAATGAATCGTGGGTGAAAAATAGTTCATTATTTATTAGAAATTTTCATTCTATAAATGTATTCAAATTTTGCCAAACCAATTCTATTCATAAACCTCTTATAAAATAAAATCTACAAATAGTTAAAGAATTTCTTCTCTATGTTACTATCTATTTAGTGAGTGACGGCGTATAGCTCGACCATAGATAATTGGTTTTCACAACTTGACTGTTTAAATATTTTATGAGCTACTACTCACTCGAGCATCGCAACTGTAATAAAATATTATTACATTTATAGTATTACTAATTATGAATTTATATGTAGCTATTAAAATATTATTAAGAAGGGACCTTTGAAGGGTTGCAGAGGTCCATCCAGCAAGGATCGTAAGCTAACGAAAATTGAGGGAGTTAAACACCAGCGTCGTAAATACCGAACTCTACGGTCGAGGTACAGAGAGACGGTAAACGTTTAAATTTAGATCCGATTTGATCCGCACCAATCAACCCCAGAAAAGAACCTCGTGCGATTATAATGGGCCGATGCGTTTCAATGCTGCGACCGAAATAGCGTCCAGATGCAATAAATAAGGCGGCACGAAATCTCGACCTCCGGCTCTCGGTGACGTCTTCCCGTGACGTCACGGGAGACGTCCCTTTTCCCGCGTCGAGTGTGCCCAGGAATAGACCTAGTGTGTGTGTGAGACGACTCCGCTGGCTGCCGATGACGGCCTGGGCGAGTCTATTTCGTGTCCGAGCATCTGCACGGGTCGCGACTTTATTCCCGCAATAATCGCAGGACGGCAAAACAAACGCACGCGAAGTATCCGTGAATCGCCCCCGAAACGGCTCTTTTACGATGGATAGATGGGGTAATGGGCGGTAAAAGTTATAATAACAAACACGCGAGCGAATAACCGTTCCGTGCACACACATTCATACTAACACACACACACACACATTCACACATGCAAACAAACAACATAGTCGCACATACAATATGTGTGTGGATAATTATCCCATGGCTCATACGGTTATAAATGAATAACGCGTTGGTTTAATTAGTTTAGACGGTAATTAAGTCGGTACAGGGTTTAGCGCCAGAAAGTAGCCGGGACGCATACTCCCGGCACTTCACTACACATCCGTTAAAGATGCAAACGAATTGGTTTCGTGAAAACCGACAAACGAATGGGGCGAAAATGAGTGTGTCATAAATCTGCTCTTAAGATGTTATGCAGATGATGATATGTAGATGCCACCTGATGGCATTATGGAATACTCGTATTTTTTTCAGTAGGGCCTTGGAAAGATTAGCAAAAAAAAATGGTTAAAAATTATAATTTTCTTTGCGTCATACCTCGGTGAGTTGTGGCGGCAGATAACTAAGAGACACTAAAAATGTGTGCCCTATATTGGGGTATGCCCCCACAAAAAAAAAATTCTATTCTGCCTCTTGGTTAAGTAGATAGCTGACAAAACGCAAAAAGGAAGAAAATCCGATAATTTTTTTTTCGAAAAACAGAAAAATCAATTAGGCATCTTTTTGACCTAATTAGTTTGCTAAAATTATTGGTGAGTACATTTAATTCCGATATTTAAAATCATTAATAATTAATATTGATCCTTTGTTAATGGTGGAGGTGCCGGGTAAATAAATTTGGTTTGTACACGGCAAAGTTAGATATTTAAACAACGAAATATTAAAAACCACCGTATAAATATCAATGAAATTTATTGCTGATATTGCATGATATAGCAGTGTTAAGCGTGCCAAATTTAATTCATATCCAATGTTGCGTTCTTGAGATAATCAATCTTAAGTAAGCACGATTCTCGGGTGTATTAGGCAAAATATGCTTATATTTAAAATATGTCAAAAACAAAATAAAATTACGATATCTCAGAAACCACCGTATCAATATGGATGCAATTTTTTGCTGACACTGCACGATATACCAGTGATCTGTCTGTGGAATTAAAATTGTATGCAATGATTGATTCCTAAGATATTTTGATTTTTGTTTAGACACTTTTTGGTAGTGTTTTCCGCTAGGCTTATATTCAAACCACGAAATATTAAAAACCACCGTATAAATATAAATAAAATTTATTGCTGATATTGAATGATATACCAGTGTTAAGCGTGCCAAATTTAATTCACATCCAATGTTGCGTTCTTGAGATAATCAATCTTAAGTAAGCACGATTCTCGGGTTTATTAGGCAAAATATGCTTATATTTAAAATATGTCAAAAACAAAATAAAATTACGATATCTCAGAAATCACCGTATCAATATGAATGTAATTTATTGCTGATATTGCACGATGTACTAGTGATCAGTCTGTGGAATTAAAATTATATACAATGATAGATTCCTAAGATATTGCAGTTTTTGTTTAGACAGTGTTATTTTGCTAGGCTTATATTCAAACAACTAAATATTAGAAACCACCGTATATATATCAATGCAATTTATTTCTGATATTGAATGATATACCAGTGTTAAGCATGCCTAATTTAATTCATATCCAATGTTGCGTTCTTGAGATAAGCAATCTCAAGTAAGCATGATTCTCGGGTTTATTAAGCAAAATATGCTTATATTTAAAATATGTCAAAAACAAAATAAAATTACGATATCTCAGAAACCACCGTATCAATATGGATGTAATTTATTGCTGATATTGCACGATATACCAGTGATCAGTCTGTGGAATTAAAATTGTATGTAATGATTGATTCCTAAGATATTTTGATTTTTGTTTAGACACTTTTTGGTAGTGTTTTCCGCTAGGCTTATATTCAAACACCGAAATATTCAAAACCACTGTATAAATATTAATGAAATTTATTGCTGATATTAAATAATATACCATTGTTTAGCATGCCCAATTTAATTCATATGCAATGTTGCGTTCTTGAGATAAGCAATCTCAAGTAAGCACGATTCTCGGGTTTATTAAGCAAAATATGCTTATATCTAAAATAATTATAACTCAAAAACAAAATAAAATCACGATATCTCAAAAACCACCGTGCCAATATGGATGCAATTTATTGCTGATATTGCACGATATACTAGTGATCAGTCTGTGGAATTAAAATTATATGCAATGATTGATTCCTAAGATATTTTGATTTTTGTTTAGACACTCTTTGGTAGTGTTTTCCGGTAGGCTTATATTCAAACCACGAAATATTAAAAACCACCGTATAAATATGAATCAAATTTATTGATAATATTGAATGATATACCAGTGTTAAGCGTGCCAAATTTAATTCATATCCAATGTTGCGTTTTTAAGATAAGCAATCTCAAGTAAGCATGATTATTGGTGTTATTTAAACAAAATCTGCTCATAACTAAAAAAGCGCAATATCGATCCTAAGGAAATGATTATTCAAAGGAATAATTTATTACTCTACAAATTTATATTTTTTGACCGCATGAAAGATCCAATCCACGACGCCATCAATGTAGCCCTATCAATTAGCAACGTTGTAAGCCCGCAAGTTAAGGGCACGACTCGCGCCGGAACTATTAAAAAATTAATCGCGCCTCAATGATTCACCAATTAATTATAATGAGCGCCCTTCACGGGGGCAATCAAAGCCGCTTTCGGTCTCCCCCGCGAAGCCCCCGACCGAGGAGCCCCCCCTAATGGTTAATTTTATACGCGGCGCATGAAACGAAAACGCGGGAATATTAATGGGATAATTAAATCGCGACGTGTGTAGCGTTCCGGAGATGTATGTACCTTGTGGCGCGGATTAAAGGGAATCCCGGATTAAATCTGTAATTTGACTCGAGCCGAGCCAACGCCGTAATCAGAGTTCATGCTCGGTTCATTAGCGGGGGGATGACGGGGAGCCGTTTGGCGAATTTTACGCCCCAAGGTCCCCCGCGGTAATAATAAACTATTTAACTGTTGTTGCCTCGAGCTAATTCGGCGAGCGATAAAAAAATCGTGTTTGAATAGCTTGTTTTTCAATTGCAATAACTATGTTTTATAGCACAATGGGCACAATTAAAATGCGTCTACACACAAACGCTCGTGTGTAGATTCTTTGCGACAATAAGAGGTTTAAGATATTTAAATTTTTGCTCGAATACTCGATATTTCATATCTTTTAAGTATGTCTCAAATTAAGCTCATTATAAAATCACAATATCTCAAAAACCACCGTATAAATATAGATGCAATTTATTGCTGATATTGCACGATATACTAGTGATCAGTTTGTAGAATTCAAATTATATGCAATGATAGATTCCCAAGATATTTCAAATTTTGTTTAGACAGTATTTTTCCGCTAGGCTTATGTTAAAATAACGATATATCAAAAACCACCGTATAAATATCAATGAAATTCATTGCTAATACTAAATGATATACCAGTATTAAGCATACCCAATTCAATTCATATGCAATGTTCCGTTCTTAAGATAAGCAGTCTTAAGTACGCATGATTTTCGGGTTTATTAAGCAAAATATGCTTGTATGTAAAATAATTATAACTCAAAAAGAAAATAAAATCACGATATCTCAAAAACTACCGTATCATTATAGATGTAATTTATTGCTGATATTGCACGATATACTAGTGATCAGTCTGTGAAATTTAAATTATATACAATGATACATTCCCAAGATATTTCAATTTTTGTTTAGACAGTGTTCTTCCGCTAGGCATATATTCAAACAACGAAATATTACAAACCATTGTATAAATATGAATGAAATTCATTTCTGATATTGAATGACATACCAGTGTTTAGCATGCTAAAATTAATTCATATCCAATGTTGCATTATTGAGATAAGCAACTTAAGTACGCATGACTCTTGGGTTTATTAAGCAAAATGTGCTTATATGTAAAATAATTATAACTCAAAAACAATATAAAATGACGATATCTCAAAAACCACCGCATCAATATGGATGCAATTTATTGCTGATATTTCACGATATATTAGTGATAAGTCTGTGGAATTTAAATTATATGCAATGATAGATTCCCAAGATATTTCAATTTTTGTCTAGACAGTGTTCTTTTGCTAGGCGTATATACAAACAACGGAATATTAAAAACCACCGTATAAATCTCAATGACATTAATTGCTGATATTAAATAATATACAAGTGTTTAGCATACCAAATTTAATTCATATCCAATGTTGCGTTCTTGAGATAAGCAATCTCAAGTAAGCATGATTTTCGGGTATATTAAGCAAAATGTACTTTTGAGTAAAATAAGTATAACTCAAAAACAAAATAAAATCACGATATCACAAAAACCACCGTATCAATATAGATGTAATTTATTGCTGATATTGCACGATATACTAGTGATCAGTGTGTGGAATTAAAATTATATGCAATGATAGATTCCTAAGATATTTTGATTTTTGTTTAGACACTTTTTTGTAGTGTTTTCCGCTAGGCTTATATTCAAACAACGAAATATTAAAAACCACCGTATAAATATCAATGAAATTCATTGCTGATATTAAGTAATATATCAGTGTTCAGCATGCCAAATTTAATTCTTATCCAATGTTGCGTTCTTGAGATAAGCAATCTCAAGTAAGTATGATTCTTGGGTTTATTAAGCAAAATGTGCTTGTATGTAAAATAATTATAACCCAAAAACAGAATAAAATCACGATATCTCAAAAACCACCGTATCAATATGGATGTAATTTATTGCTGATATTGAATGATATACTAGTAATTAGTTTGAGAAATTTAAATTATATGCAATGATTGATTCTCAAGATATTTCAATTATTGTTTATACAGTGTTTTCCGCTAGGCTTATATTCAAACAACGAAATATTAAATACCACTGCATAAATATCAATAAAATTTATTGTTGATATTGAATAATATACCAGTAGTAAGAATGCCAAATTTAATTTATATCCAATGTTGCGTTATTGTGATAAGCAATCTTAAGTAAGCATGACTCTTGGGTTTATTAAGCAAAATGTGCTTGTATGTGAAATAATTATAACTCAAAAACAAAATAAAATCACGATATCTCAAAAACCACCGTATCAATATGGATGTAATTTGTTGCTGATATTGCACGATATACTAGTAGGCCGTCTGAGGAATTTAAATTATATGCAATGATAGATTCCTAATATATTTCAATTTTTGTTTAGACAGTGTTCTTCCGGTAGGTTAATATTCAAACAACGAAATATTAAAAACCACCGTATAAATATCAATGAAATTTATTGCAGATATTAAATGATATACCAGTGTTAAGCATGCCAAATTTAATTCATATCCAATGTTGCGTTCTTGAGATAAGCAATCTTAAGTAAGCATGATTTTCGGGTTTATTAAGCAAAATGTGCTTATATGTAAAATAATTATAACTCAAATTCAAAATAAAATCAGGATATCTCAAAAACTACTGTATCAATATGGATGCAATTTATTGCTGATATTGCACGATATACTAGTGATCAGTCTGTGGAATTTAAATTATATGAAATGATTGATTCCCAAGATATTTTTATTTCTCTTTAGACACTTTTAGATAATGTTTTCCGCTAGGCTTATATTCAAATATCAAAATATTAAAAACCACCGTATAAATATGAATGAAATTTATTGCTGATATTGTATGATATACCAGTGTTATGCATTACGGTGCTTCTACACTAAAAGCTAAAGGCACTAAAGGCACAGAAATGTATTGCTGATATTGTATGATATACCAGTGTTATGCATTAAGGTGCTTCTACACTAAATTCTAAAGGCACTAAAGGCACTAAAGGCATGTAAAGGCGCCGTGCTCTAATGTGGATAGAAGCATAAGGTGGACAATTAAGGTGCGTCTTCACCTAAGCGCTCGTGTAAAATTCAACGCATAGGAAGACACTGGCCTCTAACGAGGACAGCTACAGGAGGAACGTATTGGAAGGTATAAGGCGTTTCATGCAATAAAAATATGCAATCGATGGTGTAAAGTTTATGGGGAGCAACTCGGTATTGGACCTCGAGGTCAAGAATCGTCCCCCTAAATTTGGGGATGCAAGTGTATTAATCCTGCTGATTGTTGAGGTAAGTAACACGTTATAAATTACGGCGATAAATTTTCTGCGGGCGGTGTTTGAGGCCCATTTGGGGCGGCCAGTCTTGTGATAGCGGACGCTTCTTTGTCCGTTTTTTCGTCGGGGGCTTGGGAGCATCGGGACGGCCGTTTTTAATGGTGAAATATGCGGATTTAAATTATGCGCCTGGCGATTTATCGCGTCCAATTTGGAGGGTCCATAAATCGGACGGAATTAATCGAGGCGCAAATTGGCCGGGGATTAATGGGGGCCCTAATTTTTTCCGTGTCCGCGCTCGGGGGGCGCGAAGGAGCCTGGGACAATGCGAGGGGGCGCCCGCAATAAATCTCGCGGACGCTTCGGAGCGCGCCGGTCTATAATTAGAAATCCTCACTTTTCAGGCTACAAAACTGAATCGGTCTAAATTTAAGCCACAACTACCGCGGATTGAGTTAACCTATTCGCGAGACGGTGCCGCGGCGCCGACGCTACCGACGCCAACGGCCCGTCCGCCCCCAGAAGCCCCCGGGTAAGGCGCCCCACGTCGCCCCCACGTGCAATCAGGTCGTGTGTGCGCCCCTTCGTGTTCTGAGCGGCCCCCAGTTTGCGTCGACGGCGGCGTCCACCTCCTTGGTCCTTTGGCCGTTGCCGCCTCTCCTCGGGGCAACAGGTGGCCGCGTAAATATTTACACGGCGAAAAATCGCCCGAGGAGCGCGCGGGGGTGGCCAGGAGGAGCGTCGCGATGCACCAGGCACCTGTCGACGTCGACGCCGTCCATAGCGGTGCCCCACTTGGCCGACGGAACTGTGCTAAGGTAAGTCGCCGTCTTTGTGTGTCTGCGTGTGTGTGTGAGAAAAGGTTAAAAATAAAAATCGACGACCTCACCGTAGGCGTAAATAAGCGCAGACGTGAGGCAATTGTTTCTATTTGTGACATCACCGACACCCAAGTGGCAGGTTTAGATCCGCCGGGACCTTCAACAGCAGGATCCTTCAGCAAACCCCTTTCTTCAGACGCCCAGTCATAGAAGCACCAACAAACCCAACGCCGAAAATCAGAACGACCAAACAAAGCCTATACTTAACATTGTGTCTAAACGGACAAAGGGGGGACAACTGAACCCATTGCGACCCTCTGGCTTTGGGAAGCTTTCGCAGGCAAGTACCCTCACCTTGCGAGAGGAGATAAACTGTGCACACCAGTTGCCGTTTCCCAGTTTTGAACCCCGGACCTTTTGCTTAGAAGACGCACACACGACTGCGACGCTACTTTTTACCTCTTGCTTTGATAACCCTTGAAACGCTCTAATTAAGCTTATATTCAAACAACGAAATATTAAAAACCACCGTATAAATATCACAGCAATTTATCACTGATATTGAATGATATACCAGTGCTAAGCATGCCCAATTTAATTCATATCCAATGTTGCGTTCTTGAGATAAGCAATCTCAAGTAAGCATGATTTTCAGGTTTATTAAGCAAAATGTGCGTAAAATAATTATAACTCAAAATTAAAATAAAATCACGATATCTCAAAAACCACCGTACCAATATGGATGCAATTTATTGCCGATATTGAACGATATACTATTGATCAGTCTGTAGAATTTAAATTATATGCAATGATTGATTCCCAAGATATTTTGATTTTTGTTTAGATAGTGTTTTTTTGCCAGGCTTATATTCAAACCACGAAATATTATAAACCACCGTATAAATATGAATGAAATGTATTGCTATTATTGAATGATATACCAGTGTTGAGCATGCCAAATATAATTCATATCCAATGTAGCGTTCTGGAGATAAGCAATCTCAAGTAAGCATGATTTTCGGGTTTATTAAGCAAAATGTGCGTAAAATAATTATAACTCAAAAACAAAATTAAATCACGATATCTCGAAAACCACCGTATGAATATGGATGTTATTTATTGCTGATATTGCACGATATACTGGTGATCAGTCTGTGAAATTAAAATTATATGTAATGATAGATTCCCAAGATATATAAATTTTTGTTGAGACAGTGTTCTTCTTCTAGGCTTATATTCACACAACGAAATATTAAAAACCACCGTATAAATATCAATGAAATTTATTGCTAATATTAAATGATATACCACTGTTAAGCTTGCCAAATTTAATTCATATCCAATGTTGCGTTCTTGAGATAAGCAACGGTTTCGCCCTTTTACCAACTGACCAGCGACAGCCCTGACCACGGCTTTCGGCTAGCTTCAATGGAGACGGAAGTAGGTACCGTCTCCATTGAAGCTAGCCGAAAGCCAGGGTCAGGACCGAATATGCCCTTTTAAGGGAGTCGCTTTATTTATCTCCCGTCAGGGAGAGCGGTCGCAGAGTGAATCATGCATCGAATGTTATTAGCATGGCCTATGTGATTATTGTATAATAAATAATAAATAACAATCGATTGACGTTATTCGGAGATTGTAAGATTGGGTATTAGGAAACCGCCGGATGCCCTTCTGGTTAATTTGCTGGACATTTCGATTGGCGACCAATTTCGTCGATCACACAACAATACCCCATGTAAATTAACAGCCAATCAAAGTTAACCGGAAACGCAGGCCGTATTCCGGTGGCCTTTGGAACAAATTAGCCCCGGCTGATTATTTGTTGCGCCGGCGGCTGAAGGCGAGGGACACGCATTAAATCCGGATCGATCGCGTTCAGCCGCTCGCTGCCGCGGACTCCGGAAAATTTTCAATTTCCATCTCATGCATGCTTAATGCCGACTTTAAACGGGGCGCACGTGTGCACGTGTGTGTGTGTTCCACCGCCTGAGTCGTACCGACACACACGCAAACACCACCCACGCCAAGATCCGGGACTCAAATATTAAAATGTTATTAAAATTCAAGGTGCCGCCGCGGATGCGGATGTGTGGTGGATGTGTGGCCTGATGTGTGGGGGCGGTGATTTCGCCCCCGCCGACGCCAGGGATAATGAAGCCGTCGCCCCGCGGAGACGGGGAAAACTCGGCGCGCGAGCTCTCGGGGAGACAAAACTTTAATCCTGATGGAAATTTTAAAAATGTGGGAGTCTGCACTGCTCCGGGGGCGAGAAACGGCGGAATTCGCCAGAGCAATTTCGCAGACGGGAACTCGGTTTTCCTTTGCCGGGGGAGAGCGAAAAAGGTATTCACAATTAAAATGCTTTGCCGCAACGTAATTTCTGCGACAAGGGCTTGCCGAAGGAGATTTCAAAATTCGCTCGTTATTCTTAATTAACAAGAGGTTGCGGGAATGTTAATGGCCGAAACTGAGGATCCGTCGTGCAAAATTGACCCATGATACGAGCGTGTGTGGACGTTCCATAAGCAAGGTCCGTCGAATTACATGAATCAATTGAGACACGTGTGCAGTATTGTAAACCGTCCATCGTTTGTGTTGTTCCCCATTTGATAATCACTCCAGTGACACACCGCTCTGCCCGCTGAGCTATCAATTAGCCGCTGGATTTGGTCACCATAAACTCAATCTCACGCTTTACAGTAGTAGAACCTAATTTACTAGTCCATCCCAATGCACTCAGCACGCTTAGTATACCTCGCGCTCTAAAACTGGTAGTCCTCATCAGAGGTAATAAATACAACCCTATAACCAAACGGGCTTACTAAATCTCACGCTTTAAAGCAGTAGCAACTACTTTACCAGTCCATCCCTATGCACTCAGCATGCTTAGTATACCTCGCGCTCTAAAACTGGTAGTCCTCATCAGAGGTAATAAATACAACCCTATAACCAAACGGGCTTACTAAATCTCACGCTTTAAAGCAGTAGCAACTACTTTACCAGTCCATCCCTATGCACTCAGCATGCTTAGTATACCTCGCGCTCTAAAACTGGTAGTCCTCATTAGAGGTAATAAATACAACCCTATAACCAAACGGGCTTACTAAATCTCACGCTTTAAAGCAGTAGCAACTACTTTACCAGTCCATCCCTATGCACTCAGCATGCTTAGTATACCTCGCGCTCTAAAACTGGTAGTCCTCATCAGAGGTAATAAATACAACCCTATATCCAAACGGGCTTACTAAATCTCACGCTTTAAAGCAGTAGCAATTACTTTACCAGTCCATCCCTATGCACTCAACACGCTTAGTATACCTCGCGCTCTAAAACTGGTAGTCCTCATCAGAGGGAATAAATACAACCCTATAACCAAACGGGCTTACTAAATCTCACGCTTTAAAGTAGTAGCAACTACTTTACCAGTCCATCCCTATGCACTCAGCACGCTTAGTATACCTCGCGCTCTAAAACTGGTAGTCCTCATCAGAGGTAATAAATACAACCCTATAACCAAACGGGCTTACGAAATCTCACGCTTCAAAGCAGTAGCAACTACTTTACCAGTCCATCCCTATGCACTCAGCACGCTTAGTATACCTCGCGCTCTAAAACTGGTAGTCCTCATCAGAGGTAATAAATACAACCCTATATCCAAACGGGCTTACTAAATCTCACGCTTTAAAGTAGTAGCAACTACTTTACCAGTCCATCCCTATGCACTCAGCACGCTTAGTATACCTCGCGCTCTAAAACTGGTAGTCCTCATCAGAGGTAATAAATACAACCCTATAACCAAACGGGCTTACTAAATCTCACGCTTTAAAGTAGTAGCAACTACTTTACCAGTCCATCCCTATGCACTCAGCACGCTTAGTATACCTCGCGCTCTAAAACTGGTAGTCCTCATCAGAGGTAATAAATACAACCCTATATCCAAACGGGCTTACTAAATCTCACGCTTTAAAGTAGTAGCAACTACTTTACCAGTCCATCCCTATGCACTCAGCATGCTTAGTATACCTCGCGCTCTAAAACTGGTAGTCCTCATCAGAGGTAATAAATACAACCCTATAACCAAACGGGCTTACTAAATCTCACGCTTTAAAGTAGTAGCAACTACTTTACCAGTCCATCCCTATGCACTCAGCACGCTTAGTATACCTCGCGCTCTAAAACTGGTAGTCCTCATCAGAGGTAATAAATACAACCCTATATCCAAACGGGCTTACTAAATCTCACGCTTTAAAGTAGTAGCAACTACTTTACCAGTCCATCCCTATGCACTCAGCACGCTTAGTATACCTCGCGCTCTAAAACTGGTAGTCCTCATCAGAGGTAATAAATACAACCCTATATCCAAACGGGCTTACTAAATCTCACGCTTTAAAGCAGTAGCAACTACTTTACCAGTCCATCCCTATGCACTCAGCACGCTTAGTATACCTCGCGCTCTAAAACTGGTAGTCCTCATCAGAGGTAATAAATACAACCCTATATCCAAACGGGCTTACTAAATCTCACGCTTTAAAGCAGTAGCAACTACTTTATCAGTCCATCCCTATGCATTCAGCACGCTTAGTATACCTCGCGCTCTAAAACTGGTAGTCCTCATCAGAGGTAATAAATACAACCCTATATCCAAACGGGCTTACTTAATCTCACGCTTTAAAGTAGTAGCAACTACTTTATCAGTCCATCCCTATGCACTCAGCACGCTTAGTATACCTCGCGCTCTAAAACTGGTAGTCCTCATCAGAGGTAATAAATACAACCCTATAACCAAACGGGCTTACTAAATCTCACGCTTTAAAGTAGTAGCAACTACTTTACCAGTCCATCCCTATGCACTCAGCACGCTTAGTATACCTCGCGCTCTAAAACTGGTAGTTCCCATCAGAGGTAATAAATACAACCCTATATCCAAACGGGCTTACTTAATATCACGCTTTAAAGTAGTAGCAACTACTTTACCAGTCCATCCCTATGCACTCAGCACGCTTAGTATACCTCGGGCTCTAAAACTGGTAGTCCTCATCAGAGGTAATAAATACAACCCTATATCCAAACGGGCTTACTAAATCTCACGCTTTACAGTAGTAGCAGCTACTTTACCAGTCCATCCCTATGCACTCAGCACGCTTAGTATACCTCGCGCTCTAAAACTGGTAGTCCTCATCAGAGGTAATAAATACAACCCTATATCCAAACGGGCTTACTAAATCTCACGCTTTAAAGCAGTAGCAACTACTTTACCAGTCAATCCCTATGCACTCAGCACGCTTAGTATACCTCGCGCTCTAAAACTGGTAGTCCTCATCAGAGGTAATAAATACAACCCTATATCCAAACGGGCTTACTAAATCTCACGCTTTACAGTAGTAGCAGCTACTTTACCAGTCCATCCCTATGCACTCAGCACGCTTAGTATACCTCGCGCTCTAAAACTGGTAGTCCTCATCAGAGGTAATAAATATAACCCTATATCCAAACGGGCTTACTAAATCTCACGCTTTACAGTAGTAGCAGCTACTTTACCAGTCCATCCCTATGCACTCAGCACGCTTAGTATACCTCGCGCTCTAAAACTGGTAGTCCTCATCAGAGGTAATAAATACAACCCTATATCCAAACGGGCTTACTAAATTTCACGCTTTAAAGCAGTAGCAACTACTTTACCAGTCCATCCCTATGCACTCAGCACGCTTAGTATACCTCGCGCTCTAAAACTGGTAGTCCTCATCAGAGGTAATAAATACAACCCTATATCCAAACGGGCTTACTAAATCTCACGCTTTACAGTAGTAGCAGCTACTTTACTAGTCCATCCCTATGCACTCAGCACGCTTAGTATACCTCGCGCTCTAAAACTGGTAGTCCTCATCAGAGGTAATAAATACAACCCTATATCCAAACGGGCTTACTTAATCTCACGCTTTAAAGTAGTAGCAACTACTTTACCAGTCCATCCCTATGCACTCAGCACGCTTAGTATACCTCGCGCTCTAAAACTGGTAGTCCTCATCAGAGGTAATAAATACAACCCTATATCCAAACGGGCTTACTAAATCTCACGCTTTAAAGTAGTAGCAATTACTTTACCAGTCCATCCCTATGCACTCAGCACGCTTAGTATACCTCGCGCTCTAAAACTGGTAGTCCTCATCAGAGGTAATAAATACAACCCTATATCCAAACGGGCTTACTAAATCTCACGCTTTAAAGTAGTAGCAACTACTTTACCAGTCCATCCCTATGCACTCAGCACGCTTAGTATACCTCGCGCTCTAAAACTGGAAGTCCTTATCAGAGGTAATAAATACAACCCTATATCCCAACGGGCTTACTAAATCTCACGCTTTAAAGCAGTAGAAACTACTTTACCAGTCCATCCCTATGCACTCAGCACGCTTAGTATACCTCGCGCTCTAAAACTGGTAGTCCTCATCAGAGGTAATAAATACAACCGTATATCCCAAACGGGATTACTAAATCTCACGCTTTAAAGTAGTAGCAACTACTTTACCAGTCCATCCCTATGCACTCAGCACGCTTAGTATACCTCGCGCTCTAAAACTGGTAGTCCTCATCAGAGGGAATAAATACAACCCTATAACCAAACGGGCTTACTAAATCTCACGCTTTAAAGTAGTAGCAACTACTTTACCAGTCCATCCCTATGCACTCAGCACGCTTAGTATACCTCGCGCTCTAAAACTGGTAGTCCTCATCAGAGGTAATAAATACAACCCTATAACCAAACGGGCTTACGAAATCTCACGCTTTAAAGTAGTAGCAACTACTTTACCAGTCCATCCCTATGCACTCAGCACGCTTAGTATACCTCGCGCTCTAAAACTGGTAGTCCTCATCAGAGGTAATAAATACAACCCTATAACCAAACGGGCTTACTAAATCTCACGCTTTAAAGTAGTAGCAACTACTTTACCAGTC
Source organism: Othius punctulatus (assembly GCA_951805005.1). Lineage (NCBI taxonomy): Eukaryota > Metazoa > Arthropoda > Insecta > Coleoptera > Staphylinidae > Othius > Othius punctulatus. The sequence goes on from OX638146.1 coordinate 3,398,775, forward strand.
CATCCCTATGCACTCAGCACGCTTAGTATACCTCGCGCTCTAAAACTGGTAGTCCTCATCAGAGGTAATAAATACAACCCTATAACCAAACGGGCTTACTAAATCTCACGCTTTAAAGTAGTAGCAACTACTTTACCAGTCCATCCCTATGCACTCAGCACGCTTAGTATACCTCGCGCTCTAAAACTGGTAGTCCTCATCAGAGGTAATAAATACAACCCTATATCCAAACGGGCTTACTAAATCTCACGCTTTAAAGTAGTAGCAACTACTGTACCAGTCCATCCCTATGCACTCAGCACGCTTAGTATACCTCGCGCTCTAAAACTGGTAGTCCTCATCAGAGGTAATAAATACAACCCTATATCCAAACGGGCTTACTAAATCTCACGCTTTAAAGTAGTAGCAACTACTTTACCAGTCCATCCTTATGCACTCAGCATGCTTAGTATACCTCGCGCTCTAAAACTGGTAGTCCTCATCAGAGGTAATAAATACAACCCTATAACCAAACGGGCTTACTAAATCTCACGCTTTAAAGTAGTAGCAACTACTTTACCAGTCCATCCCTATGCACTCAGCACGCTTAGTATACCTCGCGCTCTAAAACTGGTAGTCCTCATCAGAGGTAATAAATACAACCCTATAACCAAACGGGCTTACTAAATCTCACGCTTTAAAGTAGCAGCAACTACTTTACCAGTCCATCCCTATGCACTCAGCACGCTTAGTATACCTCGCGCTCTAAAACTGGTAGTCCTCATCAGACGTAATAAATACAACCCTATATCCAAACGGGCTTACTTAATCTCACGCTTTAAAGTAGTAGCAACTACTTTACCAGTCCATCCCTATGCATTCAGCACGCTTAGTATACCTCGCGCTCTAAAACTGGTAGTCCTCATCAGAGGTAATAAATACAACCCTATAACCAAACGGGCTTACAAGCCGGATCGGACCAAATACCTACAATTAATCATCACCACGCTCAGGTTTAATTATTTAGAAACTTGTTGTCTGCCCGAAATCCCTCGTCACTCCTCCTGTTCGTCAGAAACCGAAAGTATCGAGTTTCGCGGGGATGCGGCCCTCTTGTAAACTTTAAGAGGAGCTGATTAAAAACAAACAGGCCGACACGAGACTCGGCTTCACGGCCGGCTCACACGGCAGCGGCTCGCCCTTTGAGACCCGCCGGGGCGGAAATATCGGTGATTAGGTCTTCGGATGGGGTTCGGCGGGGTGATTGATGGTGACGGATCGTTCTTAATAAACATTTCGCCTCTCCTCTCCGGGCCCTCCGCCATGCGGCCGCGGGCCCCCCGGCCTGTCTGCGCATTAACGCAGCGCCCACGCACACACTCACGCACACACACACGCACACATCGGCGTCGGGACGTAAACACACACCCACGCGCCGGTTGCGAACCGGACACATTTCCGCGATTAAACTCTGCAGGAATTTCTGAACGCAGCGATCATCGGTTTTAGATTTGGACCAGTTTAGTTACGTTTGGACGTTAAGGCTAAATGCCCAGCAGCTGTGGTCTTAAATCGCACCCATGGAAATGTTGAAATTGTTACGTTTACAACAGTAATCCTCCAAGTCTCCAAGTTTAGAATTTCTGAACGCAGCGATCATCGGTTTTAGATTTAGACCAGTTTAGTTTCGTTTGGACGTTAAGGCTATATGCTCAGGAGCTGTGGTCTTAAATCGCACCCATGGAAATGTTGAAATTGTTACGTTTACAACAGTAATCCTCCAAAACTTCAAGTCTAGAATTTCTGAACGCAGCGAACATCAATTTTAGATTTGGGCCAGTTTAGTTTCATTTGGACGTTAAGGCTAAATGCTCAGTAGCTGTGGTCTTAAATCGCACCCATGGAAATCTTGAAATTGTTACGTTTACAACAGAAATGGTCCTCCAAGTCTTTATCCCAGTCGTTATCGTCTTTATCGTCAATTTCGGTGTCCTTTAGCATCTGTATCATCTTGTTGTGCTCGATGGTAGTAGTAGTAGTATGTATATTAAAATGTACAGGTACATATGAATGCTGCTAAAAATAATGATGATCGATGATTGTGCTCAGTTGATGGTGCGATCCACGATCCAAAGAATGAGCAAACACACTTCCACACTTGGCAATTGTTTCATTTAAGGCGCCGATTGTGTGATAAAATGAAAACATTTTTCTGGCTCTACGTGGGGACGCATTTGAATCGCCTGATTCCCTACCATCAAATAGAACCAATTCCAAAATTGTAACTATATTTTGCCCGTTTGTTTCAGTAGTTGTGATAAGCCTTTCGAGGCAAGGAGTAAGTGAAGATGACGACGCAAGTTAGGGTGCACCCCAAAAGGGCGAGGGCGCGAAGAGCAATGGCGTAGGCCTTCGGACGCGAAGATGGAGAGGCAGAGGTCCCTGAGGAGACGCAGGAGGGCCGAGAAGCCTCTCGCCAAGAGAATCAAGGACTGCTTCAGGAATTTCGTCGCCTTCATGTTCAGCAACGTCGGCATCATCGGCTTGGTTGTAAGTTTTCGTAATTTGCAGTACGTTTGAAGAAAATAAAGTATATTTCACTTGGAGGCGAGTTGACTATTCATGTCTTGCCTTCTATTATGCGCCTCACTTCATTCGGCGCGTAAACTCAGGCGCGCCATGAAAAGTCTCACTTTTCCTCCGCGTGAAATAATATAATATTACCTGTACCGTATGTTGAATTTAAAAAAAGACGCTTTGATACATTGCTGTTATTGTGACAGAAATGTACAACTATAGAAATTGTCAACACGATAAAAAAACTCGCTGTATTGAAAAGTTGAAAGCGTTTGTTATATAAATGTAAAACTGTACGATTTGCACGGTTGGACGTAATGCGTTTGAATTTTGCAGATTGGCTACGTAATTGCCGGCTCCTTCATATTCATGGAGATCGAGGGCAAGGCGAAGAAGGCGCACACCGTCAACATGATGAAGAACAGGCAGGAGACGGCGGAGAGGTTCTGGAACCTGACGTACGCCGTCAACGTCTTCGAGGAGAAGACCTGGAGGGAAAACGTGTCCGCGATCCTGGAGCAGTACCAGGAGTTCGCAGTGGATGCCATAGGGTCATTAACTCTTAACGCATTTTCTCGCGGCTGTTTTTCTGGCCGGGATTAGAACCCGCGCCCAATTTGAGCACCAACCTCTTGTGGAGTACACTGAAGTAGCAAAATCTTAACTCTTGACCGGAAGTACTAACTCCTTGACTGACCGTTACACGGATGCACACACAAAACACACACACATATTGTGGGCTCAGTTATAAACTACTAAAATAATTCTCATATGGCTCATAAGGATATATAACGCGTTGGTTTAATTAGTTTGGCAATTACTTCGGTGAACGGTTTAACGTCAGAAGGTAATCTGAACGCATATTTCTAAATCCACTTTCTCGCGGTTGTTTTTCTCGCCGGGGTTAGAACCCGCCCTAAATAATGCCTTGTTGGTTTACAAAAACCCTCTCACACCCAAAGAAACATCTTTTTAATGTTTAATTACGAGACGTGCTAAACTTTGCTTGTTATTGCGGACCTGACGCACCGCGAAAACTTCTACCCTGAAGATTTTAATGAGGCGAAAGTTTGGCGTTTTTGCGGACGTCGCGCGCAATTAACTTCTTTTAAGCGAACCGCAGGACTGTCCCCTGCATTTTCAGGGGGGCTGAAACTTCGGGACTACGAAAACTGAAACTTTGGCTCGGCTTTCAGGAGCGGATACGACGGCACGGACGACGAGAACTACTCCAACCAGTGGAGCTTCTCCGGGGCCTTCCTCTACTCGCTCACCGTCATTACGACAATAGGTAAGCAGTGCACCTTCAATGTGAAGTAGAAACTATCCGATAAACAAAGCCATGCAGATGACGAGATTGTGATGAGAAGAAAGTTCTGCCATTTGCGATGAGTAATCGTAAATTGCGCCTTGCGTAAATGTAAATATCGCAGGGCGAACCGAAAACAATTTACAGTTATAAAACTGGCAGCGCTTCAAGCAAATTTCCGTGTGTAAAAGCGCGAACTGTCGAAGTTTGAAACAATATACGAGTACAGCGGGCAATACTTACATTAAGTTTCAAACTCAAAACGGCCACTTGCATTATTGATTGAATCGAAATTATTTCCATTTAAAGAAATACGGTGTTCAAGAACGAGCTTCCAACTCACTTCCCCGGAAACTTCGTTTCGTTTTGATGAAAATAGTTGCGCAAACAAATATTTTAATTACCGACAGTTGATTTCCAATCTGCACGCAAGTTAGATGTAATACGTTGAAACAGTTGACGTCGATTCGCAAGGCAAACTTTTAATTGATCAGAGCAGTGCTCGTTTTATCAGGTTTAATGCAATAAAACACAAAAAGCATAACATTTAATCCGATGCTGTTCGCATGCAAGTTCCCCATCAATCAAACGCCCCGACTTTTTTTGTCATGTGTACCTTCTTGTAGCGCCCTAAACGCTTTGTTTGCGCTCCGGTTTAAATTGAGTCGCGCGTCGCGACGCTGTAATAACAGCGCCGACCGGAAAATCCATAAATCGGTGCGAAACAGATCCCCGCCGGGATGATGGACGGCGTCCCCGACACGCCCCCCGGCCTCCCTATAAATCAAAATATCCGGAACGGGCCCCCCGATTATTTATTTAACCTGGATCCTGCACCGCAGTCGATAATTCACGACGGCCGAGACAATGAGCGCCTACGGCGAAGGAGAGCGGAGAAAACGGAAAACTGCAAAGTCTAAACTCTTGACCGGAAGCGAGTGTCCTTAAACACACACACACACACACACACACACACACACATAAATATATTGCTAACTGAGTTATAAACTACTACAAATAATTCTCATATAGCTCATGCGGCAGCAGATAAGTTTAGACGGTAAATAATTCGATGAACAGTTTAGCGCCAGAAAGTAATCTGGACGCACACTCTTGGCCCTAATTTTACACTACTACAGATATTCTCATATGGCTCCTGCGGTAACAGATAAATAACTCGATGGTTTAATTAGTAAGACGGCAATTACTTCGGTGAAAGATTCAGCGCCAGAAAGTAATCTCAACGCACACTCCCAGCCCTAGTAGTAAACTACTACAGATATTCTCCTATGGCTCATGCCATAACAGAAAAATAACGCGTTAGTTTAATTAGTTTTGATAGTAATACTTCGGTGAACGGTTTAGCGCCAGAAAGTAATCTGAACGCACACTCCCGGCCCTAGTTTTACACTACTACAAATATTCGCCTATGGCTTATGCGGTAACAGATAAATAACTCGATGGCATAATTAGTTAGACGGCAATTACTTGGAGTCAGATCTTGATGGCAGATCTGTGTACAGTTGACCTGTAGAAGTTATCAGTCACTGAAATTTCTGAAAATTTATCTAATGGATATTTTGAAAATTTTATGCCAGATCTGTATACATTGCGCCTGAAGATAAATTCGCTGAAAATTTGACCAATAGTATGTCTCATATAAGTGTGATATTCGAGCTATTAACTTTCCGAGTTGACCAGTATAAGTTATCAGTCACTCATATTTCTGAAAATTTATCTAATGGATATTTTATTCCAGATCTGTATACAGTACGCCTGAATATAAATCCTATGAAAATTTGATCAAAAGTTTGTCTCAAATAAGTGAGAAAATCGAGCAATTAACTTTCTGAGTATAAGTTATCAGTCACTGAAATTTCTGAAAATTTATCTAATGAATATTTTAAAATTTTTGTTCAGATCTGTGTACTGTACGCCTAAAGATAACTTCTCTAAAAATTTGACCTCTAGTATGTCTTAAATAAGTGAGAAAATCGTGCTATTAACTTTCCGAGTTGACCTGTAGAAGTTATCAGTCACTGAAATTTCTGAAAATTTATCTAATGGATATTTTATGCCAGATCTGTATACAGTACGCCTAAATATAAATCCTCTGAAAATTTGACCACTAGTATGGCTCAAATAAGTGAGAAAATCGTGCAATTAACTTTCTGAGTATAAGTTATCAGTCACTGAAATTTCTGAAAATTTATCTCATCGATATTTTGAAAAAATTATGCCAGATCTGTATACATTGCGCCTCAAGATAAATTCGCTGAAAATTTGACCAATAGTATGTCTCATATAAGTGTGATATTCGAGCTATTAACTTTCCGAGTTGACCAGTATAAGTTATCAGTCACTGAAATTTCTGAAAATTTATCTAATGGATATTTTATGCCAGATCTGTATACAGTACGCCTTAATATAAATCCTATGAAAATTTGATCAATAGTTTGTCTCAAATAAGTGAGAAACTCGAGCTATTAACTTTCTGAGTATAAGTTATCAGTCACTGAAATTTCTGAAAATTTATCTAATGGATATTTTGAAAATTTTATGCCAGATCTGTATACATTGCGCCTGAAGATAAATTCGCTGAAACTTTCACCAATAGTATGTCTCATATAAGTATGATATTCGAGCCATTAACTTTCCGAGTTGACCAGTATAAGTTATCAGTCACTGATATTTCTGAAAATTTATCTAATGGATATTTTATGCCAGATCTGTATACAGTACGCCTGAATATAAATCCTATGAAAATTTGATCACTAGTTTGTCTTAAATAAGTGGGAAAATCGAGCTATTAACTTTCTGAGTATAAGTTATCAGTCACTGAAATTTATGAAAATTTATCTAATGAATATTTTAAAAATTTTGTTCAGATCTGTGTACTGTACGCCTAAAGATAACTTCTCTAAAAATTTGACCTCTAGTATGTCTTAAATAAGTGAGAAAATCGTGCTATTAACTTTCCGAGTTGACCTGTAGAAGTTATCAGTCACTGAAATTTCTGAAAATTTATCTAATGGATATTTTATGCCAGATCTGTATACAGTACGCCTAAATATAAATCCTCTGAAAATTTGACCACTAGTATGGCTCAAATAAGTGAGAAAATCGAGCAATTAACTTTCTGAGTATAAGTTATCAGTCACTGAAATTTCTGAAAATTTATCTCATCGATATTTTGAAAAAATTATGCCAGATCTGTATACATTGCGCCTCAAGATAAATTCGCTGAAAATTTGACCAATAGTATGTCTCATATAAGTGTGATATTCGAGCTATTAACTTTCCGAGTTGACCAGTATAAGTTATCAGTCACTGAAATTTCTGAAAATTTATCTAATGGATATTTTATGCCAGATCTGTATACAGTACGCCTTAATATAAATCCTATGAAAATTTGATCAATAGTTTGTCTCAAATAAGTGAGAAACTCGAGCTATTAACTTTCTGAGTATAAGTTATCAGTCACTGAAATTTCTGAAAATTTATCTAATGGATATTTTGAAAATTTTATGCCAGATCTGTATACATTGCGCCTGAAGATAAATTCGCTGAAACTTTCACCAATAGTATGTCTCATATAAGTATGATATTCGAGCCATTAACTTTCCGAGTTGACCAGTATAAGTTATCAGTCACTGATATTTCTGAAAATTTATCTAATGGATATTTTATGCCAGATCTGTATACAGTACGCCTAAATATAAATCCTCTGAAAATTTGACCACTAGTATGTCTCAAATAAGTGAGAAAATCGAGCAATTAACTTTCTGAGTATAAGTTATCAGTCACTGAAATTTCTGAAAATTTATCTTATGGATATTTTGAAAAATTTATGCCAGATCTATATACATTGCGTCTGAAAATAAATTCGCTGAAAATTTGACCAATAGTATGTCTCATATAAGTGTGATATTCGAGCTATTAACTTTCCGAGTTGACCAGTATATGTTATCAGTCACTGAAATTTCTGAACATTTATCTAATGGATATTTTATTCCAGATCTGTATACAGTACGCCTAAATATAAATCCTCTGAAAATTTGACCACTAGTATGTCTCAAATAAGTGAGAAAATCGAGCAATTAACTTTCTGAGTATAAGTTATCAGTCTCTGAAAGTTCTGAAAATTTATCTAATCGATATTTTGAAAAAATTATGCCAGATCTGTATACATTGCGCCTGAAGATAAATTCGCTGAAAATTTGACCAATAGTATGCCTTATATAAGTGTGACATTCGAGCTATTAACTTTCCGAGTTGACCAGTATAAGTTATCAGTCACTGATATTTCTGAAAATTTATCTAATGGATATTTTATGCCAGATCTGTATACAGTACGCCTAAATATAAATCCTCTGAAAATTTGATCAATAGTTTGTCTCAAATAAGTGAGAAAATCGAGCTATTAACTTTCTGAGTATAAGTTATCAGTCACTGAAATTTCTGAAAATTTATCTAATCGATATTTTGAAAAATTTATGCCAGATCTGTATACATTGCGTCTGAAGATAAATTCTCTGAAAATTTGACCAATAGTATGTCTCATATAAGAGTGATATTCGAGCTATTAACTTTTCGAGTTGACCAGTATATGTTATCAGTCACTGAAATTTCTGAACATTTATCTAATGGATATTTTATTCCAGATCTGTATACAGTACGCCTAAATATAAATCCTCTGAAAATTTGACCACTAGTATGTCTCAAATAAGTGAGAAAATCGAGCAATTAACTTTCTGAGTAGAAGTTATCAGTCACTGAAATTTCTGAAAATTTATCTAATGGATATTTTGAAAATTTTATGCCAGATCTGTATACATTGCGCCTGAAGATAAATTCGCTGAAAATTTGACCAATAGTATGCCTTATATAAGTGTGATATTCGAGCTATAAACTTTCCGAGTTGACCAGTATAAGTTATCAGTCATTGATATTTCTGAAAATTTATCTAATGGATATTTTATTCCAGATCTGTATACAGTATGCCTAAATATAAATCCTCTGAAAATTTGACCACTAGTATGTCTCAAATAAGTGGGAAAATCGAGCAATTAACTTTCTGAGTATAAGATATCAGTCACTGAAATTTCTGAAAATTTATCTAATCGATATTTTGAAAAATTTATGCCAGATCTGTATACATTGCGTCTGAAGATAAATTCGCTGAAAATTTGACCAATAGTATGTCTCATATAAGTGTGATATTCGAGCTATTAACTTTCCGAGTTGACCAGTATAAGTTATCAGTCACTGATATTTCTGAAAATGTATCTAATGGATATTTTATGCCAGATCTGTATACAGTACGCCTAAATATAAATCCTCTGAAAATTTGACCACTAGTATGGCTCAAATAAGTGAGAAAATCGAGCAATTAACTTTCTGAGTATAAGTTATCAGTCACTGAAATTTCTGAAAATTTATCTTATGGATATTTTGAAAATTTTATGCCAGATCTGTATACATTGCGCCTGAAGATAAATTCGCTGAAAATTTGACTAATAGTATGTCTCATATACGTGTGATATTCGAGCTATTAACTTTCCGAGTTTACCAGTATGTTATCAGTCACTGATATTTCTGAAAATTTATCTAATGGATATTTTATGCCAGATCTGTATACAGTACGCCTAAATATAAATCCTCTGAAAATTTGACCACTAGTATGTCTCAAATAAGTGAGAAAATCGAGCAATTAACTTTCTGAGTATAAGTTATCAGTCACTGAAATTTCTGAAAATTTATCTAATCGATATTGTGAAAAATTTATGCCAGATCTGTGTACAGTACGCCTGAAGATAACTTCTCTAAAAATTTGACCTTTAGTATGTCTTAAATAAGTGAGAAAATCGAGCTATTAACTTTCCGAGTTGACCAGTATAAGTTATCAGTCACTGAAATTTCTGAAAATTTATCTAATGGGTATTTTGAAAATTTTATACCAGATCTGTGTACAGTACGCCTGAAGATAAATCCTCTGAAAATGTTACCACTAGTATATCTCAATTATGTGAGAAAATGGAGATATTAACTTTCAGAGTTAACCAGTATCCACTGAATTAATTAATGGCCTAAACAACAAATTACAAACAATTGTCAGTTGTGGATGAACCTACCAACTCGTTATACTGACATTTTCTGCGAACTGTACTACAACTATCGTGCAACAGATTGCATAGTGTACGGGCCGTTTAACGGACATGTAGTCAGTATACCGGGAGTGTGCGTCCAGATTACTCTCTGGCGCTAAACCGTTCATCGAAGTTATTACCGAATAAACTAATTAAGTTTCACGAATACTGTTTCAGATGAATTATATGCCGGATGAAACGTTCCATCTCATCCAGAATATAACTCATAACAAGTGGCGTCCTGTACTGTTCGTTTTTTTGAGGGACACTTAGAAATTGAGAGATACAGTATTATGAATGTGGAGTGTGTGGTATTGCTTTCCATAAGGAGCATACCTGTTTCGATTCTTTGTACATTATTGTTTTCGGTGTTACTATTACGTTGCGAGTAAAGTATTCATTGCCTTGCGCGATTTAATTACTATTGTTAATGAAACCTGTTACAATCTAAAGTTATGACTGATTGTGTTTGTTATAATAACTTGACTAATAATGGCTGTATAGGCTTTGAGTTACATGATCCGAGAGGATTTGGTTGAATGGGCGCCTGCGGGAGCTACCGCCTGCAGATTATAAGCTATAAGACGCGTCGGAGCCAACAGGAGGCAATATAGCGGCGGGGGCGTTATAAGAATTTTTATGTGCGTCCGTGCAATAAATTTTATTGCATCCCCAGCCTGCACATACGCCCCCATCCCCCTCACACACATCGGGGCGCCGATCAATCCATGAAGAATACAATTTAAAACGCATCCCTCATCATCAGCGCGCGCTTTTTTGCGCGGGGATGTCGGTGGCAATTAAAAATCCGCAGATTGACCATCAATCAAGCGGGGGCAAAGGGCCGGGGGCGGTTTTATGTGTGTGTGTCTGCGAGCAGGGGTTAGTGTGGGGGCCATCTCCGGGTGACAAATGTAAATATGTATAGGCGAGCGGCCCGAGTCGCGGGCAATCAGTCAAGCTGTCGCTCGGCCACGAAAGGGCCCCATGACGAGGGGGCCATCAATTATCCAAACACGAGGGATCGCATGTAAAGAGAGCCGGCCAGGGGCCTCGGGTCAGTGTTTAGAGAACGATAACCGATTTAGGCGGAGATTTTAAGTTTAATGCAGCCAACTAAAACGTTACACCTCTTAAACTAAGCTTGATTATTTCGGGGATTACCCCATTTTTACGTGCACAGAACGCATCTCGGACAAGTGTGCTATCAATTCACTCCAATTTATCGCAATCTTCAGCGCGTTGTGCTTGTGCCTTGTGTGTATTACGTGTTTATAAGTTTTTATTTAAAAAAAAATATAGGATTACCCTATTTTTACGTGCACAGAACACATCTGGGGCAAGTGTGCTATCAATTCACTCCAATTTATCTCAATCTTCAGTGCGTTGTGCTTGTGCCTTGTGTCTATTACGTGTTTATAAGTTTTTATTTTCATAAAAAAGATAGGATTACCCTATTTTTACGTGCACAGAACACATCTGGGGCAAGTGTGCTATCAATTCACTCCAATTTATCTCAATCTTCAGTGCGTTGTGCTTGTGCCTTGTGTGTATTACGTGTAGTTTTTAATTTCATAAAAAAGTAAAATATGCCTTTCTGCGTTTTTGTGCTTATTCTAATCTTTATGCTATTTTATATGCGTATTTTCTAAGATTTGTATGCATTTTAAGCGCTTATTTTGTATTTTTTATGCTTATAAATCCGCGCTTTGGTAATTAGTTTGCTTGGTACCGTAGGTCGCTGCCGAATTTAAGAAGACGTTTATCCGATACAATCACCATCACGAATCTTAATGAAACGCGTGGAATTCCACCCCTCACAGGCGTCGGCCGTGGATTGACGCCCCCCAAAAAAAGGGCGCTCCGAGGGGCGTTTTAATAACACCGGGCGAGCGAGGGGGCGCCTTCCACCCTCGTCATGTACTTTTGGGGCCGCTCTTTTGTCTAATTAAAATTTATTAACGCGACGCCTATTAATCACAAGTTCGCGGGGGGCGCTTCACGGCATGTGTGGGCGCGTGTACACAAAGGGGGCCCCCGCGTCTCCGGCGACGTGGATTGATGGGGGCGCATCGCGACTGACTGCGTCAAAACGCGCCCTTTGACACGGGGGGACGCAACACAAACAACGAGTTTTATCAGCTGTTTTTTTTTTTGCGAACTAGCTCGCCTATTTTTGTGGCAGCCCCATTAATCCGCCCTTACAATTATGACACTGCGAAATCGGGGCTAAAGTTCTCATGGGACGTCGATGAAAATTAGGTTTAATTACTTCTGGTGAAAATTAGATTTCATTACTTCTGGTGCACCAGAAGCACTTCTGGTGCTTCTGGTTCAGTATTTTTGATGGTGGTAACTCTGGCAAGAGTTACTTCTCTAGTAGTAGTAGTAGCTTCTAAAGATAAGCAGCATAAATGAAAGAAGATAGAAGCCGTTTCTTCTAAACGATAGATTAACAAATTTGTAGGAAATTCTTTTCTTAACAATAGGTATAAAACTATGATTAGCTCCTACGTTTGGTGCCGTGACCAGGATTGTGACCAGGAGTCAATTTAAACGATATGAATCAATGTTTACGATTGCTAACAAATTGCCAGAATTGCCTGTCAAATAATGACAGTAACCAATTACGCCATAGGTGGAGGAGTAGTAGGGATTATGATTACTTTTGGTGCCGTGACCAGGATTGTGACCAGGAGTAAATTTAATAAAAGTTCGTAATAACTATAACTTCAGCACTAACTAAAATGGTCTCGTCGTTATTTTATAGGAGACACATATAAAATATAAATTGGGTGTACGCCTGTTTAAAAAATACGGCCGGAAATCCGCGTGCGCCGCCATTAATCATCCAATCATCCATTTCGGATCGTAGTCGCTAATCCGCGAGCCCCGTCGATCGCAATAACGTCCATCCAATCCACCGGAAAGAAACGTACAATGGCCGGCCGGGAATTATGAAAACAGATCAATCAATCTCCGATACAAAACGCATCGTCCAAGTGTCACCGTGGCCCCCCCGCGCCCCCGAAAATGGGGCAAGCAATTTTCGCGCATTGTATTAACAGCAGGTCCAATAACGGCCCCCATGCAGGCACGCAAACACGTCCGCACACGGTCATTATCCCTCCCATTATTTTTATTTACACCCCCGTCTGGATGGCAGCAATTTCGGTTTTGATTTATGCCCGTCGGGCGGTGAAAGCCGTGTGCCGTTCCGGTCATCAGGGCTGTATTGGATTTTGCACAATTAACATGAATTTTCGACAGGCCACATCGATAACGAGCAATTACTCAACAAAATCGGATTACAAATGAAAGTAACCTGTAACTTACAGCTAATATAAATGTAAGTTAATTTAAGGTTCATCCTTCGTCGTTCGTCCTTCAAGAACCTTACCCAATAGTTACGTCACTATTCATTACATAAATTTTGATGCCGTGACCAGGATCACAGCCTGAGATAGTGTAAAACGCAATATACCGTACGATTTCTATGTAATTTAGTATGTGGAGAAACTCATGTGCTGCTGGTGATCAGGATTATAACTTGAGTTAGTATAAAACGCAATGAACTGTATGATTTTTGACCTAAGTTTGGTGCCGTGACCAGGATTGTAACCTGAGTCAATTTAATAAAAGTTCGAAATAATAGATGTTAATCGTAGTTGCATACAAATACATTTTTATGTAATTAAGAATGTGGAGAGATAAAATAAAAAATGTGGACATAAGAGAATGGCTTGGACTAAAAGCAACGCAAAGAAAATAGTAGGACAACTAAGGTGGTTTGGACATATAAGCAGAATGGGCAGTGGTAGGCAAGTAAAGAAAGCATGGGAAGCAAATGCAGAAGGAAATAAGTCAAAAAGTAGACGTGATGCCGTGACCAGGATTATATCCTGAGTTAATGTAAAACGTAATATACCGTACGATTTTTACGTAATTAAGTATGTGGAGAAAGTCTTATGTTACTCGTGATCAGGATTATAACTTGAGTTAGTATAAAACGCAATGAACCGTATGATTCCTGACCTAAGTATGGTGCCGTGACCAGGATTATAACCTGAGCCAATTTAATAAAAGTTTGAAATAATAGCTGTTAATTGTAATTGCATACAAATACATATTTATGTAATTAAGTATGTCAAGAAAGTTTCAGGTGATGCTCGCATTAAATAGTTTATATTTTTCTGCACTGTATTCACTGCACTTATATTGTACTGTTTGAATATTTTAATTTAGTTTATACTCTTGAGAATGGCTCAGAGGCCGAAACAGTTGTAGAGTTATTTTCTATATATACTGTGAAACGTCAACCAAGTGTTTTATTATTCCTATATTATATTTTTCTGTTTACTTGTGGTTTCGGTAATTTCAACAATAATACGTACTACAATAAAAAAATCCATATTCCAAATAACTGGAGGACTTTTCCCGTAAAATCCCAGCTTTGCAGTAAATTAAACTGGAAATTTTTGTGCAAATAAGAGGCGCGAACGGAATCCCGCTGCGATTGTGTCGCTTTCAATATCCAAAATCCGGGGCCGTAAAGAAGATAATCGCGTGGGCGATAATCAAATGAGGGGGCCCTTTTAGCGGAATGGACCGGCGCGAAAGGTGGCGCAAGGGGGGGCAGGGGGCGAGAAAGTAAACGTAATTATATTATTTTAAGTGCACTCCCTCCAGTTCTCAGTTATTTCCGCCACCGTTCTTTATCAACTAAGATGGAGGCGGGGTTCCTAATCATAAATACGTCGAATACATCTGAAATGCGCACAGACGTAATGAAATATCTCCAAAAACTTCGTCTTCTTACCGTAAACTTTTAATTTTCAGGTTATGTTTTGTTGTTAGGGCTCAAATGATGTATGACGCAATGCCAGTTGTTATATTAGCTTGGCAAATGTTTGACATATTTGTTTTAGGTTACGTCATCATACGACGCAACTGCCAGCAGTTGTTTTAGCTTGGCAGATGTTTGACATATTTGTTTTAGGTTACGTCATCATACGACGCAACTGCCAGGTGTTATTTTAGCTTGGCAGATGTTTGACGTATAAAACCCAATGTACCGTATGTTTTTTGACCTAAGTTTGGTGCCGTGACCAGGATTGTAACCTCAGTCAATTTAGTAAATGTTCGAAATAATAGCTGTTAATCGTACTTGCAAACAAGTACATGTTTTATGTAATTAAGTAATTAAGTATGTGGAGAGAGTCAAGTGCCGTTCGTGAACTGGAAGTCAAAAGGTAGACCGAGAGAAACGTGGAATGACACCATCATGAAAACGCTAAAGAGTAGAGGTAAAAGTTGGAAACAGGCAAAGGACCTAACAAAAGAGAGAAAACAATGGATAGAGTTCTACAAGCGGTAGAACAAATACCCAAGAGGGTCTAGGGGTCAATTACTAAGAAAAAAAGTATGCGGAGAAAGTCTTGTGCTACTCGTGATCAGGATTATAACTTGAGTTAGTATAAAACGCAATGAACCCTATGATTTTTGACCTAGCTTGGCAGATGTTTGACATATCTGTTTTAGGTAACGTCATCATACGACGCAACTGCCAGCTGTTATTTTAGCTTGGCAGATGTTTGACATATTTATTTTAGGTTACGTCATCATACGCCACAATTGCTAGGTGTTGTGTCAGCTTGGCAGATGTTTGACGTATGTTGTTTAGGTTACGTCATCATACGACGCAACTGCCAGCTGTTATTTTAGCTTTGCAGATGTTTGACACATTTGTTTTAGGTAACGTCATCGTACGCCACTATTGCTAGGTGTTGTGTCAGCTTGGCAGATGTTTGATGTATGTTGTTTAGGTTACGTCATCATCAGCTGTTATTTTAGCTTGGCAGATGTTTGACATATTTGTTTTAGGTTACGTCAGCATATGCCACAATTGCTAGGTGTTGTGTCAGCTTGACAGATGTTTGACGTATGTTGTTTAGGTTACGTCATCATTCGACGCAACTGCCAGCTGTCATTTCAGCTGGCCAGTTGTTTGACATGTTGTTTTTAGGTTGAATCTAACTCACTTATAAGTCAACGAACTGAACGCCACGTGCAAACGATTAACTCAACACCCATGTAAGATTGAAAACAATTAATCCGCAATCTGTAATTGAGCGAGTTGTGTGCTACGTAAAAACTTACATTTAAATGGGCAGGCATAGAATTTTAATTCGCATTAATTTTTTCATATGCACACATGGATTGATTCGAAATAAAACTTTATCTGCACACAACTCGTTCCCGTGCTTGTTGCTCGATTTCAGCAAACAGTGTCGACGGTGCGGAATAATGGGATTTATAGACCACCCCCGCGCTCACGGGGTGCAAATCAATCGCACGTCAATCAAAGGCCTTTTTTGCGAGCATCCAGTGCCGAACATATCCATATTCGATGCTGGAAGCTCGCACAATAGACCGATGGGCGGGAATTGGTTCATATTTGCAGTTCGTGTTTGCAGAAATGAAACAAACCAGGATTTCGCGTGTAGCATGTGCTCAACCGCGAGACGTTAACGTCGGTGTTAGGCTTGGAATCTGCACTATGTACTAAATAATATTGCACCACCCTAATAAGTAAAATCAGCCATAGTGGGCACCCTTAAGGACTTGAACTGATTCATGAAGACCATATCAAGGGCCTAACCTTAGCTCATAGTCGCATCACAATTCATTAAATTATTTTGGTGCCGTGACCAGGATTAGAACCTAAGAACGCAATGCGCAGAATAAATTTTGAACTAATAGTTACTTCTCGAACTGATAGTTACGTCTGGAACTAATAGTTACGTCAGAGTTAGTATAAAACGCAGTGTACCGTACGATTTTTGTCCTAATTTTAGTGCCGTGACCAGGATTATAACACCTGAGTTAGTATAAAACGCAATGTACCGTACGATATTTGACATGATTTTGGTGCCGTGACCAGGATTACAATCTGAGTTAGTATTAAACGCAATGTACCGTACGATATTTGACCTGATTTTGGTGCCGTGACCAGGATTACAACCTGAGTTAGCATTAAACGCAATGTACCGTACGATTTATGAACTGATAGTTACGTCTCCGCCAATTAAGGCTTCTTCTTGATGTTTTTTCGCATTGCAGGTTATGGAAACATGGTACCTCGCACCACAGGTGGCAAGGTAGCGACGATAGTGTATGCAATCATCGGGATGCCCCTCTTCCTGCTCTACCTGTCCAACATAGGCGACATCATGGCGAGGTCCTTCAAGTGGGTCTATGCCACGTGCTACCTCTGCAAGGGATGCCCTGGGGTGTCCAAGCGAAGGGCCGAGAGGCGGAGGGCCCACCAGATGGAACTGGGGTATGGGATGGAAGACGCAAACAGCGAGGGCAGCTGGCAGGTGAGTAAAATCCCCCAAGCTAATAAAAAAAGATTGAAATGACCTCAAAGCATTGGCAGCTTAATGGATGGGCAGTAAAACGACCCATCAACTATGCAATCAGCCAATCCTGGTCACGGCACCAAAATTATTTAATGAATATTGACATAACTAATAGGCAAAGTTAGACTCTTGATATGGTTTTTACTATTATTATTTAATTTTCTTTCGTGAGGTTTAGCATTATGAGGCTGCTCCCATTAAGCTGCGAACGCTATGAGGTCATTTCAATCTCATTTTATTAGCTACATCTAATTAACTTAATAAACTGTTCAAGTTTCACGAATTTGTGATCTTGGGTGTAAATGGGTATGAAATCAAAAGTTACTAATTACTAACTATCAATAACACAAGAACGAATTAACCAGCGTGAATAAAAGTGATAATAAATGGTAACTACCTTCAAAGTATACAGTATGCCTCAAGAAGATGAAATCAAAAGGTGAGGTCAGCACTATCAGATAGTGTAAAGTCAGTCTTTAGTCCATATAAACTAAAGACTGACTTTACACTACCTGAGAGTGCTGACCTCACCTGTTTATACAAACAAAAGTGTTAATAAATGAGAGCCACTCGTTGTATTAACAAAAGCTTTGAAAATGGAACAGAATAGAACGCTATTGTCCCAAGTAACCTACAAAAATGTGATTTGTTGCAATAAAAAAATGAACAAACACAAACAAAAGTGTTAATACATGAGAGCCACGTGTCGAAAGTTTTGAACAGGGATAACAATAGAATGCTATTATTCCAAGTAACCTCAAAAAATATGACGCTTCGCAATAAAAAAGTGAATAAACACAAACAAAAGTGTTAATAAATGAGAGCCACTTGTTGCAATAAAAAATGAACAAACACAAACAAATGTGTTAGTAAATGAGAGCCACTCGTCAAAAGCTTTGAAAATGGAAAAACAATAGAATGCTATTATCCCAAGTAACCTCAAAAAATATGACGCTTTCCAATAAAAAAAGTGAACAAACACAAACAAAAGCGTTAATAAATGAGAGCCGCTCGCGGTGTTAACAAAAGGTTTGAAAAGGGAAAACAATAGAACGCCATTACCCCAAGCAACCTCAAAAACTTTTCCGCATCGCAATAAAAACGCAAAACACCGAACGAACGCAAACAAGCGCCGGTCGTGACTGACGGCCACCCCAGATATTTTATTATGCCCTCGCCCCCTTCTGTGCGTGCCCCTTTTTTCTCCCCGTTTTGGTCCAGTAATTGGGAGCGGAGGTTGACGGCCGCTGATGGCTGGCGTGCTGACGGGGGCACGTGCCTCGGTTTCCCATCACGCCAATTTGAATGTGATACGTAATCAAGATAGCTGGGACCGAAAAAAGTGGACGTGAGCTGGCGGAAAAAATGTATGCGTTCGGCGGATCCCGAGGACGTGACCGGAATAGGGGACGGCTGCCGCACATGCATTAGGGCCGGAGCGAGCGCCCCCCGCGATAAATAATCGCGGGGACGCCGCGCAAAATCGCGAGGAAGTGGATATTAATTGTGGACACTTTTTGATTCGTAATTGCCGGTTGAGTGTGGAAAAAGCTAATTTTCGTTTGTAGGTTTTTAAATAGTTTGTATAACAACTTTCACGAACTTTGGTCGCACGGACCGGTCTTCGGTGACTTGCCCTTCTTCCCTTTTTATTAGCAGCTATTTACGTCCAGTATCTGCTTAGGAACTTCGAACGTGTGACGTGTCCAAAAACGTGTGACGTGCCTGAAGGGCTACCAGCGCGTTAGGCCGCGGAGCGAGTGGAGGGTCCCTTCGAAGCAGCGACTAGGGCCAGGCTCTCGGTGTTGGAGAGTAGGGGGGTTAAAAAAAGGCTGCACGTAATTTTAACCTCGCCACTACTTCGTCGCAAAGGGGGGGCTCCACCCTACCTGCGTGGGTTGACGGCGGACAGTCAGCGAAGTTCAGAAATTACGAACTGTCGCAACGGCTGCCCATCTGGCGCCCACACCACCAGATTTAAATCTCGCAATGAGAATAGGAAGTTAAACTGAAAAGAATGCCCGATTTAGAAAACGTGGGTACAGGTGTCTCTTCTTAGCAGCCTCTTCTTAGCCCTGACTGCCCTTCTTCCCTTCTTATTAGCAGCTCCTACGTTCTAGATACGTCCAGTATCTGCTTAGGAACTCGAAATCTGGTACAGGTGCCTTTTCTTAGCAGCCTCTTCTTAGCAGCCTTTTCTTAGCAGCCTCTTCTTAGCATACTCTTCTTAGCAGCCTTCTCTTAGTAGCCTATTCTTAGCAGCCTTCTCTTAGCAGCCTCTTCTTAGCAGCCTTTTCTTAGCAGCCTCTTCTTAGCAGCCTTCTCTTAGCAGCCTCTTCTTAGCAGCCTTTTCTTAGCAGCCTCTTCTTAGCAGGTATTGGCGACTTGAATCCGGTATTGGAACCGTTTCTCAAAACGCCATTTGAGCCCAGTCTAGTTTTCTCGATCTTAGCCTCTTCTTAGCCTTGACTGCCCTTCTTCCCTTCTTATTAGCAGCTCCTTACGTCCAGTATCTGCTTAGGAGCTTAGAGCCTGGTACAGGTGCCTTTTCTTAGCAGCCTCTTAGCAGCCTTTTCTTAGCAGCCTCTTCTTAGCACCCTTTTCTTAGCAGCCTCTTCTGAGCAGCCTTCTCTTAGCAGCCTTTTCTTAGCAGCCTCTTCTTAGCGGCCTCTTCTTAGCAGCCTTCTCTTAGCAGCCTCTTCTTAGCAGCCTTTTTTTAGCAGCCTCTTCTTAGCAGGTATTGGTGACTTGAATCCGGTATTGGAGCCGTTTCTCAAAACGCCCTTTGAGCCCAGTCTAGTTCTCTCGATCTTATTAGCAGATCGTTGTGACCAGTCTCGTTATTTCCTTATTAGCAGCTCCTTGTGTGCTCTGTATGGCATTAGTGACTTGAACCCGGTTCAGGTGCCTCTTCTTCGTAGCTCCTTTGTTCTTTCCGTTCTTTCTCTCGTTCCTTCCGTCTCGTTCTTTCCTTATTAGCAGTTGTTTATGCCCTGTATGGCATTAGTGATTTGAACTCGATTCAGGTGCCTCTTCTTCGTAGCTTCTTTGTTCTTTCCGTTCTTTCTCTCGTTCTTTCCATCTCGTTCTTTCCTTCTTAGCAGCTCCTTGCGTCCGGTATGGTATTGGTGACTTGGACCTGGTGCAGCTGCCTCTTCTTAGGTCCCTTGTGCCCAGTCTGGCGAGGATACCCCAAACTTTGCTTGCGCATTGTAAATGCAATTTAAGTCGTCTCGCAGGTCTAAAAAAGTTGTGCCCTAAATAATTGCGCCATCCACAACAAGGAGTTGAAAAATTTGCTTGCACACTTGAATACAAATGGTATTTGCCGTTTTTTGCTATGTCTCCTTCGATCAAGTGACGTGCAGTCGCGACGCAATTCCCTGAAAATTCATCGCCGCTCGTCGCTAATTAGACAAACGCCAAGTCGAGAGTCATTATCGGGGCTGTTTACTCGCGCAAGGAGCGCAAACAGTCGGCTGCGAGCCGGAGGCGGAAAGAAAACAAACGCCGGCTCGCGAAAGGGGGTGATGGATCGCCCGCCCCACGTAATCAGGGGGCGAATTTTCGCCGCTGCGATGGCGAAATTCGGAGGTTAATTATCAAACCTGGGGGCCGAATCGAACGATCCGCGTTTACAAACCTGTAAACGTTAACGAAAACACTCGGGAGCCCCGTTTTATTGCGGCAAAATAAACAGTTTAATCCGCGTAAGCCGCAAGGAAGCACATAAAGCGCGGATTCGCGCGATCAAAACGGGGATTCGCCTCGTTTTATTTGCGCGGCTCATAATAAATATTCGCGTTTAAACTGCGTTTAAGTGGGCAATAAGAAACAAACTAAGTAATTTGCGATCTTTGGCAACGGCAACATGACATAAATATCAGATGCTAGTTGAATGCAGCACAGTAGTCTCAAACAAAATAAACATACACAAAAGTACTTTCTTCAAAAGTAGGAGTTCTTGTGGCCATCAACCCAGACTCTCGATAATACAGTGCGGACGTCTCTGGCGATTAAATGGTCAGCTCACGCCAACTGATTGAGTCAAGTTGCCTAGAGTGGCTCCCGCAAACCTTAATACTTTTCAGGCATGATATGTACGGAGTTCTTGTGGTGATGAATCCTGACTCTCGATAATATAGTGCGGATCTCTATTGGAGGTAAAACATTGGACCCGTCAACTGACGCCAACGCTTTGTGTGAAGTTGCCTAGAGTGGATCCGTAAACGTTAATTAATCGCACACGACAGCCATTAATTGTTAATGGACGCCACAAAATTATACGTGGAAGAATAATTCGTATGCCCACCACCTGCTTGCACAACGTAAGCAAATCAATAGCGAGATTTGGCGTGCGTAGCCCTCCTAAAGCCCAATCCTGGCCGTGACTATCACAATCCATTTTCTCTGCGCGCTTTTCTTCGAACATCTCCGGCGTCTCGGCCGGAATATTAACGACGGATAAATTGGGGACTAATTAAGAAAGCGCGCGTCCGCCGTTCATCACCGCCGCCGCCGCCCCTCCAAGCCCCCTTCTTCGTGTTAATTATTGAAACTTGGACCGAGCGTTACATTCGTCTCAATTAAAAATCACTCGATAAGGCCGGGGCTTCCGGGGGCCTCCCCAACTTTTAGCATTAGCGCCGCTCGTAAATTGAACTCCGACTGCCGGCCTCCCCGCCCCCCGGCCGCCCCCACGCAATGCGCTTTTAATTGCCGACGATCCGCACACGCGTCTCTCGCGCGATTATCCCGCTAATTTTCCGGCCACCTGCTAAATCCTGACGAGGGTCGAGGGCGGATCGGCCGGCGAAAAGGCGAAGATCCGCCGGGAAAGTGGTGGAAAGTCAAGTAATAATTGGGTCTAGACCAGTTCGTTTGGTTTGCATTGCTTTGCAACTGACGCCACATGTGAAATATTATCACAGGACGTACGTCAAATTGTTAGGTTAAGTTGGGTGCCACTTTCGCTGGACATACCGTCATACCGTCAAACTGCCAAACCGTCAAACGGTTAGGTTATGTTGCTTGTCACCTCTACCACTTTCGTTGCATATACAGTCATGCTCACATAAATCTAGTACAAAAAATTTGACATTGCTATATAAAATTGCTATTGTAACCTAATTTATTGTACTAGATTTATGTGAGCATGACTATACAGTCGTGGTTTTTAATAAGCGAGCTTTAAGCCTTCTCCACGACGATTCTAGTAATGAAATAATAAGGTTGTGGGTTTCGGCGCTATTGCACAGCGTCGAACCCCAAATCGGTTAAAGTGTATTCGCAGTAGTCGGCTTTTACTGCAGTTGTGTGTTTCGGCGCTATTGCACAGCGTCGAACTCCAAATCGGTTAAAGTGTATTCGCAGTAGTCGGCTTTTATTGCCGTTGTGTGTTTAGGCGCTATTGCACAGCGTCGAACCCCAAATCGGTTAAAGTGTATTCGCAGTAGTCGGCTTTTATTGCAGTTGTGTGTTTCGGCGCTATTGCACAACGTCGAACCCCAAATCGGTTAAAGTGTATTCGCAGTAGTCGGCTTTTATTGCAGCCGATACATTTGTAGTATTAAGATTGAAAAGACAATTTATTGGGGTGGCTATTATTTAGCCATTATGTTCACCAAGAAGTGCTTGAGTAAATTACGGTGCGCAGATCAATAGGCACATTTAAGGAATAAGGATTGCCACTTCGGCAAATACAATTAGCGACCGGGAAATCGCAAATATATTTATTGGACGGCATTAGGTATCCTCAGAAATGCCAGATAGAGGAATTACCCAAGGCTTGTGATAACCAAGTGTGGCAACATGGCTTACCGAAATGAAATGCCGCACCAATCAGGGACCATCTTCAAGCCACCACTCGCGGTGCACAATTCAAATTACACCCCACCCCAATAACTCAAAAATTATTATTTGTAAGAGTGCAGAGCAGAGGAGCTTCAATTCGTTACCTTCACCGGTGTACGCTGTGTATTGATTATTGTTACGTATTAAATTATAGTCCACATTATTTCCAAAACGACGAGTTATAATTACTTTTTCATTTAAATTGGCGATCACCTGCCTGGTCCTTCGATTACGTAACGTTGTGGTTATTACTTCATTATTATATTCGTTTTAGAGGCACAAATGCTGAATTAACAGTTTCGTCTGGGTGGCTTTTAAATGTTGATGAGAGAAGTGAGCACATATCTGGGTACGAAGGCTTGTTGTGCAGACGTGCGCGAGGCTGATTCGCCTTCTGAATAGAATGGGTTCATTTGTGCGAGAATGTGTGTGCACCTAAAGCGTCTCCGTAGCTAAAATGCCCCCTTATCTGACCCGCTTAGAACGCCGGCGCCGGAAGGAGCCGCGCTGGGAGCTTGTATGGAGCCGCCGCAGACGGAAGCGACGCCGCCACGGAGATGTCTGAGGAGTCCTTCGACACGCAGACGATCACGGTGCCGGTCACGATATGCCTGGCGATGATGGTCGGGTAAGAGAACCGTTTCAGCCGCCCCCCAGGTGGGGTGGGAGCCTCCACCCCCGTCCCCAGATAAACAGCGACGCCGAGGACACAAAGACTACCCCATTTGAATGCAATCTTCCCCGCAGTTGCTTACGGTGCAGGACCTCCGGAGGCATTCACAGCGGATTTCCACGCATCACCGGCTCGCCATCATCGCCGGAAACGTCCGGCGAAAATCGTTACCCCATTACTTCCGGTCGACCCACCCAGAACGCCCCTCTATGCGCTTATCTCTTCCACAGATACGTCGTCGGCGGGGCAATGTTCTTCGCCAGGTACGAGAGCTGGGGCCTGCTGGACGGCAGCTACTTCTGCTTCATATCGCTGAGCACCATCGGCTTCGGCGACCTGGTGCCCGGGGACGAGATATACTCCTCCAAGGACGGCTTCGACGTCGACCTCAGCTTCATCTTCAGCTCCATGTACCTCATGCTCGGCATGGCACTCATCGCCATGTGCTTCAACTTGATGCAGGCAAGATAAGAATCAACCAGCCAAAACCCCAAAACAACCTCAAGATCAATCACACCTAACATTTGTCAAACATCCCAGACATAACCCTAAAATCTGATGAATAAGTATTTGGACTGATTTTTTCATACTAGTGGGAAGGGGAAGAGGAATGTGAAGGGGAAGGAAAAGGGGCAGGGGAAGGAGAAGGAGAAAGGGAAGGGGAAGGGAAAGGAAAAGGGGATAGAGAAGGGGAATGGGAAGGGGAAGGGAAATGGGAAGGGGAATGGGAAGGGAAAGGGAAAGGGGATTGCGAAGGAGAATGGGAAGGGGAAGGGAAATGGGAATGGAAAGGGGAAGAGGATGGGATGCGGTCTCCGTGGGAGGGATCGGTGCTACGAAATATAACATAAGCTAGGATAACCAGCTCATTACCTCCGAGCCTTTAGAGTTTGTAGATTGCTTCCAAAGTGATAATGCGTTTAGTCCTGGCGTCAGTATCGGTAGTGAGGAATGTAACGTAAGCTAGGAGAACCAGCTCATTACTTCCGAGCCTTCCTTTAGTGTGTGTAGATTGCCTCCAAAGTGATAATGCGCTTAGTCCTGTCGTCAGCATCGGTAGTGAGGAATGTAACGTAAGCAAGGATAACCATCTCATTATCACTTTGGAGGCAATATACACACTCTAAAGGCTCAGAGGCAATTGAGCTGGTTCTCCTAGCTTACGTTTTTTTTCTACTGGGTAGGTTTCCTAAAGCCCCTCAGCACTTGGGCTCTGTAGTTCTTTTGTGCTTTCCCCTGTGGACTCAGGTTTCATCCATGAGTCCTGTTCCTTTAAAAAAGTCCAGAATCACTTTGGGTGTAAAGCTGCTGACTGTCTTTGGCACCACGTAAGGGTTTCCAAACTACCTCTGCCTTAGGGCGCTTACACAGCCTACATTGGTCTTTTGGACAATGCCTATCGTATGTAGGTGTTTCCTCAGTCTGCTGTATCCTGTAAGTAGTCCAACCAGGCACCTAAGTCTGCTCAGGTGGCACTTAGGTGGTGTACACTCCAAAGGCTCGGAGACAACTGAGCTGGTTCTCCTAGCTTACGTTATATTCCTCGATGTTCGCTGCATTTAATCTCTCGGTTTCAGTTCTAAACACATTATTACTTTACGCGATGTACATACTCCAAACGCTTGGAGACATCTGCGCTGGTTCTCCTAGCTCACATTATATTCCCTGCCACCGTTCCAACCCTTTGGAAGGGTTGGAACCATCCAGCCAAAGAGAACCCTTTGGATGAGACAGCTTTTTATCTCTTCCCATTGGCGGGAAACAATCAGATACCCACTGGACAAACGTAAAAAAAACATCCTTAAATGATCAGAAGAATGCTTAGAAATCTCCCTAAAACCCAACGTGTAAAATCCAACCCAAACGTTTTTGCTTTTGTTTTCAGGAGGAGGTGATCCATAAGTTTAGGGCGACAGTGGGCACCATAAAGTACATTTGCCGGTGCAACAGATGATAGAGGCTCGTCGTGTTTAGGATAATTTTACTTTTTACTTAAGAAGCCCCAAAAGTTAGAGACGTGAGTTATCGCGAGGGCTAACTAATTAGGTAATAACTAAAAAGACAGTGAAATTAGTGTTAAGGACAAACAGCAAAGCCACTGCCCAAGAAGAGAGGCCAGAAGCGAGGACCAATAGAACGAACCGTGGAATCATAAATTATTATTATCTTAAGATATATATTTTTAAGTAACCGCAAGTTGCAATGTAGTGGTTCTTACGTTATCAAAAAAGTGAGATTTTCTATTGTAAGTTTAAAGTTTTATTCATAAATTACCAGTTGTATATTTAAGGTTGTAATATAATTATTTAGTACTTACTATTGTAAAAAAAAATTATGAATTATTTATTTTGTTTCGCCTGACTAGTTTCAGTTATATACAACCACCATCAAAGGCATGTTAATGTTCATACATCTTGAATTCACTTGAAATGTAAGTTTAAAATTTGATATACTTATGTCTATATTCAGACATATATCAAATTTTAAAAATAAATTTCAAGTGAATTCAAGATGTATGAACATTGAATATATGTTTATATCGAAACTGAAACTTAAAGTTCAACTGTTTTTTTATCAAATCGATAGAACCAATGATTAAACTTTTAATTCATTTAATAAGAAATTGGCAAAATTTAAAAACAGCAATTGTTTTGGTTCCAATTACATGTTTCCATTTTTTTTGCAATTGCCATTTGTCTTAGATTTGTTTGCCTTAATTTGGAAGTAGACAAGACAATTTGCAACGTTTTGAAATTTGCACCTTGGGCGAACTTTGCACAAGTTCTAAAGATTGCGAATTTCTAAGTTAAATTTAATTTAATTTAATTTTATTTTATTTAATTCTATCAAAAAATAAAATAAAAATTATTTCTTTACCAGTACGTACTAAATAATAATATAACAACCTTTTCTATTATAGATAGTTGTTTGTAGGAAGCTTCAATAACAAGGTTCTCAAAGCTTTGAGAACCGAACTGCAACAGTTTATATCGAAACTGAAACTTAAGGTTCAACTGTTGTTTTTAATCAGATCAAGAGAATTATTGATTAAAATTTTAATTCCTCTATTAAGAAGTTGGCAAAATTTAGAAACTGTAATTGTTTTAGTTCCAATTACATCTTTCCAATTTTTATGAATAACACTGTTACAGTACTATTCATAAAAAATAAACCGCGGTTTAACGGTGGTTTAATCCTTGGTAACCCTTTGTAAAACATCGCTAAACCACCGAATTTCCCCTAATTATTATATCAAATGAATATCTATACTAAGCCAAATTTGTTAAACCACGATTTAAATTTTTATGAATAACGCTGTAAGTCTTTATTTCCTTATTGGTAAAATAATTTGAAATACACCATACTAGGCCTAACACATTAGTTGCAGAGTTAAACGTCTAGCATGGATCTAATGAGGATTATCAATATTATTGCCAGGCAATAACGTTTAAGTGTATAGATTTTCTACTTGTTTGTGAAACGATTTGTTGACTAGAATGTTACTATTTTTGTAATAAATAAAAGCAGAGTGTTTCTACGTTTTCACTAAAAGCTATGCAAATGACTCGACGTTTTTTACCCCATACATTATTGTGTGCAGGCATCATTATAGAGATTTATTAGTTGGAGCTTGTGAAATATTAATAATTAAAGAAAAGTAACAATTGAGGGGTTTCGAAGTAAAAGGGTTTAAGCGCAGTTTTGGTCGTTCTTAGCAATTGATGGGTCTAGAAGTAAAAGGGTTTGAGTGCATTTTTGGTCGTTCTTAACAATTGAGGGGTCTAGAAGTAAAAGGATTTAAGTGCATTCTTGGTCGTTTTTAACAATTCAGGGGTCTACAAGTAAAAGGGTTTAAGTGCATATTTTGTCGTTCTTAACAATTGAGGGGTCTAGAAGTAAAAGGGTTTAAGTGCATTTTTGGTCGTTCTTAACAATTGAGGGGTGTAGAAGTAAAAGGGTTTAAGTGCTTTTTTGGTCGTTCTTAACAATTGAGGGGTGTAGAAGTAAAAGGGTTTAAGTGCATTTTTGGTCATTCTGAGATAAATGGCTTTAAATTAACTCGAATTTCAAAATTCTAGGAATAAGTTTAGAAAACTGTGTTAATATTTTGGGCTAAAACTTGGAACATACAGTTTTCTAAAATTATTCCTGGAGTAATTTTGGAATTTGACGTGCTATTTTGAATTTCGGTACAAATTTTAAAATTCTGGGAACAAATTTGTACGTTCCATTGTGCAAAACTTTTCCTGTCTCGTCTTCGCTTCAAGACAGCGGTCATGAGAGCTATTTAGCCATCAACTTAGTCAACTTACTCATCAGAGTTATTTACGTTTTTGAATGCCAGTATTTTGTTTGTAATTTTAAGTACTAGTTTTACTAGTATTGGAATTTGACGAACTACTTTGAATGTGGGTATACATTTTGTAATTCTGCGTACGAATTTGTCCGTTCCATTGTGCTCAACTTTTCCTGTCTTGTCTTCGCTCCAAGAGAGCGGCCATCAGAACTATTTAGCCATCAATTTAGTCAACTTAGTCATCAGAGTTATTTGTATTTTTGAATGCCAGTGTTTTGTTTGTAATTTTAAGTACTAGTTTTACCAATATTGGAATTTGACGTGCTACTTTGAATGTGGGTACACATTTTGTAATTCTGCGTACAAGTTTTTTCATTGTGCTCAACTGTACGTGTCTCGTCTTCGCTTCGAGCTCTCAAATGAGATCGTTAACCATTACTCAAACAAAACTCACTTGATTTTTAAGCGAAACGAATGCCGTTCAAGTGCGTTACGCTGGTGGTGGTAAAAATAAACAGCCGAAGCACGCGGCGCTGGGGCTAATTAACGCGGGGCTCTAATATTTGCGCTCATCCCCCGCACTGAATTAATATCAATTTGAGCACCCTCCTCCGGCGCCGTGCTTATTTATACTTTTAATGAACGTGCATGGATCGGCATTTCCTGGGGTCATTAGCGCCATCCCCGGACAAGGGCGCTGATTTAATTCGACCGCGCGATAACGTCGGGCACTCGAAACTCGTCGGCGTATCCTCCAGCAATCAAGAAATTTAAAATTGGTAAGAATTCTTATTCTATGTCCTATGGCTTTATTGTATTGTATTACTGCAGCCTTGCTACAATAGCATAACATGCATGTTGTTTATTCCATTACAGTCTGTGTCACTGACTTCGTGTGGAATTATCGTATTGTATTACTGCTGCCTTGCTACGATATAACATGCATGTTGTTTATTCCGTTACCTCTTGTTTCACAGTCTCCGGTTGTCACAAATCGATTGTTTGTTTCAGGTGCTATAAGTGCCCCAGGAACGAGGAAAACGTAGATAATTAAAATGCAATTGGTAATTAGTTAATGAGACGTCATATTATTAATAAACTACGCATGGACGAGCAGCGTATTCAAGTAATATATTTCTGCAAGCGATTCAGCCGAGTATGAAAATCAGCCTGCAATATTCATTTATAAACGAATACATAAAGTTTTGCGCATTTATTCCACGCTTATTATTATTGTTGAAACTATAATTACAATAATAATTAATTCAGATTTTTGTACGTACAGTTATGCTCACATAAATCTAGTACAAACAATTTGACATTGCCATATAAAATTGCTATTGTAACCTAATTTCTTGTAGTAGATTTTTGTGAGCATCACTGTACATTTGCTCACATTTTTTTAATTGATTATATTAATTGGTCAAAACTGAACAATAATCAATAGCAAAGAGGATTAAAGTAAAAAGTAAAGTAATATGTTAAGTGCATAGTTCTTCGCTTAGATAATACCCGCTAGAGTGATGCACTAGAGCTTGTTGGCGTGAAAATGTGCACGAAGCTCGAGTTTTCACGTCAACATTTTCACGGCAACAAGCTCAAGTGCATCACTCTAGCGGGTATTATCTAAGCAAAGAACTATGCACTTAACATATTACTTTACTTTTTACTTTAATCCTTTGCTCCAAGTGGAGCATAGGGCGTCAACTAGTCTTGTTGACGTTTCTTTAACAGTGTGGGTTTTTCACGTGGCAGGGTTTTTAACCCTGCGCACAACCCTCCTCCTTTTTCAGCCGGGCTTGGGACCGTCCTTGGCGGAGTTACTTAACAGATTACCATTGATTATTGTTCAGTTTTGAGTTGTTCCATCATCATCAAAACCAGATTAAAAACTTTTTAATGTTGAAAATTAATATTGAGGAATCAAAGTGATAATCAGAGAAAACATGGATCTCCACACCTTCCACATAATAATCACAGGTTTCCCAAGTAATGTATACACGGACATTTTTAGTAATCAATCAGGATTATCAGGATTAGGATCATGCAGGCCAAGGGCTGCAGACTAACTTCTAGGATCTACAGACTAAATCTCTAAAACTAAGATCTACATCTTTCGGGATTTGCCTGAAATGATTGTGAACGTAAACTCTGATCCTATCCCACTTCTGACTCCTGGTTAGTGCATGGACTAATTAAATTATTATTGAGGAATGAAAGTAATAATCAGAGAAAACATGGATCCCCACACCTTCCGCATAATAATCACAGGTTTCCCAAGTAATGCATACACGGAAATTTTTAGTAATCAATCAGACTATCAGGATCAGGATCATGCAGGCCAAGGCCTGCAGACTAACTTATCTACATCTTTCAGGATTTGCCTGAAATGATTGTGAACGTAAACTCTGATCCTATCCCACTTCTGACGCCTGGTTAGCGCACGGACTGCGCCGGCGGTGTACTAAATTGAAACTTTGCGTAAACTCCCCCCCCCCCCCCCCACCTCACCACTTCGCGCCCCCCTAATATTTATTCATTTGTCGGCGCTGTTGGGGGCATCTGTTGCTCCTTCACGGCAAGTTCGAAATGAGAGCGGCCTCATTTGCAACTCTAAGCAGCGCCATCCGTCCCACTCAAGCAATTCCAGAAGTTCCCGGGCCATCAATTCATACGCCAAGACAATAACTGCCAGCGAGTGTGTTTACACGACAATTAAGACGGGCAAAGCAAGTTAATTAGCGCCCTGCACGCCTCGAAAAGCCAAATGTGAGATGATACAAGAAAAATTGGTGTCTTGTATATGTATACTTATATGTATAAGAATAAGGGCAATAGAAGGCTGTGACTGTACTGTCCGGTACTGTACGGTACTTTATTGGTATGGTACTGGTACTGATACGGTACAGTACTGTACTGTACTGTATTGTATAGTTCTGGCTGTGAATATAAGAAACGAAATATATTCAAATATAATTCGTGCATATTTCCTTGCTTAGATAATACCCGCTAGACTCGAATAGCCAATGTGAGTTGATACAAGAGGAATAGGTGTCTTGTTAAGAATAAGGGCAATAGCAGGTTGTGACTGTACTGTCCGGTACTGTACGGTACTCTATTGGTACGCTACTGGTACGGTACGGTACGGTACGGTACGGTACGGTACGGTACGGTACTGTACTGTACTGAATTGTACTGTTCTGACTGTGACTATAAGAAACGAAATATATTCAAATATAATTCGTGCATATTTCCTTGCTTAGATAATACCCGCTTCAGTGATGCACTCATAAAGCCAATGTGAGATGATACAAGAGGAATTGGTGTCTTGTTAAGAATAAGGGTGTGACTGTACTGTCCGGTACTGTATTGGTACGGTACTGGTACTAGTACGGTATGGTACGGTACTGGTACTAGTACGGTATGGTACGGTACTGTACTGTATTGTACTGTTCTGACTATGACTATAGGAAACGAAATGGATTCAAATTTAATTTGGAATAAAAGAGCGGATGCCTCCAATCATTCAGCGTTGCTTCGTGGAAAAGGGCATCTTGAACGAGAGCCAACCAGTAAGATTCTCCAAAGGCGCAGATCAGGGAGGGAGCCGTAAGTACTTAAGTTTAGGGCGCTCATAACGCCGCTTCAGTGATACATTTAGCCCTTTTTTGTATTCCTATAGGAATGATTTGTTTATTTAATAATATTTGTAAATTTTGTAATTGAATCTATGATGAGCACACTCAACATTATCTTTTGCAACAGTCTGCACTGAAAGTGCGTGGGACGCACTTTCAGTTTAACACTTTCACTTTCACTTCCACAAAGAGCGTGGCACTTCAGTTTAACGTAATATACAAAACTTTAAAGAGAAATTATATTTTTTCTTTACTTCTGTTATATATCAACGTTAATAGAGACTTTAAAGCTGAGCCTAAAGTATTTTTCGCATAATGAGTTATTTTCGCGTAAACTCTCAGTTTACGGCGTTCGACGGCCCCCGAAGAATTTATGTCGCCGCTGCTGGGGAGCGCGATGGTTCAATTACCGGGCGAGGGTGGGCGGTAAA
This sequence comes from Othius punctulatus, assembly GCA_951805005.1. Taxonomy (NCBI): domain Eukaryota; kingdom Metazoa; phylum Arthropoda; class Insecta; order Coleoptera; family Staphylinidae; genus Othius; species Othius punctulatus. Next base: position 3,431,105 of record OX638146.1, read on the forward strand.
TTCTAATTGATTAGTCGAATGAAATAAGCGCCGCCTCGGCTGCAGTTCCGGGGAATTACTCTACTTTCCGGTGGCGTTATTAATGGGGCTTAATAGAAGGAACGAGTGCTGTGGGGATCGCGCGAATCGGGTCCTGCGCAATTTACGGGACCATCGGCTCGTGTAATTGTTCCTGGAGAGCTGAGGGCGGCCCTTGTTTGGATAAATGCAGAATTTAAGCGACGCCAGAAGTGAACTGAAGAGGTTCAGGGGCAGATATCCAACGGCAGACAGTCAGGTTGAAACGATGGCGTGCAATGATGGCAGAAAAAAAAAACTAAAAAAAAACCTAAAAATCCTACCAACGCCAGAAGTGAGCCAGAAGTGAACTGAAGAGGTTCAGAGGCAGATATCTAACGACAGACAGTCAGGTCTAAACAATAGCGTGCAATGATGGCAGAAAAAAAAACTAAAAAAAACTAAAAATCCTACCAATTTTAAGTCCCCCCAATCGATTGCAACCAACAGTGCTAAGATTTCCGCTGCAGTTTCTCCAAATAAAATTATTTCACGAGTTTTATTAGGTTTTGTGATATTTCGCATTTAAGTGCTGCTTTCTCGAGAACTGCCAGTGCTACGAGAGCAGGAGGGTGGTTTTTGGAATCAGGAGGGTCCATTTAGTCTAAACATATGCTTCCAAAACTCCCAAACAAAATGCGATTTAATTTTTAGACGATTTCACCGAAAAATTGCAATTCTTACGTTTTCGTACGTCTACAATCACTTGAATACTCAGATCGATTTTAGACGAGTATGGTCAAGTCCAGCCAAGTTCAGTGAAGTCCCAGTCATGCCCAGTTAAGTTCAGACAAGTCCAGTCAAGTGGTTTTTGGAATCAGGAGGGTCCATTTAGTTTAAGCCTATGCTTCCAAAACTCCCAAAAAAATCGCGATTTAATTTTTAGAAGATTTCACCGAAAAAATGCAATTCTTACGTTTTCGTAGGTCTACAATCAGTTGAATACTCAAATCGATTTCAGCCAAGTACGGTCAAATCCAGCCAAGTTCAATCAAGTCCCAGTCATGCCCAGTTAGGTCCAGACAAGTCCAGTCAAGTGGTTTTTGGAATCAGGAGGGTCCATTTAGTCTAAGCCTATGCTTCCAAAACTCCCAAAAAATTGCGATTTAATTTTTAGAAGATTTCACCGAAAAATTGCAATTCTTAGTTTTAGTACGTCTACAATCAGTTGAATACTCAGATCGATTCCAGCTAAGTACGGTCAAGTCCAGCGAAGTTCAGTCAAGTCCCAGTCATGCCCAGTTAAGTCCAGACAAGTCCAGTCAAGTGGTTTTTGGAATCAGGAGGGTCCATTTAGTCTAAGCATATGCTTCCAAAACTCCCAAAAAAATCACGATTTAAGTTTTTGAAGATTTCACCGAAAATTAGCAATTCTTACGTTTTCGTACGTCTACAATCAGTTGAATACTCAGATCGATTCCAGCTAAGTACGGTCAAGTCCAGCGAAGTTCAGTCAAGTCCCAGCATGCCCAGTTAGGTCCAGACATGGACTTAACATGGTTAAGTCCAACTGGGTATGACTGGGACTTGACGAACTTGCCTGGTGTTAAATCTCAAAATCTCAAAACAAGTAAACATCTTAGCACCTAAGTAGAACACTGAACTCCACTAAACTTCACTCCAATGAACTTCAAGTTTGGAATCAAGTTCAGTCCAGTTTAGTCAAGTGAAGTCCATTCGAGTGAAGTTTAGTGGAGTTCAGTGTTCTACTTAGATGTTAAGATGTTTACTTGTTTTGAGGTTTATATTAAGGTTTTGAGGTTTAACACCAGCCAAGTTCAGTCAAGTCCCAGTTTAACCCAGTCAAGCAGAGTCAAGTTCAGTCCAATTTAGTCAAGTTAAGTCCATTCGTGTGAAGTTTAGTGGAGTTCAGTGTTTTACTCAGGTGTATAGATGTTTACTTGTTTTGGGGTTTGATTTGAGGTTTTGATGTTCAAGTCCAGTCAAGTCTCATTCATATTCAGTCAAGTCCGGCTAAGTTCAGTCCGGTTTAGTCAAGTTAAGTCCATTCGTGTGAAGTTTAGTGGAGTTCAGTGTTCTACTTAGGTGTTAAGATGTTTACTTGTTTTGAGGTTTATTTTGAGGCTTTCAGGTTTAATACTAGCCAAGTTCAGTCAAGTCCCAGTCATACCCAATCAAGCCCTGTCAAGTTCAGTCCAGATTAGGCAAGTTAAGTCCATTCCTGTGAAGTTTAGTAGAGTTCAGTGTTTTACTCAGGTGTATAGATGTTTACTTGTTTTGAGGTTTGACTTGAGGTTTTGATGTATAAGTCCAGCCAAGTTCAGTCAAGTCCCAGTCATGTCCAGGCAAGTCCGGCCAAGTTCAGTCCGGTTTAGTCAAGTTAAGTGCATTCCAGTGAAGTTCAGTGGAGTTTAGTCAAGTCAAGTCGTCAAGTACAGTCAAGTGAAGCCTAGTTGAGTCGAGTACAGTATATTACAGTCAAGTTTAGTCGAGTCCAGTTAAGCCTTGCTATAAGTCCAATAAATTTCAGTAAAATTCAGTCAGGTTTAGTCCAGTCGAGTGTAGTTTAGTGGAGTTCAGTGTTCTACTTAGGTGTTAAGATGTTTACTTGTTTTGAGGTTTATTTTGAGGTTTTGAGGTTTAATACCAGCCAAGTTCAGTCAAGTCCCAGTCATACCCAGTCAAGTTCAGTTCGGTTTAGTCAAGTTAAGTCCATTCGTGTAAAGTTTAGTGGATTTCAGTGTTTTACTCAGGTGTATAGATGTTTACTTGTTTTGAGGTTTGATTTGAGGTTTTGATGTTTAAGTCCAGCCAAGTTTAGTCAAGTCCCAGTCATATCTAGTCAAGCCCAATCAAGTTCAGTCCAGATAGTCAAGTTAAGTCCATTCGTGTGTAGTTTAGTGGAGTTCAGTGTTTTACTCAGGTGTATAGATGTTTACTTGTTTGGAGGTTTGATTTGAGGTTTTTATGTTTAAGTCCAACCAAGTACAGTCAAGTTTCAGTCATGTCAAGTCAAGTACGGTAAAGTTCAGTCCGGTTTAGTCAAGTTAAGTTCATTCGAGTGAAGCTTAGTGGAGTTTAGTGAAGTCAAGTCGTCAAGTACAGTCAAGTGAAGCCTAGTTGAATTGAGTACAGTATATTACAGTCAAGTTTAGTCGAGTCCAGTTAAGTTTTGCTACAAGTCTAATCAATTTCAGTCCAGTTCAGTCAGGTTTAGTCCAGTCGAGTGTAGTTTAGTGGAGTTCAGTGTTCTACTTAGGTGTTAAGATGTTTACTTGTTTTGAGGTTTATTTTGAGGTTTTGAGGTTTAAAACCAGCTAAGTTCAGTTAAGTCCCAGTCATACCCAGTCAAGCGCAGTCAAGTTTAGTCCAGTTTAGTCAAGTTAAGTTCATTCGTGTGAAGTTTAGTGGAATTCAGTGTTTTACTGAGGTGTATAGATGTTTACTTATTTTGAGGTTTGATTGGAGGTTTTGATGTTTAAGTCCAGCCAAGTTTAGTCAAGTCCCAGTCATGTCTAGTCAAGCCCAGTCAAGTTCAGTCCAGTTTAGCCAAGTTAAGTCCATTAGTGTTAAGTTAAGTGGAATTCAGTGTTTTACTCAGGTGTATAGATGTTTACTTGTTTTGAGGTTTGTTTTGAGGTTTTGATGTTTAAGTCCAGCCAAGTATAGTCAAGTCCCAGTCATGTCCGGCCAAGTTCAGTCCGGGTTAGTCAAGTTAAGTGCATTCGAGTAAAGTTTAGCGGAGTTTAGTCAAGTCAAGTCGTCAAGTACAGTCAAGAGAAGCCTAGTTGAATCGAGTACAGTATATTGCAGTCAAGTTTAGTCGAGTCCAGTTAAACCTTGCTACAAGTCCTATAAATTTCAGTAAAGTTCAGTCAGGTTTAGTCCAGTCGAGTGTTTAGTGGAGTTCAGTCCTGACAAGTGAAGTCGACTCGAGCCGAGTCGAATCGAATCTAATCAGCCAAATCAATAATGACCATTCTTACTATCGCTGATTAGACGAATCAGGGGCGTTTGAATGGTCATAATTGGGTAAACCAATTGGACGTGATTAGGCTCGGCTCAGGATACGATGATGTGCAGGCGCGCTGGAAGGTATACTTCGCGCAACGATAACTTGTTTTTATAACATTGACTCCAGTCCTGGCTTTGGCTTGTATGTTGATGCACCAAAGAGTTGCCAATGACAAAGGGCTGGTCGATACCTGGCCTTTTATGATGTGGTTATAAGTGGTTTAACGATCCCACCCTTATAATTTTTATTGCAAGTAAATATCATAAAAACAAACTATCGTTGCGCGATGTATACCTTCGAGCAAGTATATCTTAGCAACTTAGCACATAGAGTATGAAACACAAGGGGCGCACTAAAACCGTTCCACGGTTTAATCCCCATGGCACTGGGGGCTAATATCTTGCGGCTTCGCATTCTTTCACCTGTTCACTCAGCTGCCTCAGACGTGGAACTTATTATTAGGGCGCCAGGAGCAGTTAAAAACTTTCTCCCCCCTGCGCCGGGGGGCTTCCCGGGCGGTGCGTGCCGGCGCGCTTAATTAAGATATATTCGCCCCCCCACCAACCCCTGCGCACGACAGTGCCTGTCAAAACGCGCGCGCGCCCCCAAGTTTCGCGAGCAATTTAAGTTTCGCCAGAAATCTTCCTCTCGGAGGGCGAGGACCCCGGCTAATCGCCCCCGGGGTATTAAATTATTAATATAAATATCGGGCTCCGAAAGAGTCGCAGCGTGGGGCAGGTCCCCCCGGAGCGCCCCCACACCCCGGCCGAGATGAAACGGGAATGTGGGACCTTCGGGGGTGGAAATATTAAAGTTTCGGCGGCAAATGAAGTCGGAAACCGGCGAGCGCAACAAAGAGATGAGGTGGCTGTGCGAGCCGAACCGCGAATAACCTGGCGGTTATTTGTATTCAAACACATTTACCCAATTATTGCTTGATTGAGCTGCCATAGGAGACGGCAAAGTGGTTAGTTTTTGAACGTGGGCCTAATGATGGGCCGTTTTAACAAACTTGCCCCCTTTACTCTAGAGTTAACTCCTAGTCTCTAGGAAACTAACTCTCTAAGTTAGAGTTAACTCTAACTTAGAGAGTTAGAGTCTCTAACTCTAACTAAATACCTACTGCCACCAAACCCTTACGAAAAGTGCAAGGACCGAGAGAGAGGAGAGGATTCAGGCAATTCAGCCTCTATTATTGCTTAAACCAAATTCTATAATTATATTCACTTAATCGCAGTAGACACATATGTCGCACTCCATAGATACCTCGGTATTCATCCTCCAGGACGTACCAGAGGCATCAAACAAAATTCACGTCCGTATATTTTCAACCCCAGAAAACACCTTGGCGCATTATTGATCGCCAGCTAAAGACCGCTACTTATTGTAAATTATCCATTGTTCATTAGTGGGACGGTAATTTCTTGCGCTAACCATATTCTTGGGAGATAACGGGGATGATGGAACGTCGATCCCCGTCACTGTCCCACTCGTTATCCCCCGTCCGGAGGAGGCAGAACGGCAAATTGATAGATCGGCACATTCGAGGGCGATCATTGTCGGGGGCGATAAGCGGCCTTCCGATACGTCCCGTCTCCGATAAGAACGCACGGAATTAAGCCAATTACCCCCGGGGACCCCGCGGGGGACGCGGATGATTAACGAGGGCCCCGGGATGATCGCCACGCCACGGTTCGAATTTAAACTTAAACGATACACCCCTCGAACGAGACGCCATAAGATGCTCCTTATCAGGCGAATTTATAATGTTATTCGGGTTTAAATGTGTCTGCAGCATAATGCCTGCAGGAGCTACCCCAATGGCTGGCCTGTTACACTTTTATAATTGCTAATTTAAAGGTAGATAAGTGCTACAGGATGGGCTTCTTTATTCGATGATTATATGTCCAACGCTCTAAAACAGGCAGACGCAAATGGTTGTGCGAACATCCCTCGTAAGTACATCCCTTGTGGTAATTTAAAGACACTTAAATACATAGAGAGACACTCCAATACCAATAGTCTGGAATTAGCAGCCGTGCAACACGCCATGACGAAGTAGAGGGTTATCCAAGACAGCAAGAGGCAGCACTCCTGAAGACGTATTTATTAGTAAATCTTATATTTACAATAAATATATATGTCGAAAAAAAAGCATAAGGATATCGATCTAGCGGCCCTTTTAACACCTTCTGGGTAAGCCCGGCGTTTATATTAGGCATTACCGCGTTGGCAGATGAACCGCCCCTGCAACAGAGGTTCCCAGAGCGTCCAGGAGCCGTTGGGCCCTAAGGATCAGGGAAACCTCATGGCAGGGACCACACAATTCGTGACGTCCGGTTCTTTCTCCCCTTTTGACAATGTTTCTGTATTAAATAAGTGAGAAAATCTACCACCCAAGTAACAGAGTTCCCCAGAGCGTCCAGGAGCCTTTGGGCCCGAAGTATCAGGGAAACCTCGTGGTATTGACGACGCAAGTCGTCACGTCAGGTCCGATTCTCCCCCCCCTTTGGACAATGTTTCTGTATTAAATAAGTGAGGAAATCAACCATCCAAGTAACAGAGTTCTCCAGAGCGTCCAGGAGCCTTTGGGTCCGAAGTATCAGGAAAACCTCATGGCAGGAACGACACAATTCGTGACGTTCTGTTATTCCTCTCCTTTGGACAGTGTTTATGTATTAAATAAGTGAGAAAATCGACCACCCAAGTAACAGAGTTCCCCAGAACGTCCAGGAGCCGTTGGGCCCTAAGGATCAGGGAAACCTCGTGGTAGGAACGACACAATTCATGACGTCTGGTTCTTCCTACCCTTTTGACAATGTTTCTGTATTAAATAAGTGAGAAAATCGATCACCCAAGAAACAGAGTTCCCAAGAGCGTCCAGGAGCCTTTGGGCCCTAAGGATCAGGTGAACTTCGTGGCAGGGACGACACAATGCGTAACAGAGGTCCGGCTCTCCCTCCCTTTTTAACAATGTTTCTGTATTAAATAAGTAAGAAAATCGACCACCCCCGTAACAGATTTACCCAGAGCGTCCAGGAGCCTTAAGGCCCTAAAGATCAGGTAAACGTCGTGGCAGGTACAACACGAGACGTGACTCAGCTCTAATTCTCCCTCCCTTTTGATAATGCTTCTGTATTAAATAAGTGAGAAAATCGAAGGCAAAACATTCTGAATTCACAAGTACGTGTTAGTTATTACTGAAATTTATGAAAATTTATGAATTGTATATTTATTACTAGATTTTTGTTCAGTATAAAAATATGTCATCGCCCGACGTTAGTATTTGTGTGCTTTATAACTACAGTATTTGTATTAAGGAGAGGTATGTCCTAGAAATTGCAATAAGGAGAGGTATGTCCTAGTGATTCTATTAAGGGGAGGTATGTCCTTGTGTTTTTTATAACTACAGTAATTGTATTAAGGAGAGGCATGTCCTAGAAATTGCATTAACGAGAGGTATGTCCTAGTGATTGCATTAAGGCGAGGTATGTCCTTGTGTCCTTTATAACTACAATGATTGCATTAAGGCGAGGTATGTCCTTGTGTTCTTTATAACAACAGTGATTGCATTAAGGCGAGGTATGTCCTTGTGTCTTGTGTCCTTTATAACTAGAATTATTGCATTAAGGCGAGGTATGTCCTTTATAACTACAGTGATGATTGCATTAAGGCGAGGTATGTCCTTTTGTCTTTTATAGGTACTGTGATTGCATTAAGGCATTAAGGCCCTATTTTGTATTGGCTAGTTGTACATGTAACCATTAAAGCTATGTCATCACGCAACGTTAGTTCCTGTATTGGCTAGTTGTAAATGTAATCATTTCTCTGTGAATAATAACGCACAAGAGTTGTGCTTCTGTAGTGTTATGTAATTCGAAACGCCAATAATCACAACAACACGCTTTAGTTGATTTCCCCCCATTAATTGTTTCGCTACGCTCTTATCGGGGATTTATCGTTGGCTTCAAATTGCGTAGGCCCTTAAACGATTTAATTCCAGCGGCAAATCCTTACAAATGCGCATTTTTCCGTCGTACGTTATAAATGGGGCCGCAGTAATTGTGTCAATTCCCCGATTTACATAACCCTCACTTTCCCCGGCGCGCTCTTAAACTTCCGGATTTATGAAAACTTCCGGGGTGGGGGAAGGGGGCACCTGTCCCCGGTAGGGTAATCCTTGGGGGGGGAACGCCCCCGCCTTGAAGCGCGCAATTCCCCATCAGTGCAGTTGGCGAACTTACTTCGATTCGTAATTACGCGAATCGCCCAAGTTTTTTCGTCCGCCCTACTTTCGGCGATTTTCTTTTGGATACCCCCCAATTTAACCCCCCCGGCGCGGGGGGTTAATTAAAATTTAATATTTGTTTTTGATTGCGCGCAGACTTTCGGCGGGATAAACGGCCTGCGACGCTTAATTATGGGACGATGAATCTGCCTCCAAGCAACCACCCCCAAAATTCGCACGAGATCTTGCAACAGGAATCGCCATATTTACCGCTATGTCTAATAACTATTTACCCCTTCATTGCCTGAAGGCGCGAGGATGATTTGCATCGGCTGTGATGGAAAGTCCCGCCAAAAAACCCTTGTTAAGTGCGTACGACGGAAGTGGTCGTAATGACGCTGCGTAACCTAGGTCTGCATCTATAGTCGGTACTTGAGCACGAGTACGACCCAAGTCGTATATTTGGTTGCGTATTTTCCATATACGTTTATGCACCACACGCAACCAAATATACGACTTGGGTCGTACTCAAGTTAAAGTACGGACTATAGATACAGGCCCTAGTATCGTAAGCCGAAGTAGTGACTCGTGAATAGTACCAGCGCCATCCACCTAAATCATATACATGAGGATTCCTGGACAATCGCACCGCATGGAATGAGGGACGTGGAAGATTCTGGCATTACATGGGAGTTCTGTACTAGAATCTGGGCAAGCAGATCCTCTTAAGCGAAGGGCGTAAAGCCTTCTGATGCTATGTTTAGGCAATCGAGTGTAGATGCTTCAGGCATTACAAACAGCTGTCCATACAACATGGCAGCTGCCACATACAACATGGCAGCGTCACATACAACATGGCAGCTGTCACATACAACATGGCAGCTGTCACATACAACATGGCAGCTCTCACATACAATATGGCAGCTGTCACATACAACATGGCAGCTGTCACATACAACATGGCAGCTGTCACATACAACATGGCAACTGTCACATGCAAAATGGCAGCTGTCACAACATGGCAGCTGTCACATACAACATGGCGGCTGTCACATGCAATATGACAGCTGTCACATGCAATACGACAGCTGTCAAAGATAATATGACGCCAGTACTGCCGTAACAAAACAACAGACGCCGAACAGCCAACTTTGTTCGCATTACGACGCACTCTGTTTTCGTGGCCGAGTTTTACGAATTCCGTTTGTTGTTGGGGTTGTTGTGGGATGATGATGACTTCGGTTTCGGGACTTACGGCGACCCATTGATGGGCCCCGGCCCACGACCAGGGGGGCGAACTGTTGCGCGTGCCGCGCCCGCGGGGGCGGCCGGGAGACGGCCCCCGCGCGCGTTCGGTGCGTGTCGGCGCGCGCGCCGCGACGCCGGGCGGCGGCGTCGCGGCGCCGTCCTGCCCTGCCTCAGTGCGCCGCACGAGCCCGTCCTCCGAGGACCGAGACGCCGCGACGCGACCGACGCCCGCAAGACGCACCTGGTGGACGCCCTGGGGAGCCGGTGCCTCCGCCGCCGAGTGTTAACCGAGTGACGGTCTTTCAGCCGCTCTTTTGTGGTGCGCGCATTAACCCTACCATCTACCATCTACCAGGATCAGTTGCAGCAGATTTTTACCCTGCAAGACAGAAGGTGAGCCTCTCAATCATTGGCGCGCATTGTTTCCGACATGTTCCCAACTCTTTTACGTCTTTATTACGCTCGAGGGCGGCGCGGTCTCGTGATCACCGCATTTACATTTTCCCCATTTTCGCGGAGCGACTGGTTAAAAGTTCCCCATGCAAATTCCCGAGCCTATTCAAATCACGCAGCGCTCGCCTAGTCTGCGTCAAAGCACCTTTTCAGACTCCAATTTCTTTGTGGGGATCATCCAGTCAAAGCACTCCTTTTCTATTATTTATCACGCGAAAACGGCGCGCTGCATATCAACTACCACCGCAGCGGAAAATGCAAAACAGTAACTCGCAATCAAATGTGTGCCACACAAAGTGCATCATTTTGTAAACGAAATTTAAACAGCAGCAGTACCTATGCTGATTACCTCAGACTTTTCACCAACAACATTTGTTATCTAACTTATACCGTATACTAGCATAATGACATCAAACTAAATTACAGGTCAACATTTTAAAAATTAATAGATTTGCCAGTAATTTTTTGAAAGTACATAATCATTACTTTGATAATACATAATGACATCATGCATAATGGCATCAAACTACATTACTGGTTATCATTTAATAAATTAATAGATTTGGCAGTTATCTTTTGAAAGTCCATATTTATTACTTTAATAATCCAGAATGACATAATGCATAATGACATCAAAGTACATTACTATTACTATAATACATGTGATTAAAATAATATCCAATGAGCAGTTCTTGAGATATTTTTAATTTTATTTGAGACTACGATATTTTGGGGCGATTTCAAGTATTTCTCGAATTGTGGTCATACATACGTGATGATATCGCAAGAACTGGCGTATCAATATTAACGCAATTTTTTACTGATATTTAGTGATATACCAGTACAAAATATTTGTAATTTCATTATAATCCAATGATCAGTTCTTGAGATATGTTTTCTCCTATTTGAGACTACGATATTTTGAAGCGATTTTTAATATTTCTCCAATTTTTCTACCACATAAGTGAGCGTATTACAAAAACTGGCGTATCAATTTGAATGTATTTTTTTAATGATATTAACTGATGTACTGGTATCTAGTAGATGTAATTAAAATAATATCCAATGAGCAGTTCTCAAGATATTTTCAGTTTTATTTGAGACTACGATATTTTGGGGCGATTTTAAGTGTTTCTCCAATTGTGGTCATACATATATGAGGATATCACAAGAACTGGCGTATCAATATTAATACATTTTTTTACTGATATTTAGTGATATACCAGTACAAAATATTTGTAATTTCATTATAAGCCAATGATTAGTTCTTAAGATATTTTTTCTTTTATTTGAGACTATGATATTTTGGGGCGATTTTTAATATTTCTCAAGTTTTTCTACTACATAAGTGAGCGTATTACAAAAACCGGCGTATTAATATGCATGATTTTTTTTTCATGATATTACCTGATGTACTGGTATATAATACATGTGATTAAAATAATATCCAATAAGCAGTTTTTAAGATATTTTTAGTTTTATATGAGACTACGATATTTTGGGGCGATTTTAAGTGTTTCTCCAATTGTGGTCATACATATGTGAAGATAACACAAGAACTGGCGTATCAATATTAATGCAATTGTTTACTGATATTTGGTGATATACCAGTACAAAATATTTGTAATTTAATTATAATCCAATGATCAGTTCTTGAGATATTTTTTCTTTTATTTGCGACTACGATATTTTGGGGCGATTCTTAATATTTCTCCAGTTTTTTTACCACATAGGTGAGCGTATTACAAAAACTGGCGTATCGATATGAATGCATTTCTTTTAATTATATTAACTGATATACTGGATTATAATAGATGTAATTAAATTAATATACAATGAGCAGTTCTTCAGATATTTTTAGTTTTATTTGAGACTACAATATTTTAGGGCGATATTAAGTATTTCTCCAATTGTGGTCATACATATGTGAAGATATCACAAGAACTGGCGTATCAATATTAATGCAATTTTTTATTGATATTTAGTGATATACCAGTACAAAATATTTGCAATTTCATTATAATCCAATGATCAGTTCTTAAGATATTTTGTCTCTTATTTGAGACTACGATATTTTGGGGCGATATTAAGTGTTTCTCCAATTGTGGTCATACACATGTGATGATATCGCAAGAACTGGCGTATCAATATTAATGCAATTTTGTACTGATATTTAGTGATATACCAGTATAAAATATTTGTAATTTCATTATAATCCAATGATCAGTTCTTAAGATAGTTTTTATTTTATTTGCGACTACGATATTTTGGGGCGATTTTTAATATTTCTCCAGTTTTTCTACTACATAAGTGAGCGTATTACAAAAACTGGCGTATCAATATTAATGCAATTTTTTTATGATATCACCTGATATACTGGTATATAATACGTGTGATTAAAATAATATACAATGAGCAGTTCCTGAGATATTTTTAGTGTTATTTGAGACTACGATATTTTGGGGCGAATTTAAGTATTTCTCGAATTGTTGTCATACATATGTGACGATATCGCAAGAACTGGCGTATCAATATTAATGCAATTGTTTACTGATATTTAGTGATATACCAGTACAAAATATTTGCAATTTCATTATAATCCAATGATCAGTTCTTAAGATAGTTTTTCTTTTATATGCGACTACGATAATTTGGGGCGATTTTTAATATTTCTCCAGTTTTTCTACCACATAAATGAACGTATTACAAAAACTGGCGTATCAATATGAATGCAACTTTTTTATGATAATGATGATATTTATGATGAATAATAATAAGACGATACAACTTTCATCGTGATGATAGAGCAAATTTTCACCAGGACAAGAAAGATACGGGATCTATCAATCAATAACAGGCCAGTACGGGAACCAAAACCGACCTAGATTAACAAACAGGGATATATACTACCAAAACGTACGCGGTCTTCGCACGAAATTGATAGACTTAGCAGTATCCATTGTGAACTGTAACTATAGAGTTATAGTTTTAACTGAAACGTGGCTTAACAATGAATTCAACGATATGGAATTGGGCATGCTCAACTACACCATCTACCGTGCGGACCGCAATCCTGCTACCACAGGCAAATCCAGAGGCGGCGGAGTACTAATTGCAGTTGACAGCACACTGGAATCCAGAGGCTTGTCTATACCGAGTGTAGGTGATAACGTGCACGATGAACTATGGATACATCTCCCGAAAACCAACACTATTATATGTGGCATCTACATTCCTCCTACATCGAAAGTGGAGACATATGAATCTCACTGCGCCTCTGCTGATGCCGTGCTGGAAGACTATGTAGATTCGCGCTTAATCATTGTCGGCGACTTCAACTTACCAGGAGCATGCTGGGATATATGCGATCCACTATATTTTAAATCAACTCGCTCTAATAAATCGGACATAGTTTATGAAAATTTCTCCTATCTGAACTTGTCACAGGTAAATTCTATCGCCAATGCCAATGATGTCCTCTTAGACTTAATTTTTACAAACAACCCCGATGTTACCGTCTCTATCTCGAACGATCCTTTATTACCATGTGACCCCCACCACCCCCCACTTATATTAAGTATTGAATGGGTGGACAGTCAATGTAAAACTCTTAAACAGGATGAAGTATTCTTTAAGTTCAAGGCAGCGAATTATCCATTATTGGAACAGTACCTTCTAAATATACACTGGGACAGCTTATTTCTTGGTGACATTAATGGCGATCTTGATACATTCTATGAACTCTTGCTAATCGGGATTGAAATGCACGTCCCAAAAATACGTGTAAAAAATCATAATAAATTTCCAGTCTGGTTTGATTCATCGCTTAAGAAATTAATTTTTGACAAGAAGGCCGCGCACAGGAAATATAAGATATCTAAAAATCATAATGATTATGTAACATTCAACAACATTCGATCTCTCTGTAAGAAACGCTCAAAAGAATCATATACCAATTTTATTCTCAAAACCGAACTTAGCATACAAGCGAATGTCAAGTCCTTCTGGTCGTTTATTAATTCAAAACGAACTGATAATGATATTCCAAGCCCTATGTTTCTCAATAATACACCACATACCGATGGTGACTCCATAGCTAATGCGTTTGCTAGTCACTTTGAAGAAACCTACAAAAATACGGTAGGCAGTTACTCGAATCACGATAATGGTATCCCTGCCAACAATAATATTGTCTTAAATACCTTACAATTTTCCATCACTGACGTACTGAATACGCTAACTACTCTTGATCCATCTAAAGGGGCGGGCCCAGATAAGATACCCAATAGCGTTTTAATTAACTGTGCTTTTGCACTCTCAAGACCTCTATGGCTGCTATTCAATACGTCAGTAAGCACTGGCATCTTCCCGCTATCCTGGAAGAAATCTTATATCCTTCCAATCTTCAAAAATGGCGACAAAACACTGATTAAGAACTACAGACCAATTGCAATCGTTTCTGCTATTCCAAAAGTACTGGACAAAATGGTATCTTGTGCACTCAGCAATGTCTTTAAAAATATAATTAGTATCAGTCAACATGGCTTTTGCAGGGGTCGTTCCACTAGTACAAACTTACTGCAATACGTAACCTATATTATAGACGCTTTGGAGAAGGGCGTTCAGGTTGACTCAATTTACACAGATTTCTCCAAAGCCTTTGACAGTGTTAATCACAAGCTACTAATAGACAAGCTGGAAAATATTGGGATAGGAGGTAAGCTGCTAGACTGGATTGCTTCCTATCTGTCAAATCGTACATTAATTGTCCGGAGCAAGGGTTTCATTTCAAGAGAAATTAAAGTCTCAAGTGGTGTACCCCAGGGTGCCCATCTCGCCCCACTACTATTCAACCTTTTTATTAACGACATCACAACCTGCATTAAATTTTGCCATGCTCTCTTATTTGCTGACGACCTAAAACTCTATCACGCCCTTGACGATCCAAACAGTACTAAACTCATTCAAGACGACCTTGATGTACTCAACGATTGGTGCCAACGCAATAAATTGCAACTTAATGTGAAAAAATGCATGGCCATACACTTTAGCAAATCTGCAGCCAAGACAAAATGTATATACCACATAAATGGTAGTCCGCTTGAAGCTGTAACCCAAATTCGTGACCTCGGAGTGACTTTCGTGGACAATATGTCATTTATTAACCATATTGAGATTATATGCAACAAAACATTAAGATTATTAGGTTTTATCAAACGCCATACCTACGATTTTCAAAACATTAATGTTTTAAAATTACTTTACACCTCCCTGATACGTCCACACTTGGAATATGCTTCCTCGGTATGGTCACCCTCATATGAATCGCACAAAAAAAAACTGGATCGAGTACAAAACAAATTTTTACGCTACCTAGGTCATAAACTCGGAATACGAACGGACCTTATCAATTATGAAATGATCGGTAATGAGCATAACATACAGCCTCTGGGCTCTAGGCGGGACATAATTGACGTATCAACTATTTGTAAACTAGTCAATAATGAACTTGACTGCCCGGGGTTACTCGAATTAATACATTTTAATGTACCTGCAAGATCTCTCCGAACCTCGAACAGTTTTTTTGTACGTTATCATAGGACGGCCTATGGTATGAACACTCCGATCGACCGAATGGCTAGGACCTGCAATGGCATTGGCGATCGAATTGATATCTTCAACACCTCATCTAAACATATTAAGAATGCGATGTAAATTCTATCTTGTGCTTTTGCTATTTTATTTTTTTATAATAGCTGTTGTACTTTTCTTTGTTTTATATTTTTTATTTCTCTGTTTCTGTTTTTGTTTTAATGGGCATGGTCCCGTAAATAAATAAATAAATAAATAAAAAAATAAATGATATTAACTGATGTACTGGTATATAACACATGTGATTAAAATAATATCCAAAGAGCAGTTCACGAGATATTTTTAGTTTTATTTGAGACTACGATATTTTGGGGCGATTTTAAGTGTTTCTCCAATTGTGGTCATACATATGTGACGATATCACAAGAACTGGCGTATCAATATTAATGCATTTTTTTACTGATATTTACTGATATACCAGTACAAAATATTTGCAATTTCAATATAATCCAATGATCAGTTCTCAAGATAGTTTTTCTTATATTTGCGACTACGATATTTTGGGGCGATTTTTAATATATCTCCAATTTTTCTACCACATAAGTGAGCGTATTACAAAAACTGGCGTATCAATATGAATGCAATTTTATAATGATATTAACTAATGTACTGGTATATAATAGGCGTAATTAAATTAATATCCAATGAGCAGTTCTTGAGATATTTTTAGTTTTATTTGAGACTACGATATTTTGGGACGATTTTAAGTATTTATCGAATTGTGGTCATACATATGTGATGATATCACAAGAACTGGTGTATCAATATTAATGCAATTTTTTACTTATATTTACTGATATACCAGTACAAAATATTGGAAATTTCATTATAATCCAATGATCAGTTCTTAAGATATTTTTTCTTTTATTTGAGATTACGATATTTTGGAGCGATTTTTAATATTTCTCCAATATTTCTACCACAGAAGTGAGCGTATTACAAAAACTGGCGTATCAATATGAATGCAATTTTTTAATGATATCACCTGATATACTGGTATATAATACGTGTGATTAAAATAATATCCAATAAGCAGTTCTCGAGATATTTTTAGTTTTATGTAAGACTACGATATTTTGGAGCGATTTTAAGTGTTTCTTCAATTGTTGTCATACATATGTGATGATATCGCAAGAACTAGCGTATCAATATTAATACAATTTTTTACTGATATTAAGTGATATACCAGTACAAAATATTTGTAATTTCATTATAATCCAATGCCAAGTTCTTAAGATATCCTTTTTTTATGTGAGACTACGATATTTTGGGGCGGTTTTAAAAATTTCTCCAGTTTTTCTATGACATTTTGGGGCGATTCATAAAATTTCTCCAGTTTTCTATGATATTTTGGGGCGATTTTAAGAGTTTTTAAAATTTTCTCATACATACGTGTTGATATCGCAAGAGATGGCATACAAATGAACCATTGAAGCACATGGCCTTAGTAACAATGGCCGGACACGTGACTTTACGAAAAGAAAAAAAATGTCGGGTTAAGTACTTACTCGGATGTTGTGAGCGTATGGATAGTACCTTGCCTGGTGCTCGGTGCCTCAATCCCCTCAAGGGTGGTTAAATGAGTCCCCGTTTATTATCCCGGAAACCGGATGGTGGTATACCAATTAAAACGGTTCCTCTGGCACGTCCGCACTATCAGGAAGGCGACTAGTTTCTGTCTTTATGGTGGCGTCTCGCCGGCGATTTTAAAAATCACACACATATGGGAAACACGTCACCACAACAAAAAAGGTGGGAGTACGGTCGCCTATAGTGGAGGTCTGTGCACGGAATTAATAACTAAAAGACAGTTTCCGTCGAAGGCGTTTCCGGACCGTTACAGATGGTGGGGAATACAAAATGAATCCCCTTTTTGCACTTTCAAGCCAAAATGCATCTGCCCTCCATTTACTGGTGTCTAAATTATTTGATACCGTCGCTTTCTGGTAATTGTGTTAGCAACGTTTGATGCTAATTCCCTCGTGCAAACGATGGAGTTCCTCGCTGATGATGATAATCTATGCGGCGATTAATCGAATGCGCGCTGTACATAAGCAGCTTTTGTAGTGTGATTACGGGACGGCTGAAAGCATGGGATTTGCATGCGTCCGGAGTCGATTACCAACGGCAAATACGCATATTCGTGTCGACTATTTAAACAGCGCGCGGATAATATCGGAGGATTACACATCGGCCTGAGCGTCCGAGCAATCATCGGCTTCGCCCACTAAACTATCGGCGCGATTGGCATTAGCCCTGGCGCCTAAACCGTTTGAGGGCGGAAATTCAATTTCCAGATTGCGGATATCGCGCACAAACTGCGATTTTCAAACGAGCAATTTTCAAAAATGCTGCAGTTTGGTAGATGCGATGGGAGTTTTTTGTCCTCCATGTAGCTGCATAGGGATTTTTTTTGCATAAACTACTGCTCAACATACTCGATATTCAAGCATTAATCAACATACTCGATATTGAAGCAATAACCAATATACTCGATATTGAAGCACTTATCAACATCAGCGTCCTTACATTCGCCCCCTTTGACGTTTTGGTCAGGGTGCCTCTCTATTAGACTATCGTCCTTACATTCGCCCCCATCGACCTTTTGGTCAGGGTGCCTCTCTATTAGACTATCGTCCTTACATTCGCCCCCATCGACCTTTTGGTCAGGGTGCCTCTCTATTAGACTATCGTCCTTACATTCGCCCCCATCGACCTTTTGGTCAGGGCGCCTTTCTATTAGACTATCGTCTTCTCTACTTAACTCTCTACTTAACAGCGGCTATTTGCACCCAGTCCAGCGGGCAAGGAGCTGCTGCTAACAAGAGGAGTAGACACAATAGGCTTGATTCGAGCAACCTAAGTGAAAAATTACCATTCTTTCAATTCACGGTGCTTTTGCTAGCACAAAATTTTAATTTACAGGATCACGTGAAAAAATCGTCCGGAATTTAATTAAGCGCAGGCTGCAATTCAAACGAGCCAGACGCAACAAGAGGCCGGGAACAAATCTGCATTTGTTTTCCCTCCGGTTGAACCTTTCAGTGTCTGAATTTCGCTGCCGTTTACTTTGGCCCGAAGACGCCCACAGAGAAAAAAGACGCGCAATTCTCGGCGCTAATTGTGGGGCGGTTTTTTTGCACTCTCGCCGCCCCCGGGATGAAAATAAAAGACGAGCGAGCGCGGTGTGCGCTCGCTCCGGCGAGTCCGGACCGACAAAGGCCCGGAAAAAATATGTACAAACAGCGGAAGGGGTCTGCGCGAAATGCACGTCACAGCCAACGCACGGCGGCGAAAAACAAAGGAGTTTGAAAAAAAAACTGCCCGCGCGTTTTGTTTCATTGTTTTCCCTGACAGGTGTCATATTTTTAATTTTTAGGTTAATTTGCAGTTAGTTTTGCTGGTTTCGCACGATCTGTTTAATTTTACTGTTCGTTTTATGACGACTACCTCTATCTTGTGGTAATTCAGATACTAATTCGAGTAGAAGTTCATTCTTTTAAAAGGGGGGAGGTGTAGTGCAAAAATGTAAGACACTGGCAATTGTTTTGTACGATCTGTTTAATTTTACGGTTTGTGTTACGTCGACTATATCTATCTTGTGCCAATTTTAAGAGACTACTAAGTCTTGAGACTTATTCGAGCAGAAGTTCATTCTTCTAAAAGGGGGGAGGTGTAGTGCAAAAATGCACGTCACAGGCAATTGTTTCGCACGATCTGTTTAATTTTTCGGTTTGTGTTACATCGACTATATCTATCTTGTGCTAATTTTGAGAGACTTATTACTAAGTCTTGAGACTTATTTGAGTAGAAGTTCATTCTCTAGAAGGGTGAGGTGCATTAATGCAACACAGCAATCATTCGATTTGTAACGGTCCGGAAACGCGTTCGACAGAAACTGCCTTTTAACAATTAATTTGGCGCACAGACCTCCACTGTAGGCGACCGTACTCACACTTTTTTTTTTGGGGTGGTGACGTGTTTCCTATATGTGTGCGATTTTTAAAATCGCCGGTGAAACGCCACCATGAAGACAGAAACGAGTTGCCTTCCTGATAGTGCAGACGTGCCAGAGGTCCCGTTTTAATTGGTATACCGCCATCCGGTTTCCGGGATAATAAACGGGGGCTCATTTAACCACCCTTGAGGGGATTGAGGCACCGAGCACAAGGCAAGGTACTATCCATACGCTCACAACATCCGAGTAAGTACTTAAACCCGACATTTATTTTTCTCTTCGTAAAGCCACGTGTCCGGCCATTGTTACTAAGGCCATGTGCTACAATGGTTCATTTGTATGCCATCTCTTGCGATATCAACACGTATGTATGAGAAAATTTTAAAAACTCTTAAAATCGCCCCAAAATATCATAGAAAAACTGGAAAAATTTTAAGAATCGCCCCAAAATATCATAGAAAAACTGGAGAAATTTTTAAAACCGCCCCAAAATATCGTAGTCTCACATAAAAAAAGAATATCTTAAGAACATAGCATTGGATTATAATGAAATTACAAATATTTTGTACTGGTATATCACTTAATATCAGTAAAAAATTGTATTAATATTGATACGCTAGTTCTTGCGATATCATCACATATGTATGACAACAATTGCTAAATTGCTAAAGCACAAGGCAAGGTACTATCCATACGCTCACAACATCCGAGCGTTTTTTTTTACGAGGTAAGGGCTAAGTAGCTCAGCCAGCCAGTTCTTGGCTAGGGGCAGCGACCATCCTGCTCTGAGGTCTGGAATCGAGTGATCGGCGTCCCCGACGCTTATCGGCCGCCGCCCGCCCAGGAGCCGAGCTCAGCCCGCCAGCAAAGTCGCAGACCAGGAACACAGGCCAGATCTTTATATTTTCTTTTTTGTTGTTCTCATTTGAATTTAATTCCATTTGATATATCGTTTATTTCTTTTGTGTAAAATTTGCGTTACGTGTTTCGTGCCGTACGTGTTTTGCGCTTGTGTAAGAAAAACGTCGCTCCGACGGCCCTTTGAATCGCGCGATTAGAAGTTCGCGATATTCGGCCGAATATGGTGAACCCTGCGTGATAGGGTTGCGGACGGAGGTATTTATTTCAGGAAGCGTAGGCACGGTGTCCTGTCGTTTGTGTGAATAAACGCACAAAAAAAATTTAAAACACACAGTCATGAGTTGCCAATTCATCCCCTTCCCTCTAGTCCAATATCGAGTCGAAACGAACGTATCCACTATGTTCTGTAAAACATTGAAAGTACGGTATATAAGTTTATACGAGTTTATGTAACTGTCTTTCTATCGATCCATCGTTCGTTTGTTTTTCGGCAGCCACCCTTTAACTTGTTTTTGTATTTACAATCATATTGCATAAAATTTGCATTAATGGGGCAAAAAACTGTTGGCGCTTTCTACGGTTCTTTCGCAAGAGACGGTGGCCTCGCCACCTCCAGGACGTCCCCGCGCTTATGCAAGTGTGGCTCGTTAACGGGGGGGCCGCGCCCCCCCGGACCCCGCCCGGATTAGCGGGCGCTTAATAAAGCCTGAATATTCATCGCGGCGATAATGTTCATAAATAGCCGTCGCAATTAGTCCGCCCGATTTCATTAGCCGCCCCTCGCTCTTAAATAATTAACGCGAGTTTCGGCCCCCGAAGAAATCCCGAAGGCGAAATGAGTTCGCGAGGCCGGGCCGCGCCCCAAAGTGCGAGGCCCGCACCCTAAAATTTTAGGGTATTCCTAGGTTTCAAATATTTTGAGGTTAGGTAGCCAAGTTAGTTATAGTAACAAGGAGACCTTGGGCCACTTGAGCGTACTATTTCTCCATAAGGAATAACATGGAAGTTTCCCCCTCCACTTTCCCCAGCCAGCCAGCCATTACGTTGGCGAATGGTTTAGCGGCAGAAAGTAATCTGGACGCACACTCCCGGTATACTTACTACATATCCGTTAAACGGCACGTACACTATGCAATGTGTTGTACGAGAATTTGTACTGCAGTTTGCAGAAATAATCAGTAGAACGAGTTGGTAGGTGTTTCATCTACAACAATTGCAACTGATTGATGTTCAGATCGTTTGAGTTTCTGATTTTAGATCGTCTGAGTTTAGGTGAAATACCTATCAATTTGTTGTACTGATTATTCTTCCGGTCTGCAGCATAACTTGTGGTGGTACAATAGATTGCTTAGTGCAATCAATAGATGGGCTGTTTAACTAATATGTAGTTAGTATACCGGAAGTGTGCGTCCAGATTACTTTCTGACGCTAAACCATTCACCGAAGTAATTACCATCTAAACAAATCAAACTCCTAGTATACCGGGAGTGTGCGTCCAGATTACTTTCTGGCGTTACATCATTCCCCGAATTAATTACCGTCTAAACAAATTAAACAATTTTAAGAGATAAGCTTCAGCTTCAGCTTCAGGTTATGCTACAATTGTTTTCGCCTGACAGATGTCAAAAGTTTTAAGGTTAAGCCGCCATGTTAATTAACAAGACAGTCGCAGGAGTGTAAGCTGCGGCTGTGATTTGTTTTTCAGAGCCGCCGTGATCCGTGGGCGCGTTTTAGCAACGGATTAACACGTTGCTTTCCTCCCACGGATCGCGGCGATAAAAATTAAACCTCAGTATCGCGCGTTGCAGATTACGCGCCGTTAATCCGGTGCGAATGCGCCGTTAAAACACAGTTTTACATGCGGGGTCGCGCGTAATGCAGCCCTAATCTTGTCTGTTTATTTTTTCGGCTCGGCCATAATTGCGAGAAATTAAAGGGGGGCGGGGGTGGTTTAGCGCGGCCGCGCAAATTTCGAGTTTTCGGGCCGCAATTACCGTTAAGCCCGCGCGCTAATCCCGTAGCTGCGCGCCGCAAAATCCCCCCCGCAATGACGACGGCGGCCGCAATTTTCGTCGTTTTCGTTTTCTCGTCGGATGCTGCGTAAAAATTCATTCTGCGGATTTTAGCCTGAAAGTTGCAAAAGTTGCAAAGAAAGTTGAAAATATTTGTAGTAGAATCAGTTTTGCATGGCGGCATAACTAAAAAAATTTAATTTGACACCTGTCAAGCGAATATAATTGAACTCGTCGTCTTATAACCTAACAAGTTGTTTGACACCTGTCAATGTAAGCAAATATATGTGATGGCATACCATATGCATGTTATTATACAGTCATGCCGACTAATTAAGATCATCGTCCTTACAGGCGCCCCACCGACCTTTTGGTGATGGTGCTTGTCTATTAGATCATTGTCTTCTGCTCTACTTTACACCGGCTATTTGTACCCAGTCCATCGCGCAAGGGCTGCTGCTAAGAAGAGGAGTAGACACAATAGGCTTGATCAGAGCAACTTGAGTGAAAAATTACGGAAACTTGATACTTTTTTTGAGCGTCTTACAGACTTCTATGAGTGGTGCATTTACGTTGGATTTACTGTCCATACATGCTTCTGCCCCGATTTCCATTATGGTCAAAATTCGCTCTTCTATGTTTCTTTTTTTTATTGAACTCGAAATCGAATTTCTGTGGTAGTACTGATGCTACTGCTCAACATACTCCATATTGAAGCACTAATTAAGATAATGGTCCTTACAGGCGCCCCCTTCGACCAATTCGTTCAATTCACCCTGCGTTCTCATGAATAAAATTTTAATTTACCAATATGCATAACTACTTCATTTGAGGTTTTTTGAGGTCTCAAAGCTTGAGTATGTTTGAGGATTAAAAGTTACGTCAGGTACTGAAAATCCTGCTGTAGGGTATGCGCGAAATATTCTCGTTCACGATAATTTGCTGCCGAAGAAAAAAACAGGTCATTATACTAAATACAGTGCGAAATAAGCTCCAAGCGCCAACACGGCTGGTGAAAAGTCTGCGGAAAGCAATTGAAAACTATCCCCCGCATTCTCGCTTATTTATCCCCGCAACTTCGGGTCCACTTTACGACCCCGTTAACTTTTTCCACCGCCATCTCCGGCGAGCTCCGCCGCCGGTATGCGCCCCCCTAATCTCACCCCCTCGCACACACCCCGGCGATTTGCTCGTGTAGGTGAGTAGATATTTCCCTTTGCCCGCCGCGACCAGTAGCACAAAGGCGGTTTGGTCTTCCCGGAACTTCCGGGACTTCCACGGCGGCGGCTGCGGCGGGGGGCTTCTGCCCAATTACGAAGCCGCCGCCGCCGCCGTCGGTGCGCCATTATGCGGAAATTGGGGCGGCGAGGGGGCCCCCGTGCAAGAACGAAAGCAGCTGCCGGGTAACCAGGGTGCTTTTACAGGCTGCCGGGTTGTTTACTCGGCGAAGAAGCCACGCGTGTACCGTCAAAGAGGCAATTATTTTTTTGCCCATTGTGTCTCCCCTTCTTATTAGCGGCTCCTTGCGTCCACTCCCCGTCCTAAGGTGCCGTTTTTTTAACCTCCTTTCCGCCCAGTCAATACCACTAGAATTAGTTTCAGGTGTACTGTACACAAATCTAATATCAAATTTGCAAATAATAAATTTTCAGAAATTTCACTAATAGCTAACCCATACATGTAAATGCAGAAAGTTATATGTTTGATTTTCTCCCTTATTTAATTCTAAAACTATATCAAATTGACCAGATAATGATAGCAGACTGTTGGGACGGACGGACGCGTAATTCTTAGAGTCTGTGGCTGTACATCGATCGGTGAAGATCGAGGACATTCCATTACACCTGAAGACTCCTGCGAACGATCAGGCTTACTCCAGGAGTAAGGAGTAAGCCTTATCCAGGAATAATCCTTACTGCAGGATTACTCCTAAGAACGATCAGGCTTACTACAGAAGTGAGGAGTAAGCCTTATCCAGGAATAATCCTTACTGCAGGATTACTCCTACGAACAATCAGGTTTACTCCAGGAGTATAGAATAAGCCTTATCCAGGAATAATCCTTACTGCAGGATTACTCCTACGAACGATCAGGCTTACTCCAGGAGTAAGGAGTAAGCTTTATCCAGGAATAATCCTCACTGCAGGATTACTCTTATGAACGATCAGGCTTACTCCAGGAGTAAGGAGTAAGCCTTATTCAGGAATAATCCTTATTGCAGGATTACTCCTACGAACGATCAGGTTTATTCCAGGAGTATAGAGTAAGCCTTATCCAGGAATAATCCATACTGCAGGATTACTCCTACGAACAATCAGGCTTACTACAGGAGTAAGGAGTAAGCCTTATCCAGGAATAACCCTTACTGCAGGATTACTCCTACGAACGATCAGGCTAATACCAGGAGTAAGGAGGCAGCCTTATCCAGGAATAATCCTTACTGTAGGATTACTTCTGCAAACGATCACCCTTTTCTCAGATTTTTTTTCTGGAGGGGTGGTTGAGTGGGTGGCTAATTTATGCCTGATCGGTAATTGCGTCCTCGGGGCTCCCAACTTTCGCGAATTAAAAAACGATTAGAAAAGTTCGCTGAAAGCTTCGGCGTCCTGCGGGCTGGGAGGAGGACTTAGAGGTCGCCTGCGCGGATCCCTGCCCCCCCTGCTTTGCATAATGGCGAAATAAATACCCTTGCGCTCAGATTCCGGGCCCGGAGCCACTCCGGTTATTAAAACATTCGGGACGTATAGAATTTCTTTGCGTTACACTTCGATTCAGGTAAGAATTCCCTGCCGATGCATTCAGCTCACGCCTCGCTGCGTATTCCTCCACGCAAATCCCGGCGAATCGCGCGACACTGATTTTCAGAGTTAATCCCGGCTGATTATTCCGGAATTTTTAACGTTCGTATGTAACAAGGGATATTTACATAGAAATTTGACTTAATGCACATTTCTGACGATTACTTTTTTAAATGGATCATTTACAGGGTCGAAACCGTGACAATGGCGTGAAAGGCCAACACTCTAGCATCTTCACCACATTCGCCTCATATGTGGACATATCGAGAGCGTCAACGTAGGACATCGAAACTAAAAATATTAGCCAAAATGGACATATCGAGAGCGTCAACGTAGGACATCGTAACTAATAATTTTAGCCAAAATGATATTTTTGGTACATAGTGGTGGTGGTGGTGGTGTTGATGGTGGTGGTTGTGGTGGTGGTGGTGGTGATGCTGGTGGTGATTTCATTTTGTAATTCAAAAATTACAAAATTAATTTGTGGAAATATTATTAGCTAAATAGAGGCTGGTGTGGTGCCATACGTTATTGTATTTACGATACAGGCACTCATACACTGACGTATGCTGGGAAATCACCTACACTCACTTGAGCAGAGGCACCATAAGAAATTGCGAATAAGTTTTATGGACATTAAAGGTTCCCAAAATATGCAATCAAAAGACTAACATGTGCTTCAAAATATCGATCTTCAAAGCGTGCCATGAAAAAAGTTACGTGTATCTGAATTAAATATTGAAACTATTTGTGGATACTACTTGGGGAAACATTATGATTAGGTTAAATCAAACACTTGGTTAAAGTTTCACTGTATTAATAGAATATACCTCTACAATTGTTTCGGCCTCACGACCATTCTCAAGAGTACAGAGACACTCAGTAACACTCAATATCTCTGTACTCTTGAGAATGGTCGTGAGGCCGAAACAATTGTAGAGGTATATTCTATTATTACAGTGAAACTTTAACCAAGTGTTTGATTTAACTTACCTATA
This sequence comes from Othius punctulatus, assembly GCA_951805005.1. Taxonomy (NCBI): domain Eukaryota; kingdom Metazoa; phylum Arthropoda; class Insecta; order Coleoptera; family Staphylinidae; genus Othius; species Othius punctulatus. The sequence goes on from OX638146.1 coordinate 3,457,346, forward strand.
TTTGAATTACTTTACTGCGGAATTTAGCAAAGTGAATGATCACTTCTGAAAAAGTTTTTGGGAAATCTTCAAATTAATGAATTTGATGATTTCGTAATGACGTGTCGAATAAGCGAATGTTGACGACAAATTAAATTGGAATGTCCATTGCCAGAACCTAAACAAAAAACTACTTTATGTGTGTTATGCATGAAGAGTGACCAAAAATTTTGTGGATCAGCACACACTACAAATAATATACAAGACAATGTTTGAATCGTTGTTAAGATACGGAATAATATTCTATGGAAATAGCGTTCAGTCCAAACAAATATTTAGGGTACAAAAAAAGCAATGAAGATTGTATTTGGACTTAAAAATAATGATTCCTGTAGAGGTCTTTACAAATCAGCAAACATATTTACTTTCTACAGTTTGTTTGCACTAGAAACTCTAGTATTTAATTTCAAATATAAGAACAAGTTCAACCAATATCATCACAAATGTATGACAACAATTGGAAAAACACTTAAAATCGCCCCAAAATATCGTAGTCTCAAATTAAACTAAAAATATCTCTAGAACTGCTCATTGGATATTAATTTAATTACACATATTATATACCAATATATCACTTAGTATCATTAAAAAAATGCATTTATATTGAAACGGCAATTATGATACGCTCACTTATGTGGTAGGAAAACACTTAATCGCCCCAAAATATCGTAGTAGAAATTTTGTAATATCTTGAGAACTGCTCATTGGATAATAATGAAATTACACATAGTATGTGCAAGTATATTACCAAATGTCAGCAAGAAATTAAATTAATATTGATACGCCAGTTTTTGTAATATCATCACAAATGTATGAGAAAATTGCAGAAACATCAAATCGCATGAAACTAACTTATCCCCTAATAAATATTGAAATACCTCAACTATATCCCCATTGGATACTAATTAAATTACACACGTCATGTACTAGCACATCACTTAATATCGGCAAGCCTGCTGGTTGTCAGGGCAAGGGTATTGATTAATTTACAACACTACCTGTGTACGGGGGCGCTCTTTACCCTGCCTAAACAAACCCACGTTCCGCGAGTCGTTACTGTTGCGGGGGATGTTATGAGATTCCCGCTGTTTGCCCTGCTGATTACCTGCAGGGGGGATGATCCCCGCGGCAGCTGCGGCCGAAGCGGTTTCATCCTCGCAGTTTGATGTCCGGCCTGCCGAAGCCGCAAAAAGTTCGTGACGGAAATTACTGACGGACTGACGGAAACATTTTTTAGAGTAAGTCTTCTAAAAGTTGGGATGAAGTCATGTGTTGGGTACAAACTTGAATGACCGAAACTATTTTTAGAGCCAGTATCTCAAAAGTTGGGTAAAAGTTATGTGTGAGTAGAAACTTGACTGACCGAAAGCCTGTCTTCCAAAAGTTGGGGTGAAGTCATATGTTGGGTACAAACTTGACTGACCGAAACAAATTTTAGAGCCAGTCTTTCAAAAGTTGGGATTAAGTTATGCGTGGGTAGAAACTTGACTGACCGAAACAATTTTTAGAGCCAGTCTTTCAAAAGTTGGGATGAAGTTATATGTGGGTAGAAACTAGACTGACCGAAACCATTTTTAGAGCCAGTCATCCAAAAGTTGGGTTGAAGTTATCTATTGGGACAGATTTGACTGACCAAAACTATTTTTAGAGCCAGTCTTTCAAAAGTTGGGATTAAGTTATGTGTGGGTAGAAACTTGACTGACCCAAATAATTTTTAGAGCCAGTCTTCCAACAGTTCAGATGAAGTCATCTGTTGGGTACAAACTTGACTGACCGAAACTATTTGTAGAGCCAGTCTTTCAAAAGTTGGGATGAAGTTATGTGTGGGTAGAAACTTGATTGACCGAAACAATTTTTAGAGCCAGTCGTAAAAAAGTTGGGATGAAGTCATCTGTTGGGTACAAAGTTGACTGACCGAAACTATTTTTGGAGCCAGTCATCGAAAAGTTGGGATGAAGTTATCTGTTGGGACAGACTTAACAGACCGAAACAATTTTTAGAGCCACTCTCCCAAAAGTTGTGATGAAGTAATCTGTTGGGTAGAAACTTGACAGACCAAAACAATTTTAACAAAAAAGTCTTTCACACGTTGAGAATAAGTTATCAATCGGATAGAAATACGCACGACAAGGATATAATCTGCCGCTCTACTTCAATGCGGTCATCGGGTTACCACCTCGTCGGTTACCATCTTGTGCTTACCACTCGAGTTCTGACTTGGCTTAACACCTCAGTGTGCAAATCGGCTTATAACCTCCGTTACTCGATGGTATGTGTAGGTCACGTACATCCATCGGTGGAGGATGTAAGAAAAACCCTGCTCTCGTTGCAATTCCCTATCACTTCGTAGTGCAGCTTACCACCTCGTCATGAGACTCAGACTCTGGCATTGTACAAGTCTTACACCTGTTTCTTCATGTTCTTATAACATCCGCTGCTCGATGTTATGTGTAGGTCACGTACATCGATCGGTGAAGGATGTAAAAAAAAACCTGCTCTCGTTGCAATTCTCTATCACTTCGTAATACAGCATACTACCTCGTCATGAGACTCAGACTCTGGAATTGTACAAGTCTTACACCTGTTTCTTTATGTTCATTATCAAAAATAAACGTTTCGAAATTTTATCAGCGTCATCTTCGAGTTCCCATCGAGGCAGCGAAGTTGTACTTCATAAGTTCTTCTGCCACTTGCGGCAATGCGATTCCTGATGAGACTCGGCCTACCATCTCGTTGTGCAAGTCTTGTAACTGTTTCTTTATGTTCGTATCAAGAGACTCGGCCTACCACCTCGTTGTGCAAGTCTTGCACCTGTTTCTTTACGTTCGTATCAAATATCCGTGATGGCGTTATTAAAAATAAACGTTTCGAAATTTTATCAGCCTCATCCTGGAGTTCCCATCGAGGCGGCGAAGTTGCCCTCCATAACTTCTTGCGCCACTTGCGACGATCCGATTCCGTGAAGGGCCCTGCGGGAACTTTGGAGTGCGGCCTCCCCGCAGGAGCGCGACCATTACCTAGCCCAAGGAAATCTGCTTCAACTAGTTAAGGCGGCTCTCCCGAATCCAATTATCCTGGGTCAGGTCTGCAGGGGCCGCGCCGTTCAGCCCCGAAGGCTCGTCACGTATACGCCTCTAACGCAATTACACTCCGTGCTCGCGGAGGATAAGCGCAGAGGTGTAACGGCAATTTAAAGTAAGAAGTTGCAGAAAAATGCAGCTAGTTGTTTGCTTAAGTGCTAAGGGTGGAACAGGAACAATATACGTGGTTTGACTCGATTTTTTTGTGTAAGAGTATTTATCTAGCCGATATGTATACTTATGCAAAAACACTTGCTGTATACCGTGCTTTAAATTTTTTTACCGAACATAGCAAATACGTTCGTCTCGACTCGACATTTGGAGTATATATCTAGCCGATATGTATACTTATATAAAAACACTTGCTGTATACCGTGCTTTAAATTTTTTTACCTAACATAGCAGATACGTCTCGACTCGACATTTGGAGTACAGTTGAGGGGATGGACTGGCAATTCGCGACTATATCGATTGCACCCCACTATTGCAATCGAGTAATGGGAGTCTATTCAAGAGCTGAGCTATGTTCTGTATACAAATGAAAAAAAATTATATGTATTAGAGTATACATCTAGCCGATATGCTTATATAAAACACCACTGTATACCGTGCTTTAAATGTTTTACTGAACATAGAAAATACGTCTTAATTCAACATTTGGAGTACAGTTGAGGGGATCGGCTGACGATTCGCAACTGCATCGATTGCAGTTGCGTCCACTATTGTCCATCGTCCACTATTGCAATTGAGGAATCAGAGTCCATTCAAGCGCTGAGCTATGTTCTCTATAAAAATGAAAACAAGGCTCACCCATAAATTCAAATATAGAATTTCGTCCAGGATTCATATGTTATTGATGTGGTGATTGGAGCACATATAAATATTATTTCGCTAATAAAGATGTTCCGCAATAACTTGCGCCACCGAACGCCTCAACGCCATTAAGCAGCCCGAGCAAACAGCCCCGGGGGTGTTGATGTTGTCCTGGGATTGACTTCGTCAACGCTCCACTTGGAAGCGCTACACAATAAGCCTGCATGCTCACTCACCGCAACGATTCACGAGCAACGAACAGTTTCCACGTACGTGTCTAAAGTTCGGCCACAAAGTATGTCCATCAACGTATTGTGTTGCACCCCTCGGTGCATTGTACCTAGGGGCGTATTGTGCAGAAGCGTGATGCAATGACTCCGACGGATTCGTCGTTAAACTCTCGGTTATAATGTGAAGCAGTTAAAAACATTGGAAGACATAGGAATAGTCTATCTGTTTAAGATAAGTGGGATAAGTGGAATAAGTAAATAGGGGCACGTGTTAGCTACCTTTTCAGCCCTCGCCAATGGGGGGTAGGGGGGAAACTCTGCCCGAATATGGTCAGTATCAGGGAAATTTGCCCCCAGTGCAGTACTCTCGCTCGCTCACTAGTTAGGGTGGCTCCACAGCATGGGAGGGTACATGGGAATTTTACAAAGAACGATGCAGAGGGGCACGTGCTGATTACTTGCTCACCCCTCACCAATGTTAGAGGGGAACTCTAAGAACTCTAGAGACAAATATGGTCAGTATCAGGGAGATTCCCCCCAGTGCAGTACTCTCTCCCCCAGTGCAGTACCCTCCCATGTACCCTCCCATGCTGTCGAGCCACCCTAGGTAGTGATCGAGACCTAGGGTGGCGCGACAGTATGGGAGGGTACATGGGAGGGTAGTCCCTAATGAAGGGGGTACAATGGGCTTAACAAGTTTAAGTTCTCTGATCAATAGGTCACCCCCAGAACTAGTGTATATCCAGAATCCAGAAGTCGGTTGGATGCTCTCATAAGTGGTCATTGAGTAGCTGATTTCTTTCATCCTCATTAAAATGTTTCCTCCACAGGGTTGATGTACACCAACGTTAGAGGGGAACTCTGGTCGAACATGGTCAGTATAAGGGAGATTCTCAACAGAGCAGTACTCTCGCTCGTTCACTACCTAGGGTGGCTCGATAGCATGGGAAAGTACATGGGAGGGTAGTCCCCAATGAAGGGGGTACATGGGCTTAATGAGGCTTAACTGCTCTAACCAATAGGTCACCCCCAGAACTAGTGTATATCCAGAATCCAGAAGTCGGTTGGATGCTCTTATAAGTGGTCATTGTCTAGCTGATTTCTTTCATCCTCTTTTAAATGTTTCCTCCATAGGGTTTATGTACGCCAACGTTAGAGGGGAACTCTGGTGGAACGTTCCCCCCATTTATATGTTTCTCGATAGGGTTTATGAACGGCGCACGTATTCCATCTAATAATAAAATTCAATTAAAAAAATTTCATCCCCAATTTTATTTTTTTTCGCCATCCGGCGCGTGGACATGTTATACCCAGTTGTTAATTAAAACGTGTAGCTGTGCCCCCCGCAGGTACGAAATATTAAACCGTCGTGCGAATTAATTCCGCATATTTTTTTATCAAACGATCAACCGCCAAGCTGCTGAACGGCGTCCAAAAATAAAACCGAAATTTGCAATTGTAACGAGCCCCTTAAGCGGAGCCCCCGGAAGCCCCCCTGGGGATGGGCCCCAGTAATCCCGGGGGAGGAAACAAATCGTCTCGTCGCAACCTGGCGCCCTCCGGTCAGGTGAATTTTTCCTCCCGAATTAAGCGGATCCTTTTTAATAAATCGCACCGCAATTTTTCACCCCAAATCATCCCCCCGATCCGCCCGGGCAACGTGTGCGATCCGCCCTCGATCAATCACCTGGGGGAAAGGGGGGATTTTTCCGCATTCGCGGAGGAGCGTTCGTATCTTAATTAACGTTTCTGGCGACGCCGATTTCGGCCGCTAAATACCTGCGCCGCCCCAATTACTAATTAGAGATCATAATTAAATCCCGGCGGCTGCACGGCCGGCGAGGAATTAATTAATTAATAACTCACAATGGCTGCACATCGGCGGCGAGGACTAAATCTTTCCACGGCGAAGAGCGAAAGACGATCCCCCGAACAAAACTCGCGCTGCAGCATTTAATGAGACACACCGCCTAATTGGGTGGCGTAAAAGTTTCAAGGGGGGAAGGCGGGATGCACCAAGGGAGCAAATGAAACCCCTTTGAGGCGGCGGTGAAAACAAAAGCTCGCAGCCTGCTGCGCAACAACTTTTTAAAAATCTATTGAGGTGGCTTTGGAAACAAAGGTTCTGACCAAATACATTCTCGTGACCTCAAATTTAAATACGTGAGTACACAATTCCCATGTGGCCTTTCTGCTAAAAAGTTTGGGGATCCCAGAGATAGATGACGCAGGGATAGATGAACACAAGTCGTTGCTTCAGTAGTGGAGGTAAGGCACTTGCTCTTGGAATCCGGAAGAGCGTCCGGTTAGAATCCCACTATCAGTAGGTCACAGAAATAAAGTAAAACCACGTAGTGGACCCCAGAGATAGATGACACGTATATGGATATCAAGAATTTTTGTGCTCTGAAAAAGTTAATTGTGCAATGGACAACACAATTCGTTGCTTCCTTAGTGAAGATAAGGCACTTGTTCTTGGCCTCTGGAAGAGCGTCCGGTTAGAATCCCACTTTCAGTAGGTCATAGAATTAAAGTGAAACCACGTGGTGGACCCCAGAGATAGATAACATGTATACGGATGTCAAGAATTTCTGTGCTCTGAAAAAGGTAATAGTGTAATGGACAATACAAGTCGTTGCTTCATTAGTGGAGGTAAGCCACTTGCTCTTGGCCTCCGGAAAAGCGTCCGGTTAGAATCCCACTTTCAGTAGGTCACAGAATTAAAGTAAAACCACGTGGTTTCCAACACTGTTAAAACGTGATACTTCGGCTAGTATCAATGGAGACGGAAGTAGGTACTCTTAGGTTCCGCATCCAGGATATTCTGCGTCTTCCCACACTTCCCGTGCTTGCTATTTATTTTCATTATATTTATCCCCTTGCATGGTATGTCCCAAATATTGCAGCCTTCAGGTCTTTATTATGTGAAGGATAAAGGTCTTTCCCCTTCTTATGAGGACATCGACATTCGAGGTTTTGTCCGTTCATAAGATCTTCAGGATTCACCCCAGGTTCCCACTAGTAATTGAATAAACTTGTGCACCCAAATGCTTATGCATCTCGTATCATAGGCATTATCAACAAATAATTGTTAACAGAAAAATAAACAATATTACCAATGGCAATTATTGCTGAAGCCTTCAAGTGGCCAAATGTAGCAAGATCACGACTGATACAAGTACAAATTGAATTTCCAGCTGTTCCAATTGTGTTAGCAATCACCCAAAAATATGTTTTAACGTACTGGTTCAGCGTTCGCTTGTTTCCTACTTCTGCAGCAACACGAAAACTTTGCAAACAAAAACTATACGATTGATGGGGTAATTATGGGGGCGAGATTGCGGGCACTCCGTGGAGGTAATCGGGCGAGCTGAATTGGATGTGAAGGGGGCCCAGGCTCGGCCCCATTTCCCCGAGGCGCCTGCGGTGTCGTGGAGTCCGCAATAACGCGCGCGTTACCGTCGTGAAAGCGTCGGAAAATTGAAAGTGGCCCCCGGGACCCTGCGGAAGCGGCACACGCTCCCCCCGATTGTTTATAAGCGCCGTTACACAGATGAAGCCCCAGGTCCGGGGGGCCGCACAGTCAGCTAGCGGAGCCGTTCCGATAAAAGAACGCACGCGATAGGGCCCCGCCAGGAGCTACATAAATGTATTTTTATCGCCCCATACCCCCCAAACGGGGCGTAACGATGGCCAGCAGCGCGCGAGGAGGGCGGACACGGAAGCGAAGCGAAGTATACACAGCGATATTGATGATTAATAATGCAGAGGGCTTATAACTTATTCAATCGCCTAAAAGGACTCAAATTGGTGTTGTCCCCATGACGATACACGGAACAATTATTAATTCATTTGCAATCATCTCACGTGCACTGATAATTTCGTGCATATTGTATACAATTTCAGGCCCGAAAATGAAAACAAGCGACAAAATGCCTTCAGGTATCACAACACTTCACGGTTTCAAGCAATTTTCACTCGTATGAGCATTACAACTCGTGAAGTCTGTGGTCTCAAAACTTCCCACACAAAAACTTCATAGTCAGCTTAAGCGAAGGGAGTAAAGCCTACGGACAGGCTTTTCTCATCGAAGTATGCTACTTCTTGGTAAATGAGTTTTTAACATGTTAATGTGGTACATGGTATGTGTAATATACCACCACACTCCTCACTTTTCGGGATTCGAACCCAGGAGCTTCTTGACCTTAGAACTAATACTCGCCCCCTTAACGGATGATTCTGATCTTATTTGATTTCAATTTGATTTCTCAGTTTCTCAGTCTTAATTAAATAAATTCGCAATTTTCTGGCATATAAACGTTAATTATTTTAAAGGTACATGTCGACAGCTAAACAGCCATCTTCAGGAAGATATTCAAAAATAGCTTCAGCAATCAACCAATGGGATAGTTCGTCTAGGCCAATAATGGCGTCAAAGGCAGTTAACTGCCACTAAAGCTCAACCATCTTCAGGAATAGATTCAAAAATAATAACAGCAAGCGACCAATGGGATAGTTTGTCTAGGCCAATAATGGCGTCAAAGGCAGTTAACTGCCACTAAAGCTCAACCATCTTCAAGAAGAGATTCAAAAATAACTACAGCAAGCAACCAATGGGATAGTTTGTCTATGCTGATAATGGCGTCAAAGGCAGTTAACTGCCACTAAAGCTAACTGAAGATTGCAAGACCCTCTCATTCGAAGCCTCACGCTCATCTGTGCGTGATCCTTCGCATGCCCTTATTAAACCCTCACCGGATAATTTCGCCCGTCGGTAATAACTCGGGATATCGTTCCCTGCAGTAGGTGGATCTCCCAGTCGAGAGGAGCATCCACTCTCTCGAGGCGGTAATAAAGAAAATATTGGCCCCGGGAAAGGGAGCCCCCCCCTCCCCAGGGGAAGGGGCGGATCAAAGGGACTTGGCGTGCGGCCTTTGAAGTTTTATGGGCGGGAAACTGGGGAAAAATGAAACGCCAGCCGGCGGTATAAAGGATAAGGACCGGCGGGGTGAATTATCGGGCGAATTGGGGGCTGTTTTCTTTTTCGGGGCCTCGTATATAATTTTGATTTAGGGCCGGCGAACGGAAGGGATGCGAGGGCGCTTCCGGCGCCTCTCTGCCCGCCGGATCCTCCGCGCGCACACAGGGCGAAAACAAGAACGCGATATCCGAGGGATTATATTTTTCAACGGAAGACGAGGGCCGTGCGTACAAGGGATGTTTTAATTATAAAGTTAAAATTGTTTTTTTTTCAATTATTAAAATAAATATTATTAGCGGGAAAAAACCCACGAGGCGCCTGTGGCCTAATAAATATGGAAACTATTTTTATCAGGCCATCGACTAGCTATCGACTAGCTATCGGTTTCTATAAGTATTTTACTAGGTGGAGTCTTATCTGTTTTGCAATAGCTATTATTGATAACATTAACGTTGAGTGACCGGAAGTAGAAACAGGCCATATCTTTTCACCTTATTATTTTTAGTTCTATGAGTTCCATCACTACCATCCCCACCACCAAAACTACCACCACCACCAACAAAAATGTGCGAAAATCAAAAGTACACCTGTGGTGACAAAGGGGTTTAGGGCTAAAATTTCCTAAGTTTCGGCCAGTTCGGCCATTTAAGCGCATTATTTTTTGTGACACGTACGGCACTGTTCCATCACTACCATCCCCACCACCAAAACCACCACCACCACCAACAAAAATGAGCGAAAATCAAAAGTACACCTGTGGTGACAAAGGGGTTTAGGGCTAAAATTTCCTAAGTTTCGGCCAGTTCGGCCATTTAAGCGCATTTTTTTTTGTGACACGTACGACGCTGTGTGACGTCGCTTGTGGGGAAGTAATATTACGCTTGAAACCAATTAAACGCGTGTGCTCACGCACGACCACCGAAGGCAGCGCCTACGAAATATCATCCACGCTGTTATACATATTTCAAACCACAGGCTTTAATGTACGTTTGATACGAGATATGTTTATTGTTATGCCATTTTCGTATCCCGAACAAACCAAAGGAGTGGCATATTCTAATCTGCGAGGCAATTCTAATCCGATTAAAGATTAAACTTATTACCTCCCGGCGATCCACTTCCTGTTCCGCAGCGACCCCCGACGGCCGGCCATTATTATTCCTCTATTTAACCCCCTGGGCCGCCCCCGCGCGCCCCATAAACGTGGGAGCGCGAAACGAACGTATTTACATTAAACTAACGTAAACGCTCGGAAGCCCTAAATTATGTTGCGGTTCAAAGGACTACAACGGTCCACGGGCTTAAATTACACTCCTAGATATACGCGCCAGACTTTGTGTATATGCGTGAGTGTGTGTGTGTCGCACGAGCCTGGGCATTAAGCGATCACGGAAATTACGCACGTTCATCCACAGACGCGCGTCGGAAAATTCGCCCGAGTTTATCTCGGTTATGCACGCACGTCCGGGTCCGCGCGTTTTCCGCGCGCTTTCCACCGCGAGCGGAAAACGCGCCATGCGTGAGGGCGCGCACACGGCCGCACGGGGCCCCCTTAATGCGGGGGCCTATGTGTTTGCGCGGCGCGCCCTCATGCGGACCCGATTCTCGCACAGCTTAATCCTCGTTCCGGTTTAGACGTGTTTATCAGTTTAAACGCAGGCGAGCATCCCGTCGGGCCGCCGCTAATTCAGGTCCGAACCAGTGTCCGGCGTTGAAGCGGGGGTTGGCACGGGGGCAGTTTTACGAACGAAGATGAAAGAGAGACTGGGCAAGGAACATTAAATTGTCCAATGCATGAAATAAATGGCACGTGCAAGAAGGGGATATCAGGAGGATATCAGAAGGACATTGAGAGAATCCAGCACCACAACCACAACCACCACCAATACCACCACAACCACCACCACCAACACCACCAGTGTATACAATTTATCGCTGATCAAATATCAGTTATAGTGAGCAAAACTCACAAATCTATTAAAATCACATTCTAGCAATAATATGTTATTATCTCAATAACTACTCATTGAAATCTAACCTATTTTATCACGTTAGATTTCAATGAAATGTTATCCCACTCAAATAAATATCAGCAATATTGATACGCTGGTTCATTAATTATCACTGATCAAATATCAGTTACATTGAACTAAACTCGCAATATTGCACCATTATAGTTAAATGCTAATATCTCAATAATTAGTTATTGAAGTTTAACTTATATTATAACATTACTTTCCAATGATATGCTGTCTATCTCAAATAAATATCATCAATATTGATACGCTAGTTCATTAATTATCGCTGATCAAATATCAGTTCTAGTGAGCAAAATTCACAAAATCTAATAAAATCACATTCTCGTAATAATATGTTAATATCTCAATAACTACTCATTGAAATCTAACCTATTTTATCACGTTAGGTTTCAGTGAAATGTTATATCGTTCAAATAAATATCAGCAATATTGATACGCTGGTTCATTAATTATCACCGATCAAATATGAGTAACATTGAGTTAAACTCGCAATATTGCATCATAATAATTAAATGCTAATATCTCAATAATTGGTTATTGAAATTTAACCTATTTTATGACTTCAGGTTGCAATGATATGCTGTCTGTCTCAAATCAATATCATTAATATTGATACGCTAGTTCATTAATTATCGCTGATCAAATAACAGTTATAGTGACCAAAATTCACAATATCTATTAAAATCGCATTCTCATAATAATATGTTCATATCTCAATAATTACTCATTGAAATCTAAGCTATTTTATCACGTTAGGTTTCAATAAAATGTTGTCTCTCTCAAATAAATATCAGCAGTATTAATACGCAGGATGATTAATTATCATTGATCAAATTTGAGTTAAATTGTGCTAAACTCGCAATATTGCATCATTATAATTAAATGCTAATATCTTAATAATTAGTCATTGAAATTTAACCTATTTTATAACATTAGGTCGCAATGATATGTTGTCTACTTCAAATAAATATCATCAATATTGATACGCTAGTTCATTAAATATCGCTGATCAAATAACAGTTATAGTGAGCAAAATTCACAATATCTGTTAAAATCACATTCTCGTAATAATATGTTAATATCTCAATAACTACTCATTGAAATCTAACCTATTTTATCACGTTAGGTTTCAATGAAATGTTATCACGTTCAAATAAATTTCAGAAATATTGATACGCTGGTTCATTAATTATCACTGATCAAATATCAGTTACATTGAACTAAACTCGCAATATTGCATCATTAAAATTATATGCTAATATCTCAATAATTAGTCATTGAAATTTAACCTATTTTATAACATTAGGTTGAAATGCTATGTTGTCTATCTCAATTAAATATCATCAATATTGATACGCTAGTTCATAAAGTATCGCTGATCAAATATCAGTTATAGTGAGCAAAACTCACAATATCTATTAAAATCGCATACTCATAATAATATGTTGATATCTCAATAACTACTCATTGAAATTTAACCTATTTTATCACGTTAGGTTTCAATGAAATGATATCTTGCTCAAATAAATATCAGCTATATTGATACGCTGGTTCATTAATTATCACTGATCAAATATCAGTTACATTGAACTAAACTCGCAATATTGCATCATTATAATTAAATGCTAATATCTCAATAATTAGTCATTGAAGTTTAACCTATTTTATGACATTAGGTTTCAATGATATGCTATCTATTTCAAAGAAATATCATCAATATTGATACGCTAGTTCATTAATTATTGCTGATCAAATAATAGTTATAGTGAGCAAAATGCACAATATCTATTAAAATCGCATTCTCAAAATAATATGTTAATATCTCAATAACTACTCATTGAAATCTAATTTATTTTATAACGTTAGGTTTCATTGAAATGTTATCTCACTCAAATAAATATCAGCAATATTGATACGCTGGTTCCATAATTATCACTGATCAAATATCAGTTACATAGGGCTAAACTCGCAATATTGCATCATAATAAATAAATGCTAATATCTCAATTATCCGTCATTGAAATCTAACCTATTTAGGTATATTAGGTTCTAATGGAATGTTGTCTATCTCATATAAATTTCATCAAAATTGATACGCTAGTTAATTAAATGTGACGATTCAAATATCGACAATTTGCATATTTGCACCCTTCGATAACAATGTGGCGCAGTCGGTAGGATTTAAGGTTGCCGATTTCCCCGATTTCAAGACCGATCCATAAAATTATTTTCCAGTATAACGGCTATACTTAATAGTTTTTGTTTTACGATGAATACGTTTTCAATTGTTGTTTTTACCGATCGTTACTTTTTCAATTGTAGTTTTGACGATAATTTCCTTTTGAAATCCCTTTTCGACGATCAACAACTACTCCAATTTCGAAAAGGGGGGGTACGGGAGGATATCGGAAGATATCAGGAGCGAATAGGGAGGGTCCACTATCACTACCACCATCACCACCACCAATACCAATAACCACTACCACCACCACCACCTCCACCACCATGTACCAAAAACATCATTTTGACTAAAATTTGTACGACCTCCTACGTTGATGCTCTCGAAATGTCCACATAAGAGGCGAGTGTGGGGACGAGGCTAAGTGGCGGACTTTCACGCAGCTGGGCTTCGATCCCCAGCTCCATGTTAAACTATGTGGAAATTCCGCTCGTCTCCTTACGGAAGCCAATGGCAAACCATGGAGAGTAATCCGCCAGGTAATATCTTCGATGATCGTCCTCTGAATTGCGTAGTTTTTCCGGTGCGAAAATCCGACGGCCGACGCCGGGAAATCAAGAAGCACGCCCCGCGGCGATAAATTAAAGATGGCCCTTTCCGGCCGCCGGCCTCGGCCGGAAGTAAAAAATCGAGGGTTCCGCCGGCGAGGGCTCATTCATATTAATCGCCGCCATTTGTCGTCCTCCCCAGGAGTGGATTGTGCCCCGCATAAATATTGAATTCGTCCTTCGAGGGCCGTGGGGGGAAAGCGCGTTTCGGATGTTTTTAAGGCGGGGGGGGGGGGATTGTTACGGATTCATGCGTGAAAGTAACGCATCCGTCTCCCCATGCGTTCGTCCCCAGAAAAACCGAGTGACCATTATGGGGGTGTCTCAATCATACGCGCTCGTCCTGAAACTACGCACTTCAGATCCCCATGGGTCATATTCTTGCCACATGTATTGCTTAGTATCCAAAAACTTTGGTCAGACTTGAAATTTACTACTACTGTTGAATACTTTAAATTTAAAATACTTTAATTTTAAAGTCAACGCAGGTCCAGGTGATTAAAATTTCAAAATTTTATAGTTTTTATGGCATCCCGATGAAATTACATTTAGAGAACGCCTCTATCAATACAGACGAAATTTGGACATGTCATCTAGGGCCTCAGGAAAACGAGGTCCTGAAATGTTTCATCCCTGCAGTTGTGGTGCATTGGAGTAAGCAGAAGCTCATAAAACGTCCAAAGAGTCGACAAAATTACGTACGTAATGTATGCCAACCGGTAATGCGTCCTTTACGCCGATATCGCTCATCTGCACTTCCGCTGCAGCCGGGAAGTTTTTAAGCCCGAACAGATTACCTTGCGATTCCTCGCACGGCGGAGATCATCATTACCATTAATCACCGGGCACATCCGGGCCAGCCATCGAGGCAGTCATCCCGCGGTGGAGTGCGGATTTAAGGCGGCGACGGAGTGCACTCCACCGGTGGAGATTAATATGCACTTTTGCGACAAAGTGGATGTCCCTGCCTTAACGGCGCCGAACTGCGGACGCGACCGCGCCCTGGCCCTTTATGGCCTCGTAAAAACTCGCGAGAGTGCATAAAAATTTATTGCGGTCCGAGTTGAAAACTTTGATTGCCGGCACCGTACGGGTGAATAATGGACGCGGAAGCACGAGTAAAGTGCTTCATTACACACGCAGTAAGAACAAGAACCACGAACATTAATAAGTGCGCTATTAAAGTTTAATTTAATAGAACTTGGCGGTAAGTAAAAAAACTTTCCGACATTCATGAATTTTTACGACCATATACGCGTGCCGTACTTATCATTGCACAAGTGGCATGCACATGCATACATATGCATGCCACTTGTGCGATGATAAGTGCTGAATCATATAAGTGCTGAATCATACAGCACTTTTATTTATTTAGCGTATGTCGTACACGAATTTAATACCAAATTTGCAAATAATAATATTTAAGAAATTTCAGTAATAACTAACCCATACTAGTCAATTCAGAAAGTTACATGTTTGATTTTCTCCATTATTTAATACTGAAACTTTATCAAATTTGTCGCATAATGTCGCAAATTTTAATACAAACATTATTACAGCACTGCCCACGTAATGGGGAATCATTTGAGTGCTGAATATAAAGATTAATGCTCGCATTTAACGGCCCCGTAAATATCCATATTCGCGGGCGATATTTTTAATAAGCAATTTACAATTAATGCAGATAAACAGCCCAGGTTAATGTTGCGGAATTTGTAACGCTCTATTTTGCAAAAAACGGGCGATATTTTTTCAGTCCGCTCGCATCACTTTTTATTGCCTCGTTACGTTTCATTACTATAATTCGCGTGCGATACTTTATTACGCTGATAAATCCCTCGTTTCTTTTAATGACCGCAATATGTGGGAACGAAAATATCCGGCTAATGAACCACGCGAAAATTAACCGAGCAAATATTTTAGGACCGATACATTCTGTTACTCAATAATGACCTTACATTAAAACAACATTCCAGAAAAAAATAATCAGTGCACTTGGTTCATATTTAGGGTTTGCGAAAATAGTTTGAAGTTTTAAGAATGGTGAGATGGGAAGAAGAAACAGAAGACAGAACATAATCAGTGCAATTAGTACATATTTAGGGTTTGCGAATAGTTTGAACACGAATTCATAGTTAAATGTATACACTGAACATTGCGATGGACACATGCTTGTTATTATACAGTCATATCGACTCATCGAGGCAGCAATACTGATATGTTTTTGCGAGGTTTTTTTGACATACAGGATAAAATTAAGGGGTGACTCGTTAATAATTAAAAAAAAACAACGTATTATACGAACCACCCACACATTTGTTATACTATAATAACTTATTATAAACATTAATTTACATACAAATATATGCATGATTTTAATTAAACGTCAAAAATGTATGCATTTATTTGTGGCACAATTGATGCTATTTTAAGTGAATAAAAGGCATTACCAATTAAATTCGCTTTCATACAAAATCAATCGGCAAATATATTGAAAAATGTGCGTGCATTTATTAATTTAATGTTTCATTAAGCGTCCGGCAGCAAATATTTGCGTTTGATGTTGAACCTATAAATTAATTCCTTCAATATTAATATCCATCGCGTTGCAAATTGCGCGCTTTTAATGCAGAACTCAAAATGTTCGATTATCGTCCGGCCAGAGCAATTTTAAAAATCACGCCTCCGAATGTTCGCTACACTTTTAGCCATGGGACGCTACGGAATTTACATTTATCGGTGAATTTTTGTGCCAGCCAGTTATGATGGAGCGGAATTTCCGCCCTGATAAGAGATTCAAATGTACCGTTTATGCCGAAATATTGCATATTTACTGTGCTGCCTTTTATTGCTGTAACGTGATTGAATATTTCCGCCTGAATAGTTTCGTAAAATTCGTGTAGGCGAAATGTAGAAATCAAAGCAGCTGCTGGTTAACTTTGCTAGACTGTGCACTCAAAGGGACATGATGCATGTAAGGTGATCTTACTTTGATAAATAGTGGACTTATAGTAGCATGGTGCTTGTATGGTATGCGTTTGTGCTAAACGTCGGACTTAGGGCTGATTCATAGATTTATTAGCATTTTAAACGTGCTTTAAAAACGTCCATACCAACAGATGAAAACGCTACGATGTTGCAGTTTGGGCCGGCGAGCCTATTTGTACCTTTGCATTCCGATTTTTACAATCGGCGTAACTTTTTCCGTTCGCATGCTACAAATGGTGAAGTTCCCACGCTATTCTTCGGCAATTATCTAACATCTTAAGTGCCGTTTCTCGGGAGGGGAACTGAAGCTTGCGATCCCGTGTACTGCTAAACCCGTACACCCGCAGGAATACGATATGGGTGAAGTGAAACCCATATATTTATGCCTTTGCATTCCTATTTTTACAATCGGCGTAACTTTTTCCGATCGCATGCTACAAGTGGCGAAGTTCCCACGCTATTCTTCCGCAGTTCTCCAACATCTTGAGTGCCGGTTCTCAGGAGAGGAAATGAAGCCAGCGATCCCGTGCACTGCTAAACGCTTGCATCCTTAGGAATACGATCTGGGTGAAGTGAAACTTATGCCTTTGCATTCCGATTTTTACAATCGGCGTAACTTTTTCCGATCGCGCATGGGAAAAGTAGCAAACTTCCCACGCAATTCTTCTGCAGTTACCTAACATCTTGAGTGCCGTTCCTCGGGAGAGGAACTGAAGCTCGCGATCCCGTGTACTGATAAACGCTTGCATCCTTATGAATACGATATGGGTGCAGTGAAACTTATGCCTTTGCATTCCGATTTTTACAATCGGCGTAACTTTTTCCGATCGCATGCTACAAGTGGCGAAGTTCCCACGCTATTCTTCTGCAGTTATCTAACATCTTGAGTGCCGTTTCTCGGGAAGGGAACTGAAGGTCGCGATCCCATGTACTGCTAAACGCCCACATTATTAGGAATAAGACATGGGTGCAGTGAAACTTAGGCCTTTGCATTCCGATTTTTACAATCGGCGTAACTTTTTCCGATCGCATGCTACAAATGGCAAAGTTCCCACGCTATTCTTCTGCAGTTATCTAACATCTTGAGTGCCGTTTCTCGGGAGGGGACCTGAAGCTCGCGATCCCGTGTACTGCTAAACGCGCACGTATTAATACGATATGGGTGAAGTGAAACCCGTAGTCACTCGTTTTTTTGTCGTTATTAAATTGTTATTGTTATTGCAGCAAAATGATGCGGCACATTAGTAAATGTAATGTGAGCTATGGCTGTTGATATGGGCGCATATATAATATTCCTGGGCGAGTGATGTTATTATCCCCCAACACAGAGAGTTTATGGAATAATACGATAATCATAATATTAGTAATTCATAACATTGACATTAATTTGTTTTCCGGCGTAATTTAATTTTCAATGTGATTTCGCTCCGAATTAAAATCATAATGGGATGGCGCACATTTATGCGGCGATATCTCAATGCAAATGTCCGAATGCGCTGGACGCTGTTATGCCATGTATTTACATGAATCAGACAAAATAAATATCGCCAAATTGCAAGACATTTTATTACAATTGTATTAAAATTTTGTGTAAAATTATAAATAAAACTCACGTTACTTTACGCTTGGAAGTAAGTCAGGTGCCTCCACGAAAAACTATTTTTATTTATAGTTTGATCCTGGGATTTACAATTTGCGATTAGGGTCAATTATGAACAGGCCCTAGGCTTTACATCTTGCGCTTAAAACCAAATATGAATAGACCGCAGGCTTTACGCCTTGCGCTTAAAAAGCCAATTGTGAACAGGCCGTAGGCTTTACGCCTTGCGCTTAAAACCAAATATGAAGAAACCGTAGGCTTTACGCCTTGCGCCTAAACTCGATCATGAATGGGCCGTAAGTGTAGGATTTACGCCTTGCGCTTGAAACCAGTTACGAACTGGTTTGTGGACTTTACGCCTTTGTGAGGTCAGAAGTGCCAAGTGGCAAGTGATGGTTACTTGTGATGGTTTAAATGGTCACGGTGTGTGTTGAGGTGATCCTCGAGGTGATCTTGAGGTCAGCAGATCAATTGCATATGTTTATTTCATTAAAACTAATGGTTACAGCCGTGCTAGCTGCACATCGTTATAACTTAACTAATCGATTATACTGCTCAATCTCAAACACTTATTTATATATATATATATATATATATATATATATATATCACTTATATGTATATAGTATTGTGTAGGTCAAGTTCATACGTGATGGTTGATGGCTGAACATATGACGCTATTATTATTGATATCCTCCTAAGTAGACGAGAACTTGAAGAACATTGGAATGGTGAGATGAAAAGAAGAAACAGAAGACAGAAAGAAATGGAAAGAAATCACGGAGAACCTTTAAGGGAAACGGGACTAATCCACCCAAATATAGAGTTTTTTAAACTCCACTGACGGGGTGGCAAAACTCTCATCAGAGTAATACGCCAATATATATATATATATATATATACATAGTATTGTGTAGGTCATGTATAGGTCTTACGTGCTGATTGATGGCTGAACGTACGACCCTATTATTATTGCCTTATTGCGGCCTTGCTAACGTAAGTATAACAGAGCAACGACTTATGCTGTTTACTTCATTGCACTTTGTGCCTAAACCCAGTTCAAAATTGGCCGTAGATTTTACACCTTGTACCTAAAACCAATGTTAGGATCGAAATTCTTACTCTAAAATAACTGGATGTCCGACATATCAATAATCACTTTTCTTGTATTTATCACTTTGGATTTGAAACTGCTGCCTGATTTTTGCTGCCTGAACATTTTGTAGATGTGGTAAACAAAATTTGTGAACGCCCTTTTATGATGACACCATGCTCGGATTGACGATTTTTCCGCATAAAGCAGTGCACGAGTGCCTGTATTGCAGTTACACTACCATATGGCACCTACAGTTTAACGTCGGTTGCGAACGACTAAAGCCGGGGAAACTATCAGCCAGATTACTCTTAGTTCCTTCCGACTGGATATATCTCTAGACATTTGTGTGTACGTGAATAATCTCGCACAAAATGCGCCCCGACAATTAATCTCCCGGCTGAGTGTGCTTATAAAAATACGTCTACGCATAAATTTATTGCGTTTTGAACGCGTTTTTAGAGAGAATTCTTCGCCGCCGAAGTGGTCCTTTCACCGAGCCGCGTGTTTGCGCGGAAGCCCCTCGGCTGCAAAGTGCGCCCCATTGTGGGGCCTCGGCGTTTCCTCGGCCGCAGAGTGCAGACAAACACGTTCCCGGCCATTGTGCTCCTTCGGACGAATGTGTGCGGGCTTCCTGATGGTGAACGCGGCCCTCGGCCATTGTGCGAGGAATCACCGCATCCGAAAGTTGGGAGTTGTTGCACTGGAAATTCGCAGGTGAATTGCGCACAGCGCAAGTTTAAACGGAGAAACGGGGCAGGAATTGCACGGAGTTGAGGAATTATTGAATAATTCCTGTGCTATTACCTATGATTCCATTTAAAGTTTTCTGTTCTGTATTGGTGGTGGACTCTCCCAATACCCTTCTGATACCCTCCTAATGTCCTCCCAGATCGACACATATTGACAGCGTCAACGTATGAGCTCGTAAGTCACAATTTTAGCGAAAATCATATTTTTAGTACATGGTGGGGTGATGGTGGTGGTGGTGGTGGTGGTGGTGGTGTTGGTGGTGCTGGTGTTAGTGGTTGTGGTGTGTTGGTGGTGTTGGTGGCGTTGGTGGTTGTGGGGGAATGCAATACAAAGCAGGTCAAGGCATTGTTGTGCTGACGACAACAATAACGCAATACTGCAAGCACGCAAGGTTACCAATATTGCATACGACCACTACGCAAGGAACCTACACGGCCATCACAGTAGATATAAATACCTAGCATAAGATAGATAGTATATAGATAGTGTAGAGAGATGACACTTTCGTGTCACTCTAGCTGTACGCTGTCACGCTTACCATTTAGTAAATAAACATGTACTACTACCAGTAAGTGTCTAATTGATCCCACTGCACCGAGATCAGGAATCACCACCGTGATACATCGGAATCCCGTCTGATCTCACATGGTTGGTGGTGTTGGTGGTGGTGGTATTGGTGATGTTGGTGGTGGTAGTGGTGATGGACTCTCCCGATACCCTCCTGATATCCTCCCGATACTCTCCGGATACCCTTCTGATATCCCCCAGATGCCATCCTGATACCCTCCTAGTATCCTCCTGATACCCTTCTGATACCCTTCTGATATCCTCCAGATACCCTGCTGATACCCTCCTGCTATCCTCCCGATACCCTCCTGATACCCTTCTGATATCCTCCAGATACCGTCCCGATACGCTCCTGGTATCCTCCCGATACCCTCCTGATACCCTTCAGATATCCTCCAGATACCCTCCTGATACCCTCGTAGTATCCTCCTGATACCCTGCTGAGACCCTTCTGATATCCTCCAGATACCTTGCTGATACCCTCCTGGTATCCTCCCGATCTCCCGATACGCTCCTGATACCCTTCTGATATCCTCCAGATACCCTCCCGATACGCACGTGATATCCTAGTGTGGCTAGTATGCCTACTACTAGATAGTAGCCTAAAAAGCTATACATGCCATTATTATCGGCGTATTTCATCTCCTGGTATTGACTCTGTGTCAATACCAGAGTTTGTGTTAGAATTGTAACAAATTTGTGTGCATTATGTCCCTTGAGTAGCGGCGGGGAATGTATACATAGGGATGATCTTCCGTACACTTTTATGTGCGAGGATAACTAAGCTGCCGATTTGGAGTTTAATTAACTCCGAGCTGCCGGTGCGTTTAAAAGGCGCCGCTCGTAATCACGGCGTCGGAAGTTTTCCGCGTTTCCCTTGAAACCCCGTTAAGCTGAAAGCCATTAGCGTCCCAGAGATCATCGCTTAAGTTATTAATTTGCGAGCGGCGTTTCGGATCACGGCTCGGGATCTAATATCGATAAGGCAATCCGCCGCTTAGGCGTTTGAGAGATCGCGCGAGCGTTTCTCCGTCGATAAAGCAATTTGTTGCGAGGGCATCGCAAGGCTCGACCCCCCCGCCCCGGGCGGGGGGTCGGGGGGGGAGATTATAATTGTTTTAATCCCTGGGCGAGGGGGCGCAAAAACGGAATTAATTGGGAAATTCAGATATTCAGAAGAGTCGCCGCCGACGTTTTCATTCCATGGCATTGGCGAAGGGGGAAGGGGGGAGTTCGCAGCGAATTAACGTCTCGCGCAAAATCCGCGGCGAATTAACGTCCAAAGTTGGCGGCTTATCGCCCGCCCTTTAAGCGACCTGCTGGGAATTGAGCGGTCCGCGTCCGAAACTCTTAATCGCGCACATTAACGATTCCGTAGGAGGCCGTTAATCACGGGACACTAAAACGCCCTAAATCCGGTATTAAAGTGCCCCCGATCGAAACGGCAAAGTTCCGCACGTTGAGGTCGGATTAAAAAATACCGCCGAAGGTTATCTGTGCCTGCATACGAGAACGCTCATTACCTGGCCGATGTTGCAGTTGAACTTCTGCTGAATGCTCAATTCGTTATTCATTTTGTTCCGCGTCCCTTCTAGATGCGGATGAAGGGATGAAAGCAGCAGAACTGTCCACGACGTCTAATTATGCCTTCGTATGCCGGTGGTGTGTTGCCTGCTGTTGTTTGCTCACTTTTTTTACAATCGGCGTAACTTTTTCCGATCGCAGTCACTATCATGATGGTTGCGTTTATCATTTGTAGCATTATTGAATGTGTTTTCGTCAGGAGATCTTCAGATTATCTGACTGCCAGTATGTGTTAGTTCATTTAGCGTTACCCAGGGTGCACCACGAGGAGGCGAACTAACTTTACACCCCTAGATTACATGCTACATTCATGAACATGAATGTAGCAGAACTGTCCAGGAAATCTAAGGATGCCTTCGTATGCAGCTGGTGTGTTGTTTGCTGTTGTTCGCTCATTTTTTACAATCGGCGTAACTTTTTCCGATCGGCCAAGTGGCTCTATCATCGGTACTCTATCCGTTATTTATGTTGTTCTGTGTCCCTTCTAAATGCGCACTGATGCAGATGAAGGGATGAATGTAGCAGAACTATACAGGAAGTCTAATTATGCATTCGTATGTCAGTGGTGTGTTGTTTGCTCACTTTTTTACAATCGGCGTAACTTTTTCCGATCGGCTCAAATGGCTCTATCATAGGTAGTCGTCATGGCTCAATCCGTTATTTATGTTCTTCTGCGTTCCTCGTAGATGCGGACTGATGCGGATGAAAGTAGCAGAACTGTCCAGAAGGTCTAATTATGCCTTCGTATGTCGGTGGTGTGTTGCCTGATGTTGTTTGCTCACTTTTTTCCAATCGGCGTAACTTTTTCCGATCGCCTCAAGTGGCTCTCGCATCCGTAGTCGTCATGACTCAATCCGTTATTTATGTTATTCTGCGTCCCTCTTAGATGCGGACTGATGCGGATGAAAGTAGCAAAACTGTCCAGAAGGTCTAATTATTCCTTCGCATGCCTGCCTAAATATTTCCTTCGTGTTGCCTGCTGTTGTTTGCTCACTTTTTTACAATCGGCGTAACTTTTTCCGATCGGCGTAACTTTTTCCGATCGGCTCAAATGGCTCTCGCATCCGTAGTCGTCATGGCTCAATCCGTTATTTATGTTATTCTGCGTCCCTCCTAGATGCAGACTGATGCGGATGAATGTAGCAGAACTGTCCAGAAGGTCTAATTATGCCTTCGTATGCCGATGGTGTGTTGCCTGCTGTTGTTTGCTCACTTTTTTACAATCGGCGTAACTTTTTCCGATCGCCTCAAGTGGCTCGGTTTTGTGATTTATCAGAGTGACAGTGACACTGCTAGCTGGGAAAATTTATTCCCGGCTAGCCGGGAAATACAATTACACAACGAGTCGCTTTCTGACTGCTTTATAAGGCATACATGCACATATTTTCAACTGATTGTGAGTAAATGCCAGTACAACATATAGATATGCGACTACCGTCCCACTGGGGCTGCGATAAGTATCGGGCTGGCTTCGGATTTCAGACTGTTCAATGTAACATTTTCGCGTGCCAAGAACCGGCGGTTCATGCAAATATATACGAATATTTGTATGAATGCTATTTTGTGGCGGTTGCATTTCCGTTAAAAACGCGCTGCGGATGTGATTAATTGATGCCATTATCGGAAATTCGTGTAAATTGTTTTTACCGTTCGATGCAGCCGTAATTAATTTGCGGCGTTCTTTTTTTTTTCGGGCGGAATCACGGAACAAATGTATGAATAAACAACGCGTGATTTGATTATTTGGCATTCGAAAACAGTTTTATTACGGGCTAATGGGAGCGTTTTTGTCCGGTAACCGAATTACTGACATGCTACTGTTACAGCGCGCTTTTTGTGCAAACTGTACCGTCTGCTCGATTGAGCCTCCCCCCGAAATTCGCTCCCCAATTTCCGAGCGTAATTAAATGAAACGCCTCTAGGAAATTAGTCACTGTGACTTTTCCCGGGGGTCGCCGGTTCGGCGGTCTTTCGGTCTTGAGGCCGCGACGCTAATTAAATAATTAATTACAAGTCGAGGCCACCTCGACGCGCGCCCCGCTAATTATACGCGACTCATTAATTAATCTGCGGGATTAAGTGTTGAACAATTATTGGCTGAGCTTGGGCGGGCTTCCGTGCAGGTGGGACGTGAAATTTAATCATCCCCCGGAAGGGGGCGAAATTGGTGCGCAATTAGTGCGGCAATAAAAATAAGCGCTTAATCTTCGGTTTTAATTTATGCCTGCGGCGCGCTTTGTTAACCTGCTCGGCGGTATTTATCACTGAAGTGCGAAATTGGAGCGTGCCCAATTTAACTCCGGACGCACTGGACTAATGAGATCCATCAGATCGAAACCGGTCTCCATTTGTCTGCGAATATAATATCATCATATCACCAGTCCAGTGCATCCGGAGTTAAAGGAAATACGTATAAACGCCACCTCTTTTAACTGCGGACGTATTCAACTGAAGAGACCCACCAGGTCGAAACCGGCTTCCAGTTGTAAGGGGAGATAACGTCCAAATGTACAAGTATGAGTAAATTGTATTTACCGCTGAGAATTCGATATTGCGGACCTTTGCAAGGAAAAAATGAGCGCAGCCCTTCGCCGCTAATTAATCCTGTCAGGGGATGCGGAATACGTTTTTGCCGAAACCCGGGGGTCATTAGGGCGGCCCCACGGAAGGGCCTAATGAAGTCGCCCCCGAAGAACGCCCCCCTCCGCCCCACCGGGCTAATTAATAAAGATTAATACCTTATTAAGGTGAGCGCGGCCACAATGCCCCCCCCCGCCCCAAGAAGCCGGCCGAGATTCCGAGGGGGCGGCTAATCGACGCCGCCCCCCATTAGGATGGATCACCGGCGGCCCCGGCGTTCATAAATTTTACTTAGCGATCATTCGCAATCTATCTCGCGGATAATTCGCCGAGACAGATGTATTTATTTACAGTATAAGAGCCGAGGCGTCTCCCCTCAGGCGATAATTCCGAGGCCCGCCCCCGTTAATCGCTCAATCTTAATCCCCGGCTTCGCATTCAAAAACCCGCCCTATCCGCACCCCTCTCCACAAATACGGGGCTGTTGACTCTTAAAATTGGGCTTAAATATTGGATATTGGACGTGCCGGGGGAGGCAATCGCGCGGAGATTTGCCGAGGAAACACCGCAGCTACCGCCACAACATTGCAACCCTTATTATTTCTTATGACTGGAATCTTTTTGATTCAATAAGGAATTTCAACCCTCGACCATGAATATTTAGTTGGCACAACTTTGAATCTTTAAACATTTTAGGAACATTTACAATATATACAAATTCACAGTCGATACAGTCCATAGAGTCTAACCTTAGTACTGCACTCAGTTGTAACTAAAATGTAGTTAACAACACACGTCGTTGCTCTATTACAGAATTAATAAACAGGATACCCAACAAGATACCTCCTGTATAAGTATCCTGTATAAGAATAAGGTTTTGTTGTACAGACAACATAACCTTATTCGGGGGGTATTCTGTTGTACAGACAACATAACCTTATTCAGGAGGTATTCTGTTGGGTATCCTGTTTGTAAATTATATGATTGCCCTAACAGGATACAGTTGTTTATGCTGTATAAAGGTTCGGTTAATAACATCTCTTTTATAGACAACACAACCTCTTTCGGAGGGTATCCAGTTGGGTATCTTATTAGAACAATTACAGAATTGACGAACAGGATACCCAACAAGATACCTCCTGTATAAGTATTCTGTATAAAAATAGGGTTTTGTTGTAAAGACAACATAACCTTATTCAGGGGGTATCCTGTTGTACAGACAACATAACGTTATTCGAGAGGATCCTGTTGTACAGACAACATAACCTTATTCGGGAGGTATTCTGTTAGGTATCCTGTTTGTAAATTCTATAATTGCCCTAACAGGATACAGTTGTTTATGTTGTATAAAGGTTCGGTTGATAACATCCTTATTATAGACAACATAACCTCTTTCAGGGAGTATCCTGTTGGGTATCCTATTAGAGCAATTACAGAGTTGACAAACAGGATACGCAACAAGATACTTCCTGTATAAGTATCCTGTATAAAAATGAGGTTTTGTTGTACAGACAACATAACCTTATTCGGGGAGTATTCTGTTGTACAGACAACATAACCTTATTCAGGAGGTATTCTGTTGGGTATCCTGTTTGTAAATTATATGATTGCCCTAACAGGATACAGTTGTTTATGCTGTATAAAGGTTCGATTAATAACATCTCTTTTATAGACAACACAACCTCTTTCGGGGGGTATCCAGTTGGGTATCTTATTAGAACAATTACAGAATTGACAAACAGGATATCCAAGAGGATACCTCCTGTAGGGAGAATAAGGTTTTGTTTTAAGACAACATGACCTTATTCGTGAGGTATCCTGTTGTACAGACAATATAACCTTATTCGGAAGGTATTCTGTTAAGTATCCCGTTTGTATATTCTATAAATGCCCTTACAGGATACAGTTGTTTATGTTGGTTATGTTGTATAAAGGTTCGGTTGACAACATCCTTAGCATAGACAATACAATCTCTTTTGGGGAGTATCCTATTGGGTATCCTATTAGAGCAATTACAGAATTGAGAAACAGGATACCCAACAGGATACCACACGAATAAGGTTATGTTGCACAGATAACAGAACCTTATTCGGGGGGTATCCTCGTGTACACACAACATAACCTGATTCGGGGGGTATCCTGTTGTACAGAAAACATAACCTTATTCGCAGGGTATCCTGTTGGGTATCCTGTTTGTAACCTTATTTGGGTGTATTATATATCAACGACACAATGGTAAGGTATTCAAGTTTTAAAAAAATGGGCAAACGAATGAAGTTTTGACGATTTTTATCTCGCTGCTTGTTTTATATTTACGCCAACTTTTGCTGTGTCTTTCCTCGTGATATCTTAACGCCCGACGTGGTGATTGCTAATTCATATCCCCGACATAATGTCGGAGGATTATCCGCCGCCGGAGACGCGTTCCAGCGGACTCATTATAATTTTATCTGTGTGTGCACAGTCACAAAGCCGGCCTCCTCCTCGTCGCAACCTAACGACTTCCTTCTTTCCGGAGGCGGCGAAACAATCCTCCGCGCCTCACCCCCCTTTTACCCCGCGCCAGGAGCTAATCACGAGGGCCGTAACGAAAAAAAAAAGAAAGTCGCGCGCCAGCGACCGAGCCTCTTGATATTAAACTCGCAAAAATCGACTCTCCCCCTAATTCGAACGAGATTTTCCAATTAGCGAAATGGAAAATTCCGGGGCCCCGCTTTTTGCGCGCCGAGATTCATAATTCAATTTCCGGCCCCCGGGCGCCCCCCCAACCAGTCGTCGCAGTTTCCGCTCCGAGCCCGCATTCCTGTTTTTTTCCTGTTGTTGTTTCGATTAGGAAGCAGGCAAATGCCGCTCAGGTATTTAACTCCCATAAACACAATTGCAGATTTAAAAGTGTTTTTACATTTAAACGTTAAAATTGCGAAAATACAACGTCTAAATGGAAAAACATCTGTCGTGAAAATCCATGATTTGCAAATTTGATATTAGATTCGTGTACAGTACACCTGAAAGTAATTCTCCTGACAGTTTGACAAAGTTTCAGTACTAAATAAGGGAGAAAATTAAACATATAACTTTCTGCATTGACAAGTATGGGTTAGCTATTACTAAAATTTCTGAAAATTTATTATTCAGGAATTTCAGTAATAGCTAACCCATTATTGTCAATGCAGAAAGTTAAGTGTTTGATATTCTCCCTTATTTAATACTGAAACTATGCCAACTTTTCAGGAGAATTAGTTTCAGGTATACTGTACACGAATCAAATAACTGGAACTAAAAATACAATACGAAAAAAAAAACATATTCTACTGAAAAATCGGACAGCTTATAGGAATTCCGTGCTCTTGTGCTCTTCTGGCACATTTCATTTTCTTTTGCACGTTAAGAACGGCCATTGTCAGAGATGAATTTATGACAGGCGTTCGTTCGAAATAACACTAAGGAGTCGATTGGAGCTTTTTTCCTGAGTGCACTTCTATAAAAACACATTTGCGAGAATCGCTCGTTGTTTTATTGGATTAACCCGAGGCACGTCTCCGAAGCGGAGAGGACTCGTTTATTTTTAATGCGTTTGCGTCGTTAAACACAATTACGATTTTAAATAAAACACAATGATATAGAATCCCACCGAGAAAATGCGATCGCAATGCTGCGATGTAAAGCACAATTTTATGTTATTTCAATTGTTCGTACCGCCTGGCAACTGTTTGCGCGCCGCTTTTCGCAAATTCCGGTTTTGCTGACATGCAAAATTGGCGTGTCTCCCCGCGTAAACATCATCGCCTCTCCCTTGTGCCGTTATTATTTTCATGCGGGCGAATAAATATAAGCAACGTTTAAACGTTAAATATAAGCAACGTTTCAACTAATGCCCCCGCAAAATTGCGAAGAAAAGCGCCGCCTCTAATTTTCGTCGTATTTAAACTAGGCCCCAATTTATTTATATCTCGCCTTACATTGCTTGGGGGGAGTACGTCACTCCTGATCCCCATTCAAATCTCTCCCCAGTAATTTTTTGAGCCCCAATTCCACCACGACCCCGCCTCGGGGGGCGATAAAGAAGTCCGCCGGCCAAATTAAAAACCGACGCCGGAGAGCCCCAATTTGGGGGGGTTTAATTTCGTCCCCGGGGAGCGGCCCGTGGGCCCCCGGTAATCCGGGGGGATCAGCGGCGGGAGGGCGGCCGCCCCACGAAATCCTCAGAAATGCACACACACACACGCAGAAGCCCCCGCCGAAAGCAACAAGTTGAAATATTTCAAAGGGGATTGTTGGTTGATAATGCGGGCCATATTTTGCGGAGTCGAGACCGCTTTGATATTCCGCGCGAAGCTGTGACATGAAAACTATGCAAACTAATCTCTGGCTTAGGGTTAATCCGGCGTTATTATTTAAAACGCGTGCGGCGAAGAACTGCCCGCCGAATCGGAATAAAAGGGAGAAGCGTGCGCGGCTGGTAAGGGGATGGTACAGGTTTAAACCCTAGAAAAGGGTTTTTGTAGAAACAATGGTACACCGTAAAGATTACAGCAGTACGTGCCAAATTTCGTTTACCGGGTTTAAATGCTGAGTTACATGTGCCCCCTGGTACTGGTAACGTAAATGGTACTGGTAACGTACTGGGAACTTAAGCTAGGAGAACCAGCTCATTTGCCCGCGAGCATTTGGACTGCATCGAGAAGATCTGGAAAGATTTCGTCCAGATCTTGTCGAGGTCGCCAAGATCTGGAAAGGGGTCCTCCACATCTTAGCGGTGTACTTCGGTAGTGAGGTCTTCAACTTAAGCTAGGAAAACCAGCTCAGTCGTCTTCGAATATTTGAAGATCTGGAAAAGGGTCGTCCAGATCTTGTCGAGGTCGCCAAGATGTGGACGATCCCTTTCCGGGTTCGAATGCTGAGTTAGGTGTGCCCCCCTGGTAAAGTACTGGGAACTTAAGCTAGGAGAACCAGCTCAGTTGCCCCTGAGTATTTGGACTGTGTCGAGGTCGCCAATATCTGCAAAGGGGTCCTCCAGATCTTAGCGGTGTACTTTGGTAATGAGGACTTTAACTTAAGCTAGGAGAACCAGCTCAGTTGTCCTCAAACATTTGAAGATCTAGAAAGGGGTCATCCAGATCTTGTCGAAGTCGCCAAGGTCTGAAAAGGGGTCGTCCAGATCTTAGCGGTGTACTGTGGTAGTGAGGACTTTAACTTAAGCTAGGAGAACCAGCTCAGTCATCCTCGAACAAATAAAGATCTGGAAAGGGGTCGTCCAGGTCTTGTCGAGGTCGCCAAGATCTGGAAATGGGTCATCCAGATTTAGGCGACCCTGACAAGATCTGGACGACCCTTTCCAGATCTTCAAATGCTCGAGCACAACTGAGCTGGTTCTCCTAGCTTACGTTAAAGTTCTCACTACCAATCTCACCCATAGAGACTTAACACATTATCACTTTGGCAGTGATCGGTGTACTTTGGTAGTGAGGACTTCAACTTAAGCTAGGACAACCAGCCCAGTTCTCCTCGAACATTTGAAGATCATGAAAGGGCTCGTCCAGATCTTGTCGAGGTCGCCAAGATCTGGAAAGGGGTCCTCCACATCTTAGCGGTGTACTTCGGTAGTGAGGACTTCAACTTAAGCTAGGAAAACCAGCTCAGTCGTCTTCGAATATTTGAAGATCTGGAAAAGGGTCGTCCAGATCTTCTCGAGGTCGCCAAGATGTGGACGATCCCTTTCTGGGTTCGAATGCTGAGTTAGGTGTGCCCCCTGGTACTGGTAAAGTACTGGGAACTTAAGCTAGGAGAACCAGTTCAGTTGCTCCTGAGTATTTGGACTGTGTCGAGGTCGCCAATATCTGCAAAAGGGTCCTCCAGATCTTAGCGGTGTACTTTGGTAATGATGACTTTAACTTAAGCTAGGAGAACCAGCTCAGTTGTCCTCGAACATTTGAAGGTCTGAAAAAGGGTCGTCCAGATCTTGTCGAAGTCGCCAAGGTCTGAAAAGGGGTCGTCCAGATCTTAGCGGTGTACTGTGGTAGTGAGGACTTTAACTTAAGCTAGGAGAACCAGCTCAGTCATCCTCGAACAAATAAAGATCTGGAAAGGGGTCGTCCAGGTCTTGTCGAGGTCGCCAAGATCTGGAAAGGGGTCATCCAGATTTTGGCGACCCTGACAAGATCTGGACGACCCTTTCCAGATCTTCAAATGCTCGAGCACAACTGAGCTGGTTCTCCTAGCTTACGTTAAAGTTCTCACTACCAATCTCACCCATAGAGACTTAACACATTATCACTTTGGCAGTGATCGGTGTACTTTGGTAGTGAAGACTTCAACTTAAGCTAGGACAACCAGCCCAGTTCTCCTCGAACATTTGAAGATCATGAAAGGGCTCGTCCAGATCTTGTCGAGGTCGCCAAGATCTGGAAAGGGGTCCTCCACATCTTAGCGGTGTACTTCGGTAGTGAGGACTTTAACTTAAGCTAGGAAAACCAGCTCAGTCGTCTTCGAATATTTGAAGATCTGGAAAAGGGTCGTCCAGATCTTGTCGAGGTCGCCAAGATGTGGACGATCCCTTTCCGGGTTCGAATGCTGAGTTAGGTGTGCCCCCTGGTACTGGTAAAGTACTGGTAACTTAAGCTAGAAGAACCAGCTCAGTTGCGCCTGAGTATTTGGACTGTGTCGCCAATATCTGCAAAAGGGGTCCTCCAGATCTTAGCGGTGTACTTTGGTAATGAGGACTTTAACTTAAGCTAGGAGAACTAGCTCAGTTGTCCTCGAACATTTGAAGATCTGGAAAGGGGTCGTCCATATCTTGTCGAGGTCATCAAGATCTGGGAAGGCCTTCTCCAGATTTTAGCGGTGTACTGTGGTAGTGAGGACTTTAACTTAAGCCAGGAGAACCAGCTCAGTTGTCCTCGAACATTTGAAGATCTGGAAAGAGGTCGTCCAGACCTTGCTGAGGTCGGCAAGATCTGGAAAGGGGTCCTCCAGATTTTAGCGGTGTACTTTGGTAATGAGGACTTTAACTTAAGCTAGGAAAACCAGCTCAGTTGTCCTCAAAAATTTTAATATCTGGAAAGGGGTCCTCCAGATCTTAGCGGTGTATTTTGGTAGTGAGGACTTTATCTTATGCTAGGAAAACTAGCTCAGTTGTCCTCGAACATTTGAAGATCTGGAAAGGCGTCGTCCAGATCTTGTCGAGGTCGCCAAGATCTGGAAAGGGGTCCTCCAGATCTTAGCGGTGCACTTTGGTAGTGAGGACTTTAACTTAAGCTAGGAGAACCAGCTCAGTTGTCCTCGAACATTTTAAGATCTGGAAAGGGGTCGTCCAGATCTTGTCGAAGTCGCCAAGATCTGGAAAGGGGTCAGCCAGATTTTGGCAGCCTCGACAAGATCTGGACGACCCCTTTCCAAATCTTCAAATGCTCGAGGACAACTGAGCTGGTTCTCCTAGCTTACGTTGAAGTTCTCACTACCAATCTCCCCAAATCTTGTCGAAGTCGCCAAGATCTGGAAAGGGGTCAGCCAGATTTTGGCAGCCTCGACAAGATCTGGACGACCCCTTTCCAGATCTTCAAATGCTCGAGGACAACTGAGCTGGTTCTCCTAGCTTACGTTAAAGTCCTCACTACCAATCTCGCCCATAGAGACTAAACCCATCATTACTTAGGCAGCGATCGGTGTACTTTGGTAGTGAGGACTTTAACTTAAGCTAGGAGAACCAGCTCAGTGCTCCTTGAACGTTTGAAGACCTGGAAAGAGGTCGTCCAGATCTTGTCGAGGTCGCCAAGATCTTGAAAGGGGTCGTCCAGATCTTAGCGGTGTACTTTGGTAGTGAGGACTTTAACTTAAGCTAGGAGAACCAGCCCAGTTGTCATCGAACATTTGAATATCTGGAAAGGGGTCGTCCAGATCTTATCGAGGTCGCCAAGATCTGGAAAGGGGTCATCCAGATTTTGGCGACCTCGACGAGATCTGGACGACCCCTTTCCAGACCTTCAAATGTTCGAGGAGTACTGAGCAGGTTCTCCTAGCTTACATTACAGTCCTAACTACAAATTTCGCCCATAGAGACTAAACACATTGGCAGCGATCGGTGAACTTTGGTAGTGATAACTTTAACTTAAGCTAGGAGAACCAGCCCGTCCTCGAACATTTGAAGATCTGGAAAGGGGTCGTCCAGATCTTGTCGAGGTCGCCAAGATCTGGTAACGGGTCGTCCAGATCTTGACGACCTCGACAAGAATTGGAAGACCTCTTTCCAGATCTTCAAATGCCCTTTGGACAACTGAGCTGGTTCTCCTAGCTTACGTTAAAGTCCTCACTACCAATCTCGCCCATAGAGACTAAACATATTGTCACTTTGGCAGCGATCGGTGTACTTAGGTAGTGATTACTTTAACTTAAGCTAGGAGAACCAGCCCAGTGGTCCTCGAACATTTGAAGATCTGGAAAGAGGTCGTCCAGGTCTTGTCGAGGTTGCCAAGATCTGGAAAGGGGTTGTCCACATCTTTGCGACCTCTACAAAATCTAGACGACCCCTTTCCAGATCTTCAAATGCTTGAGGACAACTGAGCTGGTTCTCCTAGCTTACGTTAAAGTCCTCACTACCAATGTCACCCATAGAGACTAAACACATTATCACTTTGGCAGCGATCTACACACTGCAAAGGTTTTGGGGCCACTGAGCCGGTTCTCCTAGCTTAAGTTACATTCTCTACTCACGATGTATCCCATAAAGACTAAACACATCACTTTGGCCTCGATCTACGCACTTGAAAGGCTCGAGGGAAATTGAGCAGGTTCTCCTAGCTTATGTTATATTGCCCACCCCCGATCGCACCCTTAGAGAGCACCCTTTACCTCTTCCCTTTGCCATAAATAAACATTATCAACACTTATTAGACCTGTAGCTTGACCATAGGTATTTAGTCCTTTGCCCCTTCCCTTTGGCATTAAACATTAAATTAAATAAACAGTCCCAACACTTATTGGACCTGTAACTTGACCATAGGTATTTGGTTTTCATAACTTTAACGCATTCTAGACATTTAACGCAGTAATGCAGTATTCGTTAATTTGCGCAAATTGTGCACTATATGCGCGTTACAACGGAATTACACACAGCAGCTTTGACTCAAACGTTTTACGCGCCTCTACTTACGAGAGACCACTACATGTAAATTACAAATATTTCTGCGACCCGCCTTTCAACATACTTGATTCGCAAATCAGTCCGACTTAATGCCCTTATGCCTTTGATCTTCCCTCGATCGTAAAACTTGGGGCTAATTAATTTCCCCGCGGTGACGTTAACTATCGCAACTTTTCGGCGCCTTCCAGTGCCAAATCGCACGGGGGGACTTATTGACCGCCCCCGGGCCCCCCGAAAAACTTGTGCGGGAGGCAGGGCCCCCGCCCCACGGGGCCCCATGGCGGGGGCGCGCCGAAGTTCGCCAACTAATCGCATTAGCACGCAATAAACGCCCTAATCTCGACGCATTAACGCTGAATTATTAATCACGGGGGGCTCTGTGTGGGATCGATAATGTATTCCGAAATCAGGTCCATCGGCATACGCCTCAAATCGTGCCGAAGATCGCATCCGACGATCTTGGCTCGACCGGAAGCAATCCTCCGATTTCCGGTAAAGGCAACGCAAGCGGATATACCTATACAGAATTTTACATCATTTCTGTAATACATTTTACATCACTTGTTTTGTGTATGTTCAATTTCTTGCAGACATACCTACTCAGAACGTGGATCACTTGTTTTGTAACGTGTATGTTCAATTGTTCAATGCCTAACAAAATTTTGCAACGCATCTTAAGAACTGCCAAGTTAATAATTCATTGAATTTTACGTGGTGAATGTGCGGCTCCGGTAAGACATAACTTTCAGCTCTATCTGCCTTTATCCGATTGTAAAACCTCGAATCACGCGCCGTAAAAATAATTTTAACTCTGATTCAGTGTCCCGGGCGCGGGTTTAATTAAAACCTGGAAACAATCGCGGCGCAAAAAAGCGCGGTTTATCGCCCTCCGAGGCCCGTCATAACCGCGGTTTTACGGCCCGTCGTAAAACCGCCTTAATTGACGCATTTACATGTGCAGCGGCGCACGTTTAACGAGCGGCGCGCTTAATCCGACGGCCCGATAAAGGGCGGGACAAGATTGTGCGCCGCTCATTCGGGGATCGTGCATCAAATTTCTGACTCGTGCGAAAACTTTACAGGTAAATTGTAATTAGGGGAGGTTTTATCGACGAAAGTGTTTGCATGGTATTGCAGCTTCCTCTCTTACAAAGCCAAAATGGAAATTTGCTGGTCACAACATCAGACAAATCGATGAAAGATGGAACAGAACAAACTTAGTGTACACTGGAAACCATGGGAAAATACGAGAGGATGAGGAAGGCCACAAATGCGTTGGGCAGACGATATTAAGAAACATGCAGGAAAGAAATGGACTAAAATAGCAAGTAGTAGAGAGGAATCAACTAGGGGAGGCCTATGTCCAAAGATGGAAGACAGAAGGCTGAAAAGAAATATCCCAGCCCTTTTAGCCCTCTAATTGCTGCCCCACTGGCTTAAAACGGGCATCGATTAAGCTCGCCCTGCAATTAATTTTCCGTACATACCGATTTAGTGCAAATAATGCAAATACCCATTAGGCAATTATCCTGGCCGAATCAATAGATTCGTTTGCTAATTTCAATCTGCGCTCGTACGCCCACGCTTTCTGGTGTGCACGCGAACGGCCAGATGTCGTCGTCGTCGTCAATCCGTCGGTGGCAATTACTCGGGACGTGCATTATTAATCGCCTGTTTGCACGGCTCGATTCATCAATTATGAAACTGCACGGAATCGGAGCCATAACCGGGGGCCTCACAGCTCCCGGGGCCATTCCCCCGTTCATTTATCAATTACACGTAATCGAGTAACAATCGCAGCCGATTGATGCCTCGCTGCTCCGTCAGAATTTCAAATTATCTTGGAAATCGCGAGATTGATGTGAAATAATGAAGTTTAGGTCCATATTATAAAAAAATATATATGATTATGCTGTCTATCATTTGTCATCTTAATAAGGTTATAATAAGGTTATCAAGGTTATGTTATCCGTCATAATACCAATATTGTTGCATTTGTTTGTCATTGCATTGCAACTTCTGTAAACGATTAAACTATTCGGATAACGACGGATAACTATTCAGCCTGTATTCTTATTTTCGATCACACGAGCAGTTTCTTTTTGCTGGAAATTATCCGAATGGGATTCGGAAGGGGGCGAGTCTCCGGGATCCGGAGATAATAAGGCCCGCCGCCTGGACAGGCAGGACGTGTTCGCGTCGCAATTCCCTCGGGTTCCCGTAATAAGATCCCGCATTTTTCCTCCGGCAAGGTCCTCGAGGACGACAATCGATCGGTGGATGGCGGAGGGGGCCGCCAGGATCGCGTCCACCCTGATTAGGGCCGCAATAAGTCTCACGGGCCGGCCGGCATCGAGTTGCACGTAAAGGGCCCAATAGCTATATGCGATTCGGGCAGTTGAAGGGTCTTCCGGAGTATGCATGCGAGAGCTGATTGTCTCGAGGGTATGCAATTATTAGCTTGTAACGGTCTGGTATCGCCTCCGACGGAAACTGCCTTTTAATTATTAATTGTGCGCACAGACCTCCACCGTAGGCAACCATACTCACACGTTTTTTTAGACGTGACGTGTTTCCTATAGGCGTGTGATTTTTAAAATCGTCGGCGAGGCGCCGCCATGATCACAGAAACTAGTTACCTTCCCTATAGTGCGGACGTGCCACGAGGTCACCGTTTTGCTTGGTATATCACCATCCGGTTTCCGGGATATAAAACGTGAACTCATTTAACCACCCTTAAAGGGATTGACGGCACCAAGTACAAGGCAAGGGAGGGTACTATACGACTCAACTCCGTACGCTCACAACATCAGAGCGTTTTTTTTTGGGTAAGGGCTAAGTAACCCAGCCAGCCAGGTCTTCGCTACGGGCAGCGACCATCCTGCCAGAGTTATCTGATTAGCTAGTGGCGGCGTCCAGGTTCGAGAGCCGAGTCCAGAACCATCAGCGAAGTCACACACGAGGAACACAGGCCAGATCTTTATATATTTTTTTAATTGTTCTCACTTAATACTTTAATCTCATTTTGATATATCGTTTTTTTCTTTTGTGTGAATTTTGCGTTACGTGTTTCGTGCCGTACGTGTTTTGCGCTTTTGTAAGAAAAAGTCGCTCCGCCGGCCCTTTGAATCGCGCGATTACGAGTTCGCGGTATTCGGCCGAATATAGTGAACCCTGCGTGATAGGGTTGCGGACGGAGGAATTTATTTCAGGAAGCGTGGGCACGGTGTCCTGTCTTTTGTGTGAATAAACGCAGATATTTTACACCACAAAATTCACACTTGTTATTTTTTGTTCTCCCCACGTTTTCTCAATCGGGCATTCTTTTTAGTTTTCAGTTTTTATTATCACTGCGAGATTTAAATCTGGTGGTGTGGGCGCCAGATGGTCAGGCGTTGCGACAGTTCGTAATTTCTGAACTTCGCTGACTGTCTGCCGTCAACCCACGCAGGTAGGGTGGAGCCTCCCTTTGCGATGAAGTAGTGGCGAGGTTAAAATTACGTGGAGCCTTTTTTAACCCCCCCACTCTCCGACACCGAGAGCCGGCCCTCGTCGCTGCTTCGAAGGGACCCTCCACTCGCTCCACGGCCTAACGTGCTGTAACTATCGAGACCCAATCCGCGTAATGGTACGTGGACACACACACAATATCAAAATTACAGGCTCAACCCCCATATACTACCCCATTCTGACCGTCGACGCTGTTCGCCCCCGTGCTCGAACAATGACGCAAATTGTGTGCATAACTTCTGGCCGGTCATTCGGAATGCCCTGAGACAATCGGAAGCGCGACGGCCGTCCTATCGATCGGCCGGAAGTGCGCCCTCGGGTGCTGGGAATCGGCCCTTTTTTTGCAGGGCCGGTGACGGACAGCGCGGGTTAATAATTTTTTTATATCGGACGCCGCCGGGCAGTAAATTCCTCGCCAGCGCATGTAACATCAAACGGTCCGCACCGGACCCCCCCAATGGAAATTTTAATCAAACGCTCGGATAATTCGCTTGATGAATGGGGCGGCGATAATGTCCGCGCGTTGAGGCGCGAGGGGATGGGGTGGATCATTCGTCGAAAAACAACGTGCCCGCCGAAAATCAAGAATAGAAAACAGAAAAAAACTACTAGAATTTTATGATGAAACGCACAATTCATAGATGCATGTTTTATGATTGTTAATGCCATGTCGTTGCGCTCTCCCATTGTAACCACATACATTGCTTGATCCTCGAGAGGGTTGCAAGTTCGGGACGTGCAACGAGAAAAACGTTTCAGCGATACAATCGTCACATTCCAAGTTGGATCATAGCGTAATTATCGCTGCTGAAATGCGCAAGCGGAAGCCCGGCTGGCCGTGAATTACCGTGGTCAAACCACGCGGCGATTCACTAACCGCCCGTCCTTCGTTTGGAACACATCGTGAATTATGAACGAAAATGGTTTAGATACCTTGGCGGTACGGCTTTATATAATTTAATGTGTGAGACAAGCGTGGATATTAGCACAAGTAGTGGGGCAATGCCGGTTCTGGGTCACTTTTCCCATAAGAAATACATGGGCTGATTTTTCGCTTCTTACTTGCGGTCGAGCGAGCCGTTGCGTATATGTTGAGCAGCCCAACATCTGACCCTCAGTCCCTCACGAAATCCTCTTATGCCCCTCCGCCCCTCAGCCACTCCGCTCATCAGCCCCTCCGCCCCTACGGTCCTCAGGCCCTCCGCCCCTACGCTCCTCAGGCCCTCCGCCCCTCAACCCCTCCGCCTCTCAGCCCCTCACGATATCCTCTTTTAAACAGCTTATTTTGCATCATCAACACCACCTTGCCACATCAATTTTACACGTTAACAAAAGAACAACTTGTGATCAGCATGCAGGATGAATGTATTCTGGAGGATACTGAATAAGGGGCGCCACGTCAATTTTAAGCAAAAGAACAACTTGTGATCAGCATGCAGGATGAATGTATTCTGGAGGATACTGAACAAGTGGCGCCACGTCAATTTTACATGTTAGCAAAAGCCCAACTTGTGATCAGCATGCAGGATGAATATATTCTGGAGGATACTGAACAGGAGGCGCCACGTCAATATTACATGTTAGCGCACAACTTGTCATCAGCATGCAGGATGAATGTATTCTGGAGGACACTGAATAAGGGGCGCCACGTCAATTTTACATGTTAGCAAAAGCACAACTTGTGATCAGCATGCAGGATGAATGCAATATAGATGATGATTAATATAGGGCGCCATGCCAATTTTACATGAAAATACAATTTTTGTGCAAGATGAATATAACTATATGAATATAATTTGTAGAAATAGAGCAGAACAAGACGGTAATCTATAATATATTAAGATGTGCATGGACTATAAACCGGTGTATGATGGTGGCTCGTTAAACCAGACGCCGCCGTTATTAGCAGTATCTATTCAGGCGTCTGCACCGTTATTTAGGGGGTTGGGGGGGTGAAATTCTGCACGCCCGGCAGCCGCGTTCGCTGTTTACGACCAAAAGGAGCGCCGTCGTAAGCAAGATTGCGAGCCGCGAGGCACGATAATCGGCCATCAATTAATTACCCGCCCGCGCCAAAAGTGATTAGGCACTTTCGCCGCCCCGTTAATTTGTTGTTCCTGCCTCCACATAATGCGGCCCCGCCCGGGCCCCGCCGCTCCCCGCCCCCTCGGGCGCGGATGTCGAGATAACCGTTGGACGCTTATTAATTTAATGCATAAATCCGTGCCGATATAATAAAACTGGGAATATACACAGAGCCGCCCCCCGCCCGACGCCGCCGTTCATCATCGCAGTTATGGAGGGGGGTGGGGGTGGTGCCCCCAAAATTTAGCCCCGAATATACAGGGTCGTGCCCACACAGCAGGCCTGTGTGGTATTAAATAATTAATATAATTAAATAATTAAAATTAATATAAATTATATATCATTAAATAGCCATAATTAAAATCGACTACTCCACAGGTAAGACATGGGGCCTCTGGGATCGCCAAGTTAATATTTAAAACGGCGTTAGTTTGCGCGTGAATTTGGGGGGGAGGGGGCGGCCATGGATCGTGCTGCATGGTTCATTAGCGAGAGCCACGCCGCAATTGCGGTGCGTAGTTTTCCGCGGATTATAACGCAATTACGGCCCCATTCGCTGAAGAGCGCAAATTTTGTAACCCCGCAACCAAATCGATTGCTATTGCGTTAATCAACAGTGCCGATGCATCCAATGTATGATACTCCCTCCGTCCCAAATTATGGTATACATTACTCCAAAATTGACGGAATATCAAGTCTTTGAGGAAATATTGAGTTTTAATCGGTTTAATATAATCTAGATACGTTGTTCCTAATTGAATCTTAGGTGCGTATGCTTAAAAGAAATATAGTCCTTACAGGCTGCCAATTAGAAAACGCCAACATGTCAGGAATTAAAAGCACACCTGTTGTGACAAAACTATGGAAGAGACAGCTAAGAAGAGTTAAAATAAAAGAACTAAACGTAGAGAAATACGTTTGCCTCTAGCGAATAATAATCCGTAATAATCCGTACTACTCCTCCACCTATGTCGTCAATATCGTCAACATGGGCAATTTGTACGGTATGTTTGCAACTAAGTTACATTAACTTGTCCGCACCTTCCTACAAACGCCGACGAGCTAATTACATTATTGCTCCGGGCGAATTGTTAACACGGCCAATTTGTATGATATCTCTGTTTGCATGTAAGTTAAATTAACGAATAGCGGTTGAATCGGTCTACGATCGCGGTTTTTGGAGGGCTTGCCCTGGGCAAGCATACACTCGACTAGTTATTCACTCCATGTACACACTGTTCCCTTAATTTCGAGACGGAAATGAGAATTGGAAGTTTTAAGAAACTACGAATTTCGCCTATGCCTGCGTCTGACATCGACGACCGTAGTGCTTAAGCAGACGTTCGACAGGCACATTTATTGTGAGACGACGGAACTGAGCGAGCGATCGAGGCATTTCAATGGAAGTGTAGGGCACATTCATTGTGAGACGACGGAACTGAGCGAGCGATCGAGGCATTGCAATGGAAGTGTAGGGCACATTCATTGTGAGACGACGGAACTGAGCGAGCGATCGAGGCATTCCAATGGAAGTGTAGGGCACATTCATTGTGAGACGACGGAACTGGGCGAGCGATTGAGGCATTCCAATGGAAGTGTAGGGCACATTCATTGTGAGACGACGGAACTGAGCGAGCGATCGAGGCATTCCAATGGAAGGGTAGGGCACATTAATTGTGAGACGACGGAACTGAGCGAGCGATCGTGGCATCCCAATGGAAGTGTAGGTCACATTCATTGTGAGACGACGGAACTGAGTGAGCGATCGAGGCATTGCAATGGAAGTGTAGGGCACATTCATTGTGAGACGACGGAACTGAGCGAGCGATCGAGGCATTGCAATGGAAGTGTAGGGCACATTCATCGTGAGACGACGGAACTGAGCGAGCGATCGACGCATTCCAATGGAAGTGTAGGGCACATTCATTGTGAGACGACGGAACTGAGCGAGCGATCAGGCATTCCAATGGAAGTGTAGGGCACATTCATTGTGAGACGACGGAACTGAGCGAGCGATCGAGGCATTCCAATGAAAGTGTAGGGAATACCTATCCACGGTTATTGGGAAACACGCTGCGCCTTTCCACACCGATTAGTGCAAGGCACTGTCCTTCCGCAGAGTCGGGAATCGTCCACATTTTGTGTTTCGTGACTCCAGAAATCTTGGTGAGTTTGTCTTTCCCCGCGTGTCGGCGTAGCCATTGTTCGTGTTTCTTATCGCGTGTTTCGTTTTATCTGAGTCGTAGTCTGGGGCTATGACGCCCACACACCTAGCTACCCCTAGTGCCACATACTAGCTACTCTTACTCCTAGTGCTAGTCTGGGGCGTAGACGATTGCACACTAGTCTACTGCTAGTCTGGGGCCAGTCTAGAGTAGTGCGAGCCTGAGGCTATCGCCAGTTTGGGGGGCCGAACGTCGGAGCAACCAACGCGGGATCAAACCGCCGCCCACGCCAGAGTCCACCAAGGTGCCTCTTCTTAGCAACTCCCTTACGTCCAGTCAATACTCACTGACCTGCGGCACCTACACATGGCTTGTTAGCATCTTCCTGGCACCCAGTTTAGCCTTCAATGATCTGACGGGTTGCGCTGAAGATGATTGAAGATTGGTGATTGCGTCCATTAGCGTGTGAATACGTTCTTAACGAGGTATTTCGTTAGAAGTGCGAAATCCAGGCCGCTGCCGAGTTCGAGCCGCGCCTAATTGCCGCTTTCAGCCTTCGGCGTGTAAACGTCTCTGTGACGGTTTCATTGTCGGCATGATTATGATAATTAACGAGTGTGTGGAGGCTGGAAGTGCTCGTCGTGAGTCGTCCCGGGGGTAATTGAAACGAAAGGGGGCCCCCTAATTCGGTTATCGCTGCGGAGATAAGCGTGCCAATGCCGAACTAATCCCGGTAATCCCCTGTAGTAACTGAATATTCCATTGTCAAGTAACCGGATTAGGGGCCCGCCACTCACGAAACAAACCACCCCGCGCGACCGCCGGGCGCACTTCCGGT
The DNA here is from genome assembly GCA_951805005.1 of Othius punctulatus. Classification (NCBI taxonomy): domain Eukaryota; kingdom Metazoa; phylum Arthropoda; class Insecta; order Coleoptera; family Staphylinidae; genus Othius; species Othius punctulatus. The sequence goes on from OX638146.1 coordinate 3,500,214, forward strand.
TCCGCCGAGTGCGGTAACTTCGTTTGCATCCGGGACGATCAATCTGTGGGGGAGGCACACACGTGAAAGCTCGTATACATGTGGAGGCCCGGGGGCTGAAAGCGGCGCAAATCTCTCTCGCCAGCCGCGCTCGATGGGGCGCGAGGTGGTGGCAAGGGGATGGATCCCTGTCGAATGAAGTGCTAGTCTGAAGCTGCGCGCAATCCATTAAATCATTACGCGACGACTCCAAAGGGCATAAATTGGATGCGTTTTTAAGCGCCCCATCGATTTTCTCGAGCCAAATGAGCCGGCATCAAAGCGCAAAGTTCGGCCCACGCACATATGTATCTCACGCACGTGCGGAATATTGCCGTTATGATTACTATGGGCGATCAATCGCTTGGCGAGATCCGATGAGTCGATAAGCGCGTTTTCATCGGCGATAACGGCGACCCAAAGACGTAACCGGCAGTGGAAGATGATGCCCGGAGGAAGTTTGGACAGAGGGAATTGGAAAACTTCTGTTTGATTCCCCCCTCGTCCACAGCCCGGTTCTTTTTCTCGCCCCCGGAGCCTCGGACGACGTGAAAGGGGAGGGATTGATTGAGTCGCGGCGTGAAAGCGAGAGTGACGGTTCATCTTGTCCGCGTCCAGAAATCAATCCCGCACTATAGGCGGGAACGACGAAGAAAATTAATTGGATTTAATGCTGCCGAGGTTTTCACACTTCGTCCTCTCTCTTTCTTCCACCCCAACGGAGCTCGGCCCAAGTTCTAGCGCGTGATGAAAGTAAAGTTAACAGGGGAGGCAGTAATTATTAAGAAAGCTGCAAAAAAAGGGAAAAGGTGACTACTGGGAGCAGTGCTCCCAGTAGTCCCAGGATAGTGAAGATGCATAAGTAAATCACAGCCTGAGCAGCGGTGTATTCACACAATTTTTTATTGTTTCACGCCATGCAGCTGACTCCACTGTGAAGTACCTCCAAGGTAATTATTACTTCGTCGCTTCGGATACCGAAGAAAAGCTCCCAGCAGTCCCAGGATAGTGAAGATGCATAAGTAAATTACAGCCTGAGCAGCGGTGTATTGACACAATTGGTTATTGTTTCACGCCCCGCAGTTGACTCCACTGTGAATTACCTCCAAGATAATAACTACTTCGTCGCTTCAGATACCGAAGAAGAGTTCTTCTTCTTTGACTGCCTATCCCATTCGATATGTTAGCGATCACATGTCTAATTTAATTAGGTAACATTCGAGACGATATTAGAATATTTGTCTCGTCTCTTTCATATGCCGTGTATATTAGTTGTCCAATTGCTTTTTAGTCCTGTCCAGTTCCTGATATTTCTTAGCCAGAATAGTTCATCTCTGCCGATAATCTTCTCAGTACTTCTTCGTTATGGCCTGTCCAAGGTATTTTTAATAATCGCCGGTACATCGGAAGAAGAGTTAAGAAGGTCGGAAGGTCCCTTGCACAATCACTGCGATTACCCATATTTGATCATCAGGCTTGTTGTGGCAAGGTATATCGGTGGAAACAAGTAAATACCTTTGCGCCCAATTTTCCTGGCGTTTTCGAACGCGGCGAGCGTATAAAGCGAGTCCGCCCTAATTCGGGCTTTCGGCCGGCCTTTATCAAGCTTTTTGAGTTGCTTAACGCGGGCAGATGAAACGGCAACGTTTTCACGATCCGGCGGTTTCCTGCGGAGCTGAAGGGGGCATTAATTCCGCATCCGGAAAACGCGATATGGCAGGTAATTTGGGTGGGGGGCTCCCCATTTTATTTACCTTAAAGCGCGCGCAAAGCGTAATTCGATTCCGCTAAATAATAACGCGGCTCCGGGGAAAATCGAGTTTCTCCGGGTGAGGGGCTTAGGCTCGAATGGCGCCGGATCCGGCCCGAAATTCGAGCGAACAATGCTTTATCAGCCCCCTCGGATGTTTTCTCGAGTTGTAATTTAAACGCAGACTCCGAAAAAATACGGCGGGCCTGAAATGTACACGCCTGCCGCGGATTTGCCGGCAATAATAATATCGACGATGGTAATGCGTTTTCGAGGGCTTACAATAATATTATCGATATCTGCGGAATCAATTCGCAAACGGCGGAACGAACGGTCTCACAATTGCTGCAACAACACGTTCCTGAACTGGATGCATCCGCGTTTTTCTCGTTGCACGTCCCGAACTTGCAACCCTCTCGAGGGTCCGGGTCGTTCTTCGTGCCGTTGCGGACGTGTTTATGCCAGTTAAACCCCGTCGAGCGGGCGCCGTTCGATGGATTGCTCCCGTTCTGTCGCACAAAGCTCGAACCCGAATCGCATCCTTTAACGACCATTAATCGTCCGCTCCGACGAATTTATCGCCTTGTTTCACGTAGCCATTTACCCAGAGTCACGGCTGAAGGATGGCCTGCAAATCAATACAGACGCAAAACCACCGCACGAATTACAAACACGTATTTTTATATCACACCAATTCGTGTATAAAATACGAAATTAAAATCAGAATAAAAAAATACTACTTGAAGTCATGATTTACGGACATATAGTATGTGTATTGTGATGGGATTTATGTAAAAACGAAATCCACAAATATAGGTTCATGAAGATATAGTTAGTAATTAAGTTTAGCATGTAAAAGTAGGAAGTTGCGCCATAGTCAGTGCACAGTACACATCACGACTCAACCTACCGAGCGACACGAACGCAGGACTGTTGCAAACAACAATAATAAGTGACAGCGATAAGTTGTGTAACGAGTGTGAACTCAACAGCGCTTTGTTAGAGCATCACCATGGATACAGCACGCCAGCGCATCGAAAAATACCAAGACGCTGAGGAATGAGTGCGGATAAACAAGCAAACATTTGACGAACGATACGAGTTAATAAAAGGGCTTGACAGAGCCTCACTTGAGGAATTGGTCCATAAACATGCAGAGTGCGTATATCACGAAGTAACCTAGAGAGCATCACCTAGAAAGTTGCTCCATAATCAGTGTACAGTACACATCAAGACCTAACCTACCGAGCGACACGAACGCAGGACTGTTGCAAGCGACCATAATAAGTGGCAGTGATGAGTTGTGTAACGAGTGCGAACTAAACACTGTCAGGAACAACTTCCTCATCACGCTAGTTAAAGCCACAGTAGCCAGCGATTTGGAAAACGTAGATGGCACCACATCCGTCGTACGTAGTGTTTTATTCCGAATTTAATATGGGTATCACAAAATAAAGGTCTCAGCCATCTTGATGATTAAATTCGATATTTATTACATTATAAATTTAACAGACGAAACACGTCGGTGCAAGACAACAAATAAACGCAAAAACAAGTCAAGTCGTTGATACCTTTAGGAAACCTATCCATCTATCTAGAATATAGTATAGTATAGTATAGTAATATTATTATATTACTATACTATAGTAGAATTGCGATAGTTAGAATTGCGTTAATTTGGAAATTATTCTAGATACTATATTTAGTATTTAGTATTTAGTATTTAGTTTTAGTATTTAGTATTTAGTTAGAATTGCGTTAATTTGGAAATTATTCTAGATACTTAATTTAGTATCTAGAATAATTTCCAAATTAACGCAATTCCAACTGTCGCCTTAAAAAAGTATCCGTGGCACAAAGTAATCCCCTCAAATTTCAATCAATTACGGAATCTGCACTCATAATGCGCCTCCCAAATCCCCGCGGCGGATTTGCACCTCCCCATTGGCGTCGATAAATCATTCGCCCGACGTCCCACGGGCATCCGTCTTGCATAGTGAAAGAGGACGCGTCCAGGATCGTCGTTTCTTACGAGATTATCTCCGCCGGAATAAATATTTATTAAAAACACACACGCAAGGGGCGAAACAAGGGTGAAAACCGCGTGAGGAAATATTGGCGGATGTTGCGTGGTGAAAATTTTACACGCCGGAGGCAACGCTATCGATCGCATAGTAAATAGCTTGAGGCGATTGGGAGTTGATCGCAGAATACTTTTAACGATGAAGCAACGTGATTAGCGGCCGTTTCTAATCAATTGGTAGGATTGCGTGTGGTTATAGGGAATGGCACGGAATTAAAGGTGAGCGTAGGGTGAAAACAGAACAAGTTAGGCAAAGGCAAAAGCGAGATAATTCGGGGAGTAGTGGGAATACGAGAATGGACGAGAGCGCAAAATATGCGCCACATATGAGGCTAAGTCCCCATAAAAATATTTGAAAATATTCCGCTTGGTAGAGCTGCCACTTGACAAAAAGTAAAATCGATGATTTTCCGGTCAAATCAACAACAAAAAAATCCGAAAAATCGCGATTTTTCGATTTGCTCCAAATGACCTTAGAGGCATATGCCTAGACTAATTGGACCCTTCCAATTCCAATGAGCACACATTCAGCCTCCCAGCACCAGCGGTTCTCGAGATATCCGCCCTCAAAGTTGGGAAATATAAAAAAATAGCAAAAAAGGGCTATTAAAATTAAACTTCTAAACAAACGCTCCAATCTCGATGCCGATAGTCTCATTCGATTCAGGGGAGTGATACGGTTCATACCAGACCACACTTGATACACTTAAGTAGGTAAGCTAAGACAGTTCTGCGGCAATTTCCCCATAAGAATTAGACATAGAGGACATAGACGAATTCGACGACCAGCCCGACCGGATGTATACGGCGTCTGATAAGCTCCCATGTAATCCTTATGGGGAAATTGCCGCAGAACTGTCTTAGCTTACCTACTCACTTACGAAGACGTTTTAAACTTGCCTGTGTCATACGCCGGTCTGACCCACAAATGTCCTCATGCGATCGATTCGCTCCCCAAAATTGTGTCAAGAAGAAAAGACGCTCCCTTGCAAAGGGCATGCAAACCTAATTATTCCTCCTAATATCAGGTACGCAAGAGCTTAGATATCGAGGAATATAACCATCGAATGGTTAATCATCGAAACCCATCAAATGGTTTGGGTTAAAATTGGTGCACTGGACATTGCCCTGTTGCGACATGCTGACGCGGCATGTGCAACATGGCTATTCTGTGGTGGAATGCAGCACAATGCGGGTCATGGCATTGTTGTGCTGACGACAACAAGAACGCAATACTGCAAGCACGCAAGGATGCACGTATTGCATACGACCACTACGCAATGAACCTACACGGCCATCACAGTAGATATAAATACCTAGCATAATATAGACAGTAGATAGATAGTATAGATAGACTATCTATCACTATTGAAGAAGGCATTCTTGGCTTAAGAACTTGCGAGAATGGTTGGGAGTCACATCAATACAACTATTCCGACAAGCGGCAGATAAAGTCCGCTATGTTGATAGCCAACGTTCGTAACGGATAAGGCACGCTAAGAAGAAGATTCTAAGTATTATTCTAGGGAGGCACACAACTTTGGCTCCCTCATATGCGGGAGGGAAACAACTTTGCCTCCCTCATATGCAGGAGGCAAACACATTTGCCTCCCCAGTATAATATTTAGAATCTTCTTCTTAGCGTGCCTTATCCGTGGAAAGGGAGGAAAAGTAGGACTTTCCTCCCTCATATGAGAGACGTAAGTGCGTACTTTCTATTAAAGGGAGCAGGACAAATATTTTCTCCTGGAAAATGATGCCTCGCTGCGAGATCGTTTAGACGGCGCTGTTTTTCGGGCGGCTCTCACTTTCGGCGATAGTTCGCCGTCGGAGGCAATTTCGCGTTTAACGAGATCGGACAGGATTCCTGTGCATACATTTTTCCTCCTCGCGAGCCGAGGATAATGGGGGAAGCCTGTGATGGATCGTTCGGCGGGCAATTTCGCGCCCGCTAAAGGAGTCAATGGCGTTTAAATTTCCGCAGAGTATCGCCGGGGGTTGGTCGGGGGTGGAAGTGGCGACGTGAATTATTATTTCGCCGCCGCCTTGGGCACGTCCCCAGCTGCACATGCATCGAATACTTGAAGTGTTACTCCGAAAGCTCCGTTTTGACGCCTTGTGAAATAATCTTGTAGCTGCGGTGTACTTGAGGCAGCCAAACGTAAAATATCCGTATTACACAGGTCAGGTGCTTTATAAAAGTTTGATATATAATGTGAAATACAACAACTCCGTGATGTGACCATTTCGTCACAACATCAATATTATATACAAATAAGGCATACATGCCTCTTATCTATTATGAACTAATCAATTGTTAGGTAATAATACAATTTGATGCCTAATACCGTGATGTTGTGACCATTTCGTCACAACCTCAATATTATATACAAATAAGGCACACATGCCTCTTATCTATTATGAACTAATCAATTGTTAGGCAATAATACAATTTGATGCCTAATACCGTGATGTTGTGACCATTTCGTCACAACATCAATATTATATACAAATAAGGCACACATTCCTCTTATCTATTATGAACTAATCAATTGTTAGGCAATAATACAATTTGATGCCTAATACCGTGATGTTGTGACCATTTCGTCACAACATCAATATTATATACAAATAAGGCACACATGCCCCTTATCTATAATAAACTAATCAATTATTAGGCTATAATAAAATTTGATGCCTAACACGTAACTTATGCCTTGGTTCCTTTTTACGTTTCATTCATTCATTCTGTGGCACTGCAAACATCAGTGCATCTTGGCCTCCTCTACTAGCTTCTAGGACGTCCTGTCCTTGACAAATGGTGCAATAGTGCAGCAATCATTCGGTTACTGGGTTAATGCTACTCATTTGGTAATGAACCGAATGATTGCTGGGTGATGACCTTGTTATTGTTATTGTTATTGTTATTGTTATTGTTATTGTTATTGTTATTGTTATTGTTGTTATTGCTACCCAATTTTACAATATACGTATTATATATTGTAAATATATACTATTTAAATTTAAATTTACACACCACAAGACAACATACGGCCAGTGCCTGGGGATGGATGGTGTGCTCCGGCGCTGCAACAACCTCGACGAGCGGATCGATTTTTTTAATACGTCAACATCACAACAAAAATTATTTCTCAAAATTATAAATATTGATTATTTTGTCAATAATGTATACAGGGTGAGTCGGGAGGAATGGACCAAACTCCAGGAGTGTATTGTACACGTAAAAATGATTTAAAAAACTCAGATGTTGTTATTCGATTTTCATTTGTTTTCAAGTGATAGTTTCGAACAGTTTGTTGAAAAGTCGGATGAATACATTTTTATCCAGAGTTTTCTGATGTGGAAACCGTTGACGATATCTTTCAACAGCAGCTGTAGCACTCCCATTACAAAAACCATAGACAAACACCACATTTGCATATTCAAGATTTGAAACTATAACTTGAAAACAAATGAAGATCGGATAACAACATATGATTTTTTAAAAAATATTTTCACGTGTACAATACTCATATACACTCAACACTCAATACACTCCTGGAGTTTGGTCCGTTCCTCTCGACTTACCCTGTATTCATTGCATGTTGGAAGGTCTTCTCTTGGATAAATAAATTATATTTACATAGCCTAATTGTGTATTGTAATGCTACCATTACAATGTTTGCTTCATTACCAAATAAGAAGCATTAATCCAGTAACCGAATGATTGCTGGGTTGCACTATTGCGCTACAAGGTTATCAAGGACAGGACATCCTGAAAGCTACCAGAGGATGAATTCCTTCATCCTTTTGCAGTGCTAAAGGACGAACCTTTCCCTTACGTTTATGGTTGGTAATTCTTGCTAATCAGGCGAACCAAACATCGACGCACAGGCAAATTTGCCGATTTCGTTTACGCAATTTCCCGATTTCCGCCCCATTCCTGCGGAGCCCCGATTAGACTCGCTCCGGGAAAGCGTGAAAATGCAAATGGAAAGCGCGCCAACTTCCACGGGCGCCGGCCAGGCCTGACCGAGGGGTAGCTTTGAGCGGCGTCCTTTTGTGTTGCGCACGGTATTCATGTGGAGCGTGTGCTCGGGAGCCTAAATATGCGCATACATTATTAACACCCACGCCTGCAAAGCGCGGATCGCGATTTTCCGCCGAGTGCACCCCGATAAGCCGAAAAAAAAAACTACATTAGCCAATGCGACGTTGATACGCCGCAAAAAATGGTGTTCGTTCGGATTCAGGTGGAGGCTGATTAAAAAGTTAATTTGCTGGCATTCATTATGGGCAGATTTCATTAGGGAGACCCTTCTAAGTGCTGAACCCACGCAGTTTTGCACCTGGGGTAGCTGGACAGCTGGATGCACTTTGGAGGGGTTATTGGACATAGCGAAGTCTTCGCCGTTTTCGTTTCATCAGAGTCTTAGTCTGGACGTATTTAAGTCGCTCCACACGATGATCTACATGTTTTTTATGGTATTTTACACTGGTAGACCTTGTAACGTGAAGATTTCTCACGCCGCCACTGTCTACAAAAGTTTGCGCGTGGCGCCTATGTCTGCGTTTGACAGCGACGACAGTCACGCTGGAGCAGAGGTTTGGAAGCACATCCATTGTGAGACGGCGGAACTGAGCGAGCGATCGAGGCATTCCAATGGTAGTGTAGGGCACATTCATTGTGAGACGACGGAACTGAGCGAGCGATCGAGGCATTCCAATGGAAGTGTAGGGCACATTCATTGTGAGACGACGGAACTGAGCGAGCGATCGAGGCATTCCAATGTCGTACGTACTTCCAAATCGCGAGCGTTTGTAGATTAGACCGCCGCAGAGCGGATTTCGGGCTATCAGTCACCCTCTCACCCCATATTTTACCCCCTTCGCGTCATCATCCCCACTATATGTACAAGTTTGTTGTGTGATATTGTTAAGACTGAGAATCGAAATAAACTCCTCCTTGACAGAACTGAGCGAGCGATTGAGGCATTCCAATGCCGTACGTACTTCCAAATCGCGAGCGTTTGTAGATTAGACCGCCGCAGAGCGGATTTCGGAGTATCAGTCACCCTGTCACCCCATATTTTACCCCCTTTGCATCATCATCCCCACTATATGTACATGTTTGTTGTTGTGTGATATTGTTGAGACTGAGAATCAAAATAAACTCCTCCTTGACAGAACCGAGCGAGCGATTGAGGCATTCCAAGACCGTACGTACTTCCAAATCGCGAGCGTTAGTAGATTAGACCGCCGCAGAGCGGATTTGGGACTATCAGTCACCCTCTCACCCCATATTTTACCCCCTTCGCGTCATCATCCCTACCATATGTACATGTTTGTTGTTGTATGATATTGTCGAGATTGAGAATCAAAATAAACTCCTCCTTGACAGAACTGCGCGAGCGATTGAGGCATTCCAATGCCGTACGTACTTCCAAATCGCGAGCGTTCGTAGATTAGACCGCCGCAGAGCGGATTTCGGGCTATCAGTCACCCTGTCACCCCATATTTTACCCCCTTTGCGTCATCATTTCCACTATATGTACATGTTTGTTGTTGTGTGATATTGTCGAGACTGAGAATCAAAATAAACTCCTCCATGACAGTTTAGTTTGTTGCGTTTGTTTTGGTCGAACTAACCATTTTCAGGAGCCGCAGCTGTCCTTGCTAACAATTGCAAGGGCCGTTGAAGCTCACCCTCCGCTGACTCGGTAATTGTGTGGCGCCCTAATTTAACACCATAATCCACGCCTTCTCCACTGTCGTTAAAAGCTATCGGCACGGGTCAATGGAGTGAGCTCCCTTAAGGTTCGGCAAAGATACGTATTCAGGATATATGTATATATACGTATATCAATGTAAGGACAGGAGAATAACGTGGCAACCTGATAACCAGATGGGCTAAATTGTTGTTCCCAGTGGTTACTTTCTGCGAACCGTACTCGACTATAGCCTGCACTGCCGGTTTTCATTTATTTATACGGCCCGACCTTATCGAGTTTGTACGTTTCGCTCTGGCTGCATTAAATAATTGCGCTCCGCAAATTATTAACGCCAGGAGATTGCGCTTAGCCGCGCGGTCTATCGAGTTAACTCGCAACTGAAGGACTAATGAGCGTCGCACAAGAGTCAGGGCGCACCGAAATTTACGCCGCTTTGACGCGGCGTAAATCTGGCACGCCATCAGCTCTACGATTACGATCGTGTCCCGTAATTGCCAGGTGCTGCCAGCGGTTCGCTCATACTAATTGGAGAGCGTTATTCGTCGGAATTAGGCGTGCCGGAAGAGGCAAGGCGGTCACGCAACCTGTAATCGGCGTTAATGTTGATGGGCGGCGATTTTTTCGCCCCAGATTCATAACGCGTTAACAATCTTCCCGGGGAACAAATTGGCTGCATGTTTTTTTTAAATTGTACATAACAGGAAACATTCCATTAAGTTTCCGCTTTAAATTTTCTATTTGCACGCCGGTACTAAATGTGGTGGGTAAGTGCCCAAATTTCGTGCGTGTCTCTTAATCTGCAGAAAACCTTATATGTTATAAAGTGCCCCATTTTCTTTCTTGAGTGCCCAAATTTCGTGCCTGTTTCTCAACGTAGAATTTACGTTAACATGTGCATCCCATTAGATTATTAATAATCTGCTGAGAATCTTATTTGTTATAAAGTGTCGCGTTTTCTTGCTTGCGTGCACAAATGTCGTGCCTGTCTCTCAATCTGCAAAAAACCTTATTTGTTATAAAGTGTCCCATTTTCTTGCTTGAGTGCCCATGTTTCTCAACGCTGAATTTACTTTAACATGTGAATCCCATTACAATATTAATAATCTGCTGAAAACTTTATTTGTTATAAAGTGTCCCATTTTCTTGCTTGAGTGCCCAAATTTCGTGCATGTGTCTCAATCTGCTGAAAACCTTATATGTTATAAAGTCTCCCATTTTCTTGCTTGAGTGCCCGAATTTCGTGCATGTCTCTCAACGCAGAATTTACGTTTTAATCGGGAAGACGTCCGAAGGCGAATTTAATTAGGCCCGCCAGCGCGACTGCCATTGGGGGTGGAGGGGGTTGGGGGGAGTGTAACACGCTCCGACCATTAGCGGGATGGCTTTTGGTAATTGGACGTCTGTTTTTGGGCAGTTCGAAAGTTGGCGGAACTTCGTGTTCGCCGGCCGGGCAGAGTTGGCGCGGTTTTTGCGGCCGGAGATGTTGCAGGGGAAGATACACGGATTAATTAAAATGTTGATCGTCAGTTGCGAGCGGGGAACACAAGGGTTTTAACCCCCCACCCCCCAGGGGGTGCAGAGGGTGCAACACGCGCCGCCAAATCGAATTAAGGGATGCAGCGCCGGATGAATATTCACCGACTCGCCGTTCATTTTTCGCGCCAGTTTCGCATTGCACTCTGGAAATTAATTATGAAGAAGTACCGAGTCGGAGCGCTTTTTTCTTTTTCCTTGCAGCATCTTTATTGCAGTAGTAGTAACGATATTTCATAGGCGATCTACGGTTTTTGCGTATTTCTCGGTTTTCGTCAAATCTCTTATTGATCACTTTTCGGTGGCTCATATGGGACTGTACCCCGAAGTCACATACACAGGAAAATCTGAAACTACCCGCTTAATACATTTTAATCAATACGCCAGACACTGGAAATTTCCCCTCCCCCCTTATAATCGTTTAACACGACGACGATGAATATCCGGAAATGCCATGTAGATCAGTTTGTATATGAGACCTTCGTGCCTTACTTTATTGAATGCTTTTTCCTTGACCAAAAGCAGTCCAATTGAGTGCAGGGACGTTTGAGATATGCCAAATTACTATGCGCACGATCATCACATCACATACTCTGAGGATCGCACAACAACTTAGCGTGACCTATTGAGATTTCGTTTCTTAATTTCCGCAATGATTGCTAATATGCACGCGTCTCTTATCTTTATGCTTAACCTACCCCCCTCATAATCATTTGAGATGACGACGATGAACATGCAGCAATCCCATGTAGATCAGTTTGTATATGAGACCCTCGTGCCTTACTTTATTGAATGCTTTTTCCTTGACCAAAAACAGTCCAATTGAGTGCAGGGACGTTTGAGATATGCCAAATTACTATGCGCACGATCATCACATCACATACTCTGAGGCTCGCACAACAACTTAGGGTGAGCTATTGAGATTTCGTTACTTAATTTCCGCAATGATTGCTAATATCCACGCGTCTCTTATCTTTATGTTTAATTTATGCCTCTCATAATAATTTGAGATGATGACGATGAACATCCGGATATCCCATGTAGATCAGTTTGTATATGAGACCCTCTTGCCTTACTTTGTTGAATGCTTTTTCATTGGCCACAAATACTGCATCTGAGTGCTGGGATGCTTGAGATATGCCAAATTACTGTGCGCACGACTCGGACATCACATAGTCTGAGATCCACACAACAACTTAGGCTGAGCTATTGAGATTTCTTTTCTTAACTTCCGCTGTGATTGCTAATATCCACGCGTCTCTCATCTTTATGCTTAATTTATGCCCCTCATAATCATTTGAGACGACGACGATGAACATCCGGAAATCCCATGTAGATCAGTTTGTATATGAGACCCTCGTGCCCTACTTTGTTGAATGCTTTTTCATTGACCGAAAACTCTGCACCTGAGTGCTGGGATGTTTGAGATATGGAAATCCCATGTAGATCAGTTAGTATATGAGACCCTCGTGCCATACTTTGTTGAATGCTTTTTCATTGACCAAAAACACTGCACCTGAGTGCTGGGATGATTGAGATATGCCAAATTAAGTTCGCCGATTTTGTTCTGCAGTTGCTACAAATTTCAGGGTCACGTCATCGCCTCACCCCCAACCGCATCGATACGTGATGATATATCATTTCAGACGATGACGATGAACATCCGGAAATCCCAAGTAGATCAGTTTGTATATGAGACCCTCGTGCCCTACTTTGTTGAATGCTTTTTCCTTGACCAAAAACACTGCACCTGAGTGCTGGGACGTTTGAGATATGACAAATTAAGTTCGCCGGTTTTGTTTTGCCGTTGCTTACAATTTCGGGGTCACGTCATCCCTTCGCCCGCAACGGCATCGCTACATGATGATATATCATTTCAAACGATGACGATGAACATCCGAAAATACCATGTAGATCAGTGTGTATATAAGACCCTCGTGTCATACTTTGTTGAATGCTTTTTCATTGACCAAAAAAACACTGCACCTGAGTGCTGGGACGTTTGAGATATGCCAAATTAAGTTCGCCGATTTTGTTCTGCCGTTGCTTCCAATTTCGGGGTCACGTCATCCCTTCGCCCTCAACGGCATCGATACATCATGATATATCATTTCAGACGATGACGATGAACATCCGGAAATCCCATGTAGATCAGTTTGTATATGAGACCCTCGTGCCATACTTTGTTGAATGCTTTTTCATTGGCCACAAACACTGCACCTGAGTGCTGGGACGATTGAGATATGCCAAATTAAGTCCGCCGATTTTGTTCTGCCGTTGCTTCCAATTTCGGGGCCACGTCATCCCTTCGCCCGCAACGGCATCGATACATGATGATATATCATTTCAGACGATGACGATGAACATCCGGAAATCCCATGTAGATCAGTTTGTATGTGAGACCCTCGTGCCCTACTTTGATGAATGCTTTTTCATTGACCAAAAACACTGCACCTGAGTGCTGGGACGTTTGAGATATGCCAAATTAAGTTCGCCGGTTTCGTTCTGCCGTTGCTACCAATTTCAGGGTCACGTCATCGCCCTCACCCCCAACGGCACCTCAAAATAGATTAATCCCCTAGTGATTCAACACCGGCAATCTCGGTGTGTTCTCTGCGCTCCGAGGAGCGGCCAGTGCGCGTCTCGCGAGTGCAATTTCCTTATCGCCTGATTTACAGCCCGGCAAAAATGAGCCGCCCCTTGCCGCCCCCTCGCCGCCCCCGGCGGTTTTTTCCCCGTTGAGTAATGGATGGCCGGCCCCGCGGGATGGCGCGATGATTTAACGACGGGATTACAATTTTCCATGTATGGAAACGAGCCACTTTATCTCGATTGATGGCGGGGCTCTCGTCGGTCCGGGGGCCGCCCCATTAATCGCACCCCATCTCCGCTGCAGCGGAGATACAGCCCTGCAGATGCATGTCCGGCATTTGCGCTCGTGCATGTCAATCACTCATGTTAAAATGCAGTTCTCATCAGCAGCGTTCGACGTGTGCAGATCGTTCAAAATTGAACGTGGCTCGTTTGAGGCCACTATATGCCATGTTAAGCCCAGCAGTTAATTGTGACGCTAATGAGGGTGAGGCCCGAAGAATCGGCTACGCAATCCTCTACAGAGTACTACAGCGTACTCATCTTTATATACATTCATAACGAGCATGGTAATCCTTCACAATCATCCTAATCATTCACTATTCACTGTTCCTATGGATCATTAGTCTAATGTGTCTTACTTGGACCTATTACGGGAGGCTATAAAATTGCTAGCATTAGAGTTTGCACTTTGATTAAAATATTTACAAGTTCTAATACAGTTTAGCAGTATCAAACCCACTGATAAACTGTATTAGAACTTGTAAACCTTTCAATCTTAGTGCAAACACAAATGCTAGCAAATTTTATAGCTTCCCGTAATAGGTCCAAGTAAGACGCATATCCAGTGTTATTGTCAAAAATTCCATTGCATGTTCCAAGTAGAAATAGAATCCAGGTAGATAAAATAGAGAAGAATCCAGGTAGAAATACAGGTGAAGAATACCTCTTTATATGCCACTTTGTAAGCCAGACTATTATTTGTACTCGTCAATATCGAGAATGATTAGCTTGACTAACTTCGTAGGAATCGACTTCTGCAACACATCTTGCATCAAGTTTCAATACTGTTAAGCAGTGGGTTTGATAATGGAGATAAATGCATTTGATGGCTTCACCGCAAACACGGCTAACGTTCGGCTGGGAGACACCAGATATGACACACCATAACGTGAATACAATTATGGCTGAAATTCGTGCCGAATTACTTTAATCGCCGCACTTTTCACCCGCCAGCACCGCAATTGCGGCGCAAACATGCCGTTCTACCCGTGTACCGCAGTCTGCTCCGTGTTTGCGTGGAGTTTACACCCATCGAGGGCGATAATGCAGCATTCCGTGCTACTTCACAAGCTGAATACATTGCAATTACTAAAATTTTCGAAAATTTATTTATTGCATAATTCGTATTAAGGAATTTAGTATAAAGAAGTATAAATTAGTATAAAGTAATAATCCTCTCTATAATAAATTACTATAGAAGAAATAAATAAAACAACAACGGAGAATCACTATGCTGTGATTAACTGAAAAGGGTTTCTAATACTGGTCTTACTGCATTAACGATATCTCAAAAACTGGCGTATCAATATTAACAAAATTTATTGCTGATATTCAATGATATGCTATTCTTTGATGTATTTAATTGCATTAGTATCCAATGCTTGACTCTTGAGATATATGCATATTAGTGGGATCATGTGTCTTTCAGAGCTATTTTCGAATATTGATGTGACTTTATTCGCGATATCTCAAAAACTAGCGTATCAATTTTGATGCAATTTATTTTTGATATTAACTGATATACTTTTACTTCATATATTTATTTAAATTAATATTCAATGGATGATTCTTAAACTATCTGAATTTATGTGATATTCTTTCCAATTGCTGTTATTTTATTAGAGCTATCTCAAAAACTAGCATATCAATATCAATATTATTTATTATTGATATTGACTGATATGCTGCTGTCTGATGCATTTCTTTATAGTAACATTCAATGCGTGATACTAGAGTTATTTGTGACCGTGTGATTACCTGAAAAAGTTTTCTAATACTGGTGTGACTGCATTAATGATATCTCAAAAACTGGCGTATCAATATCAACACAATTTATATCTGATATTCATTGATATGCTGTTCTATCATCTATTTAATTGGATTAATATCCAATGCTTGATTGTTGAGATATATGCATATTAGTGCAGTCATGTGTCTTTCAGAGCTATTTTTAAATATTGTTTTGACTTCATTAGCGATATCTCAAAAACTGGCGTATTAATATCAACAAAATTTATTACTGATATTCAATGATATGCTATTCTTTGATGCATCAAATTGAATTAATATCCAATGCTTGATTCTTGAGATATATGCATATTAGTGGGATCATGTGTCTTTCAGAGCTATTTTCGAATATTGATGTGACTTCATTGGCGATATCTCAAAAACTAGCGTACCAATTTTGATGCAATTTATTTTTGATATTAACTGATATATTTTTTCTTTATTTATTAATTTAAATTAATATTCAATGGATGATTCTTAAAATATCTGGATTTATATGATATTCTTTCCAATTGCTGTTATTTTATTAGAGCTATCTCAAAAACTAGCATATCAAAATCAATTTTATTTGTTATTGATATTGACTGATATGCTGCTGTCTGATGCATTTCATTATAGTAACATTTAATGCGTGATTCTAGAGTTATTTGTGACCGTGTGATTACCTGAAAAGGTTTTCTAATACTGGTGTGACTGCATTAATGATATCTCAAAAACTGGCGTATCAATATCAACACAATTTATTTCTGATATTCATTGATATGCTGTTCTATCATCTATTTAATTGGATTAATATCCAATGCTTGATTGTTGAGATATATACATATTAGTGCAGTCATGTGTCTTTCAGAGCTATTTTTAAATATTGTTTTGACTTCATTATTGATATCTCAAAAACTGGCGTATCAATATCAACAAAATTTATTGCTGATATTCAATGATATGCTATTCTTTGATGTATTCAATTGGATTAATATCCAATGTATGATTCTTGAGTTATATGCATATTAGTAGGATCATGTGTCTTTCAGAGCTATTTTCGAATATTGATGTGACTTCATTAACGATATCTCAAAAACTAGCGTATGAATTTTGATGCCATTTATTTTTGATATTAACTGATATATTTTTAAGTGATATATTTATTTAAATTAATATTCAATGGATAATTTTTGAGATATCCGAAATTATGTGATATTCTCTCCTATTGCTGATATTTTATTAGAGCTATCTCAAAAACTAGCATATCAATATCAATTTTATTTGTTACTGGTATTGACTGATATGCTGGTGTCTGATGCATTTCATTATAGAAACATTCAATGCGTGATTCTAGAGATATTTGTGACCGTGGCATTTCCTGAAAAGGTTTTCTAATGCTGGTGGTGACTGCATTAATGATATCTCAAAAACTGGCGTATCAATATGAACAAAATATATTACTGATATTCAATGATTTGCTATTATTATATATATTTAATTGAATTTATATCCAATGCTTGATTTAAGAGATATATGCATATTAGTGGGATCATGTGTCTTTCAGAGCTATTTTCGAATAATGATGTGACTTCATTAGCGATATCTCAAAAACTAGCGTATCAATATCAACAAAATTTATTGCTGATATTCAATGATATGCTATTCTTTGATGTATTTAATTGCATTAATATCCAATGCTTGATTCTTGAGTTATATGCATATTAGTGGGATCATGTGTCTTTCAGTGCTATTTTCGAATATTGATGTGACTTCATTAGCGATATCTCAAAAACTAGCGTATCAATTTTGATGCAATTTATTTTTTATATTAGCTGATATATATATATTTACTTTATATATTTATTTAAATTGATATTCAATGGATGATTTTTGTGATATCCAAAATTATGTGATATTCTCTCCTATTGCTGTTATTTATATTAGAGTTATCTCAAAAACTAGCATATCAATATCAATTTTATTTGTTATTGATATTGACTGATATGCTGCTGTCTGATGCATTTCATTATAGTAATATTCAATGCGTGATTCTAGAGTTATTTGTGACCGTGTGATTACCTGAAAATGTTTTCTAATACTGGTGTGACTGCATTAATGATATCTGAAAAACTGGCGTATCAATATCAACAAAATTTATTTATGATATTCATTGATATGCTGTTCTATCATCTATTTAATTGGATTAATATCCAATGTTTGATTCTTGAGATATATGCATATTAGTGGGATCATGTGTCTTTCAGAGCTATTTTCGAATATTGATGTGACTTCATTAGCGATATCTCAAAAACTAGCGTATCAATTTTGATGCAATTTATTTTTTATATTAACTGATATATTTTTACTTCACGTACTTCATGAACTTCACGTACAGCCACGGACTTTAAGAATGATGCATCCGTCTGTCTGAGCAGTCTTCTACCCTTGTGCCCTTACCATGCGGGACCAGACAAGTATAGCAGACTACTCGGACAAACGGACGCGTCATTCTTAGAGTCCGTGACTGTACATCCCATCTCTCTTAGCAAACCCATAAACAACGAGTGCTGGATAACAATAACGTATGAGCAAGCGATTTAAAAACTGCGCACAAAAAGGTTTTTGTTGGGGTTCATGTTGTAGCGCCGGAAGTATCAATTATACCGGAAGTGTTGATTAATAAAATTCCTTTTGCAGGAGTATTGTACGCGGCGAAGTTCGTCGCAACAGCCGAATCGGCTGCTTTTATGGACCGAGGAAAGTAGGTGAGTAATGTTCAAAGTTCGATATTGTGTAACCCGCAGATTATTTAGACATTAATTTATAATCCCGATGCAGTTTAGGCGGCGAATTGCCGCGGCAAATGGGGGGAGTGATTTATGGGGGGCCCCATGTTTCCCGGTGTGTTAAGACTTTTCAATGGGGCGGCGCCTTTATTTGCCGCGAGCATAATGCGCTCGCACTTGGCGGCGCTCCGTCTTTTATCGGCGCGGGGGCGCGATTAACGCCCCCTCCCCCCATTGTCTCCGGTGATTTATGCGAGGCGGAGACGCTCCCCCGCGAAGGTGCGCCCCCCCCGAAAAGTTGTATCGATTGCCCCCCCGCGCGCACATAATTAATGCGGCTCCTCAGGCAGGAGGGTATCGACTCTTGGCACCGGTCCATTTCGGGGCGCCGGGGCGGATTACCGGGGGGGATTACGCCCCGCTTTGCATCCGCGGGGGGCCGGACCCCCCTTTTTTCCGGTTATTTAATGCCGTTTTATCGCCCACTCCGGCCGCGGCGCGATCTAAGCCCGATAAGTCGCGCCGTTACTCCGACCAAATTGGATCCCAGAAACAAAAAGAATCCCCCCACGCTTTTATAATCTAATGGCAATATAATACTTATCCGCCCCCCGATACCCTCCCCCCACGGGGGGAGGCAGAGGGCGGCATATAAACGGGAAATCCGCGCGCCGCTAAAAAGCGCGCTGAATAAAAGGGAAACGTTTGTCGTGCTTTATTGCACTGTGCAAAACGAAAAGCCCTGGGAGGGAAAATAAAGCGTTGCTGCTAAGTTCAAACGACATTAATAGCGAATAATAAATTATGCTTTTGAAACTATTTAAACAGCAAGCAAAAATATGTACGTACTTATGTTAAATCATAAAGATTAAAATAAAATTTAAAACGTTGATGATGGTGGAGGTGTTGGTGGAGGAGCCTCCACCAAGAAACGCTCCCGTACCCTACCGCACGATTCCAATACCTTCCAGTACCCTACCGGACCCTCCCGTACCCTACCGGACCCCCTACACTATCTACCTACTGTCTATATTATGCTAGGTATTTATATCTACTGTGATGGCCGTGTAGGTTCCTTGAGTAGTGATCGTATGCAATACGTGCAACCTTGCGTGCTTGCAGTATTGCGTTCTTGTTGTCGTCAACACAACAATGCCATGACCTGCATTGTGCTGCATTCCACCACACCACAAAGACTTAACACCTCTATATAGATCACAGTACCTAATACAAGGGTAAATTAGCCCTTATATGACGATTCGCTTAGCCCCCAAAATAAAGTCAATTACACTTTACACCAGTACACCAGTCAAAAAAATGACTGGTTCGATTCTATTGTGAATACTGAAGACGTACTGTTGATTGTTGATTGTAACGTATTACAATCAACAATCAACAGTACGTCTTCAGTATTCACAATAGAATCGAACAGCCGCGCTTTTTCCCCTGGCAATCTTAGCAGCAGCCACCTCACGACTCAATCCGGTAATTTCGGTGATTCCCTTCCGGTTTTCCGGGTAACCCGAGAGGCAATCAGCGCCCTATAATGCAGAGGGCGGCCGTAAAAAGCGCGATCGAAGATTTGCGTTGGCCGAATTAACGCGCAGTGATTGCGGAAGTCGAGCCGATCGTGGATCCAGAGAGCTCGCAGCAGAGGTGTCTGCATACAAAGAGGGGCCCTGATGGACAAACAAGGCCTTCGTTTGGAAAGGGCGGATTGCGAGGGGCGTCGCGAGTGTTTATCGGGAAATGCCTGCACTCGGCGCTCGAGGGTACACAAAAAAAACAGTTGAAGGCCTGCTTTGAATGTAAACTCACAGTGACATAGATTTGCCTGCAACCATTACATGAATTGGTCGTGAGTATAAACGTATAAGTTACTTATAAGTACTTATAAGTATAAGCTCTCGAATTGAATACCGTCACCTACGGGACATCGTCGTAACAATGACGATGATCCGGTGGTGATGAACGTGTTGTAACTCGCTCACGGCCCCAAGAAGATTTATTTCCAATTCTCCAGTCAATTACGTGACATTTCGCACATCGGGGTAAGTCCACTGTCAGAATTGCACAGGGGTAAGAGCTTTGATTTTTCGCCCCTTCTAAATTTGTATCTAACATTCCACATATCTTCTGTCGTTGTTTGTGAGTATTTCTGTAAATACATGTGTGTTCCCTATAACATCTGTTTGTCTAGCGTCAGAGCGCTCTCGAATCGAATACCATCACCTACGGGACAACCTCGTAACAATGACGATGATCCGGTGGTGATGAACGTGTTGTAACTCGCGCGCGGCCCTAAGTAGATTTATTTCCAATTCTCCAGTCAATCACGTGATATTTCGCACATCGGGATAAGTCCACTGTCAGAATTGTACAGGGGTAAGAGCTTTGATTTTTCGCCCCTTCTACATTTCTAGCTAACATTGTACATATCTTCTGTCGTTGTTTGTGAGTATTTCTGTAAATACATGTGTATTCCCTATAACATGTGTTTGTCTAGCGTCAGAGCGCTCTCGAATCGAATACCATCACCTACGGGACAACCTCGTAACAATGACGATGATCCGGTGGTGATGAACGTGTTGTAACTCGCGCGCGGCCCTAAGTAGATTTATTTCCAATTCTCCAGTCAATCACGTGATATTTCGCACATCGGGATAAGTCCACTGTCAGAATTGTACAGGGGTAAGAGCTTTGATTTTTCGCCCCTTCTACATTTCTAGCTAACATTGTACATATCTTCTGTCGTTGTTTGTGAGTATTTCTGTAAATACATGTGTATTCCCTATAACATGTGTTTGTCTAGCGTCAGAGCGCTCTCGAATCGAATACCGTCACCTACGGGACATCGTCGTAACAATGACGGCGATCCGGTGATGAAGAACGTGTTGTAACTCGCGCACGGCCCTAAGCAGATTTATTTCCAATTCTCCAGTCAATTACGTGACATTTCGCACATCGGGGTAAATCCACTGTCAGAATTGCACAGGGGTAAGAGCTTTGATTTTTCGCCCCTTCTAAATTTGTATCTAACATTCCACATATCTTCTGTCGTTGTTTGTGAGTATTTCTGTAAATACATGTGTGTTCCCTATAACATGTTTGTCTAGCGTCAGAGCGCTATCGAATCGAATACCATCACCTACGGGACTCTTCCGCGTTGTAACAAGAACGATGATCCGATGGTGATGAACGTGTTTAAACCGGCACGCAGATTTAATTCCAATTTTCCAGTCAATTACGGTCGTTCCACGCCCGTTTATGCGATTAGTCTCGCAGCGGCACACTATTAAACGATAATTATCTTAAACGCGGAGTTTTCTGCCTTAATAAAGTCGGCCGTCACAAAGGGCCTGAAAGGGAGCCCCGATGATTAAAGCCGGGGCGACAATTTGTTTCATTAACAATGCGCGAGCGAGGCACAGGCGAACGAGTTTAGATTGCGTTCGCCACGAGTGTGTATGCATGGGTCTGTATACATGTGTGTATATATATACACACATAGATAGATATTTATACAAATGTGTGTGTGTTTGGGGATGTGTGTAGCCCCGAAGCTCCCCTCCGGAGTGCGTCGTTTAATTTCGAGGACGTTCTGAGAGGCGCGAATTCGATTAAGCCCCAGGGTGTGTGGGGGGGTTGGGGGCAATCGAGTTTGTTTTGAGCGCCCCTTTTCGGGGTTGGGGCTTGCGAGTTTTAAACCGCATGTCATCGCCGACCGCGCGAGAGATAAGGGCGCGCGAGAAAATCTTCAAGGGGATCTGAATTTGGGGCCCCACGATATTCCCGCCGTCACACACTTCGTCGCGATTGTATTACGTCCGACGCCTTCAGATGTTTAATCTTTGAAATTAGGCTCTATAAGCCGTGAGTGCGGGCAATGGAGGCAGTTTTGAGGTGTATGTCTCTTGTGGAAGTCCCTTGTGCCTTGTGAAAGCGGGATGGGAAGGTCATTAATAGGCCAAGGTTAAGAAGGTTGAGAATAAGAAGACTTGAATGATAGAAGAGAAACGGCCATCTGTTTCTTCATAACAGACACCTTCTTGATATTAGCTTGAGCTGGCTGTTGAATTTGTGCCTTAATCAAGGTTAACATTGTGTTTTCCCCACTCATACATTTAAACTCCAGCAATTACAATGAAACTCTCCTCTAGGCCTTTTCGGGGGTGTTTTCTTGTATATTAGCATCTTTACACGCCCGCCTCACATCTCTTCGGGGGCGGTTTAACGTCCCATCCTCCCCAGGGACGTCGTAGGGCGGCGACGATTTACGGTCCGGAAGAGCGTCCGCGACGTCGGACGTCGCGGCGGATGAATTATGGACCTCCACGTGAGGAGGAGAAACGTCCTTGCTGAAAAATTGATTAACGCACGCGGCCACGCCCGGCCTAAAGCAGCGAATTCTCCCCCGCAAACGTGGGCAAAAACATGTAATTTTTTGTCGTCCCACCGACCGTTAATGCGTCCGATCCGTTGAGTTATTCGGAACGCCGCAATTTGTAATATTTAGTGCCGCAAAAATTAATTGCACAAAGTAAATAGCGCCGGTTTTGTTGAATTGAAAATTGCTGTGAACTGAGGCGTGCGACTGGAAACCTATGCGCAGCCAAAAAATAATTGCAAACAATGCATGTACATGTAGAAAAAATCTGCCGTTGTGCGACATGTACTTTGATTACTCGCTTGTGTTTAAATTATTATTAACGCTTCCGAAAAACACCTCTGATCGAACACGCCAATTTTACGTGTCAGCAGAAATAATCATTTGTGCCAGGTACTTTGGTATGCAGAAATAATGAAATGTTATAAAACAATAGAATAAAAGTAATTTATAAAGGGAAGGGCCCTGAATCAGATCCAAACAGCTACAGCGGTATAGGCCTTCAGTAAAACGGCTACAAAAGCCTGTCTAAAATAATAAATAACAGAATGGCTCCCAAAATCCGAGACGCTATCCCAGAAGAATTTGTTTGTCTAGCGTCAGAGCGCTCTCGAATCGAATACCATCACCTACGGGACTATTCGGCATCGTAACAGGAACGATGATCCGATGGTGCTGAACGTGTTTAAACCGGCACGCAGATTTATTTCCAATTTTCCAGTCTAAACCTGTCTAAAGCCTGTCTAAACTAATAAATAACAGAATGGCTCCCAAAATCCGAGACGCTACCCCTAAAGAACAGTTTGGCTTCCAGGAAGGGAAATCCACCATATCGCCAAACTCATCAAGGACATCGCAATAGAGTTAAAGAAACCAAAAGGTAGAAATGTACGCATGTCTTGTGGATTTTCACAAAGCTTTCGACAGTGTGAACAGAACCTTGCTGATAGAAAAACTAATTGAAAGAGGCGTAGGGGGAAGAATCCTAAAACTAATATGTAATACCATTTTCCAAAATTACATTCAGGTGACCGACGGTTTAGTTGGATATACGCAAATAGAACAGGCAAAGGGCTTGCTGCAGGGGGATAGTCTAAGCCCATCACTAACATCCCCACCACCACCACCACCACCATCATCATCACTATCACCACCACTATCACCACCACCACCACCACCACCACCACCACCACCATCACCTCCACAAGTCGTACTTATAATTAGTATTCCCTGGTGAAATTCCAGGTAAGTGAGACGCTGTTTTTAATTAATAGAAAATCTACGTGCACCACAACGACTCGACCCAAAACCTCAGGTATTCGTCTCGCCTGTGCCTCTTAATGGCCAGACGGGGCTATAAATCCGACACCGCCTGCAGGAGCCGTTTTTTAATTAATAGATTGTACACAAGCCCTGCGAATCCCGGCATCCACCGCCTGCTCAATATTCGTCGCCCCAACGCAATTACGGCGGCCCCCTTAGGGGGCGACCACATAGTTTCCTCGGGCGGCCCCCACGCCGCCCCCGCAAACTAATGCATCGATTCCAGGTCTCGCGCACTTCCCGCCGCCGCCGATAAGACACTTCCTAATTAAAGTTGTCCGATCGATAGTTGCCCTCTGAGCGGGCAGATGCAGCCGCCGATAGCCGCCCCTTAATGCACCCACCCTCTTAATATCCTGCAACCTGCCGAGACAACTTAACATAATCGCCAGATAAGCCCCGGCAATTGATGCGGGCCCGCACCACCGTCGGGGGGCGGCCTTTGTCCGCTTCCGGTAATTAATGGGGGGACGTCGTTTTTCATATTTTCGCGGCGATAAGAGATTTTCGGGGGGGGGGACGTCCGCGGATCATTAATTTCCGGACGCGAACTTCATCATCGCCGAAAACATCCGCCGAGCCCCCGCAAGTTGCTCGCGATATCTCAATGCCGCCCCTGACACCGCCGGGGGTGGGCGTTAATTCATCAAAGGGCGACGTCTTTATCGAGGGCGACACTCCTGGCCGGAGTTCCGGACGTAGGCAGGAATTTATCGCAGACGCGCGATCTAATGGAGTGGTCGGCCTCGAATCACGAAAACCATTTTTCTATACAGACGCGACAATTGCACACGTGCCAACAAAGAACTCCCTTCCAAACGCAGGCAACCACCTATATTACAAGTTCCTTGCGAGCACATGCTCTTTCATCATATTTGAACCACTTTTACCGACTAATTGGATCCTCTTCAGTTTAAAAAACTCACTTCCAAGTATGTAGCCCCAGCGGTTCCCGAGATATCTGGCTTCAAAGTTTGACCCAACAAAATTACAACAATCACTTGTGGGGCAGGTGAATGGTACGGCACTCAAAATGAGCGCCCCAAATAGGGCTGCATCCCTCACAGAGAGGTATGCCTTTATGCTACTTGATTAACCAGTCTGAACAGTCAACGCACAATAAAGATTTTCCAACGAAATCGACGAAACGAAGAAATTGCAATTTATGCGAATTTTAAAAGTTGCTGCTAGTTACATTTATGACACCATTCCTTACTAATTGGACCATCCTGATTCCAATAAACCTATCCATAAATCTGTAGCCCCAGTAGATCCCGAGATATCCGCCTTCAAAGTTTGAAATAAAAAAATAAAAGCAAACATGCAGCAAACTTTACATTTTGAGAGCCGTCGGTCCAATCTTGCTGACGTTAGCCCCATCCAACTCAAGACACTCTAATTAGACCCTCCTGATTCCAAAAAACTCACTTCCAAGTATGTAGCCCCAGCGGTTCCCGAGATATCCGACTTCAAAGTTTGAACCAACAAAATTACAACAATGACTTGTGGGGCAGGTGAATGGCACGGCACTCAAAATAAGCGCCC
Source organism: Othius punctulatus (assembly GCA_951805005.1). NCBI lineage: Eukaryota > Metazoa > Arthropoda > Insecta > Coleoptera > Staphylinidae > Othius > Othius punctulatus. The sequence continues at coordinate 3,526,015 of OX638146.1, forward strand.
CAAATAAGGCTTCATCCCTTACAGAGAGGCATACCATTAAGCCACTTGGTTAACCAGTCTGAACAGGAATTGCACAATAAAGATTTTCCAATGAAATCGACGAAACGAAAAAATTGCAATTTATGCGAATTTCAAAGTTGCTGCTAGTTACATTTATGACACCATTCCTTACTAATTGGACTATCCTGATTCCAATAAGCCTATCCCCAAATCTGTAGCCCCAGTAAATCCCGAGATATCGGCCTTCAAAGTTTGAAATAAAAAAATAAAAGCAAACATTCAGTAAACTTTACATTTTGAGAACTGTCGGTCCAATCTTGATGAGGTTAGTCCCACCAGACTATAATAATATCTTTATTGGTGCTATCAACAATAAGTTTTACCCAGGTCATACATATTTCGTATAGAATACAAATTTAAAATCAGAACAAGAGACTCAAGAGACTCTAACGTATAAATTAAGATCAAGTTTGCTATATTCACATTTTTTTCAATTAAAAAATACTCTCGTTTTTTCAGGGGTTAAAAAGGTTTGAATTCGCAAAATTTTGAGTTTCTTGCGTTTTTTTTAATCTCGATAAATTTCCAAGTTGAGAACGATGTAGTATTCATCCATTAATCGCTTAATTTGAAATAAATTACAATGAAAGCAAAGACTCAAGCTTGGGCCAAAACTTGTACACAAAAATACTAATTAAAATTTCAAATTAAATGAAATGCCGAAATAATTTCGCTGGGCGTGTATGTGATTATTAATTAATTTCATTTTAAATATTAATTAAATTAGAAACTTTTGTAATAACAATGGGGAAAAGCTGTTAATTTAATTTTAGCTAACATAATGTGGAAGATATAATTGGAATTTTTGATTACATTTTACATTCAGCTTAGCTGAAACTATATGATAAATATCATTCATATTATTTCATATTATATATATATATATATATATATATATATATATATATATATATATATATATATATATATATATATATGAAACTGCACTTCCGTTGTTGCTGCTTACACATTTCAATACAATACCGTTTGCTGTGTACGTGCTCAAAGAGTTTTATATAATTTCATGTCTAAACGAAATTAATTACTCGAATAATGCTTGAAGTTTATATCATTAAATGTTCGTGCAGAGGATTTAAGCCACGTATATATAAAGTTATACAGTGCTAATCATAAAAAAAATTGTATAGCGGTGGTTTGCGGTATTTTGAGTTTTTTGCATTTATTTTTAATCTTGGAGGTTAAAAAAAGCGTTACCATGGTTACTTTACAGCGTTAAACCGCGGCTTAAATTTTTATGGATAACACTTGATAATGTTTATTTTTAGAAAATTGTTAAATTGGAGTTTATCCCTTGGAGGGCAGATATATCTTAGTGGCGAAACTTAATAAAATGCAAAATTTATATGACACTTGAAAATTTGCAAAATTTTATATCAAACTTGAAAATTTGCAAATATTTATGATACACTTGAAAAATTACAAAATTTTATATGAAACTTGAAAAATTACAATACTTTATATGAAACTTGCAAAATTGCAAAATTTTATATGAAAAAAAAAGTTGAAATCTAGAATAAAATAATGCGAACGTAAACAGGGTTTGTCCAATAAGTATCAATACTGACATGAAAAAATATTATTTGCAAATATGATACTTACACTTGAAACTAATTCTCCTGAAAATTTGGCAAAGTTTCAGAATTAAATCAAATATATAACTTTCTGCATTGACAAGTATGGGTTAGCTATAACTGAAATTTCTGAAAATTTATCTTTTGCAAATTTGTTATTAGATTCGTGTACAGTACACCTGAAACTAATTCTCCTGAAAATTTGACAAAGTTTCAGAGTCAAAGAAGGGAGAAATCAAACACATAACTTTATGCAGTGACAAGTATGGGTTTGCTATTACTGAAATTTCTGAAAATTGATAATTTGCAAATTTGATATTAGATTCGTGTACAGTACAGCTGAAACTAATTCTCCTGAAAATTTGACAAAGTTTCAGAGTCAAAGAAGGGAGAAATCAAACACATAACTTTCTGCATTAACAAGTATGGGTTAGCTTTTACTGAAATTTCTGAAAATTTATAATTTGAAAATTTGATATTAGATTCGTGTACAGTACACCTGAAACTAATTCTCCTGAAAATTTGACAAAGGTTCAGAGTCAAAGAAGGGAGAAATCAAACACATAACTTTATGCAGTGACAAGTATGGGTTTGCTATTACTGAAATTTCTGAAAATTTATAATTTGCAAATTTGATATTAGATTCGTGTATAGTACACCTGAAACTATTTCTCCTGAAAATTTGACAAAGTTTCAGTATTAAATAAGTGTGAAAATCAAACAGATAGCTTTATTCAGTGACAAGTATGGGTTTGCTATTACTGAAATTTCTGAAAATTTATAATTTGCAAATTTGATATTAGATTCGTGTACAGTACACCTGAAACTAATTCTCCTGAAAATTTGACAAAGTTTCAGAGTCAAAGAAGGGAGAAATCAAACACATAACTTTATGCAGTGACAAGTATGGGTTTGCTATTACTGAAATTTCTGAAAATTTATAATTTGCAAATTTGATATTAGATTCGTGTACAGTACACCAGAAACTAATTCTCCTGAATATTTGACAAAGTTTCAGAGTCAAAGAAGGGAGAAATCAAACACATAACTTTATGCAGTGACAAGTATGGGTTTGCTATTACTGAAATTTCTGAAAATTTATAATTTGCAAATTTGATATTAGATTCGTGTACAGTACAGCTGAAACTAATTCTCCTGAAAATTTGACAAAGTTTCAGAGTCAAAGAAGGGAGAAATCAAACACATAACTTTATGCAGTGACAAGTATGGGTTTGCTATTACTGAAATTTCTGAAAATTTATAATTTGCAAATTTGATATTAGATTCGTGTACAGTACACCTGAAACTAATTCTCTTGAAAATTTGACAAAGTTTCAGTATTAAATAAGGGTGAAAATCAAACAGATAGCTTTATGCAGTGACAAGTATGGGTTTGCTATTACTGAAATTTCTCAAAATTTATAATTTGCAAATTTGATATTAGATTCGTGTACAGTACACCTGAAACTAATTCTCCTGAAAATTTGACAAAGTTTCAGAGTCAAAGAAGGGAGAAATCAAACACATAACTTTATGCAGTGACAAGTATGGGTTTGCTATTACTGAAATTTCTGAAAATTTATAATTTGAAAATTTGATATTAGATTCGTGTACAGTACACCTGACCCTAATTCTCCTGAAAATTTGACAAAGTTTTAGAGTCAAAGAAGGGAGAAATCAAACACATAACTTTATGCAGTGACAAGTATGGGTTTGCTATTACTGAAATTTCTGAAAATTTATAATTTGCAAATTTGATATTAGATTCGTGTACAGTACGCCTGAAACTAATTCTCCTAAAAATTTGACAAAGTTTCAGAGTCAAAGAAGGGAGAAATCAAACACATAACTTTATGCAGTGACAAGTATGGGTTTGCTATTACTGAAATTTCTGAAAATTTATAATTTGAAAATTTGATATTAGATTCGTGTACAGTACACCTGAAACTAATTCTCCTGAAAATTTGACAAAGTTTCAGAGTCAAAGAAGGGAGAAATCAAACACATAACTTTATGCAGTGACAAGTATGGGTTTGCTATTACTGAAATTTCTGAAAATTTATAATTTGCAAATTTGATATTAGATTCGTGTACAGTACACCTGAAACTAATTCTCCTGAAAATTTGACAAAGTTTCAGAGTCAAAGAAGGGAGAAATTAAACACATAACTTTCTGCAGTGACAAGTATGGGTTAGCTTTTACTGAAATTTCTGAAAATTTATTTTTTGCAAATTTGATATTAGATCCGTGTACAGTACACCTGAAACTAATTCTCCTGAAAATTTGACAAAGTTTCAGTATTAAATAAGGGTGAAAATCAAACAGATAGCTTTATGAAGTGACAAGTATGGGTAAGCTATTACTAAAATTTCTGAAAATTTATAATTTGCAAATTTGATAATAGATTCGTGTACAGTACAGCTGAAAATAATTCTCCTGAAAATTTGACAAAGTTTCAGAGTCAAAGAAGGAAGAAATCAAACACACAACTTTATGCAGTGACAAGTATGGGTTTGCTACTACTGAAATTTCTGAAAATTTATAATTTGCAAATTTGATATTAGATTCGTGTACAGTACACCTGAAACTAATTCTCCTGAAAATTTGACAAAGTTTCAGAGTCAAAGAAGGGAGACATCAAACACATAACTTTATGCAGTGACAAGTATGAGTTTGCTATTACTGAAATTTCTGAAAATTTATAATTTGCAAATTTGATAATAGATTCGTGTACAGTACAGCTTAAACTAATTCTCCTGAAAATTTGACAAAGTTTCAGAGTCAAAGAAGTGAGAAATCAAACACATAACTTTATGCAGTGACAAGTATGGGTTTGCTATTACTGAAATTTCTGAAAATTTATAATTTGCAAATTTGATATTAGATTCGTGTACAGTACACCTGAAACTAAATCTCCTGAAAATTTGACAAAGTTTCAGAGTCAAAGAAGGGAGAAATCAAACACATAACTTTCTGCAGTGACAAGTATGGGTTTACTATTACTGAAATTTCTGAAAATTTATAATTTGCAAATTTGATATTAGATTCGTGTACAGTACACCTGAAACTAATTCTCCTAAAAATTTGACAAAGTTTCAGAGTCAAAGAAGGGAGTAATCAAACACACAACTTTATGCAGTCACAAGTATGGGTTTGCTATTACTGAAATTTCTGAAAAATTATAATTTGCAAATTTGATATTAGATTCGTGTACAGTACACCTGAAACTAATTTTCCTAAAAATTTGACAAAGTTTCAGAGTCAAAGAAGGGAGTAATCAAACACATAACTTTATGCAGTGACAAGTATGGGTTTGCTATTACTGAAATTTCTGAAAATTTATAATTTGCAAATTTGATATTAGATTCGTGTACAGTATACCTGAAACTAAATCTCCTGAAAATTTGACAAAGTTTCAGAGTCAAAGAAGGGAGTAATCAAACACATAACTTTCTGCAGTGACAAGTATGGGTTTGCTATTACTGAAATTTCTGAAAATTTATAATTTGCAAATTTGATATTAGATTCGTGTACAGTACACCTAAATCTAATTCTCCTAAAAATTTGACAAAGTTTCAGAGTCAAAGAAGGGAGTAATCAAACACATAACTTTCTGCAGTGACAAGTATGGGTTTACTATTACTGAAATTTCTGAAAATTTATAATTTGCAAATTTGATATTAGATTCGTGTACAGTACACCTGAAACTAATTTTCCTAAAAATTTGACAAAGTTTCAGAGTCAAAGAAGGGAGTAATCAAACACACAACTTTATGCAGTGACAAGTATGGGTTTGCTATTACTGAAATTTCTGAAAAATTATAATTTGCAAATTTGATATTAGATTCGTGTACAGTACACCTGAAACTAATTCTCCTGAAAATTTGACAAAGTTTCAGGGTCAAAGAAGGGAGAAATCAAACACATAACTTTATACAGTGACAAGTATGGGTTTGCTATTACTGAAATTTCTGAAAATTTATAATTTGCAAATTTGATATTAGATTCGTGTACAGTACAGCTGAAACTAATTCTCCTGAAAATTTGACAAAGTTTCAGAGTCAAAGAAGGGTGAAATCAAACACATAACTTTATACAGTGACAAGTATGGGTTTGCTATTACTGAAATTTCTGAAAATTTATAATTTGCAAATTTGATATTAGATTCGTGTACAGTACACCTGAAACTAATTCTCCTGAAAATTTGACAAAGTTTCAGAGTCAAAGAAGAGAGAAATCAAACACATAACTTTATGCAGTGACAAGTATGGGTTTGCTTTTACTGAAATTTCTGAAAATTTATAATTTTCAAATTTGATATTAGATTCGTGTACAGTACACCTGAAACTAATTCTCCTGAAAATTTGACAAAGTTTCAGAGTCAAAGAAGGGAGACATCAAACACATAACTTTATGCAGTGACAAGTATGGGTTTGCTATTACTGAAATTTCTGAAAATTTATTATTTGAAAACTTGATATTAGATTCGTGTACAGTACACCTGAAACTAATTCTCCTGAAAATTTGACAAAGTTTCAGTGTCAAAGAAAGGAGAAATCAAACACATAACTTTATGCAGTGACAAGTATGGGTTTGCTATTACTGAAATTTCTGAAAATTTATAACTTGCAAATTTGATATTAGATTCGTGTACTGTACACCTAAAACTAATTCTTCTGAAAATTTAAGAAAGTTTCAGGATTAAATAAGGGAGAAAATCAAACACATAACTTTATGCAGTGACAAGTATGGGTTTGCTATTACTGAAATTTCTGAAAATTTATAATTTGCAAATTTGATATGAGATTCGTGTACAGTACACCTGAAACTAAATCTCCTGAAAATTTGACAAAGTTTCAGAGTCAAAGAAGGGAGAAATCAAATTACAAGTATGGGTTTGCTATTACTGAAATTTCTGAAAATTTATAATTTGCAAATTTGATATTAGATTTGTGTACAATACACCAGAAACTAATTCTCCTGAAAATTTGACAAAGTTTCAGAGTCAAAGAAGGGAGAAATCAAACACATAATTTTATGCAGTGACAAGTATGGGTTTGCTATTACTGAAATTTCTGAAAATTTATAATTTGCAAATTTGATATTAGATTCGTGTACAGTACACCTGAAACTAATTCTCCTGAAAAATTGACAAAGTTTCAGAGTCAAAGAAGGGAGAAATCAAACACATAACTTTCTGCAGTGACAAGTATGGGTTTGCTAGTACTGAAATTTCTGAAAATTTATAATTTGCAAATTTGATATTAGATTCGTGTACAGTACAGCTGAAACTAATTCTCCTGAAAATTTGACAAAGTTTCAGAGTCAAAGAAGGGTGAAATCAAACACATAACTTAATACAGTGACAAGTATGGGTTTGCTATTACTGAAATTTCTGAAAATTAATAATTTGCAAATTTGATATTAGATTCGTGTACAGTACACCTGAAACTAATTCTCCTGAAAATTTGACAAAGTTTCAGAGTCAAAGAAGAGAGAAATCAAACACATAACTTTCTGCAGTGACAAGTATGGGTTTGCTATTACTGAAATTTCTGAAACTTTATTATTTGCAAATTTGATATTAGACTCGTATACAGTACACCTGAAACTAATTCTCCTGAAAATTTGACAAAGTTTCAGAGTCAAAAAAGGGAGAAATCAAACACATAACTTTATACAGTGACAAGTATGGGTGTGCTAATACTGAAATTTCTGAAAATTTATAATTTGCAAATTTGATATTAGATTCGTGTACAGTACAGCTGAAACTAATTCTCCTGAAAATTTGACAAAGTTTCAGAGTCAAAGAAGGGTGAAATCAAACACATAACTTAATACAGTGACAAGTATGGGTTTGCTAGTACTGAAATTTCTGAAAATTTATAATTTGCAAATTTGATATTAGACTCGTATACAGTACACCTGAAACTAATTCTCCTGAAAATTTGACAAAGTTTCAGAGTCAAAGAAGGGAGAAATCAAACACATAACTTTATGCAGTGACAAGTAAGGGTTTGCTATTAGTGAAATTTCTGAAAATTTATAATTTGCAAATTTGATATTAGATTCGTGTACAGTACAGCTGAAACTAATTGTCCTGAAAATTTGATAAAGTTTCAGTATTAAATAGGGGTGAAAATCAAACAGATAGCTTTATGCAGTGACAAGTATGGGTAAGCTATTACTGAAATTTTTGAAAATATATAATTTGCAAATTTGATATTAGATTCGTATACAGTACACCTGAAACTAATTCTCCTGAAAATTTGACAAAGTTTTAGAGTTAAAGAAGGAAGAAATCAAACACATAACTTTATGCAGTGACAAGTATGGGTTTGCTATTACTGAAATTTCTGAAAATTTATAATTTGCAAATTTGATATTAGATTCGTGTACAGTACACCTGAAACTAATTCTCCTGAAAATTTGACAAAGTTTCAGAGTCAAAGAAGGGAGAAATCAAACACATAACTTTCTGAAGTGACTAGTATGGGTTTGCTAATACTGAAATTTCTGAAAATTTATAATTTGCAAATTTGATATTAGATTCGTGTACAGTACACCTGAAACTAATTCTCCTGAAAATTTGACAGAGTTTCAGAGTCAAAGAAGGGAGAAATCAAACACATAACTTTCTGAAGTGACTAGTATGGGTTTGCTAATACTGAAATTTCTGAAAATTTATAATTTGCAAATTTGATATTAGATTCGTGTACAGTACACCTGAAACTAATTCTCCTGAAAATTTGACAAAGTTTCAGAGTCAAAGAAGGGAGAAATCAAACACATAACTTTATACTGTGACAAGTATGGGTTTGCTATTACTGAAATTTCTGAAAATTTATAATTTGCCAATTTGATATTAGATTCGTGTACAGTACACCTGAAACTAATTCTCCTGAAAAATTGACAAAGTTTCAGAGTCAAAGAAGGGAGAAATCAAACACATAACTTTATGCAGTGACAAGTATGGGTTTGCTAGTACTGAAATTTCTGAAAATTTATAATTTGCAAATTTGATATTAGATTCGTGTACAGTACACCTGAAACTAATTCTCCTGAAAATTTGACAAAGTTTCAGAGTCAAAGAAGGGATAAATCAAACACGTAACTTTATGCAGTGACAAGTATGGGTTTGCTATTACTGAAATTTCTGAAAATCAGAAGTTTAATGAGCTGGCTCTCCTAGCTTAAGTTACATTCCCCACCACCGATTCCGCCTACAGAGACCGCCCTTAACTCCATCCCATTGGCAGAAAAAAATTAGGTCTGATGCTTAATGGACAAACCCTGATTAATTGAAATTATGGTGAAACTAATGAAAAATAATTAAAATGTGCATAATAACTATAAATATGCTCAAACAGAGCGTAATAATTGTATAGGGTAATAAATTATATATCGCAAATATGTTAAATGTTTAATGTACGTGTTTAATATGAAAATAGGCAAATAATAATAATAAATATCTTTACAAATGAATACATTTTAATAAAACAACAGCAAATATATATTATAATAATTGACCGTCAATAAAATTTGAATTATTGAATATTTTAGCTGCACGAATAACTGCAGCACGTAAACATGTAATAATTAGTGCAGTAAATATTTGCGTTTTACAAAAGCAGGAAATATTATAAAACGTTCAGACGTTCCTTTACCGTGTAATATTTTCCAACTTCTGCGGAAAGTTTGCGCAAGAAATGCCGATCCGGAACTTTTTCCGGGCGGTTAATTCCTGCTTTTTTTTAAGTAAATAAAAGTTGAGAGTTCGCAGAGGACGGCGGACGGCTCCGCATTTTTTCCGGTCACAGTCACAGCCGCCCCCAGGGCGGATGCAATCCCCGAGATATAAGTTTATTAAAGTGACGGAAATAAAACTTTCCTCACGGACTTGCGGCCTCCGATTAACTTTAATCGGCGGATAATTTCCTTGGGAGCAATAAAGGAAACCGACCGTCGATTATAGTTAATTGGGGACTGCAAGACTGACGGTGGCGGTTTCTGGAATAATGGCAGTCACGGAGGCTAACTATAGGTTAAAGTAAGTTGAGGCTTGAAAGATTGAGGTTGAGGCTTTGGCCAATTTAACATGTGGCGAAACCGATGTAGTGACTCGGGAATAGTACCAGCGCCATCCATATTCTCCATACCTTCCCATTAGAAAAAAATCAGCACTCATACTTATATGACCCTGTATATAAATGGCGAAATTTCGTGATGAAACTGGTCTAAAAAAATATTGTTTTTACCAAACGAAACTGAAACCGCTCGTTTGCGGGAGTCGCTAATTAATTAAGCACACGCTCCGGCATCAAACGAAGTGGCTGCAAAATTTCGTGCAGAAGCAATCCAATCAAGCGCCTCTCCGCAGCGTCAACACTCCTAATTACTTCCAACTACTTCCCCTGAGAAAACAGAAAACACTCCTCCGCCTATCTTTCGCGAGGGGCTCGGACGGGGTGTGCCCCAGGTGGCGGCCATTGGGCCCCCCTCATCGGACTTCCAAATCGTCGGCCATCGGAATAATCGCGGGAATTGATTTGAATGTCATTACAGGAGACATCCGGCGACATCTGTGCGTACGCCCAGCTTGGGGCTTTGGGAGGCTTTAATCGAATAATTTAGGGGCCGTAATAATTTAATAGCCCCACTGCAGATGTTTATGTGGAAAGAAAGTAAATATTTCCTCGAGGCTGCGCAATTACTCGCTGATTAATCGAATTAAACAGCAAACGTACCAAAAGCCTGTGCAAAATTCGTGTGGCCTTTGTATAAGTCTTGTATACCTATATAAATATGCGTTGTTTAAACCTAATAAAAATATTAATAATTCCAGCATAATTAAATTATAATTTAATCATGTTATTCCGTTTGATTCCAACGCAATTAATTTAATTTGTATTTACTTCCAGCATACCTCTATTTATTACTACACTTTTTGTGCATTCACTGTACGATGAATTAATTTCCCAGGTCTATCCAATACCTTTAATATTAAGAAATTCCACCATCCGATTCGCTTTACGCTTGTAAATCGATTAGACTTTGTAGAGGCAAATATTTCATTTCGGCGGCGCCTTTGCATTTCAAGCTCTCTGATTGGTACAAAAAGTGATGCCGGAAATAATAGCGTATTAAAAAACAAGTGTCATAAGTCATTAGTTACAAGTGGAAGATAATTGTTGCAAAACAACTGCAGTTGCAGGACAATTATTGCAAAGTGATTGCTATTATTGCAAGAAACCGAGGGGAGGTGAAAATTTGTTGCAAATCAACTGATACAGAACAATTGTTGCAATTTTTTTTGGTTACAGCACCACTATAAGTTGATTGTTGCAAGACAACTTATAGTTGCAGGACAATTGTTGCAAAGTAATTGCTATTATTGCAAGAAACTGAGGGGAGGGGAAAAATTTGTTGCAAATCAACTGTTGCAGAACAATTGTTGGAATATTTTAATTGCAGCACCGCTATAAGATAATTGTTGCAAGACAACTTATAGTTGTAGGACAATTGTTGCAAAGTAATTGCTATTATTGCAAGAAACTGAGGGGAGGGGAAAATGTGTTGCAAATCAACTGATGCAGAACAATTGTTGCAATTTTTTTGTTTACAGCACCGCTATAAGATGATTGTTGCAAGACAACTTATAGTTGCAGGACTATTGTTGCAAAGTAATTGCTATTATTGCAAGAAACTGAGGGGAGGGGAAAAAATTGTTGCAAATCAACTGATGCAGAACAATTGTTGCATTTTATTTTGTTTACAGCACCGCTATAAGATGATTGCTGCAGGACAACTTATAGTTGCAGGACAATTGTTGAAAAGTAATTGCTATTATTGCAAGAAACTGAGGGGAGGGGAAAAATTTGTTGCAAATCAACTGATGCAGAACAATTGTTGCATTTTTTTTTGTTTACAGCACCGCTATAAGATGATTGCTGCAGGACAACTTATAGTTGCAGGACTATTGTTGCAAAGTAATTGCTAATATTGCAAGAAACTGAAGGGAGGGGAAAAATTTGTTGCAAATCAACTGATGCAGAACAATTGTTGCAATTTTTTTGTTTACAGCACCGCTATAAGATGATTGTTGCAAGACAACTTATAGTTGCAGGACTATTGTTGCAAAGTAATTGCTATTATTGCAAGAAACTGAGGGGAGGGGAAAGAATTGTTGCATATCAACTGATGCAGAACAATTGTTGCAATATTTTTGTTTACAGCACCGCTATAAGATAATTGTTGCAAGACAACTTATAGTTGGAGGACAAAAAGCCAAATTACTTCCTCTCGTTGCTTCTACCTCTAACTGGCAGATAATTTATTCGCAACTTTGAAAATATCTATCATGCTCGGAAACACGGAAAATATATTAAAATTGTGCGTATTTGAATGTCTTCAATACGTTTACAGTGCACACAAAACGCCTATTGTTGGTGAGAATTCCAATTAAAATTCATTTCAACAAAAAAACGCAGCGCCTCGTGCATACAATCGAGCGGGCTTCCATTGTTCAGAATTTTGCAGGTCCTGGCAAAATTTAATAATATCTCGAGCCAATAAATTAGGCCGTGCACCTTTCCAGAGTGCACAGGTTAGCGCTAATTAAGTATATCGTAATTAGCACCGTAATTAGACCGTTGGCTACCTCATTAGCGCAAATGAATTTGTAGAAAACCCAAGAATTAAAATAATAAGGATTAGGATAATATTGTTATTATTCAGTAATATATTGGTACTAAAATTTGCGAAATTTAACCAATATAGTTTTTTGTTTTATTGTATAACATTTAGTGATATTGTTATTTTCAAATGATATATCAAAATCCAGCGTATCAATATTGATGCAATTTATTGCTGATATTCAGTGATATATTGGTACTAAATGTGCTAAAGTTGACCAATATCCAATGCGTAATTATTCAGATATTCAGGTTTTAGCGTGTTCGTGTGATTTTTAATGCTATTTAAGTGCTCTCCAAAGTGGCGTATACTTAACTAATGATATCCTGAAAACCAGCCTATCAATCCTTATAAAATTTATTACTGATATTTGGTGATATATCACTATAAAGCCTATATAAGTATACTTATCTCCAATGCATAATTGTTAAGTTATTAGTTTTTGATTTATAGTATAACATTTGGTGATATTGTATTATCAAATGAAATCTCAAAATTTAGCGTATTAATATGGATGCAATTTATTGCTGTTATTCAGTAATATATTGGTACTAAATATGCTAAAGTTGATTAATATCCAATGCGTAATTATTAAGATATTCAGGTTTTAGCTTGAACGTGTGATTTTTAATGCTACTTAAATGTTCTCCAAAGTGGCGTATACTTAATTAATGATATAGTGAAAACCAGGCTATCAATCCTTATAAAATTTATTACTGATATTTGGTGATATATCGGTATCCAACCTGTATAATTATACTTATCTCCAATGCATAATTATTAAGTTATTCGTTTTTTAATTTATAGTATAACATTTGGTGATATTGTTATTATCAAATGATATCTCAAAATCTGGCGTATTAATATTGATGCAATTTATTGCTGTTACTCAGTAATATATTGGTACTAAATGTGCTAAGTATCACCAATATCCAATGTATAATTATTGAGATATTCAGTTTTTAGCGTGAACGTGTGATTTTTAATGCTACTTAAGTGTTCTCCAAAGTGGCGTATACTATATCAATGATATCCTGAAAACCAGCCTATCAATCCGTATAAAATTTATTATTGATATTCGGTGATATATCACTATACAGTCTGTATAATTATACTTATCTCCAATGCATAATTATTAAGTTATTCGTTTTTTGATTTATAGTGTAACATTTGGCGATATTATTATTTTCAAATCATATTTCAAAATCTAGCGTATCAATATTGATGCAATTTATTGCTGATATTCAGTTATATATTGGTACAAAATGTGCTAAATTTGACTAATATCCAATGCGTAATTATTGAGATATTCAGTTTTTAGCGTAAATGTGGGATTTTTAATGCTACTTAGGTGCTCTCCAAAGTGGCGTATACTTAATTAATGATATCTTCAAAACCAGCCTATCATTCCTTACAAAATTTATTGCTGATATTCGGTGATATATCACCATACAGCCTGTATAATTATACTTATCTCCCATGCATAATTATTAAGATATTCGTCTTATTGTTTTATAGTGTAACATTAATTGTTATTTAGTGATATTGTTATTTTCAAATGATATATCAAAATCTAGCGTATCAATATTAATGCAATTTATTTTTGTTATTAAGTAATATATTGTACTAAAATGAGCTAAATTTAACTAATATCCAATGCGTAATTATTGAGATATTCAGGTTTTAGCGTTAACGTGTGATTTTTAGTGCTACTAAAGTGCACTCTAAAGTTGCGTGTACTTAATTAATGATATCCTGAAAATCAGCCTATCAATCCTTATAAAATTTATAACTGATATTCGGTGATATATCACTATACAGCCTGTATAATTATACTTATCTACAATGCATAATTATTAAGTAATCCGTTTTTTGTTTTATAGAATAACATTTGGTGATATTGTTATATCCAAGTGATATCTCAATATCTAGCGTATCAATATTGATGCAATTTATTGTTGTTATTCAGTAAATATTAGTACTAAAATGTGCTTAATATAACCAATATCCAATGCGTAATTATTGAGATATTCAGTTTTTAGCGTGAACGTGGGATTTTGAATGCTACTTAGGTGTTCTTCTAAATGGCGTGTACTTAATTAAAGATAACCTGAAAACCAGCCTATCACTTCTGATAAAATTTATTACTGATATTCGGTGATATATCAGAATACAACCTGTATAATTGTACTTATCTCCAATGCATAATTATTAAGTTATTCGTTTTTTGTTATATAGTATAACATTTGGTGATATTGTTATTTTTTTAACGATATTTCAAAATCTAGCGTATTAATATTGATGCAATTTATTGCTGTTATTTAGTAATCAATGGTACTAAAATGTGCGAAATTTGACCAATATCCAATGCGTAATTATGGAGATATGCAGTTTTTAGCGTGAACGTGTGAAATTTAATGCTACTTTAAGTGCTCTCCAAAGTGGCGTGTACTTAATTAATGATATCCTGAAAACCAGCTTATCAATTATTATAAAATTTATAACTGATAATCGGTGATATATTGCTATACAGCCTGTGTAATTATACTTATATCCAATGCATAATTATTAAGTTATTCGTTTTTTATTCTATAGTATAACATTTGGTGATATTGTTATTTGCAAATGATATCTCAAAATCTAGCGTATCAATATTGATGCAATTTATTGTTGTTATTCAGTAATATATTGGACTAAAATGTGCTAAATATAACCAATACACAATACGTAATTAATGAGATATTCTGTTTTTCATATGAACGTTTGAATTTAGATGCTGTACTTCAAGTGGCGCATACTTAATTAAAAATATTTTATAAACCCGTCTATCAGTAGTGATAAAATTTAGTAGGGGTATTGAACGATAGTTGTATGATGATATTGATGATAGTTATACCTATTAGTAGTTAAGCTACAAGAGTTCCAACGCACCCACCGCAGAGATTTCGATGAAATTAATTCGCGGTTTTAATTCGCGGTTTGAATCGACGTTCTAATCACCGCGAGCAATTAAAATCGCGGATCGCTAATTAACCTGTAATGTAAACCTGTAATTCAATGACTCGCAATTTCCACAACCATCCCATTGTAATTGCTCGCGGTGATTAGAAGTGGTGTACACCATATTATATTATGGCAGCATGCTTTGGGTAGTTGCCACAGAAAAATGATATGGATTTGATCAACAGAAATTTATATTTACAACGGTTATTATATTATATAAATGTAACATGTACGTTCAATATACATTTTATATGTCGTTCTTATTATTAAAACGACAAGTGGTGACCCCGACGTTGATTAAAACCGCTAATTAAAAGCGCGAATTAATTTAGTCGGAATCTCTGCGGGGGGTGCGTTGGAACTCTTGTTGGTTACCTACTCATAATCATAATTGGAGACTGTAGAAATTGACTAGTTGCTCTTGTTGGCTCATAATCTGCGTACGTCCATGTTGAATAGATCAAACCTGTTTTTCGTGGTATGATAACGTCAAACAAAGGGAAAATCAAAGACGTGCATTAAGCACATCAGTGCCATTAACGTTACGGCGGAGTGCAGAAAAGCACACAAAGCTTTGTCTCCTTAACACAAACGGGGCACTCTTACGTCCCGCAAACGAACACAAACATGCGGGGTAATCCCACTCGCCGCTTCTTGGGGGTGGCCCCCCCCAGAGGCGGCCCCGTGTTTTCATATACACGCCGACCTCTGCACGTGCCTGCGCCCCCCGGGAGCCGGGGGGCGCAGTGTTGTCGCAGCTGACCACTAAAAGCTCCCAACAGGAGAAGCCCTTCAGCACGGACCGGGCTCTATTCAAATGAACGGTCTTGGAAACGTCTCTGGGCACGTGCACGAACCGAAGGGAGTGCGCCCCCTTGAATCCTAATGCGATCCATGTGCAAAATAACAACGCCCCACGATAACGCGGGCGATGCATTTTAAGTGAGACATGCGATGCACCTAATGCCGCCATAAATGCATTACAACAGTGTGTTTTCAGATACGGCAGGCAGAAATTATAATTTAAATCTCCCTCGCGTTTACAAGTTTACACAAAAACCAGCGATGACATTGCAAAACTTAATTGCAAGCTCCGGTGATCCCATGGGTATATAAAGACTAATTGCACGAATCAATTGATGCAAGGGGGATGTGTTGTAAAATGTTCATCGTTAGTAGGTTTTATTGTTGTGAGCAATGTAGGTAGTGAGCCTGGTAAAATTTGCGGGGTTGGATTCCTGTTTTTAATAAAAAGTGACACATATGGCAATGTCATAAAAACAACTTGTCGTTGCGCGAAGTATACAGTCCTGTATACTTCGCGCAACGACAAGTTGTTTTTATGACATTGCCTTGCAATAAAAATTTTAAGGGTGGGATTGTTAAACCACTTCAAGTTAGGCATCATAAGAGTCCCGGTATCCAGTCCAGGCTTTGGCTTGAATGTTGATGCACCACAGAGTTGCCAGTGACAAAGGGTAGGCCGATACCTGGACATTTATGATACCTAACTTGAAGTGGTCAAACAATCCAACCCTTATAATTTTTGAGGCAATTCAATGTCATAAAAACAAACTATCGTTGCGCGAAGTATACAGTCCACGCCAGATAATGTGCCACTTTTTCTTAAAAACCGCAATCCAACCCTCAAATTTCACCAGGCTGCTCACATTCGGGTATGTGAATGGCTTTACTCCCGGAACGGAATACAGGAAATTTTATGAATTTACATACATAACGATTGACCGCACTTGATTGGGGAGCGCCCGCCTACGCACACACCTACTTCCTGGCAATCAAAGCCGCCCCGTTTCGTCACGCACAACCTCGGGCGGGTTTCGACCCTTGACCCACTTGCGGCTGCCCGCGAGACGCCCACTTAATCCCCGGCCCCTGGGAAATTATCTTTCCTAATTCCGCCGCCCCAATTTGTTCAACATAAATATGCATGCCCCCCCCTCCCCCCACATGCCGACAACTGAACGCATGTACATGCGAGCGGGCATTTTTTCCGTGTGTAATTAAATTAATTCGCGCGGCCGTTTAAAGGGCCGAAAACACCGGCGAATAATTAAAATTGCTTCGCACTTTTCGCGTGAAAAGTTGCCGAAATGGGGGGCGAGGAATTTCGTTACGTACAAAAAAAGCAGGGCTCGTGGAGTGTTCGTTAATTAAGAGTTTGTATTTTTCCCTAGTCAACCGGGCAGTGGTTGCCATCACTCACAGCCCGTTCATTGCATTAATCTTGTTTAAAAACGCGGTAATGAAACGTTTTGCGGTGGATTTTCAAAGAAGCGAGGTAAATATTTGTTACAATAGAAACCTCAAATATGACGTACAAGGACGTACGACTTTCATTGGAAGCGGAAAATTATCAGGATAATGAATCTAGGATAGGACATTTAGATTTGCAAGCATTTGAAAAAGAAAATGAGAAGTTATACATTATTGAATGATCACCATGGCAACGATTATGAATTGTCGGACGCCGCTGTAAATTGCCAAGTTCTGAAGAACGACAAACGAAAAATCAATTATAGAAAAGTGATTGTCTGGTCGGTGTTTATATGACCGATGACACCAGACGCCCCATTCCTTCACGGTAAAGCTCACGTCTCAATGCGGAAGAAACGGAATATAGTTTAGAAACAAACAGTTTCGTTACGCCGATAATTGTTTCCGTTGTGGGAAGTTATAAACAAAAGTGCTACAAGTGTGTGTGTGTAAAGCTCACGTCTCAGTGCGGAAGAAACAAAAGTGCTACAAGTGTGTGTGTATCAAATATTCAATGCGTAATTATTGAGATATTCCGTTTTTAGCGTGAACGTGTGATTTTTAATGCTACTTAAGTGTTCTCCAAAGTGGCGTGTACTTAATTAATGATAACCTGAAAACCAGCCTATCAATCCTTATAAAATTTATTACTGATATTCGGTGATATATCACTATAAAGCCTGTATAAGTATACTTATCTCCAATGCTTAATTATTAAGTTATTCGTATTTTGTTTTATAGTATAACATTTGGTGATATTGTTATTTTCAATTGATATCTCAAAATCTAGCGTGTCAATATTGTTGCAAATTATTGTTGTTATTCAGTAATATATTGGTACTAAAATGTGGTAAATTTAACCAATATCCAATGCGTAATTATTGAGATATTCAGTTTTTAGCGTGAACGTGTGATTTTAAATGCTACTGAAGTGTTCTCCAAAGTGGCGTATACTTCATTAATGATAACCTGAAAACCAGCCTATAAATCCTTATAAAATTTATTACTGATATTCGGTGATATATCATTATAAAGCCTGTATAAGTATACTTATCTCCAATGCATAATTATTAAGTTATTCGTTTTTTGTTTTATAGTATAACATTTGGTGTTATTGTTATTTTTTAAATGATATTTCAAAATCCAGCGTGTCAATGTTGTTGCAAATTATTGCTGTTATTCAGTAATATATTGGTACTAAAATGTGATAAATGTAACCAATATCCAATGCGTAATTATTGAGATATTCAGTTTTTAGCGTGAACGTGTGATTTTTAATGCTACTTAAGTGTTCTCCAAAGTGGCGTATACTTAATTAATGATATCCTGAAAACCAGCCTATCAATCCTTATAAAATTTATTGCTGATATTTGGTGATATATCACTATAAAGCCTGTATAAGTATACTGATATCCAATGCATAATTATTAAGTTCTTCGTTTTTTGTTTTATAGTATAACATTTGGTGATTTTGTTATTTTCAACTGATATCTCAAAATCTAGCGTGTCAATATTGTTGCAAATTATTGTTGTTATTCAGCAATATATTGGTACTAAAATGTGGTAAATTTAACCAATATCCAATGCGTAATTATTGAGATATTCAGTTTTTAGCGTGAACGTGTGATTTTTAATGCTACTTAAGTGTTCTCCAAAGTGGCGTGTACTTAATTAATGATATGCTGAAAACGAGGCTATCAATCCTTATAAAATTTCTTACTGATATTCGGTGATATATCACTATAAAGCGTGTATAAGTATACTTATCTCCAATGCATAATTATTAAGTTATTCGTTTTTTGTTTTATAGTATGTATAACATTTGGTGATATTGTTATTTTTTAAATATCTCAAAATCTAGCGTGTCAATATTGTTGCAAATTATTGATGTTATGTAGTAATATATTGGTACTAAAATATGATAAAGTTAACCAATATCCATTGCGTAATAATTGAGATATTCAGTTTTTGGCGTAAACGTGTGATTTTTAATGCTACTTAAAGTGTTCTCCAAAGTGGCGTGTACTTAATCAAAGATATCCTGAAAACCAGCCTATCAATCCTTATAAAATTTGTTATTGATATTCGGTGATATATTACTATAAAGCCTGTATACGTATACTTATCTCCAATGCATAATTATTAAGTTATTCGTTTTTTTGTTTTATAGTATAACATTTGGTGATATTGTTATTTTTTTAATGATATCTCAAAATCTAGCGTGTCAATATTGATGCAAATTATCGTTCTTATCCAGTAAATATTGGTACTAAAACGTGGTTAATTTAACCAATACCCAATGCGTAATTATTGAGATATTCCGTTTTTAGAGGGAACGTGTGATTTTTAATGCTACTGAAGTGTTCTCCAAAGTGGCGTGTACTTAATTAATGATATTCTGAAAACCAGCCTATCAATCCGTATAAAATTTATTACTCATATTGGGTGATATATCGCTATAGCGCCTGTATAAGTATACTTATATCCAATGCATAAATATTAAGATATTCGTATTTTGTTTTATAGTATAACATTTGGTGATATTGTTATTTTCAATTGTTATCTCAAAATCTAGCGTGTCAATATTGTTGCAAATTATTGTTGTTATTCAGTAATATATTGGTACTAAAATGTGGTAAATTTAACCAATATCCAATGCGTAATTATTGAGATATTCAGTTTTTAGCGTGAACGTGTGATTTTTAATGCTACTTAAGTGTTCTCCAAAGTGGCGTATACTTAATTAATGATATCCTGAAAACTAGCCTATCAATCCTTATAAAATTTATTGCTGATATTTGGTGATATATCACTATAAAGCCTGTATAAGTATACTGATATCCAATGCATAATTATTAAGTTATTCGTTTTTTGTTTTATAGTATAACATATGCTGATATTGTTATTTTCAAATGATATCTCAAAATCTAGCGTGTCAATATTGTTGCAAATTATTGTTGTTATTCAGCAATATATTGGTACTAAAATGTGGTAAATTTAACCAATATCCAATGCGTAATTATTGAGATATTCAGTTTTTAGCGTGAACGTGTGATTTTTAATGCTACTTAAGTGTTCTCCAAAGTGGCGTGTACTTAATTAATGATATGCTGAAAACGAGGCTATCAATCCTTATAAAATTTCTTACTGATATTCGGTGATATATCACTATAAAGCGTGTATAAGTATACTTATCTCCAATGCATAATTATTAAGTTATTCGTTTTTTGTTTTATAGTATGTATAACATTTGGTGATATTGTTATTTTTTAAATATCTCAAAATCTAGCGTGTCAATATTGTTGCAAATTATTGATGTTATGTAGTAATATATTGGTACTAAAATATGATAAAGTTAACCAATATCCATTGCGTAATAATTGAGATATTCAGTTTTTGGCGTAAACGTGTGATTTTTAATGCTACTTAAAGTGTTCTCCAAAGTGGCGTGTACTTAATCAAAGATATCCTGAAAACCAGCCTATCAATCCTTATAAAATTTGTTATTGATATTCGGTGATATATTACTATAAAGCCTGTATACGTATACTTATCTCCAATGCATAATTATTAAGATATTCGTATTTTGTTCTATAGTATAACATTTGGTGATATTGTTATTTTCAAATGATATCTCATAATCTAGCGTGTCAATATTGTTGCAAATTATTGTTGTTATTCAGTAATATATTGGTACTAAAATGTGGTAAATTTGACCAATATCCAATGCGTAATTATTGAGATATTCAGTTTTTAGCGTGAACGTGTGATTTTTAATGCTACTTAAGTGTTCTCCAAAGTGGCGTGTACTTAATTAATGATATGCTGAAAACGAGGCTATCAATCCTTATAAAATTTCTTACTGATATTCGGTGATATATCACTATAAAGTCGGTGTAAGTATTTATATCTCCAATGCATAATTATTAAGTTATTTGTTTGTTGTTTTATAGTATAACATTTGGTGTTATTGTTATTTCCAAATGATATCTCAAAATCTAGCGTGTCAATATTGTTGCAAATTATTGTTGTTTTTCAGTAATATAATGGTACTAAAATGTGGTATATTTAACCAATATCCAATGCGTAATTATTGAGGTATTCAGTTTTTAGCGTAAACGTGTGATTATTAAAGCCATTTAGGTGTTCTCCAAAGTGGCGTATACTAAATCAATGATAACATGAAAACCAGCCTATCAATCCTTATAAAATTTATTACTGATATTCGGTGATATATCACTATAAAGGCTTTATAAGTATACTTATCTCCAATGCATACATATTAAGTTATTCAGTTTTTGTTTTATAGTATAACATTTGGTGATATTATTTTTTTTTAAATAATATCACAAAATCTAGCGTGTCAATATTGTTGCAAATTATTTTTGTTATTCAGTAAATATTGGTACTAAAATGTGGTAAATTTAACCAATATCCAATGCGTAATTATTGAGATATTCAGATTTTAGCGTGAACGTGAGATTTTTAATGCTACTTGAGTGTTCTCCAAAGTGTCGTGTACTTAATTAATGATAACCTGAAAACCAGCCTATCAATCCTTATAAAATTTATTACTGATATTCGGTGATATATCACTATAAAGCCTGTATAAGTATACTTATCTCCAATGCTTAATTATTAAGTTATTCGTTTTTTGTTTTATAGTATAACATTTGGTGATATTGTTATTCTTTAAATGATATCTCAAAATCTAGCGTGTCAATATTGTTGCAAATTATTGTTGTTATTCAGTAAATATTGGTTCTAAAATGTGATAAATTTAACCAATATCCAATGCGTAATTATTAAGATATTCAGTTTTTAGCGTGAACGTGTGATTTTTAATGCTACTTAAGTGTTCTCCAAAGTGGCGTGTACTTAATTAATGATATCATGAAAATCAGCCTATCAATCCATATAAAATTTATTACTGATATTCGGTGATATATCACTATAAAGCCTGTATAAAAATATACTGGCCTGTATAAGGCCAGTACAATTTTGCAGAGACCCAGAGGTAATAGTAGGTAATTTCGCTATATCAGCTCTCTTCAGCTTGTGTGGCTTGATCAATGTCTAGGACAATTTTGCAGAAGCCCAGAGGTAATAGTAGTAGTAAGCCAACGAGCTACACAAGACATTGAACGAGAGATTAGTAAACAGCATAAATTTGCAGAGGTAATAGTAGCAGTTCCAAAGGTAATAGTAGCAGTAAGCCTACGAACTACACAAGGCAGCGAACGAGATGGTGGGCGGCAGCACCGGTGCGTATACACGTATACGATTCGTATAGATTCTGCCCAACGATAATCTGCCTTTTTTACCCATGGACTACAGGTAGAAAATGGGTTGATGAGGTAACAGGGCTTGCAGAAACTTAGACAGCATCTTGCGAGACGTGTTTTCGTGTCTGCAATCATCATTCTCGCATGCTGACCGTCCATTTTCGGATCTCTGCCTTAGACTGCATCTTGCGAGATGTGTTTTCGTGTCTGCAATCATCATTCTCGCATGCTGACCGTCCATTTTCAGATCTCTGCCTTGGACTGCATCCTGAGAGATGTGTTTTCGTGTCTGCAATCATCATTCTCGCATGCTGTCCATCAAGTTTCAGATCTCGGCCTTCGCCTCGACCCGGTTCAGACTCCTCGACGTCGAAACCTCCGACCGGCGTTCCGCCTGGCTGCCGTTATTTATAGCGGCGCTTTAAAGTTTAAAATACGGCCGGCAGTTTCCAGTGCAGAGATTGATTCCCGAAGAATTGCGCTTTTTGCGGGCATCCATCGTGAGCGCCTTCGAAATCGCCCGGGGGCCGAGGGGGGCTAATGGCCCGGGATTACAACTTCGCGGAGGGAATAAGTTTCCCGGGGACATCCGTCAATAAGTTGAGGGGGGATTTTCCGGGGGGAGCATCCGCCGATACGAATTGCATGTCGCAGAATGTCGCAAAATTAAGTTGCCTGTAACGGATTGTAATTTCTTTATTGTATATTTCCTTAAAGAGTTCTAATCGATAAAGAAGTTTGCGACCTCGATGTTGGATTAAAATTGATTTTTGGTGTAGAATCTAGAAATATTAAGTCTGTTCAACTTTTGAAATTTTACGGTGTGATAATCCCCCGGAATCGATTTCGGTGGGATCCATTCCATCGCTCTTCTTGGAATTCGGATTCGTTCATCCTTTGGAGATGACCATACCAAGTCAGTTGCTTTGTTTGTGGTCAGTTGTAACATAACTGACCACAAACAAAACTTGAAGCTTAAATGACTTTATATTATAATTCTTGCTTGAGCGAATAAGCATAACCCAGCCGCTACCGCTACCATCACCGCCATCGCTACCACCACCGCTACTGCCAAAGCTACCGCCACCACCACTGCTACCGCCACCACCACCGCTACTGCCACCGCGAACGTAAAATTGTTGCCACGATTAAAATAGCAGCAGAATCGCACTTTCAAGAAGCGCTGGCTGTAACCTCGATCCTCCACGTTATTTTGTCATCGGCGGTGGAAACTGGGTTTCCCGGGGGCTCCTGGGCTCCCCGTTCACATGGAAAATTCAAAGTTTGCGGCCACACAACGGTTTTTGCGGGCGGCACGCGCGGCGCTTCCGGGAAATGGGAAAACTTTGCGCACTCCACCGCCGGAGCGACGCAAAAAAACGGACGCTAATTAGCCACTGTTAATCTGAAATATTCACCTCGAACAACGGGGCAAAAAGCGTAATTAACGCAACGCGCAACTTTTGGCCGGGAAGTTTTTATGCCCGAAGCTCATTCAACGCAAAAATAGTGGCGGTCAAAACGCCGAGGCAAACTTTCACAGGAGGTATGGGAAATATCGGGAAAAGCGGAAACGGTTTTCGGAGATTTAATTTGAGATTAAATATTTCTGCATTAATAGGCAAAATGGGCGGAAAGACCCCGGCTGGGGTCGATAGCCTGAATAAAGATCGTTATATATATATATATATATATATTAGGCAAAATGTAACCATAATATGGAAGAATGAATATAGCTAATTGTGGAGGTCAGCGGCTAAGGCGAGCTTAAGCCTTAGCAAAGTCTTTGACCTTTCTTTGAACTGGTCAAAGTTTGGTGACGCATGCCGGACATTGCGTATGTTGAATCCTGGCAAACTTGCTAACTCGGCATTTCTGTATAATAACATATAAAATTCCACCACAACTGCCATTGCCCATGTCACAGCACAGGACCAATCTATGGCACAGGGCTAATCTATGGCACAGGGAAAATCTATGGCACAGGGTAAATATATAGCACAGGGCCAATCTATGGCACAGGGCCGCAATACTGTCATTCCCCATATGGCCGGCGACATTGGGATTATCTGTATTGCTGCCTGCTCAACCCTTACCAAAGCCTTTGACCTTTCTTTAAACTGGTCAAAGTTTGGTGGCGCATGCCGGACATTGCGCATGTTGTATCCCGGCAAACTTGTGGCGCATGCCGGACATTGCGTATGTTGTATCCTGGCAAACTTGCTGACTCGGCATTTCTGTATAACATATATAATTCCATCACAACTGCCATTGCCCATGTTACTCTGCCATCACAGGGCCAATCTATGGCACACGGACAATATATGGCACAGGACCAATCTATGGTTGCATTTCTTATTTGTACCATTCCATTGGATTTATCCATATCTTACAGAATGTGTCTTAGTCAGGGGATCCTAAGATTATCTGACTGCGTTGTGTTAGTTCATTTAGCGTTATCCAGGGTGCACCACGAGGAGGCGAACTAACATTACACCCCGTTTTAATTTCTTTCAACCGGTCAAACCAAACCAAAGTTTGGTTTGACCAAACTTTTGGTGGGGCATGCCGGACATTGCGTATGTTGCATTCTGCCACCTTGCTGCTCGGCGTTTCTGTATAATAACATATACAATTCCATCACAACTGCCATTGCCCATGTGAGTGGGCTGCAGGACATATAATAATCGTTTTCATATGTCCTTCTGACGATGTAAAGCAAACTGTAAGCTAAGCTTTTTATATTGAATTTCTATGGGTTTTATTATTCTTATGTCATCATGCTGCGTAACTTTTATATCATATCTTCGTGGATAGAAAGCGGAGAAGCGATGCACGTAACTCAGTGGGAATCGACGCGGAAATATGTCGCACTCCGCGTATTTATCATAGTTTCGGCGAGTTTGCGAGATCTGTCCGCTCGGCGATAAGTTCGATAGTTCGTCAGCCAACTTCGGCGGTCGTGATTTATTAGCGACATCCGTTGGAGTGCCGCGCAAACTTGCGAACCGGTTCACTTGTACGTGCCTTAATCACGTCTAGATCCCCCCCCCCCCCGTGCCCCCTTGTGGGGAGGGGGAGGGAAAGTACGTTTGCCAGCCGAATAATTAGTTTCCCGTGGGATAATTTGCGCGAAAGTTGCGCGGGAGAACATCAAACGCGTATCGAAGACCGACCAAGTCGTGCGGCGGACGACCTGTCTGTAATGAAGAAAAGCGC
Organism: Othius punctulatus; assembly: GCA_951805005.1. Lineage (NCBI taxonomy): Eukaryota > Metazoa > Arthropoda > Insecta > Coleoptera > Staphylinidae > Othius > Othius punctulatus. Next base: position 3,552,144 of record OX638146.1, read on the forward strand.
AAACATTGGAAAACCGAGTCGTCGAATAATTAGAGGTATCGTGACCGACTTGTGGCACGAGATTGAGGGAAAGCACGAAAAGGGAATGATCTTAAAAAACTACTAAATAAAATACGAGAAAATAGGGATACGGAAATCAAAGCTTTTATTAGCTTAAGGTTCCTCTTATTGAGTGTCTTAATAATAGATAGAAGATTGAAAATAAGACAAGGAAGATAGCGAAGATCATAAAGAAATACTAAATAAAATACGAGAAAATAAGGATACGAAAATTAAAGCTTTTCTTAGCTTAACGTTCCTCTTAAAGCGTGTCTTAATAATAGATAGAAGATTGAAAATAAGACAGGGACGATAGCGAAGATCATAAAGAAATACTAAACAAAATACGAGAAAATAAGAATACAAAAACTAAAGCTTTTACTAGCTTAAGGTTCCTTTTATAGAGTGCCTTAATACTAGAGAAATAGAGGTGCTATGCTATACTACCCCTGACAATACATTCTGTGTTAACCTTTTGGCCACACTTTCACCCATAACCCGATTATAACCTGCATCTACCAATTCAAAGTTTCACGTTCCGAATTATATTCACTGTCAAGGGTACCACTTGACCTCACGATTAGGCATCAACTGACCACCATCTGATACTCCCACAGAACTCCCCTTCGACTCCATCTCACCCTGCCCCGTCATAATCGCGGTATACATTCAGGTACTACTCCACCTCGCCCGGCCTGTTGCCAACACAAGTCAGAAGGTACTCCACCTCACCCTGCCTCGTCATAATCGCAGTACACATTCGGGAACTACTCCACCTCGCCCGGCCTGTTGCCAACACATGTCAGAAGGTACCCCACCACACCCTGCCTCATCATAATCGCAGTACATATTCGGGAACTACTCCACCTCGCCCGGCCTGTTGCCAACATAGGTCAGAAGGTACCCCACCTCGCCCGGCCTCTTCAGAATCGCGGTATATAGCTGGGAACTAATCAAGCTCGTCTGGCATATGACCATCAAAGGTCAGAAGATATCCCACCTTACCCGGCCGTCAACAAAATTGCGGATTCGTGGTATACATTCAGTAACTAGTCAACCTCATCCGGCCTGTTGTCATCACAGGTCAAAAGATATCCCACCTCACTCGGCCTCATTAGAATCGCAGTATACATCAGGTAACTACTCTACCTCGCCCGGCTTGTTGGGACTACAGGTCAGAAGGTACCCCACCTCACCCTTCCTCGTCATAATCGCAGTACACATTCGGGAACTACTCCACCTCGCCCGGCCTGTTGCCATCACAGGTCAGAAGGTACCCCACCTCAGCCTGCTTCGTCATAATCGCGGTAAACATTCGGGAACTACTCCACCTCGCCCGGCCTGTTGCCAACACATGTCAGAAGGTACCCCACCTCACCTGGCCTTTTCAGAATCGCGGTATACAGCTGAGACCTAATCAAGCTCGTCTGGCATATGACCATCAAAGGTCAGAAGATATCCCACCTTACCTGGGCGTCAACAAAATTGCGGATTCGTGGTATACATTTAGTAACTAGTTAACCTCATCCGGCCTGTTGTCATCACAGGTCAAAAGATATCCCACCTCACTCGGCCTCATCAGAATCGCAGTATACATCAGGTAACTACTCCACCTCGCCCGGCTTGTTGGGACTACAAGTCAGAAGGTACCCTACCTCACCCTTCCTCGTCATAGTTCACATTCGGGAACTACTCCACCTCGCCCGGCCTATTGCCATCACAAGTCAGAAGGTACCCCACCTCACCCTGCTTCGTCATAGCCGCGGTACACATTCGGGAAATACTCCACCTCGCCCGGCCTGTTGCCAACACATGTCTGAAGGTACCCCACCTCACCCAGCCTCTTCAGAATCGCGGTATACAGCTGAGACCTAATCAAGCTCGTCTGGCATATGGCCATCAAAGGTCAGAAGATATCCCACCTTACCCGGCCGTCAACAAAATTGCGGATTCGTGGTATACATTCAGTAACTAGTCAACCTCATCCGGCCTGTTGTCATCACAGGTCAAAAGATACTCCACCTCACTCGGCCTCATCAGAATCGCAGTATACATCAGGTAACTACTCCACCTCGCCCGGCTTGTTGGGACTACAGGTCAGAAGGTACCCTACCTCACCCTTCCTCGTCATAGTTCACATTCGGGAACTACTCCACCTCGCCCGGCCTATTGCCATCACAAGTCAGAAGGTACCCCACCTCACCCTGCTTCGTCATAGCCGCGGTACACATTCGCGAAATACTCCACCTCGCCCGGCCTGTTGCCAACACATGTCAGAAGGTACCCCACCTCACCTGGCCTTTTCAGAATCGCGGTATACAGCTGAGACCTAATCAAGCCCGTCTGGCATATGACCATCAAAAGTCAGAAGATATCCCACCTTACCCGGCCGTCAACAAAATTGCGGATTCGTGGTATACATTCAGTAACTGGTCAACCACATCCGGCCTGTTGTCATCACAGGTCAAAAGGTACCCCACCTCACTCGGCCTCATCAGAATCGCAGTATACATCAGGTAACTACTCCACCTCGCCCGGCTTGTTGGGACTACAGGTCAGAAGGTACCCCACCTCACCCTGCCTCGTCTTAGTCGCGGTACACATTTGGTAACTACTCCACATCGCCCGGCCTGTTGCCATCACAGGTCAGAAGGTACTCCACCTCACCCTGCCTCATCATAATCGCAGTACACATTCGGGAACTACTCCACCTCGCCCGGCCTGTTGCCAACACATGTCAGAAGGTACCCCACCTCACCCGGCCTCTTTAGAATCGCGGTATAAAGCTGGGAACTAATCAAGATAGTCTGGCATATGGACATCATAGGTCAGAAGTTACCCCACCTCACCCGGCCATGAACGAAATTGCGGATTCATGGTATACATTCAGTAACTAGTCAACCTCATCCGGCCTGTTGTCATCACAGGTCAAAAGATATCCCACCTCACTCGTCCTCATAAGAATCGCAGTATACATCTGGAAACTACTCCACCCCACCTGGCCTGTTGCCACTACAGGTCAGAAGGTACCCTACCTCACCCTGCTTCGTCATAGCCGCGGTATAATTCGGGAACTACTCCACCTCGCTCGGTCTATTGCCATCACAGGTCATAACGTACCCCACCTCACCCTGCCTCGACATAGTCGCAGTACACATTCGGGAACTACTCCACCTCGCCCGGCCTGTTGCCATCACAGGTCAGAAGGTACCCTACCTCACCCTACCTCATCAGGATCACAATTTCGCGGTATATATTCGGCAACTACTCCACCTCATCCGGCCTGTTACCATCACAAATCGTTAATCGGCGGGGGGAGTGAGAATAAGTCGGGCGAATGCACATATATGTTCCTTGTCTCACTAACTACCGATAGGATAGAGGATAGATGGATAGATACCGATTCTACCGATGGATGGAAATCAAAAGGCACTGTATGCTAATTCAACCGTTATTTTGTTGATTGTGTTTCGACGCTTATTGTGCTACTCATACGAAACGATTCGAAACTTGGACACTCGCCGACGGAATCCTGCAAAACTGCAGGGAATCAATCGGCACATCTCCCTCCTTCCCCCCGTAATAGTCTTCGTCCCCCTGCGCGACACACTCTTACAGGGGACCTGCGGGGGCGTCGCGAGGCGAATTCCCGCGGGAAATTCGGGAGCGCTCGCGCGCGCCATTGATTGATTAAATTTTAAAGCGAGGCCCCAATTGCGCCCGATGAGACCCTCCTGAATGCCCCCCTTGGCGAAAAACCTGCGAATCAACAAGTAGAGCTGGGGAGTTCGATTGCAGCACTACTTTGTTAGGGCTTAACGGGGCCCAACGGAGCGAAATTTTAGTGCGTCCGGGTTCCATAAAGCCCGCCGTGTGCGCGATGTAAAATTTTCACGACCCCTTCGTGGTCATTAAATGAAGAGGGGACGACGTAAAATACACTGTCTTTGCTATAATTTCGAGAAGTTAAAACCATAACTCTAAGCTCTGCTAATAGATAGAAGCTCGTGGCACTTATAATTCTAAAAAAAATACGAATATAGGAGGTTTTCCTTGAATCTTGCATTTATTTTTTCACAATTTTAGGCCACCAAACCACCAAACATTATGAATGTTCACGACGTGAATGCAAAACTGCGGCTCAGCAGGTTTAACGTGCATCGTGCGGATGCGTTTAATTTGTGAGACGGTTTTTCGGCGAAAGCTCGCCCATCTGCGGCCAGGATAATTTTTCTGGGCCATTGTTACGCGATTACATCCGGTTATGAATTCATCAGCGACACTGGCAATTACGAACTGCCAGGGAAGTTGATGGCTCTTGGGGCGCGGCCGATCTCCGCAAACTTTGCCATAAATTAATTTCCTGCTGACACAACCCACACCCTTTCGCACATCCAACACACTAAATCATATATATATATATATATATATATATATATATATATATATATATATGTGTGTGTGTGTGTGTGTGTGTATAGATAGATATCACGTGTGCACAGGATTGTGTGTGAACGTGGTAATAGATACGTAGTAGAAACTGCATATAGATAACATCACTTAAAACTTGCAGCAAAGCAATACAACACACTGCCAAGTTGCTAATTGAGTCAAGAAAGGGGGGTCTTAATTAATAATACTCGAGACGGGGCTAACAAAACGGCAAATGTATGCTACTGATTAATTTAAACGCACCCTCAAAGCAAAAGGGCCGTTCCCTACCCCAAAGAAACCTATAAAAATTGCTGAACAGTGCGTTGCGATGTTCCCTTAACTGCGATTGTCCGTCCGCACGGACCAGCACGTGGTTTCAATTGCCCCTTTCTGCGAATACTTAATAGATGTGCCTTCGAAATAGCTCTGTAAATATTGTTTTCTGTAACGTGGGTCAATTAATGCCCTTAATTGCGATTGTCCGCCCGCATGGGCCAGCACGTGGTTTCAATTGCCCATTTCTGCGAATACCCAATAGATGTGCCTTCGAAATAGCTTTGTAAATATTGTTTACTGTAACGTGGGTCAATTCCTGCCCTTAACCGCGATTGTCCGCCCGCACGGGCCAGCACTTGGTTTCAATTGCCCCTTTCTGGGAATACTCAACAGATGTGTCCTTCAAATAGCTCTGTAAACATTGTTTACTGTGACGCAGGTCAATTCCTGCCCTTAAGCGCGATTGTCCGCCCGCACGGGCCAGCACGTGGTTTCAATTGCCCCTTTCTGCAAATACCTAATAGATGTGCCTTCCAAATAGCTCTGTATTTATTGTTTACTGTAACGTGGGTCAATTATTGCCCTTAATTGCGATTGTCCGCCCGCATGGGCCAGCACGTGGTTTCAATTGCCCCTTTCTGGGAATACCCAATAGATGTGCATTCGAAATAGCTTTGTAAATAATGTTTACTGTAACGTGGGTCAATTCCTGCCCTTAACCGCGATTGTCCGCCCGCACGGGCCAGCACGTGGTTTCAATTGCCCCTTTCTGGGCATACCCAACAGATGTGTCCTGAAAATAGCTCCGTAAACATTGTTTACTGTGATGCAGGTCAATTCCTGCCCTTAATTGCGATTGTCCGCCCGCACGGGCCAGCACTTGGTTTCAATTGCCCCTTTCTGGGAATACCCAACAGATGTGTCCTTCAAATAGCTCTGTAAACATTGTTTACTGTGACGCAGGTCAATTCCTGCCCTTAATTGCGATTGTCCGCCCGCACGGGACAGCACGTGGTTTCAATTGCCCCTTTCTGCAAATACCTAATAGATGTGCCTTCCAAATAGCTCTGTATTTATTGTTTACTGTAACGTGGGTCAATTCCCGCCCTTAACAGCGATTGTCCGCCCGCATGGACCAGCACGTGGTTTCAATTGCCCATTTCTGCGTATACCTGGTAGATGTGCCTACTAACAAGTCTGTAAGAGTAATTTACTATTAGGTGGAGCAATTCCCACCGATAAACGCGATTTTCAGCCCTCACATATCAGCATGTGGTTTCGTCCGCAGCTTTCTGTAGATACCCTATAGACAGGAAACGTCCACTAGGCTATGGCCCTCACACATCTGCATGTTGTTTCGTCCGCAGCTTTCTGTAGATACCCTATAGGCAGGAAACGTCCACTAGGCTATGTCCCTCACACATCTGCATGTGGTTTTGTCCGCAGCTTTCTGTAGATACCCTATAGGCAGGAAACGTCCTCAAGGCTATGTCCCGCATCCCTGTCAGATGTGCTCGCTGCGGGGCAACGGATAACCGGATAGGTCTTTATCCGTCTTTATCCGAATTCGTCTTTAATATTCAACTTATTAGGCGAGGCATCAGGAAAGTGATTATTACCCACGATAACATTTTGTGTTCATCAAGCCCATATCAGATTTTCGATCGGTGCTTTTGATTACACTGTCGGCTCTGCCGTGAACGCGATTAATCGGCGATCGTTTCACGCGCAATTAAGCAGGTAATCCGCGGCATGGCGGTGCTCAAACATGAAGTTTCGGCAGTCCATTGCGACTGCCAGTGCCGTGTTTGTGTTTGCTGGGGACAAATTAATCCCATCGATTGCCCGTTAAGGGCGGCAATCCACCCCCCCTTTTGTCGCCGCAATTTTTCTCTTCCCTTTGTGCGAGCGGCGAGCGGACACAATGGGGGCGATTGTTTGCGCCGCGGTTAATTTGCCTCGGCGTTTTTCTCCGCCCGGAAGCGATCCGTCGCAATTAAACAGTCCGGGAGAGGAACCCCCTTTAAGCCGCCCTTTTGGGGCCCGACGCGACCCTCGTTCTTAAATCGGAGCTGCAATTAAGGGCCGAACGGCTGGCATTCGTCTCCCTTAAAGGTTTCAGGAATGCTGGACTTGCCTCGCGTTCGACGTGAGGTTTTGAAAATTGCATGTTGAGTAGAGTAGTTTAGCGGGTTCTAAACCAGGAAGTGGCTCACTTTTTTATATTGAAATCGTCTGTGACGTACCTGAAGGGCAATCAGCGCGTTAGGCCGTGGAGCGAGTGGAGGGTCCCTTCGAAGTAGTGACGAGGGCCAGGCTCTCGGTGTCAGAGAGTGGGGGGGTTAAAAAAGGCTCCACGTAATTTTAACCTCGTTGCTACTTCGTCGCAAAGGGTGGCTCCACCCTACCTGCGTGGGTGGACGGCAGACAGTCAGCGAAGTTCAGAAATCACGAACTGTCACAACGCTGACCATTTGGCGCCAACACCACCAGATTTAAATCTCGCAGTGAGAATAGAAAACTGAAACTGAAATAAATGCCCGATCGAGAAAACGTGGGGGGAACAAAAAAATAACAGGTGTGAGTTTTGTAGTGTAAAATATCGGCGTTTATTCACACAAACGACGGACACCGTGTCTGCGCTCCTGAAATAAATACCTCCGCACGCAACCCTTTCACGCAGGGTTCACTCTATTCGGCCGAATATAGCAAGCTCCTGATCGCGCGATTCAAAGGGCCGACGGAGCGACCTTTCTCTTACACAAGCGCAAAGCACGTACGGCACGCAACACGTAAACGCAACTCTTACACAAAAGAATAAACGATATGTCAATAAGGAATTAAACGGAGGTCTGGCTCAATTGAGACCACAAAAAAAATGTATCAATATCTATATATATATCTCTGGATATCTGGCCTGTGTTCCTGGTGGTCTTCGCTGGCGGCTGGCTACAGCTCCGGAAGGGCGGCGGTTTGCGTCGTGGACGCCTAGCGCTCGATTCCGGCCTCCAGCCAAGATGATCGCGGCCTCCAGCCAAGAATGGTTTGGCCGAGCTACTTAGCCCGTAAAAAAACGCCTGCAAAGCACATGGCCTTAGTAACAATGGCCGGACACGTGGCTTCACGAAAAGGAAAAGAAATATCGGGCTTAACTACATACTCAGGTGTTATGAGCGTTTGGAAGTCCCTTGCCCTGTACCTAGTGCCTCAATCCCCTCAAGGGTGGTTAACTGAGTCCCCGTTGGTTATCCCGTAAACCGGATGGTGGTACACCTTATCTTAACGGTTCTTCTGGCACGGCCGTACTGGACACGAGGTAGCTGAGTTCTGCCGATGGCGGCTGCTCGCCGGCGAATTTAAAAATCGCACACATGGGAAACGCGTCACCACAACAAAAAAGTGCGAGCACGGTCGTCTACAGTGCAGGTCTATGCGCCAATTAATTATTAAAATGCAGTTTCTGCCAAAGATATTTCTGGACCGTTACACGTCGATGACGTAGCTTGAATCGTGTGAACTCCGGGACGTACGTCGCAACTTATGTCAAAATAACTTATTCATATCAATTAAAATAGTCTGACTAACTATTTATGAATAGCTTAAAACCAAAGGCACTATATGCTAATTTAACCGTTTAACGTTTTTCGATGTCTATCTATGTCTGTGGCTGTCTATCTATGTCTACCTATGTCTATGGCTGTCTATCTATGTCTAGATAGACATAGGATGGATAGCTTAAGACGAAAGGCACTATATGCTAATTAAACCGTTTAACGTTTTTCGATATCTATCTATGTCTATGGCTGTCTATCTATGTCTATGGCTGTCTATCTATGTCTACCTATGTCTATGGCTGTCTATCTATGTCTAGATAGACATAGGATGGATAGCTTAAGACGAAAGGCACTATATGCTAATTAAACCGTTTAACATTTTTCGATATCTATCTATGTCTATGGCTGTCTATCTATGTCTACCTATGTCTATGGCTGTCTATCTATGTCTATGTCTATAACTATGTCTATCTATATTTATCCAAAAACGATTCGAAACTTTGGACACTCTCAATCCTGCATGGACGGAATCCTGCAAAACTGCTGGAAACGGCGGGCTTTCGTTTCGACTAACGAATTTGCGACTGCTAAATTTTCCCGGTGAAAATTGCTATGTTGTTTTTGTGTGCGTGTGTGTTTGTGTGAGAATTCTTGCGGGGACACGCCGCTCGGTCGTTCAGTCTTATCTCGTCCTCCCATCCCAGACGCTCTTAGCGAACTCCAGATTTAAGCTTTACGAGCGTCGAATTTCACCGTTAATAACCGTACGATGCCGGGGGTAACTACCCCTCGCAGGGGGTATACTGGGAGCCCTCCCGTAAGACACCGCGAGCGGTGGTTAGAGGCGAGGCCCCAGAATCACGCAATTAAAGCGTAAAACGTTTCAATTATTTACGGCAACGACCCCACCGCATAAAAATTAAATGTACCTCCAGAGGGGATGAGATAAATAACTCTAACAGGAGGGTTACTCTTGTATGATATACATCCGCGTACAGGGAGATAATCTATAAACGTGTGCATATCGGTTATGTATATTGTATAATATTGGATTGATGAGGTTGATACATGACGAAACTCCATGTAAATATACAAATAAAACACAATTGGTGTGAGTTTCACAAAATATTTAATATTGTACTACGGCAATTGTTTCGCCACACAGTGACTCCATCAGGCAGATGAAAACTGCAGATGAAAGTTTTCAACTATCTGATGAAGCCATGTTGAAGCCAAGTACAACATTAAATATTTTGTGAAACTCGATATTGCACGATATATTAGTAATCAGTCTGTAGAATTTAAATTATATGCAATGATAGATTCCCAAGATATTTCAATTTTTGTTTGGACACCTTTTGGAAGCGTTTTCTGCTAGGCTTATATTCAATCAACGAAATATTAAAAACCACCGTATAAATATGAATGAAATTTTTTGCTGCTATTGCACGATATATTAGTGATTAGTCTCTAGAATTTAAATTATATGCAATGATAGATTCCCAAGATATTTCAATTTTTGTTTGGACACGTTTTGGAAGCGTTTTTCCGCTAGGATTATATTCAATCAACGAAATATTAAAAACCACCGTATAAATATGAATGAAATTTATTGCTGAAATTGAATGATATACCAGTGTTAAGCGTGCCAAACTTAATGCATATCCAATGTTGGGTTTTTGAGATAAGCAATCTTAAGTAAGCATGGCCTCGGGTTTATTAAGCGAAATATGTTTATATTTAAAATAATGATATCTCAAACACAAAATAAAATCACGATATCGTAAAAACCACCGTATCAATATAGGTGTAATTTATTGCTGATATGGCACGATATATTAGTCATAAGTCTGTGGAATTTAAATTATATGCAATGATTGATTCCCAAGATATTTCAATTTTTGTTTGGACACTCTTTGGAAGCGTTTGCCGCTAGGCTTATATTCAATCAACGAAATATTAAAAACCACCGTATAAATATGAATGAAATTTATTGCTGATATTGAATGATATACCAGTGTTAAGCGTGCCAAATTTATTTCATATCCAATGTTGGGTTTTTGAGATAAACGATCTTACGTAAGCACGATTTTCGGGTTTACGATATTAAGAAAAATATGCTTAAAAAATATATTTAAAATAATTATATCTCAAAAACAAAATAAAATCACGATATCTCAAAAACCACCGTATTAATATGGATATAATTTATTTCTGATATTGAACGATATACTAGTAATCAGTCTGTAGAATTTAAATTATATGCAATGATAGATTCCCAAGATATTTCAATTTTTGTTTGGACACTTTTAGGAAGCGTTTTTCCGCTAGGCTTATATTCAATCAACGAAATATTAAAAACACCAATTGTGTTTTATTTGTATATACATATATTGCATAATGTATAATGCTATTGTATAGCAATGTATAATGCTATTGTATAGCAATGTATAGTGCTATTGTATAGCAATGTATAATGCTATTGTATAGCAATGTATACTGCTATTGTATAGCAATGTATAATGCTATTGTATAGCAATGTATAATGCTATTGTATAGTAATGTATAATGCTATTGTATAGCAATGTATAATGCTATTGTATAGCAATGTATAATGCAATTGTATAGCAATGGATACTGCTATTGTATAATGCTATGTAAATGTACCCACGAAGGGGATAAGATAAGCTACCCTAACAGGAAGGTTACTCCTATGTGAGGTACATCCGCGTGCAGGGAGCTTGCTATAAAAGCATACATATCGGCTATGTATGTTGGTATGTACCTGTACATTGGTCGAAAAAATTGCTGCCCATTTTGAACCGAGCCCCTTCGGACACTTTTTGGTCTCATATATCTGGTATGTGAGATTGGGTGAGACTAACGACTAACGGACTAAAATCAATCACTCAAGTGTATGGCGCCCACGAAGGGTTTTCAGCACATGGGGTCGTAGAGATAACAGGAGTATCCCTTGAGAATAATGAAGGGGGCCGCTAGCTCTCAATGTCAGAGAGTGGGGTGGTTGAAAAATGCGCCAGATGTTGCCCAACTTCGGTGATCAGGACAGTGCCTTTATGTACATGGGAGAAAATAATACATTGCTTGGTACAGATATATCGTGGACAAGAATTGAAGTCTGAACGGTGGGCGAATTGAAATTGTCAGTGTCGCGGCGGAACTTACACTTTAACTTTTCAAGGAGGGCGAACTGAAACTGTCAGTGTCGCGGCGGAACTTACACTTTACACAAAACACTAGGCGTAAATGAACTTGGCTGGTCCCGGACTCGGTCAGCGTCGTATGACTCGTTCGACTAGTTCATAAGGAGGACGAGGAGGAAGACAAGGAGGAGGAGAAGGAGGAGGAGGAGGAGGATGATGATGATATGTATTCTTTTATACAGATTCCCTATCTGGATTCTGAATTGAACTTGGAGGAACTTGGAGACTCCGAACCAGAATATCCGGTTGGAATAATGACGAGGGCCGCTAGCTCTCGACGTCAGAGAGTGGGGTGGTTGAAAAATGCGCCAGACGTTGCCCAACTTCGGTGATCAGGACAGTGCCTTTATGTACATGGGAGAAAATATTACATTGCTTGGTAGAGATATATCGTGGACAAGAATTGAAGTCTGAACGGCGGGCGAATTGAAATGGTCAGTGTCGCGGCGGAACTTACACTTTAACTTTTCAAGGAGGGCGAACTGAAACTGTCAGTGTCGCGGCGGAACTTACACTTTACACAAAACACTAGGCGTAAATGAACTTGGCTGGTCCCGGACTCGGTCAGCGTCGTATGACTCGTTCGACTAGTTCATAAGGAGGACGAGGAGGAAGACAAGGAGGAGGAGAAGGAGGAGGAGGAGGAGGAGGATGATGATGATATGTATTCTTTTATACAGATTCCCTATCTGGATTCTGAATTGAACTTGGAGGAACTTGGAGACTCCGAACCAGAATATCCGGTTGGAATAATGACGAGGGCCGCTGGCTCTCGACGTCAGAGAGTGGGGTGGTTGAAAAATGCGCCAGACGTTGCCCAACTTCGGTGATCAGGACAGTGCCTTTATGTACATGGGAGAAAATATTACATTGCTTGGTAGAGATATATCGTGGACAAGAATTGAAGTCTGAACGGCGGGCGAATTGAAATTGTCAGTGTCGCGGCGGAACTTACACTTTAACTTTTCAAGGAGGGCGAACTGAAACTGTCAGTGTCGCGGCGGAACTTACACTTTACACAAAACACTAGGCGTAAATGAACTTGGCTGGTCCCGGACTCGGTCAGCGTCGTATGACTCGTTCGACTAGTTCATAAGGAGGACGAGGAGGAGGACAACGAGGAGGAGGAGCAGGAGGAGGAGGAGGACGATGATGATGATATGTATTCTTATATACAGACTTCCTTTCTTGATTCTGAGTTGAACTTGGAGGAACTTGGAGACTCCGAACCAGAATATCCGGTTGGAATAATGACGAGGGCCGCTATCTATCGATGTTGAAGAGTGGGGTGGGTTAAAACGGGCCACCTGCGCCCGACGTTACTTAAATTCGGTGATCAGGACTTGTGCAGTCAGGGTCGTATGACTCATTCGACTAGTTGATAAGGAGGACGAGGAGGAGGACAAGGAGGAGGAGGAGCAGGAGGAGGAGGAGGACGATGATGATATGTATTCTTTTATGCAGACTTCCTTGCTAGATTCTGAATTGAACTTGGAGAAACTTGGAGACTCCGAACCAGAATATCCGGTTGGAATAATGACGAGGGCCGCTATCTATCGATGTTCAAGAGTGGGGTGGTTGAAAACGGGCCACCTGCGCCCTACGTTACCCAAATTCTATGATCAGGACTTGTGAAATCAGCGTGGTGTAACCCGTTTTTTTGTCTTTATAAAAGTATACACAGTTGATAAGGAAGACGAGGAGGAAGAGGAGAAGGATGATGATATGTATTATTTTATACTTTCTTTCTGGATTTGAACGAGGAGGATGAGGAGGAGGAGAAGGAGGAGGATGATGATATGTATTCTTTTATACAGACTTTCTTTATTGATTCTGAATTAAACTTGGAGGAACTTCGAGACTGCGAACCAGAATATCCGGTTGGAATAATGACGAGGGCCGCTATCTATCGATATTGAAGAGTGGGGTGGGTGAAAACGGGCCACCTGCGCCCGACGTTGCTAAAATTCGGAGATCCGGATTTGGGCAGTCAGCGTGGTGTAACCCGTTTTTTGTTTCCTTTATAATAGTACACATAGTCAATAAGGAGGATGAGGAGAAGAAAGAGAAGGAGAACGATATGAAATATTTTATACAAAGACTTCCTTTCAGGTAGATTGAACTTTTAGGGTGACCTATTGGTCAGAGCATGTAGACCTCACTAGGTCAACTGTACCCCTTCAATCGAGGACGGCCCTCCAACGTGTATCTAGTTGTACAGTCATCCCTAGATAGTGGATAAACGACTGTACAGAACTTAGACCCAGTTTCCTTTTATACCTAACATTAGTAGGAGCTAGTAGATGAACCAATGCGTATCCTGCACACTCCACCTAATACAATTCAATGTACTTCATCTTGCTTACTCTTCGAGGTTTGTGTATCCGGCTAACGCAAGTTTAGACTGTAAGTACCAAATATTCGACTTTGTACGTTGCAATTTATTTGCACTTACAAATGCGCCACCTTAACATTCCAACTTCTCCTTCTGCAAGTGCCTATCTGTACCGGACGTTGGCTATCATATTGGCTATCTAATATACCAAATATTCGACTTTGTACGTTGCAATTTCTTTGCACTAACAAATGCGCCACCTTAATATTCCAACTTCTTCTTCTGCAAGTGCCTATCTGTACCGGACGTTGGCTATCATATTGGCTATCTAATATACCAAATATTCGACTTTGTACGTTGCAATTTCTTTGCACTAACAAATGCGCCACCTTAACATTCCAACTTCTTCTTCTGCAAGTGCCTATCTGTACCGGACGTTGGCTATCATATTGGCTATCTAATATTTAACTATATTTAGTCAGGGTAACTAATATTTTACATTACACTCATAGTTTAAGGGAATAGTAGTGCACGCACGTACTGGGGGAGGAATAGTGCATGGTCGCGGTACATGTCTCCCCGAAGCCTGTTCTTAGAGCTTCTTCTTCTGTAAATGCCTATCCTTTCCGGATATTGGCTATCATATTGGCTATCTTTACTTTATTCATAGCTGCCCGGAAGAGGCCTGTGGTTATCGTAGAGAACCAACTCCTCAAGTTTTTAAGCCACGAGATTTTTCTTCTCTCAATGTCTCTGTTTCCTTCAACTTTGCCTTGCAGTATGCACTGAAGGAGTCTATATCTACTAGAGTTGCGCATGATGTCTCCCAGGTATTGTAGTTTCCTTGGTTTAAATCGTGGTCATTCCAACTGATACAGTTCAATGAGGTGCTCTTACTCACTGTGCATCCGGCTGAAGCTAGTTTAGCCTGTGAACACCAAATACCCGACTTTGTACGTTGATACAACTGATACAGTCCTATGTGGTTATCTTACTCCCTCTTCGAGGTTTTCTGCATCCAGCTGAAGCTAGTTTAGCCTCTGAACATCAAATACCCTACTATGTACGTTGCATCTTCTTCGCGAATTCTCTTGAACTGCATAGGTTGTTGCGGTTCGCACGATTTGTCTTCATATTTCTGTTGGAGTTGTGACGGCTCGTTGTGGCGAACAGTTATCAGCTATTTTGAAATACAGGTTTTGCTGCCTCTTCGCGCCGTTTATTCGGGAGGAAACGAAAGAAAACAATCTCCCCCGTCGATCACACACGCCCTGATGACAGTTCCGTCCGTGCCGCTGGAGTACACGCGCCCGTCAGCCGGGGCCCTAATGCAGACGTGAGGCTGTCGAATTCTTCCCGCGGGACTCCATTGAAGGGAATCTCCGGCGCTTCCCAGACGTGCGCTACATTTCCGGGCGCGCGGAATTTCCGATGCAGAAGTTCGCTCCGTGCTCACGCTCCGGCGGGCAGCTCCCGCCTCCGGAGCCGGCGGCTCAGCTACGTGGCGCTCCGCCGGAAAGCCCCCCGGAGATGAGGGCCCCCACGAAAACCGAGGGGGCCGCCCCGGCGATCCGATCGCGGGGGGCAGGAAGTTTTTCAACCGGGGGGCCGAATTAATCAAGCAAATGCACTGCCTGTGTTCGACCCGCTCCGACCCCCTTAAGCCTAAGCCGCCGGGCCTTTTGTGCCCACTCTGTGTTTCTCGACGGGATTCTCTCGCATACCCAAACCCACACACGTACACACATACACATACAAATATCTGTGATTGTATTTGTTTGTGTGTGAGCACGCGAGAGAAAGGCGTTTCCTGGCGATGGTTTATCGATTCTCGCCCCCGACGTGCACTCTGCAGAAGGCACGGGCAGACAAACAGACGCGAGTCCCCCGCCCCCCCCAAACCTTGGAGCATCTCCAGGTCCGGAGATCCCCCCGCCGCGGCGTCATGTCCGGCAAATCCGAGACACTGCTGACAGGACCGAGGGGGCCATCCCTCTACTTAGTGGGATGGGGGCCATCCCACTACATAGTGGGATGGGGGCCATCCCACTAAGTAGTGGGATGGGAGCCCATCCCACTACTTATTGGGATGGACCCCGTCTACCACTTGTCCCGAAGACACCTATCCTAAGTGTCTTTAATAACAGGCGACACTCGTACCGTGGCACATCACCGAGATCTTCTGACCGTACCAAGCATCCCGACAAGAGTACGTGAAGCGACAGAAATGTAAAAGACGTAAGCGCGATTTGAAACGACTTACTTCCCAACGAAATTCAACGGCGAGATGGAATTTGCTCATTCCGCCCGATAAATACAACGGCTGTTTTATCCGCATTTGCGTCGAAACCCCGTGGATTTGAGCGTCAGGCTTCCGGCAGAACATAGAAACATCATCCAGGAACAAATATTCGAAAATGCAAGAACATCGGAAATAGGTTGACCCAAATTCGAGGGGTTCGCCTAGGTAGTACGGTTCAGGGCTACAAGTGCCACCTGCGTACCATGTATGGCAGTTTCGTGTTCAAAGAGATTTTGAACTATTCAATTCATCATATGAATTGAACAGTCTTCATTATATGAATTGAATAGGAATAGACGACATATGTCGTCTATTCCATTACAGCCGAGCCCTGTGGTAGTTTTCCATGTTACAGGGGATGCGGAAATAAATTCGCCCCGAATTGCACATATTGAAACAGAGGTGCACTCGCAAAAGTATAAGTGGAATCGTAAACCGGTTCGTAATCGTTTGATGATCCGGCGGCAAAGTTATAGCAACTAAACGTATCGAGTGCTCCCGGATTCCAGATGCAGCCGCTCTGTTTGTAATGAGCGCTAATTCTGTACCGGGGCTAATGCGGGATGAAGGCGACTGCCGCTTTGAAAATCGGGGCTTAACAGTAATTCCCGCCCGAATGTGTACAAACATCTCGAGCTCCATCGCAGATACTTACGGAGACGATAAAGGGGGCTTCTTTTGCGGCGCGAGGCCATGGGAAACCGATTAATTGCCCCACTGGCCCGGGGATAAATCGGAGGATTCCGCTTGTGTACGACCGCATCTCACAACAATGCATCACCCCCCAACCCCCTCCCCGACAAGCAGAAACGGCTCGGGCGGCTGCGGTCCACTCCGGCGTAGCTAATGGCCAATAGCCGCCCCCGAAATCGATAAACGAGCGGGGGAACTCTAATACACAGCGGAAATTATTGGGGAGACGGTCTGCATGTTTCGCGCATATAATTATGAAAGCGGATTAATTGGGACGAAACGTGGACGAGAGCGTGTAATTAATCAACGGTTGTTGTTATGGTTATTTAGCGGAAATCCGCGGGAATATTCGTTAGCGTCCGTATTGAGGTCGCCCCACACAGATCTCACTGAATTCTATGTATGTAAGGGTTACAATACGTACACCAACTAATCCGTATCACCTTGTATGTGAGGATCAGAGGTGAGGTGGTAAATACATCTAGTACAAAGATATTCCCCGGCTTGTTTCTACCTTTACACAAAAATCCCCAGCCTGTAAGCTAACGCTCCTTGGAAGGTCCCTTAAAAGCCCCATAAGATCGGCTGATTAAAAATCACCATGGTGGTAGAGATACCTGGTACTAAGATATTCTCCGGCTTGTTTGTACCTCCACACGGAAATCCTCAGAGTGTTGAAAGCTAACGCTCCTTGGAAGGTCCCTTAAAAGCCCGATAAGATCGTGTAACGGTCTGGTTTTGCCTCCGACAGAAACTGCCTTTTTAATTATTAATTGCGCACACAGACCTCCACCGTAGGCGACCATACTCACACGTTTTTTTGGACGTGACCCGTTTTCCCGTCCTGCGTGTGATTTTTAAAAATCGTCGCGAGACGCTGCCACGCGGAGAAACTAGTTACCTTTCCTATAGTGCGGACATGCCACGAAGTCACCGTTTTCCATTGGTATATCACCATCCGGTTTCCGGGATATAAAACGTGAACTCATTTAACCACTCTTAAGGGGATCGACAGCACCAAGTATAAGGCAAGGGAGGGTACTATACGACTCAACTCCATACGCTCACGACATCAGAGTAAGTAATTAAACCCGACATTTTTTTCTTTTCGTAAAGCCACGTGTCCGGCCATTGTTACTGAGGCCATGTGATTTGCAGGCGTTTTTTTTGGGTAAGGGCTAAGTAACCCAGCTAGCCAGGTTCTTGGCTAAGGGGCAACGAACTTCCGGCCAGAGTGGTTCCGAAAATTGGAATCCACCGCCCGCCCGTCATAAGAACCAGCCCGCCAGCGAAGTCACACACGAGGAACACAGGCCAGAACTTTATTTTTTTTTCTAGGTCAAATCAAACACTTGGTTAAAGTTTCACTGTATTCATAGAATAAATCTCTACAATTGTTTTTTTTTCTTGTTCTCACATACTTTAATCTCATTTTGATATATCGTTTTTTTCTTTTGTGTAACATTTGCGTTGCGTGTTTCGTGCCGTACGTGTTTTGCGCTTTTGTAAGAAAAATGTCGCTCCGACGGCCCTTTGAATCGCGCGATTACGAGTTCGCGGTATTCGGCCGAATATAGTGAACCCTGCGTGATAGGGTTGCGGACGGAGGTATTTATTTCAGGAGCGCAGACACGGTGTCCGTCGTTTGTGTGAATAAACGCAGATATTTTACACAACAAAATTCACACCTGTTATTTTTTGTTCCCCCCACGTTTTCTCAATCGGGCATTCTTTTCAGTTTTGAGTTTCCATTCTCATTGCGAGATTTAAATCTGGTGGTGTGGGCGCCAGATGGTCAGCCGTTGCGACAGTTCGTAATTTCTGAACTTCGCTGACTGTCTGCCGTCAACCCACGCAGGTAGAGTGGAGCCCCCCTTTGCGACGAAGTAGCGGCGAGGTTAAAATTATGTGGAGCCTTTCCCCCCCCCCCCATTCTCTGACACCGAGAGCCTGGGCCTCAGAGTGTTGAAAGCTAACGCTCCTTGGAAGGTCCCTTAAAAGCCCGATAAGATCGGCTGATTAAAAATCACCAAGCTATGTTCGGTTCTATCTGATCGTTTTACGCCGCTTAAAATAGACTTCGCGACAACTTGCCTCTGCGGGCTTATAATTTTAACGTTGTTGTGACTTAACAGGCTAACAGGTGCCTTCATTTGTCTTCATAAACACCATGGAGCACAGTTTATCGCGCTTTTGCTCAGCCCCTGCGGACATTCACACATAATTATCCATCGCTCGCAAATTCTTGCATTAAAATTCAGGGCTCGATGATTTAAACCCCGCCTCCCGCTCCCAAACTTCATTAGCATCAATTTTAATTCACGGAAAATTATGAGGGGCGTAATTTCAGGTGCGTCCCGTATAATTGGGCACTTTTAATTTTCGGCAGGCAAATTATTCAGTGCTAATAACACTTGAATGAGCACACGGTTTAGCCTTTGGAGCAAACATAAATTTACACCCGAAATTACTCCATAATTCGCGAGTTAAAGTCGAGACGGGCCCCCGCCTGTGCGAAGGGGCGACGGACTGCTCGCCGCCCATTTAATTAACGCGGAGTTTCACGGTTTGCTCAGCCGAACGTTTCGGTTATTCCGGCGCCATAATCGGCGCTGAACTTAAATATTAACAAGTCCGCAATAGCTAGGCACGACATATATCTGTACTGTGATGCAGCAGCGACGTTTCCCAGCGCCCAAAGAGCTCGGATATTGATTCCGAATGTACGTGGAGTATGGAAGGAAATTGGAATATTGAATTCGAATATTGCGATGTGAATAACAGCGTTACACATAAACCGAATTGGAAAGGTAACGCGACGCCGCATCTGCATTAACATACAGCGGCGCTCGCTGAAAGGCCGTAATTTAAAACCTGAACATTTATTACTGCAAACACGGCTTAATGGTCAATTTGTTAGAAGAAGCGCGACGATTCGGCGAGAATGGGCGATACGGATGCGTCTCGCGAGCCCGCTTTTTGGAGAATGATTCTGTTACATAACGGCGTGTTGTGAATGACGCGCATAACGCTGCAATTTACACAATCGCCCGCCGCATAATTCACATGCGGCGCACGATAAATTCGCCACCCCCGGAAAACACGCGAATTTCGGCGCAATCGTATGCGCATAACGTACGAGGAAGAGTTTAATTTGTCAAGACCCGCGCTGCACTCTATCACGGCTAGAGCTTTCCACAAGTTTTACGAGCTGCGATTTTTTCCGCGGGTGCTCACAGGCGTCAGCGCCGTTTCACTTAGCACTTCAAATATTGGGCCTCTCCCTCTAGTTGCCTCGCGTGGAAAACCCACAGTTTTCCGGCTCTCATAAATTAAGCCGTTCAAAACTTATGATATAACTTCATCTGCCGATATGAGAATTATGAATCAATGAACGATAGTTATGATTATTTCGTGGCAATCATAAAAAAATTGCATTAAACTCGTTTTATGATTGTTTAAAATATTCAGGGTTGATTTACTACCCTCCAACCACAAATTAGAAAGTACCACTTATACATTATATTGACTGACCCTTTATGACGAACATATATAAATTTCATAGAGCGACAGTTTAGTGCACACTTTTTATGATTGGGGATCAGAGAGAGTATGGGTATTGGGTGGTATCAACAATATCCCTGTGTCTACACGGCAGTGTCAACACGATTGGGTTTGTTGTGTGTCCTTCCTTGGACGTTATTGATGTTTAATTTTCTTCGCCCAGAGCAGCGATTCTAAAACTATTTTAATATTTATTATACGAGACACTTTGGATGCTAAGTTCGGTGGTAAACATGCCTGCTACTAAGATATTCTCCGGCTTATTTGTACCTCTACACGGAAATCCTCAGTGTGGAAAGCTAACGCTCCTTGGAAGGTCGCTTAAAATCCCGATAATTGTGACGTACCTGAAGGGCAGTCGGCGCGTTAGGCCGTGGAGCGAGGGGAGGGTCCCTTCGAAGTAGTAACGAGGGCCAGGCTCTCGGTGTCAGAGAGTGGGGGGGTTAAAAAAAAAGGCTCCACGTAATTTTAACCTCGTGGCTACTTCGTCGCAAAGGGGGGCTCCACCCTACCTGCGTGGGTGGACGGCAGACAGTCAGCGAAGTTCAGAAATCACGAACTGTCACAACGCTGACCGTTTGGCGCCAACACCACCAGGTTTAAATCTCGCAGTGAGAATAGGAAACTGTAACTGAAATAAGAGAAAACGTGGGGGAACAAAAAATAACAGGTGTGAGTTTGTAGCGTAATATCGGCGTTTATTCACACACAAAACGATGGACACCGTGTCCGCGCTCCTGAAAACAAATACCTCCGAACGCCACCCTTTCGCGCAGGGTTTACTCTATTCGGCCGAATAAAATAAGCTCCTAATCGCGCGATTGAAAGGGCCGAGGGAGCAACCTTTCTCGTACACAGCGCAAAACACGTACGACACGAAACACGCAAACGCAGTTTATACACAAAAGAATAAACAGCAAAAGTGGCTCAATCGAGCACACAAAAAAAGAATTATATATATTGAGATCTGGCTTATCTGGCCTGTGTTCCGGATGGTCTCGCCGTTGGCTGGGTTCAGCCCCGGGATGTCGGCGGTTTCCGTCGAGGACGCCTGGGCTTGGTCCGCGGCCTCCAGCCAAGAGTGGTTTTGGCCGAGCTGCTCAGCCCGTAGCCAAACGCCTGGAAGCACATGGCCTTAATCAAAATGGCCGGACACGTGGCTTCACGAAGAGGAAAAGAAATAACTACTTACTCAGGTGTTATGAGCGTGTTCTCTGCCCCGTACTCGGTGCCTCAATCCCCCTCAAGGGTGGTTAGCTGAGAACCGTTGATTATTCCCGTAAACCGGATGGATGAAACCTTAGCTCAACGGTCCTTCTGGCACGATCTGTACTGGACACGAGTCAATTGAGTTCTGCCTCATGGCGGCGCTCCGCCGGCGAATTTTAAAAATCGCTCACGGGGAAACGCGTCACCACAACAAAAAAAAAATGCGACCACGGTTGCCTATCGTGCAGGTCTATACGCCAACTAATTATTAAAATGCCGTTTCGGCCAACGCTATTTCGGGACCGTTACATAATTTCGGCTGATTAAAAAAAACAGATGTTCGGTTCTATCTGATTTAATATGGCCGTGTAGGTTCCTTGCGTAGTGGTCGTATGCAATACGTGCAACCTTGCGTGCTTGCAGTATTCCGTTATTGTTGTCGTCAGCACAATGCCTTGACCTGCATTTGTATTGCATTCCACCACACTATTATACGAGACACTTTGGATGCTAAGTTGCAATCTTTAGAGTTTCTTTTGCCCGAGGGTACATTCTATGAGCCCTAGATGTTTTAGGCCAACAGTTGGGGAACCTCTGGCCTTAATGATTTAATCCAGCGTCAGTGTCGCGAAGACTCGCACGCCGATGATCGATTAAACCGCCATGCACGATAAATTGCCCGAGGAGCAGCTGATGTCCAATACAAAATTGCTTCAACAATGTGTGTCCCGAATGTTGCTGCTCATTGTTGCCCAGGCGGACACGTCCTAAAACAACAATCCGACGCTTCCATCTCTAATCAATCATCGGTAATCCGATTACGGTATGCGGGGGTGGGGGGTGATTAATTACCCCGCGAATGATGGCCATCATTGTGCAGTAATTTCGTGGAGTATTTGTGTAACGCCCGCGTTTTATACGCGTACATATAATTCGGGAGCGCGATGAATAAGTGATTTCAATTAATTCAATTGTGATTACTCAAACATGCACGGACGTATGGAAATAATTGGAGTTTCGTTGAAACCATTCGATTGGATAATTGGTTTGTAAGAATGATCGCGATTTAAAAGTACGTATCATTTATAGGTTGCCGCCGAAAATTTGCCGCAGCCAATTGTGTATGCAGATTGCGACGATGGATTCATCGCCGACGGATTAGCGGCCCTATATTTATAATTTCTGCTTCCATTCTGCGCAAATTCGGAGGCAATTCCCTCCAATTAACGCCCCCTCCCGATTTCGTCGCAGATATTTCCATTTTCCTTGTATATCGGATTCCGTACGGGGAATTTTCGCGATCTCCTGCAGCTCATTCACGAGGCCCTTTGTACATCCCCGAACGACAAAAGTTGGGGGTAAACGTCTAGATTGTGTCTTTGTGCGCTTCTCTAGGCGTTGCGGGAATTAATAAACGGCGCTGTAATTTCTATGGTCTGCATATTTCGCAGACTCGCAGCGTCTATTTGCAGAGATGTTATTTTTGTTACATTTCGTAGCGTAGCGAAAATACCGAAGATGGAGTTGCAATATACGCAACCTACGGCACGGTTAGGTATGTACGGTAAAATCAAGACGTTACAGGTTTTCAAATGTAATGAGTGCGGAAATACCGCAGAAGGAATTGTAAGATTCGCAATATACGTACGATGAAATCAAAACGTTACAGGTTTACGAATGTAATAAGTGCGGAAATACCGCAGAAGGAGTTGTAACATACGCAACCTACTATACGGCCATGTACGTACGATGAAATCAATACGTTACAGATTTGTGAATGTAAAGAGTGAGGAAATACCGCAGAAGGAGTTGTAACATACGCAACATACGTACGTCTATATAGCATTGTACGTATGATGAAATCAAACCGTTACAGGTTTTCGTATGTCAAGAGTGCGTAAATACCTTAGAAGAAGTTGTAACATACGCAACCTACTATAAGGCTATGTATGTATGATGAAATCAAAACGTTACAGGTTTTCGTATGTCAAGAGTGCGGAATACCGCAGAAGAAGTCGTAAAATACGCAACCTACTATACGGCCATGTACATACGATGGAATCAAAACGTTACAGGTTTTCGTATGTCAAGAGTGCGTAAATACCTCTGAAGAAGTTGTAACATACGCAACCTACTATAAGGCCATGTACGTACGATGGAATCGAAACGTTACAGGTTTTCGTATGTCAAGAGTGCGTAAATACCTCAGAAGAAGTTGTAACATACGCAACCTACTATAAGGCTATGTATGTAGGATGAAATCAAAACGTTACAGGTTTTCGAATGCAATGAGTGCGAAAATACCCCAGGAGTTGTAAACCTACACAACCTACTATACGGCCATGTACGTACGGTGAAATCAAAACGTTACAGGTTTTCGAGTGTAGGGTCATATTTTGGGTAGTAACTAGCACCCTCCTGTGTCCTGAAGAACCGCCCTGTTTCGGCTACTTTCCTCAGCTGTTCGAGGCCGAATCTGGACAACTTTCATCCTCTCTATTTACTGCCACTCTCTTTATTATCATCTCGTCTGTATCTTTTCGTCTGTATTTCTCATCTGTAAATACCGCAGATGGAGTTGTAACATATGCAACCTACTAAACGGCGAGGTGCGTACGGTAAAATCAAAACGTTACAGGTTTTTCGAATGTAATGAGTGCGGAAATACCACAGAAGGAGTAACATACGCAACCTACTATACGGCCATGTAGGTACGGTGAAATCAAAACGTTACAGGTTTTCAAGTGTAGGGTCATATTTTGGGTAGTAACTAGCACCCTCCTGTGTCCCGAAGAACCGCCCTGTTTCGGCAACTTTCCTCAGCTGTTCGAGACCGAATCTGGGCAACTTTCATCCTCTAGTTACTGCCACTCTCTTCTGTATCATCTCGTCTGTATCCTCTCGTCTGTATTTCTCGCTTGTAAATACCGCAGATGGAGTTGTAACACATGCAAACTACTACACTGCGAGGCACGTACGATAAAATCAAAACGTTACAGGTTTTTCGAATGTAATGAGTGCGGAAATACCGCAGAAGGAGTTGTAACATATCTTTTCAGCCTTCTGTTGTCCATCTTTGGACATGGGCTTCCCCAAGTTGCTTCCATTCCTCTCTACTACTTGCTATTTCAGTCCATTTCTTTCCTGCATGTTTCTTAACGTCGTCTGCCCAACGCATTTTGGCCTTCCTCATCCTCTCGTATTTTCCCATGGTCTCCAGTTACAATAAATTTGTTCCATCTTTCATCGATTTGTCTGATGTTGTGACCAGCAAATTTCCATTTTAGCTTTGCAGCTTCCTATCTTATATCTTTAACTTTAGTTTTTTCTCGAATCCATACGTTTCTTTTCCTATCTGATATTCGTATGTGGAGCATCTGTCTTTCCATAGCTCTTTGAGCTGCAGCAGTTTTCTCCATGTTGGCCTTTGTGAATGTCCATATTTGCGTCCTGTATGTAAAGGCAGGAAGTATGCACTGATTAAAAATTCTTGTTTTTAGGTACTGTAGGTACTTCTTGTATTTTAGTTGTAACATATGCAATCTACTATATGCCATGTACGTACGGTAAAATCAAAACGTAACAGGTTTTCGAGTGAAGAGTCATATCTTGGGTGGTAACTAGCACCCTCCTGTGTCCCGAAGAATCGCCATATTTCATTTACTTTCCTCAGCTGTTCGTGGCCGAATTTGGGACTTTCATCCTCTCTCTTTACTGCCGCTCTCGTCACTGTTATTAATTCGCGTTTTCCACCGAAGCTCCATTACGTACTTATTAAAGACGGTAACTTGCCGCCTTCTCGGCGAATTCCCGGCTCGGATGAGTGCGTGGCTTGGAGGGGCGCAGAGTAACCCTTCTGCCGCCCAAATTTACGCGTCCCTTAATGGTGATTGCGCCCTGAACGAGATTCGCAAGGCAGAAAAATTCGCAATTGCAATCAGCTCGGCAAATAATTGTAGTGAAACAAACAGGCACGGCTAATCGAATCCACGCGAAATGCACGTCCAGCTGCAATCGAATAACGGTGCCCGTGCGTGAATGCGGGGGAATTTTCCTTGTTTTCCATTGTTGCGCGCCAGGGAAAATGAAAAATTTTAATAATCACGTTACGTTTTAATTAGCACGGGCCGCATTTTCATCATCGCCCCTCGTGCACCCGCCCAACGGTGCAGCGGCTACGTTTAATGCAGTTTCCTTAATTAACGATAGCAAAAAGGGGATTAATATGCGCGACGTCCGCCAGGGCGTTATGGACTGCAGACCGCCCGCAGACCGCCGGCAGACGCGACCCAATCACCCGAAATGCACCCAACAAGAAATCGATTGCAGTAGGAGGCACAACTTCGCCGTAAGAAACCCACACAGGGACAAATAACGCTCTTAATCACGAGCGCATTTACTTCCGACGTTTACCCTCTGCTTGAATATCTTGATGTATCGGGATAACCCCGCTATAATGTGCGGGTATTAAATTAA
This sequence comes from Othius punctulatus, assembly GCA_951805005.1. NCBI lineage: Eukaryota > Metazoa > Arthropoda > Insecta > Coleoptera > Staphylinidae > Othius > Othius punctulatus. Next base: position 3,578,250 of record OX638146.1, read on the forward strand.
TATGCTTCCTTAATGATTAGTGTAATCATATCGGTATTCGTGAAAGTAATATTTTCGACGTGTGATATACCAAGGAAAACTGTGACCTCGTGGCACGTCCGCACTATAGGGAAGGTAACTAGTTTCTGCCTCATGGTGGCGTCTCGCCGACGATTTTTAAAAATCACGCATAACGGAAACACGTCACGTTTAAAAAAACGTGTGCGTATGGTTGCCTACGGTGGAGGTCCAGGCGCGCAATTAATAATAAGACAGTTTCCGTCGGAGGCAAAACCAGACCGTTACAAGATGTATCGGGAGTGTGCGCCCAGATTACTTTCTGGCGCTGACCATTGAGCAGGCTTTGGGATTACCTTCCCAAGTCGTGCTCATTAGTTTTGCCTCATTTTGAAAATAATCGTGTAACCATTTCGGTGTTCCTAAAAGCAATATATTGGCGCCTCTAATTAGCACAAGTATCATGAGTGTGCGTCCGGATTACCTTCTGACGCTGACCGTTGAGCAGGCTTTGGGATTACCTTCCCAAGTCGCGCTCATTAGTTTTACCTCATTTTCGAAATAATCGTGTAACCATTTCGGTGTACCTAAAAGCAATATTATGGCGCCCCAAATTAGTGGAAGTATCGTGAGTGTGCGTCCGGATTACCTTCTGGCGCTGAACGTTTATCGCCTCAATTCCGTATAATTCAATTAAATCGTAATTCACCCGTAACCCGATCCCAAGATTTGCAGGTCTTTTGTAACTTAAGTCGTGCGCTATTTCTTTTTATTGCTTTCCTTGGTGACGATGCACGGGTACAAAGATTCCGGGCGCCGTAAGGAGGAGTAAGCGCTTACAATGGTCCAAGGAACATGAGCCGCGTAGCGTGGAAAATTCTCCGGTCTGTAACGATTTCACATCTGGATAAACTTTAATGGGGGCAATGAAAACATCGCAAATTGCCGCGAGTTTTCCGTGTTTGTACTTTTGGCCGGGAAATAGAATGTTACTTCGCAATCGTCTGAAGCAATAACTTACAGGAATCTGAACGGATTACGCCCCCCCCGGGCACAAAACAAAGCCGGAAAATTGCAGCGTACAACATTATGCACAGTTCGCGTGATTTAATTGGGTGCGTTGCAATTTCCCAGTCCAATATCACCGCTCGTTTTTCGCAAATTAACAGCGACCCTTTGACTCTGGACATACGCACGCACCGAAATCTGCCGCGCCATGCATAAATTGAAAAGCGATGCGCGGCTAATTTACACAAAACAGCCCATTACATTGGCGAATTGGCGCAGTTTCGAGCCCGATTTTCAATGCCGGAAAATCGAGCCCGGCCGGGCACTCGAGGGCTGAAAGGCGGCCCTTTATGGCTCCCAGAATGACGAGAATCGCACGTTCAACGCCCGTTTCACGAGTTCCCGATCATAAATCACGTAATAAACCGGTGCACGGGATCGAAATGTTAATTCAGTTATGGAAGCCCGAAGAGGCGAGCAACGCGAGCCCCCAAACAGGCGAGCAGAGAATAATAAAATTACAATGTCGTGCATTACTGTATTGGCATTTGTAACACCAATTAGCAAACAATATCCTCTCGGAATACGTTTACATTCAAAGGTTACTTCTTGACTTGTAGGTTATATGTTAGCTGTCACAGCAATTTGAAGGTTATATGTCAGCTGTCACAACAAGTTGTAGGTTACATGCCAGCTGTCACAACAATCTGTAGGTTGTATGTCAGATGTCACAACAATTTGTAGGTTATATGTCAGCTGTCACAACAATTTTAAGGCTGTATGTAAGCTGTCATAACAATTTGTAAGTTATATGTTAGCTTTTACAACAAGTTGTAGGTTACATGCCAGCTGTCACAACAATTTGTAGGTTGTATGTCAGGTGTCACAACAATTTGTAGGTTATATGTCAGCTGTCACACCAATTTGTAGGTTATATGTCAGCTGTCAAATTGTTTGACTCTATGTCAAATTTTCAATAGACTTATCTTCCAGAATATTTTACAAATCAGGCATGAAATCTACAAAATGTGCATTAAATAAATAAAATAATGCAGTAATGAAAGCCCGAAGAGGCGATGAATGCGATCCCCCAAACAGGCGAGCAGAGAATATTAAAATTACAATGTCGTGCATTACTGTATTAGCATTTGTAAAACCAATTAGCAAACAACATCCTTCCGGAATACGTTTAGATTAAAAGGTTACAACTTGATTTGTAGGATATATGTTAGCTGTCACAGCAATTTCAAGGTTATGTGTCAGCTGTCACAACAATTTATAGGTTATATGTCAGCTGTCACAACAATTTGTAGGTTATATGCCAACTGTCACAACAATTTGTAGGTTGTATGTCAGCTGTCACAACAATTTGTAGGTTATATGTCAGCTGTCACAACAATTTGTAGGTTAGATGTCAGCTGTCACAACAATTTGTAGGTTATATGTCAGCTGTCAAATTGTTTGACTCTATGTCAAATTTTTAGAAGACCTATCTTCCAGAATATTTTACAAATCTGGCATGAAATCTACAAAACATGCATTAAATAAATAAAATAATTCAGTTACGGAAGCTCGAAGAGATGATGAATGCGATCCCCCCAACAGGCGAGCAGAGAATATTAAAATTACAATGTTGTGCATTACTGTATTGGCATTTGTAACACCAATTAGCAAACAATATCCTCCCGGAATACGTTTAGATTCAAAGGTTACTACTTGATTCGTAGGTTATGTGTTAGCTGCCACAGCAATTTGAAGGTTATATGTCAGCTGTCATAACAATTTGTAAGTTATATGTTAGCTTTTACAACAAGTTGTAGGTTACATGCCAGTTGTCACAACAATTTGTAGGTTGTATGTCAGCTGTCACAACAATTTGTAGGTTATATGTCAGCTGTCACAACAATTTGTAGGTTATATGTCAGCCGTCAAATTGTTTGACTCTATTTCAAATTTTCAGAAGACTTATCTTCCAGAATATTTTACAAATCTGGCATGATATCTACAAAATATGCATTAAATAAATCAAATAATTGAGTTACGGAAACTCGAAGAGGCGATGAACGTGATCCCCCCAACAGGCGAGCAGCGAATATTAAAATTACAATGTCGTGCATTACTGTATTAGCATTTGTAAAACCAATTAACAAATAATACCCTTCCATAATACGTTTAGATTCAAAGGTTACTATTTGGTGTGTAGGTTACATGTCAGCTGTCACAACAATTTGTAGGTTATATGTCAGCTATCACAATAATGCGTAGGTTATAAGGCAGCTGTCTCAACAATTTGTAGGTTGTATGTCAGCTGTCACAACAATGTGTAGGTTATATGTCAGATGTCACAACAACTTGTAGGTTATATGTCAGCTGTCACAACAATTTGTAGGTTATATGTCAGCTGTCACAACAATGTGTATGTTATAAGGCAGCTGTCAGAACAATTTGTAGGTTATATGTTAGCTGTCACAACAATTTGTAGGTTTTATGTTAGCTGTCACATCAATGTGTAGGCTATATATTAGCTGTTACATCAATTTGTAGGTTAATGCCATATGTCAAATTGTTTTGACATATGACCCGAAATATGGTATATATTTGCCTCTTTTATTTGTCCCAAATTATTGTATACAAAACTTTTAAACTTTATTTTTCTTAGGAGAGACAGGTACAAAAATTCCCTCGATAGTACTGTTCCTTGGCCCTATTTCAAAATCTGGAAATAGTTAACGGGAAACAACAAACTAGTTTGCGGCTTGTCCAATTGTCTACTCCACTTCGATTTGATGCTAGTTTTTGAATGGCAGCAAGAACTCTTAAATTCCCAAAATAAGTCCACTGTTTTGCTTTTCATTCTCTTCTGTTAACTTTCCTGAGCTGTCTCTTCCATAGTTTTGACCCTCAGACTTTAAAATTAAGAAATTTAAAGGTAATCAATGGGCAAGTATCTTTCGTCACAACAGGTGTACTTTCGATTTTCTGACATTGTACCGTTTTCTGGCAGACTATAATATAGCTGTCGAGGTTTTTACTGGTCGTACGAGCCATTTGATGTACAGAGGGGCCGCAGGATGTGGGGATTTAAATATTTCATCCCCCCCAGGATATGCCCCCCGCGCGGTTATTAATTGCTCCCGGGGGACCCGCGCGACCTCCACCTTGATGATTTATTCAGCAAGTTCCGCGGAAAACCGCCATCCGTCTTGGTTTTTACCCTGGCCCCCATTAATTGCGCGCCCCCCAGTCCACAGCCCCCCGGGGCGACTTTGCACGCCCGAGATGGCCGAAACGTGGCCGCGACGTTTCGATTCATGCAGCCACCGTTCGGACGCAAAAAGGAAAAAAGACGTTACAAATGGGAAAAAGTTGCAAAAGCGAAATTGAACGGTTTATATAATAAGACGTTTTACGTATTTTATCAATTACTGTAACAAACACCAAAACCTAAAGCATTTGCGTCGTCTTATCTGTATCGACTTATATGAAAGAATCAGAGAGAGTGTAAGTATAATTTACTGCGAGAAAACAATGCGTCAGCTTATCTGTATCGACTCATATGAAAGGATCAGAACGAGTTTAGATAAACCCAGAAATGGGTACTAATGCGTAGGATATGTGTATAACAACACAAGAACACATACGGTTTATTCGTGCTCCAGCTGAAGCACCACCGGTACTCATCACCTTTCCACTTGGCACTTCTGACCTCACACACACACACACTATAATCATCGTCTAATTTGATCCAGAAGCCATATAGCTAACACGTAGGATGACTTTAAGTAATCATCGCTCTATAGAAACTATAAAAAAAACGAGGGTGTGTGGGTGGTTATTGTCTCTTTAATATTCATAGACTCTCGTTTTCAACGACCCGATTATTACGTTTCATGATACAATCGGGAAAATTATATACTTCGCTTCGCGATTTAATGAAATGCCGGCATTTGAAAGCTCCCCAAACTCCCCCGGGCCTATCTGGGCACCTGCCCAGAAACGGGGGGATGCGCGCCGAGCGGGGGTTTGGGCCGGAGGCGTCGCGGCGCCGAACTTTCATCCCGAGCGCCGCTTTCTGGGGGCAATTTAAATGTCGTCAAAGTGCCGCGATTATGCGCCGATGAGTTGGCCAGGGCTGGGAGGGGGGTGGGGGTTTAATCGCCGGCATTAAAAGCAGGGGGGAGCCAATAAAAGAAGCTTAATTCAATCCCCGAAGCGTCTGACGAACAGATAACGAAAAATAGTCGTCCCTCGAAAGTAATTTGCGGGCTCAAAATTGCTGATGAGACCTAATAACCGTCGGGTTATGACTTCGATGGTTACTGCGTTTAAAATAATTTAGGCCGCCTAACGGGGGTACAGTACTGATCTTTATAACTAGCTAATTACAACATGCCGTTGAATCGACGGTAGCTAGTGGACTTGATGATTTAGGCGCAAACGGATAATTGGAGGACTAAAGTGTGGCGTCAGAAGATAATCTGAACGCACGCTCGCGTTAAAACTACATTTATCTGTGTACCCAACTGAACCGTGACCTGCTGAACCACCACCGGTGATCACCACCTTTCTATTTGGCACTTCTGACCTCATAAAAGATTTAAAATACACTGATGAATTCAAGATTAGAACAGCTCTCACCAACACTTTTTCTCATCCTCATAACGGGCATACATTGGATACTCAACGAACAGCTAAAGGATCTGGACTTTGCAGATTATATCTATTTACTATCAAAGAAAAAGCAACATATGCAGAAGAAGGTAGACAAACTAACGACGGAAGCCGGTGCTAACTAGACTTTGCAAATCACTTGTGTTTATTGGAGTTTCATGGGGGTTCGGTGCGGTACTTTTTACTATGTATTTACTGTCCGTAAGGGCTTCTACCCCGATTTCAGTTAAGGTTTGTTGCTTTTCGTTGCGAGTTGAGTTTCGGTGATAGAGATCAATTTGGATGCTGCGAGGGTGCGTGGGTTGGGAGAAAAACACCTATAACTCGGCCAGCGAGGGGCGTAAATCACTACCCCTCGCGATACACGGCCCCATTAGCGGATTGAATCGCGACCCCATGAATCATGCGCTAATTTACTTATCCGCACGACGCAACTGAATAAATGCTGACCCAGGACCGCGGAGAGGGCAGTTTGTCTTCAGCCACGGAAGGGGCCAAAGAAAGCCGGCGAATATATAAATCCATCGCCGGAAATAATAATTCACAGACAGTTTCGTGCCACCAGTTGTCGATTTTTTTTTCGTGATCGTGTATCGGTTGAGGGTAATTCCGGTAAAATGGAGATCGGGGGGTCAAAGCGCCGCCCGTCGCCGGTAACCTAATAATCTGTTAATGGATGTGGCCCCCGGAACATCCCGTTTCTCGTTCGACGGGAGCGAAGGGGGCAATAACCATAGGGGGTGGAGGCACCCGCGGTTTCCAATAAGGCCGGCCGTAAAACACGCATGCAAAGCAGCCCCGCTCGGCGTGTCCCCGGGGGCTTTTAAATCGCAGGCCCCGTGCACATCGCGTTTCCCAATACGAAGGGACGTGAAACGAGTAAATAAGGATTAATGTGCAGTTCTGAATATGGCGAGGCAGAAACGTTATTAAAACGCTTCGAATTGATCGCGGACTTCCCCTCTGTACTAGGACTTAAGGACCAAGTCCACGTGCTGGACACCACACTTGAACCACCGATCTTCATGGAAAATCTTCCCTCGTGTACAGTTACAGCGTACAGAATCGTTATTGAACGATTTGAATCGATCGCAGACTTCCTCTCTGTACTTGGACCCAATCCACGTGCTGGACACCACACTAGAACGACCTATCTTCATGCTAACATCTTCCCCCATGTACAGTTACAGCGTACAGAAACGTAATTGAACGATTTGAATAGATCACAGACTTCCTCTTTGTACTTGGACCTAATCCATGTGATGGACACCACACTTAAACCAGCAATCTTCATGCTAACATCTTCCCCATGTACAGTTACAGCGTACAGAAACGTAATTGAACGATTTGAATAGATCACAGACTTCCTCTTTGTACTTGGACCTAATCCATGTGCTGGACCCCACACCAGAACCACCAATCTTCATGCTAACATCTTCCCCCTTGTAGAGTTATAGCGTACTGAAACGTTATTGAACGATTTGAATAGATCACAGACTTCCTCTGTGTACTTGGACCTAATCCATGTGCTGGATCCCACACTAGAACCACCAATCTTCATGCTAACATCTTCCCCCTTGTACAGTTATAGCGTACAGAAACGTTATTGAACGATTTGAATAGATCACAGACTTCCTCTTTGTACTTGGACCTAATCCATGTGCTGGACCCCACACTAGAACCACCAATCTTCATGCTAACATCTTCCCCCTTGTATAGTTATAGCGTACAGAAACGTAATTGAACGATTTGAATAGATCACAGACTTCCTCTTTGTACTTGGACCTAATCCATGTGCTGGACCCCACACTAGAACCACCAATCTTCATGCTAACATCTTCCCCCTTGTACAGTTATAGCGTACAGAAACGTAATTGAACGATTTGAATAGATCACAGACTTCCTCTTTGTACTTGGACCTAATCCATGTGCTGGACCCCACACTAGAACCACCAATCTTCATGCTAACATCTTCCCCCTTGTACAGTTATAGCGTACAGAAACGATATTGAACGATTTGAATAGATCACAGACTTCCTCTTTATACTTGGACCTAATCCATGTGCTGGATCCCACACTTGAACCACCTATCTTCATGCTAACATATTTTCCTCCGTGTACAGTTATGGCAGATCTGCTTGCTACAAGAGTCGATGGATCGGGTAATCTGTGTCGACTCGTATGAAACAATCAGAAGGAGTGTAGGTAAAAGTTCCTACAAGAAATCGATACGTCGGTAAATTTATTTTGACTCATATGAAAGGATCGGAGAGAGTGTGGGTAAAATTTTCGAGAAAACAATGCGCCAGCTAATACGTGTGGATTCGTATGAAACGATCTGAGAATGTAGGCGAAATTTCTTACAACAAATGTATAAGTCAGCTAATTTATTTCGACTCTTATGAAAGGATCAGAGAGAGTGTGGGTAACATTTCTGGTATTAAGAACCCAGGTGCAAATTTCAAGCCAGAAATTAGTCTGCCTCATACTACCTGTAAGTATTCTTGTTGAATAAGTTGTTGGGACGACGATTTTATCGACGTGTGGAGTACGTAATCGATTTTCATCACGCCTCGCGTCGAGTTTCATTTGCGACCCATTATCCGGCTTGATTAAGTTTGCGGCACGTATTTTGTGATGTTGTTTTTCGCCTGCGGATCCTGTGTCGGTTTTTTTGGCGCCTCTGGGGCCCTGCGTGTCGATGCGAAGCTCCGGTTTCGTCGCGATTAATCCGCGGCCGATCTGGTCATATGTCACATCCGGCGTAAAAATGTACACGTGGACACGTGTGTGTGGGGGGAAGTTTATAACCGTGACAAACGTCGGGTTTAGAGGGGTGCGCGCTGCAGGATTTGCGCCCCCCTCCGCACCGCCGCGGGATAATTGAAAAAGGTTCGGGGGGATAAAAACTGTATTAATGTATTTCAGAATTGGCTCCATCATCGAAATATTGAGCGGCCGCCCTCGGGGGGACGCGGTGGAAATTTCCGATTGTATAATTCACAGGCGGTGCGCCACGTTTTATAATGCACACTTTATATTTGCCTCTACATATACGCAGTTTCAATTTCAATTTGCTTCTACGTAAGTTGGAGCACGAATTAACCGTGTGTTCTTATATAGTCATACACATCCTGCGCATTAGTACCCATTTCTGGGTTTATCTAAACTCGTCCTGATCCTTTCATACGAGTCGATACAGATACATTAACGCAGTTTCAGTTTTAAGTTGCTTCTGCAGACGTTGGAGACGGTACAGTTAGGTGCACAGATTTGTTTTATTATAACAGTAGGAAAAACAGAGCGGGTCCGAGACCACTAAACACAAAACAATACGATGCCCGTTGTGAGGTCAGAAGTGCCAAGTGGAAAGGTGATGAGTACCGGTGGTGGCTCAGCAGGTCACGGCTCACTTAGGTGCAGAGGTTTATTTATTATAACAGTAGGAAAACAGAGCAGGTCCGAGGCCACTAAACACAAAACGATACCATGCCCGTTGTAAGGTCAGAAGTGCCAAGTGGAAGATGATGAGTTCCGGTGGTGGTTCAGCAGGTAACGGCTCACTTGGGTGCAGAGTTTATTTTATTATAACAGTAGGAAAAACAGAGTGGGTCCGAGGCCACTATACACAAAACGATGCCATGCCCGTTATGAGGTCAGAAGTGCCAAGTGGAAAAGTGATGGGTACCGGTGGTTGTTCATCAGATCACGGCTCAGTTAGGTGCAGAGGTTTATTTTATTACAACAGTAGGAAAAACAGAGCGGGTCCGAGGCCACTAAACACAAAACGACACCATGCCCCTTGTGAGGTTAGAAGTGCCAAGTGGAAAGGTGATGAGTACCGGTGGTGGTTCAGCAGGTCACTGCTCACATGGATGCAGAGGTTTATTTTATTATAACAGTAGGAAAAACAGAGCGGGTCCGAGGCCACTAAACACAAAACAATACCACGCCTGTTGTAAAGTCAGAAGTGCCAAGCGGAAGATAATGAGTACCGGTGGTGGTTCAGCAGGTCACGGCTCACTTGGGTACAGAGGTTTATTTTATTATACCAGTAGGAAAAACAGAGCGGGTCCGAGGCCACTAAACACAAAACGATACCATGCCCGTTGTAAGGTCAGAAGTGCCAAGTTGAAGATGATGAGTACCGGTGGTGGTTCAGCAGGTCACGGTACAGTTATTTGGCAGGTTTATTCAATTACTAACTTAACTTAACATTGTCTTGTTGATCTTACTTCTAACACTTATATATCGTATTGTAATGGTTATGGCCGAACGTGCCACGGTCCAAAAGTGGCTATGGCCTTAATAGTCATAATAGTCATAGTTATGTGTATATTGTGATGATATTTGTATTATAAGTAGAGTAGATTAATTAGAATAGATTTATTATTATTATTAGATAGGTATTAGATAGAATTATAATCTTAAGGGCACAAGCTAACTAAAATTATTGTAAATATTGTAAATGTGAGCAAGTATGCACAAATCTACAGAGAAATGTGTAAGACATGTTATGGACACAGAAAACCGCAAGGTATTATGGATCCGCGGATGGAGGTTGTTGATCGGTTACCACGGGTGACAGGTGACTTCGTGCATAGACGCATGTGAGATTGAAGAATTGAAGATCGGAAATAATCAACAACAAAAAAATTGATGAGTCGAGGGTAGAGGGTGAACGGCGAGCAGGGGAGACGGTAGTGGGGGGAGGGTCGTGATGTTGCCCTAATACTAATAGATTACATAAAATTAACGCGTGTTCAACGATTGGACATAGGACTGGGAAAAGGAAGTCAACAAGGAGAGGACTTAAACAAGATAGGAGCCGTGACGGAGATATTCGAAAATCAGGACTTCATGCCGCTAAACTTCGCACACAAAAGTAGCTGTTTACTTTTGTGCGAGTCAACAAAGGATCGGAAGACGAACGCAGGGACAAGAGGACGACTTAATCAAGGGACCAAAAGCAAGAAGATAACTGCAAGTATAGAGTTTGCGTAAATTACAAGAATCATATTCTCACATAAGTTAGCTTGTGTATATAGGATTTATTTTGTTAATGTTGGTCATAGTTTATTAGTTTTGTTTAATATAATTTTGTTTTCTATTCTTTTGGATTTGTTTGACTAGTTCACTTAATATTAGACGTTTTTAAGGTTTTGGTTATTATTAATTCATTAAAGCATTTTAACAAGACTGTATTTAGTTCTGATTGAACCTACCATTGACCCTGAGATAAGAGAAATAATAAGGAGTTACAAAACAAGTAAATACGTAAATATTCAACACCCATAAAATAGGTAAAGTAAAATAATAAAAACGTAACAATATATATATATATATATATATATATATATATATATATATATGTATATATCGTATTGTTATGGTCATTAGGTCGTAGTGTTGGTTGATGGCCGAACGTGCGACCTTGTTATTAGTGTATTATTGCGGCCTTGCACCGTAAGCATAATAGAGCATGTCTAATTGATCTTACTGCTCACAGATCTTACTGCTAACACTTATATATCGTATTGCTATGGTCGTGTTTAGGTTGTAGTGCCGACCTATGGCTGAACGTGCGACCTTTTTAATATTGTATTATTGCGGCCTTGCGACGTAAGCATAATGGAGCAACGACATGTGTTATTTAAGAGTAGTATACACTTTTTAGGGTAGAAGCACATACGTCTCGCTGAAAGTAACAATTAGCGCTAACGTCTGCACTGTGCTGCCATTACTGCCCCATAATCCTTATCGCAATCATCCACCCGACGTCCACAAATCACCGTTCTTTTCCCCCCAGTTCCACGTTCTAAAGAATTCTCTTGAGCCGGGCGAGCGTCAGACTTAATTCTCGAAATAAATTGCATCCCCGTCGGAGACATTGTGCTCGCACAATGCGCACGCGAGCGTGCAATTAATTAGCCTCCTCCTGCTTTCTTGCTCCAATTAAGCAGCGGACCAGACGTCTTCCGCGCCGAGGACGGGGCTTGGGGGGCAGTTTTTCAGGCGGACGATGAATTAACACGTCGTCGAGGGCGGTAATTTTATTGCCGGCGAGCGGCCCATTAGGTCGAGGAGAGGTAATTGTGGGGGCCGACGTATTTATGGCCGCGCTTTAAACGGGGGCGAACCGGGGTGCGATGGAATTGTATGTACCATTGAATGGAAACGTGAAACCTAGCGCACCTGCAGAAAAACGAGAATTTCTTTAGGACATTTGCCTCCCACTGTGCTGACATATTTGTGAGCCCTGGGTCAGGCAGTAAAGGGTGCTGAATGCAGTGGCTCGAGCCAGAAGTGGGCAGATGAAACACACCAACACCAATTGCGAAACGCACAGGTCTGGCCAATTTGTAATAAATTTACCTGTGCACACAGGGATTGCGGGACGTGCTTTTGATGTCTGCACGGCTAATAGGAACTGTTGCGTCCGCGCACGCACGCCAAACTTGCGTCGGGATCGATTGTAATTACTTTTGCGAGCCGAATTAATCGCTGCGCCTGTGGGCGGCCCTCAATTAATATGTTTACCGGGCGAGGAACTGAATTAATTATAATTAATGTGCACACGCACCCCCTCCCCGACGAATCCCGGCGACCTCTAATTAATCACAGCCGCGGGCGCGCTTTGTAATTAAATTAACGCGTCTGCAAGTGCGTCCCACGGGCTTAATCAAAGAACGGAGGCACACGTGCTGCCGCCCTTCATCTCACCTGTCTATTTTTACAGTCGCACATTCGATGCGGACGACTGTAACAGGTGGCCGGACAAATACACGATATAATTCAATAATATGTTCGTTGATTGTTAAAAGATTGTTGGTTTTCTTGGAGGTTGGGTACAGATTGAAGAATAAGCATTAGTTATCCCTTTTTATGATAGCAACAGGCGGGTACACGTAATAAGGTCGGAAATTTGCATCAATCAATATGTAGGCCTGGTAATTATTGTCTCAGAAAGGATGGTAATATTTTCATCAGCTGTTAATGATATTGTACTCCATTAGGTGGTAGTAGGTTAAGTTAGCATAACATTACTCATTGATCCATCTTTGATCAGACTGTAATAATTATAGTAAGTACGATTAAGTATTTTGCATAATAAAAAAAAGTTACTTGGTATATAGTTCACCTGATTTAAGTCCACCATATTATTTATATAAAATATCTTCTGTGTCCCATTTTATACTTGTGTGGGTTTAATTAACATGCCTCAATTGCGTAAACGTGACAGCGCTTTCGAGGTCTACGGTCTACTTACCGAAAGGTGAGTTTGGTCTGGTGGTATTTATGGCAATTATTTCATTCCCGATAATTTATCTTCATATTTACTTGGCAAAAATAATCACGATTTTTAAACCGAACACACTCCGCAAAAAATGACGACGGCTGATGCAAAAACGTGTCATCGCTCTCCAATAACGCAACGGCAACTTCGATTTAACAATGTTATCCGCGCCCCTGTGTCTCGCATGTCGGATCCGAATTGTGTTTGCGCTGCCGCTGAGTGGGTGTTTTTTGAGTGCCGGCGCGTTTGATCCCGCCAGAATTGCCGAGTCACTGCTTAACGCCCGTCTCGGAGGCGCGAATGTGCGTGCCCTTCTATCACCTGGCGCGGGAAAAACAATCGCCCCCACGAACCCTCGGAAATCCCACTTCATCCCCACGCACTCCGCCCACGCATATCATCGGATCCTCGCGTTCCCTTATACGGACGAGTGAAAAGATGCGAGCAACGATGAAATGTGGCGAAACATAAAACTTGCAAATATTAGTTTATATTCAATAACGGCAACGACTTCAAAACTTGCCTATGTATCCTGGTCACGGCACCAATATAAAAGATGAAAAGAACAGAGTTATGTGTGACTTTCCAATTTAAAATTAACTGGAATGACCATAAAAGTGCAGACTATTTAGTTGCAACCGTCATCCTGCTGTCACTAAGAAACCCTAACTGTGTTTTAAAGTCGTGGTACTACAAAGCAAACTATGTTTTTAAGTCCGTAGAGACGAATTTAAGTTTTCTTTAAGTTCGACGTTGTTTTCTGACGTCAGCATTTATGCTGACGTTAACTTATATTCAATAAGGGTAACAACTTCAAAAGTCGCATCAGCCAATGTATCCTGGTCACGGCACCAATATAAGTGATGGAAAGGACAGAGTAATGTGTGACTGTCCAATTTAAATTTAACTGTAATGACCATAAAGGTGCAGACTATAGTGTTGCAACCATTGCCCTGCTATTACTACGAAGCCCTAGCCCTAACTGTATTTTAAAGTCAGTAGAGGCGAATTTAAGTTTTCTTTAAGTCCGACGTTGTTTTCTTACTTCAGAATTTATGCTTACGTTAACTTATATTCAATAAGGGTAACAACTTCTAAAGTCGCATCAGCTAATCAATCCTGGTCACGGCACCAATGTAAGAGGTGAAAGGAACAGGGTAATGTGTGACTTTCTAACCTACGTTCAGTTGAAATGAGCTGAATTCGCTAATGATTGCTTCATCAGCTTTGCATGCGTCGTTCGCTTAATTGCATTGCATCTAACTGTACCGAGTAAGCCAGTTCATAATAGCGGCTGAAACAGTCTTTTAACCAAATATGTGAGATAACTGCTGCGGTGCAAATAAAATTGGCCTGATTGCTCGCAGACTGCATTTCGGGTTGATTTTGCGTGACGATCCGACCGCTTGGACCATCAATGGGTACAGCACGGTCGCCTGCTGCGGTCGACCCACCCTCTCCCATTACACCCAGGCGCCCCGTAGGGTCAGCGCCGCGACGCCTGCGATCATCGCAGCGGCGTCCCCCGGCCGTCAAATTAGCACCCGCCTGGATTATCGCATGATGAGCGTACAAAGGACGCCCCCCTGCCACTGCCCCGTTTCGACCCCGTCGCAATTGATCCCCGCGACCGTAATGACCCACCGACCGCGCGAGCAGCGCGGCAATCTAATAGCTCCCGAGCTAGTAAACTCCGGGGATCGCAAATACACGAAATTGAATTTCTAATGAGGGAATAGATAAACGTTCGGCGGCGAATGGAACTCGTTCCGTTCCGGAGGGATTGGGGGTGGTTTTTGCCGGATCGTCGGACGTGGCGGTGCTTTGTTCGCCGAACCCCCTGGGGGGTGTAGGGGGCTTTGGCTGGGGCGCACGCAGACCTCCGCCTGATTGCCGATCGCACGGGAAATTGCAAATACTGTGCAAGTTTTATAATGCTAAATAACTGTAACTGGCAACAACTAATTTATTGGATAGCGACCAACTAAATAAAAAACGAGAATAATAATTTTTATTACCACAAATAGCCCCTATAAATTGATTAACATTATTTATTCTATTTATTTTGAGAATATGCAGATATTTCGCCTTGAGTAGACCTCGAGAGCAAGACCTCGAATAAAATTGTGCTGGAAATTGATATTCCACCTACGAAAAAAAGCTAGAAACCCGTTCAAGCGTTGCTGGAGATGGGTCGCAATATTGCCATTCGCCACGTATTCAATAGCTGCGTTAATTGGGCCAAATATATGACGCAAAATGTTTCTACAAAAGAGTTTTGTGTTTTTAAGCTTTTGCAACGTAAACATAACCTAAATAACCTTAAGTGAAGAACCGGGGAGTACCCTCATCTTCACTTAAGGTTCTTTAGGTTAAGTTTACGTTGCAAAACCTCATAAACACAAAACTCCTTTGTAGAAAATTTTGCGCCGATTCTGTCGCTTCTGACCATTCTTCTAAACTCTACGTCTTCTAGGACTTTGACCTAGAAGACTTTTTACCTAAAGCGTAAGCTAGGAAGCCATGTATCTGAATGTGAATCGTTGTTTCGAGATTAGGAAGGAACCTCAGGGGGTTATTGATGAAGCTGCACAAAACTTTGCATTGTACATTAATGTACACTGTACATAAAAACTCTGTTACAACTCTCCATAAAATGAATAACGGTATAAAATGAATTACAGATATTACATTCCAGTGTATCGATATTAAGCGATTGGATATAATAAATAACCTGACCCTACCCGACCACATTTGACCACATCTGGCCACATCTGAGTACATCAGGCCACATCTGACCACATATGGACAAATCTGGTCACATCTGACCACACCTGACCACACCTGACCATGTCTGTCCACATCTGTCCACATCTGTCCACATCTGACCACATCTGACCACATCTGACCACATCTGACCACACCTGACCACATCTGGCCACACCTGACCACACCTGACCACACCTGACCATATCTGTCCACATCTGGCCACATCTGACCACACCTGACTACACCTGACCACATCTGATCACATCTGACCATACCTGACCATATCTGTCCACATCTGGTCACATCTGACCACACCTGACTACACCTGACCACATCTGACCACATCTGACCATACCTGAGCACACCTGACCACATCTGACCACATCTGACCACATCTGGCCACATCTGACCACATCTGACCACATCTGACCACACCTGACCACATCTGGCCACATCTGACCACACCTGACCACACCTGACCACACCTGACCACATTTGACCACACCTGACCACATCTGAACACACCTTGCCACATCTGACCACACCTTGCCTCATCTGACCACACCTGACCATACCTGACCACATCTGGCCACACCTGCCTACACCTGACCACACCAGATCATACCTGACCACACTTGACCACATCTGACCACACCTGACCACACCCGACCACATATGACCACACCTGACTACACCTGATCACATCTGACAAAGTTTGTGTATAAAACTGCGATTTTGGATATCGTTGAATGTAATCACATCTCGAAAATTAGCGTCTCAATTTAAATGCAATTTATAACTTATATTAATTGATATACTTATATTTAACGTGTGTAATTAAATTAATATCTAACGAGCCATTCTTCATATATTTTAATTTTAGTTGAAACATTCGATATTTTAATACTATTTATATTGTATCTCCAGTTAGTCTCATATTCAAGTAACGAAATCTCAAGAACCAGCGTATGAATATAAATGCATTTTCCCACTACTATTACGTGACATAACAATAATAAGTCTGTCTAATTTAATTAATTTTTAATGCGTATTTCTCAGGATATTTTAATCTTAGTGAACACATCAATTTTGAAGCTTTTTTAATTTTCTCGTTTTGAATAATCACACCTAGAGAACTGGCGTGTCAATCTAAATGAAATTTATTACTGATATTTACTGATATACTGATATTTAATGTGTGCAATAAAATTAATATCTAATGAGCCGTTCGTTAGATATTTAATTTATGTTGAAACGTGCGATATTTTAGTACCATTTTAATTGTATCTCCAGTTAGTCTCATATTCAAGTAACGATATCTCAAGAACGAGCGTATGAATATGAATGCATTTTGTCACTACTATTACGTGATATACCAATATCAAGTCTGTCTGATTTAATTAATATATAATGAGTAATTCTCAGGATATTTCAAATTAGGTGAACAAATATCAATATTGAAGCTTTTTTAATTTTCTCGTTTTGAATAATTACATCTCGAGAACTGGTGTGTCAATCTAAATGAAATTTATTACTGTTATTTACTGATATACTGATATTTGATGTGTGCAAAAAAATTAATATCTACTAAGCCATTTTTCAGATATTTTAGTCTTGTTGAAACATGCAATATTTTAGTACCATTTTAATTGTATCTCCTGTTAGTCTCGTATTCAAGTAACAATATCTCAAGAACCAGCGTATGAATATGAATGAATTTTCGCACTACTATTAAGTGATATACCAATAATAAGTCTGTCTAATTTAATTAACTTCTAATGCGTAATTCTCAGGATATTTTAGTGAACACATCAATTTTGATGCTTTTTTTACTTCTCTCGTTTTTGAATAATCATATTTCGAGAACTGCCGTGTCAATCTAAATGAAATTTATTACTGATATTAACTGATATACTGATATTTAATGTGTGCATCAAAATTAATATCTAATAAACCATTCTTCGGATATTTTAGTTTTGTTGAAACATGCGATATTTTAGTACTACTTTAATTATATCTCCAGTTAGTCTCCTATTCAAGTGACGATATCTCAAGAACCAGCGTATGAATATGAACGCATTTTCTCAGTACTATTATCTGACATACCAATATTGAGTCTGATTAATTTAATTCATTTATAATGAGTAATTCTCAGGATATTTTAAATGTAGTGAACAAATATCAATGTTGATGCTTTTTTACTTTTATCGTTTTTGAATAATCATATCTCGAGAACTGGCGTGTCAATCTAAATAAAATTTATTACTGATATTTACTGATGTACTGATATTTAATGTGTGCAATAAAATTAAAATCTAATGAGCCATTCTTTAGATATTTTAGTTTTGTTGAAACATGCGATATTTTAGTACCACTTTAATAGTATCTCCAGTTAGTCTCGTATTCAAGTAACGATATCTCAAGAACCAGCGTATGAATATGAATGCATTTTCTCACTACTATTACGTGATATACCAATAATAAGTCTGCCTAATTTAATTAACTTATAATGCGTAATTTTCAGGATATTTTAATTTTAGTGAACACATCACTTTTGATGCTTTTTTTACTTCTCGCGGTTTTGAATACTCATATCTCGAGAACTAGCGTGTCAATCTAAATGAAATATATTACTGATATTTACTGATATACTGATATTTAATGTGTGAAATAAAATTAATATCTAATGAGCCGTTCTTCAGATATTTCAATTTATGTTGAAACATGCGATATTTTAGTACCAAATAATTGTATCTCCAGCTAGTCTCGTATTCAAGTAACGATATCTCAAGAACCAGCGTATGAATATGAATGTATTTTCTCACTACTATTACGTGATATACTAATAATACGTCTGTCTGATTTAATAAATTTACAATGCGTAATTTTCTGGATATTTTAATTTTAGTGAACACATCAATTTTGATGCTTTTTTTACTTCTCGCGGTTTTGAATACTAATATCTCCAGAACTAGCGTGTCAATCTAAATGAAATTTGTTACTGATATTTACTGATATACTGATATTTAATGTGTGCAATACAATTAATATCTAATAAACCATTCTTCAGATATTTTAGTTTTGTTGAAACGTGCGATATTTTAGTTTTGTTGAAACGTGCGATATTTTAGTACCATTTTAATTGTATCTCCAGTTAGTCTCGCATTCAAGTAACGATATCTCAAGAACCAGCGTATGAATATGAATGTATTTTCTCACTGCTATTACATGATATACCAGTAATAACTGTGTCTAATTTAATTAATTTATAATGCGTAATTCTCAGGATATTTTAATTTTAGTAAACACATCAATGTTGAAGTTTCCTTTAAATTTCTTGTTTTTGAATAATTACATCTCGAGAACTGGCGTGTCAATTTAAATGAAATTTATTACTGATATTTACTGATATACTGATATTTGATGTGTGCAATAAAATTAATATCTAATGAGCTATTCTTCAGATATTTTAGTTTTGTTGAAACGTGCGATATTTTAGTACTATTTGAATTGTATCTCCAATTAGTCTCATATTCAAATAACGATATATCACGAACTAGTGTATCAATATGTAAACGTTCTTACTACTACTACGTGATGTAACGATATTTTAGTACTATTTTAATTGTATCTCTAATTAGTCTCATATTCAATTAACGATGTATCAAGAACCAGTGCATGAATATGAATGCATATTCTTACTACTATCATGTACATGTGCTAGTTATGTACATGTGCTAGTGCATGGTACGTGCTAGTTGATGGCCGAACGTGCAACCTTATTATTATTGCCTTGTTGCAGCCTTGCTAACGTAAGCATAACAGAGCAACGACTTGTGTTGTTTATTCCATTACAGTCTGCTGACAGTCGGGATTTCTTGAGGTGTCTTGCCAACCATGGCTAATGGGTATTAGAGTGCTCTCTAATACCTAACTAATCTAACTCATAAGATAGGAACAGAGAGAGTGGTAGCAAAATCAGATTTTAACGTGCAACGTTTGGACTGCCGAGGGTCGGGATTACGTGCTAGTTGATGGCCGAACGTGCGACCTTATTATTATTGCCTTGTTACAGTCTTGCTAACGAAGGCATAACACAGCAACGACATGTGTTGTTTATTCCATTACAAACTGCTGATAGTCGGGATTTCTTGAGGTGTCTTGCCAACCATGGCTAATGGGTATTAGAGTGCTCTCTAATACCTAACTAATCTAACTCATAAGATAGGAACAGAGAGAGTGGTAGCAAAATCAGATTTTAACGTGCAACGTTTGGACTGCCGAGGGTCGGGATTACGTGCTGGTTGATGGCCGAACGTGCGACCTTGTTATTATTGCCTTGTTGCAGCCTTGCTAACGTAAGCATAACAGAGCAACGACTTTTGTTGTTTATTCCATTACAGTCTGCTGATAGTCGGGATTTTTTGAGGTGACTTTCCAACCATGGCTAATGGGTATCGGAGTCCTAAGTTTATCAACTCATATGATGGGATCTGAGAGAGTGGCAGCAAACATATTGTTCTAACGTACGACGTTGGGTCTGCTGAGAGTCGGGATTTCGTGAGGTGCCTTTCAAACCATATCTAATGCGTATCAGAGTTCTAGGTGCATTCTATGCTCCACATCACACTGCAGCAAAGCGGATTATGCCTAATCCCCTGGCAACTTCGCGCCGCCACCTGCGATATGGTTATTCGCGGGGGGCGGGGGTGCAGGTGCCTCAACATTTGCATTCCTGCGGGACGGGGGCTCAGGCCACCGCCTCGCGAGCGAGACGTACACATTATTTTTCCTGGACGTGCTTTTTCTGATCCGTCCGGGAATTACGCGGAGTGCGTGAGGTGTGGGGGGTGGAAAAAAGGCGCGCGTGTGCGGTAATTTGGGGGGAGCGCGGCCATAAAACGGCCATTAAGCGCGTAATACACTCCCACGCCGCCGCCCCCGTATTTCATGCGTTACAGCCCCCTAACTCTCCGCGAGAGCTGAGAGATCACCCAATTAGCCGTCCGGGCACTTTTTGCCGGGATTAAGCCGCCCTTCGCGGCGATATTCGGGCTGCGCAAAGTTTGAGGTGCAGGTGTTATCGCCGGGGGGTTGGGGGTTGCCCCGACCTCCCGCGCGACCCCCGATCCCGGGGTTGTATCGGTGTACGGAGATTAGATTGTTCAGAACACTGCGGCGCGCAACTTGATTTGTTTGTTATCTAAACAACGGTGTTTTGGTTAAGTTAGTTGAGGTTGATTAAATTTACGCCAGGGCACGGCCGTGCGCCCTTCCACCGCCCTACACTTCGCACGACGTGCCGCTCTCGACGCGCTGGAAGAAAAACCCCGCAGGGATCTGCACCGCTGCAACTTTTAATACCCCCTAAGAAGGCAGCAGCGAAACACTTAGACCGATTGAATCGGGAAAGTTTTATTGTGCGCTCACTGCCGATCCGACACTCCCGGATAAATACGGAAGGGCGAGGCAGGTACACTTCCGTTTCATTACGAAGATAAAACGCGCAACATTTATAGTCACCCGAACTGTCCGTGCGGAATGGATGCGCCCCGCACTTGTTGAGGGGGCCCTCGAATCGGCGATTTCTCACCGCCCCAATGCGAGACCCGGCACCGAACAAATCGCTCCCCCTGATTGATCGGGGGCCACGGACGCGACCCTCCTGAATCCAGATGGGACCTTCCACGAAGGGCGATACACCACATCCGGCGAATTAGAAAAGTTTCGCCTTACGAGAGGCCGCGGAATACTGATGCGCTCGCGAGACGCTCCATCACGGTTTACGACAATAATATGTAAAACTAATTATCAGCAGGAGCGCCGGCAATAGCGATAACGCGTTTTAATTACTCCAACGGTTGAGCCGGGCGAAATATTCAGCCCGGTTATTAGGGCGGTAAAGCGGAAATGCGAAATTTTTAGTGACGAGATATTAAAATATCTGAAGTAATCACGTCAGGCGAAGTTTCCGTACTACTGTTTAATTAAGTCGCCCAGACAGAAATTGAATTACTTACGCCCACACCCCTTACAGTTTGACTGACACAGAAGACCTCCCAACATTAATAATACTAATTCAGATACGGGATCTGTTACGAGAAAAGGGCACAACTTCGTGATAGTTTTCGTAAGCGTCTCAAGATGATCGAAGGTACTGTCCGTTATGAGAGGAGTGAGAAGACAGTACAACTTCGCCCTGACACGTTGTAACGTGAAGATTTCTCACGTTTCCACTGCCTACTAAAGTTCTAAAGTACTAAAGAAAGCATTATTCATTTTGTGAGACGACGGGACTGCACGAGCGATCGAGGCATTCCCACGAAACTGTAGAGAATACCTAGAGAATACTTATCCACGGTTAGTGGGAAATACGCTGCGCCATAAAAAGTAAGTATAATACCACTGAGGACGTGAAGCCTTTCATGATGACCGAAGGTACTGTCCCTTGTGGGAAGTGTATGGGTACAGCACCACTTCGATCCTAAACGGAGATTTCTCACGTTGCCACTGCCTTCTAAAGTTCTAAAGTACTAAAGGAAGCATTATTCAATTTGTGAGACGACGGGACTGCACGAGCGATCGAGGCATTCCCATGAAACTGTAGAGAATACTTAGAGAATACCCATCCACAGTTAGTGGGAAATACGTTGCGCCGTAAAAAGTAAGTATAACACCATTGAGGACGTGAAGCCTTTCATGATGACCGAAGGTACTGTCCCTTGTGGGAAGTGTATGGGTACAGTACCACTTCGATCACAAACGTAATGATCTTCAGGATGGCCGAATGTAATAACCGTTATGCGAAGAGTATAAGTAGGTGTAACGCTACTTTGTCCAGGGCATTTGAGCGTCTCAAGATGACCGAAGGTACTGTATGTTATGAGAAGAGAGTACAACTTTGCCCCGACACGTTGTAACGTGAAGATTTCTCACGTCGCCACTGCCTACTAAAGTTCGGGCGCGTCGCCTATGTCTGCCTTGACAGCGAAAACGGTAGAGCTCGAGCAGCATTATCCATTTGGTGAGACGACGGAACTGCGCGAGCGATCGAGGCATTCCAATGGAGGTGTAGGGCACATTCATTGTGAGACGACGGGACTGCGCGAGCGATCGAGGCATTCCCATGAAAGTGTAGAGAATACCTATCCACGGTTATTGGGAAATACGCTGCGCCGTAAAAAGTAAGTATAATACCATTGAGGACGTGAAGCCTTTCGAGATGACCGAAGGTACTGTCCCTTGTGGGAAGTGTATGGGTACAGTACCACTTCAATCCGAAACGTAATGATCTTCAGGATTTGTAGGCCGAATGTAATAACCGTTGTGCGAAGAGTGTATGTCTACCACTTTATCCAGCAAGGTCTTCCAAGATCCAGGAAAGTCTTCCAGGATCCAGAAATCCAAGAACGTCTTCTAGGATCCAGCAAAGTCTTCCAGGATCAAAGAATCCAGGAATATTCAGGATGGCCGAATGTAATAACTGTTGTGCGAAGAGTACAGGTGTAGTACCGCTTCGTCCAGGGAAGCGATGATTTTCAGGATGGCCGAATGTAATAACCGTTATGCGAAGAGTTTAGGTGTACCACTTTATCCAGGAAGGTCTTCCAGGATCCAGGAATGTCTTCCAGGATCCAGGAAAGCTCTCCAGGATCCAGGAATCCAAGGATTTTCAGGATGGCCGAATGTAATTACCGTTGTGCGAAGAGTGTAGATCTAAAACTTTATCCAGGAAGGTCTTCCAGGATCCAGGAAGGTCTTCCAGAATCCAGGAAAGCTCTCCAGGATATACGAATCCAAGGATATTCAGGATGACCGAATGTAATAACCGCTGTGCCATGAGTGTAGGTCTACCACTTTATCCAGGAAAGTCTTCCAGGATCCAGGAATCCAGGAATATTCAGGATGGCCGAATGTAATAACCATCGAGGGAATAGTATATGTGCAGTACCGCTTCGTTCACGGACTTGATGAATTTCAAGATGGCCGAATGTAATGACCGTTGGAGCAACCTTGCAAATATTGTGGCGCGCCAAAAACATAACGTTACAAATGGTCAAGAGCGTTTAATACGCCGCACATGGCTAATTTCAGGCGTATAATGTTTCAATGCAGTGATGAACTACTGATTGGCGCGAGAGTTAGTGCCTTCTTATCCTTTGACGTCCATTGTGAGAATGGTAAAGGCTGATGATCCGGATCCGATTATCTGGAGTGTATCGGCTTGATCGTGACAAAGGCGGCAATTTTTGCACGCCGCCGCCCCACCCGCCCCCATTAAAACCGTAATAACTGATTAATTTCGGTATTAATTTCCAGTGTGCCGTAGCGTTTCGAATGTAATTTCAATTAAGCCCCAGGATTTAATGGGTGTCCTTTGACGCGGTTCCGTCGTAGTCGAATTAACGGCCTGCACGCTCGCATAAATCCACCCCCTTCGTCCCGTCCGTCACTTCCGGCGTTTCCTGGAGTGAATTGTGTCCCGGCGGCCGCGAGGCGTCAAGCACCGGAAGCCAGGACCTCTGGGGGGGGGGGGGGGAGGAGGTTTGGGGGAAGTTCCCGTTTTCGAGCCCGTAAAGCGTGCGAGCGGAAGTCGGACGCAAGTCGTTCGTAATGCACCGAACGTCATTCCTGGAGTTAACGCAGACGAGTAGAATCCTGCGGAATTTCTCCTTTGCGGAATTTATTTTCCTGCTGATTACTCCTCTTCAATTCCACTAATTCAAAGGACGTACTTTGAATTAGAAACCGCGGTTCGAGAAAATTGAAAACAAGTTTAACATTTTTTTCCAACCAAAAAACTTCCACGAGTCCCTAAATATTGATTTGGAAAACGGCAATTTGCGCTTTGATCACGATTAAAAGCATTCGAGCGTATTTAAATAAAAGCTAACTCATACTTGTCAATACAGAAAGTTATATGTTTGATTTTCTCCTTTATTTAATACTGAAACTTTGTCAAATTTTCAGGAGAATTAGTTTTAGGTGTACTGCACACGAATCTAATATCAAATTTGCAAATACTAAATTTTCAGAAATTTCAGATTTTCTCCGTTAATGGTGAAACTTGTTGTTGAAGTTAGTCCCATACTCATCCTACTAAGTGAGTAACTGGGTCATAATTATAGTGCTATTTAAACATAATTAGCAGTATTTGGGGATTGCTGCTGAGTAAACTAACGGCTTCCAGAGCGGTCGGCCGGATGGACTCAATTAGTAACTTCTTATTCGGGCAGCAATCCAATCAATTACGTGGCCCAATCGATTTGCTCGAGCTGGACACGAAACAAAGGAGCAGGCCGATGTCAATTTGCGGGCCTTCCGCGGAAGTAATCCGTTTAATTCGGACGCTGAAACGTGGACCGCGGCGTTTATTTCTCTCGATCCATTGAAACCGTCGTGTTCATAGACTCGTCAAGGCCCTAAGTGGCACTCAAGTACAATTCGACCACATTATTGCGATGTAAGTTTATTAATGTGATTTGTTTATTTATTTGATTTAAACTTATATCGCGATACAGACACAGTAGAAACGTCAACGTTGTCACGTCAGCCACAAATAACTACAGGAATGTGTCAGCGACAAATGACTCTATAAATTACAGCAGCGACAAATAGCTGTAGAAATTACAGCAGCAACAAATAACTGTAGACATTACAGCAGCAACACATGATAGTGGACATCGCGTCAGCGACAAATGATAGTGGACATTACAGCAGCAACAAATGATAGTGCATGTCGCGTCAGCGACAAATGATAGTGGACATACAGCAGCAACAAATTATGGCGGACATTACAGCAGCAACAAATGATAGTAGACATACAGCAGCAACAAATTATGGCGGACATTACAGCAGCAACAAATGATAGTAGATGTCGCGTCAGCGACAAATGATAGTGGACATTACAGCAGCAACAAATGATAGTGGATGTCGCGTCAGCGACAAATGATAGTGGACATACAGCAGCAACAAATTATGGCGGACATTACAGCAGCAACAAATGATAGTGGACATACAGCAGCAACAAATTATGGCGGACATCACAGCAGCAACAAATGATAGTAGATATCGCGTCAGTGACAAATGATAGTGGACATATAGCAGCAACAAATGATAGTCGACATCGCGTCAGCGACAAATGATAGTGGGCATCGCGTCAGCGACAAATGATAGTGGACATCGCGTCAGCGACAAAAGATAGTGGACATTACAGCAGCAACAAATGATAGTGGATGTTGCGTCAGCGACAAATGATAGTGGACATACAGCAGCAACAAATTATGGCGGAAATTACAGCAGCAACAAATGATAGTGGACATACAGCAGCAACAAATTATGGCGGACATTACAGCAGCAACAAATGATAGTGGATGTCGCGTCAGCGACAAATGATAGTGGACATACAGCAGCAACAAATGATAGTGGATGTCGCGTCAGCGACAAATGATAGTGGACATACAGCAGCAACAAATTATGGCGGACATTACAGCAGCAACAAATGATAGTTGATGTCGCGTCAGCGACAAATGATAGTGGACATATAGCAGCAACAAATGATAGTGGACATCGCGTCAGGGACAAATGATAGTGGACATCGCGTCAGTGACAAATGATAGTGGACATCGCGTCAGCGACAAAAGATAGTGGACATTACAGCAGCAACAAATGATAGTGGATGTCGCGTCAGCGACAAATGATAGTGGACATACAGCAGCAACAAATGATAGTGGATGTCGCGTCAGCGACAAATGATAGTGGACATACAGCAGCAACAAGTTATGGCGGACATTACAGCAGCAACAAATGATAGTTGATGTCGCGTCAGCGACAAAAGATAGTGGACATTACAGCAGCAACAAATGATAGTGGATGTTGCGTCAGCGACAAATGATAGTGGACATACAGCAGCAACAAATTATGGCGGACATTACAGCAGCAACAAATGATAGTGGATGTCGCGTCAGCGACAAATGATAGTGGACATATAGCAGCAACAAATGATAGTGGACATCGCGTCAGCGACAAATGATAGTGGACATCGCGTCAGCGACAAAAGATAGTGGACAATACAGCAGCAACAAATGATAGTGGATGTCGCGTCAGTGACAAATGATAGTGGACATACAGCAGCAACAAATTATGGCGGACATTACAGCAGCAACAAATGATAGTGGATGTCGCGTCAGCGACAAATGATAGTGGACATACAGCAGCAACAAATGATAGTGGACATCGCGTCAGCGACAAATGATAGTGGACATCGCGTCAGCGATAAATGATAGTGGACGTCGCGACAGCGACAAATAACTGCAGACATCACAACAACGACACTTTGGTGTTAATCGGCTGCAGAAATGTGTCAGAGATTAATTACTTTGTTCATATTTCAGTCCAGCGTATCCGCAGGTGAGTCTAGTGAAAATATAATACAGAACACTGAAAAAGATGTTCCCTATATTGTTTTCTACAATACTTTCACAAGCTCCACCTCATCGTTGAGTCTAGTGAGTCTACAACATGTGCACGTATGCAGCCTACTACAGGGCTGTGTACGTACGGCAAAATCAAAACGTTACATAGTCTCAGGAGTACGTAATTATGGAATCATGCAATTTGGCCGTACCCATTATACCCATTATGCTAAAGTTTATGTATTCTATTCAGAATAAAACACTACTATGTTTTAACCACACAATTTATTGTTACATATATATATATAAATATAAGACTAGTAGTGTTTTATTCTGAATATATATGTAACAATAAATTGTGTGGTTAAAACATAGTAGTTTTATTCTGAATTTAATATGGATTACCACAAAGGTCTCAACCATTATAATCATTTATGTATTCTGTTTTGGCTTCGTTTATTGTGAGTATATTCTTATCTATTCTATTATATTATATATATATATATATATATATATATATATATATATATATATATATATATATATATATATATATATATATATATTTATATCTATTACATCACACATTGGTTTTTTCTAGGTCTTCATTTATATGGTTTTGTATTGTGTTTTTATTTAACATTTATGAGATTTGTTTCTATCCACAAGGTGGCGTCTAAATGCATTGGTAGATACAAATGCCAATGAATTTGTCATTATACATGCCTACTAAATAATTTTACGTAAGGGGGCAATTCACAAATGCAATCAACTTCAGATTCAGCAAATGAGATTCATTTCTATCCACAAGGTGGCGTCGAAATGCATTGGTAGATACAAATGCCAATGAATTTGTCATTATACATGCCTACTAAATAATTGTACGTAAGGGAGCAATTCACAAATGCAATCAACTTCACATTCAGCAAATGAGATTCATTTCTATCCACAAGGTGGGGTCGAAATGCATTGGTAGATACAAATGCCAATGAATTTGTCATTATACAAGCCTACTAAATAATTTTACGTAAGGGAGCAATTCACAAATACAATCAACTTCACATTCAGCAAATGAGATTCATTTGTATCCACAAGGTGGCGTCGAAATGCATTGGTAGATACAAATGCCAATGAATTTGTCATTATACATGCCTACTAAATAATTGTCCGTAAGGGAGCAATTCACAAATGCAATCAACTTCACATTCAGCAAATGAGATTCACTTTTATCTACAAGGTGGGGGTCGAAATGCATTGGTAGATACAAATGCCAATGAATTTGTCATTATACATGCTTACTAAATAATTTTACGTAAGGGAGCAACCTATGAACCCTGTAAAATTACGATGGGGTATGTTAAACGGGTGAAATCTAACATTAGCTGCTGTACGTTTTAATGTTTTATGTCGGCTTTTTGCGGTACAATGCGATACATAAAAAAGCCAATTAATAGGGCGAAATAACTTAATATTCTGCACATTAAAATTGTGTGCCGGCGTACGTTTGGCGTGTTTGTTATTCAATATTTCGAATTATCTGGCATTGAATATTAATGAGAGTGTGCCGGGCGCGCAAACATCAATATTTCAGATATTTGTTTATTTTAATAACCCTCCCGGTTGTAGCTACGCCCGCCGCAATCCCCGCGGCCGCAAAAATAATTCCCTCATGCATTATTTATGTTACATCTCGGTGCTGCGGTCGAAAAATCACCCTATTAATTGCCGCTGAGAGAACGAATCCCCGACGGTAATTTCCCACCTCTGCCCGTTTACGTTTTTCCGCTGGCCAAGTGTTTGCCCCGCAAACATCCGGGGCGCTTAATCACCGATGGTTTTGACAAATACAAAAAAAAAACGTGCGGTTTGATAATTTGCACTGGGCATCGAGAGGCCAGCAACAACACAGGAAATAACGCCGAGTGTTTGAATAATTAGCGGCGAAAAATATCGATACGCAAACAAAAACGGGGGAAAAAATGTTCTGTGTCGTGCGTGGAATGTGGACGGGCATCAAATATTTACACGCGCAAAAACTAACTGCCGGATTAACGCAGGGAACGCATAAAATTGCTTGCTGGAAATGCGTGTTCAAACCGGTTTTGTATCAGTAATTTAGTAATTGGACGAGTCCAGGAAATCGCTGGAGCACGTTTATAAGTAACTCCGTCTTCATTCAATATGAAGTTTTAAGTGCTTAAGACAGCACCGGGTCTAATCAAATGCTCCAGGGATGCAGAAGCCTCATTTGCTTGCAATAATCGTTGCCTGTATGTTGGACTGCCTAACATCTGCGCGTGACTCTCAGCCCCTCAGGAAATCCTAATTTGCACCTCCGCCCCTCACGATATTCTCTTTTGCCCCTCCGCCCCTTGCGATATCCTCTTTTGCCCCTCCGCCCCTCAGCTCCTCATGATATCCTCTTTTGCCCCACCGCCCCTCAGTCCCTCCGCCCATTAGCCTCTCAGGAACTCAGCTCCTCATGATATCCTCTTTTGCCCCTCCGCCTCTCAGTCCCTCCGCCGATGAGCTTCTCAGCCCCTCACGATATCCTCTTTTGCCCCTCCGCCCCTCAGCTCCTCATGATATCCTCTTTTGCCCCTCCGCCCCTCAGTCCCTCCGCCCATCAGCCTCTCAGGAACTCAGCTCCTCATGATATCCTCTATTGCCCCTCCGCCCCTCAGTCCCTCCGCCTATCAGCTTCTCAGCCCCTCACGATATCCTCGTTTGCCCCTCCGCCCCTCAGCTCCTCATGATATCTTCTTTTGCCCCTCCGCCCCTCAGTCCCTCCGCCCATTAGCCTCTCAGGAACTCAGCTCCTCATGATATCCTCTTTTGCCCCTCCGCCCCTCAGTCCCTCCGCCCATCAGCTTCTCAGCCCCTCACGATATCCTCTTTTGCCCCTCCGCCCCTCAGCTCCTCATGATATCTTCTTTTGCCCCTCCGCCCCTCAGTCCCTCCGCCCATCAGCCTCTCAGGAACTCAGCTCCTCATGATATCCTCTTTTGCCCCTCAGTCCCTCCGCCCATCAGCTTCTCAGCCCCTCACGATATCCTCTTTTGCCCCTCCGTCCCTCAGCTCCTCATGATATCCTCTTTTGCCCCTCCGCCCCTCAGTCCCTCCGCCCATCAGCCTCTCAGCAACTCAGCTCCTCATGATATCCTCTTTTGCCCCTCCGCCCCTCAGTCCCTCCGCCCGTCAGCTTCTCAGCCTCTCACGATATCCTATTTTGCCCCTCCGCCCCTGGCGATATCCTCTTTTGCCCCTCCGCCCCTCGTGATATCCTCTGATATCGTGATAAAGGGCCGGTCGATACCTGGACTTTTATGATACCTAACTTGAAGTGGTTTAACAATGCCACCCTTATAATTTTCATTGCAAGTCAATGTCATAAAAACAAACTATCGTTGCGCGAAGTATACATTAGATGTGTGATTGTAAAAATAGCAAAATAGTTTGTGCTCGGCTGTTGATGGTTATTTTCAGTTTACATCCCACGACATCACCACAAGTGTCAGTTGTCGGTGTGCTGCTGCACGTTGGACCCTCGCAAGTCGCAGCTGACCGGAAACAACACGCGGCCGACCTCAATGCCGTACCCACGTCACCCTCTTCATCTCTTAAACTCTGGCTCGATTCTTACGTGACGCCCGACATCATCCCCTGGCCGTCGTCACGACGGGTTTAATCCGGGGGCGGCCGGCCCCCTTACCTTTATCACGCCGGGGGCGCTATCCCTCCGAGATCTACGATCTGCGAGCGCCTTGAGCGCGGGGGTTGTTTGCGTATACCTTCGGGGGCCCATCATCCAGCGCCCCGTAATAAAGGGGACGGCTCCTGCCTTCACCCCCACCCCCCTAAGCGTTGGCGGCGAATTAATTAGAGTAAATGTCCGGTGTCTGCCCCATGTGGAGGATTGCGGGTTTAGGACCCTCGTCGCTGGCCGAGAGCATGTGTTTGCCTGACACAAACAGGAGCGGCATTTTTTCGATCCGGTGTATTACACGGCGAATTAAATTAAACTGCGGCGCACACAAAAGCGGGAATGTTTTCTAAATTGAAAAAAACTTCACGATGAAAACCGAAAAATTTAAATTAAAATGCAAAAACCGCGACGTTATTTTCATACCTCGTCTTAACACTGCAAGGACCTGGACTATAGTTGATATTAATTTATACCTAGCGAGCAAAAATTGTTGCCTGAAGTAGTGTGTCGACAATGACCAGAAGGTGAAGAAGGGCCTGAAGAAGTGTGCCACCTATGACCAGAAGGTGAAAACGTTTGGGGTCAATAAACTTTTAGCTAAAGAAGTGTGTCACTAATGACATTGGAAGGTGAAGACGGTGAAGATGGCCTGTCCATCCGGTGAGACCATGAAATGATAAAACTGTTGGCTGAAGAAATGGCCACCAATGACCAGAAGGTGAAAACGTTTGGGGTCAATAAACTTTTAGCTAAAGAAGTGTGTAGCTAATGACATTGGAAGGTGAAGACCGTGAAGATGGCCTGTCCATCCGGTGAGACCATGAAATGATAAAACTGTTGCCTGAAGAAGTGTGTCGACAATGACGCACACTTTAGCACGACAAACACATAGGAACACATTTGATTGGAAGCGTCAAATACCCATGGATAGTACGTAAATGTGCCGCCTTGATGTAAATCGCCTATAGTCACGAATTGTAGATATTTCCGTTCGATTTTTTTGTGTGGGCTATTGTCATTAGCCTTCCTCATCAATTCTCATCTCAGCAGGGTTCGGTCCATCCACGGATTATTATCCGAAAGAAAATCACGTTCCTGCACGTGCGCCACACATTGCCTCAATTAATCGATACACATCCACCTTTTTAACGCGAGGCAGCATCAAATTTCTGCCTCGGTCTCGAGTCCGCCGCTCCGTCTCCTGGAGACGACGTCACGTCCGACGTCCGGGAACAATGCCTGCCGCCCCCCACATCTTGCCGCCCCGCGAACTTCCATAAATTGAAACGGGGGGCGGCGAGAGCGACAGACTTATTGCATTCCCGTCATATCGCGTGTAATCACCCGTGAAATTCGATTTCGGTTATCTCCGGGCGGCAGCCGCGGACGCAAAAAAAATCCGGAGGGCCGCGGCCGTTTGTCACGAACAATCCGCAGCCATGAGCCCTCGAAGACGCTCTCCGACGAAGATATGCGCAAAAAGCGCGACGGTGCTGGTTGGGGCGGTCGTTTTTTGTTTTGGCTGCATCAACTGTTTTTGTGCTGTCACGGCACATGTCGTAAACCATCATCATCTGTCAGCATCAATTGTCAATGTAGTGCAATAGTGCAACTCAGCAATCGTTCGATCACTGACCCAGTTTATTTAGCTACCCAATTTTACAATATACGCATTGCGTTTACTTAGCCTAATTGTGTATTGCAATGCTACCAATGCAATGTTCTCTTCATTACCAAATGGGTAGCATTGATCCACTAGTTGAGTTGCACTATTGCACTACATCAAGGTTACGTAAGCTGCCAGTTTCTGTATACACTGTTATGTGTAATCTTGGCTAAGCTGTCCCAAAATAATAGTCTCGCCAAAGCAACGTGATCTGG
The DNA here is from genome assembly GCA_951805005.1 of Othius punctulatus. Taxonomy (NCBI): domain Eukaryota; kingdom Metazoa; phylum Arthropoda; class Insecta; order Coleoptera; family Staphylinidae; genus Othius; species Othius punctulatus. The sequence goes on from OX638146.1 coordinate 3,610,993, forward strand.
CTGTGTGTGGCTGACACCCGAGTCGTTCGATCAATTGCATTGCCTATCTACTTGCGCCATGCTCAGATGGCTCGTCGTTTTCAAGCCCTAAGTGACGTGTCAATTATCGTCCTGATGCTGTTACGTAAGCCGACGCTTACGCTTACGGCCGACTATTTGTTTCTGCCGTGTGTGTAACACGCCTCGAATTAATGGACAAAACGCCGCCTCCGGCGATATCATCGATCGTGCGTCGCGACGCTTCCGACCGGGAATTCGACGGGTCAACAAATCATCGCTTATTGCGTCCAGGCCCTCCAGGACCCCCCCACCCCCTCATCGCTCACGTCCGGCGGTGATTCCGCTATTCCGTCTGGGGACGCCCGGGAATCCTCCCCCCCCCCCTCAACCCGCGCTGCGGCCGGAATTAATTGAGCGATCCGTCGCCGCGGGATGGCATGGGAGGAGGGTGGGGGCAGGAATCAATCCCCGAATTCCCGTCATCTCCGGCCGGGATGAAAAATTCATGCTGACGTATGTTGCGCGCCGCCGGCGGAAGTTTCCCACGTCTGATCGCTTAATCGCCATTCCATCGCCGCCGTCGGGACGATAACATTGCGAGGGCATTATCATTCACCGTCTAATGAAATATTATCACGTGAATCGTTCAGCTTGAGTTGGTATGATGTCATCATGACTCCTCTAATTGCCAGCGCCTTTGCACGTCGCAGAGATAATATGCAGGCTCAACGTTGGCACTATGAAATATCGAGAAGTTAATATTCAGCGTCAGAAGCAAAAAAAAATGGGAGTTTCATATTGCCCCAGGTTGGGCTCCAAAATCCGCATCCCCGTCTAGATACGGCAGAGGAACTATTCACGCCGTCTTCACTCACTTAGCCAGGGCCAAGATGGTAATTATCAACTACAAGCAACAGTGATAAAAAGTGGAGTGTTGAAGAAGAACGAAAGAGACGGCTAAGGGACGGTTCACGCCGTCTCCACTTAGATAGCCAGGGCCAAGGTGGTAATTACAGGAGTAGAACTACAAGCATCAGTTATAAAAAGTGGAGTGTTAGAGAGGAAAGAAAGATACGGCTGAGGGACGGTTCACGCCGTCTCCACTTAGTTGAACGTGAATCGTTCAGCTTGAGTTGGTATGATGTCATCATGACTCTTGTAATTGCCAGCGCTTTTGCACGTCCCAGAGCTAATATGCAAGCTCAACGTTGGCATTATGAAATATCGAGAAGTAAATATTCAGCGTCAGAAGCGAAGAAAAAGGGAGTTGCGGATTGCCCCACGTTGGGCTCCAAAATCGGCATCCCTGCCTGGATGAGGAACTGTTCGCGCCGTCTTCACTGACTTAGCCATGGCCAAGGTGGTAATAACAGGCGTAGAACTACAAGCAACCGTGATAAAAAGTTGAGTGTTGGAGAGGAAAGAAAGATACGGCTAAGAAACGGTTCACGCCGTCTCCACTTAGTTAGCCAGGGCCAAGGTGGTAATTACAGGCGTAGAACTACAAGGAACAGTGGTAAAAAGTGAGTCCGAAATTCTATCTAATAAGGCCATGAAACCCTCCAGAATGATTCATCACTTGAGTTCGACGTGTGGCGATCTCGCAAATAAGCCACTGGATTATTTTGAACGATTATACGACCAGTGCAAAATTCCAAAAAAAAAGGAAACGAAGAAGATGACAACTACTGACAAGTTGCTGCCGCAAGCTTATATAGTTGCCCTTCGAATATCTAACACAAAGAAACCATTTACTATTGGTGAGGAGTTAGTAAAGCCTTGCTTTTTAAATGTCGCTTTGGAAGTTTTGGATCCTCAAGCCGCTCGAAAATTAGAGACCATTCCGTTTCCGAATGACACCATTCAGAGAAGAATTCATGACATGGCTATCGATATTGAAGAGCAAGTTGTAGAAGGGATAAATAAATCAAGATATTTTGCGATTGAGCTTGATGAATCTACTAACGTGAAGAACCATGTAATTCTAATATGCTTCATGAGGTATAGAGAAGTTGAAGACTTCAGGGAGGAACTTCTTTGTTGCCTTGACCTACCTGGATGGACTACTAGTTTTGAAATATTTGGCGCTCTTGATGAGTGGATATAGTTCAGGTGTGGTTGCAAAAATAAAGCAGAAATTTTGCTCTCTTACTGTATGATCCACCGAGAGCATCTAGCTCTCGGGCGGTTCACGCCGTCTCCACTTAGTTAGCCAGGGCCGAGGTGGTATTTACAGGCGTAGAACTACGAGCAACCATAATACAAGGTGGAGTGTTGGAGAGGAAAGAAAAATGGGTTTGCACAGACTGTCATAACCTTGTTCTGGAAACACATTTCCAGAACAAGGTTATGTAAGCTAAGCTGTTACCCGAACAAGGTTGTAATGGTTGTCATTGGTTGTTATTGGTTGTTATTGGTATCCCAGCCCTAAATGACTGGACACCTCTCTCAAGGCGATTCTGCCCCATGCTAGGCATCCGTTATTTCATTTCCTCCATGTTTAAACTTCAGTACTTCACAACACCTGTCCCGACGATTCAGTGGTCTAGAACCGCACTGTTAAACTACTTATTCCACATTTTTGCCCGATGGCAGATCTACCGTTCAAATTGAGGACATACCCCCTGCATTGTATTTGGACATACCCCCTGCATAGTATATGCAACAGTGCATATGCAACTACATGCAACAGTGATAAAAAGTGGAGTGTTGGAGAAGAAAAAAATATATGGCTAAGGGACGGCACGCTGTCTCCACTTAGTTCAGTTAAGTTTAAAAAAATGTATAAACTATCAAACTTAAATAGGGAAACCCGCTTATAACATTACGCAAAATGTCAAAATTCATCGAAATGCCAAATAAAGTGCTCAAAATGTCAATAATCAAGTTGCATCACATCATCAAACTGCTCCAATTGCAAGGAAATTTACCGAAAACTACTAAAAGCTTAATAAAACTATTGAAATGTCAATAAAATTGCTCATTGTGCGAATCAAATTAATTGAAATGTCAATTACTTTGCAAAAAATATAAAAGAATAACCAAAATGCCAACATAAGCGCTCAGTCTGTTTGCCGTCGTAATTGCCAAAATTACGAATTTAATTACAGAAAATATTGACCAAAACCGTAAAAATATCTACGAAATTATTCACATATCGACGGTTTTGATCAATATTTTCAGCAATTTGGGCAATTTTCAGCAATATACTGAAAATATTAATCAAAATTGTAAAAATATCTACGAAATTGTTGACATATCGTCGGTTTTGATCAATATTTTCAGCAATATAATTCCTAGTTATGAAATATTTTAAAGATTACAGTATTGCTTTCCAAATTTCAATTGATGTCATATTTTCAATGCTTACTGTTCAATTTGATTCTTGTATTTATTAACATTTATATTACTATGTCGCAAGGTTAATAACTATCAAAATTTTAATTATAACTTTGAAAATTTCAACAGTTTGTATCAACATTTCAATTACTGTGATATTTTCAGTGCTCACTATCAAATTTTCTATTATTTCAATCGGAATATCTTATACTCTAATTTTTTTAATGGACACTTCGAAATGTTCAATTAGTTCTAATTGTAATTGTAATTTAATTCCACATTAAATTACAGGAAATATTGACCAAAACCGTCGAAATGTCTACGAAATTATTGACATTTCAAGGGTTTTCATCAATATTTTCAGTAATTTAATTCGGAGTTATGAAGGATTTCAAAGATTACAGTAATGATATCCGAATTTCAATTGATGTCATATTTTCAATGCTTACTGATAAATTTGCTTCTTATATTTGTTAACATTTCAATTACTCTGTCGAAAGGTCAATTACTATAAAAAACCAAGTTAACCAAGTGTTTGATTTAACCTACTATAAAAAAATTAATTATAACTTTGAAAATTTCAACAGTTTGTATCAAAATTTCAATTACAGTGATATTTTCAGTGCTCACTATCAGATTTTCTATTATTTCAATCGGAATATCAAATACTGTAATTTTTTTAATGGACACTGCCAAGTGTTCATTCAGTTCCAATTGTAATTGTAATTTCATTCTACATTAAATTACAGAATATATTGACCAAAACCGTCGAAATGTCTACGAAATTATTGACATTTCAACGGTTTTGATCAATATTTTCAGTAATTTAATTCGGAGTTATGAAAGATTTCAACGATTACAGTAATGATTTCCAAATTTCAATTGATGTCATATTTTCAATGCTTACTGATAAATTTGCCTCTTATATTTGTTAACATTTCAATTACTCTGTCGAAAGGTCAATTACTATAAAAAACCAAGTTAACCAAGTGTTTGATTTAACCTACTATAAAAAAATTAATTATAACTTTGAAAATTTCAACAGTTTGTATCAAAATTTCAATTACAGTGATATTTTCAGTGCTCACTATCAGATTTTCTATTATTTCAATCGGAATATCAAATACTCTAATTTTTTTAATGGACACTTCGAAATGTTCAATTAGTTCTAATTGTAATTGTAATTTAATTCCACATTAAATTACAGGAAATATTGACAAAAAGCGTAGAAATGTCTACGAAATTATTGACATTTCAACGGTTTTCGTCAATATTTTCAGTAATTTAATTCGGAGTTATGAAAGATTTCAACGATTACAGTAATGATATCCAAATTTCAATTGATGTCATATTTTCAATGCTTGCTGATAAATTTGCCTCTTATGTTTGTTAACTTTTCTATTACTCTCTGAAAGGTCAAGAAGTATCAAAATTTTAATTATTACTATGATTATTTTAACAATTTCTATAAATAATTCAATGATTGAGATGATTTCAGTGCTCAATGTCAAATTTTCAATTCAATCGGAATATCAAATACTGTAATTTTTACTAGCTGTAAATAGCTGTATATAACTGTATACTGTAAATAGACGCTGCCAAATGTTCATTCAGTTCTGTAACCATTTGAATTATTTTATCAAAATTTCAATGCTTAGAGTGAACATTTCAGTTACTGTCAATTTACAATTATTATTTGTTATTTCTTAAAGTACTTTCTGGTATATTTTAGTATTTATTTAGTTATTTATTTTTCCTTACTAGTTTCGGCTTAATATTCAGCCATCATCAGGGGTTTTTGTAAATTAAATTATATTTTTCAAGATTATATTTGACTTTTTGGGTCGTGTCAGTTTTTTGATAAAAAATGTCGGAGATGTTAATGAAATTGAATATAATGCAAAGACAATTACTAAAACTGCCAATAAAATTGTACAAATTGTCAAAATATTTACCAAACACGACAAAATATCAATCAAATTGATCATGAAGTACGATTACAAAAAAATATCAGTCAAGTTTAAAAAAAGGTAAAAACGATAAAAATTAAATAGGAAAACCTGCTTATAAAATTGCGCAAAATGTCAAAATTGATAGAATTGCCAAATAAAGTGCTCAAAATATCAATAATCAAGATGCATTTAGCCAGGGCCAAGGTGGTATTTACAGGCGCAGAACTACCCGTAACCGTAATACCAGATGGAGGGTTGGAGAGGAAAGAAAAATATTTCTTTAGTATTTGGTCTTTGGTCTTCTTTGGTCTTTAGAACAAGGTTATATAACCTAAATTATATAACCTTGAACAAGGTTGTAATGGTTGCCATTGGTTGTTATTGGTATCCCAGCCCTAAATGACTGGACACCTCTCTTAAGGCGACTCTGCCCTTTGCTTGGCATCCGTTATTTTATTTCCTCAATATTTAGACTTCACTACTTCACAACACCTGTCCCGATGATTTAGTGGTCCAGAACCGCACTGTTTCACTACTCATTCCGCATTTTTGTCTCATGGCAGATCACCCTTTAAAATTGAGGACATACCCCCTGCATTATTTTTGGACATATCTCCTGCATTGTTTTTGGACATACTCCCTGCATTGTATTTGGACATACAATGCAGGGGACAAGTACAGAACTCTGCAGCTCATAACGCAGAGAACAGTTGCAGGCAGTAGAAGCGTAGGAAGGCGTTTGTTTTAAGTACCATTTAGTGTTTAGGAGTCGCAATAACATATGGCGTTACAATGCCTATCTCGATTCAGTGGTCCAGAACCGCACTGTTTAACTACTCATTCCGCATTTTTGTCTCATGGCAGATCACCCTTTGAAATTGAGGACATACCCCCTGCATTGTTTTTGGACATATTCCCTGCATTGTTTTTGGACATGCCGCTACATTATATTTGGACATACCATGCAGGGGACAAGTACAGAACTCTGCAGCTCATGAAAAAAAACAGTTGCAGGCAGCAGTAGCGTAGGAAGGCGTCTGTTATAAGGTCCATTTATAGTTTACGAGTCGCAATAACACATGGCGTCATAATGCCTGTCTCGATTAAGTGGTCCAGAACCCACACTGTTTAACTACTCATTACTGCATTTTTTCTCTCTATTTTAAGACTTCGCCTCCCTCCCCCCTCCTGAGGGAGCTGCTAAGAAACGTATCTATCGTAATCTAAATCTATGGTATCCCAGCCCTGAGCTCTACAATGCAGAGTCAAAATCAAACTGTAGTTATATCTTACAATGAACTCACCGAGGTAGAACCAATTACCGCATAAAGGTTTCCCGGCATTCGCCATCTACATGCAATATTATGATCCGCTGGAGGGTCTCGCCGTATTTCTTTGGAATTGCGTACGTTTCAGCGGCGTCTGCCGTATAATATAATAATACGCGAAACTTCTGCTGCTGAGCGCAAAAAATCCGTTGTAATTGGGTTGTTTAACCGCGACTGTTCGCCCCATCCGCACAGATGGCGCCGTCGCGTACGACCTTCCGGCCCGCAGGTTTCGGGCCGCGTTTAATTAAAAATTCAAATCCGACGACTCATTAAACTTTCCACCCACCCCCTCCATAGCGGCGTTAACGAAACAAACGCCGCTCGCGATGCGTGTACGTGCGTTTACACGCAGACTACGTAAACGTTAATTACGGCGTCGAAGTTTCAGCCGGCATGTTCTTCTCCCGGCTCGGGACTCGGAACATACATGCCGCCTTGCTTGCCGCCGTGAAATTACTTTCTCAAGTTATTAGGGATAATGCCCGCCGCATAATGACGACTGTGGGCATAGGGACGGCGGGAACCGGCTAATTATTACTTTGTTTGCCCGTCTGTGAGTTTAGCTGGGATCTTGTGGGGCCCCTTTGGGGGGGTTGGGGGGATGCGATCGAAAAACTTTCGGCATCCTCGCGGCACACACAGATTCCGCGAAGTTTGCGCGGCACGTCGCGCAGATAATTGAAAGCGTTAAACCTGACGTGTTCGCGCTCCAAGGGGGGCCTCTCGGGAGGCACCCGGGAGGCACCGGCAACCGCAGGACTTCAATCGATAAGAAAAACTGCACACCGTATATCACCGAAGCATTCATCAACAAATATCGTCGAACAATCAAAAATTTCAGGACAGTAATTATTTGCGTTCGAGCATGAACACACACTCGACGTGAACTAGGGAATCATTATTAACACGGAATAGTTGATAGGAGTCCAAGAGGATTCAACGAGAACTTCAACCCCAATGACGATTCAGCGAGAACGTCAACTATAGAAGAGGATCAACCGAGGACAGCAGGACTTTGAATCGAGGGAATTGGTGCCGACTTAATCTAATTTACTGATTCGACATCTGCAACCTGGATTGCCGATCACCACTGCGAGTTACCTATTCACCAGGAATATGAATAGGTATAATACCAACAATGCTTATTATAAATATTGCCAAGGCGCTTATTATACGTATAATCATTCGAATTTCCAATGTGCAGTGATTCCTCGCCTACACTGTGCGCTGACAAAGGTAATTGTTGGCGGAGAACACCGAAGAAGACACAGCTGAATGCCTGTCAGTGCGGAATAAACCCCCAAAGCACTCAATAATACATTGTGCCGGATGAAGCCCCACATTCGGCCTTCGCCATCCCTTCGGAGGCTACACATCGACGTCGCGCCGCGTGGGCGAGCCTCTTTCCCCGATAATCCAATTGAGAGGGCCCACCCACGCACGTCTATTGATGTGCTCCCCGCCGAAGACGCACGTAGACGTACCCCGCAGGTCCGATACAATTTAACTTACTCCGAACTAATTGAAAGTAATTTAACTCGACGCCAACTCACTATAGCCCTAATTAGGCTTACACGGCTGCGGCGGCGGGAAGGATGTGCTCGGTGGTGTTGTTGGGTGGGGGGCGGGGGCGGAATTTAACGCCACGCAACACTTTCGCCTGATCGGATAACGAGGGGCGGGAAGTGATAACGAATTAATTGTATCGCCAGATATCTGAGCGGTAATCGAATCTGATTGCGAACTCGTAATTGCTTATGGAAATATTAATATGCGAGCGCCTCAAGCACCACACGGCTAACACCGTCGGTTTGGCTTAATTTTACGCGATTGAGGCAACCGCTTCGAATATGCCATGCCATCGGGCCTCCACAGTTATTAGTTCTAGAATCAGTTGATATACAAAAAAAATCAAAAAATATCATGGACTGAGAAAATTTGAGATCGACTGATATGCTAATAAGGTTGGCAAAGGAGCTCGAAGTGATCCACACAGTGAATTACACACATTTCATCCACACACAATTGGATTAAAGCTAGGAAGCTTGGACATTTGGACCTATCCCGACAATTCAGTGGTCCAGAACCGCATTATTTAACTACTCATTCCATATTTTTGCCTGATGGCAGATCTACCTTTGAAATTGAGGACATACCCCCTGCATTGTAATTGAACATACCCCCTGCATTGTATTTGGACAATTGTGCATAATTGATATAAGATTCAATGATTGATTCCTGATTTTCAATAGAGATTGAATGATTTTTGGGGCCATTTTAGTTGTTTCTCCAAATAGCCTAATATTTAAATTACAATATCTCAAAAACCACGGCACCAATGTAAAGCAAATTTATTGTTGGTATTACACTATATACCAGTATTGATTGTGCGTAATTAAATTTAGAACTAATGAGTGATTGTTGAGATATCACATTTTTAATAGAGACTGAATGATTTTTGGGGCCATTTTAGTAGTTTCCACAATGGACCTCATATTTAAATTGCGGTATCTCAAAAACCACCGCACCAATATAAATCGAATTTATTGTTAGTATTACACAATATACCAGTATTGATTGTGCATAATTAAATTTAGATCCAATGAGTAATTTTTGAGATATCACATTCTTAATAGAGACTGAATGATTTTTGGGGTCATTTTAGTTGTTTCTCCAATTGGACTAGTATTACAATTGCGATATCTCAAAAATCACCGCATCAATATGAATGTAATTTATTGTATCCATTATGTGATATACCATTATTAATTATGCATGCTTAAATTAAGATCCAATGAGTGATTCTTGAGATATCACATTTTTAATAGAGACTTAATGATTTTTGGGGCTATTTTAGTTGTTTCTCCAATTGGACTAATATTACAATTGCGATATCTCAAAAACCACCGCACCAATATAAACAAAATTTATTGTTGGTATTACACAATATACCAGTATTGATTGTGCATAATTAAATCTAGATCCAATGAGTGATTCTTGAGATATTACATTTTTAATAGAGACTGAATGGTTTTTGGGGCGATTTTAGTTGTTTCTCCAATTGGACTAATATTACAATTGCGATATCTCAAAAACCACCTCATCAATATGAATGCAATTTATTGCATCCATTATTTAATATAGCAGTATTAATTTTGGATAATTACATTAAGATCTAATGAGTGATTCTTGAGATATCACATTTTTAATAGAGACTGAATGTTTTTTGGGGCGATTTTAGTTGTTTCTACAACTGACCTAATATTTAATTTGCGATATCTCAAAAATCACTGCATCAATATGAATGTAATTTATTGCTTCCATTATGTGATATACCAGTATTAATTATACATGCTGAAATTAAGATCCAATGAGTGATTCTTAAGATATCACATTTTTAATAGAGACTGAATGGTTTTTGGGGCCATTTTAGTTGTTTCTCCAATTGCCCTAATATTTAAATTGCAATGTCTCAAAAACCACCGCACCAATATAAATGTTATTTATTGCTTCCATTATGTGATATACCAGTATTAAGTGTGCATGCTTAAATTAAGATCCAATGAGTAATTCTTGAGATATCACATTTTTAATAGAGACTGAATGGTTTTTGAGGCTATTTTAGTTGCTTCTCCAATTGGACTAATATTACAATTGCAATATCTTAAAAATCACCGCATCAATATGAATGTAATTTATTGCTTCCGTTATGTGATATACCTGTATTAATTGTGCATGCTTAAATTAAGATCCAATGAGTGATTCCCGAGATATCACATTTTTAATAGAGACTGAATGATTTTTGGGGCCATTTTAGTTGTTTCTAGAATTGACCTAATATTTAAATTGCAATATCTCAAAAACCACCGCATCAATATAAATGGAATTTATTGTTTGTATTGTGTGATATATCAGTATTAATTGTGCATGCTTAAATTAAGATCCAATGAGTGATTCTTGAGATATCACATTTTTAATAGAGACTGAATGGTTTTTGGGGCCATTTTAGTTGTTTCTCTAATTGGACTAATATTACAAATGCGATATCACAAAAATCACCGCATCAATATGAATGTAATTTATTGCTTCCATTATGTGATATACCAGTATTAATTGTGCATACTAAAATTAAGATCCAATGAGGGATTCCTGAGATATAACATTTTAAATAGAGACTGAATGGTTTTTGGGGCCGTTTTAGTTGTTTCTCCAATTGGCCTAATATTTAAGTTGCGATATCTCAAAAACCACCGCACCAATATAAATCAAATTTATTGTTGGTATTACACAATATACCAGTATTGATTGTGCATAATTAAATTTAGATCCAATGAGTAATTCTTGAGATATCACATTTTTAATAGACTGAATAGTTTTTAGGTTATTTAAGTTGTTTGTACATTTGGCCAAATATTTAAATTGCGATATGTCAAAAATCACCTCATCAATATGAATGTAATTTATTGCTTCCGTTATGTGATATACCTGTGTTAATTGTGCATGCTTAAATTAAGATCCAATGAGTAATGCTTGAGATATCACATGTTTAATAGAGACTGAATGGTTTTTAGGGCCATTTTAGTTGATTGTACGTTTGGCCTAATATTTAAATTGCGATATCTCAAAAACCACAGTACCAATATAAATAAAATTTATTGTTGGTATTACACAATATACCAGTATTGATTGTGCATAATTAAATTTAGATTCAATGAGTAATTCTTGAGATATTACATTTTTAATAGAGACTGAATGGTTTTTGGGGCTATTTTAGTCGTTTCTCCAGTTGAACTAATATTACAACTGCGATATCTCAAAAATCACCGCATCAATGTGAATGTAATTTATTGCTTCCATTATGTGATATACCAGTATTAATTGTGCATGCTTACATTAAGATCCAATGACTGATTCTTGAGATATCACATTTTCAGATGTAGATAATAAAATATTGTCGTAATATCGATCTCAATTCCCTAAGAATATCTGGCGGAAAATCTCTAATTAGATATATTTATAAATCAAGATATCTTTCCGACGATTTAGTGGTCCAGAACCGTACTGTTTAACTACTTATTGCGCGTATTTGCCTGGTGGCAGATCTACGTTTGAAATTGTGGACATACCCTCTGCATTGTTTTAGGACATACCCCCTGCATTGTTTTTGGACATACCCCCTTCATTATATTTGGACATACAATGTAGGGGACAAGTACACAATTCTGCTGCTCATAACGCAAAGAACAGTTGCAGGCTGTAGAAGCGTAGGAAGGCGTCTGGTATAAGTTCCATTTATACTTTAGGAGTCGCAGTAACTCATGGCGTCACAATACCTGTCCCGACGATTCAGTGGTCCAGAACCGCACTGTTTAACTACTCATACCGCATTTTTGCGTAATGGCAGATCAACCTTTAAAATTGAGGACATAGGAAGGCGTCTGTCATAAGTTCCATTTATAGATTACGATCCGACGATGATTCAGTGGTCCAGAACCGCACTGTTTAACTACTTATTCTGCATTTTTGCCTGAGTGCAGCTGTACCTCTCCTTGAGGACATACCCTCTACATGCATTTGGACATACAATGCAGGACACAAGTACATAACTCTGTAGCTCATAATGCAGGGAAACGTTGCAGACAGTAGAAGCGTAGGAACGCGTCTCTTATAAGTTCTATTTATTCTTTACGAGTCGCAATAACTCATTGCATCTCAATGCCTGTCCCGACGATTCAGTGGTCCAGAACCGCACTGTTTAACTACTCATTCCGCATTTTTGCGTAATGGCAGATCAACCTTTGAAATTGATGATATAGGAAGGCGTCTGTTATAAGTTCCATTTGTAGATTATGGGCCGACGATTCATTGGTCCAGAACCGGACTGTTTAACTACTCATTCCGCATTTTTGCCAGACAGCAGATTCACCTTTGAAATTGAAACGTTTGATCGCTTTCAGTTGATTTGGAAAGCATTGTTTCTCTCGCGGGGAATTCGCAGCGCCGTATATACGCCTTGAAGGGCACTTCTGTTAGTAGTAAGGCCCTGCGGTTCGTGAAGTTATTTACGTGTTCGATTACCAGGTGTGGAGAACTGCTAATTAAATCGCTGTCTTAATACAAGTGCGATATCGATTCAAGTGCTATTGTGGCAACATCGTCGGGATTAGCACCATCTGCTGTCGATGGGGGTGGCTGTACATTATCCCCGTCTTGTCGATTTATAATTAAGTGTAATCGAGCCGTAAAACTGGGCGGAATCCCGACAACATCTGCAATCACTTTTACGGCCTTAAAGGACGCGATAATCATTCAGTTTCGGCGCCGTTCCGCCCCGCCTAACGGGGATTTAATCCGCGCCATATGCGCGCCCCCCTCGCTGTTAATTAATTAAGCGCCACAGCGATCCGTTGCGCCCCCAACCCCTCAAGACGGGGGTGCAGATGCCCCGTCCGACTGCATCACGTCCGGCTTTAATCACCGCGTCCCACCGGGTTAATTGGGAGAGGCGGCGAAAGCCGGACATCAATTACCGGGGCGGTCATAAACGCCGGCGTTATCTCGCGGATTGGAGCAGACGCTCGTTTGGGGGGTTCGGGAGGCCCTTTTTCGGGAGTTCCCGGGGGGCGGTTCGATTTCGCGTCGTCAGGGATGAAGCGGGATCGCGCAGAGGGTGTTATGCGGATTTGCACGGAGGGCGCTGGAAAATTGGAAATTAGGAGGTCTCTTGTTGGCGGTATCGATGGCAGGTATGTTTGGGCGTTGATCCTCTACGCAGCCAATTCGGATACTTCAATATTTACCATTTCAAAAGATAGAATGGTGGTCTTATCCAAGTACAAATTCTGTTAAATATGAAGGTTGGGGTCGTCACGCAGAAGAATTGAAGTTAGCAAACAGTTATATGTTAAATGAGATAGGATGCAAAGCCAACGGGAGGTACATCAATTGGGCGAACACACGAAGCGTGCGTTAACGGTGGCGTGCAATTTAGAGTTAATTAAGGTCTAAGAGCGATTCTAGGCGATTAAAGTTGAAACATTTAAAGCGTCAGGGCTCGATCAAGCGCGCAACAACAGCGGAGTAGCTATTGTAAAGCGCCCGAACGCAGAAATGTGTATTGCACGCATAAATCCGTCAGGGCACAACGTTTCGTGATTTGATCACGTGCAGGCTCAGGCCCCAAGGGCGGGGCAATGCCGAGGTGTCCCGATTGAATATTCATCGGATCGCCGCCCCCACGGCCCCCCACAGTCATCTATCTTAAGTCCGGCCCTTATCTCTCTCTTCCACCGAAAATTTCCATTTAATCCGGTCGCAGATGCGCTCCCGGGGGGTTGGGGGGCGCCCGAATCGATTATTTGCACGGGGACCCCCCGAATTAATCCCCCCCGCGGTGAAAATGAATATTAAGCGCAAACCGATCCGCAAGGGGGTGGCGGGATGACAAACGGACGCCGTGACATGTTCGGGAAGGGTTGGAAAGCGAAAGCGAGGGTTTAATCAGGGAGCGAATATTGCCGCTCCGAAGTGCGACAATGGGGGGCGAAGGTGTGTTGGTGCACGTGTGTGTGTGTGATAAATTTGCCCCCACAGAATTGGGGCTCGCGTGAGTGTAACGCCCATTATTAAAAGATAACCGGCACATCAATAGTCCAAAGTTTGTGGCACAACATTTCGGATGCCGTTGTGATTGCAATTTTCACGCCATCCAATAACTCTTCTGGGCACTCGAAACACTAAGTCGACATATTTTTTGCGCGCAAGTAGTGTTAACTGTAACGAGGGTGGAAAGAGTCATGTGCTGCCAGCGTCACATTTTTTTGCCCGTCGAAAACGCCCTCGCCGAGAAGATACAGGCCCGCCGAAGGGGGTTGCCAGGAGCCGAGATAAGGGTGGAAAAGCGCTGATCCAGGACGTGAGGGGGCCGAGCGACGCCCCCCGGAGGACGTTAAATAAAGTCCTGCGACGATAACAATCGACCGCCCCCGGCACGATGGAGACGGGGGGGCGAAAAAAATAGTGGGAACGACTGGATCATAACAGTTGAGTTAGGTGCTGGATAAGGGAATTGCGGGAGCAGTAACAATGATCATTTATTACTCCGGGCAATCATTTGATGAGGTCGTTACCGGAAAATTAAGGCGCCGAGCTCAGACGTGGCAGTAAAACAAAAACAACCTTCCTCCCTCGCACACGATCCATATGTCTACATCTCGAATATTCCCAGTTTTAACGTGGACATACAGATAATACAAATATCCCCACAATATCAATGCATTAGCATACAAACCAACAACAAGCCCACCACAGTGGTACGACATTTTATCTAGCTTTAACGTACCCCAGTAATTTACCGAAAGCTTTTATGGAAAATGACTAGAATAATGCGTAGCTGCAATAAAATTACATGAATTTAATAGAATATCTGTAAAAGTACCATTGAGGCTGTCGCCCACATTGCAACATATCAGTTGAAGCTACGCTTCTTTAAATTTCAAGAAAGATATTTTTTGTATGCCCGTCCATGTCTCTAAAAGTACGTTGCAACGCTGGGATCGCATTCGTTTTCTTCGGTGATGCGAAATCCGTGGATAGTAACACGTGCATTTCAAGTTTGACGAACGATGCCTGCATAAATCAACAACAATAATTGCCAATCAGGTCCGAAGTTATAAAAAACGCAGAACGCCTGATGCCAGCCAGATTTCAAACACACTCACATTTAGCACCATATAGGCTGTCGCCCACATTGCAACGTGTTAGTTGAAGCTACCCTTCTTTAAATTTCAAGAAAGATATTTTTTGTATGCCGGTCCATGTCTCTAAAAGTACGTTGCAACGCTGGGATCGCCTTCGTTTTCGTCGGTGATGCGAAATCCGTGGGTAGTAATACGTGCATTTCAAGTTTGACGAACGATGCCTGCACAAATCAACAACAATAATTGCCAATCAGGTGCGAAGTTATAAAAACGCAGAACGCCTGATGCCAGCCAGATTTCAAACTCACTCACATTTAGTACCATTGAGGCTGCCGCCCACATTGCAACATGTTAGTTGAAGCTACCCTTCTTTAAATTTCAAGAAAGATATTTTTTGTATGCCGGTCCATGTCTCTAAAAGTACGTTGCAACGCTGGGATCGCCTTCGTTTTCTTCGGTGATGCGAAATCCGTGGGTAGTAATACGTGCATTTCAAATGTGACGAAGGATGCCAGCATAAATCAACAACAATAATTGACAATCAGGTCCGAAGTTATAAAAACGCAGAACGCCTGATGCCAGCCAGATTTCAAACACACTCACATTTAGTACCATTGAGGCTGTCGCCCACATTGCAACATGTTAGTTGAAGCTACCCTTCTTTAAATTTCAAGAAAGATTTTTTTTTGTTTGTCGGTCCATGTTTCTAAAAGTACGTTGCAACGCTGGGATCGCCTTCGTTTTCGTCGGTGATGCGAAATCCGTGGGTAGTAATACGTGCATTTCAAATTTGACGAACGATGCCTGCACAAATCAACAACAATAATTGCCAATCAGGTGCGAAGTTATAAAAACGCAGAACGCCTGATGCCAGCCAGATTTCAAACTCACTCACATTTAGTACCATATAGGCTGTCGCCCACATTGCAACATATTAGTTGAAGCTACCCTTCTTTAAATTTCAAGCAAGATATTTTTTTGGTTGTCGGTCCATGTCTCTAAAAGTACGTTGCAAAGCTGGGATCGCCTTCGTTTTCTTCGGTGATGCGAAATCCGTGGGTAATAACACGTGCATTTCAAGTTTGACGAACGATGCCAGCATAAATCAACAACAATAATTGCCAATCAGGTGCGAAGTTATAAAAACGCAGAACGCCTGATGCCAGCCAGATTTCAAACATACTCACATTTAGTACCATTTAGGCTGTCGCCCACATTGCAACATGTTAGTTGAAGCTACCCTTCTTTAAATTTCAAGCAAGATATTATTTTGTATGCCGGTCCATGTCTCTAAAAGTACGTTGCAACGCTGGGATCGCCTTCGTTTTCGTCAACGATGCGAAATCCGTGGGTAGTAACACGTGCATTTCAAGTTTGACGAAGGATGCCTGCATAAATCAACAACAATAATTGCCAATCAGGTGCGAAGTTATAAAAACGCAGAACGCCTGATGCCAGCCTGATTTCAAACTCACTCACATTAAGTACCAATTAGGCTGCCGCCCACATTGCTACATGTTAGTTGAAGCTACCCATCTTTAAATTTCAAGAAAGATATGTTTTTGGTTGCCGGTCCATGTCTCTAGAAGTACGTTGCAACGCTGGGATCGCCTTCGTTTTCTTCGGTGATGCGAAATCCGTGGGTAGTAATACGTGCATTTCAAGTTTGACGAAGGATGCCTGCATAAATCAACAACAATAATTTCCAATTAGGTGCGAAGTTATAAAAACGCAGGACGCCTGATGCCAGCCAGATTTCAAACACACTCACATTTAGTACCATGTAGGCTGTCGCCCACATTGCAACATATCAGTTGAAGCTACCCTTCTTTAAATTTCAAGAATGATATTTTTTTGGTTGCCGGTCCATGTCTCTAAAAGTACGTTGCAACGCTGGGATCGTCTTCGTTTTCGTCGGTGATGCCAAATCCGTGGGTAACACGTGCATTTCAAGTTTGACGAACGATGCCTGCATAAATCAACCACAATAATTGCCAATCAGGCCCGAAGTTATAAAAACGCAGAACGCCTGATGCCAGCCAGATTTCGATTTGATCCCGTCGAATCTACGTCGGTCGTAAGACAAAAGATGAAAGTATTGTTGTCAAGCCGATATATATATATATATATATATATATATATATCCGAAGTTGCGCGTCTAAAACAAATTCAGTCCGCATGGCAACATATCTTATAAAAACGAAGGCGATTCCAGCCTTTAAACGTGCTTTTAGAGATATCTACCGGCAACCAACTAAATCTAAGAAATTACAAGTTTTACTTCGTCGATCTCCATAACACATTGAACCGATTTAATAAGCAATCAAAGCGTGTGCTCGCTATTAAGAACGCAGCCGACGAGAATCCGGCTTCGGGCAATTAATTGTTAATTTGCTTTACACAGGCAGCACGCCCTCAGTACACCCATGCTCCATACGTACACTTGTAATTAAGTGCGGAGCATTTCCTTGGCAGGCCGCTCATAATTTATGTGACGGCGGTGTCGATATGCGGCTCGTTGTGATAAATTAATTACTGGTGCACATGTGCATCGCATTAAAACCAGTGACGTCCGCCGCGGCATTCGTCATCATCAATGCCGGAGTTCCATTAGCGCGGCGTCCCTCTCGCGGAGAATCCGATACTCTCTCTGTCGGCTTCCGCTTCCGGCATCCCAATAACACACCCAGGCGCGCCAGGAATTCCCCAATTTCATTTTTCCACGCGCCGCAGGAATATCCGGGAATCCGCGCCCTAATCGTGATGAGCTGCAGGGACGGGAGCGCCCCTCGGTGACTGGTAAATGGGAGGCCTCGGGGTCAAACCCAAATTAACCGATAGCCTCTCTGGGCTAACGGTGAGCGCACTTGCCCCAAATATATCTGGAGGGCACTAGCATCAAACAGGTCTACAATGCAATCAGCGAAGGTACTTCTCTCAAACAGGTCTGGAGGGCACTCCCCTCAAAGACGCCTGCAGGGCACTTTGCTCAAAGATGCCTGCAGGGCAACCCACAAAGGCACTTATACCCAGCAGGTCTGAAGGGCATTTATCTCAAACAGTGCAGGGAAACCGACGAAGACAGTTGTCCCAAACAGGTCTGGACGGTATTTCCCCAAACAGATCTAAATGGCATTTGCCTCACACATGTCTGCATTATTTGCAACTTTCCTATTATATTCGTGTACAGTACACCTGAAACTAAGCCTCCTGAAAATTGGTCAAAGTTTCAGTATTAAATAAGGGAGAAATCAAACACATAACTTTATGCAGTGACAAGTATGGGTTTGCTATTACTGAAATTTCTGAAAATTTATAATTTGCAAATTTGATATTAGATTCGTGTACAGTACAGCTGAAACTAATTCTCCTGAAAATTTGACAAAGTTTCAGAGTCAAAGAAGGGAGATATCAAACACATAACTTTATGCAGTGACAAGTATGGGTTTGCTATTACTGAAATTTCTGAAAATTTATAATTTGCAAATTTGATATTAGATTCGTGTACAGTACACCTGAAACTAATTCTCCTGAAAATTTAACAAAGCTTCAGAGTCAAAGAAGGGAGCAATCAAACACATAACTTTATGCAGTGACAAGTATGGGTTTGATATTACTGATATTTCTGAAAATTTATAATTTGCAAATTTGATATTAGATTCGTGTACAGTACACCTGAAACTAATTCTCCTGAAAATTTGACAAAGTTTCAGTATTAAATAAGGGAGAAATCAAACACATAACTTTATGCAGTGACAAGTATGGGTCAGCTATTACTGAAATTTCTGAAAATTTATAATTTGCAAATTTGATATTAGACTCGTGAACAGTACACCTGAAACTAATTCTCCTGAAAATTTGACAGAGTTTCAAAATCAAATAAGGGAGAATATCAAACACATAACTTTATAAAGTGACAAGTATAAGTTTGCTATTACTGAAATTTCTGAAAATTTATAATTTCCAAATTTGATATTAGATTCGTGTACAATACACCTAAAACTAATTCTCCTGAAATTTTGACAAAGTTTCAGAGTCAAAGAATGGAGAAATCAAACACATAACTTTATGCAGTGACAAGTATGGGTTTGCTATTACTCAAATTTCTGAAACTTTATTATTTGCAAATTTGATATTAGATTCGTGTACAGTACACCTGAAGCTAATTCTCCTGAAAATTTGACAAAGTTTCAGAGTCAAAGAAGGGAGAAATCAAACACATAACTTTATGCAGTGACAAGTATGGGTTTGCTATTACTAAAATTTCTGAAAATTTATTATTTGCAAATTTGATATTAGATTCGTGTACAGTACACCTGAAGCTAATTCTCCTGAAAATTTGACAAAGTTTCAGAGTCAAAGAAGGGAGAAATCAAACACATAACTTTATGCAGTGACAAGTATGGGTTTGCTATTACTGAAATTTCTGAAAATTTATAATTTGCAAATTTAATATTAGATTCGTGTACAGTACACCTGAAACTAATTCTCCTGAAAATTTGACAAAGTTTCAGAGTCAAAGAAGGGAGAAATCAAACACATAACTTTATGCAGTGAGAAGTATGGGTTTGCTATTACTGAAATTTCTGAAAATTTATAATTTGCAAATTTCATATTAGATTCGTGTACAGTGCACCTGAAACTAATTCTCCTGAAAATTTGACAAAGTTTCAGAGTCAAATAAGAGAGAAAATCAAACACATAACTTTATGCAGTGACAAGTATGGGTTTGCTATTACTGAAATTTCTGAAAATTTATTATATGCAAATTTGATATTATATTCGTGTACAGTACACCTGAAACTAATTCTCCTGAAAACTTGACAAAGTTTCAGAGTCAAAGAAGGGAGAAATCAAACACATAACTTTATGCAGTGACAAGTATGGGTTTGCTATTACTGAAATTTCTGAAAATTTATAATTTGCAAATTTGATATTAGATTCGTGTACAGTACACCTGAAACTAATTGTCCTGAAAATTTGATAAAGTTTCAGAGTCAAAGAAGGGAGAAATCAAACACATAACTTTATGCAGTGACAAGTATGGGTAAGCTATTACTGAAATTTCTGAAAATTTATAATTTGCAAATTTGATATTAGATTCGTGTACAGTACACCTGAAACTAAATCTCCTGAAAATTTGACAAAGTTTGAGTAATTAATAAGAGAGAAAATCAAACAGATAGCTTTATGCAGTGACAAGTATGGGTTAGATATTACTGAAATTTCTGAAGCTTTATAATTCGCAAATTTGATATAAGATTCGTGTACAGTACACCTGAAACTAATACTGCTGAAAATTTGACAAAGTTTCAGAGTCAAAGAAGGGAGAAATCAAACACATAACTTTATGCAGTGACAAGTGTGGGTTTGCTATTACTGAAATTTCTGAAAATTTATAATTTGCAAATTTGATACTAGATTCGTGTACAGTACACCTGAAACTAATTCTCCTGAAAATTTGACAAAGTTTCAGAGTCAAAGAAGGGAGAAATCAAACACATAACTTTATGCAGTGACAAGTATGGGTTTGCTATTACTGAAATTTCTGAAAATTTATAATTTGCAAATTTGATACTAGATTCGTGTACAGTAAACCTGAAACTAATTCTCCTGAAAATTTGACAAAGTTTCAGAGTCAAAGAAGGGAGAAATCAAACACATAACTTTATGCAGTGACAAGTATGGGTTTGCTATTACTGAAATTTCTGAAAATTTATAATTTGCAAATTTGATATTAGATTCGTGTACAGTACACCTGAAACTAATTCTCCTGAAAATTTGACAAAGTTTCAGAGTTAATGAAGGGAGAAATCAAACACATAACTTTATGCAGTGACAAGTATGGGTTTGCTATTACTGAAATTTCTGAAAATTTATAATTTCCAAATTTGATATTAGTTTCGTGTACAGTACACTTGAAACTAATACTCCTGAAAATTTGACAAAGTTTCAGAGTCAAAGAAGGGAGAAATCAAACACATAACTTTATGCAGTGACAAGTATGGGTTTGCTATTACTGAAATTTCTGAAAATTTATAATTTGCAAATTTGATACTAGATTCGTGTACAGTACACCTGAAACTAATTCTCCTGAAAATTTGACAAAGTTTCAGAGTCAAAGAAGGGAGAAATCAAACACATAACTTTATGCAGTGACAAGTATGGGTTTGCTATTACTGAAATTTCTGAAAATTTATAATTTGCAAATTTGATACTAGATTCGTGTACAGTAAACCTGAAACTAATTCTCCTGAAAATTTGACAAAGTTTCAGAGTCAAAGAAGGGAGAAATCAAACACATAACTTTATGCAGTGACAAGTATGGGTTTGCTATTACTGAAATTTCTGAAAATTTATAATTTGCAAATTTGATATTAGATTCGTGTACAGTACACCTGAAACTAATTCTCCTGAAAATTTGACAAAGTTTCAGAGTTAATGAAGGGAGAAATCAAACACATAACTTTATGCAGTGACAAGTATGGGTTTGCTATTACTGAAATTTCTGAAAATTTATAATTTCCAAATTTGATATTAGTTTCGTGTACAGTACACTTGAAACTAATACTCCTGAAAATTTGACAAAGTTTCAGAGTCAAAGAAGGGAGAAATCAAACACATAACTTTATGCAGTGACAAGTATGGGTTTGCTATTACTGAAATTTCTGAAAATTTATAATTTGCAAATTTGATATTAGATTCGTGTACAGTACACCTGAAACTAATTCTCCTGAAAATTTGACAAAGCTTGAGAGTCAAAGAGGGGAGAAATCAAACACATAACTTTATGCAGTGACAAGTATGGGTAAGCTATTACTGAAATTTCTGAAAATTTATAATTTGCAAATTTGATATTAGATTCGTGTACAGTACAGCTGAAACTAATTCTCCTGAAAATTTGACAAAGTTTCAGAGTCAAAGAAGGGAGAAATCGAACACATAACTTTATGCAGTGACAAGTATGGGTTTGCTATTACTGAAATTTCTGAAAATTTATTATTTGCAAATTTGATATTATATTCGTGTATAGTATACCTGAAACTAATTCTCCTGAAAATTTGACAAACTTTCAGAGTCAAAGAAGGGAGAAATCAAACATAACTTTCTGCATTGACAAGTATGCGTTAGCTATTGCTGAAATTTATGAAAATATATTATTTACAAATTTGATACTAGATTCGTGTAAAGTACACCTGAAACTAATTGTCCTGAAAGTCTGACAAAGTTTGACGAGGAGTCAAAATATATTATAATGATGGTGACAAGATGACATTAATTTAACTTTTTGAGACATGTCTATCTCAAAGACACTTGTACGATGAGGCCTGAACTAATGTCAGTCAAGACGTCTTTAGTTCAACTTATTAAGACCTCGACCTACAAGCGAGGATTAGACTAATGTCTGTTTTTAGTTTAACTTATAAGACCTAACATAAGACATAAATACGCAGTAAGACCCCTGTATGACAACTGTCAGCAAACATAACCTACATTAAACAATTGCCTCCTCCGACGCCCCCAAGAAACAAAAGAAAAACTGTTTACATTAATTACCCCAGCCGCCCCCGTTCTTTCGTTATTGTGTCGCCGCTCAAAGGGCCCCATTGTTCGCGGGGGCGGCACCTAAACACGAATTACGTTAAACACTTAACTCGCGGCAGTGCAAGTCACGGCGCTGTTCCGCCGCGCGATAACTTCTAATGGCCCCCGGGGCCCGGCACAGCCCCGCAGTAACTCCCCGTTTGCCGTGGGGTGCTTCCGGGCGCCGCGACGCCCCGGATTAAGTGCGCGGCGCTTTCGTTTTTAATTAAAGGGTACGGGGACCCATTACCCCCCAGCCGTTGCACCCCCTGGGGATGGGGCGGCGGCGCCGTTATCAGACCGGAAACGACGCCGCCGGAATGATTGATAAGGGGGCGGGCGATGAAGTGCGAGGGACGGCGGCGAGGTCAGTGTTCGTGGGTCAACGAGGTTCACTTCGGATGCGTTTTATATTGACGCGTAGGCATTCATTCGCTTTTACGATGTTGTAGCCCCTAAGTTGCTCTTGGAGGCCCAACTTTACGATCGGTCGATTAAAACAGATACTAGGAGTATACTCAGATAACCTTCAACAAGATTCAACCATAGAAAGAGAAAGACCGACTATATATACCAGAATGATACTTATATATACAAGAATGTGTCATATACGTAAAAAATATTTAAACATATACAACTTGCATAAAGATATTCACCAGCATGACACAGTTACGAAAAACAATGTGTATTCTTAATACAAACATATTATTACGCACACAAACCGGAAACAACTTTCTATGCAATTAAATTCTTTAATGCGCTACCACAGAGTGTGCGGCAATTGGACGTAAAATGTTATAAATCTCAAGCGAAACTCAACTCACTCTATTGTGCGGAGCATTCTATACATGGACCAAGTTTGAAATATTTGCAGGAAAGGACTGAAACCAGTCATAAATTCTATAAGGCGCTACCACAGAGTGTGCGGCAACTTAACGTAAAACGTTTTAAATCTCAAGTAAAAGTGAAAATCTCGACTTATTGTTTACTCCATTGCAAATGCTTATCCCATGGAAAAAAAGTTTGCCATTGTGCCACTGGGTTAAGTGCACAAGTGGCATAAAAATGATAACTGGCATACCCGAGGACGATTATAGAGATTCTATTCACTTGCATGTGGCATTTATATGCTTCCTACTGATGTTGAGGTATGAAAATCATTCACTTTCAGGAGACTATCAAATCCACCTACTCATATCCCTTAAGGGCTAAAATAGTCGTGCTAAACTGTAGTTGTATTTCGGTATTTCGTATGCAACCATCGATATAAATCAAATAGCAATTTGGCAGCGTGTACGGGAACGTGCAAAATTTCGAGCGTAAATTTGCACAATTTAACGGGGCCCTCCACGCCTCCCAGGCGAAAATACATTCGACCTCATCCGAAACGGCTGCGTAAATGATTGCTGCTCGGTGAATTGCGTTTTCTCGGTTTCACCTCGTCCACCTGATGGACCACAGAATGGGGGTTGAAATTTTCAGCCCCGCTTTACGGGCGGTTTCGGCGTCGCGTCGGTGAATTATGGAGGAGACGAATTGAATTGCAACGAAGTTTCGGAATTACTTGGGGAAAAACGAAATATTAACAAACAAAAACTTGCCGGTTGGAAATGCAGTGCAGTTGTATGCAAATAAGGGCTAACTGCAAGAAGGTATCTGCATGCAGAAAAATGGAGAAATTGCGGCACCGACTGGGCGAGACATGAACTCTCGGGGCGCATTGGAGAATCATTCGAAACATGAACTCTCGGGGCGCATTGGAGAATCATTCGGCCCCCCGTGGGGGGCGACTTACGGATTCCCATCGCCGCCGCCCCCATCCATCGCGCCCCCTTTAATATTTGATCCTGGGGGGAGGCGCGCCCCACGCTGGCAGCTGCAGCCGGCGCCTGTATTATGCATGGGGTCGCGTACATATGCGGGATGATTTAGGGGCGCCACGTAAGCGCCTATCCATTAGGATGCATAAGTCAGCCGGGGGAATTGCGAATTCGGTTAGCGTCAAAAGACAAAATGCGGTATTATATGGAATGGATGTGGAAAATGGAAGGAAAAGTAAAAGGCCGCAAGTACGTTATATTAAAAACGTTTAGAGCGCGGCTCGATATTGCCCCCCCACTGGAAAACGCCTCACCTCAGAAACGCGCATATATAGACAGTTACTTTTACATCGCTGCTTCTACAGACAAATTACGCTTCGATTTAATTGAATTAGATGGAAATTAAGGCAGCAAACGTTCAGCGCCAGAACGTAATCTGAACGCACACTCACGATACTCCCACTAAACATACAATAAAGGCACAATCATATTGTTTTCATCTATACCATATTAAGGCGGCAAACGTTCAGCGCCAGAAAGTAATCTGAACGCACACTCGCGATTCCGGCCAGATTCATTGGTTTAATCAAACATGAGACCTGTTTGTGTATATGTGGGAATAACTTTATGTGGTTGAATTGAAGACATGTTAACCCCAATTTCTCTTGCAGGTGATGGTGGTGCATGAACCGAAGTAGCTCCTAGACCCCCCGCCGAGATGCTGCGCGACGCCCGTCCGGGGATGTCCCCGACGACGCCGCCGTACCCCACGTTCCCTCCTCACTCCCCGTACCTACGTCGCGTTTCACCACCAGGAAGCCCGGCGCCGAAGAAGTGCTGCTACGACCACAAGGACCTCTACCAGCCGCGCGAGTCCTTCCTCTGCTGCTGCTACACGTGCCCCAGGCGCTCCTCGACCTCGGTGCTGGCGACGACGGCCGTCTGCTGCCTGGTGCTCGGCTACACCATCCTCGGCGCGTTCGTGTTCATGGCGCTGGAGGGCGGCTTCCACCACGAGACCGCCGTGGCCGCCTCCAAGGCGAGCCCCAAGCATCGCGAGAGCGGCATCGTGGGGGATCTGCGCTCGCAGACCGTCGACCGCCTGTGGAGCATCACCGAGAACCTGAACATCCTGTACAGGGAGAACTGGACGCGGCTCGCCGCCGAGGAGGTGATGGAGTTCCAGGAGGCCCTCTTCAGGGCTTTGAGGACAGGTGGAAGCGGATACGTGGGCTCAGGCGATGGCTCGCTGTTCTACCACCAGCACGTCCACCGGTGGAGCTTCAGCTCATCGTTCCTCTACTCGCTCACATTGATTACGACAATTGGTAAGTCGAAGGATGCAAAGAGAGTTAACCGCGTGGGGGCTAAGGGCTAAGTTTTCTACCTCATATTTTAAGGGCTAAGTTTTCTACATCATATTTTAAGGGCTAAGTTTTCTACCTCATATTTTAACGGCTAAGTTTTCTACCTCATATTTTGTGATTGGTACGTCAAAAATTGCGAAATATGCAGAGTTATGTTCAGCGCCAGAAAGTAATCTGAACGCACACTCGCGGTACTCCCACTAAACCGCGATACTCCCGTGTGGGGGCTGAGGGCTAGGACATCTACCTCATATTATGTGGTTGGCAAATCAAAAATTGCGAAATATGCAGAGTTAGCCTCGAGGGGGCTAAGAGTTAAGTTTTCTATCTCATGTTTTATGACTGGCAAGTCGAAAATTTCGAAATAAGCAGAGTTATCGGCGTGGGGGCTAAGTGCTAGGTCTTGTAACTCATCAATTACTCTTTAAAAGTGCATGACCAGTTCTTCTACTCTACTGCATGACCTCTACAAGCCTTGATTCATTTCTTGGCGAAGCAATTTGAAATTTCCGAATCGTTTGTGGATCCATAAAAGCGAACTTCAAAAACTAAGTTTTGGTTCATGAAAAACGTTTCCATTGTTTAATTGCAGCCTCCGGCTGCGGTAATTAACTTACAATCGTCGTAATGGCGCGGAAGGAGCAATATCGGCTCAATTACTGTGAGCCGACCCCGTTCTGAGGTATCAATTGACGTCGAATTGAGCGTCGCCGACGATTAAATTCGCCAGGTATTGTCTGCGACGGCGTCCCCTTAATTAACTGAGTTATTAAGCCGACGGGAGCACTAATGCCCGGGGACAATCGGGAGGCGTCCGCGTCGCGACGCTGAATATTTATGCGGGAAACGCTCGCATTACACAATGCGGGACGTTTATATTGGGGGAGAAAGCGCAGCGAAAATGTAATAAGCAAACGTGGGCAGGAATGCGGGAAACTGAAATGCACCATTGAAAATTGCGGTGGTACATAAAAATATAAGTGTATCTGCAGTATGTTGTGTTTGTATGTATGACGATAGTCACCTGCAATATCACGTGGCAGTCAATTCCGTATGGCTCAGGTCATAAAAATTTTACAGCATTTTTACTCGAAATTCAAATTATACCTGTAAAATAGTTTTATTGCAGTATATTGATAGTCTGAGATTTCGTGAACGAAAATAGGAAGGGACAGCCTGCAGATGTTTACATCAGGTATCAGTAAACATAGATTTAAAGTATGATAATTTGAGATTTCGTGAACAAAAAAAAAGGAAGAGACAGCATGCAGATGTTTACATCAGGTGTCAGTAAACATAGATTTAAAGTATGATAATATTAAATTTCGTGAAAGAAAATAGGAAGGGAGGGCCTGCAGATTTTGCATCAGCAAATGCAATATTAGCAAATGGTGTACAAAATTATATAAGTATCCAATGTGAAATTCTTGAGATATTTCCTAATGTGCTTTCTTAGAACTTTTCTGCCATCTTACTTTTAGTTTATTAGCAATAACTCAAAAATTAACGTATCAATATTAATAAAATTTAAATCTAATATTCATCGATATATTAGCAAATTAGGTACGAAATTATATAAGTATCCAATGTGAAATTCTTGAGATATTTCCTAATGTGCTTTCTTAGAACTTTTCTGCTATCTTACTTTTAGTTTATTAAGAATAACTCAAAAATTAACGTATCATTATTAATAAAATTTGAATATGATATTCTGCAATATACTAACAAATTATGTACAAAATTATATAAGTATCCAATGTGAAATTCTTGAGATATTTCCTAATGTGCTTTCTTAGAACTTTTCTGCTATCTTACTTTTAGTTTATTAGGAATAACTCAAAAATTAACGTATCATTATTAATAAAATTTGAATATGATATTCTGCGTTGTATTAGCAAATGATGTACAAAATTATATAAGTATCCAATGAGAAATTCTTGAGATATTTCCTAATGTGCTTTCTTAGAGCTTTTCTGCTACCTTACTTTGAATTTATTAGGAATAACTCAAAAATTAACGTATCAATATTGATAAAATTTAAATCTGATATTCACCGATATATTAGCAAATTTGATACTGAATTATATAAGTATCCAATGTGAAATTCTTTAGATATTTCCTAATGTGCTTTCTTAGAGATTTTCTGCGATCTTCCTAGTAGTTTATTAGCAATAACTCAAAAATTAACGAATTAATATAAATCAAATTTAAATCTGATATTTAGCGATATATTAGCAAATCGTGTACAGAATGATATAAGTATCCAATGTGAAATTCTTGAGATATTTCCTAATGTGCTTTCTTAGAGATTTTCTGCTATCTTACTTTTAGTTTATTAGGAATAACTCAAAAATTAACGTATCAATATTAACCAAGTTTAAATATGATATTTAGCGATATATTAGAAAATGGTTTACAAAATTATATAAGTATCCAATGTGTAATTCTTGACATATTTCCTAATGTGCTTTCTTAGAGATTTTCTGCCATCTTACTTTTAGTTTATTAGGAATAACTCAAAAATTAACGTATCAATATTAATAAAATTTAAATCTGATATTCAGCGATATATTAGCAAATTTGATACTGAATTATATAAGTATCCAATGTGAAATTCTTTAGATATTTCCTAATGTGCTTTCTTAGAGATTTTCTGCTATCTTACATTTAGTTTATTAGGAATAACTCAAAAATTACCGTATCAATATTTAAATCTGATATTCAGCGATATATTAGCAAATGGTGTACAAAATTATATAAGTATCCAATGTGAAATTCTTGAGATATTCCCTAATGTGCTTTCTTAGAGATTTTCTGCTACCTTACGTTTAGTTTATCAGCAATAACTCAAAAATTAACGTATCAATATTAATAAAATTTAAATCTGATATTCTGCGATATATAAGCATATGGTGTATAAAATTATATAAGTATCCAATGTGAAATTCTTGAGATATTTCCCAATGTGCTTTCTTAAAGATTTTCTGCTATCTTACTTTTAGTTTATTAGGAATAACTCAAAAATTAACGTATCGATATTAATAAAATTTAAATCTGATATTCGCCGATATATTAGCAAATGGTGTACAAAATTATATAAGTATCCAATGTGAAATTCTTGAGATATTTCCTAATGTGCTTTCTTAGAGATTTTCTGCGATCTTATTATTAGTTTATTAGCAATAACTCAAAAATTAATGTATGCATATTAATAAAATTTAAATCTGATATTCAGCAATAAATAAGAAAATAGTGTACAAAATTATATAAGTATCCAATGTACATTTTTTGAGATAATTCCTAATGTGCTTCCTTAGAAATAATCTGCTATCTTACTTTTAGTTTATTAGGAATAACTCAAAAATTAACGTATCAATATGAAGAAAATTTAAATCTGATATTCAGTAATATATAAGCAAATGGTGTACAAAATTAGATAAGTATCCAATATGAAATTCTTGAGATATTTCCTAATGTGCTTTCTTAGAGATTTTCTGCGATCTTACTTTTAGTTTATTACGAATATTTCAAAAATTAACGTATTAATATTTATAAAATTTAAATCTGATATTCAGCAATAAATAAGAAAATAGTGTACGAAATTATATAAGTGTCCAATGTGAAATTCTTGAGATATTTCCTAATGTGCTTTCTTAGAGACTTTCTGCTATCTTACTTTTAGTTTATTAGGAATAACTCAAAAATTAACGTATCAATATTAATCAAATTTAAATCTGATATTTAGCGATATATAAGCAAATGGTGTGCAAAATTATATAAGTATCCAATGTGAAATTCTTGACATATTTTCTAACGTGCTTTCTAAGAGATTTTCTGCTATCATACCTTTAGTTTATTAGAAATAACTCAAAAATCAACGTATGAATATTAATAAAATTTAAATCTGATAGTCAGCAATATATTTGAATATGGTATGCAAAATTATATACGTATCCAATGTGAAATTCTTGAGATATTTCCTAATATGTTTTCTTAGATATCTTCTGCGATCTTACTTTTAGTTTATTACGAATAAATCAAAAATTAACGTATCAATATTAATAAAATTTAAATCTGATATTTAGCGACATATTAGCAAATGGTGTACAAAATTATAATAGTATCCAATATGAAATTCTTGAGATATTTCCTAATGTGCTTTCTTAGAGATTTTCTGCTATCTTACTTTTAGTTTATTAGAAATAACCCAAAAATTAACGTATTAATATTATTAAAATTTAAATTTGATATTCAGTGATATATTAGCAAATAGTGTACAAAATTATATAAGCATCCATTGTGAAATTCTTGAGATATTTCATAATGTGCTTTCTTAGAGATTTTCTGCTATATTACTTTAAGTTTATTAGGAATAACTCAAAAATTAACGTATCAATATTAATAAAATTAAAAAACTGATATTCAGCGATATATCTGCAAATGGTGTACAAAGTTATATAAGTATTTAATGTGAAATTCTTGAGATATTTCCTAATGTGCTTTCTTAGAAATTTTCTGCTATCTTACTTTTAGTTTATTACGAATAACTCAAAAATTAACGTATCAATATTTATAACATTTAAATCTGATATTCAGCGATATATTAGCAAACAGTGTACAAAATTATATAAGTATCCAATGTGAAATTCTTGAGATATTTCCTAATGTGCTTTCTTAGAGATTTTTTGCGATCTTACTTTTAGTTTATTAGGAATAACTCAAAAATTAACGTATCAATATTAATAAAATTTAAATCTGATATTCAGCGATATATTAGCAAATGGTGTACAGAATAATATAAGTATCCAATGTGAAATTCTTGAGATATTTCCTAATGTACTTTCTTAGAGACTTTCTGCCATCTTACTTTTAGTTTATTACGAATAACTCAAAAATTAGCGTATCAATATTAATAAAATTTAAATCTGATATTCAGCGATATATTAGCAAATGGTGCACAAAATTATAAAAGTATTCAATGTGAAATTCTTGAGATATTTTCTAATGTGCTTTCTTGGAGATTTTCTGCTATCTTACTTTTAGTTTATTAGGAATTACTCAAAAATTAACGTATCAATATTAATCAAATTTAAATGTGATATTCAACCATATATAAGCAAATGGTGTATAAAATTATATAAGTATACAATGCGAAATTCTTGAGATATTTCCTAATGTGCTTTCTTAGAGATTTTCTGCTATTTTACTTTCAGTTTATCAACAAGACTCAAAAATTAACGTATCAATATTAATAAAATTTAAATCTGATATTCAGCGATATATTAGAAAATGGTGTACAAAATTATATAAGTATCCAATGTGAAATTCTTGAGATATTTCCTAATGTGCTTTCTTAGAGATTTTCTGCTATCTTACTTTTACTTTATTAGGAATAACTCAAAAATTAACGTATCAATATTAATAAAATATAAATCTGATATTCAGCGATATATTAGCAAATGGTGTACAAAATTATATAAGTATCCATTGTGAAATTCTTGAGATATTTCCTAATGTGCTTTCTTAGAGATTTTCTGCTATCTTACTTTTAGTTAATTAGGAATAACTCAAAAATTAACGTATCAATATTAATAAAATTTAAATCAGATATTCAGCGATATATTAGCAAATGGTGTACAGAACGATATAAGTATCCAATGTGAAATTCTTGAGATATTTCCTAATGTGCTTTCTTAGAGATTTTCTGCGATCTTACTTTTACTTTATTACGAATAGCCCAAAAATTAACGTATCAATATTTATAAAATTAACATCTGATATTCACCGGTATAGTAGCAAATGGTGTGCAAAATTATATAAGTATACAATGTAAAATTCTTGAGATCTTTCCTAATGTGCTTTCTTAGAGATTTTCTGCTATCTTACTTTTAGTTTATTAGGAATAACTCAAATATTAATGTATCAATATTAATAAAATTTAAATCTGATATTTATCAACATATAAACATATGGTGT
Source organism: Othius punctulatus (assembly GCA_951805005.1). Taxonomy (NCBI): domain Eukaryota; kingdom Metazoa; phylum Arthropoda; class Insecta; order Coleoptera; family Staphylinidae; genus Othius; species Othius punctulatus. Next base: position 3,643,061 of record OX638146.1, read on the forward strand.
GCAAAATTATATAAGTATCCAATGTGAAATTCTTGAAATATTTCCTAATGTGCTTTCTTAGAGATTTTCTGCTATCTTACTTTTACTTTATTAGGAATAACTCAAAAATTAACGTATCAATATTAATAAAATATAAATCTGATATTCAGCGATATATTAGCAAATGGTGTACAAAATTATATAAGTATCCAATGTGAAATTCTTGAGATATTTCCTAATGTGCTTTCTTAGAGATTTTCTGCTATTTTACTTTTAGTTAATTAGGAATAACTCAAAAATTAACGTATCAATATTAATAAAATTTAAATCTGATATTCAGCGATATATTAGCAAATGGTGTACAGAACGATATAAGTATCCAATGTGAAATTCTTGAGATATTTCCTAATGTGCTTTCTTAGAAATTTTCTGCAATCTTACCTTTAGTTTATTAGGAATAACTCAAAAATTAACGTATCAATACCAATAAAATTTAAATCTGATATTCAGCGATATATTAGAAAATGGTGTACAGAGTTATATAAGTAATTATTGAGATATGTCCTAATGTTCTTTCTTACAGATTTTCTTCTATCTTACTTTTAGTTTATTAGGAATAACTCAAAAATTACCGTATCAATATTAATAAAATTAAAAACTGATATTCAGTGATATATAAGCAAATGGTGTACAAAATTATATAAGTATCCAATGTGAAATTCTTGAGATATTTCCTAATGTACTTTCTTAGAAATTTTCTGCTATCGTACTTTTAGTTTATTAGGAATAACTCAAAAGTTAACGTATTAATATTAATAAAATTTAAATCTCATATTCAGCTATATATTAGCAAATGGCGTACAAAATTATATAAGTATCCAATATGAAATTCTTGAGATATTTCCTAATGTGGTTTCTTAGAAATTTTCTGCTATCTTACTTTTAGTTAATTAGGAATAACTCAAAAATTAACGTATCAATATTAATAAAACTTAAATCTGATATTTAGCGATATATTAGCACATGGTGTAAAAAATTATATTAGTATCCAATGTGATATTCTTGAGATATTTCCTAATGTGCTTTCTTAGAGATTTTCTGCAATCTTATTTTTAGTTTATTAGGAATAGCGCAAAAATTAACGTATCAATATTAATAAAATTTAAATCTGATATTCAGCAATATATTAGCAAATGGTGTACAAAATTATATAAGTATCCAATGTGAAACTTTAGAGATATTTCCTAATGTGCTTTCTTAGAAAATTTCTGCTATATTTCTTTTAGTTTATTAAGAATAACTCAAAAATTAACGTATCAATATTAATAAAATTTAAAGCTGATATTCAGCGATATATTAGCAAATTGTGTGCAAAATTATATAAGTATCCAATGTGAAATTCTTGAGATATTTCCTAATGTGCTTTCTTAGAGATTTTCTGCCATCTTTTAGTTTATTAGGAATAACTCAAAAATTAACGTATCAATATTAATAAAATTTAAATCTGATATTCAGCGATATATTAGCAAAAGGTGTACAAAATTATATAACTATCCAATGTGAAATTCTTGAGATATATCCTAATGTGGTTTACAAAGTATTATAAACAATGTGTCGCTCAACTATATAAAATTGTGCCCCGAATATTCATTTCCTCGAGGGCTCGACTTTCCCCCGGAAAACGGCACGTCTAAAATACGCATAATTGGGGGTGAGTTACGTACACAAACCCTTCGACGCATTTAAAAGTTCGAAATTCGGGGCGAAGTTCGCGATAATTTCCCCCCCGTCCTCGCCCCAGAATTACGCTGCTGACCGCAGCGGCCCCGAAAAAGTTCGTCCCACCCCCTGGACGCCTTCGAGGGCCGTAATTTTCGAGAGCCAAGGGGCGGCATTCTGATGCAAATGAGGCAGATGTCCGCGACGCGAACGGCGCTCCCCCGCAGAAAGTTGGGGTAATTGTGTAACGCGAGAGTCGCCCCCTGTCCCACCCCCTCGTGAATCCGCCCCCAGCGAGGGGTCCTCGGGAAAGTTTTCGTTAAAGGTCTGGTGCGACGGTTTGTCAAGATTTGATCTTTTCAGCTGTGATGTTGGTTTGTTGTACACACAAACACATCCGCGATGAAGAGAACATAATTTATTAATTAATAAATTATACAAATTTATATTTCGTGTTCGTATTTTTATACCTAGCATTCAGACAGACTTTGAATATGCGCCTAAAATAGTGGGACATAATCGCAATCTTCTCGTCTACTCCAAATATCGAATTGGTACGAACGTGTTTGCTATGTTCTGTAAAACATTGAAACTGTACCGTACACACATACCGTTGTTAGGCGGTGCAGTGCTACAAAACACATGATCACCAGTAGTGCCCTTCGTCCCAACCACCACTCTGAGCATGAATCAGAATAGCGCCACTTCGGGCGCCACATATACCCTTGTTAGACGGTGCAGTGCTACAAAAACACATGATCGCCGGTAGTGCTCTTCCCCCCAACCACCATTCCGAGCATGAAACAGAATAGCGCCACTTCGGGCGCCACATATACCCTTGTTAGACGGTGCAGTCGTACAAAAACACATGATCACCGGTAGTGCTCTTCCTCCCAACCACCACTCCGAGCATGAATCAGAATAGCGCCACTTCGGGCGCCACATATACCCTTGTTAGGCGGTGCAGTGCTACAAAACACATGATCACCGGTAGTGCTCTTCCTCCCAACCACCACTCCGAGCATGAAACAGAATAGCGCCACTTCGGGCGCCACCCATACCCTTGTTAGGCGGTGCAGTACTACAAAACACATGATCACCGGTAGTGCTCTTCCTCCCAACCACCACTCCGAGCATGAAACAGAATAGCGCCACTTCGGGCGCCACCCATACCCTTGTTAGGCGGTGCAGTGCTACAAAACACATGATCACCGGTAGTGCTCTTCCTCCCAACCACCACTCCGAGCATGAAACAGAATAGCGCCACTTCGGGCGCCACCCATACCCTTGTTAGGCGGTGCAGTGCTACAAAACACATGATCACCGGTAGTGCTCTTCCTCCCAACCACCACTCCGAGCATGAAACAGAATAGCGCCACTTCGGGCGCCACACATACCCTTGTTAGGCGGTGCAGTGCTACAAAAGCACATGATCAGCGGTAGTGCTCATCCTCCCAACCACCACTCCGAGCATGAAACAGAATAGCGCCACTTCGGGCGCCACCCATACCGTTGTTAGCCGGTGCAGTGCTACAAAAACACATGATCCCCGGTAGTGCTCTTCCTCCCAACCACCACTCCGAGCATGAAACAGAACAGCGCCACTTCGGGCGCCACACATACCCTTGTTAGGCGGTGCAGTGCTACAAAAGCACATGATCAGCGGTAGTGCTCATCCTCCCAACCACCACTCCGAGCATGAAACAGAATAGCGCCACTTCGGGCGCCACCCATACCGTTGTTAGCCGGTGCAGTGCTACAAAAACACATGATCCCCGGTAGTGCTCTTCCTCCCAACCACCACTCCGAGCATGAAACAGAATAGCGCCTCTTCGGGCGCCACATATACCCTTGTTAGACGGTGCAGTCGTACAAAAACACATGATCACCGGTAGTGCTCATCCTCCCAACCACCACTCCGAGCATGAAACAGAATAGCGCCACTTCGGGCGCCACCCATACCGTTGTTAGCCGGTGCAGTGCTACAAAAACACATGATCCCCGGTAGTGCTCATCCTCCCAACCACCACTCCGAGCATGAAACAGAATAGCGCCACTTTGGGCGCCACATATACCCTTGTTAGACGGTGCAGTCGTACAAAAACACATGATCACCGGTAGTGCTCTTCCTCCCAACCACCACTCCGAGCATGAAACAGAATAGCGCCTCTTCGGGCGCCACATATACCCTTATTAGACGGTGCAGTCGTACAAAAACACATGATCACCGGTAGTGCTCTTCCTCCCAACCACCACTCCGAGCATGAAACAGAATAGCGCCACTTCGGGCGCCACATATACCCTTGTTAGACGGTGCAGTCGTACAAAAACACATGATCACCGGTAGTGCTCTTCCTCCCAACCACCACTCCGAGCATGAAACAGAATAGCGCCACTTCGGGCGCCACATATACCCTTGTTAGACGGTGCAGTCGTACAGAAACACATGATCACCGGTAGTGCTCTTCCTCCCAACCACCACTCCGAGCATGAAACAGAATAGCGCCACTTCGGGCGCCACATATACCCTTGTTAGACGGTGCAGTGCTACAAAAACACATGATCACCGGTAGTGCTCTTCCTCCCAACCACCACTCCGAGCATGAAACAGAATAGCGCCACTTCGGGCGCCACATATACCCTTGTTAGACGGTGCAGTCGTACTAAAACACATGATCACCGGTAGTGCTCTTCCTCCCAACCACCACTCCGAGCATGAAACAGAATAGCGCCACTTCGGGCGCCACATATACCCTTGTTAGACGGTGCAGTCGTACTAAAACACATGATCACCGGTAGTGCTCTTCCTCCCAACCACCACTCCGAGCATGAAACAGAATAGCGCCACTTCGGGCGCCACATATACCCTTGTCAGACGGTGCAGTCGTACAAAAACACATGATCACCGGTAGTGCTCTTCCTCCCAACCACCACTCCGAGCATGAAACAGAATAGCGCCACTTCGGGCGCCACATATACCCTTGTTAGACGGTGCAGTCGTACAAAAACACATGATCACCGGTAATGCTCTTCCTCCCAACCACCACTCCGAGCATGAAACAGAATAGCGCCACTTCGGGCGCCACATATACCCTTGTCAGACGGTGCAGTCGTACAAAAACACATGATCACCGGTAGTGCTCTTCCTCCCAACCACCACTCCGAGCATGAAACAGAATAGCGCCACTTCGGGCGCCACATATACCCTTGTTAGACGATGCAGTCGTACTAAAACACATGATCACCGGTAGTGCTCTTCCTCCCAACCACCACTCCGAGCATGAAACAGAATAGCGCCACTTCGGGCGCCACATATACCCTTGTTAGACGGTGCAGTCGTACAAAAACACATGATCACCGGTAATGCTCTTCCTCCCAACCACCACTCCGAGCATGAAACAGAATAGCGCCACTTCGGGCGCCACATATACCCTTGTCAGACGGTGCAGTCGTACAAAAACACATGATCACCGGTAGTGCTCTTCCTCCCAACCACCACTCCGAGCATGAAACAGAATAGCGCCACTTCGGGCGCCACATATACCCTTGTTAGACGATGCAGTCGTACTAAAACACATGATCACCGGTAGTGCTCTTCCTCCCAACCACCACTCCGAGCATGAAACAGAATAGCGCCACTTCGGGCGCCACATATACCCTTGTTAGACGGTGCAGTCGTACAAAAACACATGATCACCGGTAATGCTCTTCCTCCCAACCACCACTCCGAGCATGAAACAGAATAGCGCCACTTCGGGCGCCACATATACCCTTGTCAGACGGTGCAGTCGTACAAAAACACATGATCACCGGTAGTGCTCTTCCTCCCAACCACCACTCCGAGCATGAAACAGAATAGCGCCACTTCGGGCGCCACATATACCCTTGTTAGACGATGCAGTCGTACTAAAACACATGATCACCGGTAGTGCTCTTCCTCCCAACCACCACTCCGAGCATGAAACAGAATAGCGCCACTTCGGGCGCCACATATACCCTTGTTAGACGGTGCAGTCGTACTAAAACACATGATCACCGGTAGTGCTCTTCCTCCCAACCACCACTCCGAGCATGAAACAGAATAGCGCCACTTCGGGCGCCACCCATACCGTTGTTAGCCGGTGCAGTGCTACAAAAACACATGATCACCGGTAGTGCTCTTCCTCCCAACCACCACTCCGAGCATGAAACAGAATAGCGCCACTTCGGGCGCCACACATACCCTTGTTAGACGGTGCAGTGCTACAAAAACACATGATCACCGGTAGTGCTCTTCCTCCCAACCACCACTCCGAGCATGAAACAGAATAGCGCCACTTCGGGCGCCACCCATACCGTTGTTAGCCGGTGCAGTGCTACAAAAACACATGATCACCGGTAGTGCTCTTTCTCCCAACCACCACTCCGAGCATGAAACAGAATAGCGCCACTTCGGGCGCCACACATACCCTTGTTAGACGGTGCAGTGCTACAAAAACACATGATCACCGGTAGTGCTCTTTCTCCCAACCACCACTCCGAGCATGAAACAGAATAGCGCCACTTCGGGCGCCACCCATACCGTTGTTAGCCGGTGCAGTGCTACAAAAACACATGATCACCGGTAGTGCTCTTCCTCCCAACCACCACTCCAAACATGAAACAGAATAGCGCCACTTCGGGCGCCACACATACCCTTGTTAGGCGGTGCAGTGCTACAAAAACACATGATCACCAGTAGTGCTCTTCCCCCCAACCACCACTCCGAGCATGAAACAGAATAGCGCCACTTCGGGCGCCACATATACCCTTGTTAGATGGTGCAGTCGTACAAAAACACATGATCACCGGTAGTGCTCTTCCTCCCAACCACCACTCCGAGCATGATACAGAATAGTGCCACTTCGGGCGCCACACATATCCGTGTTAGGCGGTGCAGTCGTACAAAAACACATGATCACCGGTAGTGCTCTTCCTCCCAACCACCACTCCGAGCACGAAACTTAAACAGCGCACCCATTCCTCCAACGTCCCTTATCTACCACCCTTAAATGCCAATATTTTAAATCAACCCTAAAATACTGCGATTGTGCCGGTCACGACCGGCGCGGGAAATAGTCGTCCTGAGCGACAGCTAATAAAGTGTTCGAATGTTTGGGTGATGAAATGTAGGCCACCCTTACATAAAGAAATCTGTATCGCCGGGGGCGCCTTTGAACCCCCCAACCCCCCACTAAGGGGGCGCAGATAAAAGCCGTGCGGCGGAGACATAAATATAGATTGGATATTTTCATCGACTCCTCGGGGCCCCCGGGAGTTCCGGGACGGCCGGGGGAGGGGGCGAAATTTGACACTTCACTTTCTTCGGGGCTGGGAGGGGGGCTGCCGGGGCCCCCCAAATTACGGGCCTCTGGTGCTCGTGTCGAAGCACACGGCGAAGGATCCGGCGAAGTCGACAAATTCCCGGAGACGGAGATAACGAGAGGAGAAAAAAGTTGACGAACGCCAGGGGAACTGTGAGATCGACGACGAGATGAACTCGCGAAATCGTTAATTGCGGCCGGAAGTACGTTGTCTTTAAATGAAACAAATGACTAATTGCTTGGCGAGGGTAGTTCATAAAAATAAAAGCCTGTCCTGGAAATTCTATATTTCCTCTACCCCTGTCATACCCAACTTTCGAATAATTTCAATTTTAGAGATTAAAGATGGAACGAATTTTCCATGTAAAAGGATGCAAAAGATGTAAACAGCTTTCCATGTAAGTGGTTGTAAAAGATGTAAAAAGCCAAAGATTGTTAAAGAGTAATGATAAATACTTGTGTAAAGTGCTACTTTACGTACTACTTTACGTACCTAGTTTTCTGCCACAGTGGCTTCTATATTGTGTCGCAGAACGACATGTTTCATATTTGCTTTACCCGATCGTGCCCAACTTTCGTATAATTTCAAATTTGGAGATTAAAGATGGATCGAATTATCCATGTAAAAGGATGCCAAAGAAGTAAAGAGTAAAGAGTTTTTCATGTAACTGGTAGTAAAAGATGTAAAAAGACCAAGGTTGTTAAAGAGTAATGATAAATAGTTGTGTAAAGTACTATTTTACGTACTACTATGCGTAAAAATGTAAATTTAAATACAATTTATGCGCCTCATTAAAATATCCATCTAATGAAAAACTGGTTGTAAAAGATGTAAAAAGCCCAAGATTGTTAAAGAGTAATGATAAATACTTGTGTAAAGTACTATTTTACGTACTACTTTTCGTAAAAATGTAAATTTATATTCAATTTGCGCACCTCATTAAAATATCCACTTAACAATAAATGGTCGTAACAGATATGGAAAGCCCTAGATTGTTAGATAGTAAGAATACATACTTAATAAAGTACTATTTTACGTACTACTTGTACTTGTAAAATGTAAATTTAAATACAATTTGTGCGCCTCATTAAAATATCAATCTAATGAATAAATGGTTGTAAAAGATGTAAAAAGCCCAAGATTGTTAAGTAGTAAGGATACATTCTTAGGTAAAGTATTACTTTACGTACTATACGTAATAATGTAAATTTAAATACAATTTGCGCGCCTCATTAAAATATCCATCTAATGAATAACTGGTTGTAAAAGATGTAAAAAGCCCAAGATTGTTAAAGAGTAATGATAAATACTTGTGTAAAGTACTATTTTACGTACTACTTTACGTAAAAATGTAAATTTATATACAATTTGCGCACCTCATTAAAATATCCACTTAATAATAAATGGTTGTAACAGATGTGGAAAGCCCAAGATTGTTAGATAGTAAGGATACATACTTAGTAAAGTACTATTTTACGTACTACTTGTACTTGTAAAATGTAAATTTAAATACAATTTGTGCGCCTCATTAAAATATCCATCTAATGAATAAATGGTTGTAAAAGATGTAAAAAGCCCAAGATTGTTAAGTAGAAAGGATACATTCTTAGGTAAAGTATTACTTTACGTACTACTTTACGTAATAATGTAAATTTAAATACAATTTGCGCGCCCCATTAAAATGTCCATCTAATGAATAAATGGTTGTAAAAGATGTAAAAAGCCCAAGATTGTTAAAGAGTAATGATAAATACTTGTGTAAAGTACTATTTTACGTACTACTTTACGTAAAAATGTAAATTTATATACAATTTGCGCACCTCATTAAAATATCCACTTAATAATAAATGGTTGTAACAGATGTGGAAAGCCCAAGATTGTTAGATAGTAAGGATACATACTTAGTAAAGTACTATTTTACGTACTACTTGTACTTGTAAAATGTAAATTTAAATACAATTTGTGCGCCTCATTAAAATATCCATCTAATGAATAAATGGTTGTAAAAGATGTAAAAAGCCCAAGATTGTTAAGTAGAAAGGATACATTCTTAGGTAAAGTATTACTTTACGTACTACTTTACGTAATAATGTAAATTTAAATACAATTTGCGCGCCCCATTAAAATGTCCATCTAATGAATAAATGGTTGTAAAAGATGTAAAAAGCCCAAGATTGTTAAAGAGTAATGATAAATACTTGTGTAAAGTACTATTTTACGTACTACTTTACGTAAAAATGTAAATTTATATACAATTTGCGCACCTCATTAAAATATCCACTTAATAATAAATGGTTGTAACAGATGTGGAAAGCCCAAGATTGTTAGATAGTAAGGATACATACTTAGTAAAGTACTAGTTTACGTACTACTTGTACTTGTAAAATGTAAATTTAAATACAATTTGTGCGCCTCATTAAAATATCCATCTAATGAATAAATGGTTGTAAAAGATGTAAAAAGCCCAAGATTGTTAAGTAGAAAGGATACATTCTTAGGTAAAGTATTACTTTACGTACTACTTTACGTAATAATGTAAATTTAAATACAATTTGCGCGCCCCATTAAAATGTCCATCTAATGAATAAATGGTTGTAAAAGATGTAAAAAGCCCAAGATTGTTAAAGAGTAATGATAAATACTTGTGTAAAGTACTATTTTACGTACTACTTTACGTAAAAATGTAAATTTATATACAATTTGCGCACCTCATTAAAATATCCACTTAATAATAAATGGTTGTAACAGATGTGGAAAGCCCAAGATTGTTAGATAGTAAGGATACATACTTAGTAAAGTACTATTTTACGTACTACTTGTACTTGTAAAATGTAAATTTAAATACAATTTGTGCGCCTCATTAAAATATCCATCTAATGAATAAATGGTTGTAAAAGATGTAAAAAGCCCAAGATTGTTAAGTAGAAAGGATACATTCTTAGGTAAAGTATTACTTTACGTACTACTTTACGTAATAATGTAAATTTAAATACAATTTGCGCGCCCCATTAAAATGTCCATCTAATGAATAAATGGTTGTAAAAGATGTAAAAAGCCCAAGATTGTTAAAGAGTAATGATAAATACTTGTGTAAAGTACTATTTTACGTACTACTTTACGTAAAAATGTAAATTTATATACAATTTGCGCACCTCATTAAAATATCCACTTAATAATAAATGGTTGTAACAGATGTGGAAAGCCCAAGATTGTTAGATAGTAAGGATACATACTTAGTAAAGTACTATTTTACGTACTACTTGTACTTGTAAAATGTAAATTTAAATACAATTTGTGCGCCTCATTAAAATATCCATCTAATGAATAAATGGTTGTAAAAGATGTAAAAAGCCCAAGATTGTTAAGTAGAAAGGATACATTCTTAGGTAAAGTATTACTTTATGTACTACTTTACGTAATAATGTAAATTTAAATACAATTTGCGCGCCCCATTAAAATATCCATCTAATGAAAAACTGGTTGTAAAAGATGTAAAAAGCCCAAGATTGTTAAAGAGTAATGATAAATACTTGTGCAAAGTACAATTTTACGTACCACTTTACGTAAAAATGTAAATTTATATACAATTTGCGCACCTCATTAAAATATCCTCTTAATAATAAATATTTGTAACAGATGTGGAAAGCCCAAGATTGTTAGATAGTAAGGATACATACTTAGTAAAGTACTATTTTACGTACTACTTGTACTTGTAAAAAGTAAATTTAAATACAATTTGTGCGCCTCATTAGAATATCCATCTAATGAATAAATGGTTGTAAAAGATGTAAAAAGCCCAAGATTGTTAAGTAGAAAGGATACATTCTTAGGTAAAGTATTACTTTACGTACTACTTTACGTAATAATGTAAATTTAAATACAATTTGCGCGCCCCATTAAAATATCCATCTAATGAATAACTGGTTGTAAAAGATGTAAAAAGCCCAAGATTGTTAAAGAGTAATGATAAATACTTGTGTAAAGTACTATTTTACGTACCACTTTACGTAAAAATGTAAATTTATATACAATTTGCGCACCTCATTAAAATATCCACTTAATAATAAATGGTTGTAACAGATGTGGAAAGCCCAAGATTGTTAGATAGTAAGGATACATACTTAGTGAAGTACTATTTTACGTACTACTTGTACTTGTAAAATGTAAATTTAAATACAATTTGTGCGCCTCATTAAAATATCACTCTAATGAATAAATGGTTGTAAAAGATGTAAAAAGCCCAAGATTGTTAAGTAGTAAGGATACATTCTTAGGTAAAGTATTACTTTACGTACTACTTTACGTAATAATGTAAATTTAAATACAATATGCGCGCCTCATTAAAATATCCATCTAATGAATAACTGGTTGTAAAAGATGTAAAAAGCCCAAGATTGTTAAAGAATAATGATGAATACTTGTGTAAAGTACTATTTTACGTACTACTTTACGTAAAAATGTAAATTTATATACAATTTGCGCACCTCATTAAAATATCCACTTAATAATAAATGGTTGTAACAGATGTGGAAAGCCCAAGATTGTTAGATAGTAAAGATACATACTTAGTAAAGTACTATTTTACGTACTACTTGTACTTGTAAAATGTAAATTTAAATACAATTTGTGCGCCTCATTAAAATATCCATCTAATGAATAACTGGTTGTAAAAGATATAAAAAGCCCAAGATTGTTAAAGAGTAATGATAAATACTTGTGTAAAGTACTATTTTACGTACTACTTTACGTAAAAATGTAAATTTATATACAATTTGCGCACCCCATTAAAATATCCACTTAATAATAAATGGTTGTAACAGATGTGGAAAGCCCAAGATTGTTAGATAGTAAGGATACATACTTAGTAAAGTACTATTTTACGTACTACTTGTACTTGTAAAATGTAAATTTAAATACAATTTGTGCGCCTCATTAAAATATCAATCTAATGAATAAATGGTTGTAAAAGATGTAAAAAGCCCAAGATTGTTAAAGAGTAATGATAAATACTTGTGTAAAGTACTATTTTACGTACTACTTTACGTAAAAATGTAAATTTATATACAATTTGCGCACCCCATTAAAATATCCACTTAATAATAAATGGTTGTAACAGATGTGGAAAGCCCAAGATTGTTAGATAGTAAGGATACATACTTAGTAAAGTACTATTTTACGTACTACTTGTACTTGTAAAATGTAAATTTAAATACAATTTGCGCGCCTCATTAAAATATCCATCTAATGAATAAATGGTTGTAAAAGATGTAAAAAGCCCAAAATTGTTAAGTAGTAAGGATACATTCTTAGGTAAAGTATTACTTTACATACTACTTTACGTAAAAATGTAAATTTAAATACAATTTGCGCGCCTCATTAAAATATCCATCTAATAACAAATGGTTATAAAGATGTAAGAAGCCCAAGATTGTTAAATAGTAAGGATAAATACTTACGTAAAGTACTATTTGACGTACTACTTTACGTAAAAAGGTAATTTTAAAATATCTATCTAATGAATAAATGGTTGGGAACGATGTAAAGACCCCAGGATTGTTAAATAATAAGCATAGATACGTAGTTAAAGTACTACTTTACGTACTACTGTACGTAAAAAATATAAATTTAAATACAATTTGTGTGCCTCATAAAAATATTAACCTAACGAATAAATGGTTGTAACAGATGTAAAAAGCCCAAGATTGTTAAATAGCAAGAATACATACTTACGTAAAGTACTAGTACTACATTACGTACTACTTTACGTAAAAATGTAAATTTAAATACAATTTGTGCGTCTCATAAAAATATCCATCTAATGATTAAATACTTGTAAAAGCAAGAACAATATATTGTTAGTACTTGCAACAACAAGTACTGGGTACATTATCTTGTTTGTACATGCAACAAACAAGTACTGTGTAAATTTTATTGGTCGTACTTGTAACAGACAAGTACTGTTTATATAGAACTTGCAACAAACAAGTACTGTGTAGATTTTATTGGTCGTACTTGTAACAAACAAGTACTGTGTATATTTTATTGGTGGTACTTGTAGCAAACAAGTACTGTGTATGGTGTATTGGTCGTACTTGTAACAAACAAGTACTGCGTATATTTGATAGGTACTCGACTTGCAAACGTAAGTACTGTGTACACAGTACTTGCAACAAACAAGTACTGTGTAGAATAATAAAAGTAAAGAATAAAGTGAGAAGAAACAATAACCCTACCTAATTGAATAGCTAAGTATGTAGCATGTGTACTTAATTGATCATGAAAGTGTAGAGGAATTAGGATCTCTAGATAATTTACTAGCTACATATTCAGCTTATGCACTTAACAGAGATTTAAGTACAAATAAACAAGGACAATCTATTGTTAGTACTTGCAACAACAAGTACTGCGTACATTATCTTGTTCGTACGTGCAACAAACAAGTAATGTGTAAATTTTATTGGTCGTACTTGTAACAGACAAGTACTGTGTGCATAGAACTTGCAACAAACAAGTACTGTGTAGATTTTATTGGTCGTACTTGGAACAAACAAGTACTGCGTATATTTTATTGGTCGTACTTGTAACAAACAAGTACTGCGTATATTTTATTGGTAGTACTTGCAACACGCAAGTACTGTGTACACAGTACACAGAAATACTGTGTACATTGTGGTCAATGGTATAAATTGTATTATCCATCATTGATGGTTTAAATGTGCAGATTTTGCACTTTAATAGAATTTAATAGGTTGAATTAAGGAAAAATCCTGTATTGTTTAACGTGCATCGTTATAACAAAAATTAAAACCTCAAGTTGAGTGATGCTCCATTGTGAGGTGAATTGTGTGCTCAAGAGTAATGAGCTGTTAATCTTAAATTGAATGATGCACGGGCGCAAAGTTAAGGCCACGACGACAATATAAGGGCGCATTATCTACAGATCAAACCCTGAACGTTTATAGTGCGTCTCTTGCTGTGAGAAATAGCGCCGACAGGACACAAATACACAAAGGGGGCACCTGTAAGAAAAACCCTGCTCACTGAAAAGACGCACTTTTACTAATACTAGCGCAGTTTCGGGACAAAGGTTAGCAAATGCGTCGAACCTCAAGGTTTGTGCGCAGGGAAAACCTTGAGTGAACCACGCGCGTACTCATCTCTTGCGTACCTTGCAAGAGATGCGTAGAGGCGCAACTTACGGGGACAAGAACCCTAATCGCGGGAAGCGATGCGAAAGGGTTCTGGCGCAATGGCGCAAAACTCACTGTGAATTTAAAAGTCTAAAGCTGCTCTGCCGAAGTCCAGAATGATGTGCCTCTCTTCGGAGCTGCCTGGGCGTGGATGGAGAAAGGTCCAATTCAACCATAAACCGAACTTTCGACACTACTTCGCACTTTTGGTTTGGAGTTGCACTTTGAAGGGCCGCAGGAGAATTGAGCAAAAATGAATTGGGATTATCTGTCCATGAGGACAGTAACAAATTACGCCATAGCGTTAATTAAATGGTGTACAGATACGCAAGTCAAATAGTGTTAGAGTATAAGAAACTAACCCTTATCCATCTCACACTATATATATATATATATATATATATATATATATATATATATATATATATATAATCGAAAACCTATCTACCCTAAGGTGTTAGGTGTTCCATCTCACACTAACAAAATTCAAATGAAATTTGGCTTAATAATAATAGTGTTATTGATATTACACTCTGACCATATCCCCTTTAATCCACTCATCCCCTTACCAGTAAAAACCACCCAATAGCGTAGTGACGTCTAGGTCTGTCTCTTTCTGTCCTATGCTGTCGTGTCCTATCTCTTTCTGTCTTGTGCTATCGTGTCCTGTCTCTTTCTCAACTGTATGACTAGTGAACAGTATTTTAGCCACACTTTATTGGCCTCACTTGCGTATCTTTACCCTTTTCAATCAACGGCCATAGGTAGAGAAGTAGTAGGAATTATTATTATTATTATTATTATTATTATTATTATTATTATTAAACAACAAGTAAATTCTCCCACGGTTGATACGGTTACGGACAAATTACGGTTTAATTGAATTAGATGCAAATTGAAGCGGTAAAAGTGCAACGCCAGAAGGTAATCTGGACGCACACTCACAATACTACTACTTATTAGAGGCGCCAAAAGATTGCTTTTACGAATACTGAAACGGTTACACGATTATTTTGAAAATGAGACAAAACTAATGAGCACGACTTGGGAAGGTAATCCCAAAGCCTGCCGAAGGGTCAGCGCCAGAAGGTAATCCGGACGCACGCTCCCTTTTACTACTTTTACTACTTACTACTTTCACGAATACCAAAAACACCGAAATAATTTTTTTGAAGATGAGATAAAACTAATAAACACGACTTGGGAAGGTAATCCCAAAGTGTGTTCAAAAAAACGCGACATTGCACTGTTACTGAAAGATAAATTATAAAATTAGGTAGTAAGGACATAAAATATATAACTTCCATTAAGCGTGGGGGCATAAATGCCCCCACTGTGCGTGCAATACTGTGCGTGGGGGCACAATGCCCCCACAAGTCCACGTGATGAAGTAAGATATATGATATATATCATATATCAAACTATCATATATGATATATATCATTATTCACCTTGGAAAGTTCTAGATGCCCTGAAAAATTAGGAAATTCAAATTTAATGTACGTAAAATTACAGCGCTGTATATACATATAGGAATGAAAATTATTATTTAAATTTTCCCAATAACATAAACTCAATTTAAAGTAACAATAAACTAATCAATTTTTTTAAAATTTAAATATTACAGCTTACAAAACTTTAATTACAAAAGCTGTAATACCTAGTAATAAAAATCTTTATTACGCCATCGGCCAAACGTTTTTCTACTTATACATTAATAATATTTTTATTTAGAAAATGTGAGTAATCTTGTATTTTGGGTAATTCGACCAAATTTTTTTCTACTTTTACATTAATAATATAACCCTTTAGAAAAACTGAGTAATTTTGTATTTAGCATAATTTCAAAGCGTAATAAGATTTTCAAATTTTCGTTCAATTCAAAATTCCCACCTTTATAATTCGCATCTCTTGAAGCCAGTTGAAGATTGCCCCTTCGGCTTCAGAATCTTGCAGTAGATCTGTTAGAGAAATTTGAAAATTTTGTTATTATTAATTAAACTCCACATATCAAAATATATTTGTGAAAAATTATGCTATAACTGGCTGTATCATGGCAAAAAATTTTCATACAAATTATAAAGTATCTGCTACTGTAATTGGCAATATTTGATACTATACTTCAGGATATTGTTGCAGGAAATTTGCAACTTATAAATTATTATTTGAGGAATTATGAAAGAAAGGCACTCAAAAATTTGGAATTATGCAAATTTTTGTAAAAATACATGAAGATTCAAGTTGATTTCAGGAGTTACTAGCTGTACTCATTAATGAAAGTAACGTTACTTAAAACCAACTACAATTGAGAATATAATTGCAGGAAATTAGCAATCAAATAATATTATATGAGTAATTATAACCAAAAACTCAAAAATTGTTAACATTTTGCAAACAATTATTAAGTTTCATGTTATTTATAAAATTTGCAACCTGTAAGCAGTAAAGAAAGTAATTTGTAATGAAAATATCTATAAGTAAGAATATTATGGTGAAAAATTATTAATCAGTAATGAAGAATTTAGTAATGGCAACTAAAATTTCTAAATTATAAACAGTTTCATGTAACTCCTATAATTATTTACACATCCTAAAGCTGCAACTCTGTACAGAGTAATTACAGTAATAAGTAATGAAAGCAACTTTAATTGAGAACATAAAAAATAGAAAATTGGTGCTCAAAAATTATTATTTTGGAAAAGGCAGCCA
This sequence comes from Othius punctulatus, assembly GCA_951805005.1. Taxonomy (NCBI): domain Eukaryota; kingdom Metazoa; phylum Arthropoda; class Insecta; order Coleoptera; family Staphylinidae; genus Othius; species Othius punctulatus. The sequence continues at coordinate 3,660,001 of OX638146.1, forward strand.
AAAATTTGGAATTGTGGATTTTTTTGTGAAAATACATAAAGATTCATGTTGATTTTAAAACTTACTGGCTGTACTCATTAACGGGAGTAACGTTACTTAAAACCAACTACAATTGAGAATATAATTGCAGGAAATTAGCAATAAAACAATATTTTATGAGAAATTATAACCAAAAACTCAAGAATTGTTAACATTTTGAAAACAATTATTAAGTTTCAAGTTATTTGTATGACTTGCAACCTGTACGCAGTAACTGAAGTAATTTGTAATGAAAATATCTATAAGTAAGAATATTATGGTAAGAAATCATTATATCATACTGATATCAATCAGTAATGAAGAATTTAGTAATGGCAACCAAAAATTCTTAATTACAAACAGTTTCATGTAACACCTATAATTACTTGAACATTCTAAAGCTGCAAGTCTGTACAGAGTAATTACAGTAATAAGTAACGAAAGCAACTTTAATTGAGAACATACAAACCAGAAAATTTGAGTACCCAATTAGGGTAGCATATTTTCATTATGGTGGATGCGCCGGGTAGCAAATTTCATTATGGTGGATGCGCCGGGTAGCAAATTTTCATTATGGTGGATGCGCCGGGTAGCATATTTTCATTATGGTGGATGCGCCGGGTAGAAAATTTTCATTATGGTGGATGCGCCGGGTAGAAAATTTTCATTATGGTGGATGCGCCGGGTAGAAAATTTTCATTATGGTGGATGCGCCGGGTAGCAAATTTTTATTATGGTGGATGCGTCGGGTAGCAAATTTTCATTACGGTGGATGCGCCAGATTGAATTTTTCATTATGGTTTATGAAGAAACATATTTTTTATGACCACACAATGAAACATTACTTCGTCTATAATGTAGCAATTGCGTGTAATTAGTTGCATAAAACTGTAATAGATATAATCAATTTTTATTGTGGTGGATGCGCCAGATTGAATTTTTCATTATGGTTTATGAGGAAACATATTTTTTATGACCACACAATGAAAGCTACTTCAATTGAGAACATAAAAACCAGAAAATTGGTACTCAAAAATTATTATTTTGGAATAGGCACTTAAAAGTTTCGAATTTTTGTGATAACACATGTAGATTCATGTGGATTTTAAGAGTTACTGGCTGTACTCATTAATGAAAGTAACGTTACTTAAAAGCAACTATAATTGAGAATATAATTGCAGCAAATCAGCAATCCAATAATATTATATGAGAAATTATAACCAAAAACTCAAAAATTGTTAAAATTTTCAAAACAATTATTAAGTTTCAAGTTATTTATAAGATTTGCAGCCTGTACGCAGTAACTAAAGTAATTTGTAATGGAAACATATATAAGTGAGAATATTATGGTGGAAAATTATCAATCAGTAATGAATAATTTTGTAAAGGCAACCAAAAATTCTTAATTATAAACAGTTTCATATAACACCTATAATTACTTGAACACTCTAAAGCTGCAAGTCTGTACAGAGTAATTACAGTAATAAGTAACGAAAGCAACTTTAATTGAGAACATACAAACCAGAAAATTTGAGTACCAATTAGGGTAGCATATTTTCATTATGGTGGATGCGCCGGGTAGCATATTTTCATTATGGTGGATGCGCCGGGCATCATATTTTCATTATGGTGGATGCGCCGGGTAGCATATTTTCATTATGGTGGATGCGCCGGGTAGCATATTTTCATTATGGTGGATGCGCCGGGTAGCAAATTTTCATTATGGCGGATGCGCCGGGTAGCAAATTTTCATTATGGTGGATGCGCCGGGTAGCAAATTTTCATTGTGGTGGATGCGCCGGGTAGCAAATTTTCATTATGGTGGATGCGCCGGGTAGCAAATTTTTATTATGGTGGATTCGCCAGATTGAATTTTTCATTATGGTTTATGAAGAAACATATTTTTTATGACCACACAATGAAACATTACTTCGTCCATAATGTAGCAATTGCGTGTAATTAGTTGCATAAAACTGTAATAGATATAATCAATTTTTATTATGGTGGATGCGCCAGATTGAAATTTTCATTATGGTTTATAAAGAAACATATTTTTATGACCACACAATGAAAGCTACTTCAATTGAGAACATAAAAACCAGAAAATTGGTACTCAAAAATCATTATATTGGAATAGGCACTTAAAAATTTCGAATTTTTGTGATAACACATGTAGATTCGTGTGGATTTTAAGAGTTACTCGCTGTACTCATTAATGAAAGTAACGTTACTTAAAAGCAACTATAATTGAGAATATAATTGCAGAAAATCAGCAATCCAATAATATTATATGAGAAATTATAACCAAAAACTCAAAAATTGTTAACATTTTGAAAACAATTATCAAGTTTCATGTTACTTATAAGATTTGCAACCTGTACGCAGTAACTAAAGTAATTTGTAATGAAAATATCTATAAGTAAGAATATTAAGGTGGAAAATTATTAATTAATAATGAAGAATTAAGTAATTGCAACAAAAAATTCTAAATTATAAACAGTTTCATGTAACTCCTATAATTACATGAACATTTTAAAGCTGCAAATCTGTACAGAGTAATTACAGTAATAAGTAATGAAAGCAACTTTAATTGAGAACATAAAAACCAGAAAATTAGTGCTCAAAAATTATTATTTTGGAAAAGGCAGCCAAAAATTTGGAATTGTGTTTTTTTTGTGAAAATACATAAAGATTCATGTTGATTTTAAAAGTTACTGGCTGCACTCATTAATGGAAGTAACGTTACTTAAAACCAACTACAATTGAGAATATAATTGCAGGAAATTAGCAATAAAACAATATTTTATGAGAAATTATAACCAAAAACTCAAGAATTGTTAACATTTTGAAAACAATTATTAAGTTTCAAGTTATTTGTATGACTTGCAACCTGTACGCAGTAACTAAAGTAATTTGTAATGAAAATATCTATAAGTAAGAATATTATGGTAAGAAATCATGATATCATACTGATATCAATCAGTAATGAAGAATTTAGTAATGGCAACCAAAAATTCTTAATTACAAAAAGTTTCATGTAACACCTATAATTACTTGAACATTCTAAAGCTGCAAGTCTGTACAGAGTAATTACAGTAATAAGTAACGAAAGCAACTTTAATTGAGAACATACAAACCAGAAAATTTGAGTACCAATTAGTGTAGCATATTTTCATTATGGTGGATGCGCCGGCTAGCATATTTTCATTATGGTGGATGCGCCGGGTAGCAAATTTTCAATATGGTGGATGCGCCGGGTAGCATATTTTCATTATGGTGGATGCGCCGGGTAGCATATTTTCATTATGGTGGATGCGCCGGGTAGCATATTTTCATTATGGTGGATGCGCCGGGTAGCATATTTTCATTATGGTGGATGCGCCGGGTAGCAAATTTTCATTATGGTGGATGCGCCGGGTAGCATATTTTCATTATGGTGGATGCGCCGGGTAGCAAATTTTCATTATGGTGGATGCGCCGGGTAGCATATTTTCATTATGGTGGATGCGCCGGGTAGCATATTTTCATTATGGTGGATGCGCCAGATTGAATTTTTCATTATGGTTTGTGAAGAAACACATTTTTTATGACCACACAATGAAACATTACTTCGTCTGTAATGTAGCAATTGCGTGTAATTAGTTGCATAAAACGGTAATAGATATAATCAATTTTTATTATGGTGGATGCGCCAGATTGAAATTTTCATTATGGTTTATAAAGAAACATATTTTTATGACCGCACAATGAAAGCTACTTCAATTGAGAACATAAAAACCAGAAAATTGGTACTCAAAAATTATTATTTTGGAATAGGCACTTAAAAATTTCGAATTTTTGTGATAACACATGTAGATTCATGTGGATTTTAAGAGTTACTGGCTGTACTCATTAATGAAAGTAACGTTACTTAAAAGCAACTATAATTGAGAATATAATTGCAGCAAATCAGCAATCCAATAATATTATATGAGAAATTATAACCAAAAACTCAAAAATTGTTAACATTTTGAAAACAATTATCAAGTTTCATGTTACTTATACGATTTGCAACCTGTACGCAGTAACTAAAGTAATTTGTAATGAAAATATCTATAAGTAAGAATATTTTGGTAGAAAATTGTCAATCAGTAATGAAGAATTTAGTAATGGCAACCAAAATTTCTAAATTATAAACAGTTTCATGTAAGTCCTATAATTATTTACACATCCTAAAGCTGCAAGTCTGTACAGAGTAATTACAGTAATAAGTAATGAAAGCAACTTTAATTGAGAACATAAAAAGTAGAAAATTGGTGCTCAAAAATTATTATTTTGGAAAAGGCAGCCAAAAAATTGGAATTGTGGATTTTTTTGTGAAAATACATAAAGATTCATGTTGATTTTAAAAGTTACTGGCTGTACTCATTAATGGAAGTAACGTTACTTAAAACCCACTACAATTGAGAATATAATTGCAGGAAATTAGCAATAAAACAATATTTTACGAGAAATTGTAACCAAAAACTCAAGAATTGTTAACATTTTGAAAACAATTATTAAGTTTCAAGTTATTTGTATGACTTGCAACCTGTACGCAGTAACTAAAGTAATTTGTAATGAAAATATCTATAAGTAAGAATATTATGGTAAGAAATCATTATATCATACTGATATCAATCAGTAATGAAGAATTTAGTAATGGCAACCAAAAATTCTTAATTACAAACAGTTTCATGTAACACCTATAATTACTTGAACATTCTAAAGCTGCAAGTCTGTACAGAGTAATTACAGTAATAAGTAACGAAAGCAACTTTAATTGAGAACATACAAACCAGAAAATTTGAGTACCAATTAGGATAGCATATTTTCATTATGGTGGATGCGCCTGGTAGCATATTTTCAATATGGTGGATGCGCCGGGTAGCAAATTTTCATTATGGTGGATGCGCCGGGTAGCAAATTTTCATTATGGTGGATGCGCCGGGTAGCATATTTTCATTATGGTGGATGCGCCGGGTAGAATATTTTCATTATGGTGGATGCGCCGGGTGGCAAATTTTCATTATGGTGGATGCGCCGGGTAGCATATTTTCATTATGGTGGATGCGCCGGGTAGCAAATTTTTATTATGGTGGATGCGCCGGGTAGCAAATTTTCATTATGGTGGGTGCGCCAGATTGAATTTTTCATTATGGTTTATGAAGAAACATATTTTTTATGACCACACAATGAAACATTGCTTCGTCTATAATGTAGCAATTGCGTGTAATTAGTTGCATAAAACTGTAATAGATATAATCAATTTTTATTATGGTGGATGCGCCAGATTGAAATTTTCATTATGGTTTATAAAGAAACATACATGGCCACACAATGAAAGCTACTATAATTGAGAACATAAAAACCAGAATATTGGTACTCAAAAATTATTATTTTGGAATAGACACTTAAAAATTTCGAATTTTTGTGATAACACATGTAGATTCATGTGGATTTTAAGAGTTACTGGCTGTACTCATTAATGAAAGTAACGTTACTTAAAAGCAAACTACAATTGAGAATATAATTGCAGCAAATCAGCAATCCAATAATATTATATGAGAAATTATAACCAAAAACTCAAAAATTGTTAACATTTTGAAAACAATTATTAAGTCTTATGTTATTTATAAGATTTGCAACCTGTACGCAGTAACTAAAGTAATTTGTAATGAAAATGACTATAAATAAGATTATTTTGGCAGACAATTATCAATCAGTAATGCATAATTTAGCAATGGCAACCAAAAATTCCAAATTATAAACACTTTCATTAACTCCTATAATTACTTAAATATTCATGTAAACCTGTACACAATGTTTAAGTAATTACGAGAAGCATAATATTAATTAGAATTAATTATACTTGCTATAGAAACTGGAAGGGTAATCTAAAATGTTGTATAGTGCAGTAAAAATTGTACCAATTCCATATTGTTAATATGGAATTGAATTGATATTGAAATATTGTTATCTTCAAGTTTCTTATTAGAAATAGTAATTAATTCAAACTGAGCAATTAATTACACATGTAGCACTTACATATGCATCCCTGCAATACTAAAAGGAGGCATTTTGGTCCGGTTGGTGTTTCAGTTTTCGTCCGAAGATTCAATTTTGGTTCATTTTTGCTTCCAAAAAGCAAAATTTGGGTCCGAAGATGTGGTTTTGATGCTGTTTTGCGGCTAAGTCGCATTCGCTCGGAGTCGCTCAGGTTCGGAGCCGCTCGTGTGTTATGAAGCCCTGTAATGGATGCCATGGTTTAGGTTAGAACAATGCACTGTTCTTCGGTGATGATTTCCAGCTGGCGCGACGTATACGAACCTGGGTATTATGACCAAGAGCCGCGGAAACCTTCCAAGACAAGGTTTTCCATGCTTGATGGCATCTGGCGATCGACATAATTCCGGAATCCATACCAATCGTGGAGGCATTCGTATCAGACGCTGCGACTCCGACGAAACAGCGCCACCATCGGTCGAACTGAGAAGCTCAAAACCTATCTACAGGATGATCAACAATGAATGGGATCGCGTGCATGTATAAATGCGCCTAATTATGGCGCGGAAACAGTTGACACGCTACAACCATATACGGGGTGTCTCAGAAAAACATATATAATAATATAATATAATAATAAATAATAATAACAATAATATACTAACCAAGAAATGAAGCAATATTTATATTCTGCCATACAATTAACTACAAGGACACAATACATTTATGTACAGAGTGTTAAAAAAGTCCCCAACCACGCAATGTAATAAAATTTATAACGACATAACGAACAACAGGTTACATTTATATACTGAGTGTCCCAGAAAAAAATGCAAATGAGTAAAATCAGCAAAATTTTCGTTAACCAATTATTAATTACAATAAATAATAGGTTTAAGTATTGAATCTCAATATTTCATTCGTTTGATTAATTAACTGACAATATACAGAGTGTTCCAAGTCATAGGGTTCATTCTGCTGCTGCTATTTTTTATATTAGAGTAAAAATAAAGCATTGAATACAAAACATGCATATATAATACGCATGTTATAACGACATAACATAGGAAATGAGCCATTCATATACAGAGTGTCTCAAAAAAAATCAGAAACCAGGAAATGTAGCAACATTTTCGTTAATTAATTGATAATTGAAATAACTATTTGCGTTTAAATATTGAGAAAATTTCATCGGATTTGATTAGGTGACTTACAATATACCGAGTGCTCCAGCATACAACCCATTCTGCTGCCGCCATTATTACTTAAGTAATAAAGTGTTGTACACAAAACTTGCATATATAATAGGATCATTTATGACGACATAACAAAGTAAATAATACATTCATATACAGAGTGTTACAAAAAAAAAATGGAAATGTAACAACATTTTCAGTAATTAATTGTACGTTAATATATGTATAATAATAATTAATTGGCTTTAGGTATCGAGCCTGAAAATTTGATGCATTCACTGATAATATACAGAGTGTTTCAAGGCACAGCGTCGATTCTGCAGCTCCATTTTGAATTAAACTTACAAGAATATGACGAATACAAAAGTTGCATATATAAATACGATTAATTATAATGACATAACAAATTAGACTATACATTAATATACAGAGTGTTCCAAAAATATTGCAAATAAGAAAATTTAGCAACATTTTCGTTAATTAAAATAATTTATTAGCTTTAATGCAAAATAAGTATCACGCCGGAAAGCATTGTAATTTTATTGTTTCACTGACAATATACAGAGTGTTTCAATGACAGGGTCTATTCTGCAGCTGCTTTTTTAAATTAGACTTACAACAATACAATTAATACAAAAGTTGCATATATTATAATGATTAATTATGTTGACATAACAAATTAAACTATACATTAATACACAGAGTATTCCAAAAACATTGCTAATAAGAAAATTTAGCAACATTTTTGTTAATTAATATAAGTGATTAGTTTAAATAGCAAAATAAGGATGAAGCCAGATAACTTTACTATTTCACTGACAATATACAGAGTGTTTCAAGGTATAGGGTCTACTCTGCTGCGCTTTTTTAATTAGACTTACAAGACAAAAGTTGCAAATATAAATACGATTTATTATGATGACCTAAAAAATTGGACTATAGATTAATACACAGAGTGTTCCAAAAAGATAGCAAATAAGAAAATTTAGCAACATTTTCGGTAATTAAAATAATTTATTAGCTTAAATAGCGAAATAAGTATAAAGCCAGAAAACTTTGTGATTTTATTATTTCACTGACAATATACAGAGTGTTTCAAGGCACAGGGTCTACTCTACAGTGCCTTTTTAATTAGACTTACAAGAGAAAAGTTGCATATATATACGAATAATTATGATGACCTAACAAATTTGACTATACATAAATACACAGAGTGTCCTAAAAAGATTGCAAATATATAGAATTAGCAACATTTTTGTTAATTAAAATAATTTGTTAAGTTTAATAGCACAATAAGTATTAAACCAGAAAACGTTATTATTTCACTGATAATATACAGAGTGTTTCAAGGCAAAGGGTCTACTCTGCAGTGCTTTTTTAATTAGACTTAAAAGACAACAGTTGCATATATAAATACGATTAATTATGATGACCTAACAAATTAGACTATACATTAATACACAGAGTGTCCCAAAAAGATTGCAAATATATAGAATTAGCAACATTTTTGTTAATTAAAATAATTTGTTAAGTTTAATAGCAAAATAAGTATTAAACCAGAAAACGTTATTATTTCACTGATAATATACAGAGTGTTTCAAGGCACAGAGTCTACTCTGCAGTGCTTTTTTAATTAGACTTAAAAGACAAAAGTTGCATATATCAATACGATTAATTATGATGACCTAACAAATTAGACTATACATTAATACACAGAGTGTCCCAAAAAGATTGCATATATATAAAATTAGCAATATTTTTGTTAATTAAAATAATTTATTAAGTTCAATAGCAAAATAAGTATTAAACCAGAAAACGTTATTATTTCACTGATAATATACAGAGTGTTTCAAGGCACAGCGTCTACTCTGCAGTGCTTTTTTAATTAGACTTAAAAGACAAAAGTTGCATATATCAATACGATTAATTATGATGACCTAACAAATTAGACTATACATTAATACACAGAGTGTCCCAAAAAGATTGCAAATATATAAAATTAACAACATTTATGTTAATTAAAATAATTTGTTAAGTTTAATAGCAAAATAAGTATTAAACCAGAAAACGTTATTATTTCACTGATAATATACAGAGTGTTTCAAGGCACAGCGTCTACTCTGCAGTGCTTTTTTAATTAGACTTAAAAGACAAAAGTTGCATATATCAATACGATTAATTATGATGACCTAACAAATTAGACTATACATTAATACACAGAGTGTCCCAAAAAGATTGCAAATATATAAAATTAGCAATATATTTGTTAATTAAAATAATTTATTAAGTTTAATAGCAATATAAGTATTAAACCAGAAAACGTTATTATTTCACTGATAATATACAGAGTGTTTCAAGGCACAGAGTCTACTCTGCAGTGCTTTTTTAATTAGACTTAAAAGACAACAGTTGCATATATAAATACGATTAATTATGATGACCTAACAAATTAGACTATACATTAATACACAGTGTCCCAAAAAGATTGCAAATATATAGAATTAGCAACATTTTTGTTAATTAAAATAATTTGTTAAGTTTAATAGCAAAATAAGTATTAAACCAGAAAACATTATTATTTCACTGATAATATACAGAGTGTTTCAAGGCACAGAGTCTACTCTGCAGTGCTTTTTTAATTAGACTTAAAAGACAAAAGTTGCATATATCAATACGATTAATTATGATGACCTAACAAATTAGACTATACATTAATACACAGAGTGTCCCAAAAAGATTGCATATATATAAAATTAGCAATATTTTTGTTAATTAAAATAATTTATTAAGTTCAATAGCAAAATAAGTATTAAACCAGAAAACGTTATTATTTCACTCATAATATACAGAGTGTTTCAAGGCACAGCGTCTACTCTGCAGTGCTTTTTTAATTAGACTTAAAAGACAAAAGTTGCATATATCAATACGATTAATTATGATGACCTAACAAATTTGACTATACATTAATACACAGAGTGTCCCAAAAAGATTGCAAATATATAAAATTAACAACATTTATGTTAATTAAAATAATTTGTTAAGTTTAATAGCAAAATAAGTATTAAACCAGAAAACGTTATTATTTCACTGATAATATACAGAGTGTTTCAAGGCACAGCGTCTACTCTGCAGTGCTTTTTTAATTAGACTTAAAAGACAAAAGTTGCATATATCAATACGATTAATTATGATGACCTAACAAATTAGACTATACATTAATACACAGAGTGTCCCAAAAAGATTGCAAATATATAAAATTAGCAATATTTTTGTTAATTAAAATAATTTGTTAAGTTTAATAGCAAAATAAGTATTAAACCAGAAAACATTATTATTTCACTGATAATATACAGAGTGTTTCAAGGCACAGAGTCTACTCTGCAGTGCTTTTTTAATTAGACTTAAAAGACAAAAGTTGCATATATAAATACGATTAATTATGATGACCCAACAAATTAGACTATACATTGATACACAGAGTGTTCAAAAAGATTGCAAATATATAAAATTAACAACATTTATGTTAATTAAAATAATTTGTTAAGTTTAATAGCAAAATAAGTATTAAACCAGAAAACGTTATTATTTCACTCATAATATACAGAGTGTTTCAAGGCAAAGCGTCTACTCTGCAGTGCTTTTTTAATTAGACTTAAAAGACAAAAGTTGCATATATAAATACGATTAATTATGATGACCTAACAAATTAGACTATACATTAATACACAGAGTGTCCCAAAAAGATTGCAAATATATAAAATTAACAACATTTATGTTAATTAAAATAATTTGTTAAGTTTAATAGCAAAATAAGTATTAAACCAGAAAACGTTATTATTTCATTGATAATATACACAGTGTTTCAAGGCACAGAGTCTACTCTGCAGTGCTTTTTTAATTAGACTTAAAAGACAAAAGTTGCATATATCAATACGATTAATTATGATGACCTAACAAATTAGACTATACATTAATACACAGAGTGTCCCAAAAAGATTGCAAATATATAAAATTAGCAACATTTATGTTAATTAAAATAATTTGTTAAGTTTAATAGCAAAATAAGTATTAAACCAGAAAACGTTATTATTTTACTGATAATATACAGAGTGTTTCAAGGCACAGAGTCTACTCTGCAGTGCTTTTTTAATTAGACTTAAAAGACAAAAGTTGCATATATCAATACGATTAATTATGATGACCTAACAAATTAGACTATACATTAATACACAGAGTGTCCCAAAAAGATTGCAAATATATAAAATTAACAACATTTATGTTAATTAAAATAATTTGTTAAGTTTAATAGCAAAATAAGTATTAAACCAGAAAACGTTATTATTTTACTGATAATATACAGAGTGTTTCAAGGCACAGAGTCTACTCTGCAGTGTTTTTTTAATTAGACTTAAAAGACAAAAGTTGCATATATTAATACGATAAATTATGATGGCCTAACAAATTAGATTATACATTAATACACAGAGTGTTCCAAAAATATTGCAAATAATAAAAATTAGCAACATTTTCGTTAATTAATACCATTTATCATCTTTAATAGTAAGATAAATATAAAGCCAGAAAACTTTGTGCATTTATTTTTTCACTGGCAATATACAGAGTGTTTCAAGGCACTGTTATATGGTCTTCTCGTGAGAGCCTTTACATTTTTCATTCTATTTATCGCTTTTTCTAATTCTTCCATTGTAATAGATTTTTCTTCCTTCCTTCTATCTCTCTTGTTTCTGGTCTGTGGCTCCTCTGTGACGTGCTTTTCCGGTTCTTTGCCTGCTGGTAGCTTTTGGAAATGGTTCTTCCTCCGATCCATTACCTCTTTCTCTGTTGTTAGGAGTTCCTTCCTTCTATCTTTCTTGTTTCTGACCTGTGGCTCCTCTGTGACGTGCTTTTCCGGTTCTTTGCCTGCTAGTAGCTTTTGGAAATGGTTCTTTCACCGATACATTACCTCTTTCTCTATTGTTAGGAGTTCCTTCCTTCTATCTTTCTTGTTTCTGGTCTGTGGCTCCTCTGTGACGTGGTTTCCGGTTCTTTGCCTGCTAGTAGCGTTTGGAAATGGTTCTTCCACCGATCCATTACCTCTTTCTCTGTTGTTAGGAGTTCCTTCCTTCTACCTTTCTTGTTTCTGGTCTGAGGCTCCTCTGTGACGTGCTTTTCCGGTTCTTTACCTGCTGGTAGCTTTTGGAAATGGTACTTCCACCAATCCATTACCTCTTTCTCGGTTGTTAGGAGTTCCTTCCTTCTATCTTTCTTGTTTCTGGTCTGTGGCTCCTCTGTGACGTGCTTTTGCGGTTCTTTACCTGCAGGTAGCTTTTGGAAATGGTACTTCCACCGATCCATTACCTCTTTCTCTGTTGTTAGGAGTTCCTTCCTTCTATCTTTCTTGTTTCTGGTCTGTGGCTCCTCTGTGACGTGATTTTCCGGTTCTTTGCCTGCTAGTAGCCTTTGGAAATGGTTCTTCCACCGATCCATTACCTCTTTCTCTGTTGTTAGGAGTTCCTTCCTTCTATCTTTCTTGTTTCTGGCCTGTGGCTCCTCTGTGACGTGCTTTTCCGGTTCTTTGCCTGCTAGTAGCTTTTGGAAATGGTTCTTTCACCGATCCATTACCTCTTTCTCTATTGTTAGGAGTTCCTTCCTTCTATCTTTCTTGTTTCTGGTCTGTGGCTCCTCTGTGACGTGCTTTTGCGGTTCTTTACCTGCAGGTAGCTTTTGGAAATGGTACTTCCACCGATCTATTACCTCTTTCTCTGTTGTTAGGAGTTCCTTCCTTCTATCTTTCTTGTTTCTGGTCTGTGGCTCCTCTGTGACGTGATTTTCCGGTTCTTTGCCTGCTAGTAGCCTTTGGAAATGGTTCTTCCACCGATCCATTACCTCTTTCTCTGTTGTTAGGAGTTCCTTCCTTCTATCTTTCTTGTTTCTGGCCTGTGGCTCCTCTGTGACGTGCTTTTCCGGTTCTTTGCCTGCTAGTAGCTTTTGGAAATGGTTCTTCCACCGATCTATTACCTCTTTCTCTATTGTTAGTAGTTCTCCCCTTTCTCCTCTCATTGTCACTCTGTCTGTCTTTTTGCTCTCTCTTAAGTTTTTTTAATACTCTAAAGAACAGTTTCTGATTGCGTTTTCTGTCTTTTTCCATTTTGTCGCCGAATTCCGCCCAAGCTTTTTGTTTTACCTTTTGTTGTTATCTTGTTTCTCTGTTCCTTGTATAATTCGTAACTATTTGTTGTCTTCTTTTGTAAGTATGTCTGCAAATTTTCTTCTTAATTTTTACTTCTTTCTTAACCTGCTCTGCCCACCACACTATTTTGTACTTTTTGATACAAATTGATATGGTCATATCAATGACCATATCATGGCATATGGTCAATGTTAGGCGTTTTCACTTCGTGGTATACTTATACGAAAATGACCAGGTCTTGGTCGAAACTATAGTTGCTATTTGTAAATGTGATATTAACAGAGTTGGAAGTGTTCTGCATAGATAATAAGTTTCGAGCACTTCATCAAAGATAATAATAAATTTGTCGTTGGGGGGAAGTTTCGGATTACCTCGTAACCATAACCGTCCATAATGACCGCATATTCTCGCTCTGCGGGGGTGTATTAAAAATGGACTGGCACCGGAAATTCCGGCCGCCATTAAAGCGCAGCGGCCCCGGGCAATTGATGTGCGTCGGCGTCCGGTTTTTAATTACGACCGCGCGTTTATTACCGTGTAACGCACGCACTTATTAATTACGGCCCCGCCGGGACGAGATTTAAATCTGCGCGGGGCCGTAATGAGCCGATTAATTTACGGCCCGCGTTAATATTTACGCGCGGGCCGTAATTGCGTTACTGCCGCATCCGCCGGTGGCGGAGGGCGACGCGCGTTCATTAAATGAATTAATTGGAATGCCGCAGAAAAACGGGCATTGATATTGAAACGCGGCGCGTAATCGAGTGATTTTGCTTAATTATATTGCAGCGACGGGGGCTGTTGCCGTGCTGCTTTCAGCCCCAATCATCGGCCGGGGTTGTATTAGGGCTATTCAATTTCGTCCTGGAAATTATTCGATCGTCGATGGCATAAATAATGATGAATTATGCGAATAATTGCGAGGACATTTTATGGGGATGCACTTGTCTCGTAGCCACTCAATCAACTTGCAGACTTGCGTCGTAAAAGTCGTGCATGTAGGTTATTGCAGCGCATCCAAACTTCTTTACAGCTTCATTCCAGTTTTGCGTGCATTTGCGTCCGGCTCGATTTACGGTTTTACATGGGGGCCCGTAAAAACCGGCCATTGTCCACATGAAAGGGCCGGCAAGTTCTAGGGGAGGCACGCCGCCCCCGTGCCGCCCCCCTCGCCGCCCCCTAGCCGCTCCCGCGCCGTGCAGCCCCCATTCCGTGCTCCCAAATGCAAAACGACCAAAACTGCCGGACTAATGGTCGATCGGAACCTCGAGAGCGTTCACAGCCACTTGGCTCGCTTCCGCTGAGCCCCCGATATCTCCGGGAGAGATAAAACGAGCCCCCTGCAGCGGGGTGCATTGAAACGAGGCGAGTGCATCGCGGGGGCGCAAAATTTAGGGGCGAATCCGCCTGAGCTCGAATTGTTTTACTCCTGTGGGTGATGTGCCCTAATGGACCCTAGTGCACCCGTGTCATTTAAAATTAAACGGACGCTGCGAAACCGTTCGTTCGCGCAATAATTGACCCAAATTCGTGAAGGATTTAAACGTGCGCACCTGATTAAAATTATAAATGCACGTTTAAAAATTACCTTACATTTTTTCCAACATGCAATCTCCACTTCGAAATACACAGAGACGAGACACCCAGTATTAAGCACTTGATTCTTATTGATCTTGTCAGACGCTTAATAGTGCATACGTGGGAAATATAGAGAGGTAGGGCATTCTAATGTAAATATTGACGATAAAATAGCCCCATCAATCGTTAAATCATTCTTCAACAAAAATTGCTCATTGGACATGAATTAAATTACACATACTAACTACTAGAATATTAGTTAATATCAGCAATAAATTGTATTGATATTGATAAGGCAGTTCTTGAGATATCAGTTAGAAGATTCTATTATTACCAGACCCATAAATCGTTAAATCATTCTTCAACAAAAATTGCTCATTGGACATGAATTAAATTACACATACTAACTAATAGAATATTAGTTAATATTAGAAATAAATTGTATTGATATTGATAAGGCAGTTCTTGAGATATCAGTTAGAAGATTCTATTATTACCTGACCCATAAATCGTTAAATCATTCTTCATCAAAAATTGCTCATTGGACATGAATTAAATTACACATACTAACTACTAGAATATTAGTTAATATCAGAAATAAATTGTATTGATATTGATAAGGCAGTTCTTGAGATATCAGTTAGAAGATTCTATTATTACCTGACCCATAAATCGTTAAATCATTCTTCAACGAAAATTGCTCATTGGACATGAATTAAATTACACATACTAACTACTAGAATATTAGTTAATATCAGAAATAAATTGTATTGATATTGATAAGGTAGTTCTTGAGGTATCTGTTAGAAGATTCTATTATTACCTGACCCATAAATCGTTAAATCATTCTTAAACAAAAATTGCTCATTGGACATGAATTAAATTACACATACTAACTACTAGAATATTAGTTAATATCAGAAATAAATTGTATTGATATTGATAAGGCAGTTCTTGAGATATCAGTTAGAAGATTCTATTATTACCTGACCCATAAATCGTTAAATCATTCTTCAACAAAAATTGCTCATTGGACATGAATTAAATTACACATACTAACTACTAGAATATTAGTTAATATCAGCAATAAATTGTATTGATATTGATAAGGTAGTTCTTGAGGTATCAGTTAGAAGATTCTATTATTATCTGACTTCCAGTATGTGTTAGTTCATTTAGCGTTATCCAGGGTGCACCACGAGGAGGCGAACTAACTTTACACCCCGTGATAATTGTTTATTTCGTCAGTGTTACATCGGGCATTTGCAACGTAATACTATTATTATAGTTGAAGGTTTGGTGATCCATCCTGAATGATTGTAGTAGGGTTTGGGTAAAGCACTTTCAGGTTACGTTTATAAAATGTTTATTTACTTGTACCGGTTTCGACACTGGGGGTCGTCTTCAGCAATGTACAAATCTATAGTTAATATGACTAAGGATTAGCATAAATTTAACATGTCTCGCTAATCCTTAGTCATATTAACTATAGATTTGTACATTGCTGAAGACGACCCCCAGTGTCGAAACCGGTACAAGTAAATAAACATTTTATAAACGTAACCTGAAAGTGCTTTACCCAAACCCTACTACTATTATTATAGTTAGGGAAAATAACACTATTAAATATTTCCCAAAACTTAATCTTTATATACTTTTTTCTTACTACTTTTTACTTTATTCTTTTATACTACCAAGAATACAATCTAGTATGGCTACGGGTCAAGCCCAACTGCCCGCTTATTGTGGGCGTTGATTGCCACGTTGCTTGCTGTATGCTATATATATTCGTCATACATAACAGTCAGACGCTGAATAGCGCTAATGTGGGAAATTTTGAAGAGAAAATTTAGGGCGCGAGATTTAGCGCTGAAGTGAGATGAGTAACAAGTGGATTGCTCATTCGTGATGGTAATTAGCCATAGCAGAATGGTGAAATAAATGTAAAAAATTTGAAAGACCTGTAAATTGGGGAAAACTGTGGACTTGCCAATGTAAGAAAGCTGCAAATCAGTTTCTGCGCCGAAACCGCCTCCAAGGCATCGACGTCGCCGTTGGGAAATTTAATGGGACGCAACGCCGGAGATTAATCAAATTTATAACTTCCACTTTTCCTCCCCCTCAGCGGGCTTCAGAGTTCGCCTGCTTGGGAAAAGGGTGAGGGTGGTTCGGGGGGCGAAAAAAGCGGTCGCGACACCGCTCCACTCTAATCCCTTTATCTCGACGTTTAATGGGATTATATTCCGCCCCTTTGTCCGGCGTAATGCGCCATTAAAAACGCGAGCCGGCCCTTTGACCGTCGCCCTAATCACATCAAACGAAGACCGAACGAAATTCGCGCACACGCGGATTAAACGGGGGGCAGGTTTTTAACGAGAGGTGGCTATCGGCCGATTTTTTGCCAAATGTCTGGGACAGAGCTCAGTTTAAAGAAGGAAGGGCTCGGACGCTCCAGTTCTTTCTCTACTGACCTTATCTCATAATCTGTTGTCTAGGACTAACCTTAGTTCAAATATGGAAGGGCCAGGTCCTCCAGTCCTTTCTCTACTGACCTTAGTCAATAATTTGTTTTGTTATAGTTTCAGAAAGAAGAAAACAATAAAAATATATCATCCAATATCAGGAATAAATTGGATCAATACTGATACACTGGTTTTTGAAGTATCGGTAATAATGTAATTGCTGGATAGAATAATATCATTAAAAATCATATAACCTCAACAAAAATTTAATATCTCAAGAACCACTCATTGGAAGGTAAGGAAATTAAACGTGCTATAGACCAATGTATCACCCAATATGAGCAATAAATGGGATCAATACTGATACGCTGGTTTTTGAAATATCGTTAATAATGTAATACTTATATGTGAGAATATCATTGAAAATTACATGTTCACACCAAAAATATAAATATCTCAAGAACCACCCATTGGGAGTTACAGAAATTAAATGTGCTATAGACCAATGTATCACCTAATATCAGGAATAAATTGAATCAATACGTATACGCTGGTTTCTGAAGTATCTGTAATAATGTAATAGGTGGATATGAACATATCATTGAAAATCATATAATCTCAACAAAAATATAAATATCTCAAGAACCACTCATTGGAAGTTAGAGAGATTAAATGTGCTATAGACTAAAATATCACCCAATATCAATAATAAATTGGATAAATATGTGTACGCTGCTTTTTGAAATATCGTTAATAATGTAATGGTTATGTGTGAGAATATAATTAAAAGTCACATGTTCACAACAAATATATAAATATCTCAAGAACCACTCATTGGAAGTTAAAGAAATTAAACGTGCTATAGACTAATATATCACCCAAAATGAGGAATAAATTGGATCAATACGGATACGCTGGTTTTTGAAGTATCGGTAATAATGTAATAGGTGGATAACATATCATTGAAAATCATATAATCTCAACAAAAATATAAATATCTCAAGAACCACTCATTGGAAGTTAGAGAAATTAAATGTGCTATAGACTAAAATATCACCCAATATCAATAATAAATTGGATAAATATGTGTTCGCTGCTTTTTGAAATATCGTTAATAATGTAATGGTTATGTGTGAGAATATAATTGAAAGTCACATGTTCACACCAAATATATAAATATCTCAAGAACCACTCATTGGAAGTTAAAGAAATTTAACGTGCTAGAGAAAAATACATCACTCAGTATCAGTGATAAATTGGATCAATACTGATACAGTGGCTTTTAAAATATCTTTACTAATGTAATGGTTATATGTGAGAATATCATTAAAAATCACATGTTCTCACCAAATATATGAATATCTCAAGAACCACTTATTGGAAGTTAAAGAAATTATTCGTGCTAGGAAACAATATATCACCCAATATCAGTGATAAATTGGAACAGTGCTGATACGCTGCTTTTTGAAATATCGTTAATATTGTAATGGCTATATGTGAGAATATCATTGAAAATGACTAAATATAAAAATATCTCTAGAACCTTTCATTGGATGTTGAAGCAATTACACGTGCTATAGACTAATATAATACCCAATATCAGGAATAAATTGGATCAATACTGATACGCTGGTTTTTGAAGTATCGGTAATAATGTAATAGGTGGATATGAAATTATCATTGACAATCATACAATCTCAACTAAAATATAAATATCTCAAGAACCACTCATTGGGTGTTAAGGAAATTAAACGTGCTATATAACAATATATCATCCAATATCAGTGATAAATGGGATCAATTCTGATACGCTGGTTTTTGAAGTATCGGTAATAATGTAATAGGTGGATATGAAAATATCATTGAAAATCACATAATTTCAACAAAAGTATAAATATCTCAAGAACCACTCATTGCAAGTTATAGAAATTAAACGTGGCAGAGATCAATATATCACAAAATATGAGAAATAAATTGGATCAATATTGATACGCTGGCTTTTAAAGTATCGGTAATAATGTAACAGGTGGATATGAAAATAACATTGAAAATCATATAATCTCAATAAAAATATAAATATCTCAAGAACCACGCATTGGATATTAAAGAAATTAAACATACTATAGACCAACATATCACTTAACATCAGGAATAAATTGGATTAATACTAATACGCTAGTTTTTGAAGAATCGGTAATAATGTAATAGGTGGATATGAAAATATCATTGAAAATCACATAATCTCAACAAAAATATAAATATCTCTAGAACCTTTTATTGGATGTTAAAGAAATTAAACGTACTATAAACCAATATATCACCCAATGTCAGGAATATATTGAATCAATACTGATACGCTGGTTTTTAAAAAATCGTTAATAATGTAATAATTATATCTGAGAATATCATTGATAATCACATGTTCTCACCAAATATAAATATATCTCTAGAACCTTTCATTGGATGTTTCAGAAATTAAACGTAACCCAATATCAGGAATAAATTGCATCTATACTGTTACGCTGGTTTTTCAAAAATCGTTAATAATGTAATGGTTAAACGTGTGAATATCATTGAAAATCACATGTTCTAACCAAATATATAAATATCTCTAGAACTTTTCATTGGATGTTAAAGAAATTAAACGTGCTATAGACCAATATATCACTTAGTATCAGTAATAAATTGAATCAATATTGATACGCTGGTTTTTGAAATAGCGTTAATAATGTAATGGCTGGATGTAAAAATATCACTGAAAATCACATGTTCACACCAAATATATAAATATCTCAAGAACCACTCATTGGAAGTTAAAGAAATTAAACGTGCTAGAAAACAATATATCACCTAATATCAAAAATAAATTAGATCAATACCAATACGCTGGTTTTTAAAATATCGTTAATAATGTAATAGATATATGTAAGAATATCATTGAAAATTGCATGTTCATACCAAATACATAAATATCTCAAGAACCACTCATTGGATATTAAAGAAATTAAACACAATATAGAAGAACATATCAGTTAATATCAGGAATAAATTGGATCAATACTGATACGCTGGTTTTTAAACGACCGGTAATAATGTAATAGCTGGATATGAAAATATCATTGAAAATCACATCATCTCAACAAATATATAAATATCTCTATAACCTTTCATTAGATGTTAAAGAAATTAAACGTGCTATAGACCAATATATCACTTAATATCAGGAATAAATTGGATCAATACTGATACGCTGGTTATTGAACTATTGGTAATAATGTAATAGCTGGATATGAAAATATCATTGAAAATCACATAATCTCAACAAATATATAAATATCTCAAGAACCACTCATTGGAAGTTAAAGAAATTATATGTGCTGTAGACCAATATATCACTCAATATCACGAATAAATTGGATCAATACTGATACGCTGGTTTTTGAAGTATCGGTAATAATGCAATAGGGGGATGTGAAAATATCATTGAAAATCACATAATATCAACAAAAATATAAAAATCTCAAGAACCATTCATTGGGAGCTAAAGAAATTATACGTGCCATAGACCAATATATCACCCAATATCAGGAATAAATGGGATCAAAACTGATACGGTGGTTTTTGAAAAATCGTTAATAATGTAATAGCTGTATGTGAGAATGTCATTGAAAATCACTTGTTCTCGCCAAATATATAAATATCTGTAGAACCACTCATTGGATGTTAAAGAAATTGAACGTGCTATAGACCAATATATCACCCAATATCACGAAAAAATTGGATCAATAATGATACGCTGATTTTTGAAGTATCGGTAATAATGTAATAGCTGGATATGAGAATATCACTGAAAATCACATTATCACACCAAAAATATAAATATCTTAAGAACCACTCATGTACTGACCTTCCCTCATAATTTGTTGTCCGGAACAAACCTTAATTCAAAGATGGAAGGTGCTCCAAGCCTTTCTCTACTGACCTTAGCCCATAGTTTGTTGTATGGGACGAACCTTAGTACAATGATGGAAGGGCCCAGATGCTCCTACCCTTCCTCTACTGGCGTTAGCTCATAAATTTGTTGTCTGGGACGAACCTTAGTTCAAAGATGGTAGGGCCTAGATGCCCGAGCCCTTTGTCTGCTGACCCTAGCTCATAATTTGTTATCTGGGATAAACCTTAGTTCAAAGTTGGAAGGGAACAGATGCTCCAGGCCTTTCTCTGCTGACCTTAGCTCATAATTTGTTGTCTGGGACGAACCTTAGTACATAGATGGAAGGGTCCAGACATTTCAGCTAGTTTTCTACCGACTTTAGGTCATAATTTGTTATCTGGGACAAACCTTAGTTCAAAGATGGAAGGGCCCAGATGCTCCAGGCTTTTCTCTACTGACCTTAGCTCATAATTTGTTGTACAGGATGAACCTTAGTACAAAGATAGAAGGGGCTAGAAGCTCCAGCCCTTACTCTACTGACCTTAGGTAGTAATTTGTTGTCTGGGACAAATTTTAGTTCAAAGATGGAAGGGAGCAGATGCTCCAAGCCTTTCTCTACAGACATTACCTCATTATTTGCTGTCTGGAACAAATCTTAGTTCAAAGATGGAATCGCCCATACGCCTTTTCTCTACTGACCCTAGCTCATAATTTGTTGTCTAGTGAAACCTTAGTTCAAAGATGGAAGGGGCGGTCTAGCCCTTCCTCTGCTGACCTTAGCTTATAATTTGAATGCCGGTTAAAACTTTGCCCGCGAACTTTATGAACCTATGCATGTGACACGTATGCAAACACACACATACACACACATGCCTGAACTTCGTTATTAAGTTCCGCTGCGCAATATTCACAACAATAAGCGTCCGCCCCCCATAAATCCCCATCAGGACGTCCGCATCGCGGGGGCGGCGTGTACGTGTGTGGGGGACGGGGGGAAACAACAACACATCATCGCCATTCGCCACCCCCAGGCCCATAAATAATGGAACACCGAATTACGTTATTAAAACAGCGCCACGTCGACGCTCGGCCATCAATAACAATGCGGCATCGAATCGACAGGTAGAAATTGGGGGGAAAAAGCGAAGGAAAATGGGAATTATGCGAGGGCAATTACCGGGAGGGCGGTGGCAGGGGGATGGGATGGGGGGACACGTGTGGATTAACGCCGCCAGTAACTCCTCCCGCGCGTGATAACCGCCATATTTACCGATCTGGCGGACAATGCGGCGGCGGTGGTTAATGTGTGCTCACGTTTTTGAAGGATTTACACGAGCACGAAAATTTACGGTCATTTCGTCGTTTTAATGGCTGTGACGCAACAAATTTGTACTGTACTGTACTGTACTGTACTGTATTTGTAATTGTACTGTAGCTGAATTTTACGGGGGGGACCCCTTAAGGGAGAAACTTTAGTTCAAAGATGAAAGCGGCCCCTTCAACGGGGCTAGACCTGGACCTAGACGGGGCTAGACCCCTAGATAGGGTCTAGCCCCTATCAAGTGATACCTCTCCTTAGTAGCAGCTTCTTGCCTCTAGTCCAGTAGCGTACCCAATTACGACCTTTCCGAAGTAGCAGCTCCTAGCGCTCAGTCCGACCGCTCAGGTGTGCTCTTTAGCGCCCTTGTGCTTAGTCAGTCCTTGTTGACCTGCGGCACCTGAATTTTAGGCTCTTTAGCAGCTTCCATGCGACCAGTCAGTCCTCGATGCCCTGCACGGTGCGGGTGTTGCTTTTAGCCACTCCATTGAGTCCCAGACTCAAGGCAGTCCCAAGACTGATTCCCAGACTCCTCACAGACCTACGGTATCTGCTTCGGGCTTAAAAGTTCCCTTGCGCCTAGTCAGTCATCGATGACCTGCCCGGTGCAGGTGCCCTCCTCCTCCTCCACCTCCTCTTGCTCCATTTCTTCCTTCTCCTCCTCCCCTCTTCCTGCTCCTCTTCCTCTTCTTCCACTTCCTCCTCCTCTTCCTTCTTCTCTTTTTCCTGCTCCTCTTCCTGCTCCTCTTCCTCTTCTTCCTCCTCCTCCTGCTCATCCTCCTCTTCTTCCTTCTCCTCCTCCTCTTCCTCCTCCTCGATCCTTCACCCTTCGGGGGTGACGGTTTTGGTTTGACGGTTTGCTCGATGTGCTGATCTTATGTCTGCCGCCCATATGTCCCTATCTTGAGTCTTTGCGCCTATATAGCCCTTTATAACCCCCCCGGTGGAGGTGCCGCTTCATAGCTACTCCCTTGCCACAAGACACTCCTCACTGAATTGCAGCACTGGCATTTTCTATAACTACCTTTTGCCCAGTTAAGTCTACGCTAGTTAATTCAGGTGAAGTTAAACATGACGGTGACAATGATTTTTAATGATTACTCCTATTTGGTGTTGTGGCCGCATTTTTTTTCCTTCAGCTTACAGAGCTGCTAACTTACAATGCAGAGCTTAACTCGAGGAAGAAAAACGACATGGAATTGGATTAAGAGCACACAGATTTGAATTAGCCCTGCCAAAGGAATCCGACATCAAAGAAAACGGATACTTAAACATGTATAACGTAATATTTCCAAAGCCGGACTCTGCGATGATACTATTGTGCCGTAAAATTACTTGTCTGCGGAATGTGCGAGAGGTCCCTCAGCGTTATTTATGCACCAACTTTGACGGAACAATACGGAAAATGCAGCGGTTCCGGAAGTTTGCGCCCGCGATAGAGTTTCCGTCCCTCGCCCGCACGCATTAAGAGTTCGCCCCCACAATGGAATAATAGATATTCCGTGTTCTTTCCTGCTTTTCCGGTGCCCCCCGGGGGGCCGCCGTCCGCCGAAACTTCATCAGCTCCCGCGCGCGAACTTTCGCGAAAGTTAAATTGAAGCGCGCCCCCCGCCGCCGAAGCGTGACTTACGGCCGCCCCCTAATTGTTTTCTTTCGCCGTGCGTGAGCGCGGGGCCCCCCGGGGGCGGCGGCGCTCCGATGTTGCGGGAACAAAGGGACGTTTTTTTTAATAACCCCCCGCCGGCCGGCTTTGTTTCCCGGTTTTTTCCTCCGCCGTCATCCACTTCCCGGCTTAGCTCCCGGGCACCGTCTTTATTATTGCCCCTCGCAGAGATAAGGGGGGCGGCGCAGACGGCGGGATTAGCGTGGAGCGCGCATTAGCCGGGGGATTACGTGGAAACAGGTGTCTGCACACTTTACACCTGTACACGGGGATTATGCGTTTTTGTCCCTTTAGTGCCGCCAGAGATGCTTGTCTCCATTGTTCGGGGGGCCCTTTGGGCGCGGTTAAGACCCTCGGATCTAAGGCAACCTTCGGGCACTTCAACTTAACGACGCAGAAGATTACGAAAAAAGACTGGACGTCGTTCTGCAAAGAAACCTGGCGCGGTTATGGACGTCAAGTCAAAGCGAACTTCTCCGCTATGTTCTGTAAAACATTGAAAGTACGGTCCAACTAAAACCACTCATTAGATGTTGAAGAAATTAAACAAGCTATAGACCAATATAACACCCAATATCAGTAATAAATTGGATCAATATTGATACGCTGGTTTTTGAAATATCGTTAATAATGTAATAGTTATATGTGAGAATATCATTGAAAATCACATGGTCACATCAAATATATAAATATCTCAAGAACCTCACATTGGATGTGAAATAAATTAAACACACTGTAGACCAACATACCACTCAATATCAAAAATAAATTGGATCAATACTGATACGCTGGTTTTTGAAGTATCGGCAAAAATGTAATAGCTGCATATGAGAATAGCAATGAACATCACACTAAAAATATAAATATCTCAAGAATCACTTATTGAAAGTTAAAGAAATTAAATGTGCTATAGAACAATATACTACCCAAGATCAGGTACAAATTGAATCGAAATTGATGCGCTGGTTTTTGAAATATCGTTAATAATATAATGGTTATATGTGAGAATATCATTGAAAATCACATATTTACAACAAATATATAAATATCTCAAGAACCCCGCATTGGATGTGAAAGAAATTTAACATACTATAAACCAATATATCACTTAATATCAAAAATAAATTTAATCAATACTGACACGCTGGTTTTTCAAGTATCGGCAATAATGTGATAGATGCATATGAGCATGGCATTGAACATGACATTAAAAATATAAATATCTCAAGAACCTCACATTGGATATTAATGAAATTTAACGCACTATAGACCAACATATCGGTTAATATTTGGAATAAATTTAATCAATACTGACACGCTGGTTTTTGAAGAATCGGCAATAATGTAATAGATGCATATGAGAATGCCAATGAACATTACACTAAAAATATAAATATCTCAAGAACCACTCATTAGAAGTTAAAGAAATTAAACAGGCTATAGAACAATATATGACCCAATATCAGGTATAAATTGAATCAAAATTGATGCGCTGGTTTTTGAAATATCGTTAATAATATAATGGTTATATGTACCCATAAGAATATCATTGAAAATCACATATTTACAACAAATATAAAAATATCTCAAGAACCCCGCATTGGAAGTGAAAGAAATTTAACATACTATAGACAAATATATCACTTAATATCAGAAATAAATTTAATCAATACTGACACGCTGGTTTTTCAAGTATCGGCAATAATGTAATAGATGCATATGAGCATGGCATTGAACATGACATTAAAAATATAAATATCTCAAGAACCTCGCATTGGATATTAATGAAGTTTAACGCAGTATAGACCAACATATCGCTTAATATTAAGAATAAAATTAATCAATACTGACACGCTGGTTTTTAAAGTATCGGCCATAATGTAATAGCTGCATATGAGAATAGCATTGAACATCACATTAAAAAAATTAATATCTCAAGAACCACTCCTTGGAAGGTAAGGAAATTAAACATGCTATAGAACAATATATCATCCAATATCAGTAATAAAATGGATCATTACTGATACGCTGGTTTTTGAAATATCGTTAATAATGTAATAATTATATGTGAGAATATCATTGTAAATCACATGTTCACACCAAATATATAAATATCTTTAGAACCACTCATTGGATGTAAAAGAAATTTAACGTACTATAGACCAACATATCGTCCAATATCAGGAATAAATTTGATCAATTCTGACACGCTGGTTTTTGAAATATCGTTAATAATGTACTAGTTATATGTGAGAATATCATTGAAAATCACACGGTCACATCAAATATATAAATATCTCAAAACCTGGCATTGGATGTGAAAGAAAATAAACACACTGTAGACCAACATATCACTCAATATCAAGAATAAATTGGATCAATACTGATACGCTGGTTTATGAAGGATCGGCAATAATGTAATAGCTGCATATGAGAATAGCATTGAACATCACACTAAAAATATAAATATCTCAAAAATCTCGCATTGGATATTAAAGAAATTAAACATACTATAAACCAGCATATCACTCAATGTCAGGAATATATTGGATCAATACTGACACGCTGGTTTTTAAAGTATCGGTAATAATGTAATTGCTGGATATGAAAATATCATTGAAAATCACATGATCACACCAAAAATGTAAATATCTCAAGAAACACTCATTGGATGTGAAAGAAATTAAACATCCTGTAGAGCAATATATCACCCAATATCAGGAATAAATTGAATCAATACTGATACGCTGGTTTTTGAAGTATCAGTAATAATGTAATAGATGGATATGAGAATATCATTGAAAATCACATAATCTTAACAAAAATATAAATATCTCAAGAAACACTTATTAGAAGTTAAAGAAATTAAATGTGCTGTAGACCAATATATCACGCAATATCAGTAATAAATTGGATTAATAATGATACGCTGGTTTTTTAAATATCGTTAATAATGTAATGGTTATATGTGAGAATATCATTGAAAATCATACGTTTACACCAAATATATAAATATCTCAAGAATCATTCATTGGATATTAAAGAAATTAAACATACCTTAGACCATCATGTTACTTAATATCAGGAATACATTGGATCAACATTGATACGCTGGTTTTTGAAATATCGTTAATAATGCAATGGCTATATGTGAGAATATCATTGACAATCACATGTTCACACCATATATACAAATATCTCAAGAACCACTCATTGGGAGTTAAAGAAATTAAACATACTATAGACCAACATATCACTCAATATCAGAAATAAATTGGATCAATAGTGACACGCTGGTTTTTGAAGTATCGGTAATAATGTAATAGGTGGATATGAGAATATCAATGAAAATCACATCATCACATCGAAAATATAAATATCTCAAGAACTTCGCATTGGATGTGAAAGAAATTAAACATGCTATAGACCTACATATCACTTAATATCAAAAATAAATGGAATCAATACTGATACGCTGGTTTTTGAAATATCGTTAATAATGTAATGGGTATACGTGAGAATGTCATTGAAAATCATATGTTCACGCCAAATATATAAATATCTCAAGCACCTTTCAATGGATGTTAAAATAATTAAAGGTGCTATTGAGCAATACATCACCAAATATAAGGAATAAATTGGATCAATATTGATATGCTGGTTTTTGAAGTATCGTTAATAATGTAATGGGTATATGTGAGATTATCATTGAAAATCACATGTTCACAACAAATATATAAATATCTCAAGAACCTCGCATTGGATGTAAAACAAATTTAACATACCATGAACCAACTTACTACCCAATATCAGTAATAAATTGGATCAATACTGATACGCTGGTTTTTGAAGTATCGGTAATAATGTAATTGCTGGATATGAGAATATCATTAAAAATCATATAATCACACTACAAATATAAATATCTCAAGAACCACTCATTGGAAGTTAAACAAATTAGACATGCTATAGACATATATACAACGCAATATCAGTAATTAATTGGATCAATAATGATACGCTGGTTTTTGAAATATCGCTAATAACGTATTGGCTGGATGTGAGAATATCACAGAAAATCACATATTCACAACAATTATATAAATATCTCAAGAAGTACGTATTGGATGTTAAAGAAATTAAACGTGCTATAGACCCATATATCACCCAATATTAGGAATAAATTGGATGAATACTGATACGCTGGTTTTTGAAGTATTTGTAATAATATAATAGGTGGATATGAAAATATCATTGAAATTCACATAATCTCAACAAAAATATAAATATCTCAAGAATCACTCATTGGATGTTAAAGAAATTAAACGTGATATAGACCAATATATCAGGAAATATCAGTAATAAAATGGATCAATACTGATAGGCTGGTTTTTGAAGTATCGCTAGTAATGTAATAGGTGGATATGAGAATAATATTAAACATGACACTAACAACATACATATCTCAAGAACCTCTTATTGGAAGTAAAAGAAATTAAACATACTATAGACCAACATATCACTGAATATCAAGAATAAATTGGATCAATACTGATACGCTGGTTTTTAAAATATCGTTAATAATATAATGGCTATATGTGAGAATATCATTGAAAATCACATGTTCACAACAAATATATAAATATCTCAAGAGCCTCGCATTGGAAGTTAGAGAAATTAAACGTACTATAGACCAATATATCACTCAATATCAAGAATAAATTGGATCAATACTGACACGCTGGTTTTTGAAATATCAGTAATAATGTAATTGGTGGATATGAGAATATTATTGAAAATCACATAATCTTAACAAAAATATAAATATCTCAAGAACCACTCATTGGATGTAAAAGAAATTAAACATGCTATAGAAAAATACATCACTCATTATCAGAAATAAATTGGATTAATACTAATACGCTGGTTTTTGAACTATCGGTAATAATGTAATAGCTGCATATGAGAATAGTATTAAACATCACATTAAAAGTATAAATATGGGAAGAACCACTCATTGGATGTTGAAGAAATTAAACGTACTATAGACTAATATATCACCCAATATCAGTAATAAATTGGATCAATACTGATATGCTGGTTTTTGAAATATCGATAATAGTGTAATGGTTATAGGTAAGATTATCATTGAAAATTGCATGATCACACTAAAAATATAAATATCTCAAAAACCTTTTATAGGATGTTAAAAAAATTAAACGTGCTATAGACCAATGTATCCTGCAAGATGAGTAATAAATTGGATCAATACTCACAATATCGGTAATAATGTAATAGGTAGCTATGAGAATATCATTGAAAATCACCTGTTTACACCAAATTGATAAATATCTCAAGAACTGTTCATTGGAAGTTAAAGAAATTAAACATGCTATAGAACAATACATCAGCCAATATCAGGAATGAATTGGATCAATACTGACACGCTGGTTTTTGAAGTATCGACAATAATGTACTAGCTGGATAATGAATATCATTGAAAGTTATATGATCACACCAGATATATAATTATTTCAAGAACCACGTTTTGGATATCCAAGGAGTTAAACTGCATCATGAATGCAGTCAGGGCTCCAACACAGGGCACAACAGCTGCAGTGGCGCAATTTCAGTGCGAAACCGAACGGCGGGCGCAAAACTGCGCCCCTAATTGTGATTCAATACGGTGTCCCCGTTTAAAATTCACCTGCACATTCGCGTAACGGGATTTCCATAAATTACACCCAGTGACGTGCACATTTGTAGATATTACATTTTGTTGTGCCGCGGCCCGCCTGTTCCTATCAGATCCGCGTCCCGCGTCGCCATTTATTATAAATGATTTATTTTATTACGGCCGGTCTCGCCGTATTTGCATGCGCATCAATCCAGTCGCGGATAACGCACCCGTATAAACACCGCAGTGCACTAAAAGCGCCCCAAAGCCCCGACAGCGGCGGTCTGAACTGTAAGGTAATTTTAATTCGTAAATTACGGCAGAAGCAGCGCGAAGTTAAAGTACAGCAAAAAGTGTAGGGCGATGTGGTGGAGTTGTATGTGTTATTGGATAGGTACGTGGGATTGGTAAGGATGTAAAACACGCAGGGTTTAGCGTCTAAAAAAAAACGTATCTCATTTTTTCGGGGAAGAACCAAAATATGGCATTATGCCGGTCGATAATCCCTCATAGGGTGGTTATTGGAGAACACATTTGAAATCCCGGAAACCAGTTGGCGATAAGCCCAAAGAAAAACGTGTAACGTGTACGCAACCACTTGTATCCGGTATGGTCCCAGTGATGCAGGTGCCTCCTCAGGTGCCCAGATGCTCCCCAGGTGCTCAGATGCAGGTGCCTCCTGCATCACTGTCCTCAGTGATGCAGGTGCCTCCCAGTTTGTCTTCAATGACCTGGACGAAGCTGGTTATTAGCAGCAGCTCCTTGCGCCCAATCAGTTCTCATTGACCTGAGGCACCGTCACCTGGTACAGTAGCACCTTTCTTACGTCCAGTTAACGTGGTTAATTAACTGCGCCCTCGTAGTGTTGTCAACTTGCAATACAAAAGTTGACACTGAAAAGTATTTTAATTTCTTGTTGATTGGGAACGTTGCTCACCTCTTGGCTGGAATCGAAAACACGGATCCCATTGATGTTTGGCGCAGCTGTCGGGGAGGTTACAGGTTCGTTTAGGCCTGTAACGTATTTTGTAAGGCCTCGATGTGGCTTTGGTTAAACCTGACGTCTGCGTTCGTTCCTCGCTCAGGGCGTTATTAATATTTATCCAATCTCCCTTCTAAACGGCGTATTGCAAGAAATTGCCTGTTTTCTGCCGCCGCCGAAAATCATTACCGCGGATGATCATTAATGCGGCGGGCGCGGCCTTGGGGTGGTTTCCGCGCCGTCGGGCGATTCCGCGACCTTGTGGGGTCGTCACGTCGTCGCCTGGATGTTGCAAAATTGGGCGCGTGTTTGTGAATCGCCCGGAAAATTAATGGCCCGCCGGTGTTAATCCCGCGACGTATGACGTTTAATTAAACTATCCGGGGCCGAGGATATAAATTATCCCTCCGCCCTCGGAGCACCGCAAAAATTAACGATTCCTCCTTGTCAAAACGCGGGCGGAAAAATGCACGCCGCGATAACTCACGCGGACACGCACATTAAAACCGGTCGCATTTTTCGATGCACAAACGTACCCATGCTAATAGACGTATGATCACCGATGTTTTACCTGGTAACGTATCAAAACCGCCAAGCGCGAGGAAGTTATTGATGGTTGTTCAGGCAGGGAGTAATTTTTTGTATAAATACGTATTTGTGTGCCCCAGAGAGGCCTCTTCCCTTCCTATCTATCTCTAGATAGAGATAGGTCCCCCATATCTCCCTCGACATGGAGATATAGGAAATCCCCCGTGTACGTGTCAAACTTTACTTCGTAGGTAGCGTGAATCGTATACCCGAGATAGTTGGATATATCGTTTCTTCTTCTTCTGCAAGTGCCTATCCGTTCCGGATGTTGGCTATTATATTGGCTATTTTTACTTTGTTCACAGCTGCTCGGAAGAGGCATGTGGTTGTCGTGGAGAACCTACTCCTCAAGTTTTTAGGTCACGAGATTTTTCTTCTCCGAATGTTTCTTTTTCCTCGTCATATATCCTCATTAACGATAATAGTTGCATATATCGTTTCTTCTTCTTCTGCAAGTGCCTATCCATTCCGGATGTTGACTATTTATATAGGCTATCTTTACTTTGTTCACAGCTGCCCGGAATAGGCCTGTGGTTGTCGTGGAGAACCAACTCCTCAAGTTTTTAAGCCACGAGATTTTTCTTCTCCGAATGTTTCTTTTTCCTCTTCATATATCCTCATCAACGAAAATATATCGTTAACATAAAAAAAACGTCTTGCGGGCTGCTGCATTTGTAACAATGATGTAGATCATCGCGCTTCCGGTTCCGGCTTTGGCTCCTTCGACACCAGACTTCCGGGCACCTGTTAGCGGCGGGTGGAAGGGGGCGGAAGCGGAGCTGCTCCGTCACACGGTGATCAAGGCGGGAGGAAACAAATTTATGGACGCCCCCGGACGGTAAACGCTTTTTAATGCCCCACTTTTACGGTCTCGTGAGAGCCGGGCGCGTCGTGACTTCCGGGCTGTAAATAATGCAGCGGGGGATTACCGGACGCTTGAAATTTCATGCTCACTTTGCCGGTAATAGAGTAAGACTTAGTCTCTTAGGCTTGATGGCCAAGGGCGTTATGGATTTTCAGCGGACGTAACCTCTTAGCAGCTCTTAGTGGCCAAGGGCGTTAAATATTTTTAGCAGACATAATCTCTTAGCAGCTCTTAGTGGCAAAGGGTCAAGGGCGTTATGGACTTTCAGCGGACGTAACCTCTTAGTAGCTCTTAGTGGCCAAGGGCGTTATGGATTTTCAGCGGACGTAACCTCTTAGCAGCTCTTAGTGGCCAAGGGCGTTATTTATTTTCAGCAGACATAATCTCTTAACAGCTCTTAATGGCAAAGGACAAAGGGCGTTATGGATTTTCAGCGGACGTAACCTCTTAGCAGCTCTTAGTGGCCAAGGGCGTTATGGATTTTCAGCGGACATAACCTCTTAGCAGCTCTTAGTGGCCAAGGGCGTTATTTATTTTCAGCAGACATAATCTCTTAGCAGCTCTTAGTGACAAAGGGCCAAGGGCGTTATGGATTTTCAGCGGACGTAACCTCTTAGCAGCTCTTAGTGGCGAAGGGCGTTATGGATTTTCAGCGGACGTAACCTCTTAGTAGCTCTTAGTGGCCAAGGGTGTTATTTATTTTCAGCAGACATAATCTCTAAGCAGCTCTTAGTGGTAAAGGGCCAAGGGCGTTATGGATTTTCAGCGGACTTAACCTCTTAGCAGCTCTTAGTGGCCAAAGGCGTTATGGATTTTCAGTGGACGTAACCTCTTAGCAGCTCTTAGTGGCCAAGGGCGGCATTTATTTCCAGCAGACATAATCTCTTAGCAGCTCTTAGTGGCAAAGGGCCAAGGGCGTTATGGATTTTCAGCGGATATATCTTAAAATGCCCCCGACACCCCTGTGGTCACAGTTAACTATATAATTTTGCTAAATGCATGTATGTGACTCAGAATGGTGACTTAGAATGGAGTGGATTATGGTGTTAAATTAGGGCGCCACACAATTACCGAGTCAGCGGAGGGTGAGCTTCAACGGCCCGTGCAATTATGAGCACTTTCATGGGAATGCCTCGATCGCTCGCTCAGTTCCATCGTCTCACAATGAATGTGCCCTACACTTTCATGGGAATGCCTCGATCGCTCGCGCAGTTCCGTCGTCCCACAAATGAATGTGCTCTCGAATGTCCGCTCCGGCGCTCCGGTCACCGCTGTCAAACGCAGACATAGGCGCCACGCGCGAATTTAAGTAGGCAGTGGCGGCGTGAGAAATCTTCACGTTACAGGCTATACGTTCTAGTATAGATTGTTTACGTAAACGACATTGGTAACCCCGACGTGACCACTTTTCTATGTTTTCCTTCCTCTTCCTTATATTTCTCGTTGATTCTGTCCTCTTCCATTCTTCCTTCTATTTCTCGTTGATCCTCCCCCCTTCCATTCTTCCTTCTCTTCACCCTTCAGCTTCCCCTCTTCCATTCTTCATTCCATTTCCCCTTTCATGTTTCTGTCATTAGAAGAAATTTGGTACATGGGATTAAAGCGCAGGTGGGTGTAATAACGTTAACGTCCCATTATCGAGCCTTGAGGAACCTCGCAACATCCAATTCACTTTTACGCCAGTGTCGTCCCGGTTTAATGTTTGCCCGGGGACCGTTACGAGGCGAAGTCGCCGCACTTTCCTCTGGCTCCTTCATTATGTTCTCAACGTCCGCGTTTATTACCGCCGCACCTATTATCGATCCTCGAGGAACCGCGCTCATTGTCCCCCCGCCGCCTCTTCCGCCCCGTCCAATTTGTTTGCATCCATTCACCTCGTCGCAGGCAGCGCTCGTCAATGGCTTCGCGCGGAAAAAATAATTAATTCCGGCCATTATGTTCTTTCTGCTCATACTCAGTCAACCCGACTTGCATCGATCCACCCCCGCAGGGTCTTCCTCCGCGCCGTGCAGTCGGCGATTCAAATTCTACAAAAACACCTGCCCCGCAATGATTCAATTAGGCTGGTGCGGGGGCGGTGTTTGCTTTCCGGCGTGGCACTGCAGATGGTTAAGTGGGGAAGAGGCGAGTTAACGCGGACTGTTCTCCACGTGATAATGCAAATTGCTGCCCGGCCCGTCCCTTGCGTTTTAATTAAAACGGGAAAAAGCCCCAAAGTGGCGGGGATCGAAAATAATCACTCGTGTCCTTTGCCTGCGCCCGTAGATTGCTAATTCCCGTCCCCGTGGAAATCACAGGTCCGCGCGATGAGATATGCAAAACATCTGTACGTGGAAAATTAAAATTGTGTCCCAAACGTTTCATGATTTCATGATTGTTTCATTCCCAAACGTTGCAAGTCTGTTCAGACTCATTCGCCACATCTGTATCTAATATACAATTTGGTACTACACGGTATATCAGGCATAACTGGGCGCAATAACGGGGAACGCAAGGCTATACTTTGGCCGTCTGCTTTACGCCTTGCCTTTAAAGCGAATTAGATACTTTTGATTTTCTCACTTATTTAATACTAAAACTTTATCAAATTTTCAGGAGAGTTAGTTTCAGGTGTACTGAACACAAATCTAATATTAAATGTGCAATTAATAAATGTGCCTTTTATCCACAGACTTGTAAGACTTGAGGGCGTAGACTTGTAATCGGCGTAAAACTTATTGGCAACTGCAAGCGGAATTTTCCCGGGTTGCAATTTTGAGCCTTCTGTTTGCGTTATAATAAAGTTTCGCTGATTGCGGGTATACAATTGGAAGCCTGCAGCTGCAATGAGCGGAAATGCTCGTCGACCCCGCAGATTCGGTTATGCACCTTGCAGAATGCACCCCAAACGAGGGGGCGATATCGTTATTGCGTAACCGCGGCACGTCGCGGGATCGCGGCGAAACCCCTAACGAATCCGGCCCGGGGAGCAAATAAAATCATCCCCCTCGGCTCTGGTAACCGGAATATAATTCAATTTTCGGCAGGGCCGGGAGTCGATTATTGTCCTCACTTGTCTCAATTGCCGTTTGAAAATTTCATCTCTGGGCCCATCCGCGCGGCGGATAAAGGAGTCGTGATGTGCCTAGCCGGGGGCGGCGTAATGAAATCCGCCGCCGCCGAGGGGCGAAAGGTGGAAATGTTTGCTCGGCGGAAAAGCGGGGAAAAACTAACCGCGCGCCTTACAGGCTCCGGACGCGGGGCTTTTAGCCGAACACGGTTTCGCTTTTAATTGCGGTTGTGTAGGAAAATGCAGGGAAATTATCGCCGATCAGA
This sequence comes from Othius punctulatus, assembly GCA_951805005.1. Classification (NCBI taxonomy): domain Eukaryota; kingdom Metazoa; phylum Arthropoda; class Insecta; order Coleoptera; family Staphylinidae; genus Othius; species Othius punctulatus. Next base: position 3,695,811 of record OX638146.1, read on the forward strand.
CCCGATAAGCGGGGAATCATTGATTTCACGGGGCATTGTTGCCCCCATAATTCTGCTGCATAAGGGACCCACAATTGCCACGCTCAATCCTGCAATAGTTCGAATGCCACGCACTCCCATAATTGGTCATTACAAAACTGAATGCTCGAGGCGCATAATGGGCGGATGGATTGCGGATTAAAGGGTATACAAACATTATTGTATTGGCCTCATTGTACTTCCTCTCCTTCCAACCCTCACAGGCCTCAGAGACCTGTCCGGTATCGCTAAGGATTGCGATTATGCTCTCGCCATGCACAATAACGTGCTCTCTCATGCGGCAGTTGCTCCCTCAACTGATCCCTGAGTTAAAAAATCTTCTACTGCACTATCAACGCATAATTGGAGCGTTCATTCCGTCATTACGTACTGACGTGCGAGCTTGATCGGGAATAAATGCAAACTCTGGACGTCTGGTGTCGCCGGGCTATTTATAACCTCTGGTCCGACAGTCACTTTTCTATTGTTGATTTTGCATTTGTCGTTCTTAAGAACTGTGATAATGTGAGGCTTTTTATCCAAGCGAATACAAGATGACATAGTTTTTATAACCATGCCAGGTTTCATGGATAGAATAGAAATAAAGCCAGTCTGAGTTGGAACTCTGAACGTGATAGTTAATTTATTATAACTATCCCTAAAGAAGTATTTATTAGTTTGTATAAGTTACAACAAGAACTTGAAAATTTACGGCGTCGTCGTTTCCATCGTTTCCATGGTGATAATTCAATAATGGATAATTTCTAAATTTTCTTTTTCACATTCCTAAATAAATACAAAACTTATTATATGTTAAACTCGTGCAGGAATCGCGTAAAACCAGACTTTTTTACGTGTACTCTTCCTTTACTCGTCTCCATGAGTTGGTGTGTGCGTTTTCAGGTTGATTGCCGAGCCGGTGCTTTGCATCGGCGGAAATTTAAATATATTTCGATGTCGCGGGCGCTTCCCGGGGCCATAACTCACCTGCTCCGCCCCGTGGTGCTCCCCGAGGAGCGGAATTTTGTTTGAAATTATAATAACGGCTGCTGATAAATAATGTAGCGCCCTGATGGGGGGTTAGATCTTGCGAGCGCGAGTAAATCAAGGGCGGAATTAAATTTGGGCACGGGGTCGGGCTGATGACACATTAATGTCTTACTCTTTAAAAGCCCACCGAAAATTAGTTGTAATTTTTTTAAACAACTTTAATGCTGGAAGCGTCATAATAACTATTTATAGGTAAGCTAACTTTTATCGGAAATGTCTATTAACATAAGTACATATTTACACATAAGTCAATACAATGTAAAAAATTCCACTCTTACTCCAACTTAAGTACAATTTAAGTACACATTTATACATATGTCAATACAATGTAATAACCTCCACTATTACTCCAACTTGAACTTGAGTAATTATAACAGTAAGCGGAGGATTAAGTAACGAGAGTTAAAAGGTTATTATTGGAAATATTTCTTCAGTTTATCTCAAGAAATCTCAAGAAGTAGCGTACCAATATGAATGCCATTTATTGCCAATATTATGTGATACGTTGGTATATAAACATGATCAGAAACCTGCAGACTACAGAGTCTTATGGACCAAACATTAAAAGAAATAATGAAAGCAGGAAGAGTACATAAGTACTCTTTAAGCACATAAATATATAAGTAGCAGGAAGAGTAGATAAGTATTGAGGTTATAGAGGAAATTAGCTAAACCTCGAATTTGGGCTTTAATGGAAATCGGAGCACGTGTCCCGTAAATGCATCGTACATTGCAAAAGCTCGCAAGGCACTCATAATTCGGCACCACATTCCATATGCACAATTCAAACTAAACATCGGCGTGAAGACTTTTGAGTGACCCACGCCTGGCATCCTCAAAACCGCACAAGAGGCTATTGACGCCCGTCTGCATGGCAGAGCTTCGCCTTGTAATTGCCCTCCAGTTTGAGTGTACTATTGCCGCCGCCGCCGAGTGCACGATGGCAGTTGTTTGGTTTGCGTTCGTGGAACTTTACGTTGCGGTCGCACCTTTGAAGATTGCCATTTCGCCGTATTTAATTGGCTTAATGCATATCTGTGTCTGGAATCGGGTCTGAAGTGCATCCAGATTAAATGCAGACAAGTTTAGAAATAGTTCTGGCATAATTTGAAAACCATTGAACCGCGGATGCGAGAGAAAATTAAGATTTGCATTACCAGAAATCTTAATTATCTCGTGCATCTGGGATTCAGTGGTTTTCAAATGATGCCAAAACTATTGTTAGACTCCTCTAACTGAGAAGAGAAGAGATGAGAAAATTAAGATTTGTATTACGAGAAATCTTTAAATCTTTAGAACGCTTGCTTAGCATGCACGAAGACCTGGGTTCGAGCCCCAGTACAGGTAGTACATTTGTACTGAGAAACTAGTGCCATTCGCCGTTGGGAGCTCATTAACGGCGCTCTAGACGACGGGGGCGCATTTCTAGAGTAACAAGCCATAACTCAATACACACATTTACACAAATCACACGGCAGAAGGATCCACGTTGGTCGATAGCCATTTAGGGATAATGTCCCTAACAAATACAGTCACTACTACTACTCTTTAAATCTTTAAATTATGACAAAACTATTGTTAGAGTCGTCTACGTTTGATCTGGATGCGCCTGCAGTCCAAAAATCTGCAACTGCTTTTTTCTGTCTTTGCTCGGTGTTAGGGGGTGGCATTAGCAGCCCGCGTGAAACAAAGTAGGATAAATCTTACCTGAAAGGTCTATAACGGCTGCTATGAGTAATGGGGGTCACGAAAAACCACCACTCAAACCACAAATCACGCGTCAATGGCGGTCACAATTCCGGTATTTCACCGGCTTTACCACAATTATCATATCTGAAATCTCCGACGAGAGTGTATTGCTATTACGATTGTCAAAGGTGTTAAGCTTTACAACCTAAATGATACTAACCTAAGTAATACTAACAAAGTAACCTGTGTGTATTTTTATCTACTTGTTATAATGATGTTCAGATCGTACGTGTCTGTGGCTGAAATACCAATCAACTTACTGTACCGATAATTTCTTCGATCTGCAGTATAACCTGTCGTACATTGGATTGCATATTGTATGGGCTGTTTTACACGTAAATCATTGCTTTTATAACCATAAATCGCTAAAGAATGCATTTTTTTACTCGTCTCAAGGAATGTTTGCGATTTTAATTTTGCAAAGCCGCCTCGAATGTCGCGGACATAAAATCGATGCCGGAGAAAAATTTCGCGTGAGCGTCCCAAGGGGAACCTGCTGCAAAGCGATCACAATCAACTACAGGGCTGCGAGTCGCCTGGCCGTTTGCACATCGTCAATAACGGATCTAGCCGGCGCAGTGCAACGTTTTAAAGGAATACGGAGACGTCGGGAGTATAAAATTACGCGCCGAATAGTTATTGAAAAAGTTCTGCGACACATAAAATATCGCCCGGGTCCAGAAAATTCGAGGAAAACACAAGACGTGTAACTCCAAAGGCACTTATCTTTAACTGTTTCCGTCGGCGACAAAATAGACATGATGCGGGGCTTGTTTACAGTTGCGCTCACTCAGTTGACCTCAATACCGACGCTAACCATGGAGGTATTAGGTAGAGGCCGTATTGAAGTCACTCCACATGATGATCTACATGCTGTTTATGGGGTACACGCCAAAAAAGAGAAAGTTAAAAACACCCCCAGGACACTACATCTCTGAGGGACCGGAATTGTGGACAATTAACAACGTCACTGGAGGACACATTCCTGGAGTGAAAGTTGGGAGCTCGCAGCCAAGCCCTATGGCTTGGAGGCGGGACTCCAAGACCCTACAAAAAAAAAAAGCTGGCGGACACCCTGGCCTTCGCAAAACGCGGGGACATCATCTAGTACACTCCCACGCGCATCCCTTTTGAAGATGGTGAAAACAGATCTAGGAGAGAGTCCCTTGCAAACCTTCGACGTGAACAGTTCATTTATCCCATCTTCATTTTTTGTCATCTTTATTTTATACAGTCCACACTCATATCATATTATATATTTTTTATGGAACAAAGCCTGTGTGTACTATTTAAGCACATTCATTGTGAGACGAAGGTACTGCGCGAGCGATCGAGGCATTCCAATGCCGTACGTACTTCCAAATCGCGAGCGTTTGTAGATTAGACCGCCGCAGAGCGGATTTCGGGCTATCAGTCAACCTCTTACCCTATATTTTATCCCTTCGCGTCATCATCCCCACCATACATGTTTGTTGTTGTGTGATATTGTTGAGACTGAGAATCAAAATAAACTCCTCCTTGACAGAACTGAGCGAGCGATTGAGGCATTCCAATGCCGTACGTACTTCCAAATCGCGAGCGTTTGTAGATTAGACCGCCGCAGAGCGGATTTCGGACTATCAGTCACCCTCTCACCCTATATTTTATCCCTTCGCGTCATCGTCCCCACCATACATGTTTGTTGTTGTGTGATATTGTTGAGACCGAGAATCAAAATAAACTCCTCCTTGACAGAACTGAGCGAGCGATTGAGGCATTCCAATGCCGTACGTACTTCCAAATCGCGAGCGTTTGTAGATTAGACCGCCGCAGAGCGGATTTCGGGCTATCAGTCACCCTCTTACCCTATATTTTATCCCTTCGCGTCATTATCCACACCATACATGTTTGTTGTTGTGTGATATTGTTGAGACTGAGAATCAAAATAAACTCCTCCTTTACAGAACTGAGCGAGCGATTGAGGCATTCCAATGCCGTACGTACTTCCAAATCGCGAGCGTTTGTAGATTAGACCGCCGCAGAGCGGATTTCGGACTATCAGTCACCCTCTCACCCTATATTTTATCCCTTCGCGTCATCATCCCTACCATATGTACGGAGTTTCCTGGTGTTTAGGTACAAATCCCAATTAATACCGCAGAAATGCGCGCCCAAACGCAAATCCTGGCATACTATAACGGGTGGTTTCTGTGCAGGTAGTGCAACGCTGAGGTTAGCGCCGTGATGGTGGCAATGTACGTGTAACCGCCGCCTGTGGGGCGGCCTTTTCCCCGCGTTTTCAGGTAATCCCCAGGGGAGGCGAGAAAAGTGGCCGCCCCATCCGTCATCCGTCTCGTTTTCAATTATTCGCCGCCCCCGGCGCCGGCGGAGACGGAAACAAAGCGTCCCCGGGACACGCCATCATGGGGACATTATGGCGTGTAATTTCGCGTATTGTCAGCGCGGCGATATATGAAGCGGCGGCGGCGATTTATCCGGCCCCCGGGCGTGAAAAACGCGCGACGTGTCAGCCCCCACCGCCCCTTACACACATGCGTTAAGGGAAGAGGGATTGCACGTGGCGAAGGATTCCCGTCCGAACGGCGAAACCGGAAGTGGGGCGCGTGCAGCGCGTTTGTTTGCGCTTCCTGGGGGCTGGGGGCGGCCTGGGCGGGACGAATTCGAGTCGATAAATATTTGCCTCCAGATTTTCGCCTCACCTTTCCTCGCCCGCCGATCCCACGGCGTTATTGGCGGCGCGGAATCTATCAATTTCGCCTCGTAAAAACGCCAGCTTAACAGGCCCAACCCGACAAATGACTGGATTTGTTGTGCGAAATAAATCCGGCATAGCTCTCGATGCCGAAAGTTATCCGTCCGCTTCGACGGAACTTAACGGGTCGAGGCCAATAAACGTCGAGATTTGTTACGCAAAAACGGGGTCAGTCAAATCGGAAAAAAACGTTTTTCCACCTTTGCATCCCCTCAACCCCCCAATCGCTTCGGGCTGTAATTCATCGGGGGGCGCGCTTAATCTCCGCCGTGCGGAACACGGCGGGGACGTAACGAAATAATTACGGGGGCGCCGGAAGCTGGGGGCGCACGTGCAGGTGCGGCCCTCATTTATGGGAACGCCATTAGGGCGCCACGTTATTGGAAAAATAACGCCGAATCCTGGATGCAAGGCGGGGAATTTTAAAAAGGCCGGGCACGCTCTGCGAACCCTAAGTGCCTAATTTCATTCGCGCCGCCCAAACGCGGCGATTTATGCACCGGTTCCGTGTTCTTTAAAGCCCATTACCAATCCGTGACAATAACCGCAATCAGATGAGGCATTGCGAGAAAATCCGCGACGTGAATACAGATAGAGGCACTCATTTTCGGTTTCACGCAGATTTTGCCAAGCATAAGATTTTCTGTACCCACGTGTTGACCGTCAACCGGATAATATACTAGTAAGTATGTGTAACATCACAACATCATGTTCCTTAGCCAGGACATATATTTTCTGACCACGTCGGCCCTCAATTTTCCCCTTCAATATGTGATGGAGTAGGTTATACTTCTGCCCCCTTAAGACATGTCCAAGGTAGCTGGTTTTTCTGCATTTGATGTTAGAGAGTAGCTCACGATGCGTATTTGCTCTTCGTAGCACTTATTGTTTGTCACTCGTACCATAATCCTATGAATTATAAACTATTTTCATAAGTAGATATTCTAGGGCAGTTCTGGACCACTTTCCCATAAGGTTTACATGGTGTGTCTATTATGATCGTAGTATTGTCGGTGTTTCTCGTGTGGATGCAGCTTCCGATTCGAATAACGGCGACGACAGAGGTAAATCCACACCCCCCAGATAAACATCCGCGCGCAGGAGACAGATTCCCGGCAGTAACGCAAAGCGTTTGGAGACCTTGCCTGGGAAGCGTGCAGGAGCGATCAAATCCCGCCGGGAAATCCGAAGCGCACGCTTCGGTGGTGATATTTCACGGGATTCCTCCTCGGCGAATTGTAAAACGCTGTCGGGAACTCGCCGTGGACGTAAACTATTCGGAGGATAAGCTGCACGGGTGGACTGGTATGCGTGCGGTGATCGATCGTCGCCTCGGGATTGTGTGAAGCGAGCGGGCCGGCCGGCGGTTTGGGTACGAATGGGAGGCATCGGCACATTAGTAACGCGTCGAAAGATGTAATCTACAAAGACGTGAGGCAAATTGTTACCACTGCACATATAACTTTCTGCATTCACAAGTATTGGTTAGCTATTACTGAAATTTTTGAAAATTTATCATATGCAAATTTGATATTAGATTCGTGTACAGTACACCTGAAACTAATTCTCCTGAAAATTTGATAAAGTTTCAGTATTAAATAAGGGAGAAAATCTAACACTTAACTTTCTGCATAGACAAGTATGGGTTAGCTATTACTAAAATTTCTGAAAATTTATTATTTACAAATTTTATATTAGATTCGTGTACAGTACATGTGAAACTAATTCTCCTGAAAATTTGATAAAGTTTCAGTATTAAATAAGGGAGAAAATCTAACACTTAACTTTCTGCATAGACAAGTATGGGTTAGCTATTACTAAAATTTCTGAAAATTTATTATTTGCAAATTTGATATTAGATTCGTATACAGTACACCTAAAACTAATTCTACTGAAAATGTTACAAAGTTTCAGTACTGATTACGGGAAAAAATCAAACACATAACTTTATACATTGGCAAGTATAGTTAATCTATTGAGTTGTGGGAATACGAGAATGGACGAGCGCTTAAAATGTGCTCCACATTTTCGCATTTCGCGGGAAGCGATTTCAGCCCCTTCGCGAACATCCGCACGCCGAATGCCCAGGTAATGAAGCCGCTCCACCCCCTGCCTAATAAAAAATGCACCCGTACGACCGGAGCGCAGTAATGGGGGTTTGCATGCTGAAAGCCTAATGTTTCTTTCATTCCGGGATTCGCCGGGGGATGAAGAAAAAAAAACGTCCCCCCGTGGCGCCGGGGCTTAGCTCCTTCCTGGGGGCGGCGGAGGCGGCCCGGGGGAACCCGCATTAGTGCGCCGAGGTCGAAAGTGAAGCGCTGACTGGGGGTTGGGGGTTGGGGGGCGATCGTCGGACATCAAAGCGACATTAAGGTGGAGGAGCAGCGAAATGGCTACCTTAACGATCCAGGGGATTCGATGTCTTCGGGGCGGCGGCTTTTTTTGCGCTGATTTGCGTGAGCCCGGATCGAAAACTAATTACGGCCGACGGGGAAACCGAAAAACTCGCATATGAAGAAGAAACGGAAATGGAGACAGTCACAAGTTCACAGCACAGTTGGAACCACGCATAACTGAAACAGTTTTCAGGTCTGCACTGTATTACGATTTCTTAGATTGTTAGTAGTTAACCCTCACGCTGACCAGATGAGAATGTTCAGCGTAGGGGGTTCATTCATCATGTGGTACAACAACCCTCTATGGGTCTTGGTCTCCTCCACCAGCCTCTTCCAAAACGCCAAGTCCTTGAAACTCCATTTGTTCATTGGACTCCCTCTACTACATGTTTCCCATCATGAGGTACTACAACCCTCTATGGGTATTGGCCTTCTCCACCAGCCATGTCCTTGAAAATCTCCTCCAACTCTGATATTCATTACGTGAAGATCGTCATTTTACTTTCCCTCCATTTGTTCATTGGACTCTCTCTACTACATGTTTCCCATCATGAGGTACTACAACCTTCTGTGGGTCTTGGTCTCCTCCACCAGCCTCTTCCAAGACGCCATGTCCTTGATAATCTCCTTCCAACTCGAATCCTCGAATCTTCCATATTCCATGTTCATCTTCATCACATCTTCATTTCCATCTTCATCACATGTCCGAACCACCGTAACCGTTGAAATGTTATGAATCGTACTTGATTTGACCTGAACAATCCTAATCAGGTCAAATCTGATAAGAAGTGGTGTGTAATCCATTATAGAAGAAAATTGCCACAAAATTCGTTCAGTTGCCCAGTTGCGTTTTAACTCTTTCGCTTACTTGTTCTCAGCTTATCGGCTCTTTGCGCCCACTGGAAACCGCTGCTGCTGGAGTTCGCGGTGTAATCGCCTAACCTGACATTACCTAAATTCGAAACAATCGCCTGCCGCGTGACAATCGGGCGACCGTTTACCTCCTGTTCGCTTGTTTCGCTCTCGCCGCCGCCGCCTCGATATGGCGGCCGTAAAACTGATTCGGTCGCCCGTTAACCCGCCACAGCGCGGTGCCCCAATACAAATTTCATAAGCCGTTCCGGTCCCCCGGCAATGATTCCCTGGCGCGCCCCCTTTACGACGTGCCGTCGTAAAAATTTAAGCGCCCCCTCCTTGCTCGCCCGCCCCTCATGCAAATGCAATATTCATACCGCCGCCGTGGAGGAGACACGCGAGGGCTGAAACGGAGATAAGAAGCACCGCCGGAATCTGCAAGTTTGATTAGCGTTTGCGGAATCACGGCAGGGAGGTTCCCCCCGGTGAAATTTTCATGCTGGCGTCCCGGGGTGCAGCCGGGAGGGACACAGGAGGAGGTGCCGTTCGTCTGATGCACTTTTTCATGCACACAGGAGGAGGTGCCGTCCGTCTGATGCACTTTTTCAGGCGGCAGCTTCGTTGTTGCACGCTGAAAGGGCTTGAACACAAAAATGGCTCTTGTGCTGGCTTGGGGACAGCCATGAAAGGGTCATACCGAAAAAATCCAGCTCGCAAAACAGTCGGATAGCTACTACCTAGAAAGGATCCTGAAGCGCAGAAAGAACAACTCTGAAGTCCGCAAACGATCCAAGGACGAAAACATGGGCTACGCCTCTTTTAGGTTAAATCAAACACTTGGTTAAAGTTTCACTGTATTGATAGAATAAACCTCTACAATTGTTGCAGCCTCACGACCATTCTCAAGAGTACAGAGATACTGTATCAGTATCAGAAACTGTATCTGTATCAGTAACTTTAACCAAGTGTTTGATTTAACCTAATCATAATGTTTCACCAAGTAGTATCCACACATAGTTTCAATTTAATTACGCCTCTTTTCCTTATATTCGCAGAATCGCCATTCACGTAGTTTGGGGGAAATAGTGCATGGCCGCGGTACATGTTTCTCCGAAGCCTGTTCTTTCTTCTTTGTGTGCCTATCCGTTACCGGATGTTTGCAATCTACACGGCAATTTGTTTTTACGTTTCGGTTAACGGTCCTTGGACTGTAACGAACTTTGTACCATATATTGAAATTCAAACAAGAACCCACAATACTTGGAAATACCGATTACTAAATAACGATTTGTCTTAATTATTAAAGCCACTGCTAAACTTTATTAAAACATATAACCATTTTAGTCCCAGTGCAAACACAAATGCTGCTAGCAAGTGTCTAGCCTCCCGTAATAGGTCCAAGCCAGACTCATTAGGCAGGCACACACTTAGGGGATTTTCAAGCGATCTGTCCCACCGTCCGCATCTGTCGTCCTTGTCCCGCCGATCTGTCCTAAATCTGAGTGACAAGGATGGCAGATGTGGACGGTGGGATAGATCGCTTGAAAATCCCCTGCGTGTGTGCCTACCTATTGGACTAATGACCCGTAGGAACCATGTATGGTATACCATATGTACCATGTAGATGGGAGCTGTCTTCAATTTCTATGTACACGCATGACGAATCACCAAGTTAAATTGCGGCGTCGTCGGCCTTAAAAAAAAAAACCGGCGAAATAAAACCTTCCTCTGCGACAGCTTCCCCACTGCGTATAAAAACGGCATAAATCTCACGCACGACGCACGATGCACGACCGAGGGGCATCCATCCGTCTTATAAACAGCGGCAAAAACAGCGCCCCCCCCCCCCCCAGACCCACCCCATCCCGAGGACGCAATCGGACGACACCCATATACGGGGGGGGGGGGGGGGGGGAATTTTCCCGCCTACCCGCCGGGAATCCCTCGCAGGAGCAAACGGCTAATGATCGGCGATGAGATCCGGCCATGACTCGATCGCCGCCGCCGGAAAACCGGAAATTGCCTAATGGCCGCCGGTCCGAGCGTCGGGAGCCGGGATTGTTGGCCCCCCTAGGGCTCCGCCGGCCACCTCGCGCGAAATTTAATTAAACCTGCGAGGAGCCCTTACAAACGGCTCGCACCTAAAGGCGATCCAATTGGAAGAGATACGGGCGCATGCCTCCAGGCCAAAGTGCCAATAAAATTAATGCAATTGGATTGTACACGTCGAAACCGAAAACTGTTTAATATGGGAGTCGACGTCTTATTACCACAATCAGGGATTTTCAGAGAAAATTGCGAAAAACTAATATTTCTGATATTACACTCATGGTTTAAGGGAATAGAATTGGATGCATGTAGTTTCGGGGATTCGTTCACGAAAACTGTTTACAGAGAAAATGCCAAGCCCGGGGTAATTAATATTTTAGTCTTTAGTCTTCCTAGGTGCGATATGTACGACGCTAGCGTCACAATCATCTGCACTTAAAAAAAATAGTGGACGCACATAGTTTGAGGGAATAGTAGTAAACGCACGTAGTTTGGGGGAATTACTGCATGGCCGCGATACAGTTCCGCCCTGGGCCTGTTCTCACAGCTTAAATTTTTACATCGCTATCATCTACAGTCAAAACAGTAGTCTACGCACATTATCTGAGAGGAAATTATATATCTTCAGATGAAGCTTGTGCACGCACGTAGTTTGGGGAGAATAGTGCATGGCCGCGATACAGTTCCGCCCTGGGCCTGTTCTTACAGCTTGGATTTGTACGTCGCTATCAACTACAGTTAAAACGTAGTCAACGCACATTATCTGAGACGAAATTGTATATCTTCAGATGAAGCTTGTGGACGCACGCAGTTTGGGGGAGCTGTGTTCGGCGCAGGTTAACGGGGTTTCAGTTATAACTCGCTGATTTTTGCAACTGCGGATTGCTAATTCATCATCACTTGTGTATCTGAGGCCGTTATTATCTGCCGCCTCCGTCGGGTGTTGGCGGAGATTTGTGGGAGCCGGCGGACTATAAAATTCGCTTTTGTATTTATTTTTTCGCCCCCGCCGGAACGCGCAGGCCGCTGATTTATGGCGCTGGGACGCGAGGCGTGACGCGCTATCGATCCCCGGGACGAGGGGACAGTATCTGGAATGCATCGCTGACATTTTATTGCGGCACAACGGACAACACACAGCCTGAATGGAAACAGCACAGATCCAAGTGTATCTTGCGTTCAAATTAGGGGTCGGCAATCTGGAAGACCCTATTAGGGTTGCAGCGCAGTTCGAGGGAAGAAATGAGGAATATTATTAAAGCCGTACGTTTCGTCGGGACCTCCGTTGTTTCACGGAGACATGATAAACCTGTTTACGTAGGTCTTATGTAAGCAAACGAATTTTGTTTTAAATCGTCGCTTGTTAAACAAACGATGAAATAGCGTTACGCCCTGTGGTGTAAACCGCGGTAATGCCGCATTAATGGACCCAGGTTTGAAGCGCATAAAAGTGAAACGATTTTCAAAGGCCTGCACTTCATCTCGATGCCGGGGGATTAGTCGTAAACGCCCACGCTGACTAGGCTGGAACGTTCAGCGTGGACCGACGAGGTATTCCTGCTACACATAAGAAATGTTGAGGGAAACCTTCCCTAAAAATGTTGAGGGAAGGTTTCCCTCAACATTTCTTATGTGTAGCAGGAATACCTCGTCGGGTTGTGGTTACAAATCTACTCTGGACCGGAACCAATCGTCTCCAGTGGTGCGGAATTCACATAAGGCAGCAGATCCACCTATACGAAGCACTACCAACATGTGTAAGCAGATAAGAGGCGCAGGGAGCTGCTACTAAGAAGAGGAGGACAATACCTCGTAGGGTTGTGGTTACAAATATACTCTGGATCGGATTCATTCATCTCCTGTGGTGCGGAATTCACATAAGAATATAGATCCATTATACGACCTACTGTCAACATGTGTTAAGCAGATAAGAGGCACAAAGAGCTGCTACCAAGAGGAGGACAATACCTCGTAGGGTTGTGGTTACAAATATACTCTGGACCGGATTCAATCATCTCCTGTAGTGCGGAATTCACATAAAACAGTAGATGCACCTATACGACCCACTGCTAACATGTGTAAGCAGATAAGAGGCACAACAAGCTGCTACTAAGAAGAGGAGAACAATACCTCGTAGGCTTGTGGTTACAAATATACTCTGAATCAAGAGATAAAGATTCAATCATCTTCAATGGTGCGGAATTCACATAAGACAGGAGATCCACCTATACGACCCCACTGCCATCATGTTTAAGCAGATAAGTGGCGCAAGGACCTGCTACTAAGAAAAGGAGGTAAGAAAGGCTCATTGTTGAATAATTTACCGCTCAGCTGAGCCATCGGTATTAACGCCTTTTGAGGGCCTGTAACGGTCCGGTATCGCCTCCAACGGAAACTGCCTTTTTAATTATTAATTGTGCGCACAGACCTCCACCGTAGGCGACCATACTCACACGTTTTTTTGGACGTGACGTGTTCTCCGTCATGCGTGTGATTTTTAAGAATCGTCGCGAGACGCTGCCACGAGGAGAAACTAGTTACCTTTCCTATAGTGCGGACGTGCCACGAGGTCACCGTTTTCCATTGGTATATCACCATCCGGTTTCCGGGATATAAAACGATATAAAACGCTGCCTGTCTCTGTTTGGTCATCTGCCTTGAGTGCGGCATTAAAGGGCGCGATCTCAGACGCCCGAGAATTGCTTCTTTGTGCGGAATTTCGGTGTTTGCGCGGAGTTTTAATTGTATCATTTCCCCTATTAAAACCGTCCGCTTGCAGTGTTTTAATTGCATCCGCGCTATTTGCCCCCCAACCCCCCTTCTCGAGGAACTGCTGCAATTAGACTGTGGAGACAAAGGTGGAGCCGCCCTTTGAGCTCGCACTGTTAACTTGGGGGGCGATATAATGGGCGCGTATGAAGTTGTAAAAGCGGCTGGGCATTAAGTGGATTACCGAGGAGGCGACATGAGAGACTGCTGGGTGTACTCCACCCCAGCCTCCCCCACGCGGGGGGAAACCGCCGCCCCAACTTTTTAACTCCGGTAGGGGGCGGGGGCGGCCGTAATGCGGCGTAATTGCGTCGATACGGAACTTTATGAAATCCGGCGCGGCACGGAGAAGAAAGGGAGAGACGCGGAGGAATGGCTGGAGGTAAAAATCCGGGCGCGTGTCGCATTTGCAGCTCAATGGGAAGCCGCAAATTGACACGGCAACCGATAAAGTGCCGCGCATTCCCCCGGGGAAACAAATTATTCCCGTATCCTTTCCTCCCGCTCCGCATACAACACACACACATACACAGAAATTTCTCTTGTTAGCGAACTAGTTAACTGACAGGCGATTACCACTAAACGCCGCAAATGGGGAGCAATAACAAACGCAAACATAGTACCGACTTCGTAGGAAACGGAATTTCCACAACTGCACACTTCCACCCCACAGACCCGACCTCTCACTATCACCATCATCAATATTATAATAATAACCGTTCTAACCAGATTATTATCTGACAAAAGATATAAGACACTTATGAAAGTGTGCCCATTGCAATCAGGAGGGTCCAATTGGACTTAAACCAAGTGGACGCTCCATACACGAATGCCTGGACTCTAATTATTCGCGTATTCCCATAACTCAAAAGCTAACCCATACTTGTCAATGCAGAAAGTTATATGTTTGATTTTCTCACTTATTCAATACTGAAACTATATCAAATTTACAGGAGATTTATTTTCAGGTACCTACTGTACATAAATCTAATAATAAATTTTCATTTTCAGTAATAGCTAACCCATACTTATCAGAAAGTTATATGTTCACTACCTAGGGTGGCTCGACAGCATGGGAGGGTACGTGGGAGGGTAGTCCCTAATGAAGGAATAAAGGAGGTACAATGGGCTTAATGAGGCTTAAGTGCTCTGTCGAGGTCGAGTGAATACTCTTTCTCACATATATGATGGTATCCATGTAGGGTCAAACAGGTTAAAAGGTGTCTTTCTTGCTTTCTTGTTGGTTTGATGTTTTCCACGAGTTGCATGCAAAGGCTGGGCCATCGGTGTACCTTTCCTCCACGAAGTTCATATTCTACCTCTAAAGTTGTTTAGTATCTCCTCTCCCATAGTTCTGACATCAACCAGGTGGAACGTAAATGTATTGGATGCATTTGTGGTAGGCCTAAGACGTTTTTGAAGAAGCCGACCTTGATTTTATCCAGTAGGAGTATATATTTTGCAGTCAGGTTAGGTTAGGTTAGGTTATATTATTAGATACAAACTGAATTCTAGAAATTTGTTAAAATAAATATTTTTTTAAACTTATATCTAAAATTTGAATTTCAACTAGAATTTGAAGACCAGAGGTGATTCATATTTTATGAGTAAGTGGCAATTGGCATCGAAATTACCACGCAATAACCTTGTTCTTATCCAGTAGCAGCATATATTTCGCAGTCAGGTTAGGTTAGGTTAGGTTAGGTTAGATTATTAGATACAAACTGATCTCTAGAAATTCGTTAAAAATGATATTTTTTTAAACGTATATCTAAAATTTAAATTTCAACAATTTCAAATTTTCAGTGATTCATATTTTATGAGTAAGTGGCAATTGGCATCGAAATTACCACGCGATTAGCACGCTAATTACCCATTAAAATATGCATCTGACAGATTTCCTGCATCACCTAAAATTGCATCATTTCAGGAATTATCTGAAGTGTTGCAAATTTAAGGTACTGTCCGTGAACGGAAGGCTTGATTTGCATCACGGCAGATATATTAAATTGATGAACATTAAACTACGTCTCAGTTAATAACGATTATTTTAAGGTTTGCCAACGCTAATTAACATCGATGCAAATTAAACTGCCCAATTCACCGATGCCGTTATCTTTTTATTTTATACATGAGAGATCTCGCCTGGAGCCCTATTTTACTCATGTAATCACACTTCTGAAAGAGAATACATAGTTATTTATGATTAAAGTATGTAAAGTAGTGTTGTTTTGTACAAGAGTCAATTTCGTTGAACTCGGCTATGCCTCGTTCAACAAGAAACGCGAGTACAGAAAACACTACATTACAAAAATGTATCAAACAAAGTTTTTTCTACGACAGCTATTATGAAAAACAGCTCAAAATTGATGCAAAATACTATATATTTTTTAATTGGTGAGTGAATGAATTCTATGTAAAACTTATTTTAGGCACACTTGATGATTTTACGCACAGATAATTGTTTTACGCTAAAAATTGTCCCTTTGCGCACTGTAAACAATGCTTAAAAACTTAGTTTACGTACTGTCGTAGAAAACAAAATTGTTCATAGTTGTAACAAACGAGAACTGTGTACATTTTATTGTTCGTACATGCAAAAAACAAGTACTGGGTAAATTCTATTGTTCGTACATGCGAAAAGCAAGTACTGTGTATATTATATTGTTCGTACATGCAAAAAGCAAGTACTGTGTAGATTTTATTGTTCGTACCTGCAACAAGCAGGTACTGTGTATATTATAAAGTTTGTACTTGCAACACACAAGTACTGTGTACGTAGCACTTGCAACAAACAAATACTCTGTACATTTTATTGTTCGTACCTCCAATAAGCAGGTACTGTGTATATTATAAAGTTTGTACTTGCAACACACAAGTACTGTGTACGTAGCACTTGCAACAAACAAGTACTCTGTACATTTTATTGTTCGTACCTGCAACAGGCAGGTACTGTGTATACTATATATGTGCAAACTTGCAACATATAAGTACTGTGTACGTAGTACTTGCAACACACAAGTACTCTGTACATAATGCGCATGGTTAAGTGTGCAGCTTATGCACCTTATTGGTATTGGCGTACGGTTAAGGTTCTCTCCAGAGGTTTCCTGTGGAGAGAAATCCTGAAACCGTGGTTTAACGTGCATCATTGCGCAAAACGAGAAACATAGCTGTGGAGAAAAACCCTAACTGGATGCACGGGCGCAGGTTTAAGGCCACGACTACAACATTGGGGCGCATTAAAGAGGAATCAAACCCTAATCGTTTATAGTGCATCTCTTGAAGTGAAAAATAGCGCCGACAACACACAAATACACAAATAGCGCACCTGCAAGAAAAACCTTACTCACCCAAGCGATGCACTTTTAATAAAACTAACATAAAACTATCATAGAGATAAATAATAGGTATGGGGCGTAATTTGCGCAGGCCTAACTGTGACGTGATCGAAAAAGGTACTCACTTTGAGGCGTCTTGGAGCTCTTCTCAAAAAAGGACCTACCTTGTGAGTTTACGTTTAAAGTTGAGTTGGCGAAGATCCAGAATCTGTGGTACCTTTTCGGAGCAGCCTGGGCGTGGTTGGGGGAGATCCTGCCCCGGGGCGGATGCGATCCCCCGAAGAGGCATCCAAATCAACCAAACCCGAACACTACTACGCACTTTTGGTTTAGTTTGAGCCACGACCAAGTCAACACAACAAGGAAGTGGCCGCATTGATTAGATTAAAAAGGGGTTTAACGTCAGAAAGTAATCTGAACGCACACTTATATACTGGCACTAATTATTAATTGAATACAAGGCGCAAATTGTTCATAAAGTTTACGTTTGACTCGGGAAGGTAATCCCAAAGTACAAACGAGAATTTAACACTTGCTGGAAGAAACACAATTTAGTAAATACAGTAGTACATGTGCATAAAATAGCCTTTAAAGCACGTGCGAGTAGTGCGTTAAAGGCGTTTATGCACGTGTGTCGTGCGCTATTTTTTATCATACATGCACCATAATCACTCATCCAATGATCCAAGTCAGGATTAACAATGATTATGTTGCAGGTACTATAAAAAATGTAACCAAGCTTCAACCAAACCGAGGTTGGCCCAGAAGCGTTGGTAAATGCAAAATTAAGATCACCTCAAATGATTCACCTTGGGAAAATCTAGTAGCCCTGAAAAGTTGGGAAGAAAATTTAAATCCATGAAACTAAAACGCTGATTTCTGTATTTGCATTATTTGCATTAGTTCTGAAGATTATTTGAAGACTTTAAGTATATTTTCATTACCTTATTGAGATTTCTGGAATGTTTGCCGATATTTAATAATATCAATGGAATTCGTTGCAAATTGCGATGTTTTTATTAAAATTTTCTTCAAACAATTTGCAAATCCTAAATTTCTGATATATCCATCATTAATTATGAATTTACGACGGATTTTCATGGAAATGGGGCAAACAAATTTGCCAAAATTGCTTAAAAATTTGGCATGTTACGTACCTACAATAGTTTTTTTATTTTTTAGCAATTAGGTGTAGAAATTGGTTGGTTTCCTACCTTAAACTCGCTGCAAGAAGTCCCAATCCCTCGCCGTACAACTCCTTTCAGGTACCAAGCTCACAGGAAACCATAAGAGCAGCAGCAGCATCATAGCAGCATTGAGTCAGCTTACAGGCAGCAGCATGGTCATATTAGGCAATATTTCGTGCTCTTGCACCTCTTTAAAGCCCCATAGACAACCATGCTTTCAGTTATATCATGGGAGCACTTACAGTAACCATCTATGTACCTACAAAGCCACAGAAGCTTTAATAACGAGGAATATTCTTAATATACACAAGCATCAATTTCACACAGATTTGTCTTACGTGAGCATAAAGTTATTACATATATGTACTTATTGTGCATTGCCTACTTTTGTACATTACACTACTATGGGTAAATACTTACACATTGAAGACTAAATGTCTTCAATGTTATTCGTCAGGCAACAAGAGGAAGCGTAAGCTGCATATGTATGCGCAATGAACTGCGCCGTTTGTGAGTAAACGTTATTACATATTTCTACGCAATACATAGCAATTTATAAACCCTATATATATATGACTTGTGCAAGACTTCCCATTGTATCACTGATGAAGAATTAAATTCAAAAACTTACGGTTTATGCACTCCCAACAGCATGTCTTGAGTGCCGTGATATCAGGCGGACGTGCAAATCTCCCGGGCGTTCCAACAATGAACGGCGGGCTCCATCACTGCTCGAAATTCTTACATGATTATCGGCGAAGAACTTAGCGGCGCCACAAGCCATCGACTTCTGACGTTCACAAAGTCTTCATGGCACATCCAGGAATGCCGTTGTCAAAATCCAGCCAATTCCATCCACAACTTTCGCCCTGATCACAATTTTAAAAACCGAGCGCAGTTTAAGCGTCTAATTTCAAGGGCGATTCACGCCGTCCTGATTTGCAGGTCTTGACTTGTCGGCCGCTCGCATTGGCTGCGTAAGAGAACGACATACCCTCAACCCTTTAGCCCGAGAAGGATAAGTACAGATGCGCGAGTGTCTGTCGAGTTAATTTATGCAAAAATCCTCGAACGGAGTAACATTAGCAAAAAATGTGTCTATTAATAGATTCTTATCTCCTCGATTCGACGCAAATGACCCAATTAAAATATGTAACAATAGGACTTCGCGTACAAAAAAATCGTTCGAATACGGGCATTTTAATTAAAAACGTAAATGCTGAACGCATTTTGCGGGTTGGAAATTAATATTTAACTAAAATATAATTAATGCGGAGATGTGTGATTTACTGGAAGGCACTTAAATACGTCGAATTTGATAACGAATTTCCGCCACTATTTGTGGATCAGGAAACTCAATATTTTGCATACAGCCTCCCCTTAACATCCATCACGATATTCTAATGCCACATTGGCGCGAGATCATCCCCTAATTCCGCAATTCATCCCCTGTACTCAAAATTGGTTTGATTTTTTCTGGCATTATTTCTGCACATATTACGTTTAAATTATGTACAAGCACCCCAATGGGCACCTATTATAATAGGCTAGAGCCATATTTACTCAAAAACCACCCCCGATGGTCCTCCCACGATAAACTGCTAACTCAAACTTGATAACAAATTTGCGCCACTATTTGTGGATCGGTAAACTTATTATTATACACACACCCTCTCCATAACACCCATCACGATATTTTTAAGCCACATTGGCACGAGGTCATCCCCTAATTCCGCAATTCATGTCCTGTACTTAAAACTGGTTTTATTTTTTACTGGCATTATTTCAGCACATATTACGTTAAAATTATGTACAAGCACCCCTATGGGCACCTATTATAATACGCAAGAGCCATAATTACTCAAAAACCACCCCCAATAGTCCTCCCACGATTAACTGCTAACTCAAACTTGATAACAAATTTGCGCCACTATTTGTGGATCGGGAAACTTAATATTTTACATACACCTTCCCTATAACATCCATCATGATTTTCTTAAGCCACATTGGCACGAGGTCATCCCCTAATTCACTAATTCACTATTTGTGGATCAGGAAACTCAATATTTTATATACACCGTCTACATAATACCCACTACGATATTCTTAAGCCACATTGGCTCGAGGTCATCCCCTAATTCCGCTTTTCATCCCCTGTATTTAAAAATGGTTTTATTTATTTCTGGCATTATTTCTGAACATATTACATTCAAATTTGGTACAAGCACTCCAATCGGCACCTATAATATAATACAGCCAAAATTGCTCAAAACCACCCCCAATGGTCCTCCCACGATTAACTGCTAACTCAAACTTGATAACAAATTTGCGCCACTATTTGTGGATCGGTAAACTTAATATTTTACATACACCTTCCCCATAACACCCACCACGATTTTCTTAAGCCACATTGGCACGAGGTCATCCCCTAATTCACTAATTCACTATTTGTGGATCAGGAAACTCAATATTTTATATACACCGTCTACATAATACCCACTACGATATTCTTAAGCCACATTGGCTCGAGGTCATCCCCTAATTCCGCTTTTCATCCCCTGTACTTAAAATTGGTTTTATTTATTTCTGGCATTATTTCTGCACATATTACTTTCAAATTTGGTACAAGCACTCCAATCGGCACCTATAATATATAACAGGCAAAATTGCTCAAACCCACCCCCAATGGTCCTCCCACGATTAACTGCAAACTCAAACTTGATAACAAATTTTCGCCACTATTTGTGGATCGGGAAACTTAATATTTCACATACACCCTCCCCATAACACCCATCACGATATTCTTAAGCCACATTGGCACGAGATCATCCCCTAATTCACTAATTCACTATTTGTGGATCAGGAAGCTCAATATTTTATATACACCGTCTACATAACACCCACCACGATATTCTTAAGCCACATTGGCTCGAGGTCATCCCCTAATTGCGCTTTTCACCCCCTGTATTTGAAGATGGTTTCATATATTTCTGGCATTATTTCTGCACATATTACTTTCAAATTTGGTACAAGCACTCCAATCGGCACCTATAATATAATACAGCCAAAATTGCTCAAAACCACCCCCAATGGTCCTCCCACGATTAACTGCTAACTCAAACTTGATATCAAATTTTCGCCACTATTTGTGGATCGGGAAACTTAATATTTCACATACACCCTCCCCATAACACCCATCACGATATTCTTAAGCCATATTGGCACGAGATCATCCCCTAATTCACTAATTCACTATTTGTGGATCAGGAAACTCAATATTTTATATACACCGTCTACATAACACCCACCACGATATTCTTAAGCCACATTGGCACGAAGTCATCCCCTAATTCCGCTTTTCATCCCCTGTACTTAAAATGGGTTTTATTTATTTCTGGCAATATTTCTGCACATATTACTTTCAAATTTGGTACAAGCACCCCAACGGGCACCTATTATAATACGCTAGAGCCATAATTACTCAAAAACCACCCCCAATGGTCCTCCCACGAATAACTGCTAACTTAAACTTGATAACAAATTTGCGCCCCTATTTGTGGATCGGTAAACTTAATATTTTACATATACCCTCCCCATAACACCCATTACGATTTTCTTAAGCCACATTGGTACGAGGTCATCCCCTAATTCCCTAATTCACTTTGTGGATCGGGAAACTCAATATTTTATATACACCGTCTACATAACACCCACCACGATATTCTTAAGCCACATTGGCACGAGGTCATCCCCTAATTCCGCTTTTCATCCCCTGTACTTAAAATTGGTTTTATTTATTTCTAGCATTATTTCTGCACATATTACTTTCAAATTAGGTACAAACACCTCAATCGGCTATTCATATCCTGTACTTCAAATTAGTTTTATATTGTTCTGGCATTATTTCTGGCATTAGAAGAATTAGTTTCAGGTGTACTTACACGAATCTAATATCAGAATTGCAAATAATAAATTATTCTTCTAAATAAATCTTTTGCTCCTTCTACCACTTGTGCGGTGTTCTTGCTTCTCTGGTTCTCTCTTCGTCACTGTCCCATCACATACTTCTTCCACTCTTCTCTGTTCTGTGTTATCTCTTCGGGCTCTTTCGCTGTGTCTTCTCTTCTTTCTGTTACGTCTTTGACGTCCGCATTCCATGTCTTCCGTGGTCGTCCTCTCCCCCTCCTTTCTTGTGTTCTTGCCTCCCATACACGTTTTACTTGCCTATCACTACTCATTCTCTTTACTTATGTAAATTATCCAAAAAGAGCACAGCATACCATCAATATACTCCGACTATGTTCCACATAAAGTGATCTTAACGTAGGCCACCCAATTCTAGCGTAATTTTTAAACGTTACTCGTGCAGTTAATGTCTTAGCAGCTGATACTTAGGGGGCGGATTACACCTTGCAAAAGTCTACAAATTGAACTTTCGCAGCACTTTTCGCCAGCATTGGCTTCAGAAGAGATGTTGATAATTAGAAGTATAATCTGGTTAAACTCACACTTTGAACCATTGTTGTGGTCCAAAGTATGAGTATGAGTGATGTTGTTGTTGTTGTGGTGTCGTGAGCAGTGTTATACGTAAAACTGGAGCTCGGGATTTTGCTTTTGCCAGTGGGAATGCTATAAGATGTAAACAAGCAATGTAATTGTATCTTGTAATTACATGATCCGATCAATAACAGCAGCACCTCATCAATACAGATTACTACTGAACATTTTTATGTGCAATAAGTAAAAATAAAATTACTGCAATGCAGGTAGATGTGGGCGTTCGATCACAGAGGAGTAAATTAGAAAAAAAAAAAGTTGCTGATTTAGTTCTTACTTGAGGACACTTTTTTTTCTGTACCGCAGCACGTTGAGACGCGATCCTTCTTTGGTAACTCGATTACACATCTACACGTTAGCACTTCCGGCGGGGCTCGGATGCTATTACGTCTCTGTGCGAAGTATCTTTTGAACTTCCGCCTCGGAGATACATAACTAGGTAAAGTTGAGTCGTCCCCTTTCCCGATTTTTATTTGCTCGGTGTCGCCGCTGAGAGTCTATTTCGCCCGCGGCTGCGGCGGCGGGAAAAAGGGGGGCCGCGGAAACTTCGCCATCGATTCCTGCGGGGGCGATCACCGCCGCCCCTTTCGTTGGTCTGTTGTTTCTTTTACTTTGCGCGGAATCAAAATTGGACGATAAATTTCCGTGAGGGGCGAATTAGCTTGATTATTCCGCTTATATCGGCAATAATTTATCCCCCCGAGCAGTCGATGATCGGGCGACTGCGCCACCCCCCGCGGGGGCGGTGGGACGGGGAGAAGTCGCCCTCTCACTCGTTACGATCCCTTTCATCCCGGCCTCCACTTATTTACGACCGAAACTCCCGGCATAATTCAATATCCGAGGCGGCGGCGGATTGTTGGGGGGACGTCGCGCGAGTTTTTTCATCCCCAGGGACTCCTACGCCCCGTACAGGGCGAAGATAATGCACTGGCCGTTTGTAACCGAATAAGTGGGTCGTCGTCGGCCTCCCCTGCGTCCTTCCACCCCCCACGTTGATGGACTTTGAGCGAGCGGGCCCGGGGGCGGCTTGCGGGCAAGGGGGCGGCAATATCCGGCAGGAAGTGTTTTCAGCGCTGGGGGATGAATATACTCGTAATTTCAGTGGGGAACTTGACGCGAGTCCCGGGTCCGATACAGGAGGAGCCGCTCCAGGATTGCGAGCAGTCGATAATTCCCGCCAACCCGACACCATTCAGCTGCAATTTCCTTCGCCCCATGCAGACAATTTCTCGAATTGCTGAACTCCTCTGGGCGTTCAATTGAATTGCATCTCATAATTACACGATGCGATCGGATCAATCAAAACCATATCCTCGTCACTTCACATTACTACAGGGAAAGTTTCACGTACCTATATTATCATTATTACCAGCTTTGTCCTGTCATTAAGCTTTGTCTACCAATTATTACCTAATTTGATACATGGAGAATAAGACCGCATAAACGGAGCATGGGAAGGCCACCAAGGCGTAGGATAACAAAAGAAGCAAGGCACAGGTAATATAACAGGTGGCGAGGAATAAGGTAACAAGGTATGCAGCCAATTTCTCGAATAGCTGAACTCGTATGGGCGTTCAATTGAATTGCATCGCATAATTACACGATGCCATCGGATCAATCAAAACCATATCCTCGTCACTACACATTACTACAGGGAAAGTTTCACGTACCTATATTATAATTATTACCAGCTTTTTCCTGTCATCAAGCTCTGTCTACCAATTATTATCTAATTCGATACATGGAGAATAAGACCGCATAAACGGAGCATGGGAAGACCACCAAGGCGTTGACAGGATAACAAAAGAAGAAGCAAGGGACAGGTAACATAACAGGTGGCGAGGAAGAAGGTAACAAGGAATGAAGTAAATTTCTCGAATTGCTGAATTGATTGCATCAGTGTTCTTGGAGAGTAAATATCAAAAGGTAACACAAGCAAAATTTTGGATCATTTCTTCGTCATTTGTTGTAAAACCTTTTTTTTATAGTTACATATAAACTTAGCATTTTCATTAGGTTGTAAATACTTGAACCCTTCATGTATCTAGTAAAGTTTATTTTAAGCAAAATTTGGGGTCATTTGTTCGTCATTTGTTGTAAAACCATTTTTTTTTATGGTTACATATAAACTTTGCATTTCCATTAGGTTGTAATTACTTGAACTCTTCATGTATCTCGTAAAGTTTATTTTGAACAAAATTTGGGGTCATTTGTTCGTCATTTGTTGTAAAACCATTTTTTTTTTATAGTTACATATAAACTTTGCATTTTCATTAGGTTGTAATTACTTGAACTCTTCATCTATCTCGTAAAGTTTATTTTAAGCAAAATTTGGGGTCATTTGTTCGTCATTTGCTGTTAAACCATTTTTTTTATAGTTACATATAAACTTTGCATTTTCATTAGGTTGTAATTACTTGAACTCTTCGTGTATCTCGTAAAGTTTATTTTTACACATACTAGTAGGGACATGTTACTATTGTCTTCGCGACTTGTTGCGTGTACTCCTCGTCCTCCTCCGTCCTCCTGCTTCACGTCCCAAGGACGAGCAGGTCGCGCAAAAAACCGACGGCTTCCTTATCATCGGCGTTGATTAATGGCGCGCTTATAACAGTCCGGATCGATCGGCGAAACCTGCCCGGATAATAATTAATCCCTCAGTCGGGACAATGATGTCCGCAGTGCGTTTTTTGCTTCGGTCTACGTGTACCAGGGAAGTCCTGCGCATCCTGCCGCACTGCCGAAAGGAGCCACACAGAAAACTGCTGACCATAGATATTTGGTGACCATTTGGCAGTTCTTCTCCTACCGGAGGTTGGACACCATCATAACTATTCTTATCTTAATTTGCTCTGAACTTTGTCATCTTCGTCATCATGATGGTATCAACGGCACATGAATGCAAAAAGCAAGGAGAAACTATTGCATTAAAGATCCTCGTGGATATCTCTAGAATTCCACGAGGATCTTTAATGCAATCGTTTCTTCTTGCTTTTTGCATTCTCATGCCGTTGATCGCTTCAGCAATTCATCCGACTTCAGAATTGGTTTCTCAACTCTTGGACAAACGAATGAACGACATAGTCCTTAATTTGTTTGAATAATTTATACACTTATATGGTACGCCACAATGATCGACACCACAGAGGTCCGTGTTATTTTCAGACCTCTATCGAAGAGTTTCTCAAAGACCTCTTTCTTTACAGAGCCCTATTTAATTACATTTGGGGTGCAAAAGTATTCGTACTTAGTTACAGACATACACGAAAACTGGGAAAGCTTTCGAAATCCGTTGTAGAATAGCGAAAGCAAGAGATGTTTTCAGCAAAATGAGAAGTTTCTGTTGTGGTGGTGATACAAGCTTGGAATTGAAAATAAGAATGATTCGATGCTATGTACTTCCAGTACTACTGTACGAAGCGAAGGCATGTACTTTAACAGACGCCAGCATGAAAAAAGTCGAGGCGTTTGAAATGTGGATCTAAAGACGTATCCAACGAATATCATGAACAGAACACGTTACAAACTTGGAAGTCCTCAGAAGAATGGGAAAAGAGAGTTTACGCTTTTTGGAAACTGGAATACTTGGGCCATGTGATGAGAGGCCATGTACCATATTCTTCAGTTCATAATACAGGGTGAAGTAGATGGCAGGAGGGGCCCAGCCCGAAGAAGGCATTCTTGGCTTAAGAACTTGCGAGAATTGTTCGGACTCACATCAATACAACTATTCCGACAAGCGGTAGATAAAATCCGCATAGCTAGTTGATAGCCAATATCCATAATGGATAAGACACGCTAAGAAGATCTAAACTTTCCCGCTTAACTAACCTTTACACTGCATTCTTGAGTTCTACGAGATCCTAGCTACGTGTAATCTCCCTCCTGATCTTCTTCTCCAGCTGCTTCCTCAGAATTCTCCCGAATACAGATAACCATGACTATGGTCAAAACGATTGCTGCTAATCCTCCTATCTCGTGGATGCCGAATCCTTCATGCGCTGCTTCCTCTTTGTGCGATGAAGACTTCTTCATGCAATGCACCTTGTAACCACATCGTTTTCATACATATACAATAACAATAACAATAGTATACAGGGTGGGTCGGGAGGAACGGACCAAACTCCAGGAGTGTATTGTACACGTAAAAATGATTTTAAAAAACTCAAATGTTGTTATCCGATTTTCAATTGTTTTCAAGTGATAGTTTCGAACAGTTTGTTGAAAACTCGGATAAATACATTTTTATCCAGAGGTTTCTGATGTGGAAACCGTTGACGATATCTTTCAACAGCAGCTGTAGCACTCCCATTACAAAAACCATAGACAAACACCACATTTGCTTATTCAAGATTTGAAACTATAACTTGAAAACAAATGAAGATCGGATAACA
The DNA here is from genome assembly GCA_951805005.1 of Othius punctulatus. NCBI lineage: Eukaryota > Metazoa > Arthropoda > Insecta > Coleoptera > Staphylinidae > Othius > Othius punctulatus. The sequence continues at coordinate 3,722,931 of OX638146.1, forward strand.
TATGATTTTTTTAAAATTATTTTCACGTGTACAATACACTCCTGGAGTTCGGTCCGTTCCTCCCGACTCACCCTGTATACATTACATTACACAACATATAACATTCCATTACAGATGCTGATGCACCTTGTAACCACATCGTTTTCATACATATGCAATAACAATAGTATGTACATTACATTACACAACATGTAACATTCCATTACAGATGCTGATGCACCTTGTAACCACATCGTTTTCATACATATACAATAACAATAGTATGTACATTACATTACACAACATGTAACATTCCATTACAGATGCTGATGCACCTTGTAACCACATCGTTTTCATACATATACAATAACAATAATAAGAGTATGTACAGTCATGCTCACATAAATCTAGTACAAAAAAATTGACATTCCTATATCAAATTTGCTATTGCAACCTAACTAATTTCTTGTACTAGATTTATGTGAGCATGACTGTACATTACATTATACAACATGTAACTTTCCATTACATTATTTTGTACAGGAAAATATGAAAAGTCTATGGTCTATACCAGGTCTTCTGATAAGAAAACTGGTACAACTTTAAAGTAGTTGTTTCGCGTGGTGCTTATAGTTTCGAGCTGTTGCGGTGCTTCCAAACTACGCGTACAAGAGAAAATCGAAAACTATTGGCAGCGCGGCGTCCTGCTGCTTTGCCTCTGAGGAATAATAGATGAGGGATAATGCTGGAGCGTGAGATACTATAAATCTCCTCCGCCGTGCGCCGTAAAACTTGCCGGGAAGCTGCTTCTGCCGTGCGCGGACCAAACACGCCGAGGCGAGGGGGGCGGGCAGAGGGAGCTTTATTGACGTTATTTACGGCCTCGCATTGCTCACCGCCACTTGCGGAACTTTTATAGTTTGCATGGGCGATAATAGATGCGATTTCATCGCGGCGAAATGAATATCTTAATAAAAACCAAGTGCAAACGGTATCAAGCAGCGCGAAACGCTGATCTCGGTTCATGGTGAACGTGCACAGGTCGCAGTCTGCGTCCAGCTCGAGGTCGACCCCTTCGCAGACTGAAACTGGGTGAGCACCTTACACACAATAAGCACACACAATAATGGACGGTAGGATCTGATACCGAAAGCACAGATTCTTCTTAATACAGTAGGCCATGCTTACTGTGTTACAAAGTTAAAAGAAGTTAAGAAGAATGTTAACTTAATAAATTTTCGAAATGCGTTTGAACGTTTCTTAAGTTGTACGACGAAGAGCTCGATCTTCACGCTCTGTGGTGCTTCTTGGACGTCCCGATCCAGGTCTACGTCAGTACACCGGCGACGTCGCCATCGTGGTCGTTGGCTCCGTAAAATACTAATGGCGGGGAGTATGCGAGAGTGTGACCTAGTGCATAGGTCGCAGTCTACGTCTAGGTCGAGGTCAACCCCTTCGCAGACATAAGCAAATGGGAGCACGTACGAGGTCGTCCTCGTGGTTGTTGCCTCGGCGAAACGCAGATCGCGGGTCCATAGGGAGTATGCAAGAGTAAGACGGTGTCTTACTCAATTATCACCGGCTCAACTAGGCGGTAATCAGACGTAGAGCACGGAAGAGGACACGCGGGAAATCCGCGCCGCCTGGATTGATACCCACTGCAGGCGCTTAGGCCCGTGCAGATGATGGATTCGGCGGTGCAATGGACTGCCCCCGATCTGTCCTCGGAACGGCATTAACGCTGCGGGGTCCACAAGGGGACGGGGGTGGTTAATTAAGCGCCCCGCGGTAATTAAGCGATTCGGAGCGCTAGCGCTTAATCCGGGGGCATCGACAAATTACTTGATCGCTCGCAAAAAAAAATAACCCAAACGGATCCGCACGAAGGACGCAATAAACAAACCGGAAAATTGGATTGGTTCACGGGCGGGCTGCGGCTCAATCGCCCGCGGAATATTCAGCCATTAGCGGAAATAAAAGCGGAAATCGCATTTCCGGGACGTGCATGTCTAAAAGAAGAACATGTAAGTGATTTTTGCTACTAAATTTCAATCGACAGTTTATCTTTCATTGCCGTGCGCTTTTGGCTGCATGGAAAACACATTTTCTATACATCATTTCAATGATGATAGTGTGAAGTCAGAAGTGCCAAGTGGAAAGGTGATGAGTACTGGTGGTATTTCAGAAGGTCACGGTTCAGTTGGGGGCACAGAGAAATGTAGTTGTATCGCTAGCGTGCGTTCAGATTATCTTCTGACGTTACACTTTGGTCCTCCAATTATCCGTTTGCGCCTAAATCATTATTACCAGTCAATTACCAGTGGTTACAGCAGTGCATATCGTTACTGCTTAACTCAACATACAAGTGTATTGCGTATCAAAAACCATTAGCAGTAACGTGTACGTTACTTGACAGCATCACATTCGAATTTCAGATGCATTTGTGACACAATGCATTTGGAATTCGACTGTGATGCTGCCAACTAACGTACACGTTACTGCTAACGTTTTTTGATATGCAATACACCTGATTGTTTAATTGATATTACTGCTAATACCTGTACATCGTTATTATTGTATTATTGCGGCCGTGCAACGTAAGCATAACGGAGCAACGACTTGTGTTGTTTATTCCATTATACTGTGCGCTTTAGGCTACATCGAGTAACGAACATATTTTCGGTGTATAATACCAATGATGATAAAGTATCATTTATCATTAATTATTCCCGCTGTTGATCGTGTGCTGGACATAATTTTCGTTGGGTCGGCCCCCGTAAATCAAATCTCGTAAAAACTCCGGTCCGAGGCAATCTCCATCTATTTGCTGCCGGAGTCAGCGAGATTCCCGATGCCCTGGATGGGGCGTGGGGGCGGTCGTCTCCTTTATCTGAAATTAACTCGAGACGGGCCGTTGGATGGGGGCGGCAGGGCGCCTTATCGCCACGTCTTCGCTGTTTATCAATTTTTTTTCGCCCGGGGGCGCTGAGGGGCGATAACGTCGCCGGATTACAAGGCGTCGGCGGGGCCCTCGATTTTACGAGGATCGCGAAAAAAGCCGTGCCATCCGATGATCGCCCGATTCAATAAGCTCCCCCCTTATCGCCGTCAGCGGAGATGAAGGCGCGCGATATGGGGCGGGTGGCGTCGCGACGCCTTCGGGGGCGGCGATAACGAGGGGGTGGAAAAACATAAACACAGGTGCGGCAGTTACGGCGGCGCTGCAGCCAAGTACCATCACGGGGCAGACGTGTTAAGTACTTCAGTACTTCAGACATATAGCAACGAAATCGGAAGCAATGGAGAATTTTATTATCAAAGCGAAGGTAGAGGCAAGACGACCAAGGGGAAGATTGCCGACCAGAGACCATGTTGAGTACTACAGTAGTTCAGACATATATCAGAGTAGGCGTGTTGAGTACTTCAATACTTCAGACATATAGCAAGGAACACCGAAGTGATTGAGAATTTGATTATCGCAGCGAAGGTAGAGGCAAGACGACCAAGGGGAAGATTGGCAACCAGAGACATATATCAGGGCAGGGGTGTTAAGTACTTCAGTACTTCAGACATATAGCAAGGAACACCGAAGCGATGGAGAATTTGATTATCGAAGCGAAGGTAGAGGCAAGACGACCAAGGGGAAGATTGCCGACCAGAGACCGTGTTGAGTACTACAGTACTTCATACATATATCAGGGCAGGCATGTTGAGTACTACAGTACTTCAGACATATAGCAAGGAACACCGAAGGATGGAGAATTTGGCTATCGCAGCGTAGGTAGAGGCAAGACGACCAATGGGAAGATTGCCGACCAGAGACCGTGTTGAGTACTACAGTACTTCAGGCATATATCAAGGAACACCGAAGCGATAGAGAAATTGATTATAGAAGGGAAGGTGGTGGCAACACAACCAAGGGAAAAATAACCGACCAGATGGCTGGACCTGGCCAAATAACCCATTAACAAGAGCTTGCATAAAACGGAACATTTGGATCGGGATGGAGACATCTGGAGGGAAGTCATTTGACAGTGAGGTGTCTCATTTTGAATGAAGAGTTGCAAGATCTACACTCCTCTCTCATTTATACCAACGAAATACAATATTTAATAAAAGTAGAAATGCAGGTACTTACCGCCGAATACTGCGTAGTGGATCGAGCTTAACTGTCTTTCTTTATTCTTCTTCTTCATGGGCATATCCGATTTCGGCCCATGAATACTTCAATTCCGAACAATACGTGCCACTTGGCGATTTGAAAATACTTACCCGTAAAGGTGTTATTGGGCAGCCAGATTCCCCTCTATTCCGTACGGTGAGGTGGCCTGTAAATCCTCACGTAAACGAGCTATATTGGACACTGAAATGATCCCCTGGGTCCCAATTCTGGGTCTATGATGCCAAGCTTAGTATCGACCCACGACCAACCATTAACCACCCGTACTTGCTCCAATTAATGTTAGTTGTGACGTGCCTGAAGGGCTATCAGCGCGTTAGGCCGCGGAGCGAGTGGAGGGTCCCTTCGAAGCAGCGACGAGGGCCAGGCTCAATAGTTCTTCTTCTTCATGTGCATATTCGATTTCGGATGTTTGCGATGAGCATGACTATCTTAACTTTATCGATTGCTATTCTGAAGAGCTCGTTCGACGTCTTCCCGTACCACGCCCTGAGATTCTGCAACCATGAAATCCTCCTCCGTTCCCGGCCTTCGTTTGCCGTGTATCTTGCCTTGAATGATGGCTTGTAACATGGCGTATCTGTCCTCGTTCCGCATGATGTGGCCTAGATATTGGAGTTTGCAGGTTTTGATGGTGTCCATGATCTCCTTCTCTTTCTTCATCCTGCAGAGGACTTCAATGTTTGTTACCCGGTATTTCCAAGATATCCGCAGGATACGTCGATATAGCCGCTTCAACCTTTTTTGTTGTTGCTTCATTTAGTGTCCAGGAGTTCGTGATTTTTGAAGAGGTTATTCATTGTATTGAAGGCAGCTCGAGGTTTCCCAATTCTACTTTTTATCTCTTGGCTATTGTCCCAGTTTTCATTCACAAGTGTACCTAAGTATGTTGTTTGTCTCACTCTTTCTATTTGTTGATTGTGAACGTTACTCATTGTATTGAAGGCAGCTCGAGGTTTCCCAATTCTACTTTTTATCTCTTGGCTCTTGTCCCAGTGTTCGTTCACAAGTGTACCTAAGTATGTTGTTTGTCTCAGTCTTTCTATTTGTTGATTGTGAACGTTACTCATTGTATTGAAGCCAACGGGAGCTTTCCCAATTCTACTTTTTATCTCTTGGCTATTGTCCCAGTGTTCGTTCACAAGTGTACCTAAGTATGTTGTTTGTCTCACTCTTTCTATTTATTGATTGTGAACGTAGAGATTTACATTGGCTATATTTTCTTTGCATATGACCATGAATTTTGTTTTGTTGCTATTAATATTAAGTCCATATTTTTCACTAGCCGCTACAATTCTGTTCAATAGTGTTTGGAGTCCTTCAAGAGAGTCTGCGAATACCATTGTGTCGTCGGCATATCGGATGTTATTAAGTCTAGCTCCGTTCAGTAAAATGCCTTCTTCTATGCCTTCTAACGGCTTCTGAATTATTCTACTGCACCCAGTGCAAGCGTCGATCGCCGCGCATAAAGAGACGCAGATATCGTTTAATTATTTCGCGCGGCGTAAATATATAATTGGGTGAAGTTCATTTTGCATTGTGCCGCAGACAGTCGACATTACTTTTAATGCGCCGTGAGTTATCGGACGCCGAGGGGCGCCTCTATTGTGCCCATAAATTCGGGTTTTTGAAATAAACAATGGGCACTGACAATCTCATCGATTCCGGCCCTGATTAAACCCTCTCCCCGGGGCGGCCGGAAGCCGTCTGGAAATTTACGACGCGCCCCCGCCACCGCCCCCCTGCCGCCGCCCCCGGCGTTCGGCAGAATTAACATTCAATATTGCGCCCGTCCCCCTTAGTGGGGGGAGCGGAGGACTTTTTGCGGCCACGGACGGCAGCGGAGCGCGCAATTAATCTCGAATTTATGGTCCCTAATCAGTCCGCGGGAGCGCGTTTTTTGCTGAGCCCCCCGGGGGTGGAGGGGGTGGCAAAAAAACGGCGCCGGCCGAGGAAATTAATCGACCGCGAGGGCGATCCGTTTTCCTTTGTTATCGCGATCTCTAAGTCACGCGGCACTTGCGGCGCTCTCGATATTTATAAAGCAATAAATATTCATGATAATACGCGGATTCGCGGTGCCCGATGGAGGGGCCCCCGTAATATTTCAATGCTTGCGTAAGCCCGGGGGCCCGCCGCCCCCTCCTGAATGAATACGACGTCGCCCGTCGAAACGTGCGAGAATTTACCGTAAAAAATTCGTGGGGTGGCGATGGGGATGGGGGGCGCTTTATCGAGCGCTTTCCGCGTGGTTTGGCGCGAACTTTGCCCGTCGACTTTCGAGCCGGCGACAAGTTCGAATCCCGCGCACGACGTGAGGGGCCGGTTAAATGGCGCGTGAAAGTCACAGGGGGGTTTAATGACGCGCGAGGAGGACGTCTCCGAGAAATGACCCATGCCGAAGAATATAATCCAGTCTTACCCTTAAATAATTCAACATTCAAAATAAACACTGGAAGATCCCCGCTAATGAGTTACGACGATTTATCGTTACTTATTACCTTTTGTAATTTGTCAAGAGTTTTTCGCATATTACAGCGTGACTATTTACGCGATCGTTTGTTCAACCTCACAACGTCTACCATACTTTCAATATTTTACAGAACATAGCGCAGACGTCCGCTCCGACTCGACATTTGGCGTAGGGAGACACTGAGGGCGTAAAATTTTCAATCAACTCGCGGAATTTATTCGCTGTTTTGGGTCCAAGTAAGTGATACGTCCTGGCTTCTCGTGTGGGCGCAAAAAATCCGTTACATTACAATAAAACCCTTAAGCCGTCGGCTTCCATCCGCCGCGTTTTCGTGCGCCCAGTTTTTTTTTTTTTTCACGTGAGCTTCGAAGCGCGGGTCCTTTGTGACGCTGTCTCCCCGCGAAACGGCACGCACATTGCGGACAAGCGGTCGTCCGTAAAAAGGGCCGCAATATTTTTTGCGGCCCCCTCCCGCTCGGCGGAGCAAAAATAAATATGCGTGCGGCACTGCGGCGTGAAAAAGGGGACAGCCCGGCCTTGGCGAGTTACGCAGGCCGTACAATCTTCTTCACGCATTTTATATTACATACGGAGTTTCTCACATGAAGGCAAGTTTTTCAATTTAATAAAATACGAGTCAAACGTTGATTGCACTGATCTTGATCGGTGTTGTTAGTTTTAGCCTGAAACCTGATTTAATGGGAAGTGTATGAGAAAACCGCAATCTATAAAAATTCAAAGTGCAAAACAAAGAAAGGCGGAAAGACCCCATGAGGGTTAGTACTTGTTGAAGGTTAGTACGACATGAAGGGTCGATACCTGATTTAATGGGAAATGTATGAGAAATCCGCAATCTACAAAAAATTCAAAGTGCAAAAAAAAGAAAGGCGGAAAGACCCCATGAGGGTTAGGGCCGGTTCCATAATTTCACAGAAAAGTCTTTATGTAAAGCTTACTTAATAGAAAAGTCGACTTTAAAGTCTGCTTCTGTTCCATATGATAAAAGACTTTTTCGTAAAGTGACGATTAAAAATCAATTACGGAACACGTTACAGTACTTAAAGGCGCCTTTTCGGTTTAAAGGAAACTTCAATACCATCATGGAACCGGCCGTTAGTACTTGTTGAAGGTTAGTACGACATGAGGGGTCGATAGTCTTGTCCTTGCCGCAGCTTAAGCTAAAAGCGAGCGTCCAAGACTTTTGTCGTAACATGGAAATACCGAGGTACTTGGATTCAATTGAGAACCTTGCCGAGTCCTGTAGAATACCACATACAATTCCATTACAATGTGTTCCCCTGAAATTTCAGCCACACAGCGACTTGGGCGTTCGAATGCGAACTTGCTGGATGGCAACTTAAAATTCCCAGTCCACTCTATGTATGACATAGCACGACAATCACTTGAAAGTCCTTATAAAAAGTATATAGCAAACAACGCAGAAAAACCAACCCGTCGTCTCCTGTCCCGCCTATAATCTGCCTCGCCCATTTCCCCTGGAATAGTTTTTTTTTTGCATCCCCGGTTCGGCATCAATATTTACCGTTTCCTTGTCCGGCCCCCTTATTTCCTCTCCGATAATCCCGATATTTATTAAACTCTCCCTCGCATGGACGCCGCCCCCACCTCTTCCTCCTGCTTTTCCGCGAGCGCCATTAGTGATAAACGGGGCGGCGGACGGCGAAAAAAAAAACCCGTAGGCGCTGTTTGTTGTTCTGCGCAAACATTAGGGGGCTATGATTGAATTCGCGATGCGGACGCCCGATAAGCCGCCCCCGGGGGGTGGGGGGCCCATTTGAATGAAACGTTGCGTGACGCGCCCCCCCGGTTTTTCCCGGCCCCGGCCAGCCCCGAGGGGCTTAATTGGAATCGGAAAATGTTAACAGGTCCAGAAAGGGACGGGTAATTTGTTTCTCGTGTTTCCCTGCCCGTCCGAAGGTTCGGCGGACCCTCGGAGAGGCTGCGGCAGGATGGCTCCAAGCAAGGGGCGAAATGCAGAAATAACGTCTTCAATACTGCCCCTTTAACCCTGATTATCAACGTCGTTTGGTTGTGTGGTTGAGCACGTCGTTCTTTGTATGTCTTAATTTCGAGCGCCATCCCAGGCAATAGCATTGCCGCTGTTGAGAACGTCGTTTTTTGTATGTCACTATTTATTGCCATCCTTTAGCAGTGTCGTCAACATCGTTTTTGTATGTCACTATTTCGAGCACCATCCCAGGCAACAGCATTGAAGCTGTTGAGAACGTCGTCTTTTGTATGTCACTATTTCGAACGCCATCCCAGGCAATAGCATTGCAAGTGTTGAGAATGTCGTTTTTTATATGCCACTATTTATTGCCATCCTTTAGCAGTATCGTCGACGTCGTTTTATGTATGTCACTATTTCGAGCGCCATCCCAGGCAATCGCATTGCAGCTGTTGAGAACGTCGTGCTTTGTATATTACTATTGCGAGCGCCATCCCAGGCAATAGCATTGCAGCTGTTGAGAACGTCGTTTTTGTATGTCACTATTTCGAGCGCCATCCCAGGCAATAGCATTGCAGCTGTTGAGAACGTCGTGCTTTGTATGTTACTATTGCGAGCGCCATTCCAGGCAATAGCATTGCAGCTGTTGAGAACGTCGTTTTTTGTATGTCACTATTTCGAGCGCCATCCCAGGCAATAGCATTGCAGCTGTTGAGAACATCGTGCTTTGTATGTCACTATTTCGAGCGCCATCCCAGGCAATAGCATTGCAGCTGTTGAGAACATCGTTTTTTGTATGTCACTATTTCGAGCGCCATCCCAGGCAATAGCATTGCCGCTGTTGAGAACGTCGTTTTTTGTATGTCACTATTTATTGCCATCCTTTAGCAATGTCGTCAACGTCGTTTTTTGTATGTCACTATTTCGAGCGCCATCCCAGGCAATAGCATTGCAGCTGTTGAGAACGTCGTGCTTTGTATGTTACTATTGCGAGTGCCATCCCAGGCAATAGCATTGCAGCTGTTGAGAACGTCGTGCTTTGTATGTCACTATTTCGAGCGCCATCCCAGGCAATAGCATTGCAGCTGTTGAGAACATCGTTTTTTGTATGTCACTATTTCGAGCGCCATCCCAGGCAATAGCATTGCAGCTGTTGAGAACGTCGTGCTTCGTATGTTACTATTGCGAGCGCCATCCCAGGCAATAGCATCGCAGCTGTTGAGAACGTCGTGCTTTGTATGTCACTATTTCGAGCGCCATCCCAGGCAATAGCATTGCAGCTGTTGAGAACGTCGATTGTTGTATGTCACTATTTATTGCCACCCTTTAGCAGTGTCGTCATGTGTTGCGTTGCCTTACCTTATTGCCATTGCCCTTACCTTGAGTTTCTCTTCTTCTGCAAGTGCCTATCCGTTCTGGATATTGGATATCATATCGGCTATCTTTACTTTTTCACAGCTGCCCAGAAGAGGCCTGTGGTTGTCGTGGAGAACCAACTCCTCAAGTTTTTAATCCACGAGATATTTCTTCTCCCAATGTTTCTTTTTCCTTCAACTTTGCCTTGTAGTATACACTGAAAGAGTCCGTATCTACTAGAGTTGTGCATGATGTGTCCCAGGTATTGTAGTTTTCTTGTTTTAATCGTGGTCAGGGTTTCTGTCGTTTTGTCCATTCTTCTTAGTATTTCGGCATTGGTAATACGGTATATCCATGATGTCCTTAATATCCTTCTATAGAGCCATATTTCATATGCTTCTAGTTATTTTGTGTTAGCAACCGTCAGCTTCCAAGCTTCTATTCCATAAAATAACACAGAGAATACGTAGCAGTTTAAGAGTCTCATTTTGGTGTCTATGGTTAGATCACGACTTTTAAAGGCTGTGGCCATTCTAATGAATATATTTCTGCTGTTTTCGTCTAAAAGCCACATCTGGAACTTCTTTTTGTATTTCACCATCTGTCTATCTATCTGCCAATCTATCTCATAGTGGTGTTTCCATATTGGCTTCACGTCTAAAAGCCACATCTGGAACTTCTTTTTGTATTTCACTATCTGTCTAACTATCTGCCAATCTATCTCATAGTGGTGTTTCCATATTGGCTTCACGTCTAAAAGCCACATCTGGAACTTTGTTTTGTATTTCACTATCTGTCTATATATCTGCCTATTTATCTCATAGTAGTGTTTCTATGTTGGCTTCAGGTCTAAAAGCCACATCTGGAACTTCTTTTTGTATTTCACCATCTGTCTATCTATCTGCCAATCTATCTCATAGTGGTGTTTCCATGTTGGTTCGACGTCCGTATAAGTAATTCGAGAACGCAGGTGGGAGTGTTCATTATAGAAAGCTCGTCTTCGGAGAGCATCAGGTAGCATTTAATCTCCGCTCGAAAAGATTATTGGCTTCGCCTCGGATCGAAGTTAATTACGAGAAACCCTCTCCAACCCTCCCCCTCGCCGCTGGGGGGCTCTCGGCGCCACAGTGTCAATAATCTGCCGCCCTCTGATGATTTTTGCGGGGGCGCACGTGGCTTCGTCGGTCGAAAAAAATGATTAATAATCCCCCCGGAGGACGCGAGGGGGGGACTTCTGGTGCGGGGGGCGGCGTCAACTTTCAACCCTCAACCCTAAACCATCCCGGTCTGCCTCAACAGACGTACGGACGTCCAGGGGGTGCATTAGGTGATTAAATTACTGCCGGCACCGAATTCAGCGTCGCCGCCTTTTTTTTTAATTAGCCCCCGGGGAGGGCGCGCGAGGGGGGCTGCGGGTGATTAAACGCCCCATTATCTAGTCGGCGAGTTTCTCCCGTTCCGCCCCCGGAGTAATTTGCTTATGTTTAATTGCCCTCTGCTTTTCAGCAACTTTTCTCCCGGCAGACGCGAAATCCGCACAACCGAAGGCAAACACCAAATATGCACGAAAGACGCAAAAAACGCGCAATATTTCGTTGCCTAATTTTGTTCCGATGGCTAGCTCTAGGCACTAGCAGACCTGTGGCAGTCGTTTAATTTTAAATATTCAATGAAAACGATGAATGTAGTTGCTAATTTTTGTTGCATTATTTAAATATAGTTTAATCCTTTAAATATTCTAACTATAATAAATTATTTTAATTTGTTTAAGATGGCGTCGGATTCCGGAAATTACAACGAATGCCTAGCCTCTAGGCACTGTAGTATTTGAAACCCACAGCTCTATATTAGTTGTAGAAAGCTGAAATTTCTTTTAAACTCCAATATTTCTCTTAATTTATTTTCAATTTAAATTTCTTTTCATATCTTTTTAATAACAATATGGTATCTTTGACAATTCAGCCGGAAGTCACGACCGAAGGTTCGAATACGATTTTTCAAATATGAATTTTCCCAATTCAGCCGGAAGTCACGACTGAGGGTTCCATTCAAATTTGTTTTAAACTTTAATCATATTTCTCCCAATTTAAATTTATTTTCAAATCTTTTAATAGCAATTGGTATCTTCCCAATTCAGCCGGAAGTCACGACCGAAGGTTAGAATACCATTTTTCAAATATGAATTTTCCCAATTCAGCCGGAAGTCACGACTGAGGGTTCCATTCAAATTTGTTTGAAACTTTAATAATATTTCTCTCAATTTATTTTCAATATAAATTTCTTTTCATATCGTTTTAATAACAATATGGTATCTTTCCCAATTCAGCCGGAAGTCACGACCAATGGTTCCAATACAATTTTTCAAATATGAATTTTCCCAATTCAGCCGGAAGTCACGATTGAAGGTTGAATTTAAATTTGTTTTGAATGCGAGAGAGCTTGAGACTACAAGTAGATAACCAATGCAATTATTCATGTCAAACCTGAGAATGTGTAGTCTGAGACTACAAGTAGATAGCCAACGCAACTGAGGCTACAAACAGGTAGCCATTGCAGTAAGGTATAAGATTTGTGTGAAACTTACTGCAAACTCACATAACTATGTATATTCCGAAGTTATACATTTTATTGGTGCCTTCGCTGATAAACATAGTCGTCCTTTCTGGTTTTGATGAAAGGCTCCATCGACCCACAAATATAAACGCCGCGCTTCCTGCACACGACCGACTTCTGCTATCAGACGGAACCGCTCACGTCTCTCCGAATCTTGAGGTATAAATTGGAGAATCTCTCAAGGAATGTCGCAGGAAGTTGTTGTGCTGCAGGAGGAGCCGCAAATCAATAACCGATGGATTCCCACAGTTTGTGCGAAAATGCCTCGCGGTCTTCGCACAGTCTCTACTTGAACGCCACTTTTTGCTGCGTGAGCATATTAACGCGTTCCGCGGTTATGCAGGCATCTGGCAAATTTTTGGCGGAATTCCTGCAGAAACTTGGCCCTAAATGCCGCAAGTTTTAGAGAAAAATCGTACACAAATCCAAGAAAGACCGTCGTTTAGTTCAGTAGCGCTGAGTGCAGTCAAAAAGAAGAATAAAATACGAAGTAGCTGTGTAATGAGTAAAATAATTAATTGGTTTGCATGTACGACCTTAATTGCAGCCATCTCATTAGTCAATTCCACTCTTAATGAAATGATACTTACGAACGGTGTTCAATGCGGTCATTATATATCTGCCGACTGTAGACGTCCATAGTCATCAGTTATCTTTTAGAGTCATAAGTCCAGAGTCATTCGAGTCATCAGTCTAGAGTCATCAGTGTACATGCAGTACATACAGATTCAATAAGGTGTTCAATGCGGTCATTATATACCCGCCGACTGTAGACGTCCATAGTCATCAGTTATCCCTCAGAGTCATCAGTCCAGAGTCATTCGAGTCATCAGTCTAGAGTCATCAGTGTACATGCAGTACATACAGATTCGATACGGTGTTCAATGCGGTCATTATATTCCCGCCGACTGTAGACGTCCATAGTCATCAGTTATCCCTCAGAGTCATCAGTCCAGAGTCATTCAAGTCATCAGTCTAGAGTGATCAGTGTACATGCATACATACAGATTGGATACAAATATACAGATACGAGTATCTTCGTTTTCCAAAATTATTGTGCAACAATTCAGGACGGTCGCACTTTTTCTGCTCTTTCAGGTGTTTCAGCCACTTCATTGCTCGCTAAACAATACCGTACTCTAGACCGTAATAAACCCTCACGGTAGAATTTCAATTTCCAGTAAATATGCTATACGTGTCTTTGCATCTGCTCTCGACATCTGCATTAATCACTTGATTAAAATTATGCTGGCGCTTCCTCGTGGTCCTTCGGCGGTGGCAAAAGTTGGCTGCCGTCGGGAATTCCGCGCCGCGATTGCCCACGTGTGGCCAATCGATGCAGAAGCTCGGTTCCGTCGGTGAGGCGAAGTTCCAGCTGGGATTATCCGCAAAGGGACTATGAAAGTTTTGCCTGGGGGAAAGTTTGACGGATTGAAGATCGATTATTTCGGGCATGCTGCGGCCAGAAACTCGGCGCACTTTTCGGCCCCGAAACTTTCGGGTCTCTAACGCGTGTACGATGAACGCTCGGGGATGTCAACAAGCCGGAAAACAAATAAAAAATGAGGGACGTGGAGAAACCGCGCAAAAGAAAATCATTCGATTCGCCATGTGAGAGTTTTTTCATTGCGCGCCATGAAAAGTCTCACTTCTCCTCCGCGTGAAATAACATACTATTATCGCATAGCAAGGCAGTCATAATACAAATAATATACTAATAGGTACTTACAGTTTGTCCTCAAGGTATTCTTCGAAGCGTTTCTAAACAGTAGTTGTTTTATTTCATTTATGAATATTTTGATTTTTTTCTGTTTGGAGCTCCGTTTGCAGGTGGTTGAAGGGGATTATTCCAATGTTGGACATCTTAGTGATTTTCAGTTGGCCGAATGGATCAGTGAGAGATTCACGGTTTCTCGTATTGTGATTGTCCGATTGCCTCTTTGAGGGCAGAGTGTTGATATCCTCGTGTGGTGCGGTAATTGTGTGGCGCCCTTACCTTTAACGCCCGAACCCCGCCGTCTTCACTATACAACGGCCAGAGGCCCGCACCAGCAGAGTAGTTGGAGCTGAAAAGTGCGAAGAGAAAAATGCAGGGCCGGAAGAGGATATTGCGCATCATTTCGATTGATTTAAAGAATGTTGTGATGCTCTCAATGGGCGACGCACCGGTTTAGGTTGTGGAGCAACCTAGGGTGTCCCTTCGGAGAGGCTGTGAGGGGGCTAGCTCGTAAGTATCGATCGTCTCTGCCGTGGCCAGCGGCAAGACGATCGCGGTACATTTCGGTAAATTGGCGAAAGAGGCCACTTTTAGACCGTGACAATGATTTCCCAATGGGCTACGCACCGGTTTAGGTTGTGGAGCAACCTTGGGTGTCCCTGGAGGGGCTATGAGGGGGCTAGCTCGCAAGTGTCGATCGTCTCTGCCACGGCCAGCGGCAAGACGATCGCTGAACATTTCGGTAAATTGGCGAAAAGGGCCCCCTTTTGAACCGTGACAATGATTTTTCAATGGGCGACGCACCGGTTTAGGTTGTGGAGCAACCTAGGGTGTCCCTTCGGAGAGGCTGTAAGGGGGCTAGCTCGCAAGTATCGATCGTCTCTGTCGTGGCCAGCGGCAAGACGATCGCGGTACATTTCGATAAATTAGCAAAAAATGCCAAACCCATTTTTGGACCGTGACAATGATTTCTCTCTGATTTCAGGTTATGGCAGTGTCTCGCCGAGGACGTCCTGGGGCAAGCTGGTGACCATCATCTACGCCCTGATCGGCATCCCCCTGATGCTGCTGTACCTGTCGACCACCGGCGACGTCCTCGCCAGGAGCTTCCGCAGGCTCTACGGGAAGATGTGTGGGGCAGGGCCCCAGAAGCCCCAGTGCCCGTGCAACACGAGGGTGCGCGTGCCCGTCACCCTCTGCCTGGTCATCGTCCTCGCCTACATCTGCTCCGGGGCGGTCCTCTTCCACAGGCTGGAGAACTGGAGCCTCCTGGAGGGATCCTACTTCTGCTTCACCTCACTGGGTAAGAGGTCGTCTAGCTACGACATCAGCGTTTAACTTCAACCCCAAGTGTATTCTTTGACGTTGAAACGTTTAATGAGCTATTGCTGACTTCTTCATGTGCCGTCTCCTTTGAGGAAGATAAGGGTTTCATAGCGTTAAAAGCCAACAAACTTTCATAGCCTTTGCTTTGTCCTTTGCTGAGTTCGTTTCCTTTTCCGTCCGGTCCAAGGCTTGTCTAAGGTTTTCGCAACAGGTGTTTGTTTTATGGGGAGAGGTTGTTAGCCTCTCGCCCAACCCCCTTTTCGGAGGGCCATTTCTCCCGCTCTCGTCTGCCCTGAGACAGGCTTTCAAAATGGATTGGTTACCACTTCTCCAGCCAGGTTGCTCAGGTTTCCAGGGTTCCCCGCGAGGAGGTGAGAGTCGGAATTAGGTAGGAGAGGCTATGCGACGACACTCTTCCCGTGTCGTCATGTGGTACGCATGCACTACCTCGTTAGAACCCCAGTTATACTAGATTGGTTAAATCCTCAAGACCTAGCCCCTCCATAATGACGTTGGCGTTTGGCTTTCCCTAATTTGACTCATTGACTCTTTAAACGTTTTATGGGCTATTGCTATGGGTGTCTTTAGGAGTTGGAAAGAGGTATGACGTGCCGTTGGAAAGAGGTATGATGATTCGGTATGAGTACCTTTAGGAGTTGGCAAGAGGTATGACGATTCGGTATGACTGTCTTTAGGAGTTGGAAAGAGGTATGACGATTCGGTATGAGTGTCTTTAGGAGTTGGAAAGAGGTATGATGATTCGGTATGAGTGTATTTAGGAGTTGGAAAGAGGTATGATGATTCGGTATGAGTGTCTTTTGGAGTTGGAAAGAGGTATGACGATTCGGTATGAGTGTCTTTAGGAGTTGGAAACAATTATGATGATTCAGAATGAGTGTCGAGTGTCTTTAGGAGTTGTAAAGAGGTAAAGAGGTACGATTCGGTGTGAGTGTCTTTAGGAGTTGGAAACAGGTATGATGATTCGTTCTGAGTGTCGAGTGTCTTTAAGAGTTGGAAAGAGGTATGATGATTCGGTATGAGTGTCTTTAGGAGTTGGATGATTCGTTCTGAGTGTCGAGTGTCTTTAGGAGTTGGAAAGAGGTATGATGATTCGGTATGAGTGTCTTTAGGAGTTGGAAAGAAGTATGATGATTCGGAATGAGTGTCGAGTGTCTTTAGGAGTTGGAAATAGGTATGATGATTCGGTATGAGTGTCTTTAGGAGTTGGAAAGAAGTATGATGATTCGGAATGAGTGTCGAGTGTCTTTAGGAGATGGAAAGAGGTATGACGATTCGGTATGAGTGTCTTTAGGAGTTGGAAAGAGGTATGATGATTCGGAATGAGTGTCGAGTGTCTTTAGGAGTTGGAAAGAGGTATGATGATTCGGTACGAGTGTCTTTAGGAGTTGGAAACAGGTATGATGATTCGTTCTGAGTGTCGAGTGTCTTTAGGAGTTGGAAAGAGGTATGACGATTCGGTATGAGTGTCTTTAGGAGTTGGAAAGAGGTATGATGATTCGGTATGAGTGTCTTTAGGAGTTGCAAAGAGGTATGATGATTCGGAATGAGTGTCGAGTGTCTTTAAGAGTTGGAAAGAAGTATGACGATTCGGTATGAGTCTCTTTAGGAGTTGGAAAGAGGTATGATGATTCTGAATGAGTGTCGAGTGTCCTTAGGAGTTGGAAAGAGGTATGACGATTCGGTATGAGTGTCTTTAGGAGTTGGAAACAGGTATGATGAATAGGAATGAGTGTCGAGTGTCTTTAGGAGTTGGAAAGAGGTATGACGATTCGGTATGAGTGTCTTTAGGAGTTGGAAAGAGGTATGACGATTCGGAATGAGTGTCGTGTGTCTTTAGGAGTTGGAAAAAGGTATGACAATTCGGTATGAGTGTCTTTAGGAGTTGGAAAGAGGTATGACGATTCGGAATGAGTGTCGTGTGTCTTTAGGAGTTGGAAAGAGGTATGACGATTCGGTATGAGTGTCTTTAGGAGTTGGAAACAGGTATGATGATTCGTTCTGAGTGTCGAGTGTCTTTAGGAGTTGGAAACAAGTATGATGATTCGGTATTAGTGTCTTTATGAGTTGGAAAGAGGTACGATGATTCGGTATGAGTGTCTTACGAGTTGGAAACAGGTATGATGATTCGTTTTGAGTGTCGAGTGTCTTTAGGAGTTGGAAAGAGGTATGATCATTCGGCATGAGTGTCTTTAGGAGTTGGAAGCAGGTATGATGATTCGTTCTAAGTGTCGAGTGTCTTTAGGAGTTGGAAAGAGGTATGATGATTCGGAATGAGTGTCGAGTGTCTTTAGGAGTTGGAAAGAGGTATGATGATTCGGAATGAGTGTCGAGTGTCTTTAGGAGTTGGAAAGAGGTATGATGATTCGGTACGAGTATCTTTAGGAGTTGGAAACAGGTATGATGATTCGTTCTAAGTGTCGAGTGTCTTTAGGAGTTGGAAAGAGGTATGACGATTCGGTATGAGTGTCTTTAGGAGTTGGAAAGAGGTATGATGATTCGATATGAGTGTCTTTAGGAGTTGCAAAGAGGTATGATGATTCGGAATGAGTGTCGAGTGTCTTTAAGAGTTGGAAAGAAGTATGACGATTCGGTATGAGTCTCTTTAGGAGTTGGAAAGAGGTATGATGATTCTGAATGAGTGTCGAGTGTCCTTAGGAGTTGGAAAGAGGTATGACGATTCGGTATGAGTGCCTTTAGGAGTTGGAAACAGGTATGATGATTCGGAATGAGTGTCGAGTGTCTTTAGGAGTTGGAAAGAGGTATGACAATTCGGTATGAATGTCTTTAGGAGTTGGAAACAGGTATTATGATTCGTTCTGAGCGTCGTGTGTCTTTAGGAGTTGGAAAGAGGTATGATGATTCGTTCTGAGCGTCGAGTGTCTTTAGGAGTTGGAAAGAGGTATGGCGATTCGGTATGAGTGTCTTTAGGAGTTGGAAAGAGGTATGATGATTCGGAATGAGTGTCGAGTGTCTTTAGGAGTTGGAAAGAGGTATGACGATTCGGTATGAGTGTCTTCAGGAGTTGGAAAGAGGCATGATGATTCGGTATGAGTGTCTTAAGAGTTGCAAACAGGTATGCTGATTCGTTCTGAGTGTCGAGTGTCTTTAGGAGTTGGAAAGAGGTATGATGATTCGGTATTAGTGTCTTTAGGAGTTGGAAACAGGTATGATGATTCGTTCCGAGTGTCGAGTGTCTTTAGGAGTTGCAAAGAGGTATGATGATTCGGAATGAGTGTCTTTAAGAGTTGGAAACAGGTATGATGATTCGTTCTGAGTGTCGAGTGTCTTTAGGAGTTGGAAAGAGGTATGACGATTCGGAATGAGTGTCTTTAGGAGTTGGAAAGAGGTATGATGGTACGGTATGAGTGTCTTTAGGAGTTGGAAAGAGGTCTGATGTTGTTGTGGTCTTGTTGCAGGAACGATTGGTTTTGGCGACCTGCTGCCCGGCCAGCACGCCGAAGAGATCTCCTTGTGCGCCTGTTCCGCGTACATTCTGACGGGCATGGCCCTGGTGGCGATGTGCTTCAGCCTGGTGCAGGACGAGGTGCTGAGCCTGCTGCGGCTGGTGGGCGCCACATGTTCCCGCGGGGAGGCCGTCAAGGACGAGGAGATGATAGCAGTGGCCTCCTGACAGAGGCCCAAGACGGAGGGAGCCGCGCCCATCGTCAAGACGCCGCCGGCCATCAAGAAGCTGCCGCCGCTGCTGCACCACAACAGCCTCCCGCGCAAGAGCAACTTCCAGAGGAACGCCCCGGCGAGGAGGTCCGCAGGTAACCGCCACGTCTTCAGCTATGTCCAGCTAACTAATTAACTTATTAACCGCCAGTCGGGCAATTCGCAGGTGCCGAGCCGCTGATAGAGTACTTCGTGCCGCGCAGCGTCAGCGAGTTCGACCTGTCCATGGCGTCCGAGCTGCAGATGGCCCAGAACGCGATGCTGCCGCTGACGGTGCGCGTGCCCAGGAAGCCGCCGCCGAAGCCGCGCGAGAAGATGGTCACGTTCGAGGACGAGATGGACCCGGGCGGCAAGGGCAGGAACCAGGACCTTCAGGACGTGTTCATGTGACAAAAGGGATAGCAGTCGCACGACGGCGCCGGCGGCTCGGGGGCCGCGGACGACGCCGCCGGCGCCCTCAAGAAGGAGCTGCGCAAGAACTTCAAGCTCTGCGAGGACCTGAAGAAGTGCGAGGACAACTGCTCCTGCAACGCGGAGGCGGACTGCGACATCTGCAAGGTCATCGACTTCACGCTGAAGAAGGACAAGTTATAGTGCCGGCCGCCCGCCGGAGGGACCTGAAGGAGACGGCGACCAGAGCGGCAGAGCGGCAGAGCGTCAGACCATCAGACCGTCAGACCCCAACCACTCAATTATCCATTTGTATTGTTATGGAACGTTTGTACTTTTCTAACGACATCTCGTGTAGACATATGAAAACTGATTAACACACATACACACACACACATAAGCACACTCACACAAAAACACAACCGAATGGTGAATGCCGTACAAAATTTGCTTGTACGGCAGGATCAAGTCATAGACACAGTATTCGTCAGAATAAACAGTACCGAAGTGTAGGCAACCAAGCACGTGCTCAGTACGTCGCGTATTCTTGATTGCATAGCTGTAGGCACTCTTAATTCAGGCGTATACTGTATTCCCAACGAAAGCTGACAATGACTCATGCTTTTTCGAACTAAGAATCGAAATACAGAGTGGGGTAATCGAGGTTGAGCAGTTTGAAGGGTATACTGCGGAGGGGAAGAGGTGGGAGGGAGTAACATAGCTACCGGGCTGACAGGACACTTTGATGGCGTGTCCATCAGGAGACACCATTTTAATGAACATTCTTGGCTGAAGAACTGTTGTCGACAATGACCAGAAGGTTCTATCAAGATCATTTGCAGAAGAAGTGTTTTCGATAATGACCTGAAGGTTCTTTCAAGGAAGGTCCGGATCTCTATGATCACCTACTCTAATACAGTTGACATCTTCCGATAACACTTCGATGGCGTGTCCATCAAGAGACAATTTTAGTGAAAATTCATGGCTAAAGAACTGCTGTCCACAATAACCAAAAGGTTATTTCAACGTCATTTGCAGAAGAAGTGTGGCGGGGAAGAGGTGGGAGGCAGTAGTATAGCTACCGGGCCGACAGGACACTTCGATAGGGTGCCCATCAGGAGGGACTATTTTAGTGAAAATTCTTGGCTGAAGAACTGTTGTCCACAATAACCAGAAGGTTCTCTCAAGGTCAATTGCAGAAGAAGCATTTTCGGCAATGACCAGAAGGTTCTTTCAAGGAAGGTCTGGATCTCTCTGGCCACCTACCCTAATTCAGTTGACATCTTCAATGACACTTCGATTGCTGGTCCATCAGGACCGTTTTCGGCAATGGCCAGAAGGTTCTTTCAAGGCAGGTCTGGATCTCTCTGGTCACCTACCCTAATTCAGTTTATATCTTCGATGATACTTCGATGGCGTGCCCATCAAGAGAGACCGTTTTAGTGAAAATTCTTGGCTGAAGAACTGTTGTCCACAATAACCAGAAGGTTCTTTCAACGTCATTTGCAGAAGAAGTGTTTTCGGCAATGACCTGAAGGTTCTTTCAAGGAAGGTCTAGATCTCTCTGGTCACCTACCCTAATTCAGTTGACATCTTCGATAACACTTCGAAGGCGTGTCCATCAAGAGAGACAATTTTAGTGAAAATTCTTGGCTGAGGAAATGTTGCCGACAATGACAAGAAGGTTCTTTCAAGATCATTTGCAGAGAAGTGTTTTCGGCAATGACCAGAAGATTCTCTCAAGGTTTGGATTTCTCTGGTTACCTGCCCTAATTCAGTTGACATCTTCGATAACACTTCGATGGCGTGTCCATCAAGAGGGACCATTTTAGTGAAAACTCTTGGCTGAAGATCTGTTGTCCACGATAATCAGAACGTTCTTTCAACGTCATTTGCAGAAGGAGTGTTTTCGGCAATGACCAGAAGGTTCTTTCAAGGCAGGTCTGGATCTCTCTGGTCAGCTACCCTAATTCAGTCGACATCTTCGATGACACTTCGAAGGCGTGTCCATCAGTAGAGACCATTTTAGTGAAAATTGTTGGCTGAAGAACTGTTGTCCACAATAATCATAAGGTTCTTTCAACGTCTTTTGCAGGAGAAGTGTTTTCAGCAATGACCAGAAGGTTCTTTTAGGAAAGGTCTGGATCTCTCTGGTCACCTACCCTAATTAAGTTGACATCTATGATTACACTTCGATGGCGTGTCCATCAAGAGAGGCCATTTTAGTGAAAAATCTTGGCTGAAGAACTGTTGACGACAATGACCAGAAGGTTCTTTCAAGATCATTTCGTTCCTGAATTAGAAACTTTGAAGAAACAGGCAACACTTTGCAACCTCGAGCGGTCCACCCTGTATATCTATGCTCGTTCGCATTCTTAAGGTGGATGAGATGATGAGATGATGAGGTGAAGAGATCACCGGTCTCGTCTTTCATATTGGCAGCTTAAATATCCATGGATATTTGTGATTTATGCCCAGTGAACATTTAAAGTTCAGCTCTTGTTGCTGAACTTTAAATGATCAGTAACTAGAATGAAATTAAATTTCACGTATGCTGACAAATATAACATGGAGCGATGAGTCATTGTCATTTTTCCAGGTCAAGTACATCTCATTGTAAATAATCTGACAAAATTTCGATTACCAGTCATGCTCGCATAAATCTAGTACAAGAAATTAGGTCACAGCAGTAGTTTTATACAGCAGTGTCAAATTTTTTGTACTAGATTTATGTAAGCAGGACTGTGCATTATTGCGTTTACAACCACCCACACACATCCCATTGCCGCCCTGGCATTCTCTTGACGACTGTAAATACTCAACATTGTTCGTGTGAACTGGAAGGGAGTTCAGGCCTAAGTAATTGCGTGTGCGTAAACGTTTTATTTTCATGTTCCTAGTGGTAAGTTAGTTGGAATTAAAAATCTAATAAGAGAAAATAAACCGTAGTCGTAGAAACACTGTAATTTATACCTATAATTGAATAATGCCAAAACGGAGGAAAGTGAGAATTGTATTGTAAAGTTAAGTGGTGGCCGGAATTTTTGTCCGGCCGATCGAGTGAGCGGGGAATCGCAGGCTGGAACATATCGACCGTCCTGAAAATGCCCGGAAATTGATTAGGCACATGTAGCCGGTTGATAATTTTCCTGCCAGCGATGCCCCACTCAATATGTAAATATAACAATGTAAAGAACAAATTGTGATTGTCTAAAGTTGTGTAATCTAATCTTATTCTAAAATGTTTTGTATTTAAAAAGAAAAAAACGATATTCATGTTATGATTTTGTTAGATGTTCCCTATTCTTTCCATCTTAAATTAATTCTCCTGAAAATTTGACAAAATTTAAGTATTAAATAAGGGAGCTAATGAAACATATATCTATTGCATTGACAAGTATGGGTTAGCTATTACTGAAATTTCTGAAAATTTATTATTTGCAAATTTGATATAAGATTCGTGTACAGTACACCTGAAATTAATTCTCCTGAAAATTTGACAAAGTTTCAGTTTTAAATAAGAAAGAAAATCAAATATATAGCTTTCTGCATTGACAAGTATGGGTTAGCAATTACAGAAATTTCTGAAAATTTATTATTTGCAAATTTGATATTAGATTCGTGTACAGTACACCTGAAACTAATTCTCCTGAAAATTTGACAAAGTTTCAGTATTAAATAAGGGAGAAAATAAAACACTTAACTTTCTCAATTAACAAGTATGGATTAGCTATTACTGAAATTCCTGAAAATTTATTATTAATAAGGGAGAAAATCAAAGATATAACTTTCTGCATTGGCAAGTATGGGATAGCTATAACTGAAATTTCTGAAAATATATTATTTGCAATTTTGATATTAAATTCGTGTACAGTACATCTGAAACTAATTCTCCTGAAAATTTGACAAAGTTTCAGTACTTAATAAGGGAGCAAATCAAACATATAACTTAATGCATTCACTAGTATTGATTAGCTATTGCTGATATTACTGAAAATTTATTATTTGCAAACTTGATACTTGATTCGTGTCTAATACACCTGAAACTAATGCTCCTGAAAATTTGATAAAGTTTCAGTACTAAATAAGCGAGTAAATCAAACATACTTAATGCATTAACTAGTATGGCTTAGCTATTCCTGAAATTTCTGAAAATTTATTATTTGCAAATTTGATATTAGATTCGTATACAGTACACCTGAAACTAATTCTCTTGTAAATTTGTCAAAGTTTCATTACTAAAAAAGAGAGTAAATCAAACATATAACTTAATGCATTAACTGGTATGGGTTAGCTATTACTGAAATTTCTGAAAATTTATTATTTGCAACTTTGATATTAGATTTGTGTACAGTACACCTAAAACTAATTCTCTTAAAAATTTGACTAAGATTCAGTACCAAATAAGGTAAAAAATCAAACATATAAATTTCTACATTGATAAGTATTAGTTAGCTATTACTGAAATTTCTGAAAATTTATTATTTGCAATTTTGATATTAGATTCATGTACAGTACACCTGAACCTAATTCTCCTGAAAATTTGGCAAAGTTTCAGTACTAAATAATGGAGTAAATCAAACATACAACTTAATGCATTAACTAGTATGACTTAGCTTTTACTGAAATATCTGAAAATTTATTATTTGCAAATTTGATATTAGATTCGTGTACAGTACACCTAAAACTCATTCTCCTGAAAATTTGACTAAATTTCAGTACCAAATAAGGTAGAAAATCAAACATATAACTTTCTGCATTAATAAGTATGGGATAGCTATTACTGAAATTTCTGAAAATTTATTATTTGCAACTTTGATATTAGATTCGTGTACAGTACACCTGAAACTAATTCTCCTGAAAATTTGACAAAGTTTCAGTTTTGAAAAAGAGACAAAATCAAACACTTAACTTTCTCAATTGACTAGTATGGATTAGCTATTACTGAAATTCCTGAAAATTTATTATTTGCAACTTTGATATTAGATTCGTGTACAGTACACCTGAAACTAATTCTCCTGAAAATTTGACAAAGTTTCAGTTTTAAATAAGAGAGAAAATCAAACACTTATCTTTCTCAATTGACAAGTATGGATTATCTATTACTGAAATTTTTGAAAATTTATTATTTTCAAATTTGATATTAGATTGGTGTACAGTACACCTGAAACCAATTCTCCTGAAAATTTGACTAAATTTCAGTACCAAATAAGGTAGAAAATCAAACATATAACTTTCTGCATTAATAAGTATGGGATAGCTATTACTGAAATTTCTGAAAATTTATTATTTGCAACTTTGATATTAGATTCGTGTACAGTACACCTGAAACTAATTCTCCTGAAAATTTGACAAAGTTTCAGTTTTGAAAAAGAGACAAAATCAAACACTTAACTTTCTCAATTGACTAGTATGGATTAGCTATTACTGAAATTCCTGAAAATTTATTATTTGCAACTTTGATATTAGATTCGTGTACAGTACACCTGAAACTAATTCTCCTGAAAATTTGACAAAGTTTCAGTTTTAAATAAGAGAGAAAATCAAACACTTATCTTTCTCAATTGACAAGTATGGATTATCTATTACTGAAATTTTTGAAAATTTATTATTTTCAAATTTGATATTAGATTGGTGTACAGTACACCTGAAACCAATTCTCCTGAAAATTTGACTAAATTTCAGTACCAAATAAGGTAGAAAATCAAACATATAACTTTCTGCATTAATAAGTATGGGATAGCTATTACTGAAATTTCTGAAAATTTATTATTTGCAACTTTGATATTAGATTCGTGTACAGTACACCTGAAACTAATTCTCCTGAAAATTTGACAAAGTTTCAGTTTTGAAAAAGAGACAAAATCAAACACTTAACTTTCTCAATTGACTAGTATGGATTAGCTATTACTGAAATTCCTGAAAATTTATTATTTGCAACTTTGATATTAGATTCGTGTACAGTACACCTGAAACTAATTCTCCTGAAAATTTGACAAAGTTTCAGTATTAAATAAGGGAGAAAATCAAACACTTAACTTTCTCAATTGACAAGTATGGATTAGCTATTACTGAAATTCCTGAAAATTAATTATTTGAAAATTTGATATTAGATTCGTATACAGTACACCTAAAGCTAATTCTCCTGAAAATTTGACAAAGTTTCAGTATTAAATAAGGGAGAAAATCTAACACATAACTTTCTGCATTGACAAGTATGGGTTAGCTATTACTGAAATTTCTGAAAATTTAATGTTAGCAAATTTGACATTAAAGTCGTATACAGTACACCTGAAACTAATTCTCCTGAAAATTTGACTAAGTTTCAGTATTAAATAAGGGAGAAAATCAATCACTTAACTTTCTCAATTAACAAGTATGGATTAGCTATTACTGAAATTCCTGAAAATTTATTATTAGCAACTTTGATATTAGATTGGTGTATAGTACACCTGAAACTAATTCTCCTGAAAATTTGACAACGTTTCAGGTTTAAATAAGGACGAAAATCAAATATATAGCTTTCTGCATTGACATGTATGGGTTAGCAATTACTGAAATTCCTGAAAATTTATTATTGGCAAATTTGATAATAGATACGTGTACAGTACACCTGAAACTAATTCTCCTGACTAAGTTTCAGTATTAAATAAGGGAGAAAATCAAACGCTTAACTTTCTCAATTGACAAGTATGGATTAGCTATTACTGAAATATCTGAAAATTTATTATTTGCAAATTTGATAACATATTAGTGTACAGTACACCTAAAACTAATTCTCCTGAAAATTTGACAAAGTTTCAGTACAAAATAAGGTAGAAAATGAAACATATAACTTTCTGCATTAATAAGTTTGGGTCAGCTATTACTGAAATTTCTGAAAATTTATTATTTGCAAATTTGATATTAGATTCGTGTATAGTACACCTGAAACTAAATTTCCTGAAATTTTGACAAAGAGTCAGTATTAAATAAGGGAGAAAATCAAACACTAACTATCTCCATTGACAAGTATGGATTAGCTATTACTGAAATTCCTGAAAATTTATTATTTGCAAATTTGATATTAGATTCGTGTATAGTACACCTGAAACTAATTCTCCTGAAAATTTGACAAAGTTTCAGTACCAAATAAAGTAAAAAATCAAACATATAAATTTCTGCATTGATAAGTATTAGTTAGCTTTTACTGAAATTTCTGAAAATTTATTATTGGCAAATTTGATAATAGATTCGTGTACAGTATACCTGAAACTAATTCTCCTGAAAATTTGACAAAGTTTCAGTACGAAATAAGGTAGAAAATCAAACATATAACTTTCTGCATTGATAAGTATGGGTTAGCTATTACTGAAATTTCTGAAAATATATTATTTGCAAATTTGATATTAGATTCGTGTACAGTACACCTAAGACATATACTCCTGAAAATTTGTCAAAGTTTCAGTACTAAATAAAGGAGCAAATCAAACATATAACTTAATGCATTCACTATTATGAGTTAGCTATTACTGAAATTTCTGAAAATTTAGTAACTGCAAATTTCATTTTACATTTGGGTTTAGTACACGTGAAACTAATTCTCCTGAAAATTTGACAAAGTTTCAGAACCAAATAAGGTAGAAAATCAAACATATAACTTTCTGCATTGATAAGTTTGGGTTAGCTATTACTGAAATTCCTGAAAATTTATTGTTTGCAAATTTGATATTAGATTCGTGTACAGTACACCTGAAACTAATTCTCCTGAAAAATTGTCAAAGTTTCAGTACTAAATAAAGGAGTAAATCAAACATTTAACTTAATGCATTAACTAGTATGGGTTAGCTATTACTGAAATTTCTGAAAATTTATTATTTGCAAATTTAATATTAGATTCGTGTGCAGTACACCTGAAACTAATTCTCCTGAAAATTTGACAAAATATCAGCATTAAATAAGGGAGACATAGGACCTTTATTCATTGACTAGGATAGCTATTACTGAAATTTCTAAAAATGATATATCACAAAACTCAGGCATTGGATATTAATCAAATTAAACATGCGATATACTGATATGTAATTTAATATCATGAATAAATTATACAAATATTGATACACTGATTTTTGAGATATCATTAAAAACGTCACAAGTTTGATACAATTCATTAGCTCGCCTATAAATCCCCATTTCCAAATTCTACTAACGTTAGTACGTATTACAAAGATCCATGTGCGAAATATAACCGCCAAAAAAGTTCTTCTAACCTCTAAAAGGTTCTGTTAAGTACACGTTTTTCCAATTTGAAAGGTACCTATGAGGGCTCCCAAAACCTTTTGCATTTTATTACACCTTACTGCCAATTATGATATTAATTAATGAAATAATTAAAATTCAGACAGAATTAATTGAGATTTAGGGACTGCTAACTAACTTAATTACTATTAACTGCTAAAATGCATCACTTACTCCTTTCTCTTACTCTTCTTATTGCCCCTGCTTGCAGATTTGATGGTCACTTCTAATTCACTTAATCTCTTTTAACGTCTTTTGCAACTCCTATTTCCCCCACTTATTCAGTCATTCATTTTTAGACCATACACTCATTTATACTATGCAACTCCATTTACAAGTGTAAAGTTGGCTGCAAGAAAAACAATTGAAAAATTTGACAGTAATAATTGAATTTTTACATTATTTTAATAATTATTAACAGTAATTATAGAAAATGTGGCAGAATAAGAACTTAATTACTATTAACTGCGAAAATGCATCACTTACACCACTCTTTTACTCTTCTTAGTGCCCCTGCTTTGATATTGGATGGTCACTTCCAATTAAACTTCGTTTTTAATGTCTTTTGCAACAAGTTATTCCCCCCACTTATTTATTCATTAATTTTTAGTCGATAAACTCATTTATACTATGCAACTCCATTTACAGGTGTACAGTTGGCTGCAAATAAAACAATTGAAAAATTTGACAGTAATAATTGAATGTTTACATTACTTTAAGAATAATTAACAGTAATTATAGAAAATATAGTAGAATTAGAACTTAATTACTATTAACTGCTAAAATGCATCATTTACTCCACTCTTTTACACTTCTTAGTGCCCCTGCTTGAATATTGGAAGGTCACTTCCAATTAAACTGCATTTTTAACGTCTTTTGCAACTACTTATTCCCCTCACTTATTTATTCATTCATTTTTAGTCCTCACACTCATTTATATTAGGCAACTCCATTCACAGGTGTACAGTTGGCTGCAAATTAAACAATTGCAAAATTTGACAGTAATAATAGAATTTTGTCATTATATTTAGAATTATTAACAGTAATTAAAGAAAATATGGTAGAATAATTATAATTCTGACTTAAATGATGATGAAAATAAGTAAAATTGTCAGAAATCATACAAATATTGTAAGAATAATGTATTATTAACGGTTTCAGTTGGCAAAGCTGAGCTGTCATTTAACTGTCATCTGTCTCTGAAGAGATATCTTATTGGAAAATCCAAATTTTCCTCAATTTCAGAATGGGAGCAAAGATTGGTTCGGTTGCAACCTTCGTCAAAGAACTATACTACGACGAGTTCAAGTGGTAAGTTCTCAGGATTTCCTTCATTTCAGGTTATGACTGCAATGAGGCATCCCTCACTACGACCCTTCATCTCCATTCAGGCTTATTTATGTTGTTTACAAATGCTGACCCTTTGACCTCTGCTAATCACATAATTGTTTACGCTGACAAGCTAAACAAGCCATCAGCGGCCATAAATTAACATCTTATCTGCTTATTCTTTGATAGCCGGTGACTCAGATGCATGCACAAGTCTCCAGTAATTGTCCATTAACTGGCGGGTGACCACTGATTTAAATCTGTTGTTCGCAGGTCGATTGTGAAGAGTGTTGGACTTTTCGCGTTGGGCGTGACGATAGCCAAGGAGTGCCACGGCATGGAGCTGTTCGTGCCGTCCCAGTAACCGGCCTGGCCTCGCGGCGCTTGTTATAGTACAAAGAAATGTGTAAAGACGTTAAATTTCGATAAATAAACGAGAAAATTCCACAGGCAAACATGTTGTTGCTCAAGTTTTTCCCTGCCGTGCTCCTGACGTTGGTCCCAGCCCTGGCAGCCCCCAACTTTGTGCTCGTGCTCACCGACGACCAGGATATTGCTTTGAACGGCCTTGTGCGTTGATTTTACTATTGTTTTTCTTGTTTGTTCATGTTATTGTCGTGGAATAAAATTCTGAACCTGTTTCTAGTAATTCGTTCAAGCTAATTCGTCTTTAAAATAAAATTGCACATTTCAATTATGCATTCAATTTTAGGTTTGTGTTTAGTACACCTGAAACTAATTTTCCTGAAAATTTGACAAAGTTTCAGTAATAAATAAGGGAGAAAATCAAATATATAACTTTCTCCATTGACTAGTATGGGTTAGCCATTACTGAAAGTTCTGATAATTTATTACTTGCAAATTTGATATTAGATTTGTGTACAGTACACCTGAAACTAATTCTCCTGAAAATTTGATAAAGTTTCAGTATTAAATAAGGGATAAAATCAAACATAACTTTCTGCATTGACTAGTATGGGTTAGCTATTACTGAAATAACTGAAAATTTATTACTTGCAAAGTTGATATTAGATTCTTGTACAGTACACCTGAAACTAATTCTCCTGAAAATTTCACAAAGTTTCAGCATTAAATAAGGGAGAGAATCAAACACTTAACTTTCTGCATTGACAAGTATGGTTTAGCTATTACTGAAATTTCTGAATATTTATTATTTGCAAATTTAATATTAGATTTGTATACGGTACACCTGAAACTAATTCTCCTGAAAAATTGACAAAGTTTCAGTATTAAATAAGGGAGAAAAGCAAACATAACTTTCTGCATAGACAAGTATGGGTTAGCTTATGTTGAAATTTTTGAAAATTTATTATTTGCAAGTTTGATATTAGATTCGTCTACAGTACATCTGAAAATAATTTTCCTGAATATTTGATAAAGTTTCAGTATTAAATAATGGAGAAAATCAAACATAATACATAATGAATGCTTCTGAATATCACTGAATAGTCTGAAAAAATATATGTTCTTAGTAAAAAACAAATATCTCAAGATGTACACATTGGACATTAATAAAATTGAATACATGAGATGACAATATATCAGTCAATATGCATGCTTGATTTCATTGATATTGATACGCCAGTTTTTGAGATATCAGTGATAGAGTCATATCATTATTAAAAAACATCGCTGGAAACCAGTTGATAACGCAAAAAAGCAAATATCTCAAAAATCACACTTTGGAAATTAATCCAATTTATTACTTTCACGATTAATATATCGCTTAATATCAGTAATAAATTGTGTAATCATTTATACGCTAGTTTTTGAGATATCACCAAAAACAGAAATATGAATGTTTAACAATATCACCGAAAATTATTGAAAAACTCAGGGTCATAGTAAAAAGCAAATATCTCAAGATTCAAACATTGGATACCAATCAAATTGAATATATTAGATGCCAACATATCAGTCAATATAAATTCTCGATTGCATTGATATTGATACGATAGTTTTTGATATATCGCTAATAAAGTCACATCAATATTTAAAAATATCAGTGGAAAACAGTTTATCACGCTAAAAAGCAAATATCTCAAGAATCCAACATTAGATATTAATCCAATTCATTATTTTAAAGACTTATATATCGCTCAATATCAGTAATAAATTGTGTTAACATTTATACGCTAGTTTTTGAGATATCACCAAAAACAGAAATATGAATGTTTAACAATATCACCGAATAATATTAAAAAACTTAGCCTCATAGTAAAAAGCAAATATCTCAAGATTCAAACATTGGATTCTAATCAAATTAAATATATTAGATGCCAACACATCAGTCAATATAAATTCCTGATTGCATTGATATTGATACGCTAGTTTTTGATATATCGCTAATGCAGTCACATCAATATTTAAAAATATCTCTGGAAAACAGTATATTACACTAAAAAGCAAATGTCTCAAAAATCACACATTGGAAATCATTCCAATTCATTATCTTAAAGACTAATATATTGCTCAATATCAGGAATAAATTGTGTTAACATTTATACGCTGGTTTTTGAGATATCACCAAAAACAGAAATATGAATGTTTAACAATATCACCGAATAATATTGAAAAACTCAGGCTCACAGTAAAAAGCAAATATCTCAAGATTCAAACATTGGGTACTAATCAAATTGAATATATTAGATGCCAACATATCAGTAAATATAAATTCTCGATTTCATTGATATTGATACGATAGTTTTTGATATATCACTAATGAAGTCACATCAATATTTAAAAATATCAGTGGAAAACAGTTTATCACGCTAAAAGGCAAATATCTCAAAAATCACACACTGGAAATCAATCCAATTCACTATCTTAAGGACTAATATATCGGTCAATATCAGTAATAAATTGTGTTTACATTTATACGCTAGTGTTTGAGATATCATCAAAAACAGAAATATGAATGTTTAACATTATCACCGAATAATATTGAAAAACTCAGGCTCATAGTAAGAAGCAAATATCTCAAGATTCAAACATTGTATACTAATCAAATTCAATATATTAGATGCCAACATATTAGTCAATATAAATTCTCGATTGCATTAATATTGATACACTAGTTTTTGATATATCGCTAATAAAGTCACGTCAATATTTAAAAATATCACTGGAAAACAGTTTATCACGCTAAAAAGCAAATATCTCAAAAATCACACATTGGAATTCAATCCAATTCATTATCTTAACGACTCATATATCGCTCAATATCAGTAATAAATTGTGTTAACATTTATACGCTAGTCTTTGAGATATCACCAAAAACAGAAATATGAATGTTTAACAATATCACCGAATAACATTGAAAAACTCAGGCTCATAGTAAAAAGCAAATATCTCAAGATTCAAACATTGGATACTAATCAAATTGAATATATTAGATGCCAACATATCAGTCAATATAAATTTTCGATTGCATTGATATTGATACGATAGTTTTTGATATATCGCTAATGAAGTCACATCGATATTTAAAAATATCAGTGGAAAACAGTTTATCACGCTAAAACGCAAATATCTCAAAAATCACACATTGGAATTCAATCCAATTCATTATTTTAAAGACTAATATATCGCTCAATATCTGTAATAAATTGTGTTAACAATTATACGCTAGTTTTTGAAATATCGCCAAAAAGAGAAATATGAATGTTTAACAATATCACCGAATAATATTAAAAGACTCAGGCTCATAGTAAAAAGCAAATATCTCAAGAGTCAAACATTGGGTACTATTCAAATTGAATATATTTGATGCCAACATATCAGTGAATATAATTTCTCGATTGCATTGATATTAATACGATTGTTTTTGATATATCGCTAATTAAGTCACATCAATATTTAAAAATATCACTGGGAAACAGTTTATCACGCTAAAAAGCAAATATCTCAAATATCACACATTGGAAATCAATCCAATTCATTATCTTAAAGACTAATATATCGCTCAATATCGGTAATAAATTGTGTTAACATTTATACGCTGGTTTTTGAGATATCACCAAAAACAGAAATATGAATGTTTAACAATATCACCGAATAATATTGAAAAACTCAGGCTCACAGTAAAAAGCAAATATCTCAAGATTCAAACATTGGGTACTAATCAAATTGAATATATTAGATGCCAACATATCAGTCAATATAAATTCTCGATTGCATTGATATTGATACGATAGTTTTTGATATATTGCTAATGAAGTCACATCAATATTTAAACATATCAGTGGAAAACAGTTTATCACGCTAAAAAGCAAATATCTCAAGAATCCAACATTAGATATTAATCCAATTCATTATTTTGAAGACTAATATATCGCTCAATATCAGTAATAAATTGTGTTTACATTTATACGCTAGTTTTTGAGATATCACCAAAAACATAAATATTAATGTTTAACAATATCACCGAATAATATTAAAAAACTCAGGCTCATAGTAAAAAGCAAATATCTCAAGATTCAAACATTGGATACTAATCAAATTGAATACGTTAGATGCCAACATATCAGTCAATATAATTTCTCGTTTGCATTGATATTAATACGATAGTTTTTTTATATGTCGCTAATAAAGTCACAACAATATTAAAAAATATCAGTGGAAAACAGTTTATCACGCTAAATAGCAAATATCTCAATAATTACACATTGGAAATCAATCAAATTCATTTTATTAAGGACTAATATATCGGTCAATATCAGTAATAAATTGTGTTAACATTTATACGCTAGTTTTTGAGATATCACAAAAAACAGAAATATGAATGTATAACAATATCACCGAATAATATTGAAAAACCCAGGCTCATAGTAAAAAACAAATATCTCAAGATTCAAACATTGGATACTAATCAAATTCAATATATTAGATGCCAACATATCAGTCAACATAAATTCTCGATTGCATTGACATTGATACGATAGTTTTTGATATATCGCCAATTAAGTCACATCAATATTTAAAAATATCACTGGAAAACAGTTTATCACGCTAAAAAGCAAATATCTCAAAAATTACACATTGGAAATCAATCCAATTCATTATCTTAAAGACTAATATATCGCTCAATATCAGTAATAAATTGTGTTTACATTTATACGCTAGTTTTTGATATATCACCAAAAACAGAAATATGAATGTTTAACATTATCACCGAATAATATTGAAAAACTCTGGCTCACAGTAAAATGCAAATATCTCAAGATTCAAACATTGGATACTAATCAAATTGAATATATTAGAAGCCAACATATCAGTCAATATAAATTCTCGATTGCATTGATATTGATACGATAGTTTTTGATATATCGCTAATGCGGTCACATCAATATTTTAAAATATCTCTGAAAAACAGTATATTACACTAAAATGCAAATATCTCAAAAATCACACATTGGAAATCAATCGAATTCATTATCTTAAAGACTAATATATCGCTCAATATCAGTAATAAATTGTGTTAACATTTATACGCTAGTTTTTGAGATATCACCAAAAAAAGGAAATATAAATGTTTAAGAATATCACCGAATAATATTGAAAAACTCAGGCTCATAGTAAAACGCAAATATCTCAAGATTCAAACATTGGGTACTAATCAAATTGAATATATTAGATGCCAACATATCAGTCAATATAAATTCTCGATTGCATTGATATTGATTCGATAGTTTTTGATATACCGCTAATGAAGTCACATCAATATTTAAAAATATCACTGGAAAACAGTTTATCACGCTAAAATGCAAATATCTCAAAAATGACACATTGGAAATCAATCCAATTCATTATCTTAAAGACTAATATATCGCTCAATATCAGTAATAAATTGTGTTAACATTTATACACTAGTTTTTGAGATATCACAAAAAACAGAAATATGAATGTATAACAATATCACCGAATAATATTGAAAAACTTAGGCTCATAGTAAAAAGCAAATATCTCAAGATTCAAACATTGGATACTAATGAAATTCAATATATTAGATGCCAACATATCAGTCAATATAAATTCTCGATTGCATTGATATTGATACGATAGTTTTTGATATATTGCTAATGAAGTCACATCAATATTTAAAAATATCAGTGGAAAACAGTTTATCACGCTAAAACGCAAATATCACAAAAATCACACATTGGAATTCAATCCAATTCATTATTTAAAAGACTAATATATCGCTCAATATCTGTAATAAATTGTGTTAACAATTATACGCTAGTTTTTGAAATATCGCCAAAAAGAGAAATATGAATGTTTAACAATATCACCGAATAATATTAAAAGACTCAGGCTCATAGTAAAAAGCAAATATCTCAAGAGTCAAACATTGGGTACTAATCAAATTGAATATATTTGATGCCAACATATCAGTGAATATAATTTCTCGATTGCATTGATATTAATACGATTGTTTTTGATATATCGCTAATAAAGTCACATCAATATTTAAAAATATCAGAGGAAAACAGTTTATCACGCTAAAACGCAAATATCTCAAGAATCCAACATTACTTAATAATCCAATTCATTATTTTAAAGACTAATATATCGCTCAATATCAGTAATAAATTGTGTTAACATTTATACGCTAGTTTTTGAGATATCACCAAAAACAGAAATATGAATGTATAACAATATCACCAAATAATACTGAAAAACCCAGGCTCATAGTAAAAAGCAAATATCTCAAGATTCAAACATTGTATACTAATCAAATTGAATATATTAGATGCCAACATATCAGTTAATATAAATTCTCGATTGCATTGATATTGATACGATAGTTTTTGATATATCGCTAATAAAGTCACAACAATATTTAAAAATATCAGTGGAAAACAGTTTATCATGCTAAAAAGCAAATATCTCAAAAATTACACATTGGAATTCAATCCAATTCATTATCTTAAAGACTAATATATCGCTCAATATCAGTAATAAATTGTGTTAAGATTTATACGCTAGTTTTTGAGATATCACCAAAAACAGAAATATGAATGTGTAACATTATCACCGAATAATATTGAAAAACTCAGGCTCATAGTAAAAAGCAAATATCTCAAGATTCAAACATTGGATACTAATCAAATTGAATATATTAGATGCCAACATATCAGTCAGTATAATTTCTCGATTGCATTGATATTGATACGATAGTTTTTGATATATTGCTAATGAAGTCACATCAATATTTAAAAATATCAGTGGAAAACAGTTTATCACGCTAAAACGCAAATATCTCAAAAATCACACATTGGAATTCAATCCAATTCATTATTTAAAAGACTAATATATCGCTCAATATCTGTAATAAATTTTGTTAACATTTATACGCTAGTTTTTGAGATATCACCAAAAACAGAAATATGAATGTTTAACAATATCACCGAATAAAGTATAAACTTAAAGTTTAGGAAAAAGTATAACTTTCTGTAGTTTTTAGAAGTAGAATATTTTCAATGTTTAAGTATTTTATGTAAGAAAATGCTGGATTTCCATTTTTTACATCTTATTTTCAGGATCCCATGACCAAAACATTGAAGCTCGTTGCTAATAAAGGGGTTACATTCGAGAATGCTGTAAGTATAATTATCTGAATTTGCCACTTTTTACTAGTGACTATCAGAAGCAATATATTATTAATTTACTACCAAATAGAGATTGTGAAATTAATTTTTCTGCCCAATTTTGTTACAAATTCGATAATTTCGTAACTCCAAAGTGGCTGTTGTAATATATAGATCACTTTCTTCTTGTGTAATTGCAGTTTGTTCATTCGCCAATTTGCTGCCCAAGTCGCAGCTCCATCCTAACCGGCAGATATCTGCACAACATTCACGTTTACAACAATTCCATCGAGGGAAACTGCTCGAGCCCCCAATGGCAGATGGCTCACGAGGGGAAAACGATGGCGGCAATATTGAAAGGCGAAGGGAATTACAGGACTTTTTACGCGGGAAAGTATCTCAACCAGGCGAGTATTGTTACGCAGTCACATTTACTGCCATTTTGACGTTTA
The DNA here is from genome assembly GCA_951805005.1 of Othius punctulatus. Lineage (NCBI taxonomy): Eukaryota > Metazoa > Arthropoda > Insecta > Coleoptera > Staphylinidae > Othius > Othius punctulatus. The sequence continues at coordinate 3,760,301 of OX638146.1, forward strand.
ATTTTATACATTATCTGTTGTTTTGACTGTTGTATATCTCATTGAACGTCATCTGTCATATTTACGGTCATTTTGACGTTTAATTTTATACATTATCTGTCATATTAGCGTCATTTTGACAGTTGAACGTCATGTGACATATGTACTGTCACTTTGACGTTTTGTTTTATACATTATCTGTCAGTTTGACAGTTGTATATCTCATTGAACGTCATCTGTCATATTTACTGTCATTTTGACGTTTAATTGTATACATCATCTGTCATATTAACGTCATTTTGACAGTTGGACGTTATGTGACATATGTACTGTCGCTTTGACGTTTTATTTTAAACATTATTTGACATATTTACAAATGCAAGAAATTTTTATTCACATCTCATGTGATGTTATCAGCAATTTGTATTAATTTGAGCGTTGATTCGAAATCTTGGCGTCTTTGTCGTGAGAGCTCGGGGTATTTATTTGTTTAACAGCTTCTGAACTTTACAGTACGGAAGCCGAAAAGCCAATGGAGTCGAGCACATCCCTCCTGGGTACGATTGGTGGCTCGGTCTGAAGGGGAACTCGAAATATTACAATTATACCCTCTCAATCAATGGTACAGGGAAGTTTTTCGCCAGCGAGTATCTAACGGATGTCATGGTAATTTGGTTCTTCATCTAATTCAATTTTGGTTTGTAGTATCGCACTGAGAAGTCCAAATGTTACAATGCGATTGCTTACCAATGTTGATAGTCGGTCCTGACTATTGTGACTTGCAGTTGAACTACGCCCTGGATTTCTTGAACACGAAGCAGATGGGGCCCTTCTTCATGACCCTGGCGCCCCCTGCTGCCCACGCACCCTTCACCCCCGCCCCCAGGCACTCGGGGGCCTTCTCGCACCTGAGGGCTGTACGGACGCCTGCCTTCAATTACACCCCCGAAAAGGTCAGGCAAGGTCTTGCATGTGAAATGCAAAAATCTTTCTTCTTAATATTTCCCTATTTTGCAGAAACGCTGGCTTCTTGAATCTGTTTCTGTCTTGCAGAAACACTGGCTTCTTTAATATGTTCCTTTTAGTGCAGGAACACTGGATTCTTTAATATTTTTCTATTTTGCAGAAACATTGGCTTCTGCAACTTCCACCAGCTCATCTCCCAGATAACGTCGACCTGTTGGACGACATACACAGACGCAGGCATCAGACTTTGCTCTCTGTAGATGAAATGGTAGAGTCCATTGTCCAGAAGCTGCAAGCACTTTCGCTCCTAGATGACACGTATATAATTTACACATCCGACAATGGTTTTCATATAGGTATGAGGATAATTTATGTGCTTTATGGTGTGTAGTTTAAAGCAAAAAATATACTAAACACATTGTAATAACAAAATATTAACATTCTGACGAATACTCTTCTTGTTCCTAAAAAATATTGTTGCGATATTTTTTCTGCAAACTTCTTATTCTTGAGGCTTTAACTTTTGGTTTGCAGGACAGTTCGGAATGCCGTGGGATAAGAGGTTGCCCTACGACACGGACGTGCGGGTCCCCCTGCTGATCCGGGGGCCCGGGATCAAGGGCAAGCAGAAGACCCCGTACCCCGTGACCCTGGTGGACCTGGCCCCCACGGTCCTGGACCTGGCCGGGATTGAAGCCCTGCCCGAGATGGACGGGCTGTCCTTCAGGGAGGTCCTGGAGAACCCCGACGTCGGTTTCTACGAAAGGCTGATCCTGACGGAGTACTACGGCGAGGGGAATCCCACGAGCGTCGACGAGCGCTGCCGCTACAAAGACGCCTCCCAACTATCAGTAGGTTAACTTTTATCCAGAACTTTTGCAGATTTGTATTGAGCACAGCTGAAGACACATCTCCAAGAAATTTGGCAATGTTTCAGTAATAAATAAGTGAGAAAATTCGTTCAGAACACAGAACCACGACGAACACTTTTCCTCCCAAACTGCATCCTCACACCTGATTGCGAGGGTATGTTTTGCTAACATTCCTGCCTTTATTACAGGAATGCTCGACTGATAACTGGTGCAAGTGCCAGGATTCCAGGAACAACACGTACGCGTGCATAAGACACATTGGTCCCACTGTGGATTATAAAGACTGCTTATTTATGGACGACAGCGTAAGTATAACAAGCCTTTGGTCAATGTTGGTATTTGCCTCAATTGATTCAAATATTCAGAATTGATATAAATAAAGTTGTGGCAAAAAGGTAAACTTAATTACCTTAGTTTTCGAGATATCATCAAAAAAGGGAACATGAATGTTTCAGAATATCACTGAATACAATGAAAAAACTTATGTTCATAGTAAGAACCAAATATCTCAAGAATCCAACATTGGATTTTAATAAAATTGAATACATTAGATGCCATTATATCAGTCAATATACATACCCGATTGCATTGATATTGATACGCTAGTTTTGGTGATATCACTAATGATATTCATCAATATTTAAACATGTCACCAGAAAATAGTTGATCACGTTAAATAGTAAATATTTCAAAAATCATACATTGGATATCAATACAATTCATTATGTTAAAGAACTATATATTGCTTAATATCAGTAATAAATTGTGTCAACATTGATACGCTAGTTCTTGAGATATCACAAATATAAGGAACATGAATGTTCAAGAATATCACTGACTAACAATGAAAAACTCAGGCTTATAGTAAAAACCAAATATCTGAAGAATCAAACATTGGATTTTAATAAAATTAAATGCAGTAGATGCCAATATACCAGTCAATATAAATACCCGATTGCATTGATATTGATACGCTAGTTTCGGAGATATCACTAATGATATTCATCAATATTTAAAAATATCCCCAGATAACGAGTTGATCACGAAAAAAAATTATATTTCAAAAATCACACATTGGATATCAATCCAATTCATTGTGTTAAAGAACAATATATTGCTTAATGTCAGTAATAAATTGTGTCAATATTGATACGCTAGTTTTTGAGATATCGCCAAAATAGGGAATATGAATGTTCAAGAATATCACTGAATAACACTGAAAAACTCAGGCTCATAGTTAAAACCAAATATCTGAAGAATCAAACATTGGATTTTAATCAAATTGCACACATTAGATGCCAATATATCAGTCAATATAAATACCCGATTGCATTGATATTGATACGCTAGTTTTTGAGATATCACTAATGATATTCATCAATATTTAAAAATATCATTGGAAAACAGTTGACCACGCAAAAAAATAAATATTTAAAAAATCACACATTGGATATCACTCCAATTCATTACGTTTGAGAAAGGTATATTGATAAATATCAGTAATAAATTGTGTTTACATTTATACGCTAGTTTTCGAGATATCATCAAAAAAGGAAATATGAATATTTAAGAATATCTCTAAATAACACTGAAAAACTCAGGCTCATAGTAAAAAGCAAATATCTCAAGAATCAAACATTGGATTTTAAGAAAATTGAACGCATTAGATGCCAATATATCAGTCAATATACCTACCCGATTGCATTAATATTGATACGCTAGTTTTTGAGATATCACCAATGATATTCATCAATATTTAAAAATATCCTGGGAAAACGAGTTGATCACGCAAAAAAAATTGATATTTCAAAAATCACACATTGGATATCACTCCAATTCATTATGTTTGAGAAAAGTATATTGCTAAATATCAGTAATAAATTGTGTTTACATTTATACGCTAGTTTTCGAGATATCATCAAAAAAGTAAATATGTATATTTAAGAATATCTCTAAATAACACTGAAAAACTCAGGCTCATAGTAAAAAGCAAATATCTCAAGAATCAAACATTGGATTTTAAGAAAATTGAACGCATTAGATGCCATTATATGAGTCAATATTAATACCCGATTGCATTGATATTGATACGCTAGTTTTTGAGATATCAGTGATAAAGTCACATCAATATTTAAAAATATCGTTGGAAAACAGTTGATCACGCTAAAAAGCAAATATCTCAAAAATCACACATTGGAAATTAATCCAATTCATTAATGTACAAACTAATATATCGCATAATATCAGTAATAAATTGTGATAACATTTATATGCTAGTTTTTGAGATATCACCAAAAAAAGAAAATATAAATGTTTAAGAATATAACCAAATAATATTGAAAGTCTCAGGCTCGTAATAAATAGCAAATTTCTGAAGAACCAAACATTGGATACTAATCAAATTGAATACATGAGATACCAACATATCAGTCAATATAAATTTTCAATTGCATTGATATTGATACGTTAGTTTTTGATATATCGCTATTGAAGTCACATCAATATTTAAAAATATCGCTGGAAAACAGTTGATCACGCAAAACAGCAAATATCTCAAAAATCACACATTGGAAATCAATCCAATTCATTACTCTAACGACTAATATGTCACTCAATATCAGTAATAAATTGTGTTAACATTTATACGCTAGTTTTTGAGATATCACAAAAAAAAAGACATATGAATGTTTAAGAATATCACTGAATAACACTGACAAACTCAGGCTCACAGTAAAATGAAAATATCTCAAGAATAGAACATTGGATATTAATCAAATTAAATATATTAGCTGTCTATATATCAGTCAATATAAATTCTCGATTGCATTGATATTGATACGCTAGTTTTTGATATATCGCTAATGAAGTCAAATCATTATTTAAAAATATCAGTGGAAAACAGTTTATCACGCTAAAAAGCATAAATAATAAATTGCATTATTATTGATACGCCAGTTCTTAAAATATCATTCCTTTAATATCAGAAAGATATAAATAGCTTTCAAAATAAAATATTCTCACCGATATTTAAATATCTTAAAAATAACACATTAGATATACATTTAATTACACATATTTAATACCAATATATCAAGAAATATCAGTAATAAATTACACTCATATTGATACGGTGGTTTTTGAGATTTCGTCACCTAAATATGAGACTAATTGGAAACACTTAAAATGTTCCATAAATATCAAACAAAAATTGAGATATATCAAGAATCAATCATTGGATATTAACGTATAGCACATTTTAGTGTACCATTCAATATCAGTAATAAATTGTACTTTATTGATATACTAATTCTAAAAATATCATTCTTTTAATATCAGAAAGGCTCAAACAAGTTTCAAAATAAAATATTCTCGTTAAAGTTTAAATATCTCAAGACTCACGCATTGGATTAAAATTTAATTACACATATTCAATACCTGTATATCATGCAATATCAGTAATAAATTATACACATATTGATACGGTGATTTTTGAGATTTCGTTACTTAAACGTGAGACTAATTGGCAACACAGATTATGTATAAAATAAAATGACAAAATTACAGTAAATGTGACAGATGACATTCAATGAGATATACAACTGTCAAAATGACAGATAATGTATAAAATAAAACGTCAAAATGACACTAAATGTGACAGATGACGTTGAATAAGATACTCAACTGTCAAAATGATCGATAATGTATAAAATAAAACGTCAAAATGATATTAAATATGACAGATGGCGTTCAATGAGGTATACGACTGTCAAAATGGCCGTATATGTAACAGATAACGTTCAATGAGATATACAACTGTTAAAATGACATATAGTGAATAAAATAAAACGTCAAAATACCAGCAAATGTGGCAGATGACGTTCAATGAGATATACAACTGTCAAAATGACAGCATGTGTGACAGATGACGTTCAATGAGATATACAACTGTCAAAATGACAAATTATAAATAAAATGAAACGTTAAAATTCCAGTAAATGTGACAGATGACTTTTAAAGATACATACAACTGTCAAAATGATTGTATATGTAACAGATGACGTTCAATGAGATATACAACTGTCAAAATGACCATAGATGTAACAAATAACGTTCAATAAGATATACAACTATCAAAATGACAAATAATAAATAAAATGAAACGTTAAAATTCCAGTAAATGTGACAGATGACTTTCAAAGAGATATAGAACAGTCAAAATGATTGTATATGTAACAGATGACGTTCAATGAGATATACAACTGTCAAAATGACAAACAATGTATAAAATAAAACGTCAAAATGTAATACATGACGTTCAATGAGATATACAACTGTCAAAATGTCAGTATATGTGACAGATGACGTTCAACAAGATATACAACTGTCAAAATGACAGATGATGTATAAAATAAAACGTCAAAATGACAGTATATATGACATATGACGTTCAATGAGATATACAACTCTCAAAATGAAACGTAAAAATTACGGTAAATGTCACGGATGACTTTCAGACATATACAACTGTCAAAATGACAAATTATGTATAAAATAAAACGTGAAAATGACTTTCAATGATATACAACTGTCAAAATGACAGATATTGTATAAAATAAAACGTCAAAATGACAGTAAATATGAGAAAAAGTCTAGATGCTCATTTATGGACAATGTAAGATAAAGAGTTAAGGTTCTGGTTAAAGTTCATAAGATTACTTACCGTAAAATCTGCAAGTGTAATTAAGCAGATGTCCACAAACACATAAAATGTAACACAGAAACCGGTTCAAAGCAATATTGGGTATAAAATATGAATTTCTGGTTTATTTCTTTACTTTATACATTCGGCAAACACATGAGGGCCAATCAGAATTGTCCGATCGGCCGTTTCAGATCTCTTCCGAGTCGAGGGCCCTAAAAAGAATTGGACATTGATGGTTATCTATTGCTATAATTATGATGCAGCCGTTGGCAGTTTCTGTAGCACTTAAAGTGTTTATGAATGTTCCCAGTCCTTCGAGGAATGCTACGACCTGCTGGTGGACCCGTACGAGCTGCACAACACCTGCGAACGTGCCGACAGGGCGTCAACATCGGGGGCCTACAGGGGCTCGCTGCTGGATGCGCTGGCCTGCGCCGGATCGTCCGCATGCTCGCTGGCGTTGAAATAATTGTATGCGTTTAATAAAAAATATCACTATATTACTTTGAAACTATGCCGAATCTTATGGGCGGCTACATTTGTGGCCGCAACTTAACAACTAACAAAATTGCGGAAGAAAACGATAAGAGAAATGCGCTACGCTTGGAGCGTAGCGCGACGCAAACGCGCTTCGATTTATAAAGAAAAAAATTTATTCCATAATCAAATTCCCAAACTCACATTCGATAAGCAACTTATAACTGAATCGGGAGGTCAACAAATATGATTCAAATTAAACAGCTCCCCGCTAATGATGCGACTACATAATAATAGTGTGTGCGAGTTTGCATTGACAAAATATACAATTTTATATGTACCTTAAGAGCTACCAGTTAATTATGTTATTACTAACATGGTTTTTATAAGGGGGTGGGGATGGGAAAACGCTTACAAATGATGGACATAAAATCAGAACGTTCGTTCAGTCTCTGAGCTAAAACGGGCCGCACTCATCTCATGCCTTGTCCGCCTGCTCCTCGTCCGGCTTCGGCGAGTGCCAGGTGAGCCGCTCCTCGTAGAACTTGATGACCGTCTGTGGACACTTGAGGTTCGCCTGCTTCGAGGGCACCAGGTCGGCCTCGTTCGTCCCCGACCACTTCATGAGGAACATCAGCTGGCCTGAAATTTAGCGTTGTAAGTAATCATTGTCGTGAGGAGATGAAGTAATCATTGTCGTGAGGGGATGTGGTGGTTGTACCTGAACTGTCGGTGGCGCCTATGATCTTCTCGGGCTCCAAGCCCCGGTCGAAGCCGTGCAGCTTCTTCTCCTCCTTTTTCTTCTTGGCGGCGTCAGGTGTGGGTGTACCTGGTGATTATACGTTTAAAACTGTGGTTTTGGGGCGCTTGCCGATTCCTCACCAGATCCTTTCCGCTTCTTGGCCCGCTCGCTGTCCTTGGCCCTGTCGGCCTCGAAGGCGGCGATCAGCCCGGGGCAGTCCAGGTTCCTGATGGGCTCCCACGTGTTGTCCTTGTCGTCGTACCCGATCCACTTGAGCAGGTACTCGACCTCGCCGTTCTCCTCCCGCCTGTCGAGGATCTTCTCCACGGTGTACTCCTCCGGCTCCACCTGGGTCTTCGTCGTCTTACTCATGTTCGCCTCTAACCTGAAACAGACGTGTCAGCGTTGGCAGGACTGCGTTTTGCGCGCTGGCGTTCGTGGGGAGCGCGAAGGGGGCGCACGAACAACTCGCCACCTGTCGCCGGCGGTGGTGAGGGGGGCCGGCCCACCGGCTCCGCGAGTTGTTTGTGCCGGGCCGGCGGTTTGGGGGGCCCGTGGGGCCGTCGAGTTGGATTTACCTCGCAGACTGGCAAAGTTATTTACAAAAATGGCGGACGCTTTCTGGCGTACCCGGGATTGTGGCGCAAATTCTAGTTATCACAATGTTTCCTGCAGATTATAACCCAGATACTTGGGGGATCACCCGTATTTACATTTCACTTGATTTCCGGCACCGCTTTCGTTCTCTGCTTCTATTCTCTTCACGAAATCTTCTCGAAACTCCACCAAACAATGCACCATACAAAACAACACAACTTCACTTCACTCGCGAACCAATGAGACAACCTAACCAAACTTAAAACAACCTGCTAGCGATATTATGCAGTTGGCAACCAAATTTGCTCTGCTGCCATACATGTTGCCTATACACACATTTCTATACAAGTTATAACTTGTTCAAAACATCCTAAAACCACTCAGCATGTACAAATACATGCGTATTTCAAGAATAAGAGATTATATTAGAATAGAATTAAGCTCAAATATACATATTCCTGCAAAATTTAGAATCTATTATTTCAAATAATAATATTTTGTGGACAAATAATAATAAAAACGTATTTGAATTCAGAACAAATGTGTATTTAATGGTACTGTGCCACATTTAAAAAAGTTGAAAAACTAAAAATTATCTTATCCAACTGTATTTTTTGTATCTTCATCTTTGTTCACCGAAAAATAAAGTTAATCGTGCAATTCATCATCTTTATATTCCAAATCTCTAACCTTTCCAGAAACAATTTATCCATTCTCCAATAATTATTATAATTATGTTATTTGGGGAGGCAAATTCGATTTAAATATGGCACAGGCTTTTCTTCATACACATATATAAATTGGTTTTTACGATTATTAGCTTCTTATCTTTCCTGATAAGCTTCAGGGTAAAGTCTATCAGCTTACACAATTTCATTGCTAGTTATTTAATATTCATTGAGACGTAACAGTGAAGAGTAATAAGAGCAATGTCGACCATCATGCGAAGAATTATTAGCACTGCTAAAGCACCATTACCTGTTGGACCTTATAAGTAAGTCTGAATCAAGCTGACACTGTCATTTACCATATAATTATATCAAAACAACAATACAATCGAAGAACAAATAATTGTCAACACTACTATGTCATTACACTGTTAAAATAATAAATAATGTCAACAGCTATTATGGCAAATCTGTTGGAACTTGCAAGCCCGAAGAAAACTAGTGCAATTATTATTATTATTAAAACTGACACTGCCATGTACCATATATCAACCTTGCACAGTCATTTACCATATAATTATATGAAAACAACAATAAAATCGAACAACAAATAATTGTCAACACTACTATGTCATTACATTGTCAAAATAATAAATAATGTCAACAACTATTATGGTAAATCTGTTGGAACTTGCTAGTCATTATTATTATTATTATTATTATTAATGCTGACACTGTCATGTACCATATATCAGCCTTGCACTGTCATTTGCCATACAATTGTATGAAAACAACAATAAAATCGAACAACAAATGATTGTCAACACTACTATGTCATTACACAGTCAAAATAATAAATATTGTCAATAGCTATTATGGTAAAGCTGTGGAACTTGCAAGTCCAAAGAAAACTAGTAGTAGGAATTATTATTATTATTATTATTAAAACTGACACTGTCATGCACCATATATCAACTTTGCACTGTCATTTACCATATAATTATATGAAAACAACAATAAAATCGAACAACAAATAATTGTCAACACTACTATGTCATTACATTGTCAAAATAATAAAATAATGTCAACAGCTGTTATGATAATTCTGTTGGAACTTGCCAGTACGAAGAAAACTAGTAGTAGGAATTATTAATAATATAATTATTAAAAGTGACACTGTCATGTACCATATATGAACCTTCCTCTGTCATTCACCATATAATTATATGAAAACAACAATAAAATCGAACAATAAATAATTGTCAACACTACTATGTCATTACACAGTCAAAATAATATATAATATCAACACCTATTATGGTAAACCTGTAGAACTTGCAAGTCCGAAAAAAACTAGAAGTAGTAATTATTATTATTATTATTATTAAAAACTGACACTGTCATGTAACATATATCAACCTTGCACTGTCATTTACCATATAATTATATGAAAACAACAATAAAATCGAACAACAAATAATTGTCAACACAATTATGTCATTACACTGACAAAATAATAAATAATGTCAACAGCTATTATGGTAAATCTGTTGAAACTTGCAAGTCATTATTATTATTATTATTATTATTATTATTATTATTATTATTATTATTAATGCAGACACTGTCATGTACCATATATCAACCTTGCACTGTCATTTACCATATAATTATATGAAAACAACAATAAAATCGAACAATAAATAATTGTCAATACTACTATGTCATTACACTGTCAAAATAATAAAATATTGTCAACAGCTATTATGATAAACCTGTTGGAACTTGCAAGTCCGAAGAAAACTAGTAGTGGGAATTATTATTATTATTATTATTAAAACTAATACTGTCATGCACCATATATCAACTTTGCACTGTCATTTACCATATATTTATATGAAGACTAAATGTCAAAATAATAAATAATGTCAACAGCTATTAAAAATAGTAGTACGAATTATTATTATTACTATTATTAAAACTGACACTGTCACGTACTATATAATAGTATAAAATAAAAATCTATCATCAATCAAATTGAACAAGGAATAATTACTGTCTGTGACACTGTCATAAGTCATCACAGTGTCAAAATAATAAATGTCAACAGCTGTTATATTCAACTTATTGGACCTTGCAAGTTTGAAGAAGACTGACACTGTTATTTACCATATAATTATATAAAATGGCATTCAAACATATTCGAACATCAAATATTAACTGTCAGTGACACTGTTATATGTCGTTAAATCTGTTGGACCCTACAAGTCTGAAGTAAACTGACATTACCATTTACCATATAATTATGTAAAGTAGCAATAAAATTGAATAATAAGTTTCAAATGTTACAAGTCTGAAGAAAACTGACACTGTCATTTACCATATAATTGTATAAAATGGCAATAAAACAAATTCGAACAAGAAATATTTACTGTCAGTGGCACTGTTATATGTCATTAAACTTGGTGGACCTTGCAAGTCTGAAAGAAACTGTCACTGTTATATACTATACATATAATTATGTAAAATAGCAATAATATCACCAAGGAAAACTTACAGTCAGTGAACCCGCCATATGTCATTATAGTGTTTAAGTATCAATGGCAATGGCAATGTCAATTTTAACAGCAATTGCATCAGCAACAAATGACAGTGGAAATTGTGTCAGCAATAAATCAAATGACTGACCAAAATGCGAAATGACACTAGACATTGTGTTAATAAATCTTATGTTGTATAATGAAGTCATAATGCAACCCATGTTGTAAAATAAAGTCATAATACTACCCCTGTTGTAAAATGAAATCTTAATACAACCCTTATTGCAGTTAACTCGTGCAATTAATGACATGTTACTGTCATTTGATATACTCATCTATCAATAACAGTAATGTCAGCAATAAATCAATTGATTGGTCAGTAATTTGATTTATTGATCACACAATTTGAATAGTCATTTATTGCTGACGCAATTGTTATTGACATTGCCATTGCTATTGTTATTGATATAGACTTAGTGCCTACGCGATTTGCAATATAACACGTGCAATTAATGACATGTTACTGTCATTTCATATACTCATCTATCAATGACAGTACATATCTCATAACAACAAATGACACATGGCACTGTGTCTACATTAATGGCAGTAGCAATTTCAACAACAATTACGTCAGCTGTAATTACAGTTTAAATTGTGACAGCAATAAATCAAATGACTGACCAAAATGCGAAATGACACTAGACATTGTGTACCCACTTTGCAATATAACTCGTGCAATTAATGACATGTTACTGTCATTTGAAATACTCATCTATCAATGACAATAATGTCAGCAATAAATCAAACGATTGGTCAGTAATTTGATGTATTGCTTACAAAATTTAAATTGTCATTTATTGCATTGCATTAATGGCAATTTCAACAGCAATTGCGTTAGCAACAAATGACAGTTGAAATGTGTCATCAATAGATCAAATAACTGACCAAAATCCAAAATGACACTAAAAATTGTGTCATTGTAAAGCAATAAATGCAAACGTGCAATAAATGACATGTTATTGTCATTTAGTATTCAATTATCAATAGCAGCCTATATGTTATAATATCAAAAAATTGCACTTCGCACTATGACCATACCAATGAGAATGGCAATGGCAATATCAATGAGAATGGCAATGGCAATTTCAGTCGTAATTGCATTTGCAATAAATGACAATTGACATTGCGCCAGCAATAAATAAATTGACTGACCAAAATCCAAAATTTCACTAAACATTGTGTGCCCTATTTGCAATATAAATCGTGCAATACATGACATGATATTGTCATTTGGTATTCAATTATCAATGACAGTATATATCTCATATTAACGAAAAATGGCACTTAGTACTTTGACCATATCAATGCCAATGGCAATGGCAATTTCAACAGCAACTGCTTCAGCAATAAATGACAGTTGAAATTATGTCAGCATTGAATTAAATGACTGACCAAAATCCGAAATGACTCTAGACATTGTGTGACCTATTTGCAATATAAATCGTGCAATAAATGACATGATATTGTTATTTCTTATTCAATTATCAATGACAGTATATATCTAATATAACGAAATATGGCACTTGGCACTATGACCATATCATGGCAGTGGCAATGGCAATTTCAACACCAACTGCTTCAGCAATAAATGACAGTGGAAATTGAGTCAGCAATAATTTAAATGATAGACCAAAATCCGAAATGACACTAGACATTGTGTGCCCCATTTGTTATATAAATCGTAGAATAAATGACATGTTATTGTCATTTAGTATTCACTTATGAATGACAGTATATATCTGGTATAAACAAAAAATGACACTTGTCACTATGTCTATGTCAATGGCAGTGGCAGTGACAATTTCAACAGCAACTGCTTTAGCAATAAATGACAGTGGAAATTGTGTCAGCAATAAATTAAATCACTGACCAAAATCCGAAATGTCACACTGACATTGTGTGCCCCATTTGTTATAAAAAACGTACAATAAATGACAAGTTATTGTTATTTGGTATTTACTTATCAATGACAGTATATATCTGATATTAACAAAATATGACACTTTGCCACTATATGTCTATATCAATGGCAGTGGCAATGGCAATATCAACAGCAACTGCTTCAGCAAAAAGCATGACTGACCAAAATCCAAAATGACACTAGACATTGTGCGTCCCATTTGTTATATAAATCGTAGAATAAATGACATGTTATTGTCATTTGGTATTAACTTATCAATAACAATATATATCTGATATTAACAAAATATGACAATTTGCCACTATTTGTCTATATCAATGGCAGTGGCAATGACAATTTCAACAGCAACTGCTTTAGCAATAAATGACAGTGGAAATTGTGTCAGCTGTAAATCAAATGATTGACAAAATCCGAATTGACACTAGACAAATACGACGTTTTATCTATGACTATTTAAATAAAACAATTCTTGTTGACAAATTTTTGTCAATAAGAAACCAATTGTTGGCAACCAAATGTACATGAAATGAGCTTACATGGGTTGAATGGAAGATAACAATGACAGTTTACTTAAGGAAACGAAAAATAAATAGATTTAAAAAGCGTTTCACATAGTTTAATTGAAAATGCCACACCATGTTGTATTATGAAGTTATAATACAACCCATGTTGTATAATGAAGTCATAATACAACCCTTGTCGTATGATGAGGTCATTATACAACCCCTGTTGTATAATGAAGGACATTATGTTACCATAGTTAGGTACATAACGAATGTATTATTTATGAGTTATAGATAAATCTTATGTTGTATAATAAAGTCATAATACAACCCATGTTGTATAATGAAGTCATAATACAACCCCTGTTGTAAAATGAAGTCATAATACAACTCTTATTGTATAATGAGGTAATTATATAACTCCCCTTGTATAATGAAGAACATCATGTTACCATAGTTAGGTACATAATGAACATATTATTTATGAGCTACACCTAAACCTATTAAATTGTTTATAATATAATTGTTTATTTAGTTTAAGGTTTTATCCATAATTACCAGTAAGTATTAAGTTAACAACCTTAAATAATTGTTTATATTTTAGTCAGGCTGTGGTTGCGAACAATATGTATAATGAAGAACATTATGTTACCATAGTTAGGTACATAATGAATGTATTATTTATGAGTTACAGCTAAACCTATTAATTTGTTTATAATATAATTGCTTATTAAGTTTAAGGTTCTATCCATAATTACCAGTAACTTTTTACAACAACCTTAAATAATTGTTTATATTTTAGTCAGGCAGTGGTTGCAAACAACATGGTTTACGTCTCAGGAGTCTTGGGAATGGACAAAGACACCATGAAATTGGTGGACGGTGGAGTGGCCAATCAAGCCAGACAGAGCCTTAAGAACTTGGGGCACATCCTGGAAGCCTCGGGGTCTTCGTACCAGAAAATCGTGAAGAGCACCATCATGCTCAACGACATTGCAGACTTTGCAGCAGTGAACGAAGTGTACAAGGAATGTAAGATAATTTGCCACTAATATAGTTAACTAAGAGAGTTAAGCAACTAAGTATCCAGTTGGCTCCCGTATTGAGTGCCTCACTTCGACGCGGTACAGGAGCTCGTGCGACGACATTCGCGCCACTGAGGACTGCTCGCAGTTTTTTTTTTATATCTTGGAATCTTCAAAATTCAGATATTATTCATTTTTTTACCAAGTTACATAAAAAGCATTACATATATATTTTTTAAGCAGTTGACACTTGAACATGTTCATGGGTGGTATCCCATGGTTATTGTCTTATTATTGTTGATTGCTTCTGCAAATATGTATGTATACATATTAATTAATAATTAAATTAAATGTCATTGCATTTGTTTTTTTTTTTAATTATAGCATTTTTAACCATTTTCTCTTTATGTTTCAGTTTTCACAAAAGACTTTCCAGCTCGATCGACGTTTCAAGTGGGAAAACTTCCGTTGGGGGCAGCCGTGGAAATCGAGGTCATTGCCTGTGCCGGTGAAGTGAAGACGGTCACTTCCAAGTTATAGGAAACCATTGATAGCCAAAACTTAATTGTGTCCATGTCGAATTGTTAATATAGAATTATTTAAAACGAAATTACAAAAAAAAAATGTGTATACCTAACATATACTTAAACTTACATTTATATACCAGACGGCTTTTATACGCCTCTTAAAAAAAGGGTTTGACAATTATATTGAACTTTATGTAATATATGAAATTGGTAATTGTCCGTGAACTCTTTAAAAACGTTTACTGTTGGTGAATTGTTAGTAGAAAATCCCTCTGCTTGCGACGACAACTAATCACTTGAAGAAATTCCAGCTAAATGAAGACTAAAAATAGATAAATCTACAGAACTTATACTACTAACTTAAAACACTTAAAACAAAACCACCAAACAGTATTATCAAATTGCTAAGAACTTCGAGCCTTCGAGGCGATTTACTTCTGTCGCTTTTATGATACTTGGTTTTATCTACTCTGCAGTGCTCAATAAATCCGATGGTGCCATTCTAATAATTTCAAGATAAATCAGAAAATATTTTGTATAACATTATCATTAACTTACCTCGAATATAAGATTTGCGTCGTTTCTGAACTTCCCAAATATATTGAAATTTATGTGATGGTTTTTGGAGAGTGCTTCCAGGGATTTCAACAGGAGTATCACGTCTTTTATAAACTGGTATGCTTTTTTGATAACTATAACTATTCCATCTATGCGGATTGGTATAGTCTCCACCAAACATACCAAGTTTTCTCTGTAAGTTAAATATTTATTATAGATTAAAAAGATTTATATAATTTATGGTTACAATTATTTGTAACCATAAATTCAAACTTACTCCAGTGCCAAGGGATATCTAATGACACCTATATCTGCTCTTCCAATATCTGTTACACCTTCTTTTTCGCCGATATTTATGCAGGTTATGGCCGGTTTTAGCCCGTACAAGATGGCTAGGCGAGATATCCAGTTGCACTTCTCCAGTTCATTGCTGCCTCTTACGCCCCACTTGATGGACTCGTTTTTTGGCGTGTTCTCTATGCGAGCCAAATAAGTCACTTCCCTGTTGGCCAAGGTTCTCAACTCATAGTTTGTTAAGGGTATGGGTTTGCAGGTGAAAACCTTGTCGGAGACGTTAGGCAGCAGGAGGTAGACGAATTGCGAAATGATCTCAGGGGGCGTTGTGTCTGTGCCGGCGCCATTTTTGTTTTTGGCTATCAGCTTCTTATCGAAAACACTCTCGAGGATGTCGACGACTATAGTGGCCACTTTGCTGAAATGATCGAAAATGTGGCTAAAATGATAATTAGACATGTAAAGCAATTGTCACGATCCATAAGTGGCTAGGGCCTTAATGGTCATTTTGCCAACTATCGTGCCCTCAGCACCATAAGGGGGCTATGATGGAGGGTCCGAGGATCTATGGTGATTAAGTACGTACGACGCAAGTGGTCGTGATGACGCTGTGTAATCTAGTAACGTAAGCCGAAGTAGTGACTCGGGAATAGTACCAGCGCCATCCACCTATCTCACACCTATCTCACACTCGAGGATTCCTAGATCACCCGGAATCCACCACCAGGCATGCTAGACCACCCTTGGATGCGTCGTGGTATCCAGTTGGCTCCCGTATTGAGTGCCTCACTTCGACGCGGTACAGGAGCTCGTGCGACGACATTCACGCCGTGAGTTAAATTCGTTTTACTCTTTACTAACCTGTTAGCTACAATCATGGGCCAGTACCTCACCGACCAAAGGCAGCTCACCCTGCTCACCGAAGAATTGGGACACAGGTAGTACTTCTCCCCTTCGTATCTTGCGGCGTGGTGGTTGGTGGTTATCACCAAATGACCATGTCGTTTTCTGAAGCAGTCCATGGCTGCCATGAATGGGTCCGAGTGATCCACATTGCAGGACGCATTCTCGCATAGTCTGCACAACTCCGGGTGCCTAGATTCTAAAGTTAAGATTATGAAAAACAAAAAAAAGACGCCAATAACAATGAACTTGGGCTCCAATCCAAAAATATGAACTAAGAAAAGTTGTTCATTTCAATAAATTCTAACTGCTATTTTCGGGTATTACAACTTAGCATTGACACCCTGGAGAGGAGTGGGTAGGGACAGGCTGAGAAACAAAAGATGCAACGTCATACTCAATTCCATATCCATTATCGTATCCTCGCTCCATTTTCCTGGTCTGCAAGCTGTTTTAAAGAACGACGATAAATGGGCGACATCCCTCTCGATTATGGTACCATGCTCTTGTGGATGGGTGCTTCTGAACTTCGCCAGGATGGCTTCCTCTATGGAGTTGAAGGTTAGCACAGGAACGGTGAACTTGTCGAATCCCGGATGGCACAGGCCAAGTCCCTCGAGCCTTTGGAAATCCACGGTCTCTTTCAAGTCAGCATCCACCAGCACGACAATCTCATATTCCCATGGGGAATACTGATCTGGAAATTTGCAATTTATCCAGAATTTATAATCCACACACAAATTTCCACGTATCCTAAAAGTATCCTGAAGTTGTCATCAGAAATGTACATGCCAATATTTTTTTTGTAAATTTCGCAATTTCTGACTGTAGAATTTCTCATTGTTGACTCTAGAACAACCAATTGCATCAGAAATTGTTGTATATTGAATAAACAATTATTGACCACAGATGTAATATTTGAGGGGTCTAGAAGTAAAAGGGTGTAAATACATTTTTGGTAGTTCTGCGATAAATTAGCCATTTATCTCAGAACTACCAAAAAAGCACTATATTAAGTTGCATTTTGTAGTAAGCAAAGTCGCAGCAAAACTATTACCTGTAACAGGCCTGATCTCAGCTACAACATCTACTTCTTTTAGAGATAGGCTTCCTAAAATGGCTACATCAGGGTTTACAAATCCGAACGAAGCTGCACCACTTTCTATGTCCAAAATACAATCGACGCTACAAGAAAATTGATTGCGTTAATTAATTAACAGGTATTCAGACACACGTTATTTGTTTATTGGTCATGTTATATATCTAGGAGTGGATCTAGGAATCGACTGAACAACACAACTGCCATGTGCGTGGTCGTTGCGGTAGGTTAGACAACCTTCTTTACCTCTAAGGCACATACATTACATACATTACATCATTACATCTATATTACATACATCTATTACAGGTAAATAAGTAGCAATAACAATTAAGACTCTACAAGAAAATTGATTGCATTAATTAATTAACAGGTATTTAGACACACGTTATTTGTTTATTGGTAAATAAGTAGCAATAACAAGTAAACAAGTTTTTATTGGCTCTACAATATTAGCGACTTAGTTTGTATCTACTTAATTTTTTACTTACTCATTCTCGTAGAACTTGCAAGAGACGTTTCGACCTGTTTGAGTTTTAATAGTCTCACATTCATCTTCTAGTCCTTTCTTTGCACAAATTATATCTGAAAATAATTAGTGTAAGTACTGAAATTTCTGAAAATTTAGTATTTGATAATTTGATACTATATACGTATACAGTACACCTGAAACAAATTCTCCTGAAAATTTGATAAAGTTTCAGTATTAAACAAGAGCGAAAATCAATCATATAACTTTCTGCATTGACAAGTATGGGTTAGCTGAAATTCCTGAAAATTTATAATTTGCAAATTTGATATTAGATTCGTGTACAGTACACCTGAAAGTAATTCTCCTGAAAATTTGACAAAGTTTAAGTACTAAATAAGAGCGAAAATCAATCATATAAATTTCTGCATTGACAAGTATGTGTTAGCTAATACTGAAATTCCTGAAAATTTATTATTTGCAAATTTGATATTATATTCGTGTACAGTACACCTGAAACTAATTCTTCTGAAAATTTGACAAAGTTTCAGTACAAAATAAGGGAGAAAACCAAACATATAACTTTCTGCACTGATAAGTTTGGCTTAGCTATTACCGAAATTCCTGAAAATTTATTATTTGCAAATTTTATTGTAGATTCGTCTACAGTACACCTTTATCGATTACTTCTGAAAATTTGACAAAGTTTCAGTAATAATTAAGGGAGAAAATCAGACACATAACTTTCTGCATTGACAAGTATGGGTTAGCTATTACTGAAATTCCTGAAAATTTAGTATTTGCAAATTTGATATTAGATTCGTGTACAGTACACCTGAAAGTAATTCTCCTGAAAATTTGACAAAGTTTCAGAACTAAATAAGAGCGAAAATCAATCAAATAACTTTCTGCATTGAAAAGTATTGGTTAGCTGTTACTGAAATTTCTGGAAATTTATAATTTGCAAATTTGATATTAGATTCGTGTACAGTACACCTGAAAGTAATTCTCCTGAAAATTTGACAAAGTTTCAGTATTAAATAAGAGCGAAAATTAATCATATAACTTTCTGCATTGACAAGTATGGGTTAGCTATTACTGAATTGCCTGAAAATTTATTATTTGCAAATGTGATATTAGATTCGTGTACAGTACACCTGAAAGTAATTCTCCTGAAAATTTGACAAAGTTTCAGTACTAAATAAGAGCGAAAATCAATCATATAACTTTCAGCAGTGACAAGTATGGGTTAGCTATTACTGAAATTCCTGAAAATTTATTATTTGCAAATTTGATATTAGATTCGTGTACAGTACACCTGAAAGTAATTCTCCTGAAAATTTGACAAAGTTTCAGTCCTAAATAAGAGCGAAAATCAATCATATAACTTTCAGCAGTGACAAGTATGGGTTAGCTATTACTGAAATTCCTGAAAATTTATTATTTGCAAATTTGATATTAGATTCGTGTACAGTACACCTGAAAGTAATTCTCCTGAAAATTTGACAAAGTTTCAGTACTAAATAAGAGCGAAAATCAATCATATAACTTTCAGCAGTGACAAGTATGGGTTAGCTATTACTGAAATTCCTGAAAATTTATTATTTGCAAATTTGATATTAGATTCGTGTACAGTACACCTGAAAGTAATTCTCCTGAAAATTTGACAAAGTTTCAGTCCTAAATAAGAGCGAAAATCAATCATATAACTTTCTGCATTGACAAGTATGGCTTAGCTATTTCAGAAATTCCTGAAAATTTATTATATGCAAATTTGATATTAGATTCGTGTACAGTACACCTGAAAGTAATTCTCCTGAAAATTTGACAAAGTTTCAGTCCTAAATAAGAGCGAAAATCAATCATATAACTTTCTGCATTGACAAGTATGGGTTAGCTATTACTGAAATTCCTGAAAATTTATTATTTGCAAATTTGATATTAGATTTGTGTACAGTACACCTGAAAGTAATTCTCCTGAAAATTTGACAAAGTTTCAGGACTAAATAAGAGCGAAAATCAATCATATAACTTTCTGCATTGACAAGTATGGCTTAGCTATTTCAGAAATTCCTGAAAATTTATTATATGCAAATTTGATATTAGATTCGTGTACAGTACACCTGAAAGTAATTCTCCTGAAAATTTGACAAAGTTTCAGTACTAAATAAGAGCGAAAATCAATCATATAACTTTCTGCATTGACAAGTATGGCTTAGCTATTTCAGAAATTCCTGAAAATTTATTATATGCAAATTTGATATTAGATTCGTGTACAGTACACTTGAAAGTAATTCTCCTGAAAATTTGACAAAGTTTCAGTACTAAATAAGAGCGAAAATCAATCATATAACTTTCTGCATTGACAAGTATGGGTTAGCTTTTACTGAAATTCCTGAAAATTTATTATTTGCAAATTTGATATTAGATTTGTGTACAGTACACCTGAAAGTAATTCTCCTGAAAATTTGACAAAGTTTCAGGACTAAATAAGAGCGAAAATCAATCATATAACTTTCTGCATTGACAAGTATGGGTTAGCTGTTACTGAAATTCCTGAAAATTTATTATTTGCAAATTTGATATTAGATTCGTGTACAGTACACCTGAAACTAATTCTCCTGAAAATTTGACAAAGTTTCAGTACTAAATAAGAGTGAAAATCAATCATATAACTTTCTGCATTGACAAGTATGGGTTAGCTATTACTGAAATTCCTGAAAATTTATTATTTGCAAATTTGATATTAGATTCGTGTACAGTACACCTGAAAGTAATTCTCCTGAAAATTTGACAAAGTTTCAGTACTAAATAAGAGCGAAAATCAATCATATAACTTTCTGCATTGACAAGTATGTGTTAGCTATTACTGAAATTTCTGAAAATTTATTATTTGCAAATTTGATATTAGATTCGTGTACAGTACACCTGAAAGTAATTCTCCTGAAAATTTGAGAAAGTTTCAGTACTAAATAAGAGTGAAAATCAATCATATAACTTTCAGCAGTGACAAGTATGGGTTAGCTATTACTGAAATTCCTGAAAATTTATTATTTGCAAATTTGATATTAGATTCGTGTACAGTACACCTGAAAGTAATTCTCCTGAAAATTTGACAAAGTTTCAGTCCTAAATAAGAGCGAAAATCAATCATATAACTTTCTGCATTGACAAGTATGGCTTAGCTATTTCAGAAATTCCTGAAAATTTATTATATGCAAATTTGATATTAGATTCGTGTACAGTACACCTGAAAGTAATTCTCCTGAAAATTTGACAAAGTTTCAGTCCTAAATAAGAGCGAAAATCAATCATATAACTTTCTGCATTGACAAGTATGGCTTAGCTATTTCAGAAATTCCTGAAAATTTATTATATGCAAATTTGATATTAGATTCGTGTACAGTACACCTGAAAGTAATTCTCCTGAAAATTTGACAAAGTTTCAGTACTAAATAAGAGCGAAAATCTATCATATAACTTTCTGCATTGACAAGTATGGGTTAGCTATTACTGAAATTCCTGAAAATTTATTATTTGCAAATTTGATATTAGATTTGTATACAGTACACCTGAAAGTAATTCTCCTGAAAATTTGACAAAGTTTTAGGACTAAATAAGAGCGAAAATCAATCATATAACTTTCTGCATTGACAAGTATGGGTTAGCTGTTACTGAAATTCCTGAAAATTTATTATTTGCAAATTTGATATTAGATTCGTGTACAGTACACCTGAAACTAATTCTCCTGAAAATTTGACAAAGTTTCAGTACTAAATAAGAGTGAAAATCAATCATATAACTTTCTGCATTGACAAGTATGGGTTAGCTATTACTGAAATTCCTGAAAATTTATTATTTGCAAATTTGATATTAGATTCGTGTACAGTACACCTGAAAGTAATTCTCCTGAAAATTTGACAAAGTTTCAGTACTAAATAAGAGCGAAAATCAATCATATAACTTTCTGCATTGACAAGTATGTGTTAGCTATTACTGAAATTTCTGAAAATTTATTATTTGCAAATTTGATATTAGATTCGTGTACAGTACACCTGAAAGTAATTCTCCTGAAAATTTGACAAAGTTTCAGTACTAAATAAGAGTGAAAATCAATCAAATAACTTTCTGCATTGACAAGTATGGGTTAGCTATTACTGAAATTCCTGAAAATTTATTATTTGCAAATTTGATATCAGATTCGTGTACAGTACACCTAAAAGTAATTCTCCTAAAAATTTGACAAAGTTTCAGTACTAAATAAGTGCGAAAATCAATCATATAACTTTCTGCATTGACAAGTATGGGTTAGCTATTACTGAAATTCCTGAAAATTTATTATTTGCAAATTTGATATTAGATTCGTGTACAGTACACCTGAAAGTAATTCTCCTGAAAATTTGACAAAGTTTCAGTACTAAATAAGAGCGAAAATCAATCATATAAATTTCTGCATTGACAAGTATGGGTTAGCTATTACTGAAATTCCTGAAAATTTATTATTTGCAAATTTGATATTAGATTCGTGTACAGTACACCTGAAAGTAATTCTCCTGAAAATTTGACAAAGTTTCAGTACTAAATAAGAGTGAAAATCAATCAAATAACTTTCTGCATTGACAAGTATGGGTTAGCTATTACTGAAATTCCTGAAAATTTATTATTTGCAAATTTGATATTAGATTCTTGTACAGTACACCTGAAAGTAATTCTCCTGAAAATTTGACAAAGTTTCAGTACTAAATAAGAGCGAAAATCAATCATATAACTTTCTGCATTGACAAGTATGGGTTAGCTATTACTGAAATTCCTGACAATTTATTATTTGCAAATTTGATATTAGATTCGTGTACAGTACACCTGAAAGTAATTCTCCTGAAAATTTGACAAACTTTCAGTATTAAATAAGGGAGAAAAACAAAACTTAAATTTCTGCATTGACATGTATTAGTTATCTGTTACTGAAATTTCTGAAAATTTATAATTTGCAAATTTGATATTAGATTAGTGTACAGTTCACCTGAAACTAATTCTCCTGAAAATTTGACAAACTTTCAGTATTAAATAAGGGAGAAAATCAAAACTTAACTTTCTGCATTTACAAGTATTGGTTAGCTGTTACTGAAATTTCTGAAAACTTATAATTTGCAAATTTGATATTAGATTCGTGTACAGTTCACCTGAAACTAATTCTCCTGAAAATTTGAGAAACTTTCAGTATTAAATAAGGGAGAAAATCAAACACTTAACTTTCTGCATTTACAAGTATTGGTTAGCTGTTACTGAAATTTCTGAAAATTTATAATTTGCAAATTTGATATTAGATTCGTGTACAGCACACCTGAAACTAATTCTCCTGAAAATTTGATAACGTTTCAGTATTAAATAAGGCAGAAAATCAAACCAATAAAAAAACCCAATATCAATTTACGCTATTCTATTTCACTTTTTAGTATCCATAACGTAAACAATTACGAAATGAAAGTTAAACTTAAAAAAAATCATAGGTGCCTCAAAAGGAGAAATTAAAGAAAATGCGTTTTCTTGCCAACTTACAGTTTCCATAAATGTATTTGGGAAATAATACTCCAACCATGATGTAAACTAGGATGAACTTCATCGATTGTTTATCAATATTTCGAGATAAGAAAAGAATTCGAAAATTATCACCGTTTCACAAAAAGCTTTTCACACTAAACTACATCAATTTAAAAAATAGACGAAAACTTAGTATATTTCTCTTCTGAAATTCACTAGAAAATGGTTGATTTATCTTATCTACCCAATGATTGCCGAGTGTAGGTAAACAGTGATATCTTTATATCAGCACATTTCCGTTACATTAAAACTTTTCTGTTTGTATGGTTGCGGATATTTATATTAAGATCTGATTATTAATTTTGCAACTATTGCATTTCTTTCTCAATTTTACACAATCAAATCTAAATAATTATCGTACAAATATGAATACAATGCTATTAATAGTTATACTTATATCTTATACTAATAATTAAATCAAAATAAAATAAAATAAAATGTAATTGGGTCAGAATTCTCTGTCAAAAATTATGACAGTAACCAATTACGCCATAGGTGGAGAAGTAGTACGGATTATTATTATTATTATTATTATAAATCAATATCTAAAGATATGTCCATTTTCGTTTGATAATTCGATATTTTGGGACAATTTTAAGTGTTTCTTGAATGCGGCACATACTCAAGTAGTAATATCTCAAGAACCACAGTATCAATATTAATGAAATTTATTACTATAATTACTTGATATAGCAATATTATATATGTGTAATTACATTTATATGGAATGGGTAATTCATGAAATATTTTAATGCAAACTTTATCACTTTATTACGTATTTGAAAAGTAGTTCCAATTTTTTTCATTTTTAAATTGTAATATCTCAAAAACTAGCGTATCAATATGAACACAATTTTTTGCTAATATTAACTAATATACTTGTATTTAATATGTGCAATTTATTAAATATCCAATGAGTCGTTCTTGAGATACTTCAAGTTTAGTTCAACCATTCGATATTTTGGGCTATTTTAGTGTTTTTTTGAACGAAGCTCATATTCAAGTGATGATATCTCAAGAACCACCGTATCAATGTTAATGTAATTTATTACACCTATTACTTGATATATCAGTATTAAACATGTGCAATTAAATTTTTATTGAATGAGTAATTCTTTAAATATTTTAAATTTAGTAATTGACTTTTATGGTTATTTTAAGAGTTCCTCCAATTTTCATTGATGATATCTCAAGAACTAGCGTATCAATATAGAAGTAATTTATTACCGATATTACTTAATATACTTGTATTTTATATGTGAAATTACACGAATATCCAACGAGTCATATTTTAGCTACTGCAATTTTTGTTCAGACATTCGATATTTTTGGGACAATTTTCTCTAATTACGCTCACATTTAAGTAATTATATCTCAAGAACCACCGTATCAATATGAACGTAATTTATTACAACAATTACTTATTATAACAATATTATATATGTGTAATTAAATTTATATGGAATGAGTAATTTATGAAATATTTAAATTTTAGTGCAAAGTTTATCACTTTTTTAGTTATTTGAAAAGTTGCTCCAATTTTTTAAATTTTTAAATAATAATATCTCAAGAACTAGCGTATCAATATGAACTCATTTTTTTATTGATATTAACTAATGTACTTGTATTTAATATCTGTAATTTGATAAATATCCAACGAGTCGTTCTTCAGATATTTTAATTTTTGTTCAACCATACGATATTTTGGGCTATTTTAGTGTTTCTTGAATGAGGCACATATTCAAGTAATAATATCTCAAGAACCACCGTATCAATATGAACGTATTTTTTTACAATAATTACCTGATATAGTAATATTACATATGTGTAATTAAATTTATATGGAATGAGTAATTCATGAAATATTTAAATTTTAGTGCGAACTTTATCACTTGATTAGATATTTGAAATGGTGCTCCTATTTTTTAAATTTTTAAATAATAATATCTCAAGATCTAGCGTATCAATATGAACACAATTTTTTACTGATATTAACTAATATACTTGTATTTAATATATGCAATTTAATAAATATCCAACGAGTCATTCTTCAGATACTTCAATTTTTGTTCAACCATACGATATTTTGGGCTATTTTAGTGTTTCTTGAATGAGGCACATATTCAAGAAATGATATCTCAAGAACCACCGTATCAATTTGAATGCATTTTATTACTACTATAGCTTGATATATCTGTATTAAACATGTGTAATTAAACTTTCATTGAATGAGTAATTATTTAGATATTTTAATTATAGTGGGAACATAGTATTTTATTGGTTATTTTAACAGTTTCTCCTATTTTTCTCATTTTTATTTCTTCATATCTTAGAACTAACGAATTAATATGAATATAGGCAAATGATATATCAATATTTGAAAATGTAGTGTAATAATATTTTTGAAGAAAATTTGGAAATCATACTGAAAACATATTTTCAAAAATATTAGCAGAATACATCTACTAATATGTTTGTAAATATGTTTTTGGCCCAATTTCCAAATTTCCTGCATATTGCAAATGATGTATCAATATTTGAAAATGTTGAGTAATAATATTTTTGCAGAAAATTTGGAAATCGTACTGAAAACAGATTTTCAAAAATATTAGAACTATACATCTACTAATATGTTTGTAAATATGTTTTTGGGACAATTTCTAAATTTCCTGCATGTTGCTACAAAGATATGTTTGAGTACATGTGTTTGAAAATTTTGCAAATTTGGCAATTTCTGATAGTAACAAGTGCAGATCTACTTGTAGAACCTACCTTACTGGCCGAGGAGAATTGTTTCCTGTGGAATTTATTATTACATATTATTATTTATACATTAAACATGAACTAGCCAACTGATGTGTATTAATTCAGGCGTACACATACATTAAAAATTAATGGCTAAACTTATTACAGACTTTAGAAAATTGGTACAAAAGTGATGGCGTTGGCTCTCATTCTTCTACTAAATCTAGAAGAACGCTAAAATCATGCATATTGGGACGAATGCCAACACCCATGAGAACACCATACTTTGGGCCCCATTATCCCCCTTCTCGATGCAAGAATCGTAATCTGCGAAAATCTTGACGTAGTCCTTCGTGTTCTCGTTTTCTTGAGGATCAAAAGTGATTCCAGGAGTCGTATCCTAAAAGTAATAGCAACAAAAATATCATTCCATATCTTTTCCAGCATTTATGGAACATTAAAATTTAATGGCTAGTACTTGTGAACATGAAAAGTCAATAATTTTATATTTTTGAATTAGCTTCTAGATAGAGAACACATATTTTTGTACATTTTTGGATGTTGTATTTGAATCACTTCTTTTAGATGTAACTGTGGCAAATTATATGTAGCATTTAGATGTAACGTTAGATGTTAGAAGAAACGACGTAAAGACATAAATAATTGGATACATACATCAGCACTTAAACAAAAAATTAAGAAATATCATATCAACATCTCTTAGATGTAACTGTTGTAGATTAGATGTAACATTTAGATGTTAGATATTAGACGAAATGACGTATAGACCTAAATAATTCGATACTTACATCACCACTAAGACAAACAACTAAGGAATGTCACACCAACATCTGTTAGATGCAACTGTTGAAAATTAGATGTAACATTGAGATGTAAAGTTAGATGTTAGATAAAACGACGTAATAATTGGATACATACATTAGAACTTAAACAATTAAAGAAATGTATAAATTACCAGGAAGAGAAGATTGGGTATGTTGTTGAACTTGTTGAAGAGCTCAAAGGGTTTGTGCAAGTCCTGCCCGAAAACCTTATCGAAGGCTGCCAAGGTTAGGGCTGTGTCTTCGAATAGTTCGAAGTCCTTCCTCACCACGACCTCGCTGCTTGTCGTTACACTTAGGTAACAACCTTCGTCGACCTTCAGCCCTTCAATGGTTGCCAAAGTGCCATTCTTGCAGAGAACACGGAAGTCATTGTAATCAATATATTCTGTAATATCTGCAAACAAATTTTGGACATGTAAGAGTTTGACCAATTCAATTATCTAATACAAAATTGTTTGAAGAATCAATTCTGAAATAGAAAATTGGGCGTAGAAAATTTTGTAGTTTATTTTTATAGAAGAATTCCTATGATTATTTGAATCATTTTTAATAGATTTACTTACTCTTGGTGGTTATTACTGCGTAATCTCCAACTTCTTTAAGACACTTCAAAGCTCCACTGTTCCCAAAATACTCGTTCTCGTAATTTGCATTGCAGGTGATGGCTCCTAAAAAGTAGAAATAAAACATGAAAATTTGGGCAATTTCTGGAAAAATTCTTCTTGGACTTCTTGGACTTGGACTTTTAATGGCAAAAAATTGTGAAAAGTCAATAACAGAATACAGTATAGTTTGTAGTTGTTTTCCAGTAGTATCTGTGCTCTAATGCAATAGCTAGCAGAATTCTATGATAAAAGCTTTAAAACTCAGGCCAATAGCTGAACTATCTATTGGAAAATTGTGCAGATCTATTTGTTGTTCAATTCGACAACATAAAATGTCCCACATCTGATTATCCCATCTGCTCCAGATGGAGATCTGCTCCAGATCAACTCTGGAGAAAATTTTCAGATCCCCAGATCTTCAGATCTCCAGATCTCCAGATGTCCAGATCTTCAGAAGTCCAGATGTCCAGATCTCCAGATGTCCAGATCTTCAGATCTCCAGATCTTCATAACTCCAGGTCTTCATATTTCCAGATATTCAAATCCCCAGATTTTCAGATCTACATATATTCAGATCTCCACATCTTCAGATCTCCAAATTTTCAGATCTCCATCTTACAGATTTCCAAATCTTCAGATCTTCAGATCTCCAGATCTTCATAACTCCAGATCTTCATATCTCCAGATCTTCAAATCCCCAGATCTTCAGATCTAAAAACATTCAGATCTCCACATCTTCAGATCTCCATCTAGCAGATCTCCAAATCTTCAGATCTCCAAATGTTCAGATCTCAAAATCTTCAGATCTCCATCTTGCAGATCTCCAGTTCTCCAAATCTTCCAGATCTCCCGGGAATTAATAAAGTTGTGCAGATCTATTTGTAGTTAAATTCGACAATATAAAATTTTGCACATCTGCTTCAGATGGAGATCTACTTCAGATCCCCAGATCTTCTGATATTTAGATCTCCAGATCTTCATATCTCCAGAACTTCATATTTTCCGATCTTCATATCTCCAGATCTTCAGATCTCCAAATCTTCAGATCTCCAGATCTCCCAAGAATTGAGAAAGTTTTGTAGATATATTTGTAGTAGATCTATTTGTAGTGCTCTAATGCAACAGCTAGCAGAATTTTATGATAAAAGCTTTACAACTTATACCAGTAGCTGAACTATCTATTGGAAAATTGTGCAGATCTATTTATAGTACAATTCGACAATATAAAATTTTGTACATCTGGTTATCACATCTGCTCCAGATGGAGATCTACTTCAGATCTGCTCTGGAGAAGATCTGAAAGATCTCTAGGTCTTCAGATCTCCAGATCTTCAGACCTCCAGATCTTCGAGTCTCCAGATCTTCAGATCTTCAGATCTCCCTTCTTTAGATCTCCAGATCTCCCTTCTTCAGATCTCCAGATATCCAGATGTTCAGATGTCCAGATCTCCAGATCTTTAAATCTCCAGATCTTTATATCTCCTGATCTTCATATCTCCAGATCTTCATATCTCCAGATCTTCATATCTCCAGATCTCCCTTCATCAGATCTCCAGATCTCCCTTCTTCAGATCTCCAGATCTCCCTTCTTCAGATCTTTAGATCTCCACATCTTTAGATATCCAAATCTTCAGATCTCCATCCTGCAGATCTCCACATCTCCAAATCTTCCAGATCTCCCGAGAATTGTAAAAGTTGTGCAGATCTATTTGTAGTTCAATTCGACAATATAAAATTTTGCACATCTGGTTATCACATCTGCTCCAGATGGAGATCTACTTCAGATCTGCTCTGGAGTAGATCTGAAAGATGAAGATGAAGATCTCTCCTGAGATCTTCATATCTCCAGATCTACATATCTCCAGATCTTCATACCTCCAGATCTTCAGATCTCCAAATCTTCAGATATCCAAATCTTCAGATATCCAAATCTTCAGATTTTCATCTTGCAGATCTCCAGATCTCCCGAGAGTAAAGAAAACTGTGCAGATCCATTTGTAGTTCAATTCGATAATATAAAATTTTGCACATCTGGTTATTACATTTGCTCCAGATGGAGATCTACATTAGATCTGCTCTGGAGAAGATCTGAAAGATCTCCAGATTTCCCGATCTTCAGATCTCCAAATCTCCAGATCTTCAGATTTACTTCTTGAAGATCTCCAGATCTTCAGATCTTCATCTTGCTGAACTCCAGATCTTCAGATCTGCATCTTGCTGAACTCCAGATCTTCAGATCTTCATCTTGCGGATCTCCAGATCTTCAGATCTTCATCTTGCTGATCTCCAGATCTTCAGATCTTCATCTTGCAGATCTCCAGATCTCCAAATCTTCCAGATCTCCTGAGAATTCTAATATAATGTTAAGTAGAATCCTATGATGGAATATAAGCAGCAAAATTATATTTGGGCGCATAAATGACTTACTATTGGGATCAGCTGGGCTGCAGATTGTACAAAGCTTGGCTACATTGGTAATGGTAGTTGCCTCCTTCAGTGGATCATTAGCTCCTGGTATGCATGACTCTCCCATGAAATAGTTAGTAACTATTCCGTAATCGCAAATCAATGGCGACTTAATCCTAGCCATGAACGACATAAATGCTAGAAAAAACAAAATCAGTACATTTTAACTTTACACTAACGCAAGGCACCTACAGTTTAACATTTGCTGCAAACCTATGTTTTAAGCGTTCTAGTGAACCTAGGTCAAACACGTTAATTTTTTGGTGGATTCAGACCATTTAAATTTTACACTAACGCAAGGCACCTACAGCTCAACGAGCTCTGCAAACCTATGTTTTGAACGTTCTTGAGTTCGGTACTCACCTATGTCTCCATACTCTGCGAAACATCCCTTTTGTCCCTTCAAAGAAATAAACGAGCCAGTAAACGAGTTCTTCACTACAACCAGAGTTTTGCTTAGATCGTCAGTGTAAGTTTCAGGGAATGCCACAGGTTTCAGGAACTTCCTGCAAACAAGTCAATTAATATTTAAATACAAGAAACGAATAACAATTACAAAAAAATATTCGAGAAGACCAACAGCTTCAGTGTAACAAGACATCAAAGAAGAAGTAACAAGAAATTAACTATAAAAGATGATCTAAGAAGAACAAAATTTGAATGTAATAAGACTTAAGGAGGAAGACGAAACTCAAAATCAATTACATAAAATGATCTAAGAAGAACGATAGTTTGATGATAGTCATAATGGTACTTGTCTCATTTTAACAAGAAGAGGAAGAAGAAGAGGTAGAAGAAGAGGAAGAAGAAGAGGAAGAAGAAGAGGAAGAAGAAGAGGAAGAAGAAGAAGTATAAAAGATGATGCGAGAAGACCAACAATTTCAGTGTAACAACACATATCGAAGAAGAAGCAACAAGAAATCAATTACAAAAGATGATCTAAAAAATTAATAGTTTGAATGCAATAAGACTTGACGAGGAAGACGAAACTCATAATCAATTACATAAAATAATCTAAGAAGAACCATAGTTTGATGATAATAATAATAATCGGACTTGTCCCATGTTAAGAAGAATAAGAGTAAGAAGAAGAAGAACTAGAAGACGAAGTAGAAGAGGAAAGTTTCTGGTAATCTTCAAAATCTATTTTTCTTCTATCTTCTATAACTAAACTACAACTACAACTAAAGATGTTCTAAAAAAATAATAGTTTGAATGCAATAAGACTTGACGAGGAAGACGAAACTCATAATCAATTACATAAAATAATCTAAGAAGAACCATAGTTTGATGATAATAATAATAATCGGACTTGTCTCATGTTAAGAAGAATAAGAGTAAGAAGAAGAAGAAGAACTACAAGACGAAGTAGAAGAGGAAAGTTTCTGGTAATCTTCAAAATCTATTTTGCTTCTATCTTCTATAACTAAACTTATCCAAGAAAAACTACAAATAACCTTCTAATAGTCTTCATAAATTTCTATACTACAATTATTTAAGAAGAAGCACAGTATACGTTTGGCTAGTCTTCAAAAACTGTTCCTCTTCTATCTTCTGTAACTAAACTTATTTAAGAAGAACCACAAAATACATTCGGCTAGTCTTCAGAACCTATTTCTGTTATATCTTCTGTAATTAAACTCATACAATATGAAGAAGAAGTACAAGCAAATCACTGTCAAGGAAGAATCATGTCTGAAAATTCCTGTAACCAGATTCTTTTGGAATCAATTCCTCACCTCCTTGCTGCATATCCAAGATTACTGTTGATAGCAGCAATATCTGCCTGATTCTTGGCAATCATGTTAATGCACTGCAATCTACTGTCAGCCATTAGGCATTCTATGTTTAGATATATTCCTTGGGCAACGCTGGCTTCATCCAGCCATCTGCACTTCTGAAGTTCATCCTCAGATACTACACACCAGCGAAGCTTCTGGTCACACCTAGGTTTCTCAGGAGCAGCATGCAAATCTACAAGAGTTATTAAATTACATAATTGACTTAAAATATATAAATATGTTTATACTTTCAACGTAGGCTTTTAGGGCGACATCAAAGAACAATACTTTATCAGTGGCTTCTGGCTTGATGATTCTGTTGATGAATTGGTCAATGTTGTCCTTACTTTGGATGGGCGTTCCAACGCGGCCGAAAATTTCCTTCAGGTAAATCATTGAAGGAGCCTTTGAAATACTGAAAGTCCGAAATTTCAGATCACGAATTTTCTACTTTTGATTTTTCGAAATTTTGCTGCCAAATTTAGAATTGGCGAAAATATTGGTGACTTTTGATTATCAGGAAGTATACCGGAAGTTTAGGCCTTCCGAATAAAATAGTATTGGAAATATTAAATTTTCCAAAAAAATTACCGATAGCTTGCAATTGCTACTCATTAGATTAATTTTTGGACATCAGGATCTGCAAGATTTGTTCATCTTTACTCACTCATTTGCCAAGATTAAGGGCCACGCCCTCTTCGCCCAAGGGCACATCCTGGCGCTAACGCTGCCATCGGGGCACAGAAAGATGGACAGTGTCCAGTTCCTCCTGGCCAGCTCAGTGTTTGTGGTGATTGCTATATCTCCTCCTCTGTCCAAACAGTCCAGAGATTCAGAGAAGGGCTCGAAGATGTCATCCCCAGAGCAGCCCTTATTGCAGAACATGCACAGATTTGGGTAACGAGATTCTGGAACACATCGAAGAGGATTATGGTGAACCACAACAACATCGATAGAACTATTTAGATTAGTTGCAGACAAGAGTTAGATGAGCAATGAACGTCATCAATGTCCACTGACGATTCAGATTCTGATTCAGATACATTTCATTCATGCTCAGGCTTACAATAAAAAAGTCTGGCACAAGTCAAGGAGTATAAAATGCATAGGAAGAGGAGGAGGACGAGGAAGAGGAAGAGGAAGATGAAGAGGAAGAGGAAAAGGAAGTGGAAGAGGAACAATAAAAGGAAGAGAAAGAGGAAGAGGAAGAGGAAGAGGAGCAGGAAGAGGAGCAGGAAGAAGAAGAGGAAGAGGAAGAGGAAGAGGAAGAGGAAGGGGAAGAGGAAGAGGAAGGGGAAGAGGAAGAGGAAGAGGAAGAGGAAGAGGAAGAGGAAGCGGAAGAGGAAAAGGAAGAGGAAGAGGAAGAGGAAGAGGAAGAGGAAGAGGAAGAGGAAGAGGAACAGGAACAGGAACAGGAACAGGAACAGGAAGAGGAAGAGGAAGAGGAAGAGGGAGAGATGAAATCAAATATCAAACTTGCCCAAAAGCCGATCAAAACCCAAATGTGACTCACTCACTTAGGCCAAAAGTTGATCAAAATCCAAATCTGACCCACCCATGTGGGCAAAAAGTTGTTCAAAATGCAAAATCGACTTACTCAGTAGCTTATCCATTTCCCTGGAATAGGAAGAGGAAGAGGAATAGAAAAAGGAAGAGGAAGAGGAAGAGGATGAGGAAGAGGAAGAGGAAGAGGAAGAGGAAGAGGAAGAGGAAGAGGAATAGGAAGAAGGGGAAGAAGATGAAGAAGAAGAAGAAGAGAAGAAATCAAATATCAAACTTGACCAAAAGCCGATCAAAACCCAAATGTGACTCACTCACTTAGGCCAAAAGTTGATCAAAATCCAAATCCCACCCACCCAAGTGAGCCAAAAGTTGTTCAAAATCCAAAACCGACTTACTCAGTAGCTTATCGAATTCCTCATCTTCTGTCCATGGTCCAGGTCTGCAGCTAGGCCCTAAGAACTGGCTGAGGGCGGCGATGTGCCTTTCGAGCGTGGTGTTGACCTTGCTGCTGCAGGTTCTAGGCTTGTAGGTGTCGATGAGGACTTCTTCGAACTGGGTAAGCATATGGCGCGGGAGGAGGAGCTTTCCGAAGCCAGGATGGCACAGGCGACGGCCTTGGAGGTCGCCGAACCCCTTGATCTTATGGTCTTTGACCAACACCACCATCTCGAATTCCGAAGAACGATTTTCACCTGCAGCAAAGACATAGCCACTTAGTCTTTAAGTATTCTCTCGCAGAAGAAGTTAGGAACTAAATCAAAATTGTCTTTTGCTAATTCTAGATATGAATTCATAGTATTTTCATGTACCAGCAAATGATAGCAGCAAAAACATAGCTCTTCATTGATTGTCTTTCTAACATTTTCTCGCAGAAAAAGTTAGGTACTAAATCAAAATTGTGTTTTGCTACTTCTTGATATGATTTGCTACTATTTTCATGTAGCAGCAAATGATAGCAGCAAATACATAGCTCTTCATTGATTGTCCTTCTAGCATTTTCTTGCAGAAAAAGTTAGGTACTGAATCAAAATTGTGCTTTGCTCATTCTTGATATGATTTGCTACTATTTTCATGTAGCAGCATATGATAGCAGCATAAACATAGCTGTTTATTGATTGTTCTTCTAGCATTTTCTCGCAGAAAAAGTTAGGTACTGAATCAAAATTGTGTTTTGCTAATTCTTGATATGATTTGCTACTATTTTTATGTAGCAGCATATAATAGCAGCAAAAACATAGCTGTTTATTGATTGTTCTTCTAGAATTTTCTCTCAGAAAAAGTTAGGGACCAAATCAAAATTGTGTTTTGCTAATTCTTGATATGATTTGCTACTATTTTCATGTAGCAGCAAATAAAAACTAAATCAAGATCGAAGATTGTCTTATACAGCTTATTCTGGGTACATTTTACTGTCCTTCATGTAAAATATAATCAAAAATTAATCAAAATTTTGTTGTACAGTTTATTCCAGTCATCTCGAATAAAACTGCAAACTTTAAATGTACTTATTGAGCTGGAAAACATAAGTTTTACAGGTCCTACCGACTGCGCCAGTTAAATTTAATTTTTCTCATTTTATTGAAATATGTAAAAAAGAAAAATTTATATTGCAATCTTTCAAATGAAAATATTGATTTACAGTTTATTATAGTTATATTTTCATCTTGAAGAAAACTGTTAATTCAATTATTCTATGTGTTTTTCTTTGACCAACCTTCTTTCCTCCTTACTTCTCCAATAACGTTAAGGTTGTTGAGCAATCTGCTTCCAAGTATGGCTTCATCTGGACTGACCCTTCCAAAATCGCTAGTTCCATTGCTCAAACTCAACATGCAGTCTATACTAAAAAAATTTAAAACAAATTAATAACGTCTAATTTATATATTTATAAGTATACCATTTTTAAAGAAGAAAGTTTGTAAGTTCTAAAGATGGATGTTTGTTATTATCGATAACTGATTTTAAGTTATCGTTAAGTTATTTTAGATTTAAGTATTTAGTTTAAGATATTTAACTGATTTATTTAACTGTACAGCATTACTGTTCATTTAAACTGAGAGTTTAAATGTACAGTCATGCTCACATAAATCTAGTACAAGAAATTTTGTTACAATTGCAATTTTATATAGCAATGTCAATTTGTTTGTACTACATTTATGTGAAAAAAAATGCATACAGGTCCTACCGACTGCGCCAATTAAATTTCATTTTTCCCATTTTATTAAAAAAATTCAAAATATGAAATTTTCATATGATCCTACGATCACTCATTGCATATTTTTTTGTACTAGATTTATGTGAAAAAAATGTATACAGGTCCTACCGACTGCGCCAATTAAATCTCATTTTTCCCATTTTATTAAAATATTTCAAAATATGAAATTTTCATATGATCCTACGATCACTCATTACATATTTGTTTGTACTAGATTTATGTGAAAAAAATGCATACAGGTCCTACCGACTGCGCCAATTAAATTTCATTTTTCCCATTTTATTGAAGTATTTCAAAATATGATATTTTCATATGATACTACTCATTAGATATTAATTAAATTACACAAAATCAATACAACTATATCACTAAATATCACTTATAAATGGCAGTCAATGGTAATGAAGACTCATCAGTTTTGGAGCTTCCAAGTTGAAACTGTATAGTTACTAAAATTCATAACATGCATATTTTTAAGCATTACACACAAAATAAAATAGGAAGAGCTTTGAATTGGGCAATATTTTATCATCTGCTCCAGTTACATTACAAGGACATGCATTCAAAAAAGGGCAACCGACTTTGTACTGTAACGATTTTTTTTTATTGATCTTCCATATCTTATCTTATAAGCACGATATCCTCATTACATTCAATAACTGCAATCTTGACCTTCAGATATTTGTTCTGTAGTTATTAAACGTTATTAAAAATGAATTTTGAACACTGCAGTTATAATTTATTATGAACTAATGTTTAAAAATAGATGAAGAGGGATTAAACATGTAAAAATATTATCTAAATCCGTTAATATTTTTACCTTTTAAATAAGGTATCCATTAATTCCCATTCTACTGATAACGGCGATATTGACGCAATATTTGATATTGATAAGTCGATTGATCACACATTTCGTCAACTGTATTACACATTTACTTATGCGTTACAAAATAACCAAATGTTTAATAATGTGATCCTCATATTGTTAATGTATTACGTAATTTTTAAACAACTTCAACATTAAACGTTCAAAAATTAACGATTCGGAATAATAATTTCAAAGAATTAATAAGTCGAAATTTGCATTTATTTTGAAATTCAGGACTTAAATGCAATGAAGTAGAAATTTATTTTAAAACTTACGAATATAACTAATTTTGTATACCAAAACTTACAAATATACAATTCCGTACTGAATTTTTAAGCCATTTGAAGGAGACTAAAGTTTCATAATTTAACAGTAAAGTTAAAAGTCAACTCAGAACTCAAATTTCATAAAAGTCAAAATTGGTATACTTGCAATCAAATTTTGATTGATTTTGTAATTGCAAACCTATGAATATGTACTTACAATCAAATTTTGATTGATTTTGTAATAGCAAACTTATGAATATTAAAGTTGTAGCTAATTTTGAAAGTCAGAACGTACAAATATCCAAGTTGGAACTGATTTTTTGACTGGCATTTGCAAGAATTGAAGGAGACTGAGGATTTGTAATTCAGCAACAAAGTGCAAAAATTTATTACTCACAAGAATCAAAATTGTTGTTCAAATATACAAGATGGAACTGATTTTTTTAACTCATTTGAAGGAGATCAGAGTTTTGTAACCTAACAGTAAAGTTAAAAATCAACTCAAAATTCATAAAAGTCAAAATTGGTGTACTTACCATCAAATTTTGATTGATTTTGTAAAAGCAAACCTATGAATATGTACTTACAATCAAATTTTGATTGATTTTGATTTTGTAATAGCAAACCTATGAATATTTAAGTTGTAACTAATTTTGAAAGTCAGAACGTACAAATATCCAACTTGGAACTGATTTTTTGACTTGCATTTGTAAGAATTGAAGGAAACTGGGGTTTTGTAATTCAGCAACAAAGTGCAAAAATTTATTACTCACAAGAATCAAAATTGTTGTTCAAATATACAACATGGAACTGATTTTTTAACTCATTTGAAGGAGATCAGAGTTTTGTAACCTAACAGTAAAGTTGAAAATCAACGCAAAACTCAAAATTCATAAAAGTCAAAATTGGTGTACTTACAATCAAATTTTGATTAATTTTGTAATAGCAAACCTATGAATATATACTTACAATCAAATTTTGATTGATTTTGTAATAGCAAACCTATGAATTTTAAGTTGTAACTAATTTTGAAAGTCAGAACGTACAAATATTCAACTTGGAACTGATTTCTTGACTGGCATTTGCAAGAATTGAAGGAGACTGAGGTTTTGTAATTCAGCAACAAAAAGCAAAAATTTATTACTCACAAAAATCAAAATTGTTGTTCAAGTATACAACATGGAACTGTTTTTTTTAACTCATTTGAAGGAGATCAGAGTTTTGTAACCTAACAGTAAAGTTAAAAGTCAACTCAAAACTCAAAATTCATAAAAGTCAAAATTGGTGTACTTACAATCAAATTTTGATTAATTTTGTAATAGCAAACCCATGAATATATACTTACAATCAAATTTTGATTGATTTTGTAATAGCAAACCTATGAATATTAAAGTTGTAACTAATTTTGAAAGTCAGAACGTACAAATATGCAACTTGGAACTGATTTTTTGACTGGCATTTGCAAGAATTGAAGGAGACTGAGGTTTTGTAATTCAGCAACAAAGTGCAAAAATTTATTACTCACAAGAATCAAAATTGGCGTTCAAATATACAACTTGGAACTGATTTTTTAACTCATTTGAAGGAGATCAGAGTTTTGTAACCTAACAGTAAAGTTAAAAGTAAACTCAAAACTCAAAATTCATAAAAGTTAAAATTGGTGTACTTACAATCAAATTTTGATTGATTTTGTAATAGCAAACCTATGAATATGTACTTACAATCAAATTTTGAATGATTTTGTAATAGCAAACCTATGAATATTAAAGTTGTAACTAATTTTGAAAGTCAGAACGTACAAATATCCAACTTGGAACTGATTTTTTGACTGGCATTTGCAAGAATTGAAGGAGACTGAGGTTTTGTAATTCATCTTACAATTTTTTAGACACCTTTCTTGATGAATAATGTTAGGAACACATTTTACCAGTTTTCCAATCAATATTGGTTAAAGGTTGCACCAATAAAGTTAGCAATTAGTAAATGTACCAGGATGACCATGGCCATGGTCACCACCATGGCCAATGGTGATGACTTACTTGTTGTAGTATTTGTTGCATTGGACGTCCTTGCTTCGTCCGATCTGCTGGCATACCTCAAAGTCGCTGCTCCTTGCACATATGTGCACTGCAAGAATTGCGCCAATTTTATTAAAATCACATTAAGGGCGTAATAATTGCAACAATCGAAGTAATGCTTTAACAATTAGCATCAAAAGTATACATTGAACTAGAGCAGATAATTGGAGCAAGCAATATATAATTTTTGGGCAATTTCCAATGGGCAATTACCATATTTCACACGTCTTAAGATTAAGGGATGAACCTCTTCTGGTATTATTGTTGTAATACTTACGTTGTGCTGAGGCTTTGGGGATTGCAAAAAATGCCACAAGAAGGATAAACGGGAACATCACACCAGCAACACCCATCGTTAACGACTGGGTATTATCAAAAGTGATAAGAGATAACATAGGTGCGCCCTAAATGACTCACGCAATAGATACATATTTAAGTAATTTATAGATCATTATCTTACATCATTTATAATAATTCAAACATAAACAAAATTATTCATATAAGAAATAGGAATGCGAATAATAATAATCAAATCACATCAAATTAAATAAGTTTAAAGGTATTAAGGAAGAGGATGCAATCACTTAGTACATGGCATAGGCGTTAGATGGCGCCCTTTGCCAGGTTTTAATGCTGTAAATGTATAAACCACGCCACAAGATTGTCATTGTTGTTAACATTATTATATTGTACCAATATTTATATTGCTTTGTGCGAGAATTGAGCCCATAATTATTAATTAATCGGAGCCTTAACTTAACTTGATTATATTTTCAAAATATATACAACTCGCACTACAAATTATCAGTGAACGTATTGTTAGTTACAATTTCACAGCAGCCAGTAAGTGCACAATAAAATCCAGTTTAATTTCGAAATTCGTATGAATCACAGTAATTTTCATTGAGAAAAACTTTCGTTTTTTTTTTTAATTTCTCTGGTTTAAGGCGTCGATTGGTGTGCTCACTGAGTCGCGACCAATTGCGGGTAGAAAATCGAAATTCGAAGGGAAATCAATTAAGACTCTGCAAGTTTTAATTGTGCCTTTAATTTTTTTGTTGTGATCGCGTGCCTTGTGCACTCACACGGATATTCACGTGAGCATGGCTTGGGAAATATGCACGAAATCGTCGGATGAAGTGGCGTAGGAGGAAAACAGGCGTGACGAATGACCAGGCGATGGGACAAACAGTCGGTTTCGCGATTCACACTAAGCCACAGGTGGCAATCCTTCAGTGAATCCCTTCAGGATAGTATTTTATTATTTTTAGGATTAGAAATATTTTGGCAAAATTACCACGTAAGGATTGTGTCGATCACCGGTTGAAGAGATGAATAGTGAATCCTGAATCAGTTTAAATTTTATTATAGTTATTAAAGTACAAAGTCTGATTCTTGAAAGCATGAGGTGAGTTCTTAAAAGTCGTGATTCTGAAGTGATTTAGAATTGCTAGGACTGTGATAAACAAAGATAGATAAGGTGTGAATCTGGATTCACAAATATTAGAGGACACAAACGGCGAATCAAAATATTATAAATAACCATGGATATTTACGAGTCCCTCAAGATTCAATCAGTTTATTTCGATTATCAAGTTTAAAAATTCTCAACGAATCTGGATTCAGTAGAACATAATTTAAGGCATATAATACCGGAAGCTGGAGAAAAAGATTTAAGGTGATAGAAAAAAATATTTCAACGACTCAGGATTCTTATATTTCATTTTGTATGAATCATGATTCAAAAAAAAAAAAAAATCAGTTTCTTATTGGAGTAAAATGTGTTGCAGATACTCTATATATGATATCTGCACTAGATCTCTATATATCTGCACTATATTAAAGAATCAGAACTTGATTTAGCTGCGGATAAAATACGAGGATAAGTTTTTCACATAGAAAGCGCCTACAAAAGATATATTTTGTTGTCTTATTTCTATTTCGTTGTTTTGGGGGATTCATTCCATGTATTTTTAATTGTAAATAGATTTACAAAAAAAATATATAATAACAAAAAAAAATATTATAATTCTATGTTAATCAACAAAGTTTATATTATCCGGCAATGAATAATTTTCAATTGCATATTATCCGTTAACGAAACGCTTTCAAATCATAAGGGTTATTATGTTTATATTATCCGATAACAAAACATCCCCAAGTAATGATTGCATGTTTATATTATCCGACGAATTACTTCCAGGTACAATAATTTTCAATTGCATATTATCCGTTAACGAAACGCTTTCAAATCATAACGGTTATTATGTTTATATTATCCGATAACAAAACATCCCCAAGTAATGATTGCATGTTTATATTATCCGACGAATTGATTCCAGGTACATTTAATCCAGTAAACGAAACCCTTTTGAGTCATCCGCTGTCATGTTTATATTATCCGTGAATGATATGTCCCTTAACCCCTCTAAAATTGTTGCAGGTTTATATTATCCCGAGATATCATTATGAAGTTCATATTATCTGTCATTACATAATTTTTAACTTCGATTATCCGGCAACGTATCGCATATTTGATTGAAGCGTTCACGAAATGGAAATTCGTTGAAATGGCAAAGAACAATAAAAAAAACGCAAATTTAAAATCGTCATAAATAAACCAATTTTGCGTTATTATTGTTTAAATATTGGACCGACCATTCTCAAAATAATATTTTTAACGATATTTATTGTTTTTTTTAAGGGGCTCAGAGGGTAATTTTTGGAATCATGATGGTCTAATTGTCTAGGTATGGAGTTCTAAAACCCATAGATGCAACTTGAAAATATATAAAAATCGCGATTCATAAAAATATATAAAATCGATTTCCTTCGAGAGTGATATTTGGTTAGAAATGGTGGTCATTTTTTCTCCACATGCGAGTGTTGTGTGTTGCCCGTTTTGACATAAATTTTAATACCACAACAGATGGGAATCTACCATAATAATGTTATTTTACGCATTTATTACAGTTGACTTATAAAATACAGCACAATTTCTTTAACCATATTTTACAGAATAATTTAAATTTGGAGGATTTTAAGTATCATTTTCGGGATAAATTAATCAATATACTGCAACAAGTCGGTATTTTTATTATTATATATGTATGTTATGTATGATAATACTCATTTTGTTTTTATGTATATTTTACCAGGTAACAGTTTC
Organism: Othius punctulatus; assembly: GCA_951805005.1. NCBI lineage: Eukaryota > Metazoa > Arthropoda > Insecta > Coleoptera > Staphylinidae > Othius > Othius punctulatus. Next base: position 3,803,345 of record OX638146.1, read on the forward strand.
GCCTTATTCATATTTATATATATTTAATATTATTATTATTATAAACATGACATGGCTTTAATAGTAGGGTGACTTTGCCTCTTGGTCATAATAAAGGGGTAACTCCTCGTCGATACCTCCTATATATTTTTTCTGTAGATGAATAATACACTTCACACACGATAAAATACAACAAAGAGCAAGCAAAAAGAGATTAAATGCTCTAAGCGTAGCTCCAACTAGAATTGAAGTTCTGGAATTTACCAAAGTAGAACTACTCAGTAGTATGTGAAAGTCACCGCTATAGTCATACCATTCATGAGGAAAATATAAAGTCGTGGTGGTATTCTGAAAAAATATACAACAAATGTTATTGATAACTCGGTCGATACCAGCTAAGCATATTTAATAAAATTTAAGGTTCTATGTATTCAAATTTGATATTTCATAAATCGACAACTGTTTCGCTGCAATAATTGTCCATATTTAAATATGAAAAAACTCTATAATTTTGAACAGTAAATATAATAAAATGGCTATTTCCCCAAAAGACAATTAATAGAAATCTTTCGGTGCCAAACTCACTTCAAATAAAAGATTACTATCATTAAAAAAAGTGCCAAATAATTTGAACGGATGATTAGAATCTTGTCCAAACAACACATTAAGGTCCAGTAATAATTTCTTCGTATCTTCTAACCTATCATTTGCAATAAATAAATTGCTCCCACGTGGTGTACAGAACGCGCAATTGCAATTAACAGCACCAAATACTTTATTAATATTAAACGTGTGGTCTTTGCAAAGTACTGTCAATGACTCTTTGCCACTTGGTGTATTCGTGCCTGGAAATATAGAAAAATCAAGTTGTGTAGTTATAATTAATAAATGGGGCGCTTACCATTAATTGCAATCACAGCAAATTCCTTGTCGGGGAGATCAAGACACTTAAGTGTTTCTGCATTGTTATCTCTTACGTCGAATGATGATATTAGGTCTAAAATAATTATTAATTAGAAACAAGAGAAACTAAAAACATGCATTTATTTGTAGATTAAAATTGGGTACATAACCAGTTAGTGTACAATATATACTTATATTTATATTTCGTTTGATTGAATGATTAGATTCATGAAGTTATGACCTTCGCCGATAATATTTAAGAAACCGCGATTGACAATCAAACTCGAGAAGAAATTGAATTCACGAAATGAAGGTGTGACGTACCTGGAGGGCTTTCAACATTTCTTTGGATTTTCCCTTTGGATCAACGACGAGGGCCTAGCTCTCGATGTCGGGGAGTGGGGTGGGTGCTATGACAGTTATGCGGCATTTTCCCCATAAGAAATATACGGGCCGATTTTTCGTGCCCCGGCACAAGTGGACAGAGCGCACAGTAGTGAAAAATTGGCCCGTATATTTCTTATAGGGAAAATGCTGCCGAACTGTCATAGCCCCACTACTAGCGTGCCCGCTCGCACAACAAATGCGTTTATTGGAAATACTAAATAGCACCATGGACCACTTTAGACCGTGGCAGAGGTTTTAATTGGGCCGGTGTAGTCACTGTAACCTACCTGTCAAGTCACCTAACTGTTAGGTGACGCTTGTAAGTAGATTTAAATAGATTTAAATCCACATGTGAATGCTTAAACCTAACACGCTATGGTATATCTGTTATTACTGTTCAAATTAATATGCTTAAAAATGTAGTCAATTTTAATATTGCCCTATTTAAGAATATCAACCAGCGAAATTTAAACTTGGTACACCGCGTTTCTTAAATTTGTGTAAATTTTAACTAAATTACCTGGGTTTGCAAGCTTTGATACACAACCTCGTTTCTCGTTAAGACCAGTTGAAACACTATATTCCGTTATATCAACTACAACCAATATTTTTGTCATATCTTCCTCTTTAACATTAATTACGGTTACATTACTGTAGGAGCAAATTCAATGTCAGGTATATGTATTTTTTAAATTTATAAATACTTACGCATTTGCCCTCGTATGCGGTTTTCTGCAAACTACAAGATCGACTTCTCCTCGATTAATGCTTGCAAGACAATCGTCAATGTTGGGTTTTTGGATGCATTTTATATCGACATCAGTATATTCAATATAAGATGCACGAGACAACCACAAACATTTGTTCTGCTCCTTCTTAGAAACTGTGCACCATCTAATGGATTTATGACCAGGTACAAAATCCAGCGACAAATTCAGACCTGAAGTTCAAGATAATAATTTTAATATGGAGTAATCATATGCTCCGCATATTGACTTACTCTTAGTGTAAGCACTTAAAGTTTGACTACGATTTAATAATTTTATTGGTGAGTTGATATCGTTCTTCATGTAATTTTGCAGGTAAGTTTGAGTAGATGCTGCAGAAGAGCTGAATGACACAAATTTATCAATGTGTATTTTTCATCATAATTTATGGCATCAACTTTATATGTAGTTTATATAAGAGAGATAATAAGAAATTTAGACAGCTTCTTCACAACTAAACTAAAGACCTGTTTGTTTGGCTCAGAACGGAGAAGTGGAGTAGTACGCAAAACGTACATCACTCGGTTTATTACTTTTTATTATTTTATTTTATTTTTTATTTATTTTAGTTTTTAATTACTCTTGAGAGGATATGTCAAAATATCTTATGATTAAAATAGTACTTCATCCGTGGCTATGATATGTATCATCTTCGCAGTGGCTTTTTTTTTCAACCCCCCATACCCCGAAGTGCCATTTTTCCATGCCATGTCAATTTCCATATTGTAACATAAATAGTATTATTTTAACAATGAAATGATTAATCAGAACATATTAAACAATTAGAACATACTTCCTGGCAATTATCACTTCCTTCGGTGTACTAAACCAAATATGTGGTTTATTACTTGATCTGCCATCCAAACGTAAGTATATGGGATCCTTTAATCCTATTTTTTCAATTGCTTCAATCGTCGTTAAAACAACATCTCCTCCATTGTTAAAACACTTTAAAGCAGAAACAACCGCATCTTCATCTTTTTGTGTCAAATCACAAAATTCCAGTAATTTTGAGTATTTCCGTTCTAAAAGCAATAACGGTTTTGATATCAAATTGTATTAGATTATTACAAACTAACTCATTTTGTTGTCTAAAATTGGGTCTAACAGCCAACTCCCTGCTTTACATGATTCCCTGAAGTAACGATTTAACGATTTTACGTGTTCAATATACGTGTTCTTCCTTTCCCCAGTAATTATCTCCTCGAATCTGCGTATTATTCGCCTTGACAATGGAAATTCTCCACTAGCAGGAATACATACGGTGCGTCCATTGATATCACCGAACTCATAATGTTGCGGTGATTTCACCAGAACCACATACTCTAAAATTTATAAAGATTATTGAGCAATAATTTATAAAATGCTGCATATATCAGAATAGCAATGTACTAAATTTCTATACTAATTTGAAAATGCTAATTGTTAGTGGTACTTGATAGTTATTTAATTCTGTATATCAATTAACGGATCCTTCAGCTGCGCTTTTTATTTGAATTAATATTTATTTCGAGTTGAGAAATAGACTCTAATGAGTTTTCAACAACGAAAGGTGTCTGTGCGTGCTAGCTATTTAATGGAATTAATCTAATCTATGTTTATCTTCTATAATGTTCTATAATGTTATAAGTTTGTAAAATATATTTTTTTATATTTTTTTTATACTGATCGTTGCTCGCATACTTAATGCGGCAATTGATGTCTTGAGGCGTTAGCCGAGGGTAACAAACTGGAGAGGCCGGCAAGGAACTTCATGTACATACCGCAGATACTAGTTTTTCTGACATCGTAATATTTGTGCAACCCAATCTTACGGAAGTTGTCGCAAAGGTAAAGAAATTTTCCGAATTATATAAAAGCGTTGTTATCGATACTCTTTATATTTTCCATCAAAAATAATCTGTTTTCCGTTAAGTTTCGTAAACATATGGAAAACGAAGAAGGAGTTATTTACTGTACACCTCCAGAAAAAAGTGCATTCCCGGCCTAGGCCACGATTACAAATATTGTAGTACAGTTATTTTTCCGCTACATAGCAACCGTCATCACTACCAGAATCGTCGATTTGATAGCATGCATATAGGCTATGAAATGAGTGTATATGGGATGGTGGGAGACACATTTATGTATGTTGGTCTTGAAGGGTCTATTAATATAATGTATAACTGGCACCAATTTTCCATAGAAGAGTAGTAAATCAACCCGTAATATTTTAGTATATTTTAGTAGGAGTATTTTAGTAGGAGTATATATCATAAAAAGTGTGCATTAAACTGTCACTCAATGAAACTTGCAAATGTTAGTTTTGAAGGGTCTGTCAATATAACATATCATTTTCAGTACATATTTTTATATTGCTAATATTTTTTGTGTAAATTTCACATTATGTCAAATTAAACAACAAACTTATTGTAATTTTGTATATTGCAAATAGTTATAAAAAATACTTGATGAATGTATTAAAATGTACTTACCTTGTCTGTAGACATCACCAACAACCATCAAGTCATCAAAAAAATATCCAGACAGTAAAGCTACGTCTGGATCAATAAATCCAGACGCCATGTTCAACGAAGTAATATCACGAATGCAGTCGAATCTGCTTAATAAAACATATGTTAAATATTTGTTAGTGCATTATTATGATATTAATGCACTTTATGTGCTTCACTTACCCGTTTGTGCAGAAGCCTGCTCCTATACCCACTTCAACAGATTCTTCCATTGTTACATAAATAAAAAAAAATTGTAAAAATTTCTTGAAATGTGTTACATTCGGAAATAGACGGGCTAAACTATGAAACACATTGAAACAAATTTTGTACGGAAATATCTTCAGATATGTCTGTTTAAAATGAAAATAAAAATCTTTACAGTGTTTTCTTCTTGCATTAAATGCAGGATATGAGATCATATTCAAAAACTAAATTGAATGCACGACAAACATATGTTTCAATTTGTAAATATAACAAAAAAATCTCGAAGATATGCGTGGGAACGGACAATAAAAACAATGAACTTTAACAATTCTGGGTTATAATTGTTAGCTTTCGACGCTCATTGGCGATCTTCATCTGATGATGAAGAACGCTAATGGTTCGCACATCTAGCAAAAACTATGTACCACTTACGATGGCAGTTGATAGTCGGTACACACACTGTATATATAATTAACCAATTAAATAATTGCCAATTCAATGTCTTCATTAGACATTGGACATTTAAGAAGTAATAAATAATCTGGACGTTATCTTTCTTTTAAGTGATTAATATCTGATATCGCTTATCATTCAATTCTATGAATTTATTAATATACAATGTTTTATAATAATTTTATTTCATCTACCATATTTTGCTTCATATACATAGTGTTCAAAGTTATCGGTCCACTATTGCAAGCTTGTTGCTTTGAAGTTACTAAGTCCGTTAAATTAGAAAACTAGTAGTAATTTTTCTGCTGACTAAGATGGCGAAATCAGTAAAACAATTGAATATCAGGTATTCGAGTAATTTGAAGACATAACTTTTTTTTTTTTAATGCAACACCCATTATATTACATTCATTAGATATATGAAGTACATATTTTACATATTTTACAACTCCCCCCCTACTTTGAAATTTGTTACTTAGTTTTTGGTCGATTATAACGGAAAATCGTCATTTTTACTCTTAATAGATATCTTTGTATCAATCTTCTGAATGGATGATAGTCGTATTGTGTCGTGTTATTTTACAAGAATTTGAGGTTAAGAGGCACATTTTACTAAAATACTTATGATGTTATTTAGATATTATCTATATATAGAAATAATTCGTAAATTTCACTAAATTTATGATGATCTCATTGATTTTTATGCTAGTAAGTTAACGGAATAGTGATTTTTAGACTGTCGTCAGAGTGTTCTCCAACCAGCCACTTTTTGCAGCCTTTTTTGTGATATTTTATGGCAATAAGTTGCAAATATAATTTTAGTATGAATAAAACCGAATCAACTCTTCATCAAATTTTGCTTCATCGTTCCCAATCATCTAGGCTTCCGAGCAGATTAGAAGTTGGCTCCATTCTTCTTGTTGGAGAAATTGAATCTGTTGAATCTTGAATCTTGAAACTTGAATCTCTCAAGTTCTGAATTCCGCCCTTTACGGTGTCGCTGTAATATATTGCAATGTTATTGCTCAGTGTTAGTATTCGATACCAGATCCAAATTAGTCTTATATATTTTTCTACTTCTCAACAATTTTCATCACAATATTTTTATATTACGGATAGGTTTTATTTTACTTCTTACATCCAATTGTTTATTATATTACATATTCTGATCACCAAGAGATATAATTTGTGATAAGTACATAATGACTGTTTGTTTATTTTTTTTAATAAAAACTATTTTCATTAAGAACGAAAACTATAAGAATGCAAGTGTATATAATTACTACAAGCGTTTAACATTATAATGAATACAAAACATTTTTTTTAGTTTTTAAGGAGAATACTGGGATAACTATAACAATGGGAACTACTTTTCCTAGTACATTTTTTACATTTACTCTGCCCCCTACTCTTCCTCTTCGTAGTTCTTCCTTTGATGTAGAGGTAATTGCTCAATTTCATCTAGACCTTGACCATCAGTTCGCATGTTATTCTTAGGTTTGGAGGATCTAAGTTTCCAATATGATAAACCAGTTATAATAGCTAATACTAGTAACACTACTAGTATTATTACTACTAATACTTCTGGTCCAATATTTCCTGTTGCTCGAGGAGCATCACATTCATTGCTATCGTCCGAATTAGAACAATCCAGTAGTCTTTCAAAGTTGCCACTGTAGTTGTACATTTTATAAGTAAAATGTAAGTTGTTGTTGCTATTCTGAAAACAATATATTTAAAACTTATATTTTACAATATATTTTATAAAATTTAAAATTTTATATTTTCAATTTACATAACGACAACTGTTTTGTTGCAATAATTGTCGAGATATAAACATCAAACAACTACAATTTTCAACTGCAAATTTATGAAATTAAAAAAAAATTTAGCCGAATGAAGATTGATTTACTACTGCTACTTATTTAATTAATATAAATCTTTCGATCCCCAACTTACTTCAAATAAAAGATTATCATCATTAAAAAAAGGGCCAAATAATTTGAAAGCATGATTAGAATTGGGTCCAAACAACACATTGAGGTCTAGCAATAATTTCTTCGTATCTTCTAACACATTATTGGCAATAAATAATTTACTCCCACGTGGCTTACAGAACGCGCAATCGCAGTCAGCATCAAATACTTTATTAGCACCCAAAGTGTGGTTTTTGCAAACCACCTTAAATGATCCTGTATGAAGTGATGTATCCGTGCCTAGAAATATTGAAAATTCAGCTTATGTATATGTAGTCATAATACGTAGGGCTTACCATTAGTTGCTATCACTGCAAACTCTATATCGGGAAGATCAAGACACTGAAGTGCCTTTGCGTTGTCATCTCTAATGCCGGATGACAGAATGTTGTCTAAAATAATTATTTTATAACATAATCTAAACATGCATTTACTTAAAGAGTATAATGTCATACATAACCAGCAATATATTTATATTTATTCGTAATTACGTTCGACCCAAACTCGAAGAGAAATTATTGATTTCACAAGTTGAAGGTCTAAGTAATTGTGATAGTAATTCAAAACGTGATTTATATTAATATTCCTCTGATTGAGGATATTAAACAGTAGTGGTCTTAACTTACATCGCGTTACTTAAATTTATGTTAATTTTTAACTAAATTACCTGGGTCTGCAAGTTTCGATACACAGCCTTGTTTTTCACGAAAGCTAGTTGAAGTTTTATATTTTATTGCATCAACTATGACCAATATTTTTGTCATATCTTCTTCTTTTATAGGGATTACGGTTACATTACTGTAGGAGCAAATTCAATGTCAGCTATATGTATTTCTTAAATTATAAACACTTACGCATTTGCTCTCGTATGTGGTTTTCTGCAAACTACAAGATCGACTTCTCCTCGATTAATGCTCGTAAGACAATCGTCAATGTTGGGTTTTTGGATGCATTTTATATCGACGTCAGTATATTCAATATAAGATGCACGAGACAACCACAAACATTTGTTCTGCTCCTTCTTAGAAACTGTGCACCATCTAATGGATTTATGACCAGGTACAAAATCCAGCGACAAATTCAGACCTGAAGTTCAAGATAATAATTTTAATATGGAGTAATCATATGCTCCGCATATTGACTTACTCTTAATGTAAGCACTTAAAGTTTGACTACGATTTAATAATTTTATTGGTGAGTTGATATCGTTCTTCATGTAATTTTGCAGGTAAGTTTGAGTGGATACTTCAGAAGAGCTGAATGACACAAATTTATCAATGTATATTTTTCATAATAATTTATGGCATCAACTTTAAATAGGTATAGTTTATATAAGAGAAATTGATAATAAGATATGTAGACATCTACTTCATAACTATAGACAGGTTTCGGCTGGTTCAGTCCTGTGAAGTGGAGAAGTGCGCAACGCATCCATTGCTCGGTTAATTACTTCTTGGAATAGAACTGAACATATAAGATCAAGAGCATGTCCAAATATCTTATTACAAACCTAGTAAGCCCCCCTCCCCCTAATGCAGAAATAACTGATCTCGTCACAACGAGGTACTCCATTATTTCATGTAGTAACATAAGTAGTATTATTTCATTAAATACCTACAATTATTTAATTAGAACTTACTCCCTTGTAATAATAACTTCTTTAGGTATTCTGAACCAAATGTGCATGCTTTTCCTTGATTTGCCATTTGGATCTAAGTACCAGTGTGATGCATTTAACTTAGTCATAACAATTGTCTCAATCATCGTTAAAACAACTTCTCCTTTATTCTCAAAACACTCTAATTCGGGAATAGACGTACGGTTGCCATTTTGTGTCTCATGGCAAAGGTTCAGTAAATTTGAATATATCTCTTCTAAAAGTAATAACAGATTTTAAATCAAATTATGTTAGATTATAACAAACCAACTTATTTGTCCGTCGGAAATTGGATCACCCAACACCCAACTATGTAATTTACAAGATCCCTTGATATAGTCACTTAAGTACGCGATGTGTTCAATATACGTGTTCTTCCTTTCCCCAGTAATTATCTCCTCGAATCTGCGTATTATTCGCCTTGACAATGGAAATTCTCCACTAGCAGGAATACATACGGTGCGTCCATTGATATCACCGAACTCACAATATTGCTTTGATTTCACCAGAACCACATACTCTAAAATTTATAAAGATTATTGAGCAATAATTTATGAAATGCTGCATGTATCAGAATACAAAGGTACAAAATTCATATATTGATTTGAAACTTATAATTGGTACTTGATACTTATTTAATTCTGTATATTAATTAACGGGTCCTTGTGCTGCGCTTTTTATTTGAATTTATTTCAAGTTGAGAAATAGACTCTAATGAATAGTACTAATATATGTAATATATATTATTAGTAATTTATTTATTACAAACATTTTTTGTTGAAACAAAGCTTTATGTACAACAACAGCAATATGTATTTACTAAGATTTAGATTAATTTCTTACCACTGCATTATCCCATACAAATGTAATAATCATATTTCGCCAAATGAAGTACGGACTCTAGTGCAATTAATTATTTAAAAACCCGCTTCGAATGTATAAGAATGTACTTACCATGTGCGGAGACATCACCAACAACCATCAATTTGTCAAGAAAATGTTCCGCGAGAATCGCTACATTGACATCAATAAATCCAAACGATTTTTTCGATTCAATAATTTCAAGAATGCAGTCAAATCTGCATAATAAGCACACGTTAAATATTTGTAAATGTACTAGTATGATATTAATGCATTTTAGGTGCTAGACTCACCCGCCGGTGCAAAACTCTGTTCGGTTGCTCTTGTTTTCCATATTTTCTTTTGGAATCACATAAAAAAAAAAATCCAATTAATCTCTTGAAAACTTACGTTCAAAATTATTTCGTTTATGTTTTTGACAGATCTGTCTATTGTCTTAGACCTGCGGTCTATCGGCCTATTGTCTTATTTTAAATATTTTTGAATTTATTGTTATCAGGGATATAAGGGAAATGATTTCATATCCAAAAGCTAAATTGGAAAGTTGCCAAACATCTGTTATAATTTTCAGATAAAAAAATAGGTCAAATATATATTAAATTAATTATTTAATACAATGATTTAATGAGTAATAATAGGTTACAAAATTATTCAAAATTATTGTACTTACCTTGGTATCCCGTGCAAGTTACTAATGAAAGTATTAAATAAGGTACTAATAACCCTTTTAAGCTATGCATTATAAACTAAATTTGAATTCGCAGCTGTTAGGTACATATATTTCATGTATTAATATATATTCATTAATATATATGTATTAATATATATTAATATATTTCATGCCATTCTATCTATGTAATCTTATCACTTATCTTCTGATTATGATAAAATTTACTTCGAATCTAAGTACATGGACTAGATGTGCAAATTGAATCGTGAGAATGGCTTTTAAATAAATACAAATTTTATAATATACCTGCAAAGATTTTTTAGTTATCCTAATTATTTGAACAAACATACATCTTTTTATTATTTTATATAAACCCAAATAAATATTAAAAAACATGCAACATTTATTAAATTTAAATGGAAATTGCTATACCTATATGTAGTTTCTTTGGGAGAAATGTTTGCGACGATTTCCCAACGGGCACTAATGTTAATTATGTTGCCTGTGCACAAATGCAAGGTATTAACAGTTTAGCAATTGTTGCAATACTGGATATTGCTATAATACAAAAATAATAGCACTTATATAGCGTACCTTACTCATGTCCACACCTGTGATCAATTCAGAAAGTCATAAAGTGATGTACTCGATTTTCTTGCTTATTTAGTGCTGTAACCTCAGCATATTTTCAGAAGAATTGTCTTCAGGTGTACTAAATACAAATCTAATACTAAAAATGCGCACTATGTATACCTGTCAATTTAGAAATCCACGTTTCACATTGTACAAACTGCTTGTGCATTCAGCCGGGTCTTAGCATTAAGCTAATTACCTCAGCAATCGCCTCCCAATGTCACCCATTTCTCATCAAATTTCGGAAACAATTTACCGGTCTAGACGAGAACACATTAAGATTGCCGCAAAGCACGCTTTTAACCACAATTAAACAGCCATCAGGAGACTCGCACACTAATTTCCACGCATTTCCAGCGAAAACAGAATTGCACAATAACGACTGACGATTTGCAAAATTATTATCAATAACAATACAATATTCGCCAGACAATTAACTCAAAAAAAAAGAAAACAACAAGAATAGTAACACACATACACATGTTAGGTTAGGTTAGGTTAGGTTAGCTTAACATAGTAACCTGTGTAAAGATATATAAATTATATAGCAAACAATAATATTCTTCTAGATTCTTTTAGTATCTCTGTACTCTTGAGAATGGTCGTGAGGCCGAAACAATTGTAGAGGTTTATTCTATGAATACAGTGAAACTTTAACCAAGTGTTTGATTTAACCTAATAATATTCTTTTCAAATTTTTGGAAAACACTAGATCTGGAGTATATTTTGATTATGATTAAGGATGAATAAAGAGTAAAATTTAAACTTTGTTAAATTGCTAAAATGTTCTTAATTTTTTTTATAAAGTAACAAAACTTTGCCAGGAACAAACGCATGTGCTCTGTTTTTGGCCATTTTTTTTCGTACCTAGAAAAAATCATTATTGTACCACATTGGTTGGGATAGTTAAAAATTCTCCAATTTGTTTGGAAATACAAAATTTCAGAAACAAATAAATCCGTCTTATTAAAAAAACTAAAACTTATTAAATAATCCGACTGTCACCTCCACAATAACCATTTCCATGAATGCGAGCCTTCCACTTTCAAATAATGCAAATTGGCCACACGCTCAGATCGATTCCCATCATTGTCCTTCGAGGCGAGGATTCCCAGGGAATGCGGAAAGCCGGCGTCTCCAGCCTTCACTCTTACATCACCTCCTCTCCCGGTTTCCATGGCAATTTCGTCTTCAGCGGCGAAGAATGAAGCCGATGATGCGCAAATGAGGGGAAACGGGTGAAAGCGCCGCCAATTCGGATAAGGCTGCAGGAAAGACGGCAACAAATAAGCGATTCGTTGACGCAATGGTTCCTAGAAGAGTGCCATAACATAACGATCCGAAGAATCGCACAGTTGATGATATAAGAACTGATAGATCGGGTGTTTTTGCTGCAGGTTGAGGTTCTGATGAATCAATCGTTTCAGTGGGTTCTGGATGAGCAGAAGCAGGAGTAGGGAGAAGGATAAGATGGAGGAGAAGAAGAAAGAGAAGAAAATGGAGAGGAAGAAGGAGAAGAGGAAGGGGAAGGAGAAAGGGAAGAAAAGGGCGAAGCAGGAGGAGAAGGAGGAGGAGGACGAGAAGGAGGAGGAGGACGAGAAGGAGGAGGAGTAGGAGAAGGAGAATGAGCTGAAGGTGGAGGAGGAGGGAGAAGAGGAGGAGATGCAGGAGGAGGCAAAGGGGAACATAAGCAGCAGATGGAGAATGGGAAAAAGAATGAGAAGGAGAAGGAGAAAAAGGAGAATAATAAGGAGCAGCAGAAGGAGAAGAAGAAGGATAATAGACAAACCTACAAATATATTGGTATGCTTTCATACCAATGACCTTCCTCAAAGAAAAAGAAAAAAAATAGGACATAAGAAGCAGATGGAGAATGAGAAAAAGAATGAGAAGGAGAAGGAGAAAAAGGAGAATTAAAAGGAGCAGCAGAAGGAGAAGAAGAAGGAGAATAGGCAAACCTAAAAATATATTGGTATGCTTTCATACCAATGACCTTCCTCAAAGAAAAAGAAGAAAAATAGGTCATAAGAAGCAGATGGAGAATGAGAAAAAGAATGAGAAGGAGAAGGAGAAAAGGGAGAATTAAAAGGAGCAGCAGAAGGAGAAGAAGAAGGAGAATAGGCAAACCTAAAAATATATTGGTATGCTTTCATACCAATGACCTTCCTCAAAGAAAAAGAAGAAAAATAGGACATAAGAAGCAGATGGAGAATGAGAAAAGGAATGAGAAGGAGAAGGAGAAAAAGGAGAATAATAAGGAGCAGCAGAAGGAGAAGAAGAAGGATAATAGACAAACCTACAAATATATTGGTATGCTTTCATACCAATGACCTTCCTCAAAGAAAAAGAAGAAAAATAGGACATAAGAAGCAGATGGAGAATGAGAAAAAGAATGGGAAGGAGAAGGAGAAAAAGGAGAATAATAAGGAGCAGCAGAAGGAGAAGAAGAAGGAGAATAGGCAAACCTACAAATTTATTGGTATGCTTTCATACCAATGACCTTCCTCAAAGAAAAAGAAGAAAAATAGGACATAAGAAGCAGATGGAGAATGAGAAAAAGAATAAGAAGGAGAAGGAGAAAAAAGAGAATAATAAGGAGCAGCAGAAGGAGAAGAAGAAGGATAGTAGACAAACCTACAAATATATTGGTATGCTTTCATACCAATGACCTTCCTTAAAGAAAAAGAAGAAAAATAGGACAGAAGAAGGAGAAGGGGAATACAAGGAGAAGCAGAAGGAGATTGAGAAGGAGAAGTAGAAGAAGAATATGGAGCAACAGAAAAAGAAGAAGGAGAATAGGCAAACCTACAAATATATTGGTATCCGAGGAACAGACGTGAAATTAGAAAAAAATAACATCACGTTGACTTACCTCAAAGAAGAAGAAAAATAAGACGAAGAACAGTCAAAACAGGCGTGAAATTAAAAAAATAACAAGATGCAGACTTTAGAACCTTACCAAATAAGAAGAACAAGAAGAAGAAGAAAATCTTAGATCCGTGCAAATCAATAAATCAAACATAACTTTCTGTATTGACAAATATGGGTTAGCTATTACTGAAATTTCTGAAAATGTATTATTTGCAAATTTGATATTAGATTTGCATACAGTACACCTGAAACTAGTTCTCCTGAAAATTTGACAAAGTTTCTGTATTGAATAAGAAAGAAAATTGAACATATAACTTTCTGCATAGACAAGTATGGGTTAGCTATTACTGAAATTTCTGAAAATTTATGATATGCAAATTTCATATTAGATTTGTATACAGTACACCTAAAACTAATTCTCTTGAAATTTTGATAAAGTTTCAGTATTAAATAAGGGAAAAAATCAAACTTAGAAGTCTCTGCATTAACAAGTATGGGTTAGCTATAACAGAAAGTTCCGAAAATTTAGTATTTGCAAATTTCATATTAGATTGGTGTACAATATACCTGAAACTAATACTCCTGAAAATTTGACAAAGTTTCAGTATTGAGCAAGTGAGAAATCGAATATATAACTTTCTGCATTGACAAGTATGGGTGAGTTATTACTGAAATTTCTGAAAATTTATTATTTGCAAGTTTGATATTAGATTCTTGTACAGTACACCTGAAACTAATTCTCCTGAAAATTTGACAAAGTTTCAGTATTGCAGTAATTTGTTCTCTAACATTTTGTTTTAATTTTGCAAAATATATTTTTCCCAAAAAAACCTCGAAAATTAAGTAACATTGCTGATATTGTGCAAGGGAAAGTGCCGAATTCCCACGCCCATCAACTCGGAAAAAATTAATCGTCTCCCATTTGGCAAATAGTTCTGTAATTGCCGACATTATTCCTTCCACGGTGACTTCATTATCGTGCGCTACTGTCGCATGCAATGCATGGGGCTTATTAAAAATAAATCAACGCGCCATAATCACAGGAAAAACGGGTTCTGCAGGCCAATCCGCACTAAATTTCCTGTGTTACGTACAAGAAAACAGCAGGAAACGAGAAACGAAGGAGTGTTGCGAAAAACTAGATTAGGATGTTATGTATGTGGCGATTTACCACATTTGGCTGTTATTTAACACTCAATAAGTAAAAAATACACCAAAGATATGTTACATGCAGTAATTTGGAAAGTTCTTATTTTCTAAGCTTCTAAGCCATTTCAAAAGATGAGCCCAAAAAGTTATGTTAGGTATTTTTATAGTTAAGCATCAAATGTTCCAAAAAGAGTGTAATACATTTCCAGAGGTGAACATCAAAGTTGTTTATAAAAATCTGCCACAGATTCATAGATCCAATTTTCAGGATAACCTCTCTGAATGCACATCGAAGATATAAACTTTGATGAAGATTCTTCTCCAACCAAATTTTTTGGAATACTTCTCTGGTTGCCCAGCGAAGATATGAATATTGCTGAAGATTCTTCTTCTGGAATACATCTCTGGTTTCCCAGCGAATATATAAATGTTGATGAAGATTCTTCTCTAACAAAATTTTCTGGAGTACTCTGGTTACCCATCGAAGATATGAACTTTGCAGAAAATTCTTCTTCGATCAAATTTGTTTAGAATATTTCTCTGGTTGCCCAGCGAAGATATGAATTTTGATGAAGATTCTTCTTCTGGAATACTTCTCTAGTTGCTCAGCGAAGATATGAATTGTGATAAAGATTCTTCTCCAACCAAATTTTCTGGAAGATTCTTCTCCAACCAAATTTTCTGGAATGCTCCTGTGGTTAGCCAGCGAAGATATAAATTTTGCTGAAGATTCTTCTTCTGGAATACTTCTCTGGTTTCCCAGCGAAGATATGAATTTTGATAAAGATTCTTCTCCAACCCAATTTTCTGAAGTACTTCTCTGGTTGCTCAGCGAAGATATGGACTTTGCTGAACATTCTTCTTCGATCAAATTTGTTTGGAATATTTCTCTGGTTGCCCAGCGAAGATATGAATTTTGCTGAAGATTCTTCTTCTGGAATACTTCTCTGGTTTCCCAGCGAAGATATGAATTTTGATGAAGATTCTTCTCCAACCAAATTTTCTGAAGTACTTCTCTGGTTACTCAGCGAAGCTATGGACTTTGCTGAACATTCTTCTTCGATCAAATTTGTTTGGAATATTTCTCTGGTTGCCCAGCGAAGATATTAATTTTGATGAAGATCCCCCTTCGATCAAATATTCTGGAATACTTCACTGGTTATCCAGCGAAGATTTGAATTTTGATGAAGATTCTTCTCTAATCGAATTCCCTGGAATATAATCTTCTCTGGTTGCCCAGCGAAGATAAGGAGTTTGGTGAAAATTCCTCGTCGATCAAATTTTCTGGAATACTTCTCTGGTTGTCCGACGAAGATATGTATTTTGCTGAAGATTATTCTTCTGGAATACTTCTCTGGTTGTCCAGCGAAGATATGAATTTTGCTGAAGATTCTTCTTCTGGAATACTTCTCTGGTTTCCCAGCGAAGATATAAATTTTGATGAAGATTCTTCTCCAACCAAATTTTCTGAAGTACTTCTCTGGTTACTCAGCGAAGATATGGACTTTGCTGAACATTCTTCTTCGATCAAATTTGATTGGAATATTTCTCTGGTTACCCAGCGAAGATATGAACTTTGATGAAGATTCCCCTTCGATCAAATTTTCTGGAATACTTCACTGGTTATCCAGCGAAGATATGAATTTTGATGAAGATTCTTCTCTAATCGAATTTCCTGGAATATAATCTTCTCTGGTTGCTCAGCGAAGATAAGGAGTTTGGTGAAAATTCCTCTTCGATCAAATTTTCTGGAATACTTCTCTGGTTGTCCAGCGAAAATATGAATTTTGCTGAAGATTCTTCTTCTGGAATACTTCTCTGGTTGCCCAGCGAAGATATGAATTTTGCTAAAGATTCTTCTTCTGGAATACTTCTCTAGTTGCTCAGCGAAGATATGAATTTTGATGAAGATTCTTCTCCAACCAAATTTTCTGAAGTACTTCGCTGGTTACTCAGCGAAGATATGGACCTTGCTGAACATTCTTCTTCGATCAAATTTGTTTGGAATATTTCTCTAGTTGCCCAGCGAAAATATGAATTTTGATGAAGATTCCCCTTCGATCAAATATTCTGGAATACTTCACTGGTTATCCAGCGAAGATATGAATTTTGATGAAGATTCTTCTCTAATCGAATTTCCTGGAATATAATCTTCTCTGGTTGCCCAGCGAAGATAAGGAGTTTGGTGAAAATTCCTCTTCGATCAAATTTTCTGGAATACTTCTCTGGTTGCCCAGCGAATATATGAATCTAGCTGAAGATTCTTCTTCTGGAATACTTCTCTGGTTGCCCAGCGAAGATATGAATTTTGCTGAAGATTCTTCTTCTGGAATACTTCTCTGGTTTCCCAGCGAAGATATGAATTTTGATGAAGATTCTTCTCCAACCAAATTCTCTGAAGTACTTCTCTGGTTACTCAGCGAAGATATGGACTTTGCTGAACATTCTTCTTCGATCAAATTTGTTTGGAATACTTCTCTGGTTGCCCAGCGAAGATTTGAATTTTGATGAAGATTCCCCTTCGATCAAATATTCTGGAATACTTCACTGGTTATCCAGCGAAGATATGAATTTTGATTAACATTCTTCCCTAATCGAATTTCCTGGAATATAATCATCTCTGGTTGCCCAGCGAAGATAAGGAGTTTGGTGAAAATTCCTCTTCGATCAAATTTTCTGGAATACTTCTCTGGTTGTCCAGCGAATATATGAATCTAGCTGAAGATTCTTCTTCTGGAATACTTCTCTGGTTGCCCAGCGAAGATATGAATTTTGCTGAAAATTCTTCTTCTGGAATACTTCTCTGGTTTCCCAGCGAAGATATGAATTTTGATGAAGATTCTTCTCCAACCAAATTTTCTGAAGTACTTCTCTGGTTACTCAGCGAAGATATGGACTTTGCTGAACATTTTTCTTCGATCAAATTTGTTTGGAATATTTCTCTGGTTGCCCAGCGAAGATATGAATTGTGATGAAGATTATTCTCCATTCAAATTTTCTGGAATACTCCTGTGGTTGGCCAGCGAAGATATGAATTTTGCTGAAGATTCTTCTTCTGGAATACTTCTCTGGTTTCCCAGCGAAGATTTGAATTTTGCTGAAGATTCTTCTTTGATCAAATTTGTTTGGAATATTACTCTGGTTGCCCAGCGAAGATATGAATTTTGATGAAGATTCCCCTTCGATCAAATATTCTGGAATACTTCACTGGTTATCCAGCGAAGATATGAATTTTGATGGAGATTCTTCTCTAATCGAATTTCCTGGAATATAATCTTCTTTGGTTGCCCAGCGAAGATAAGGAGTTTGGTGAAAATTCCTCTTCGATCAAATTTTCTGGAATACTTCTCTGGTTATCCAGCGAAGATATGAATTTTGCTGAAGATTCTTCTTCTGGAATACTTCTGTGGTTGCCCAGCGAAGATATGAATTTTGCTGAAGATTCTTCTTCTGGAATACTTCTCTGGTTTCTCAGCGAAGATATGAATTTTGATGAAGATTCTTCTCCAACCAAATTTTCTGAAGTACTTCTCTGGTTACTCAGCGAAGATATGGACTTTGCTGAACATTCTTCTTCGATCAAATTTGTTTGGAATATTTCTCTGGTTGCCCAGCGAAGATATGAATTTTGATGAAGATTCCCCTTCGATCAAATTTTCTGGAATACTTCACTGGTTATCCAGCGAAGATACGAATTTTGATGAAGATTCTTCTCTAATCGAATTTCCTGGAATATAATCTTCTCTGTTTACCCAGCGAAGATAAGGAGTTTGGTGAAAATTCCTCTTCGATCAAATTTTCTGGAATACTTCTCTGGTTATCCAGCGAAGATATGAATTTTGCTGAAGATTCTTCTTCTGGAATACTTCTGTGGTTGCCCAGCGAAGATATGAATTTTGCTGAAGATTCTTCTTCTGGAATACTTCTCTGGTTTCTCAGCGAAGATATGAATTTTGATGAAGATTCTTCTCCAACCAAATTTTCTGAAGTACTTCTCTGGTTACTCAGCGAAGATATGGACTTTGTTGAACATTCTTCTTTGATCAAATTTGTTTGGAATATTTCTCTGGTTGCCCAGCGAAGATATGAATTTTGATGAAGATTGCCCTTCGATCAAATTGTCTGGAATACTTCACTGGTTATCCAGCGAAGATATGAATTTTGATGAAGATTCTTCTCTAATCGAATTTCCTGGAATATAATCTTCTCTGGTTGCCCAGTGAAGTTAAGGACTTTGCTGTAAATTCTGCTTCGATCAAATTTTCTGGAATACTTCTCTGGTTGTCCAGCGAAGATATGAATTTTGATGAAGATTCTTCTTCGATCAAATATTCTTGAAAACTTGACTGGTTACACAGCGAAGATAAGAACATTGCTGAATATGCTTTTCAATCGAACTTTCGAACTTTCTGGATTACCTCTCCGGTTACCCGGCGAAGATATGAACTTAAGTCATCGACGTCCTCGTGGTAAGCCGTCTTCGGTGGGGGGGGGACCAGCACTCGGCTACGCTGGTCAATTAGCGCACAGGTGTGGTGGGAGGGCAGCGAAGAGTCAGCAGAGGCAGGCGGGGACGGAGGAAGCACACCGACGCACACCGGCGGACCGATCAGGTGTGACGTGTAACAGTTAGTTCCTCGAGTTCTTCTCTGCAGCCAGTTCTTCACGTCGCGTTCCTGAAGGCGGAGACCAGCCGCGTTCCGAGTGTAAGTTGTGATCCCCGAAAGCCCGCCTCTGTGTGTCAGGAATACCTTCTTTCGCCGAGTTTTCGGTCCCCCTGTGTGCAGCTTGGTCCTTCGAGGAACTTTCTAGGCGATCGGGTCAATCGCCCGAAGAGCGCGCGGATCGTTGCGCTCGAGGACCCGATCCGAGACGAAAGTGCGAATCCGCGGAGGAGATCGGATCGGATCCGAGAAGACTTGGAGCGTTTGAGCGCGGAAAATCGATTTGGTACACCTAAGTACAATTTTCATGGGGATAAGTCAGATGTGGCATAGTGACTTAAATCGAAACAATCTCACAAACGTGTAAATCGGAGTAATTAAGACAATACTTGAATACCAAATGAAGGATAAGTCAAAGATGACTATGTGACTTAAGTCAAAACAATCTTAGAAACGTATAAATCGGAGTAACTAAGCCCAAATATAAAATGAGTTTATTAAATGAAGGATAAGTCATAGCTAGCAATGTGGCTTAAGTCAAAATAATCTTAGAAACGTGTAATTGCAAATTTGATATTAGATTCGTGTACAGTACACCAGAAACTAATTTTCCTGAAAATTTGATAAAGTTTCAGCATTAAATAAAGGAGAAAATCAAACATATAACTTTCTGCATTGATAAGCATAGGTTAGCTATTACTGAAATTTCTGAAAATTTATTATTTGCAAATTTGATTCTAGTTTCGTGTACAGTATACCTGAAACTATTTCTCCTAAAAAATTGATAAACTTTCAGTATTAAATAAGGGAGAAAATCAAACATATAACTTTCTGCATTGACAAGTTTGACTTAGCTATAACTGAAATTTCTGAAAATTTATTACATGCAAATTTGATATTAGATTTGTGTACAGTACACCTGCAACGAATTCTCCTAAAAGTTTGACAAAGTTTCAGTACTAAATAAGGGAACAAATCAAAAATATAACTTTCTGTATCAACAACTATGGGTTGGCTATTACTGAAATTTGTGAAAATTTATTATTTGCAAATTTGATATTAGATTTATATACAGCACACTTGAAACTATTCCTCCTGAAAATTTGACAAAGTTTCAGCAGTAAATAAGGGAGATAATCAAACACTTAACTTTCTGCATTGACAAGTAAAAGTTAGCTATTACTGAAAATTTTGAAAATTTAGTATTTGCAAATTTAATATTAGATTCGTATACAGTACACCAGAAACTAATTCTCCTGAAAATTTGATAAAGTTTCAGTACTAAATAAGGGAGAAAATCAAACATATAACTTTCTGCATTGCCATGTATGGGTTAGCCATTACTGAAATTTCAGAAAATTTATTATTTTGAAATTTGATATTAGATTTGTGTACAATACATATGAAACTATATCTCCTGAAATTTTTACAAAGTTTCAGTATTAAATAAAGGAGAAAATCAAACATATAACTTTCTGCATTGACAAGTACAGATTAGCTATAAATGAAATTTCTGAAAATTTATTATTTGAAAATTTGATATTAGTTTCGTGTACAGTATACCTGAAACAAATTCTCCTGAAAATTTGACAAAGTTTCAGTATTGTATAAGGAAAAAAAACAAACAAATAAATTTCTGCATTGACAAGTATGCCTTAGCTATAACTGAAATTTCTGAAAATTTATTATTTGCAAATTTGATATTAGATTCATGTGCAGTACACCTATAACTAATTCTCCTGAAAATTTATCAAAGTTTCAGTATTAATTAAGGGAGAAAATCAAACACATAACTTTCTTCATTGACAAGTATGTGTTACCTATTTCTGAAATTTCTGAAAATTTCTGATTTGTAATTTTGATATTAGATTCGTGTACAGTACACCTTAAACTAATTTTCCTGAAAAGTATTAACTATAGAGCCATCAAACTTTCGCATTACTTAATACAACTATTCCGAATTTAAAACTTCATTACCACGTACATAAGGCCTCGTTGCCTTCATCTTCATTGTTGCATCTTCTTGTGGCTATTACATTTTTTTTTTAATTGTCCGTATCAACTTCGCGCTTTCTTTCTGCCGACAAAGACACCAATTTTCCGCATCGTTTTCTCCTGCCAGTGAGAGATTTACGGCATTAATCTTAAGGGCCATAAACCGGGAAAACGGTGGATAATAAATTCGTGTGGCTGATAACAAAAGAACAAAAAAAAACAATCGCTTGTTACAGTTGTTTTGTTTTGGTCAATTGTTTTCCGACGGGTTCAACGCTTGCTTGGCAGCAACACCATTCGTCGATTTTTCCGTTATTTTACACCAATTGTTATTTTTTTGTACGATACAACAGTTTCATGCGTATTCGATCGATTATTCATAGCAAGTATTAAACATTAACGAAGTAATTATTCTTATCTTGTAGATAACTTAATGCCATTATTATATAGGCAACCTGTTATATGAAGATACGTTTATCTGGTAGATAAATTGAAGGCAACATCAGGTAGTTTCTAGCTTCCTTGTTATATTTATCAGATATACAATGCCAACACTGCAAAACGGGGTTTGATATTGACTGGACACATCAAATTTTTTTGTCCAGTTAATCTAACCTTACCTAACCTAACCTAACCTAACATTCTTGCAGGAATGTCTATCCGGTAGATAACTTATCCCCAAATGTACAAATCATAATCGACTTTTCTATTGCAATTATGTTGCTGCAGTAAATTTGGCCATTAACCATAGCTTAAAGTTAATCGAAGATTGTAAGACTGGGCTTAAATCTATCAGTTGTTTTTTAAAACAGCGTTAGTCTACTGTTTTGCAGTACAGCACCGATTGTAATCATGCACCTGCTGTGTTATTCTGCTTCAATGCCTTACATATTTGTTGACCTTACGGTGTTTATGTAATTTAACGCTTTAGTTTAAAGTTCGATTACTTTTACTCGCCGCGAGGATACTAAAGTGCGGTGCTAATAATAAGGTCGAACGTCGTTCGGCCTTCGATGTGTCCGCGATATCTTTGATTATGTGGGAATGTATGGAAACAATCAGCGGGATTTAAGAAAATGCAGCTGCTGTTAAACCACACCTTATTTTTAGAAAAAATGCAGATGTTTGTTAATAAACAGCTCGTTTTTATTGCTATGGCTAAGCACCACTGGCTATGTTAATCAGCTGCTTGTTACACATAGCCGGGTAGGAATTGATAGGAAAAAAATTGTGCCCTTACCATCGGCATTTTCTATTTATTTTTATTTTTGCCCTAACCATCGGCAGTTGTCATTTTTTTTTTGTTTTTTCTACTATATTTTACAGTTCTTACCAATCCCTAATTTCAGAATATTTATAACTTTTCAGATTTAAAAGTTTTTGCCCTTACCATCAGCAGTTTTCTATTTTTTTTTGCCCCAACCATCGGTAGTTTTTATTTTTTTTTGTTTTTTCCCCATCATTTTACAGTTCCTAACAATTCCCAATTTCAGAATATTTATAACTTTTCAGATTTCAAAGTTTTTGCCCTTACCATCAGCAGTTTTCTATTTTTTTTTGCCCTAATCATCGGCATTTTTCATTTTTTTTTGTGTTTAGCCATCATTTTATAGCTCCTAACAATTCCTAATTTCAAAATATTTATATCTCTTCAGATGTCAAAATTTTTGCCCTTACCATCAGCAGTTTTCTATTTTTTTGCCCTAACCATCAACAGTTTTTAATTTTTTTTTGTTTTTCCCTATCATTTTATAGTTCCTAACAATTCCTAATTTCAAAATATTTATATCTCTTCAGATGTCAAAATTTTCGCCCTTACCATCAGCAGTTTTCTTCCATTTTTTTCGCGTATTTTTGTACGCACTGAACGGTGAAGTGTGAATAGTAATGGACTGTTTTGGGCATCGCGAGGGTTTGCATATCAGCTCCATGGTCTGATAACTAAATGTGCTTGGCCGTTTCTAAATAACCCGCTTGCAAAACAAACAGGGGCCGCGGCCCGAAACGGAGCTCATGACAAGAAAGTGTGAAGGTTTAAATGCTCGATGGACGTTTTTAAATCTTAATAACTGGAGCTCGATGCTTGACGAGTTGCAAAAAAAAAACATGCTTTGCATTCAAAACGAAAACAGTTCTTTTCCGTTTCCAAGTATATTATTTTAAAAATAACATGTTTTTCGTTCAAAAAGTAAACAGTATTTTTGTTTTGTTTTCCGGTGTTTAATATTTGGGTCGAACATATAAATTTATCGTCTTCATGGACAACAATAATAAAACAATATTTATTTTGAATATTTTTGATATTTTTGACAAACAGTTGATTGAATATCAATTCTTCTAATTTTCTGCTCAATTGCCATATTTAATTTTCACTGGCGCGTTTCTTCTTTGGACGAAATTGAAATTGATTGCACGCGAAATTAGAAAGCTGCTCGCCTCAAGATATTATTAAAATATTTCCAAACGCGATCGACTCTCATAATTCAGCGGCAAATCAGCGAGCAGAAAAGCCAATTAGGCAACTCTTCAGGCTCCGGCTCTTCTGTCTTGCGTTTCGCAAGGTCCGGGTTCGAATCCGCCGAACGATTCCGAAACCGTCAGTCGTGCCGTGGCGCAACACTTCTCGCATTACGTGACCGGCTATCGAAAACCACCATTAACGACATACATTTGCGTAATCGCCGTAGTTTATGCCTAGCCAAGTAGGCAGCAGAATAGCAGAAATGCGCTGAAAATAGAAATTTCCACGAGATTCGCAGCGATAGTTACACGACTGCACTCAGAATTTATAGAAATACAAACAGAAATACAAACAAAATACAGAAAAATATAGGCAATAATTTAAAAAATCGTGACATTAATGTTACACATAAAAATATAGAAAGTGCTAAACTAATTTTTAACGCACAATTAAAATCGTTATAATAATTACCATTTAATAAGGAAAACTCTAGAAAGTGATAATTTTTATAAGTATAATGGAAATCGTAGCAATTATTTACTGAAAAATGTAAACGGTTCTAAACTACTACTAATAATTAACTTACAATTGAAATATTCACAATAACATATATTTAATACAGAATAATGTAGTAATGTACAATAACTATTCATATGTAAAAAAAATGATAGTGCTAAAGTTAGTGACAATTAATTGTCAGTGAAATGGCAGTCATAGGTTATATTACTGACATTTACTTGCCAGTGAAGTGACAGTTATAGGTTATATTACTGACATTTACTTGTCGGTGAAATGACAGTTATAGGTTATATTACTGACATTTACTTGTCAGTGAAATGACAGTTATAGGTTATATAACTGACATTTACTTTCAGGGAAATTACATATGTAGGTTATATTACTGACATTTGCTTTAACTGAAATTACAGTTAGAGGTTATATTACTGACATTTACTTTCAGTAAAATGACAGATATGCTTGTAATAACCTCAAAGAATGTTCGTGAATAGTGAAAAACATGGCTACTGGAACAACTGAATTCTGAAAGTCCCTAGAGGGATGTTTGTGGCATCTCTGTTGGTACTCCAAAAAAACTGACATTTCATGCAAATGCTATTGTCAATTATTTGTCAGTGAAATGACAGTTGTAGGTTATATTACTGACATTTACTTATGTCAGAGATAGAAACTAGAATAATGTAAGAGTTAGGATAGTTTTTCATATAAAAAAATCCAGTTGTACTAAAGTTAATGACATTTAATTGTCAGTGATATGATAGTTACAGTGAAATGACAATTATAGGTTATATTACTGACATTAACTTGTCAGTGAAATGACAGTTATAGGTTATATTACCGACATTTACTTTCAGTGAAATTACAGATATAGCTTATATTACTGACACTTACTTTTACTGAAATTACAGTTAGAGGTTAAATTACTGACATTTACTTAAAGTGAAATGACAGACATACTAGTAATAACCTCAAAGTAAGTTCGCGAATAGTGAGAAACATGGCTACTGGAACAACTGAATTCTGAAAGTCCCCAGAGGGATGTTTGTGGCATCTCTGTTGGTACTCCTAAAAACTGACAGTTCATGCTAATGCTAATGTCAATTATTTGTCAGTGAAATGACAGTTATAGATTATATTACTGACATTTACTTATGTCAGCAATAGAAACTAGTATAATGTAAGAGTTAGGATAGTTTTTCATATAAAAAAATCCAGTTGTGCTAGAGTTAGTGACATTTATTGTCAGTGATATGACAGTTATAGTGAAATGACAATAATAGGTTATATTACTGACATTTACTTGTCAGTTGTGCCAGTTGTGCTAGAGTAAGTGACATTTATTGTCAGTGATATGATAGTTACAGTGAAATGACATTTATAGGTTATATTACTGGCATTTACTTGTCAGTGAAATGACAGTTATAGGTTATATTACTGACATTTACTTTCAGTGAAATTACACTTGTAGGTTATAGTACTGACATTTACTTTCACTGAAATTACAGTTAGAGGTTTATTACTGACATTTACTTTGAGTGAACTGACAGATATGCTACTAATAACCTCAAAAACAGTCCGCATATATTAAAAAACATGGCTACTTGAACAACTGAATCCTGAAAGTTCCTTGATGGATGTTTGTGGCCTCTCTGTTTGTACTCCAAAGAAATTGACAGTTCATGCAAATGCTAGTGTCAATTACTTGTCACTGATATGACAGTTATAGGTTATTTTCTGTTAAACTTTAGATAGCCACAATTAATTGTCAGTGAAATGACAGATTTTGATTTTTAATGTATATTCAAATGACAGTTTTTGACATTTAATTGACACTACAGTGACGGTTTTACACCATCATTTTTGAGTTTAATGTCTCTATTAGAATAGTAAATGACTAGAATTCAGCTAGATGATAGTCACATGTCTGAACGTATCTGTTGGCGTAGTAATGACAGATGTTGGTTATGTTTTTGATATTTAATTGACACTAAAATGACGGTACGTCATCTTTTTGAGTTTTGCCCCTTTGACTGACAATTAATTTTTATAAAAATTACAGTATTTGTTTTTTTGTTTATGATTTTTCATAGATACTGGAATGACAGTGACATAACCTGTACGATGTTATGATGAATTACTTTACTATACAGTTTAATGGAAACAATATTACGCTAGACCTTATTTTTCGAAATTTTTATATACCATAAATACTATATCAAATAACTTCTGACGTTGTCGCACATTGTGAACGTCTCTGGTAGTACTGAAATGATAGTTGCAGGTTATGTTTTTGACATTGAATTGACAGTAAGATGACAGTTGCATCATCTTTTTGAGTTTTGTTTTTTTAGCACACTAAAAACTTTATTATTGGTAAGCAATTGTCACACGTCTTGACATATCTGTTGGCCTTATAAAGACAGTTGTTGGTTGTTTTTAACATTAAATTGACAGTAAAATGACAGTTCCATCATCTTTTTTTAGTTTTGCTACTTTTAGCACACAAATGTACTTAAATACTAGTAAGCGATCGTCACATGTCTAGACGCATCTGTAGGTGATAAAATGACAGTTGCAGGTTATGTTTTTGACATTTAATTGACACTGAAATGACAGTTACATCTTCTTTGAGTTTAATGCCTCTTTTAGAATACCAGAAAACTTGAATTCTGGTAGGCAATTGTCGCATGTCTGGACGTATCTGTTGGCGTTGTAGTGACAGTTGTTGGTTATGTTTTTGACATTTTACTGACACTGAAATAACAATTACAACTTCATTTTTGAGTATTGCCTACTTTAGAATACGAAATAACTTGAATACCAGTAGACGAATATCACATGTCTGAACATATCTTTTGGCGTTGTAATGACAGTCGTTAGTAATGTTTTCGACATTTAATTGACACTAAATTGTTTTGACTTCTCACTTTTCATCACTTTTGGCATAATTATAATCTTGAGTACTAATAGACAATTGTCACATGTCTGGACGTATTTCTTGGTGTTGTAATGATGTTTACAGGTTATGTTTTTGACATTTAATTGACACTAAAATGAGAGTTACATCATCTTTTTTGAGTTTTTAATTAGTAGCATACTAAAACACTAAAATTCTAGTGGGAAATTATGACATGTCTGGAGGCATCGGTAGGCATTGTAATGACAGTTGTTGGTTATGTTATTGACATTAAATTGCCACTAAAATGACAGAATGACACTTACAACATCTTTTCTGAGTGTATTGCCTCCTTTAGAACACTGACAAAAATGAATACTGGTAAACTATTATCTCATGTCTGGACATCTCTGTTGGTCGTGAAAAAACAGATACAAGTTAAGTTTTTGAGATGTAATTGACAGTAAAATGACAGTTAGAGTAACATTTTTGTGCTTTGCTTCTTTTAGCGCACAAAAAAACATATAAGAGACAAAAAGAACATTGTCGAGCAATTTTCACATGTCTGGATATCTGTTGATGATGCAATGACAGTTGTTGGTTATGTTTTTGAATTTGACTGACACTTAAATGACAGTTACATCATATTTTTTGAGTTTGGTCTGGTTTAGCACAAAAAAAAACTCGTACGCGATTGTCATATGTCTAGACGTATCTGTTGGCATTGCAATTATAGTTTTAGGTTATGTATTCGACATTTAATTGACACTAAAATGACAGTTATGTCATCTTTTAGTGTTTTTCCTCTTTAAACATACAAAAAACTTGTATAGGTACTAGTAGGCGATTGTAACTTATCTGGATGTATCTGTTAGCTTTGTAATGACTGTTATTGGTTATGTTTTTGACATTTATTCGACACTAAAATGACAGTTATATCGTATGTTTTAAAGTTTTGCTTCTTCTAGCATAAAAATGAACTTGAATATTGGTAGGCGATTGTCACATGTCTGGACATATTGTACGTATCTGTTGGTGGTGAAATGACAATTGCAAGTAATGTTTTTGACATTTAATTGACACTAAAATGACAGTTATGTCATCTTTTAGAGTTTTGCCTCTTTTGGCATACAAAAAAATTGTATAATTACTAGCAGACGATTGAAACTTATCTGCATGTATCTGTTAGCTTTGTAATGACTGTTGTCTGTTATGTTTTTGACATTTAATCGACATTACAATGACAGTTATATCATCTTTATTTTTATGTTTGCTTCTTCTAGCATATAAATAAACTTGAATATAGGTAGGCGATTGTCACATGTCTGGACATACTGTACGTATCTGTTGGTGGCGAAATGACAATTGCAAGTAATGTTTTTGGCATTTAATTGACACCAAAATGACAGTTGTGTCATCTTTTAGAGTTTTGCCTCTTTTAGCATAAAAAAACTTGTATAATTACTTGCAGGCAATTGTAACTTATCTGGATATATCTGTTAGCTTTGTAATGACTATTATTGGTTATGTTTATGACATTTAATCGACACTAAAATGACAGTTATATCATCTTTTTTTGAATTTTGCTTCTTCTAGCATATAAATAAACTTTAATATTGGTTAGCGATTGTCATATGTCTGGACATACTGTACATATCTGTTGGTAGTGAAATGACAATTGCAAGTAATGTTTTTGGCATTTAATTGACACAAAAATGACAGTTACGTCATCTTTTAGAGTTTTGCCTCTTTTAGCATACAAAAAACTTGTATAGGCACTAGTAGGCGATTGCAACTTCTCTGGATAGCTTTGTAATGACTATTATTGGTGATGTTTATGACATTTAATCGACACTAAAATGACACTTATATCATATTTTCTGAGTTTTGCTTCTTCTTGCACAAAAACTTGAATATTGATAAGCGATTGTCACATGTCTGGACGTATCTGTTCCAATGACAGTTGTAGGTTATGTTTTTGACATTTGACTGACACGAAAATGACAGTTACATAACCTATAACAGTCGCTTTTAAGTGCAATCTAAAATCACACTTACGTTTACCATTAGTAATATAAAAAAAAAATGCAGAACAATATTGATCGACTTTCTCGTATTTCTCGTTCTGTATTGTTCACTAACATGCTATGTGTGTCACCGTTTTGTAAAACGCGCGGCAAAGAAAACAGATTAATCATACTGTTAATGGAAACACAAATAACTTGCGG
Organism: Othius punctulatus; assembly: GCA_951805005.1. Taxonomy (NCBI): domain Eukaryota; kingdom Metazoa; phylum Arthropoda; class Insecta; order Coleoptera; family Staphylinidae; genus Othius; species Othius punctulatus. Next base: position 3,833,113 of record OX638146.1, read on the forward strand.
CTTCGGGTTCGTGACGAACAATCCGATATCGAATTCGATGAAACAATTGCAGTTTGTTGCTCGTGAATCAAGTAGCCGTGAAAACAAATGAATCAGAAGCGCCTGATGCCGACTAGATTAGTTGTTTAGATCTGCACGTATCTATGACTTGATTGTGTTTGCTGCTGCGATGAAGATCAAATTTTCATGGTGATCAAATTATTCGCACTGCTTTAATTTCATTCACAACACTATAAATTCTCATAGGTACGAAATTTCACGAATATTTCTCATAGGTTATTTACGTAAACTTTCAGCATCTACAATATCTTCTTCACCTTTTTCTCTTCATCTTCATTTTTCATTATTGCTGTCACCATATTATTGAACTTTATCACCTTGTTTACTTAGTTATCTTCATCTTCATCCTCATACGAAATTATGCATAATTTCATTCTTCTACCCACAAACTTTTTAATATATAAGAAACAATTGAGAAACACATAAAAATAGCTTGGCTTCTAATTGCTATTAGTTATTTATGAATTGATGAGTATTTTCGTCTTATCATATCTTTCTGATTATTTATCATTTTATGAATTGCACGAATCATTGATGATTTCACTCCTTCTATCTTCTTTAATGATTGTTGTAGTCTTATCACATCTTTCTGATTAACTTGTATCATTCCCACCTCCAAAGTAGTTATCGCTTTGTGGGTATATATTCCCCATTTCTTTGTGTACCATCCTCATTCAGTGCCCACCTCTGATTTAGTCCTCTGCTTCTTTTGTAGGCTAAGAACGCGAGTGATCCCTTCACGCCCGGAAACCAGAGGATTTGCGGTGTGATGACGAGTTCAGTGGTTAGGTGTGTGCAGCCCCAGTAAAATCAGGTGCTGATTGTGATAGTGGAAAAAGGACTTCAGTGCGCGTTCGGTCATCAGAGCAACGGTTCAGCGATTCTTCGGCATGAAGGGCAAGGAGAAGCTCTGGTCGAAGCTGTCCAGCAGCTTCCTGAGGAAGTGGTGTAAGTATTAAGTTTGACTACCAAATAACAAGAAAATTCAATTTTCTTGCAAATAACTTCTTTTCACAAAGAACACATTTTTTTGTGAACATTAATTTTATAATTGTGTATTTGAAATTATTCCACGAGAGACAAACAAATTAACGAGCGTTGTCCAGAGTCCACAAAAACACTTCGATTTTAATTGTGCGCGTTAAAAAGAACCTGAAATTGACGTGAGTCTGCAAAATTCGATATGGATTGCACGAGTAAATTGTGCAATTACTGACAATTTGTGCCGTTTGTATCTGATTTATTGATATTTAAAGCATGTGATTGGAAAATATTAATGAGCGAGGTAATTACAATGAATTGCAATAATTATACATCATTTCGTGTACTATTTACTGTAGACACGTGCATCTGAAACGATGTACAATATTTTGTTAGAAAAGCATGCAAGGCAAACACGTATTTAAAATATAAAGGTCTATACCGATATTCATCAATGAAAATTTGATTTTTCATCGATTCAATTATCGATGAAAATTTATCGATAACTGAAAGAAAAGAAAAGACATTAATCTACAATATGCCAAAACCATACATATATAGCTGGTCATAGCAATTCACGCAAAAATCATCACCATTAAAAAAGAAGAAAAAAAGTTGAAAATAAAATTTATAAAATTTAAAAAAAAAAAAAAAAACTAGAATATGCCAAAATCATAATTATATAACTGGTAATAATGGATTTAGTTTTTTTAATTAATTATAATTATATATATACACACAATATACATATATATGATTACAATCTGGTCCACAGCCCAATAAGCAATTTGTTTCTAACTTAATATATTACATTCTGGATAATGGATGAAAATAAAATTCAAGCAAAGTAGAATAAAAAATTCTAGAACGTACCAAAACCATGATTATATAACTGGTAATAATAGTTGAAATAATCAAGAATAACATTTTCTTTTAAATAATAAATTTCAAACATTCTACTTTACACAAGAGCGCACAAGAACAATTTTGACCATGATTAATTATACATCAATCGCAATTACATTTGATTGTATTCAAAAAAATAATTTTGATTCAAGGGCGTCAAAAACAACGGAAACAATTGAGCTCCAAAGATGTTATCCTGCATAATACAAAATTACGCTTTTTTCCCATAATTTCCTGGTTGATGAAAATCATTAGTGATAATTAGTGCCACGTGCAGATGACACGGAAGGCGACTTATCATTTTCCATATTCCTTCTGCTTTGCTGACGCCGCATAAGTAATGATGACAATTATGCATTTTCGTGGATCGTGGCCTTCGTTTACAATGATATTCATTACCTGATCATTCAAATGTGTACAGATCGCGTGGAAATTGTAATTGCAGCAATTACTCAAGCATATTTTCTACTTTTTCCGTGTGTCATTTAATGTGCAGACAAAAATAACAGTACGAGAAAATATAATTGTGTAATTACATGTTTTGAACGCTCCTTGCGATATTTATGTGGAATTGTAGAGTACTGATTTTATAAGTATATATATAGCTAAAGACCAGCTAATATTATGCAGCTGAATTTTTTTTTTAGAAATATATTAGTTAGTTTTAGGAAGTAATATCAAATAATGTATCTATAATGAAATTTAATCGAATAAGTAGTAAAAACGAGGGGGGTTCTAAATCAAATAGTTTTAAAATTATTCAAATTATGCAAATTTGATATTAGATTCATATACAGTATACCTGAAACCAATTCTCCTGAAAATTTGATAAAGTTTGAGTGGTAAATAAGGGAGAAAATCAAACATATACCTTTATGCATTGACTAGTATGGGTTAGCTATTTCTGAAATTTCTGAAAATTTATTATTTGCAAATTTTATATTAGATTTGTATTCTTTTTCTCTTCATCTTCATTTTTTTGTTTCCCATAGCACCTCAGTTCTTATTTTCTCATCTTTGTCTTCTCATATTAACTATCTTCATCTTCCTATAAACTAATTTCACAATCTTCATTTCCACTTTTTTCTTTTTCTGCAAATGTTGATTTTCAATGTTTCCTGTAAATATTTCTATCCACGCCTACATTCTTCTACTCTACTTCTCATCCTCGTGCACATTCTCAGACCGCTCAAAATATTTACTTCTGATTGCTACCTAATCAGCACGAATAAATCTCACAGGTGATCATAATTTTGAGGCCTGGGCGGTGCAATCTTCAGATCTTTGGGAGGCAGTTTACCTTAAATGGCTTAATTGAGCGAATTTGCAAGTAAAAACCGCTGGCTTTCACTAAACCGAGCTGCTAAATTATGAGCTCCAAGAAGCTTGATTGTTATCTCGCGTTTAATTAGGTAAAAGTAACAGATCTTGCGCTGGTTTCTCGTCGTTGGCGTTAAATAACGGACGCAGAGTCGATGGATTGTGACCAACGCGATTTCTGCATTCGACAGATTGAAGAGAAATACGTAAATATTCATGTGACTGCTATGAAATTATTAGTAACAATACAGATGTTTAAAAGTTTATCAAAACTGAAATAAGATAAATATCTTATTAATCGTCGTTTTCGATTCTTTGCGATTCTTCAATTTATCCCACTTCTGATATGTTCCAGTTTTGATAAACTTTTAAACATCTGTATTGTACTAATAATTTTATTGCAGTCACGTGAATATTTATGTATTTCTCTTCAATCTGTCGAATGCAGAAATCGAATAAATTTTCGATTGTTTTTCTCATTGACCTCATAGTTATAGTTATCTCACCGATAACTAAATGGAAGCATTCCATCTTCTTGGATCATCTTCCTGCATATTATTATCATATTCTACATCTTCGCCCTCTGCATTTTTACAACTTACATTCTAACTATCTTTATTTATATTTCATGCCACCTTCTTTGGCTTCTTCTTCTTCTTCTTCTTGATTTGGGTCCTGCTGAATCATTTCGTTTCCAAAATTTGACTCCAAGGACCCTTACCTGATGCCCTCATTAAGATACAGGAAACGAATCCGAAAGCTTTCAGCAAAAAATTTCGCTCGTGATTAGTAACCTTGCCTGGGTCAGGCAAACGAATTAGAGCAATTCTATTGGCCATCAAGGTCACCCGGGCGCTCGTTAAGTAAGCGCTAAGTTGTTAGCAATTATGTGTCACAAAAAAAGTGGACTGTGAGAAAAGACTGCAAACAAGGTTGTATTTATAGTGGAAGACGAATAAATAATAGTAGTACTTCTGTTAAAGCCAACAGCTTCTGTTATCGGTGATAATCGGTGTTTGTGCGGTTTTTTTTAAGGTTAAGTCACTTTGTTAGGTTAAGTCAACATCTGTCATCTCACGATGACAAGCGATTTGCAAACGCTGCACTTTTGTACTTCTGTTAAAGCTAACAGCTTCTGTTATCGGTGATAATCGGTGTTTGTGCGGTTTTTTTTAGGTTAAGTCACTTTGTTAGGTTAAGTCAACACACCTGTCATCTCACGATGACAAGCGGTTTGCAAACGCTGCACTTTTGTTCTCGTAAGCTGCTTGATGCTCGTTCAACTTCGTTGGGTGTGCCTGATTAAATGATCAATGCGTTCTTCAGTTGTCTTTCTGCAACTGGCAATTGTTTGTCGATGAACGGCGATCTTTGTCGGTCAGAGCCGAAGACGACGAGTGCTCCAAAAATGTGTCACGAGGTGAACGACCATCCGCAAAGAAGCCTTTCTCTCAAAATGCAATAGTTACCGTACGTGCAGGCACACATACCACACATACACACATGCTGGCAAATACATCCATGCACATACAAATTTCATACACACAGATAATTGTGTACAAATTCACATGCCATGTACAACACATCTACACACGCATATACAAGTATGTACACTCCTCACATACACATACATAGAGAGAGAGATGTAGGGAAATATAGAGAGAGAAAAGGTGTACACGACGAACGAATGCGCCGGTAATAATAAGGCAATAATCGACTGTTTAGTTGTGACACAATTGCGTGGTTCCATTGTTTTCACGCTTCGTCATTTGCAATTCTTCCAGCAAGTTGCAGTGAAATTGTGCGAGGCGTCAATCAAAATAAAAAAATTCGCTTCTATTGATAAAATTTCATTCGCCTCTATAACGTGGAATTTATGTAATTTTTTTGTGAACTGAACGCATAAGAGACCACAATAATAATGGCTTCCAAACGTTCACCAATTCAACAAGGATATTTTACATGTATTCTTCTTCTTATTCTTCAATAACAATGGCTTCCAAACGGTGACCAAATCAAGAACAATACTTCATTTGTCTTCTTCTTCTTCGTCCCCCTTATCGTTATCCTCATAAGTTTCTACTGTTACTCCTCCTCCTCTTCTAATTCTTCAATAACAATGGCTTCCAAACGGTGACCAAATCAAGAACACTATTTCATTTATCATCTTCTTCTTCGTCCTCCTCATCGTTATCCTCATATGTTTCTCCGGTTCCTCCTCCTCTTCTTCCTCTTATTCTTCAATAACAATGGCTTCCAAACGGTGACCAAATCAAGAACAATATTTCATTAGTCTTTTTCTTCTTCGTCCTCCTCATCGTTATCCTCATATGTTTCTCCTGTTTCTCCTCCTCTTCTTCCTCTTATTCTTCAATAACAATGGCTTCAAAACGGTGACCAAATCAAGAACACTATTTCATTTATTATCTTCTTCTTCGTCCTCCTAATCGTTATCCTCATATATTTCTCCTGTTCCTCCTCCTTTCTTCCTCTTATTCTTCAATAACAATGGCTTCCAAACGGTGATGAAATCAAGAACAATATTTCATTTGTCTTCTTCTTTTTCGTCCTCTCTATCGTTAGCCTCATATGTTTCTCCGGTTCCTTCTCCTCCTCTTCTTCCTCTTATTCTTCAATAACAATGGCTTCCAAACGGTGACCAATTAAAGAACCAAATTTCATTAGTCTTCTTCTTCTTCGTCCTCCTCATCGTTATCCTCATATGTTTCTCCTGTTCCTTCTCCTCTTCTTCTTCGCATTCTCGAAGACGATAGACCTACAAAAAATCCCTGATGATTAATGAAGTTATGAATTAACTTCCATATTCTTCAAGATGTTCGTACTCTTCATCGTACTCTTCCTCGACGTTATCCTCCTCTTCCTCTTTCTCCTCCTGCTCCTCCCTCTTTTCTTATTCTTTCTCCTCCTGTTCCTCCTCCTCCTCTCCTTCTTCGCATTCTCGAAGACGATAGACCTGCAAAAAATCCCTGATGATTAATGAAGTTATAATTAACTTCCATATTCTTCAAGATGTTCGTCCTCTTAATCGTACTCCTCCTCATCGTTATCATCCTCTTCCTCTTTCTCCTCCTGCTCCTCCTCCTCTTCTTATTCTTTCTCTTCTTGTTCCTCCTTCTCCGCTTCTTCGCATTCTCGAAAAAGATAGACCTGCAAAAATATCCTGATGATTAATGAAGTAATAAATTAACTTCCATATTCTTCAAGATGTTCGTACTCTTCATCGTACTCCTCCTCGTCGTTATTCATCTCTTCTTCATTCTCGTCCTGCTCCTCCTCCTCTTCTTATTCTTTCTCTTCCTGTTCCTCCTCCCCATCTTCTTCTTTGTATTCTCTAAAAAGATAGACCTGCAAAAAGTCCCTGATGATTAATGAAGTTATAAATTAACTTCCATATTCTTCAAGATAATCGTACTCTTCATAGTACTCTTCCTCGTCGTTATCCTGCTCTTCCTCTTTCTCCTCCTGCTTCTCCCCCTCTTCTTATTCTTTCTCTTCCTGTTCCTCCTCCTCCTCTTCTTCTTCGTATTTTCGAAAAAGATAGACCTGCAAAAAATACCTGATGATTAATGAAGTTATAAATTAACTGCCATATTCTTCAAGATGTTCGTACTCTTCATCGTACTCCTCCTCGTCGTTATCCTCCTCTTCATCTTTCTCTTCCTGCTCCTTCCCCTCTTCTTATTCTGTCTCTTCCTGTTCCTCCTCCTCCTCTTCTTTTTCGCATTTTCGAAAAAGATAGACCTGCAAAAAATCCCTGATGATTAATGAAGTTATAAATTAACTTCCATATTCTTCAAGATGTTCGTACCCTTCATCGTACTCCTCCTCATCGTTGTCCTCCTCTTCCTCTTTCTCCTCCTGCTCCCCTCTTCTTCTTATTCCTTCTCCTCTTCTTCTTCTTCGCATTCTCGAAAATGATAGACGTGCAAAAATCCCTGATGATTAATGAAGTTATAAATTAACTACCATATTCTTCAAGATGTTTGTCCTCTTCACCGTACTCCTCCTCATCATTATCCTCCTCTCCCTCTTTCTCCTCTTCTTCGTCTTCCTCTTCCTCCTCTTCTCAGTTCGTTTCACCTTCTTCCTGTTTCTATTCCTCTTCCCATTTCTCTTCCTATACTTCTTCTTCATTTTCTTCCGCTTTTTCATTTTCTTTCTTTCCTCCTCCCCTTCTTGTCATTCTTCTCGTTATCTTCCTCTTCTTCCTCTGCTTTTTCCCTTTCATATCGTCGTCTTCCCCTTCTCCTCTTGTTTCCCATCTTCTCCATTTTCTTATTTATTTTCTTCTCTTCCTTATAAAGTGCCAGTAATATTCCTGTTCTTCTTTCTTATAAAGTACCTGAAATACTTGTGAAAATCGCCTTGGTATACATAATCAGACTAAAATGAAAATATCTCAAGAATTACACATTGCATATTAATGAAATTAAATACATAATTTCAATATATATCACCTAATATCGTTAATAAATTATATTAAAATCGATACGCTAGTTTTTGAGTTATCTCTAATAAACAGCAATGTTGGATAAAAACTCTTAAAAACACATCATGAGACTAAATGAAGTTTAAGTGATGTCGAAGATAGAGTTGTAGATGATGATGATGTAGAGTAAGATGAGAAAATATATAGCTATAGGTTCATATTCCATCATTACCCTCTCTACATTCTTCCTTTGAGACAGTGATGTGGAAGAGGATATGAAGGATGAGAAGAATGTCGAAGAAAATGAGAAAAATATAGTTCAAGCTCATCCTTCTTCAAATTTTCGTCATTCTCTCTACAGTCTTCATATTGCGAAGTGATATAGAAGATGACATGAATTATGAGTGGAAGAAGATGAGAAAATTATGGTTTGAGCTCATCTTTCTTCACATTCTCATTATTGCCTTCACTGCACTGTTCATATGACAGTTAGTGACATTTAAGAAGACGTGAAGCTGTAGATTAAGAGGAAGAGAATCACTCTTCTTTAGATTCTCATTATTGTCTTTATACTCTTCATATAGTTCAGTGATGTAGAAGACCATATGGAGGAAGATGAGAAAAATATACAGAATTCTTCACATCACAGTCTCTACATTCTTCTTTTGGGGCAGTGATGTGAAAGAGGATATGGAGGACGAGAAGAATGTCGAAGAAAATGAGAAAAATATAGTTCAAGCTCATCCTTCTTCAAATTTTCATCATTCTCTCTACACTCTTCATACTGCGAAGTGATATAGAAGATGACATGAATTATGAGTGGAAGAAGATGAGAAAAGTATGCTTTGAGCTCATCCTTCTTCACATTCTCATTATAGTCTTCACTGCACTGTTCATATGACGGTTAGTGACATTTAAGAAGACGTGAAGCTGTAGATTAAGAGGAAGAGAATCACTCGTCTTCAGATTCTTATTATTGTCTTTATACTCTTCATATAGTTCAGCGATGTAGAAGACCATATGGAGGAAGATAAGGAAAATATACACAATTCTTCTCATCTTACAGTGCTTCTGGACGTTTATCTCCTCTACGTTGGATCCTTCTAATCTATATCCTCTTCCACTTGATCTTCTTATTTTTTCATTCATATAATCTTCTACATCGTCCTCCTTTATTTTCACTTCATATTAATATCGTCGCATTTCGTTGATCTTCTTTCTTCTCCATATTATCCAAATCTTCTGCAGTACCCCTTTTTTTCACGTCACTTTCCAGTCATCCTAGTTCTCTTCTTTATTCTTCTCTCTTCTTACCATTCTTCCATTCTGCCGGTCTTCATTCTTACCAAGAATCCCTTCTAGCTTGTCTTCGTACTTCTCAATACCATCTTCCTCATCTTCGTACGTCATAACATATTTCTCATCTACATCCTATTCCACTTCTTACTGTTCCAAAGTCTCTGAGTATCTTACTTTTTCAAGTTCCTTCCTCATCTTTCTCATCTGTATGCTCTTCCACATCCTCTTTCTCCTCATCCTCGTACATTATATTCCACATGATCCTTACCAAATATTACCTCTTGGCATAAAATAATTACATAATAGAAAATTTCTCCTCTGTATCCTCTTCCTCATCCTTCCACTTCTCAAAATTCGCTGGTCCTGTTTTTCCAATTTCCTTCCTCATCTTTCTTCTCTGCATCCTCTTCCACATCTTCTATCTCCTCATCCTCCTACATTATATTCCACATGATCCTTACTAAGTATTACCTCTTGGCATAAAATAATTACATAATACAAAATTTGTCCTCTATATCCACTTCCACATCCTCCTCGTCCTTCCACTTCTCCAAATTATCTGGTCCTCTTGCTTTTTCAAATTCCTTCCTCATCTTTCTTCTCTGTATCCTCTTCTACATCCTCTTTCTCCTAATGCTACTACATTATATTCCACATGATCCTTACTAAGTATTACCTCTTGGCATAAAATAATTACAGAATACAAAATTTCTCTTCTGTAAGGATACAGAGGACTTTGTGGAAAAGGACTTCCACATCCGATAATTTCTCCTCTTCCTTCTTCATTATGTTCCACATAATCCTTACCAAATATCACCTCTTGGCATACAATAATTGCATAACACAAAATTGTAGATACATTGGAGGCAATATCGAACGGAATTGCCGTACAGTGTACTTATTACTTATTACCACAACAAACAATTTACTTTTCGTAACCGGGCAACGTGTTATTATTATTTATTATTTATTATGTGCGCGCGGGGAAGGGGATTTTTGCAGCTTTAGTAGGTCGCGCACGATCCGCCGGATTGCGGCAGGCCGGCTAGGAAACATTTAATTACATTTAATAACAATATTATAATTTTTTTTTGCCGTGGAAATTAGGTAATAACGTTATTACCAGAACGTCGCTGGCAGAACTGTGTTTCTGGCGCAGCAAATTGGCCGGAACGCCGCAAATGCGCGCTCATTTGTTTGACTTAACAACTAGCTGTTATAATTTACATAGTAATTTTTTTTTGAGCAAAAAATCAACAGTTACGTTATTACTTACTTCCTCGCTTCCTTCTAAAATATTAATTTTGTAATCAAATAGGAAATATTACGTAATTAAAACGTTACTTGCCCAAATTGCCCAAATTATTTTTGGAACGAAGAATGTAATTCTCTTCATTTTAAATTTTCTTTGAAGGGAGTCCCATTTTCTTGTAGAGAAGATGAAGACTTTGAAGAACTTCAAAGGTGTTTGTACTAAAATTATGATTCCTCCTCTGAGTATCAATTATCTGGCAGTTAACGTTGTTTAGTTCGTTAATTGCACCACTTACTTTTAATTTCATCTTGGTTACCCAATCTTCGGACTAACGACCTTAAGCCTCGATCCCACATGCTGAGGATTTTGTGAGCACATCGAAAGGATCCCCGCAGATGGGAAAGCAGCCTGGGAATCCAGATAATGGAATTAGCATGACAATGAATTGCCCAATCCATGGCACGATCCAGGCGTTTCGCCATAGCCGTGGAAACATGCGAAAAGTCCGTGAGTGGACGATGGCACGTGAGCAATTGGGAGTTAATGCGTTAATCCATTGCATTGTGTTTGAGGAAATTGGATGGTTGTTGCTTGTAATGGAATCCAATGAGTTGTGTATAATGGAAATTCAAGGAATGTTTGGAGGTTTTGTTGTGTAATAGGCAAACAAATATGATTTCCAAAGTCAGTTGGTTAATAAATTTTACTTGAATTTGATATTACCATTCTTCTTGCTCTATTGTTTTGCTTCAAATATACGGACGCTTCAAATGTCAACATCCTTCTCTTAATATTTGAATATAATCTTAACTCCTTTTGGGAATTTGAAGCTGAAATTCTTCCAGTTCTATTTTCTTGCTTCCAATATACGGACGCTACAAATATCAACATCCTTCTCTTAATTTGTTAATCTAATCCAAACTTCTTCTTATACCTCGTTCTCCTCCAGTTCGCACTCATTACCTAATAGGTCACCTTCAGGTCATCCTTGCTCGTGGACCTTCCATAACCTTGAGGCAAGGTCGCGAAAACCCGAAAATAACGTTCTGTGGAATCAATTCGACCTTCTGAGCCACGTCTTCGGTTGCGCAACGAGAAGATCGTCGTGTTGTATAATCGGACGAGCTGTAGGTGAGAAATCGGAGGTCTCAGCTAGAAATGCGGGTCGAGTCACTTTCACGTAGTCAAAGACGTGCGCGACACACTTCGGTCTCGTTCCCAATACTGCTTCCTAGTTATTAGATTGATTGCAAAACTGGAGATATTTATATGTACCTCCTATGGTTGGAATTGTTGCAGAATTCGAATTATAAGTAAAAATTGATAGAATTAGCTATAACTTCAATGGAATTGTTGAGGAATTTAAATTGAGATGAGTTAATTAATTGTCATCTTCTTCTTTAAATAACAAGCGTCTGTGGATGTTGGATAACTTCAGTTATTTTTTTTTAATTGTCATCTTCGTATTAAGTCTCATGTGGATGTTGGCTTTCCCATTCATCCATTCAACTTTATTCCCAGCCACCATAAATAAAGCCATTGAAGCCATTCCTGTCTATAGTTATAAGTTTTATCATCACATAATTCAAGTGTTCACAATAATAATTAATTTTATAATAATTATTATATTGCATCAAATATACGAAGTATGGAAATTTGACATAAATTTATACCTTGCAGTATTAAAGGATAATTACTCATCTTCTTTATTACGATGATATCATATCATTGACAGAATTTTTAATCAATTAAACGAAATTACAGCACTTAAATATTTATTACATCCAGAGACACCTTGTATGACAAATTTGAGTTACCTTTATATCATTTCATTGGGAGAATTTTACAGTAAGATACAGGAAGATACAGTTTATTACTACTAATGAATGCTAAAGGTGTCAGTGGTTTTATATTTTCAAGGATTACAATTGTGGCGTTAAAAACTTAAATCCCTTGAAGATATCTAATCTTTTATTATATCATTTCATTGGGAGAATTTTTGCAAGGTACATTACTAATGAATGCTAAATGTATCAATGATTTTATATATTCAAGGATTACAATGGTGGCGTTGAAAACTTTAATTCCTTGAAGATATCTAATCTTTTATCATATCATATCATTGGGAGAATTTTTGCAAGATACAATTCATTACTAATGAATGCTAAACGTGCCAATGACTTTATATCTTCAAGGATTACAATGGTGGCGTTAAAAACTTTAATCCCTTGAAGATATCTTTTATCATATCATACCATTGGGAGAATTTTTGCAAAATACAATTCATTACTAATAATTGCTAAGCGTGTCAATGATTTTATATCTGCAAGGATTACAATGGTAGCATGAAAAATTTAAATTCCTTGAAGACATCTAATCTTTTATGATATCATTTCATTGGAAGAATGTTTGCAAGATACAGTTTATTACTAATGAATGCTAAACGTGCCAATGATTTTATATCTTCAAGGATTACAATGGTGGCGTTGAAAACTTTAATTCCTTGAAGATATCTAATCTTTTATCATATCATATCATTGGGAGAATTTTTGCAAGATACAATTCATTACTAATGAATGCTAAACGTGCCAATGACTTTATATCTTCAAGGATTACAATGGTGGCGTTAAAAACTTTAATCCCTTGAAGATATCTTTTATCATATCATACCATTGGGAGAATTTTTGCAAAATACAATTCATTACTAATAATTGCTAAGCGTGTCAATGATTTTATATCTGCAAGGATTACAATGGTAGCATGAAAAATTTAAATTCCTTGAAGACATCTAATCTTTTATGATATCATTTCATTGGAAGAATGTTTGCAAGATACAGTTTATTACTAATGAATGCTAAACGTGCCAATGATTTTATATCTTCAAGGATTACAATGGTGGCGTTAAAAACTTTAATCCATTGAAGATATCTAATTTTTTATGATATCATATCATTGGGAGAATTTTTGAAAAGATACAATTAATTACTAATGAATACTAAACGTGCCAATGATTTTTATCTTCAAAAATTGCAATGGTGGTGTTCAAAACTTAAGTTCCTTGAAGATATCTAATCTTTTATGATATCATTTCATTGGAAGAATTTTTGCAAGATACAGTTGATTACTAATGAATGCTAAACGTGTCAATTATTTTATATATTCGAGGATTACAATGGTGGCGTTAAAAAAAATCCTTGAAGATATCTAATCTCTTATGATATCATTTCATTGGGAGAATTTTTGCAAAAGATACAATTCATTACAAATGAATACTGAACGTATCGATGATTTTATATCTTCAAGGATTGCAGTGCTGCTTAAATTCCTTCAAGATATCTAATCTTTAGCAAGATTCCATGAAAATACCGTTTAAGGAAATATGAAACACTGTGAAATACCCCACAATCGTCTAACTACAAATATCTCAAGAATCACGCATTGGATATAAATTTATTTTTGCACATTACCTACCAATACATTGTGCAATATTAGCAATAAATTGTGTTAATATTGATACGCTGGTTCTTGAGATAGCATAACGTAAATATGAAACACTATGAAATACCACACAATCGTCTAACTACAAATATCTCAAGAATTACGCATTGGATAAAAAACAAATTTTGCAAATTATTTTTTAATATACTACTCATCATGGATGAAAAATTTCATAAATATTGATAAGGCAGTTTTTGAGATTTTTTAATCAAAACCGGAGATACATGGAAAGCTCTTAAAATAGTACTAAAATTTACACGTTCACACTAAAAATAGCATATCTCAAGAATGACGCATTGCATATTAATGTCTTTGGGAATAATACAAATCAATATAATATTCAATATTAGTAATAAATTGTGTTAATATTGATACGCTGGTTCTTGAGAAAGCATTATGTAAATATGAGACACTTATGAAATACCCCATAATCGTCTAACTACAAATATCTCAAGATTCACGCATTGCATAAAGAACAAATTTTGCAAATTATTTTTTAATATACTACCCATTGTAGACGAAAAATTTCATAAATATTGATAAGCCAGTTTTTAAGATATTTTTATCAAAACCTGAGATACATGGGAAAACTCTTAAAATAGTACTGAAATTCACACGTAGACACTAAAAATAGCATATCTCAAGAATGACGCATTGCATATTAATTTATTTGGGCATAATAAATATCAATATATTATTCAATATCAGTAATAAATTGTGTTAATATTGATACGCTGGTTCTTGAGATATCATTATGTAAATATGAGAAACATGAAATATTTCCAGAATTGTATAACAAAATATCTCGAGAACCATCCATTGGATTGCGATCTTGTTTTGCACATTATCTTTCAATAGATTACTTACTACAGAGAAAAAAATCTATTGAATATTGATACGCCAGTTTTTGAGAAATGTTTATTAAAACTTGAGATATATGAGAAAACTCTTAAAATAGTACAGAAATTTACACACTGACACTAAAAATGGCATATCTCAAAAATTACTAATTGCATCTTAATTTCTGTGGGCACATTAAATACCAATATATCAAGAAATATCAGTAATAAATTGTGTTGATATTGATACGCTAGTTCTTGAGATAGCATAATGTAAATATGAGACACTTCGGAACAACTCCCACAATTCTCAAAAAACATATATCTCAAGAACCACGCATTGGATTATTAAGAAATTTTGCAAATTATCTTCAAATATACTACTCACCATGGAAGAAAAACTTAATGAACATTAATACGCCAGTTTTTGAGAAATTTGTTTTAAAATCCGAGTTACATGAGAAACCTCCTTAAATAGTACAGAAATTTAAATGTTGACACTAAACATTGAATGTCTTAAGAATGACGCATTACATATTAATGTCTTTGGACATAATAAATACCAATATATCATTCAATATTAGTAATAAATTGTGTTAATATTGATACGCTGGTTCTTAAGATAGCATTGTGTAAATATGAGACACACATGAAAAACTCCTATAATCGTATAAACAAATTTATCTCAAAAACCACTCATTGGATTGATACCAAATTTTACATATTATCTTTAAATGTACTAGTCACAATTCGAGAAAAAAATATTGAATATTTATAAGCCAGTTTTTGAGATTTTTATTAGAACATGAGAAATAAGGGAAAACTTTTGAAATACTACAGAACTACAGACGTTCACACTAAAGACAGCATATCTCAAGAATGACGCATTGCATATTAATGTATTTGCGTAAATTAAATATCAATATATCACGCAAGATTAGTAATAAATTTTATTGATATTGATGCGCTGGTTTCTCAGTTATCATTATGTAAATATAAGACACATATGAGATACTTACATATCCATATAACAAAATATCTCGAGAACCACCCATTGGATTATGATATTATTTTGCATATTATCTACTAATATATTAATTACTATGGACAAAAATTTTAATGAACATTGATAAGCCAGTTTTTGAGAAATTGGTATTGAAACCTGATATACATGAGAAACCTCTTCAAATAGTACAGAAATGTACACATTTACACTAAAAATATCATATCCCAAGAAATACTCATTGCATATTAATATATTTGGGCACAATAAATATTAATATGTCATGCAATATCAGCAATAAATTGTGTTGATATTGATACGCTAGTTCTTGAGATACCGTTATATAAACTTAGTCACTTATGAAATTTTCCCACAAATGTTAAGCAATATATATCTCAAGAACCACGCATTGGATTATTAACAAATTTTGCAAGCTATCTTCAAATATACTACTCATCAAGGAAGAAAAATTTAATGAACATTGATAAGCCAGTTTTTGAGATATTTTTCTTAATACTTAAAATAAAGGTTATCATAAAGGTAGATAAAGGTACTCAAAATAGTACAGATATTCAGTCATTAGATTCTAATCTCATTTTACAAATTATCTGTTAAGAACTATTCACGATATATTAAACATAGGTCAAATTCTTATTTATGAGTCAGTAAACAGGAACTGCAACAGTATATATGAGTCAGTTTCTTAGAAAATCCTAGAAACTAGACAAATCTCGAGGGAAATTTGAACAATTAAGCATATATCTAATAATAATCAAGCCAATTTATTCAGATTAGAAGTCTGAGCCTTAACTATCTGCGCCCATCAACGTAACGGTCATATGTTACAAGTTAATGTGACAACTTGTGAAGCAACAGGCGACAATTTGCTTGTAGTTGTTGCAAGTGAAACTGAGTCCTCGTTTGGGTGTCAGTGGAAAGTTGCAATTCACGATGATAGAAATAAGAAAGTTAATGTTATAAAGCACCAAGACTGCATTATAATATAGTATTTGTTTGTCGAAACATTAAAACCGTGAAGAGAAAATTACAACTGACGAATCCCATAATGCAAATTGATATTAAAAATTATAACCAAATTTTTCACTTAGGTATAAGAGTAATATAAGTAGTATAAGAGTAAGTAGTATAAGCTTCAAATTTTGAAAGTCTTCTATTTTTGTAAGCTACGAATACGTTTTTTGTTGTTATAATAAATACGTAAAAACTATTGTTTAAAATTATCTTTCGTACAAATGTATCAATACTTGTTAATTTTTTTGTACTCATGAATAAGTTTATTTCATTGTAAGACATGAAATTCTCCCACAATTGTCAAAAAAATATATATCTCAAGAACCACGCATTGGATTATTAACAATTTTTGCAAGTTAACTTCAAATATACTACTCACAATGGAAAACAAAATTAACAAATATTGATAAGACAGTTTTTAAGAAATTGCTATTAAAACCTGATATACATGAGAAACCTCTTTAAATAGTACAAAAATGTACACATTGATACTAAAAATAGAATATCTCAAGAATGACGCATTGGATATAAATTTATTTTTGCACAATTAATATAAATGTATTGTGCAATATTAAAAATAAATTGTGTTAATATTGATACGCTAGTTCTTGAGATATCATTATGCAAATATGAGACACTTTTAAAGCACTCCCACAATTGTCAAAAATATTTATTCCTCAAAAACCACGCATTGGATTAATAAAAGTTTTTGCAAGTCATCTTCAAATATACTACTTACAATGCAAGAAAAATTTAATAAACATTGATAAGCCAGTTTTTGAGATATTGCTATTAAAACCGGATATATATGAGAAACCTCTTTAAATAGTCGAAAAATGTACACGTTGATACTAAAAATCAAATATCTCAAGTATGACGCATTGAATATTAATTTATTTTTGCGCATTAACTACCAATATATTGTGCAATATTACTAATAAATTGTGTTAACATTTATACGCTGGTTCTTGAGATATCATTATGCAAATATGAGACACTTTAAAAGCACTTAAATTGTCAAAAATATATATACCTCAAGAATCACGTATTGGATTATTAAAAAAAATTGCAACATATCTTCAAATATACTAGTTACCATGGAAGAAAAATTTAAAGAACATTGATAAGTCAGTTTTTGAGATATCGCTATTAAAACCTGATAAACATGAGAAACCTATTAAAATAATATACAAATGTACACGTTGATACTAAAAATGGAATATTTCAAGAATGACGCATTGGATTTTAATTTATTTTTGGATATTTAATACTAATATATCAAGTAATATCAGTAATAAATTGTGTTAATATTGATACGCTGGTTCTTGAGATATAATTATGCAAATATGAGACACCTTTAAAGCACTCCCATAATTGTCAAAAAATATATCTAAAGAACCGAGCATTGGATTATTAACAAATTTTGCAAGTTATCTTCAAATATACTACTCACTAAGGAAGAAAAATGTAATGAACATTGATAAGCCAGTTTTTGAGAAATTGCTAGTAAAACCTGATATACATGAGAAACCTCTTTAAATAGTACAAAAATGTACACGTTGATACTAAAAGTAGAATATCTTAAGAATTACGCATTGGATATAAATTTATTTTTGCACATTTAATATAAATATATCAAGCAATATCAGTAATAAATTGTGTTAATATTGATACGCTGGTTCTCGAGATATCATTATGTAAATATGATATATATGAAATAGTCCCACAATCGTCTAATAGGAATATATCGAGAATCACTCATTAGATTCTAATCTGATTTTACAAAATATCATTATTATATGAAAACCAACATATATCTCAAGAACCACGCATTGGATTATTAACAAATTTTGCAACTTGTCTTCAAATATACTACTCACCATGGAAATAAAATTTAATGAATATTGATAAGCCAGTTTTTGAGAAATTGCTAATAAAACCTGATATACATGAGAAACCTGTTAAAATTGTACAAAAATGTACACGTTGATACTAAAAATAGAATATCTCAAGAATGACGCATTGGATATAAATTTCTTTTTGCACATTTAATATCAATATAACAAGCAATATCAGTAATAAATTGTGTTAATAGTGATACGCTGGTTCTCGAGATATCATTATGTAAATATGAGGTACATGAAATAGTCCCACAATCGTCTAATAGGAATATATCGAGAATCACTCATTAGATTCTAATCTGATTTTACAAATTATCATTATTATATGAAAACCAACATATATCTCAAGAACCACGCATTGGATTATTAACAAATTTTGCAACTTGTCTTCAAATATACTACTCACCATGGAAATAAAATTTAATGAATATTGATAAGCCAGTTTTTGAGAAATTGCTAATAAAACCTGATATACATGAGAAACCTGTTAAAATTGTACCAAAATATACACGTTGATACTAAAAATTGAATATCTCAAGAATGACGCATTGGATATAAATTAATTTTTGCACATTAAATATCAATATACCATGCAACATTAGAAATAAATTGTGTTAATATTGATACGCTGGTTCTCGAGATATCATGTAAATATGAGATACATGAAATACTCCCACAATCGTCTAATTGGAATATATCGAGAATCATTCTTTAGATTCAAATCTCATCTTACAAATTATCTGTTAAGATACTACTCAGGATATAATGAAACATATGTAACATTCCTATTGTACCCTTAATTAAAGTATAATGTAGTGGTATAATGTTAAGTATGAGGTTAAGTATAGTGGTATAAGTATAATAAGTATTAGTAGAGTATTACTAGAGTACGCAAGTCTACTTATACTTCTATTCTATTATTCTACTTCTCTTCTACTCTTTTCTATGTCTACTTCTATTTCTATTCTTAAATGCTTCTATTTCTCTATTTCTTATATTCGAAATTACGATGATAAGTCGTAAGGCTACTTATACTTCTATTCTATTCTTCTACTTCTATTCTACTCTTTTTTAAGTCTACTTCTATTTCTATTCTTAAATGCTTCTATTCGAAATTACGATGATAAGTCGTAAGTCTACTTATACTCCTATTCTATTCTTCTACTTCTCTTCTACTCTTTTCTAAGTCTACTTCTATTTCTATTCTTAAATGCTTCTATTTCTCTATTTCTTCTATTTGAAATTACGAAGTTAAGTCGAAAGTCTACTTATACTCCTATTCTATTCTTCTTCTTCTCTTCTACTCTTTTCTAAGTCTATTTCTATTTCTATTCTTAAATGCTTCTATTTCTCTATTTCTTGTATTCGAAATTGCGATGATAAATCGTAAGTCTACTTATACTTCAATTATTCTACTTCTATTTTACTCTTTTTTAAGTCTACGTCAATTTCTCTTCTTAAAT
Source organism: Othius punctulatus (assembly GCA_951805005.1). Classification (NCBI taxonomy): domain Eukaryota; kingdom Metazoa; phylum Arthropoda; class Insecta; order Coleoptera; family Staphylinidae; genus Othius; species Othius punctulatus. Next base: position 3,853,120 of record OX638146.1, read on the forward strand.
GTTTCTATTTCTCTATTTCTTCTATTCGAAATTACGATGATAAGTCGTAAGTCTACTTATACTTCTATTCAATTCTTCTACTTCTATTCTACTGTTTTCCAAGTCTACTTCTATTTCTATTCTTAAATGCTTCTATTTCTCTATTTATTTTATTCGAAATTACGATGATAAGTCGTAAGTCTACTTATACTTCGATTCTAGTCTTTCTCAAGATTACTTCTATTTCTATTCTTAAATGCTTCTATGTCTCTATTTCTTCTATTCTAAATTACGATGATTAAACCGCGATTTGGTTTGATTCCAAATAGGTTTAGATTAATTTTTTTTTTGCGTAAAGAAGTTATAAATTAATGTACTAACAATATTCATGACTTTTATGGCACTTTGCATAACAAATTATACACCCAAGCCTTGTTTCATTTACGCTTGCTAGGCCAAACTTTTAATTGCTTAATTATGGCGAGCGCCAATTAAGGATCGACGAAGCGGTTTTGATTTGCATGTCGGCTGCTGTTCATGACCCATATTTTTATGGAGTGCTCGAGTGGGCAATGCCGTTTACAACACCAAAGTGCAACGCCAAACACTTACACCAGAAGTGCTGAGGTCGTCAAAATCCGTTGGTCAACTCCAGAGACCCTCGAAGCTCAATGAAACGTGATCGGAATGTGGAAATTCTCTCGAATTTGGGCATGAGAAGGTTGTTAACTAAACACCTGAGAAGGTTGATGGGTGTCAGTCGGATCGTAAATGTGGGTTAAATTTTGATGAGGTGAACGAATATGTTGCAAAATTTGCTATTACAGCATATGTTTATTAGTTTATAGAATATTCATGTGATAATGCTTTGAAAGTTGATAAGCCAATTACCAAGTAATGTTTTGAGAAATTGAAAATGAATGCACCAACTTTTATAAAATTAAACTATTGCACATTTACATATGAAACTTCACACTGACTGACCAATGAAATAACCCAAATTTCAAATTGTAGGGCAATTAGAATCCACTTAAAGTGATAACTGCTCGAACACTTATCACTTTTGAGGAGGCTAAGATTGAGAACTACAAAATAAAATACCGAATTGGATTTTTATTTTAAAATTTGGGCATAGATAATACCCGCTAGAGCGGGTATTATCGGCAAGTACCATTACTATATGTGTTTTAAAATCACATATCACTTTTGAAGAGCCTACGATTAGGACCTAAAAAATAAAATACCGAATTGGACTTTTATTTCAAAATTTGGGCATAGATAATACCCGCTAGAGCGAGTATTAACGGCAAGTACTATTACTATATGAGTTTAGAAATCAGAAAACCATTAAGTCATACAAATGTTGCTATGAAGATATGATCCAAATTACCCTCCAAAAATATTTGATTGCCAAAACTAGACGACCTTTGGGAACTATCGACCAAAACACCATAAAACTTCAGAGGACGTAACCTCCACCTTCTTTCGACACAAACATGCACCAATTTTGTCCGTGCCAGCTCCAGTTGCAGAACACACGAGGAGAACGTGCAAGAGGCCGAAGCATGACTTGCCAGGGCACACGTCCGAAGACACGGGCAGGGGGGCCGAGAGGGGCATAACTGGTTGCTGGTGTTCTTCTGCGAGGCCGCGACCAAGAATTCAAGATTACCTTTTCGCCGGCCGAAATGCGACTGGCCGCATTGCGACAGCAATCCGAGTAACTCGTTTAGCAACTAAACGGTGGATAGAAACTCCGACAAATTATGCACGGATTAAGAATTCGATGGAAACAGGCTTGGATTGAGAATTCCGTTGGTCTCCAAGAAGTTGGGAACATTTTGGTTCCAATTACGTACTTGTGCAAGAAATTTCGGATAGAGACTTAAAAAATAAATTTTTGATGCAACAATCTTGAGCAACAAATTCAGGAAGCTTCCCTGAAGAGCAAATTTTGGATGGAAGCTTACGAAATAAATTTCAGATGCAACTATCTTGAACCACAAACTCAGGAAGCTACTTGAGAAGCAAATTTTGGATGGAAGCTTAAAATATACATTTTTGATGCAACAATCTTGAGCAACAAATTCAGGAAGCTTCCTGGAGGAGCAAATTTTGGATGGAAGCTTACGAAATAAATTTCAGATGCAACAATCTTGAACCACAAACTCAGGAAGCTTACTTCAGGAGCAAATTTTGGATGGAAGCTTAAAATATACATTTTTGATGCAACAATCTTGAGCAACAAATTGAGGAAGCTTCCTGGAGGAGCAAATTTTGGATGGAAGCTTACGAAATAAATTTCAGATGCAACAATCTTGAACCACAAACTCAGGAAGCTACTTGAGGAGCTAATTTTGGATGGAAGCTTGAATAATAAACTTTTGGTGCAAAAATCTTGAACAACAAATTCAGGAAGCTTCAGAAAAGCAAATTTTTGATAGAGGCTTGAATAATAAAGTTTAGATGCAACAATCTTAAACACGAAATTCAGGAAGTTTAGTTGAGCTGCAAATTTTGAATATGCAACGCATAGAAATACAAATATATACGAGTGGAATTTGTTGTTATGCAATAACGTCTAATTTTCTAGTATTCCGTTGACATGCTACGATATTAATGTTGTGCATTATGCAGACCATTGGAGGCGAACAATGTATATATTTATAAGTGCGTTTATTGTTTCCTGCCGTTCTGTGAATGGAAAGTAAAAGTAAAAATACGTCGAATTGATCGGGTTAACTGAGGCGAATTGGCATTTTTACGCCTTAATGACCTGTGGTGAACGAGCCTGCTACTCGGAACGGAACGGAGCAAAAACCGATCGGAGATTGTGCAATCGACAGGTGAGGTGGTCGATTAATTGAGACGTGTGTTGAAATCCAAGGATTTATCTGCGCAAGTGCTTAGGTTCAGTACACAATTGAGGAATTATATCACAAAGAAAGAAGCAACGTACAAAAAAAATAAAAAAATACCGAATTGGATTTGCATCCTGGTCACGGCACCAAAGTAACACACAATAAAATTACAATTTACAATCCAATATTATACACAATTAAGGAATTATATATCACAAAAGGAAAGAAGCAACGTACAAAAAAAATACAGAATTAGATTTGCATTGGTGCTATCCTGGTCACGGCACCAATATAATACACAATCCAATTACAATTTACAATCCAATTTAATACACAATTGAGGAATAATATCATAAAAGGAAAGAAGCAACGTACAAAAAAAAAATCAGAATTGGATTTGCATTGGTGATATCCTGGTCACGGCACCAATGTAATACACAATTGAGAAATTACATCACAAAAGGAAAGAAACAACGTACAAAAAAATAAGATAGTACAGAATTGGATTTGCATTCAATGATAATTGAAGTATTGAAATAATGTGATGAGCCTAGCTGATTGATATTGTGGACTGACACACCATTAAGGGATGATTTTTAGTATTGCCAAATAGTGTTTCAAGATTACCTATAACTGCTATATTTGGTACTAACAAATAACATGTTTATCAACCCCAATAACATCCTTGGTCATCAAGCAACAACGTTGTGTATTAATATCCTGGTCACGGCACCAATGTAATACACAATTGAGGAATTATATCACAAAAGAAAAGAAGCAACGTACAAACAAATAAGATAATACAGAATTGGATTTGGATTCAATGATAATATGATGAATTGAAATAATGTGATGAACCTAGATGATTGATATTGTGGACTGACACACAATTAGGGGATGATTTTTAGTACTGCCAAATAGTATTTAAAGATTACTCATAACTGCTATATTTGGTACTAACAAATAACATGTTTGTCAACTCCAATAACATCCTTGGTCATCAAGCAACAACGTGGTATATTAATATCCTGGTCACGGCATCAATGTAATACACAATTGAGGAATTATATGACATAAGGAAAGAACCAATGTATAGAAAAATAAGCTAATACAGAATTATTCAATCATAATGTGATGAATTGAAAATTCAAAGAAAAATCAAAATTTTGCAAAAGAAAACCAAAATATTCCAAAATTGGAATAACGTGATGAGCTTAGATGATTGATATTGTGCACTGGCACACAATTAGGGGATGATTTTTATTACTCCCAAATACTGTTTAAATCTAGTATTTAGAATGTTCTTTTTTTGCAATATTTTGTGTATTTTGCAAATTGTGTTTTTTTTGTGCACATTTTGAGTTTTTTTTGCAATATTTTGTTTGTTTTTGGAATATTTTGGTTTTCTTTTGCAAAATTTTGATTTTTCTCATTTGTTTTGTTGCAGGGTTGGTTGCAGGATTGGGAACGCTGTCGGTGATAGTGGGGATTCTAGTGGCCATATTTTTTACGAGCTGGTTCAATTTAATTATCGACTCAGTAAGTATCTATTCAGTACTATAATCTATAAACTATATTATACATTATTTGTTGGTATATATATATGGTATATTGTTGGTATGTTGGTATATGTGTTTGGTAATTAATTAATGTGGACATATATAAAAACGCCATTTGAAGTATTCTGAAATTATCCAAATTTGTTAAAATTTAAAATTCAAAAAGCCGGAAAATGTTTGGATTTTATATTTGCTTTCCAATACCAATAGTGGAGTTCCAATTCCGAGTTTTCCATTAATAATTTAAAGTCAAATGGGAACAAAGTCCCATTTTTGAGTTTTAAGAAAGTCAAACCTAATATAACCTAACCTAACCTAACCTAATTTAGATTTTCTGACTTATTTAATACTGAAACTTTGTCTAATTTTCAGGACAATTAGCTTCAGGTATACTGCAAACAAATCTAATATTAAATATACAAATAACAAATATTCAATAACTTCAGTAATAGCTATACGCAACCTAACCTAACCTAACCTTACCTAACTTAACTTAAATTTGATTTTCACCTTTATTTAATACTGAAACTTTGCCAAATTTTCAGTACAATTAGCTTTAGCTATACTGAACACAAATCTATAGTTAAATATACAAGAAATAAATTTTCAAAACTTTCAGTAATAGAGATAACCTAACCTAACCCAAACTAACCTAACCTACTTTTGATTTTCTCACATATTTATTACTGAAACTTTGTCAAATTTTCAGGAAAATTTGCTTCAGGTATACTGAAACAAATCTATAGTTAAATATACAATAAATAATTTTTCTAAACTTTCAGTAATAGAGATGACCTAACCTAATCTACTTTTGATTTTCTCACTTATTTAATACTGAAACTTAGTCAAATTTTTAGGAGAATTAGTTTGAGGTATACTGAGGTATACTTTGAACACATATCTATAGTTAAATATCCAAAAACTAAATTTCCAAAACTTTCAGTACTAGAGATAACCTGACCTAACCGAACCTAACCTACTTTTGATTTTTGCACTTATTTATTACTGAAACTTTGTCAAATTTTCAGGACAATTAGCTTCAGATATGCTTAAATAAAATCTATAATTAAATATACAATAAAAAAACATTCAAAACTTCCAGTAATAGAGATAACCTAACCTAACCTAACCTACTTTTGATGCTTTCACTTATTTCATACTGAAATTTTGTCAAATTTTCAGGAGAATTAGCTTCTGGTATACTGAACACAAATCTGTAGTTAAATAAACAAAAAGATAATTTGCCAAACTTTCAGTAATAGAGATAAGCTAACCTAACCTACTATTGATTTTCTCACTTACTCAATACTGAAACTTACTGAAGCTAACCTAAGCTAACCTAACGTAACCTACTTTTGATGTTTTCACTTATTAAATACTGAAACTTTATCAAATTTTCAGGAGAATTAGCTTCAGGTATACTGAACACAAATCTATAGTTAAAAATACAAAAAAAAAAAACAAAACCATCAGTATTAGAGATAAACTAATCTAACCTAACCTAACCTACTTTTAATGTTGTCACTTATTTCATACTGAAACTTTGTCAAATTTTCAGGAGACTTTGCTTCAGATATACTGAACTCAAATCCATAGTTAAATATACAAAAAATAAAATTTCAAAACTTTCAGTAATAGAGATAACCTAACCTAACCTAACCTAAGCTACATTTGATTTTCTCACTTATTTACTACTGAAACTTTGTCAAATTTTCAGGAGAATTAACTTCAGCAATACAGAACACAAATCTATAGTTAAATATACAATAAATAAATTTTCTAAACTTTCAATAATAGAGATAACCTAACCTAACGTAACCTAACCTACTTTTGATTTTCTCACACGTATTTAATACTTAAACTTTGTCAAATTTTCAGGAGAATTAGCTTCAGGTACACTGAACACAAATCTAGTATAAAAAATACAATATATAAGTTTTCAAAATTTTCAGTAATAGAGATAACCTGACCTAACCTAACCTAGTTTTGATTTTCTCACTTATTTAATACTCAAACTTTGTCAAATTTTCAGGAAAATTAGCTTCAAGTATACTGAACACAAATCCATAGTTCAATATACAGAAAATAAATTTTCAAAACTTTCAGTAATAGACATAACCTAACCTAAGCTAACCTAATTTACTTTTGATTTTCTCTTTTTTTTAATACTTAAACTATGTCAAATTTTCAGGAGAATTAGCTTCAGGTATAGTGAACACAAATCTAATAAAAAAAATACAATATATAAATTTTCAAAACTTTCAGAAATAAAGATAACCTAACCTAACCTACAGTTTTGATTTTCTCACTTATTTAATACTAAAATTTTGTCAAATTTTCAGGACAATTAGCTGCAGGTATACTGAACACAAATCAATAATTAAATAAACAATAAACAAATTTTCTAAACTTTCAGTAATAGAGATAACCTGACCGAACCTAACCTAACCTCTTTTTGATTTATTTACTTATTTATTACTGAAACTTTGTCACATTTTCAGGAGAATTAGCTTCAGGTATAGTGCAGACAAATATAATATTAAATATAGAATTAATAAATATTCAAAAATGTTAGTTATAATACCTAACCTAACCTAACTTAGTTTTGATTTTCTCACTTATTTAATACTGAAATTTTGTCAAATTTTCAGGAGGATAAGCTTCAGGTATACCGAACACAAATCTAATATTAAATATACATCATATAAATTCTGAAAAAAAATAATTATAGAGATAACCTATCCTAACATACTTTTAATTTTCTCACTTATTCAATACTGAAACTTTGTCAAATTTTCAGGAGTATTAGCTTAAGGTATACCGAACACAAATCTAATATTAAATATACATTATATAAATTTTGAAAAATTCTAGTAATAGAGATAACCTAACCTAAGCTACTTTTGATTTTCTTACTTATTCAATATTGAAACTCTGCCAAATTTTCAGGAGTATTTGCTTCAGGTATACCTAACACAAATTTAATATTGAATACACAAAAAATATATTTTCAAAAATTTCAGTAATAGAGATAACCTAACCTAACCTACTTTTGATTTTCTCACTTATTAACATGAAATTTTACTATAACATTACGGAAACCCAATACTATTAGAAAATGGCAAAAACAAAATATACGTCATCTCTAGATTTTCCAAAATTTCCATCTGTAATTACTGATAATGTTATAAAAATTTACATTTTGAAAATTGTTTTCCTATGATGTTGATGTTTAAATGTGATGTTTTATTTAGATTCTTGTAGATGATTCCATTAAGGAAAATTAATTGTGATGGTTCTATTCAGATTCTGTTATATTCGAATCGTTTTCAAAAACACAATGAACGTTTTGGAAAACACATGTTGATGTTGACACATGATGATGTTGAAACATGTTAAGGCATGTTTCACAAGTGGTTACCAAAACAGTGGTTATTGACAAACATTCAATTTAAGTAAAACATTTTGAACCAAAATCTTTAATAGAAAATCCAAATTTTTCAGAAAGCTCAGATATTGGCCTGCAAGAGCTAAATATTGAAAAACTTAATATACATGTTGCAAATAGAGTTGCAAATTAGTTTTCCCAAAAATGAAATCTTTTTTTAACCTACCAAGCATTAACCATCCATGTATGGTTCAGGAGGAACAATTCCTGTATTATTACAAAATCTGATATAATCTTCTCCAGTGCCAACAAAGAGTGGTAGATTACAAAAAAAAGAACCCCATTGTCTTTATGTTAGTATTGAAAAAAAATCCAATGCCTTCAAGATCGCTGCAAATCTGATATCTCCAGTGCCAACAAAGAGTGGTAGATTACAAAAAAAGAACCCCATTGTCTTCATGCTGGTATTGAAAAAAAAATCCTATGCCTTCAAGATCGCTGCAGAGATGACCGTCTCGTGATTCGCGTTCCCATTTCATTTGTGCATTGTAAACCGGCGAAGGTCGGAGAGTTGCTGACAAAGCCCACGCACTCCAATCATCAAAACGCGAGTCACGCACAGAGTTTCGAAGTATCCGTTCCCTGATGATCGCCATCCATTACTCAGAAACGTGCACGTCAGAGATTCGCGGTTGATAACGTGAGCGCAGTCACGAGCATCTCGAAATTATTGCGTTACCACAATTACAAGAAGCGAATATGCTTAAGTAATGAAAATGATAACGTTTCCACAATTACAAGAAGTGAATATGCTTATGAAAATGATAACTTTACATTTGAAATTGTATTACCAGAAAGGTAATCATGAAATTCGTTTACTGGTTTATGTAATTTATTCTTTGATAGCTGATAGCTTTGTATTACGACCTTAATTACGATCTTAAATCTGATCTTAATTCTGAGCTTAATTCTAAGAATAGGTGTGAGGGTGAAATTACGTTTTCGCCCACCCCACTCTCCGAAATCGAGAGCTCTAGCAGCCCTCCTCGTGATCTTAAAACCGATCTTCATTCCGATCTTAATTCCAGGTATAACGTGTGAGGGTAAAATTACGTGGAGCCCGTTTTCGCCCACCCCACTCTCCGAAATCAAGAGCTAGCAGCCCTCCTCGTGATCTTAAATCCGATCTTCATTCCGATCTTAATTCCAGGAATAACGTGTGAGGGTCAAATTGCGTGGAGCCCGTATTTGCCCACCCCACTCTCCTAAATCGAGAGCTAGAAGCCCTCCTCGTGATCTTAAATCCGATCTTCATTTCGCCCTTAATTCCAGGAATAACGTGTGAAGGTCAAATTACGTGGAGCCCGTTTTTGCCCACCCCACTCTCCGAAATCGAGAGCTAAGAGCAATCCTCGTTATTCCAAAGGGAACTACAAGGGATACATTGGGCCTTCTTTACTTTTACGTACTACTTACTTACTTTATTAATTACTTAGAGCAGAAATGGTTTCTTCTTACTTCACTCTTCTGATGAATTCTAATTTTGACAAAGATATTACCAGGATCAAAAAAATCGTGTACTGGTTCATGTAATCTATTTTAACTTCGTATAGAATGTATTACAATTGAAGTATCGATTTGTTTGCTGGTTTATGCGATATCATCTTTGATATAAAACGACGTATTGCAAGTATTATTAAATCATGTATCGATTTGTTTGCTGGTTTATGTGGGTCATTAATGGCCCGTGGCATGGATGCTTGTGAGGAAATCCTGCGGAGGAAGTCGGGAGTTAACAGTTAGGCGCGATCTGTGGAGGAAACGTGGAGACGTCCGTGTTATTGTGGGTCTCCGATAATGGGTCAGCATTTACGCAACTGTTACGCAAAGATACCAGACGGTGTGCGAGTGACCGATGGTGGTCAGTCGTGTGCGACTCAACTACGTGATTTTACATTCTCTGGGCTCGCAAGAGGCTGACTGAAATGGACTATGTGTGCACCAAGTATGTGGAAATGTTGAAAGAGATGTTGAAAAATGATGACCAATAGGTATTGGCAAATGAAAATGACTTATGAAGATATTTTTGTATCAATTAATTTTGGTTGCAAATCTAAATATAGCCGAAAGAAGGTTATTGAAAGGTGTGCAACTTCAAGACCATGACTTTGCTATCTCAAGATTCGTTTTTAATTATCCCACAATTTTTTCTGCAATGTTATCAAGGTTTTTGGTGCTAAAATTGCGTGCTAATGAAGATTAACGCCAGCTTTGGTTTCGTGATCCATTGGATCGTGTAAAATCCGCATCCGCATCGTTTTCTTCGCGTCCTCCTCATAAGCCAAGGCTTAGAGCGGCAAAGAAGAAATATTCCTCAACTTTAACATTTCCACGATCTGCCGTGGTTATGCAATTAATTGAAGGAGCGATTAGCTCCGTGATGCTTCGCCTCATCCGCCGGCGATGAATTATATATCCTGGTGTGACCTTCCGAGGATATTGAACTCTGCGAGATGAACAATTGTTTCTATGATGATGCCTGTGTTGGAGTTAATTTCAAGCAAAACGAATTCGTTTCAAACGATTCGATCAAAAAGTAATGTTTACAGAATTCATTCTAAAGTCTTGTACGTTCATTTACAAAATAAAAAATGATCACGTCTTTGAGCACCAATAACCAAAAGCACGTCAGCAAAAATTTTACCTGAACCCTTTCTTTCATTTTGATCAATGTCTATCAACGTCTGTGAGCTTCGAGACGTCTCTCACAAGCCTTCGTAGTCTTAAAATTTTTTGAGGCTCTCAAAAACGTTTGTGGTGTTAAAATCTCTTGAGCACCAATAACCAAAAGCACCTCATCAAAGATCTGACCAGGGCCCTTTCTTGGATTTTGATCAACGTCCCTCAACGTCTACAAGCTTCGAGACGTCTCTCACAAGCCTTCTTAGTCTTCAAATCTTTTGGGGCTCTCAAAAACGTTTGTGGTGTTAAAATCTCTTGAGCACCAATAACCAAAAGCACCTCATCAAAGATCTGACCAGGGCCCTTTCTTGGATTTTGATCAACGTCTCTCAACGCCTACAAGCTTCGAAACGTCTCTAAGAAGCCTTGGTAGTCTTCAAATCTTTTGGGGCTCTCAAAAACGTTTGTGGTGTTAAAATCTCTTGAGCACCAATAACCAAAAGCACCTCATCAAATATCTAACCTGGGCCCTTTCTTCCATTTTGATCAACGTCTCTCAACGTCTGTGACCTTCGAGACGTCTCTCACAAGCCTTCGTAGTCTTCAAATCTGTTGAGGCCCTCAAAAATGTTTATGGTGTTAAAATCTGTTGAGCACCAATAACCAAAAGCACCTTACCAAATATCTGACCTGAGCTATTTCTTTCGTTCTCATCAACGCCTCTCAACATCTATGAGCTTCGAGATGTCTCCTAAAAGCCATTGTAGTCTTCAAATCTTTTGAGTCTTCCAAAAGCCTTCGTGGTTTTAAAATCTCTTGATCACCAATGACCAAAAGTACGTCACCAAAAATCTTACCTGTGCTCTTTCTTCCATTTTGATTAACGTCTTTCAACGTCTGTCAGCTTTGGTGTTAACACTTCTGATGGTTCTATTCAGATTCTGTTATACTCGAAACGATTTGGAAAATACAGCACTTATACGTTTTAAGATTTCTGTTTAATAATTTTGTAGCTTAAAAAAATCTCATTTCATTTATGTTAGGGAGGTACCATTTGGAATTTTGGGAAGCTAAATCGATATATTTAGGTGCTCATTTGATCTATGTTAATATTGTTATTTCTTCTCGTTTCAGCAAATAATATTAAAAGAGGGATCCCAAACCTTTGGATGGTGGGCAAAACCGCCGGTGACCCCCACGATAAGCGTCTATATATACAACGTGACCAACGCCGATGAGTTCCTCAACAATGGATCGAAACCAATCGTAGAAGAACTTGGACCCTACGTATACACGTAAGTAAAATTGTAAATCTAATTATATATAAAACGTGGAAGTAAAAGTCTCTTGAGATAATGGTTCTATGAGTCTCCCAAGAGCCTTCGAAATCTGTTGAGCACCAATAACCAAAAGCACGCCATCAAAAACCTTCGTGGTGTTAAAATCTATTGAGCACCAATAACCGAAAGCACATCACGAAACATCTGAACTATTTTCATTAACGTCTATGTGCTTTGAGACGTCTCCCAAAAACCTCTGTGGTGTTCAAATCTTTTGGGCCTCCCGAAAGCTTTTGTGGTGTTAAAATGTCTTGAGCACCAATGACTAAAAGTACGTCATCAAAAATCTTTGTGGTGTTCAAATCTGTTGAGCATCAATTACCAAAAGCACGTCATCGAAAACCTTCATGGTGTTAAAATCTATTGATTACCAATAACCAAAAGCACGCCACCAAAAACCTTCGTGGTGTTAAAATATGTTGAGCACCAATTACCAAAAGCACGTCATCAGAAACCTTCATGGTGTTAAAATTAGAATCTATTGAACACCAATAACCAAAAGCACTTCACGAAACATCTGCACTATTTTCATCAACGTCTGAGTACTTTGAGATGTCTCCCAAAAGCCTTAGTAGTGTTCAAATCTTTTGAGCCTCCCCAAAGCTTTCGTGGTGTTAAAATCTGTTGAGCACCAATGACCATAAGCACGTCATCTAAAACCTTCGTGGTGTTAAAATCTGTTGAGCACCAATAACCAAAAGCACGCCACCAAAATCTTCGTGGTGTTAAAATCTATTGAGCACCAATAACCAAAAGCACGTCACGAAAATTCTGGACTATTTTCATCAACGTCTGAGTGTTTTGGGACGTCTCCCAAAAGCCTTCGTAGTGTTCAAATCTTATGAGCCTCCCGGAAGCTTTCGTGGTGTTGAAATCTCTTGAGCACCAATGACCAAAAGCACGTCATCAAACACCTTCGTGGTGTTAACATATGCTGAGCACCAATTACCAAAAGCACGTCATCAAAAACCTTCGTGGTGTTAAAATCTGTTAAACACCAATTACCAAAAGCACGTCATCAAAAACCTTCGTGGTGTTAAAATCTATTGAGCACCAATAACCAAAAGCACGTTACGAAACATCTGAACTATTTTCATCAACGTCTGTGTGCTTTGAGACGTCTTCCAAAAGCCTCTGTGGTGTTCAAATCTTTTGAGTCTCCCATAAGCTTTCGTGGTGTTAAAATCTCTTGAGCACCAATGACCAAAAGCACGTCACCAAAAACCTTCGTGGTGTTAAAATCTGTTGAGCACCAATTACCAAAAGCACGTCATCAAAAACCTTCGTGGTGTTAAAATCTATTGATCACCAATAACCAAAAGCACGCCACCAAATACCTTCGTGGTGTTAAAATCTATTGAGAACCAATAACCAAAAGCACGTCACGAAACATCTGGACTATTTTCATCAATGTCTGTGTGCTTTGAGACGTCTCTCAAAAGCCTCTGTGGTTTTTAAATCTTTTGAGCCTCCCGAAAGCTTTCGAGGTGTTAAAATCTCTTGAGCACCAATGACCAAAATCACCTCACAAAAAATCTGACCTATCTTCCATTTTGATCAACGTCTCTCAATGTCTGTGAGCTTCGAGACATCTCTCACAAGCCTTCGTAGTGTTCAAATCTTTTGAGTCTCTTAAAAACGTTTGTTGTTTTACAATCTCTTGATCACCAAAAACCTAATGCACCCCAACAAAAATTTGAGCTGACCTATTTTTTTCGTTCTCATCAACGGCTCTCCACGTCTGTGAACTTGAACACGTCTCCCAAAAGCCATTGTAGTGTTCAAATCTTTGAGTCGTCCAAAAGCATGCGTGGTGTTAAAATCTCTTGATCACCAATGACCAAAAGCACCTCATCAAAGATCTGACCTGTGCCCGTTCTTCCATTTTGATCAACGTCTCTCAACGTCTGTGAGCTTCGAGAGGTCTCTCACAGGCCTTCGTAGTGTTCAAATCTTTTGAGGCTCTCAAAAACGTTTGTGGTGTTAAAATCTCTTGAGCACCAATAACCAAAAGCACCTTAACATATATCTGACCTGAGCTATTTCTTTCGTTCTCATCAACGACTCTCAACATCTGTGAACTTCGAGTTGTCTCCTTAAAGCCATTGTAGTGTTCAAATCTTTGAATCTCCCAAAAACGTTTGTGGTGTTAAAATCTCGTGATCACCAATAACCAAAAGCACCTCATCACAAATTTGACCTCAGCTCTTTCTTCCATTCTCATCAACGTCCTACAACCTCTGCGTGCTTTGTGACATCTTCCAAAAGCCTCTGTAAAAGAGGTTCAAAACTCAAATCTTTTGCGTCTCCCAAAACCTTCGTGGTGTTAAAATCTCTTGAACACCAATAACCACAACCACCTCCAACAGCCATTCCACATTCGACCTCAGGTCATTCGGGCCATCTTCCTAGTACCGATGCCGGTTAGGTGAAAGCGGCACACACATTAATCGCGGCCCGATTGACGCCAGAGCCGGACTAAGGTGGGGGCCCACGCGTAAGACTCTCGTTATGCAAGGAGCGCCGATATGAAAGTGAAGCAGGAGAAAGTGCATGGAGGCATTTTTGCACCGACTGGGAACCCCCCCACGTCACTAAAATTACGCGACCGACCCCGGGGCCCCGCCGCCTGTGCGTGCGCCTTACATAACCTCACTCGCCAGATGATCGGTGAGGTAACCGCGCCAAGAACTGCGCGCGAGGAAATGCCACGCAGATGGTTACGGAGAAATTAATTACAATCTTTAATTGCAACACAAATTAATTATTTATGTATTATTGTTGTTACACTATTATTGTAAGCAATTAGCATTTTTGCGCATATAAAAGCATACTATTGTATGCAGATATTCGAGAACATCGTTAAAAAGTAGGTACATGCATTAAAAACTGACCCAAATGACAGTATTTCAATACCACCAACCGTAAATGACAGTATTTCAATACCACCAACTGTAAATGACAGTATTTAAATGTTACCAACCGTAAATGACAGTATTCCAACACTGCCAACTGTAAATGACAGTATTTCAATACCACCAACCGTAAATGACAGAATTTCAATATTACCAACTGTAAATGACACTACTTCAATACCACCAACCGTAAATGACAGTTCTTCAATATTGCCAATATCACCTACATTAAGATCAGATGCAGTCATTACTACCAGTCGCTGGATAATAGTTATTTGATGGTACTAACTCGAAATAGAGATATAAAGAACTCTACCATCAGTAAATGACAGTATTTCAATACCACCCACCGTAAATGACAGTTCTACAATATTGCCAATATCACCTATATTACGTTCAGATGCATTCATTACTACCAGTCTCTGGATAATAGTTATTTAATAGTACTAACTCAAAATAGAGATATAAAGAACTCTATCATCAGTAAATGACAGTATTTCAATACCACCAACCGTAAATGACAGTTCTTCAATATTGCCAATATCACCTATATTAAGTTCAGATGCAGTCATTCCTACCAGTCGCTGAATAATCGTCATGTAATAGTACTAACTCAAAATAAAAATATAGAGTACTCTCAATAGAGAATTGATATAGAAGTATTGATATACATTAAAATAATATCATCAATATATTTAGTATTTAATGCATTATTCTTGAGATAAGTAAAATACACGTTTTTGTTACTGCTCTCAAAGTTTGCTCATAATTTTCTTAGCATTACATAAAAAAATAGCGCATCAATATTAATGAAATTTATTGCTGATATTCACTGATATATTCGTATATGATATTCAACCTTGTATTATTATTTAATATAAGATTCTTGAGATATATTTGTATTTTAGTCTCATGGTGTGTTTTTAGGAGATTTTCTCCAATATCACTGTTAGTTTATGAGGAATAAATGAAAAAGTAACGTATCACCATTAATAAAATTTTAAGCTAGTATTTAGTGATATATTGATATATGGTGCACAAAATTATATAAATATTCAATGCGTAATTCTTGAGATATTTTCGTTGAAGAAATTTTAGGCGATTTTCTTATATAATACTCATACTTTCTTCGAGATTACTCAATAACTAGCGTATCGATATTGACGTAATTTATTAGCGATATTTAGTGATATACATTTAAATGATATATTTTATTTTACTTATATTGAATGCATAATTCTTAAGATATTTGAAATATTCGTTATCAGCTGTTTTTTTCAATTCTTGTTTATTTTTTATTACTGATATCTGCAAAACCAGCGCATCAATATTAATGAAATTTATTGCTGATATTCACTGATATATTGGTATATTATATTCAAACTTGTATTATTATTTAATATGAGATATTTGAGATATTTTTTATTTTAGTCTCATGGTCTGTTTTTAGGAGATTTTCTCCAATATCACTCTTAGTTTATGAGGAATAAATCAAAAATTAACGTATCAACATTAATAAAATTTTAAGCTAGTATTCAGTGATATATTGATATATGGTGCACAAAATAATATAAATATTCAATGCGTAATTCTTGAGATATTTTTGTTGAAGAGATTTTAGGCGATTTTCTAATAAAATACTCATACTTTCTTGGAAATTTCTCAATAAGTAGCGTATCGATATTAACTTAATTTATTAGTGATATTTAGTGATATACATTTAAATGATATAAATTATTTTATTTATATTGAATGGATTATTCTTGAGATATTTGAAATATTCGTTATCAGCTGCTTTTCTCAGATGTTGATAGTATTTTTTTAGTGATATATCAAAAACTAGCGCATCAATATAAATGCAATTTATAGCTGATATTTACTGATATGTTGGTATATGATATGCAAACTTGTATTATTATTCAATATGAGATTCTTGAGATATTTTTTATTTTAGTTTCATAGTGTGTTTTTAGGAGATTTTCTCCAATATCACTGTTAGTTTATGAGGAATAAATGAAAAAGTAACGTATCAACATTAATAAAATTTTAAGCTAGTATTCAGTGATATATTGATATATGGTGTACAAAATTATATAAATATTCAATACGTAATTCTCGAGATATTTTTGTTGAAGAGATTTTAGGCGATTTTCTTAAATAGTACTCATACTTTGTTCGAGATTACTCAATAACTAGCGTATCGATACTAACATAATTTATTAGTGATATTTAGTGATATATATTTAAATGATATATCTAATTTTATTTACATTGAATGCAGTATTCTCAAAATATTTGAAATATTCGTTTTCAGCTGCTTTTTTCAAATGTTGTTTATATATCTTTACTGATATCTCAAAAATCAGCGCATCAATATTAATGCAATTTATTGCTGATATTCACTGATATATTGGTATATGTTATGCAAACTTGTATTATTATTTAATATGTGATTCATGAGATATTTTATATTTTAGTCTCATAGTGTGTTTTTAGGAGATTTTCTCCAATATCACTGTTAGTTTTTGATAAATAAATAAAAAATTAACGTATCAACATTAATAAAATTTTAAGCTAGTATTCAGTGATATATTGATATATGGTGCACAAAATTATATAAATATACAATGCGTAATTATTGAGATATTAATGTTGGAGAGATTTTAAGCGATTTTCTTAAATATTACTCATACTAAGTTCTATATTACTCAATAACTAGCGTATTGATATTAACATAATTTACTAGTGATATTTAGTGATATACATGTACATGACATATATTATTTTATTTATATTGAATGCATTATTCTTAAGATATTTCAAATATTCATTTTCAGCTGCTTTTTTCAAATGTTGTTTATATTTTTTACTGATATCACCAAAACAAGCGCATCAATATTAATGCAATTTATTGCTGATATTTACTGATATATTGGTATATGATATTCAAACTTGTATTATTATTTAATATGAGATTCTTGAGATATTTTTCTTTTTTAGTCATTTACGGTTGTTGGTGTTGAAATACTGTCATTTTCAGTTGGTAGTATTGAAATACTGTCATTTACAGTTGGTGGTATTGAAATACTGTCATTTACGGTTGGTAGTATTGAAATACTGTCATTTACAGTTAGTGGTATTGAAATACTGTCATTTACAGTTGGTGGTATTGAAATACTGTCATTTACGGTTGGTAGTATTGAAGAACTGTCATTTGGAGGTAATTATGATTGGAGAACTGTCACTTGGAGATTGGTATTATTGAATAACTGTCATTTTTATGAGACAGAAAAAAATTAAACAAATATAAAACTTCTTCCTTTTATAGAATAACATTTTTAATTCATGAATATTGTCGCACTTAGCTGTGTAATTTAATTACATTATATTATGTGAGGAAGTGAAGAGATTGCAGTGACAAGCCTAAATTATTCTACGTGTAACTAATTAATCACTACCGATAACGCACTGAAATTGCTATGCTAAATTACCATATTATGGCATACCACAAAACACTTCAATGCAAATCTGTGTGCAAAACAAGCGTTTCCAACGCGAATTTGAAATTCAATGACTTATTAGATTAACGCTAATTACCACCAATTAGCCTTTCAAATGAGCAGAACTCCGTTTGTTTTAAGCGAACGACAACATCCATTTGTTTGCACAACCGGCAATTATTGTTATCGAGTGCCCACTTTTTCCGCTTTTTAAAACGGCTCTTATCATTTGAATGTCCTCTGCTGCATTGATAGCACATATCGACTTGCGAACTCTTATTAAAGTTAATATGCATGCAATTATGGTGATTGCTACGTACTTATTAATCGGCGAATTTATAATTAACTGTTACGTAATTCATATGTTACAAGTAAAAGTGTTTTAAGTTGTTTGTGAAAAAAACAACAATGAAATATAACGAGAATGGGAGCAATTAAAAGAATGTTAAACGTGTTAAAGAATGCATTCTAGGCGGAGTGAAATTTGTTTAGGTCTGCTGGATCGATTTCTAGCTGCAACTATTAGCCATAGCAGTGGGAAAAAACTATATTTTAAACCAATAAAATTCCAAAAATCAAATTTACTCATGTTAGGATACATACAATTATTCAATAAAATTACCTTTCAATGCGAAAAATGCTTCTAGTTGTATAAAAATTGAATATTTCATTTTAAAAATCCCCAAATTTCGAAGATTAGTTCGAAATAGATATATCGAAGTTATATTGATGATTTTGACTGTTTTGGATGCAAATTATAAATTTTGTGTTCATACGAAATATATTTTTGGACAAACGTTACAAAAAACCTTAAATTTCATGATTTGGCATTTTTTGAATTAAAATATTCAAATTTGTGATGATACTGAACAAAATTGAGATATCTCTGCAATTTATTCAATGATGTCTAAAGTTATATTGAAGATTTGGACGGTTTTGGATGCAAATTATAATTTTTGTGTTCATACGAAATATATTTTTGGACAAACGTTACCAAAAATCTTAAATTTCATGATTTGGCGTTTTTTGAATTAAAATATTCAACTTTGTGATGATACTGAACAAAATTGAGATATCTCTGCAATTTGTTCAAAGATGTCTAAGGTTATATTGATGATTAGGACGGTTTTGGATGCAAATTATATGTTTTGTATTCATACAAAATATATTTTTAGACAAACGTTACCAAAAATCTTATATTTCATGATTTCGCATTTTTGAATTGAAATATTTAAATTTGTGATGATACTGAACAAAATTTAGATATCTCTGCAATTTTTTCAAAGATGTCTAAAGTTATATTGATGATTTGGACGGTTTTGATACAAATTATAAAGTTTGTGTTCACACTAAATATATTTTAGGACAATCGTTGCAAAAAAATTTCAAATTTCATAATTTAGCGTTTTTCGAATTAAAATATTAAATTTTCTGAAAATTCTAACATAAATTGAAATATTTCTGCAATTATCCCAAAGATGTCCAAAATTATATTGAAGATGTAGGATGTTTTGGATACAAATTAGGATACTAAATATATTTTTAGACAAACTGACAAAATTTTCAAAATTTGGGGTTTTTGTATTGAAGTATGCAATTTTCTGATAATACCAATCAAAACTTGGATACATAAATGTAAAATTATCGTATAATCTGAGGTAAAGAAAGTTTATTTTTGAATAGACTTGTTTGCCTTTTAAATTGGTGGAACCAGAATTTGTCTGCATCATTGATCACAAATATTGTTGAATTTTCCAACATAATCACGTCTCAAGGTTGTCTTCGGTGGACTGCAAAAAACACTTGTGACGCACTGTAAACAACCAAGAGACGCATGGGCAGAATTTAAAAGCCGTTTTTAGACATTAAGTGCATAATTGCGAACACAAATAACGCCAAACAACTTCTACGTCCTTGAAATCCTCGCCAATTAAATCGTTGAAGCTTCTGCTTAAAACTCAAAGCAAACAAGTTATGCAATTACCGTGATTTCGAACGAGTAATCAATCTTGTAAATAAAGATTTGTCAAGTTTAATAATGAAAGTGTTAAGTTAAGGCTGTGAATATTCATGACAAATTAGGTTCTATGGCTATAGGTTCTAGATTCTATGATTGTTCCTCCTGCTTTCAACATCTCTTCTCCCTAATACTATTTCTTGCAGTTTTCATTCCTCATAAAGTGCAGTTGAAGTTTTCGACGTTTTACTTCATTGGCTCTGACTATTCATGACATGTCAGGTTCTTAACTTTGTCCACTTCCTTCCAACATCTCTTCTCCCTAACACTTTTTTTTGCACTTTTCATTCCTCATAAAGTGGAATTGAAGTTGTTCTACCTCTCAGACAGAATGACAGTATTTCAATACCACCAACTGTAAATGACAGTATTTCAATACCACCAACTGTAAATGACAGTATTTCAATGCTACCAACCGTAAATGACAGTATTCTAATACTGCCAACTGTAAACTACAGTATTTTAAATCTACGAACTGTTAATTTAAGGTTCTCAAATTGCTCCACCTCCTTCCACCATCTCTTCTTCCTAACACTTTTTCTTGCACTTTTCATTCCTCATAAAGTGGAATTGAAGTTCTCTACCTCTTAGACAGAATGACAGTATTTCTATACCACCAACCATAAATGACAGTATTTCAATAGCACCAACCGTAAATGACAGTATTTCAATGCTACCAACCGTAAATGACAGTATTCTAATACTGCCAACTGTAAATGACAGTATTTCAATACTACCAACCGTAAATTACAGTATTTCAATATTACCACCTGTAAATGACACTACTTCAATACCACCAACAGTAAATGACAGTTCATCAATATTGCCAATATCACCTATATTAAGATCAGATGCAGTCATTACTGTCAGTCGCTGGATAATAGTTATTTAATAGTACTAACTCAAAATAGAGATATAAAGAACTCTAGCATCAGTAAATGACAGTATTTCAATACCACCAACCGTAAATGACAGTTCTTCAACATTGCCAGTATCACCTATATTAAGTTCAGATGCAGTCATTACTACCAGTCGCTGGATAATAGTTATTTAATAGTACTCACCCAAAATAGAGATATAAAGAACTTTTTCTCCATAGAGAACTAAATTTGCCATCTATGATAAATAAGTAACTAAGGATTTGTCCAGATTAATGATAAATTTACCTGTTAGTTAAGGCTCTGACTATTCATGACAAACTAGGTTCTAAGACTGTTCCTCCTCTTTCCAACAACTCTTCTCTCTAACACTTTTTATTGCAGTTTTCATTCTTTTCGATTTTATTTGAAGTTTTCTACCTTTTACTCCATTGAGAACTAAATTTGCCTTCTATGGCTAATTAGTAAGTAAAGATGTGTCCAGTTTAATAATAAAATTATCTAAGAGTCAAGGCTCTGACTATTCATTATCAGCCGGGTTCTGAAATTGCTCCACCTCCTTCCATTATCTCTTCTTCCTAACAATTTTCTTGCACTTTTCATTCCTCATAAAGTGGATTTGAAGTTTTCTACCTTTTACTCCATTGAGAACTAACTTTGCCTTCTATGGCTAATTAGTAAGTAAGGATTTGTCTAGTTTAATGATAAACTTATCTACGAATCAAGGCTCTGACTATTCATGATTACCCAGGTTCTAAAATTGCTCCACCTTCTTCCATCATCTCTTCCTCCTAACACTTTTTCGTGCACTTTTCATTCCTCCTAAAGTGGATTTGAAGTTTTCTACCTTTTACTCTATTGAGAACTAACTTTGCCTTCTATGGTTAATTAGTAAGTAAGGATTTGTACAGTTTCACAATAAATTTACCTATGGGTTAAGGCTCTGACTATTCATGGCAAGCTAGGTTCTTAAATTGCTGCACCTCCTTCCAACATCTCTTGTCCCTAACACTTTTTCTTGCAATTTTTATTCCTCATAAAGTTGTGTAGAAGTTATTTGCCTTTAACTGCATTTAGAACGTACATTGCATTCTATGGCTAATAACCGCTTCCAAATTATTCTTAGCTCATACTTTTCATCTGTAACCAATTGATTTATGTTTGGGAGATACACTTTGAAGTTTTTGAGACCAAATCAGTGATTGCTTTTTTTTTATTTTAGGGAAAAATGGGAGAAGAAGAACCTCAGATTCCACGACAATGGAACCCTCACCTTCAACCAGGAGAAGATCTACATATTCGACGAGGAACAATCATCAGGAATGGAGGAGGACGTCGTGGTCGTGCCCAACATTCCTATGCTGGTAATGATTTTATTAATCACTAATTCAACCTTAATCATTCTACGTGAGCAATAAATATTTAGATTTCCACGAACGCATCTGCATTCGCAATTATTCCTGAAACCAATACGATGGTCTTCTATTTATAGAAGCTATAAATAGTTCTAGAAATTAATGCACATCTTCATTTATGAAACGTAATATGTGCAAAACTTTGCAAGCAGAGATCAATTTTCATAAATTCTAGAAATTAATGCACATCTTCATTTATAAACATTTGTATATAACGTATTTTCTGCAAAGCTTTGCAAGCAGAGATCAATTTTCATTGGTCTATTGGCGATGGACTTTTCTGAATTTGGCTTTGATTTGGTATTTATGGAAAATTTCTCTGAATCACATTACCACTTCAATTACTTAAAAACAAAACGTTCTGCCACCAATACATTTCCTCGAATTAGTTGGGTGATTTGTTAATGACCTCCAATTCTTCCTAAAATGCGTTTGGTCATTATCTACGCCCAATTATGCAAATACTATACATGTAATTAATTTTGTTAAGTACTTAAGTAGTTTGAGGAAGCATAAAAATTCCTCAAATCACTTAAGGCAGTTGATTCTTTAATGACTTCCACTGCTTCCTAAAACGAATTTGATCACCTTCAATTTCCATGAAATTACAGTTGATTCTAGAAGGATCGTCATCACGTTCTAAAATTAATTTGACTTAAGATTGTTGCTCCTAGAAGAACCGTTAACTCTTTCTAAAATAAATTTGGCTTAATTTAGTTACTTCTAAACGGCCCAAGAATGCTTTCTAAAATAATTTTGACTTAAGTCAGTTGTTTCTGGAAGGACCACTTTCTAATACCAATTTCACGTAAGTGAGTTGCTTCTGTAAATACCATCAACTATTTCTGAAATTAATTTGACTTAAGTCATGTGCTTTAAAAAACCCATCATCTCTGTTGTAAATGAATGTGACTTAAGTTAGTTAAGACCACTTTCTGATACCAATTTCACGTAAGTGAGTTGCATCTGTAAATACCATCAACTCTTTCTTAAATAATTTTGACTTAAGTTAGTTGTTTCTGAAAGAACCACCTTCTAATGCCAACTTCATGTAAGCAAGTTGCTTCTGTAAATACCATCAACTGTTTCTAAATTTGATTTGACTTAAGTCATGTGCTTCTAAAAATACCATCAGCTCTGTTTTAAATGAATGTGACTTAAGTTAGTTGTTTCAGTACCAATACCATCATCTCTGTTTTAAATGAATGTGACTTAAGTTAGTTGTTTCAGTACAAATACCATCTCTGTTTTAAATTAATGTGACTTAAGTTAGTTGTTTCAGTACAAATACCATCATCTCTGTTTTAAATGAATGTGACTTAAGTTGGTTGTTTCAGTAAGAATCACCAACTCTTTCTATACGTAAATTTGTTTGCCACCTTTTGACTTTCGCAAATTACTTAAGTTAGTGCTTAATTAACGACGACCTTCAACTGTTTGCGAAATGTCATAAGCTAAGCCCAATTCCAAGAATTGTATTTCTTCGCGAGTTGTGATTAATCTTCGTGGCAATTCTTCGAATTCCTCGGGATTACGTGAGATCACCGGACGGCTTCTAGATCCTCGTTATCCTCCGGTTATGAGTAACTGTTACATATCGCATTAAGTAGCTCGGTGCGAATTAACCGTTCCTCGCTTCGGTGCTAATTGCTGCGGGAAAGTGCGATGGAAGGAGATCTGGAGCGGACCTTGGCACTCTCTCGTTGCTTCCGCCTCGTTGCGCAATGGTGCGCTACGGACGCCGAAGAACGCGACCAAAAAACGCGACACGCCTAACCGTGGCTTGATGAAAGACCCAAGGGATTTCTCCGAGCGGTGGCACAAATTGGGTTACATGAATGCCACGTATATTTATTGATATAGCTCAAAAAGTAGCGCATCAATATTGATGAAATTTATTTCTCATATTCACTAATATATTGCTATATGGTATGCAAAATTTGATCAACATTGAATGCGTGGTTCTTGAGATATTTAATTTTTAGACTTGTATATTTTTACGCAAATTTCTCAAATATTACTGCATTTAGTTACATATTACTCAACAACTAGCGTATTGATATATATCAAATTTATTTGTAACATTTATCGAGATATATTTATATCACATATTAAATTCCTTTTGTATCCAATGAATCGTTCATGAGATATTTAATATATTCGATGTTAGCTGAGATATTTGCTCTTAGGAACCTAAATCATACTTTATTGGTGCTCTCTCCAATGAATCTCCAAAACTAGCGTATAAATATTTATAAAATTTATTACTGATATTTAGTAATATATTAGAATATGATACACAAAATTGTGTTAATATCCAATATGTGATTCTTGAGATATTTCTAGTTTTAGTCTCATGATGAGCTTTTTCCAACATTACTGTTAATTTATTAGATAACTCAAAAATAAGCGTATCGATTTTAATGTAATTTATTCCCGATATTTAGTGCTATGCATTTATATTGTATGTGAAATTAAATTTAAATTCAATGCTTTTTTCCTGAGATATTTGAAATATTCGTATTTAGCTACTTTTCTCAAATATTGCTTATACGTTTTAAGTGATTTCTCAAAAACTAGCGTATAAATATTAATAAAATTTATTGATGATATTTGGTGATATATTCCTATATATTGTACAAAATTGGATTAATATCCAATATCTGATTCTTGAGATATTTCCATTTTTAGTCTCATGATGTGCTATTTCCATCATTACTGCTAGTTTATCAGATAACTCAAAAATTAGCGTATCAATTTTAATATAATTTATTCCTGATATTTAGTGATATGTATTTATATTGTATGTGAAATTAAAATGAAATTCAATGCATTATTCCTGAGATATATAAATTATTTTCGTATTAAGCCACTTTTCTCAAATATTGCTTATACGTGTTGAGTGACATCAAAAATACGAGCGTATAAATATTAATAATATTTATTGATGATATTTAGTGATATATTCCTATATGTTTTACAAAACTGTATTAACATCCAATATGTAATTCTTGAGGTATTCCCATTTTTAGTCTCATGATGTGCTATTTCCAACATTACTGTATTTAGTTTATTAGATAACTGAAAAATTAGCGTATCAAATTAAATGTAATTTATTACTGATATTTAGCGATATGTATATACATTGCATGTAAAATTAAATTTAAATTCAATGCATATGTCTTGAGATATTTAAAATATTCGTATTTAGCTACTTTTCTCAAATATTGCTTATATGTTTTGAGTGATATCTCTAAAACTAGCGCATAAATATTAATAAAATTTATTGTTGATATTTAGTGATGTATCCGTATGTGTTATACAAAACTATATTAATATCCAATAAGTGATTATTGAGATATTTCTATTTTAGTCTCATGATATGCTATTTCCAACATTACTATTAGTTTATCAGATAACTCAAAAATTAGAGTATAGATTTTAATGTAATTTATCACTGATATTTAGTGATATGTATTTATATTGTATGTGAAATTAAATTTAAATTCAATGCATTATTCCTGAGATATTTAAAATATTCGTATTTAGCTACTTTTCTCAAATATTGCTTATACGTTTTAAGTGATATCTCATAAACTAGCGTATAAATATTGACAAAATTTATTAATGATATTTAGTGATATATTCCTATATATTATACAAATCTATATTAATATGCAATATGTGATTATTTAAATATTTCCATTTTTAGTCTCATGATGTGCTATTTCCAGCATTACTGTTAGTTTATTAGATCACTTAATTATTAACGTATCGATTTAAGTATAATTTATTGGCGATATTTATAGATATGCATTTACATTATATTTTGAAATTAGTTGATATTCAATGCATTATTCCTGAGATATTTAAAATATTCGTATTTAGCTACTTTTCTCAAATATTCCTTATACGTTTTAAGTGATTTCTCAAAAACTAGCGTATAAATATTAATAAAATTTATTGCTGATATTTAGTGATATATTCCTATATGTTTCACAGAATTGTATTAATATCCAATATGCGATTCTTGAAATATTTCCAGTTTTAGTCTCGTGATGTGCTATTTCTAACATTACTGTTAATTTACTAAATAACTCAAAAAATAGCGTATCGATTTTAATGTAATTTATTGCTGATATTTAGAGATATATATTTATTATGTATGTGAAATTAAATTGAAATTCAATGCATAATTCCTAAGAAATATAAATTATTTTCGTATTTAGCCACTTTTCTCGAATATTGCTTATACGTTTTGAGTGACATCGCAAAAACTAGCGTATAAATATTGATAAAATTTATTGATAATATTTAACGATATATTCATATATGTTATACAAAATTTTATTATTATCCAATATGTGATTTTTGAGATATTTTAATTTTTAGTCACATCATGTGCTATTTACAACATTGCTGTTAATTTATTATATAACTCAAAAATTAGCGTATCGATTTTAATATAATTTAATGGAGATATTCAACGATATGCATTTACATCATATTTTGAATTTAGTAGATATTCAAAGCAGTATTCTTAAGATATTTAAAATATTCGTATTTTGCTACTTTTCTCAAATATTACTTATACTTTTTAAGTGATATCAGAAAAACTAGCGTATAAATATTAATAACATTTATTGATGATATTTAATGATATATTCCTATATGTTGTACAAAACTGTATTAATATCCAATATGTGATTCTTGAGATATTTCTATGTTTAGTCTCATATTGTGCTATTTCCAACATTACTGTTGATTTATTAGATAACTCAAAACTTAGCGTATCGATTTTAATATAATTTATCACTGATATTTACTAATTTGTATTTACATTATACGTGTAATTTATTTTATATTCAATGCATCATTATTGAAATTTTTAAAATATTCGTATTTAGCTACTGTTTTCAAATATTGCTTGTATGTTTTGAACCATATCACCATAAGATGGTGATATCGTTGATATTGATATTGATATTTATTTGATATTGATCAAATTTATTCCTGATATTTGGGATATGTAAGTCCACGTTGCGTAAAATTGTGTTTATATAGAATATGTAATTCCAATATGATATCCAATATACGATTATCGAGACTTTTCGTTTTTGTCCTTCATATCAATCAATTAGATCTACAAAACTTCTCTGAAAAAAATTGTAAAACTTTCCTGAAAGTTTCATTTAGTTGGTTCATTTAGTTGGTTAATAAGAAGTTTAATTGATTCAATCATCTAACTTTTCATGTTTCAGAGTGCCACATCGCAGTCTAAACATGCCGCACGTTTTCTCCGCCTAGCGATGGCCAGTATTATGGACATCCTCAAGATTAAGCCCTTCGTCGAGGTCTCTGTGGGCCAGCTCCTTTGGGGCTACGAGGATCCGCTCCTGAAGCTCGCCAAAGACGTCGTCCCTAAGGAGCAGAAGCTGCCTTACGAAGAGTTTGGTTTGATGTACAACGTGAGTAGGAAAGCATTGATAACAACTAGGTTCCAAAAATTGAAAGATGTTTAAAAATGTGGTTTAGGATGTGTTAGGATTTTAGGAACAAGAAGAGGTTTTCCACTTATTCTTCCTAAGAGGTCAATTGTTTAGAAGATGTATTTCAGGATATTGTTAGGATTTTAGGAAGAAGAGGAGGTTTAGTTGTTTAGAAGATGTACTTTAGGAGGATGTTGTTAGGATTTTAGGAAGAAGAGGAGGTTTAGTTGTTTAGAATATGTACTTTAGGATGATGTTAGGATTTAAGGAGAAAGAAGAGATTTTCCACTTATTCTTCCTAAGAGGTCAATTGTTTAGAAGATGAATTTTAGGATTATGTTAGGATTTTAGGAAGAGGAGGAGGTTTAGTTGTTTAGAAGATGTACTTTAGGAGGATGTTGTTAGGATATAAGGAAGAAGAAGAGGATTTTCACTTATGCTTCCCAAGATGTCAATTGTTTGGAAGATGTAGTTTAGGATTTCGTTAGGAAGAAGAGGAGGTTTAGTTGTTTAGGAAATGTACTTTAGTATGTTGTTAGGATTTAAGAAAGAAGAAGAGGTTTTCCACTATTCTTCCTAAAAAGTCAATTGTTTAGAAGAAGTATTTTAGGATTTCGTTAGGATTTTAGGAAGAAGAGGAGGTTTAGTTGTTTAGAAGATGTACTTTAGGATGTTGTTAGGATTTGAGGAAGAAGAAGAGATTTGCCACTTATTCTTCCCAAGAGGTCACTTGTTTAGAAGATGTATTTTAGGATTTTGTTACGATTTTAGGAAGAAGAGGAGGTTTAGTTGTCTAGAAGATGTACTTTAGGATACTGTTAGAATTTAAGGAAGGAGAAGAGGTTTTCCACTTATTCTTCCTAAAAGGTCAATTGTTTGGAAGATGTATTTCTAGGATTTTGTTAGTACTTTAGGAAGAAGAGGAAGTTTAGTTCTTTAGGAGATGTACGTTAAGATGTTGTTATTATTTAAGGAAGAAGAAGATGTTTTCCACTTATTCTTTTCTAAAAGGTCAATTGTTTAGAAGATGTATTTTAGGATTTGGTTAGGGTTTTAAGAAGAAGAGGAGATTTAGTTGTTTAGAAGATGTACTTTAGGATGTTGTTAGGATTTAAGGAAGGAGAAGAGGTTTTCCACTTATTCTTCCTAAGAGGTCAATTGTTTAGAAGATTTAGTTTAGGATTTTGTTAGGATTTTAGGAAGAAGAGGAGGTTTAGTTGTTTAGAATATGTACTTTACGATGTTGTTAGGATTTAAGGAAGAATAAGATGTTTTTAACTTCTTCTTCCTAAGACGTTAATTGTTCACTCCTGGACGTAGGCCTCTTTCAATTTTCCCATGCATCTCTATCCTGTGCTGCCTCGAACCATCTGCTCCATGCTGTCGACCAATGAAATGATGGCTAGATGACCTAACCTAACCATATCTTCCCTGCTGTTGACTAATTAAATGATAGCTAGTAAATGATGTAAACGCATTTAGCCATCTTTTCATTGGTCTGCCTGAGCTGACCCAGCTAATCTAATCATCTCTTCGTTGCTGTTGACCAATTAAATGATGACTAGATGATGTAAAAGCATCAAGCCATCTTTACCTCTGGTCTGCCTGCGCTGACTCACCTGACCTAACCTAACCTTACCATCTCTTCCTTGCTGTTGACCTATTAAATGATGACTAGATGATGTAAAAGCATCCAGCCATCTTTTCATTGGTCTGCCTCAGCTGACCCACCTAACCTAACCATCTCTTATTTGCTGTTGACCAATTACATGATCACTAGATGATGTAAAAGCATCTAGCCATCTTTTCATTGGTCTGCCTGAGCTGACTCACCTGACCTAACCTAACCTTACCATCTCTTCCCTTGCTGTTGACCTATTAAATGATGGCTAGATGACATAAAAGCATCTAGCCATATTTTCATTGGTCAGCTTGGTGGTGGTGACTTGATGATTTCGGTGGTTGTTGGTTTTTATCGTACTCTTGCAGACAAATATGTTATTGGGCTTTGTCGTTGCAGAAAAATGGTACTTCCAAAGACGACGTGACCATGTTCACGGGAGCCTCCGACATAACCAAATACGGCCTCGTGGACAACGTTAACGGTTTGGCCATGCTTCCTCACTACAAGACGGACGAGTGCAACAGCATCATGGGCTCAGATGGGTCCGTCTTTCCACCCCACATAACAAAGAACACCACCCTCTACCTCTACGACAAGGACCTCTGCAGGTTGCTGCCTCTGCAGTACGAAAAGGAGATCACCGTGGAGGGCAACGTGCCAGGCTACAGGTTCACCCCTGCGGCCAACGTCTTCGGCACCCCCGAGGAGAACCCCTTCAACGAATGCTTCTGCCCCTCGGGACCCCCCTGCACCCCATCAGGGTTCTTCAACGTGTCTCTATGTCAATACGGTGAGGTTTTTGCTTTGTACGCTTCTCTTTTGCTTTATTTCATCTTGGTAATCAAGACGAAGACCACATTATAAGTGGACACGCTACATTAATGTAATACAGGCAGTATACTAATGCCAGCGGGAAAACTACCACACGTCTGCTAAGATGTTGGATGGACTTTACCTTTACCTTAGTAGGCACACAATTCTGCAAAAGTTATAGGGAACAAACTTTTATCAACCAATACTACAACAATATTAGTGGACACACTACATTGATGTGATACAGGTAGAACACTAATGCCAGCGGGAAAACCACCGCACGTCTGCTAAGATGTTGGACGGACTTTACATTTACCTTAGTAGACACACAATTCTGCAAAAGTTATAGAGAACAAACTCTTATCAACGAATACTAGTGGACACACTACATTAATGTAATGCAGGCAGTACACTAATGCCAGCGGAAAAACCACCGCACGCCTGCTAATATGTTGGATGGATTTTACCTTTACCTTAGTAGGCACACAATTCTGCAAAAGTTATAGAGAACAAATTCTTATTAACCAATACCACAACAATATTAGTGGACACACTACATTAATGTAATGCAGGTAATACCTAATGCAAGCGGGAAAACCACCACACGTCTGCTAAGATGTTATACGGACTTTACAACTTTTAGATATGGTTTTTATGTGTATACCACAGTTACCTTTACCATGGTAACTTCTACTATTAACATTTACGTAATTTGCAGTTTAATTGCGTCATTTTATACTAATGTGCCTCATAATTGCGCTCATTTGCATATAATTGCTCCCAACTAACTGAGTTACGCAAGAAAATTGGGCAAACCGAAGCCCAATTATCGTTAATTAGCACCGAATTTTGGGTAACATAGGATTGTTCTTGCGCAGATTCGCCTGTTTTGCTGTCCTTCCCGCACTTCTACATGGCCGATGATAGCTACAGGACAGCCTTCGATGGTATATCACCGCCGGACCCAGAAAAGCACAAGTTCTACATGGATATACAGCCTGTAGGTTTGATCTACGGTTGCCCTTTGGGCGATGGAATGAAATTTGTCTGAAGAATCCTTGGTATAGACCTTAATGCGTCTTTTTCAATTGTTTGTGGTTTTAGCTGATGGGCGCTGGGTTATCGGCAAAGGCGAGGATCCAGATCAACCTGGCAGTCTCCCAGGTCGTGGACATCAAACAGGTGGCCACGTTCCCAGATATCATCTTCCCCATCATCTGGTTTGAGGAGGTGAAGTATTTTTGTCTACCAGTTTCAAAATTTGCAAATCGGTAGTAGTAGTAGTAGATCGATCTTTATTCGGTTAGCGACCTAATCGGTCCAAAATAGATGTGGTGTAGTACCTGATAGATCATTTCAACCTAACCAAACCTAACCTAACTTGTGGTATTCTTTCAGGGCATTGAAGGTCTGCCCGAGGAGATGACCAGCCTGATGGCACTGGCCAGCACGGTGCCCCCCGTGGCAAAGGCAGTGCTCACCGGCATCCTGGTGATCATAGGCCTGCTGCTCCTCCTCATAGCCGTGTGGCGGCTGGTTCGGGGGGCCAAGAGGCTCAGCTCCCTGCACCTGGCCACGGGGCACGTCGGCCCCGCCGCCCAGACCAAAGACATGCAGATGGCGAACGTCCCCAGGTACTGAGCGCCGCCCCCTCCCCCCCATCCGTCGGGCGCTCCAGGGGGACGTCGGCGGCGAGTGATTTTAGTCAATGTAAAATGGTCTTTTTCATGTTAATCTGGTGTTTAATTTTACTTAACGACAAGCGGAGGGTGATGATTTTTTTATACGTTTTCTGTATAGTGTTATTGATGTTTTGATGTTATCTTTATTTTTAAGATCCCTTGAAGCGACGTTTCGACCGCCGCCCCCAGGGGCCGCGCTCGGAACGTGGGCTGCGTGATGTAAATAGAGTCTCACGAACGAAGCCTAGAAGACAATTGAAATACTTGCTCAGTGTAAAGACATCTTCTGATTTTCCACGAGGCACAACATGCCTCGACTAGACTTACGAATTAGGATTACTATTTTTTTATAAGGTTGTATGTATTTTATATTGTACAGAATATATATGGAGAAAATAAACGATTATTTGGATGTTACTTTGTAGGAAGGCAATAATATTACTCACACATACATTCTCCAACAACTAAAAGTTAATCATTAAGATTGTTTCTAATATATACAACTAAAAGTTATAATATCAAACAAAGATATACATTTTTACTCGGTAGGTAAGTAGGTAAGCAAGAGGAGTTCTGGACCACTCGAGTAAAAGCAAGAGGGGTTCTAGACCACTCGAAAAAATGAGGGGTTCTGGACCAACTGAAATTCTATCGAAAACTATCGTATAAATGTTGATGCACTTCATTATATCTATTTACCTATATGTCGGTAATAAAAGGATGAAGTTTAATTAATATCCAATGCACGCTTGTTGAGAAAATTATTTTCTAAGTTATCATGCGATATTTAAGCAATTTAAATTATTAGCCATAATGTTTCTCTAAGATTGTTTCTAATTAATTATAAATATATGTAACTAAAAGATAAAATAACAAGCATCTTACTCGAAGTAGATAAGCAAGAGGGATTCTGGACCACTCGAGAAAAAGCAAGAGGAGTTCTGGACCACTCGAGGTACTAGAACACTCGAAAAAAGAGAGGTTCTGCACCACTGAAATTCTATCGAAAACTATCGTATCAATATTGATACACTTAATTATGTCTATCCACCAATATGTCAGTAATAACAGAGTAAAATTTAATTCATATCCAATGCACGCTTGATAAGAAAATTATTTTTTAAGTCATCATGTTATTTTTATGCAATCTCAAGTATTACCCACAGTGTCGCATACTTTAATTATTTTCTGAAAAATTATCGGGTCAATATTGCAACAATTAATTATTAGTATTTACCAATATGTTGGTAATAATAGGGTGCAGTTTAATTAATCTGTAATGCACGCTTTTCCAGATAATTTCATTTTTAAGTCATCATGTGATATTTATGCAATTTCCAGTATTACCCACAGGATCGCATACTTTAATTATTTTCTGAAAAACTGTCGGGTCAATATTGATGCAATTAATTATTAGTATTTAGCAATATGTTGGTAATAATAGGATGCAGTTTAATTAATCTGTAATGCACGCTTTTCCATATAATTTCATTTTTAAGTCATCATGTGATATTTATGCAATTTCCAGTATTACCCACAGGATCGCATACTTTAATTATTTTCTGAAAAACTGTCGGGTCAATATTGATGCAATTCATTAGTAGTATTTACCAATATGGTGGTAATAATAGGGTGCAGTTTAATTAATCTGTAATGCACGCTTTTCCAGATAATTTAATTTTTAAATAATCATGTGATATTTATGCAATTTCGAGTATTACCCACTGTGTCGCATACTTTAATTATTTTCTGCAAAACTGTAGAGTCAATCTTAGTACAATTAATTATTATTATTCAGCAATATGTTGGTAATAATTGGGTACAG
Organism: Othius punctulatus; assembly: GCA_951805005.1. Taxonomy (NCBI): domain Eukaryota; kingdom Metazoa; phylum Arthropoda; class Insecta; order Coleoptera; family Staphylinidae; genus Othius; species Othius punctulatus. Next base: position 3,887,087 of record OX638146.1, read on the forward strand.
TTTAATTAATCTGTAATGCTCGCTTTTCCAGATAATTATATTTTTAAGTCATCATGTGATATTTAAGCAATTTGAATTATTAGCCATAGTGTTTCTCTATGATTGTTTCTAATTAATTATGAACATATATAACTAAAAGTTGAAATAACAAGCATCTTACTCGAAGTAGATAAGCAAGAGGGGTTCTGGACCACTCGAGAAAAAGCAAGAGAGGAGTTCTACAGCATTCGAGAAAATGCAAGAGGAGTCCTAGACCACTCGAAAAAAAGAGGGGTTCTGGACCAATTGAAATTTATATCGAAAACTATTGTATCGATATTGATACACTTAATTATGTCTATCCACCAATATGTCAGTAATAACAGAGTAAAATTTAATTAACATCCAATGCACGCTTATTGAGATAATTATTTTTTTAACATGATGTGATTTTTAAGCAATTTCAATAATTACCCATAGTAGCGCATACTTTAATTATTTTTTCAAAAACTGCGGAATCAATATTGATACACTTAATTAGTACTATTCTGCAATATATTGGTAATAACTGAGTGCAGTTTAATTAATCTCTAATGCACGCTTTTCCAGAAAATTTTATTTTTAAGCCATCATGTGATATTTATGCAATTTTCAGTATTACCCTCAGTGTCGCATATTTTAATTATTTTCGGAAAAACTGCCGAGTCAATATTAGTACAATTAATTATTGTTATTCAGCAATACGTTGGTAATAATAGGGTACAGTTTAATTAATCTGTAATGCACGCTTTTCCAGATAATTATATTTTTAAGTCATCATGTGATATTTAAGCAGTTTCAAGTATTACCCATAGTTTCGCATACTTTAATTATTTTCTCAAAAACTGTCGGGTCAATATTGATACACTTAATTATTAATATTAACCAATATGTTGGTAATAATAGGGTGCTGTTTAATTAATCTGTAATGTACGCTTTTTGAGATAATAATATTTTTATGTCATAATATGATTTTTATGCCATTTCAAGAAATATTTAAAGTGGATCATACGAAAAAACAAATATTTCAAAAACTATCGTATGAATATTGATACACTTAATGACAAATCTTCACCATTATTTAGGTAATAACAGGGCCAAGTTTAATCACTACTTAATGCACACATCCTAAGATAATTATTTTTTTAAGCTATCATGTTATTTTTAAGCAATTTCAAGTATTACCAAAAGTGCGTATACTTAAATTATTTTCTCAAAAACTATAGTGTCAATATTGATGAACTTAATTAATAACATTCATCAATATGATGGTAATAACAAACTGCAATTTAATCAATTTCTAATGCACGATTTTTCAGATAATTATTTTTTTAAGTCATTACATAGTTTTTACGCCATTTCAACTATTACACAAATTGGCTCATACGAAAAGAAAATTAATATCTCAAAAACTATCGTATCAATATTGATAGACTTAATTACAATTATTGATAAATATGTTAGTAATAACAGGGTGAAGTTTAATTAATATCTAATGGACGCTTAATGAGATAATAATTTTTTAAGACATCATATGATTTTATAGCAATTTTGTGTATTACCCTGCGCCATAAATAAATTATTTTCTCAAAAACTATCGGGTCAATATTGATACACTTTATTATTAATATTCAGTAATATGTTAGCAATAAAAGGCTGCAGTTTAATTAATCTTTAATGCACGATTTTTGAGAAAATTATTTGTTTAAGTCGTTATACGATTTTTACACCATTTCAAATGTAACTCATTGGCGAAAAAAATTATTAATATCTCAAAAACTATCGGGTCAATATTGATACACTTAATTATTAATATTCAGTTATAAGATAGCAATAAGAGGCTGTAGTTTAATCAATCTTTAATGCACGCTTTTTGTAAAAAATATTTGTTTAAGTCGTTATACGATTTTTACTCAAGTATAACTCATTGGCGAAAATGAAAATTAATATCTTAAAAACTCTCGTATCAATATTGATTAATTTAATTATGACTATTCGCCGATATGTTGGTAATAACATGGTGAACTTTAATTAATACCTAATGCACAGATCCTGAGATAATTATTAGTTTAAGTAATCATGTGATTTTTGCGCAATTTGAAGTATTACCAAAAATGGCTCATATTTAAATTATTATCTCAAAAGCTACCGTATCAATATCATTGTAATATATTAGTATTATTGAGTAATAAATTAGTAATAGCTATGCATATTTTAGGTAGCATCCAATATACGCCTATTAAGATATTCTTATTTTGTTATGTTATGTTTAAGTAATCATGTGATTTTTACGCAATTTGAAGTATTACCCAAAATGGCTCATATTTAAATTATTATCTCAAAAGCTATCGTATCAATATCATTGTAATATATTAGTGATATTGAGTGATATATAAGTAATATATATGCATAGTTTAGGTAGCATCCAATAAACGCCTATTAAGATATTCTTATTTTGTTATGTGAATATCCGAATATCTGTTATTCGATTTTATATGCCATATCGAGTATTTAACTAGGTGATAATAACTAAGGTGATATCTCCAAATCTAGCATATCAATATTAACATAAATTATTACTCATATTAAACTATGCGATAGTAATAACTATATCCAGTTTGCTTAATATCTAATATACGTATCTACTGATATTGAACGTTCAAGTAGTCTAAAAAAGGCTCATACTTTATCGGCAATTACTCAAAACCTAGCGTATCAATATTAACCAATTTTATCACCGATATTAACCAGTATATCAGTATTAAATGTGTATAATTTAGTTATTATTCAATGGACGATTCTTGAGATATATGCTATAGACCGTGAGAGTAAAATCCTGGATTTAAATTTCACGATATTTCTACGTCGGACGACATCTGTCAGCAAATGCTTGAACTTATCAGCAAACAAATTATTGCTCTAATATTTTAATTCATCATCCTACAAAATACTTCATACATGAAATCGATAGCTGCCATCCTGCTGAATCCGAATCTGTTATTATTTTTTAAGTAACTTATTAATTAACCGAGAAATTTGCAAAAAAACATGTTCCCCTTATTTTCATAATTTCTCAAAAACTAATTTTTTTTTCGGGGAGCTTTTCGGTTACGGAACATGCATTAATATTATGAATCCGAATCTGTAATTATTTTTTTACGTAACTTATTAATTAACCGAGAAAATTGCAATAAACCATTTTCACCTTATTTTCAAAATTCCTCAAAAACTATGTTTTTTTTCGGGGAAATTTTTTGTTACGGAATATGCATCAATATTCTGAATCCGAATCTGTAATTATTTTTTACGTAACTTATTAATTAACCGAGAAAATTGCAACAAACCATTTTCACCTTGTTTTCAAAGTTTCTCAAAACCTAATTTTTTTTTCAGGGAACTTTTTGGTAACGGAACATTCATCAATATTTTGAATCTGAATCTGTAATTATTTTTACATAACTTATTAAATTAACCGAGAAAATTGCAACAAACCATGTTCATCTTATTTTCAAAATTACTCAAAAACTATTATTTTTTCGGGGAACTATTCAGTTACGGAATATGCATGAATATTCTGAATCCGTATCTGTAATCATTTTTACGTAACTTATGAATTAACCGAGAAAATTGCAACAAACCATTTTCATCTTACTTTCAAAATTTCTCAAAAACGTTTTTTTTTTCGTGGAACTGTTTTGTTACGGAACATCCGTTAATATTCTGAATCCGAATCTGTAATTATTTTTTACGTAACTTATCAATTAACCGAGAAATTTGCAAAAAACCATGTTCACCTTATTTTCAAAATTTCTCAAAAACTATTCTTTTTTTCGGGGAAATTTTTGGTTACGGAACATTCATCAATATTTTGAATCTGAATCTGTAATTATTTTTACGTAACTTATTAATTGACTGAGAAATTTGCAACATACCATTTTTACCTTATTTCCAAAATTACTCAAAAACGATTTTTTTTTCGGGAAACTTTTCTGTTATAGAACAAGCATTAATATTACGAATCGAATACCAATATAAATTTTGTCAAAATACTAAAGCTGATGTTTTTGTTTCAAAATTTCGTAAGGTAAATCACATGACTTAAAAAAATAATTATCTCAAGAAGTGTGCATTAAAATGTAACTAAATTACGTCGAATTATTGATAACATATCACTCAATAAGTGCAATAAAAAGCACTAATATTTATACGCTGGTATTTCAGAAAATAATTTATTGATTTTAATATTGAGATATTTCAAAAAAAAAATCGTAATTCAAATATCAAAATATATTAAAATATTATTATAAAATATAAATATTCAAAATATGATATACATGATTTTTTTACAGGCATAATACCTATCGGAGGGAAACAAAAGCTGTTGAAGAAAGTGTGAAGTTATGAAGTAAAAGCTGTTGCATAATCACAGATATATCAATAATTGTCCTAGTAGTGTACAAAGTATTAGCAACAAGGACACATATTATCTAAACAAATAACATAACAGATTTCATTATGTTAAAACTAAGAACTACATGTATTTCGGCAACACAATCCTGTAAATTAAGTTGCCTATAATCAACAATTGGATAATTTGTGCATTGGGTTGCCTGATACGTACGAAATTACGCACTGAAAGATAAATGATTGACTTTTGTAATAATATTCCATATTGAAGAAACAAACAAACCAAATTTTAAATAATCTGTAGATTTTAGTGAAATATTTAGACAAAATTTAGAAGTAAAGGCTATTGCAGTACTGCTTTTTGGCAGTACAGGTGGTAATTAATGAAATCGAAAATTAATTGAAAGTACTGAGAACTGAAAATTAATAAAGTATTTCGTAGTAGGATATGAGATAGGTAATAAAATGGAATTTATGAACAACACTTTTGTTTTATTATCAGTAATATTTCATTTAAAATATCCTCGGTGCAATAACAACCTATTTTCTTGTTTATTTAGTTTTCCAATTTATTTACAACATCACAGATTGCTAATTAATATGAACATACATAAATGTTTTCGACCTCTCTATGGTACAATGTTTAATACAGCTCCTGATAATTCGTTCACAAATGATGAGCATAATGATTTTTAATCAAAACTTTAATAATTGATTAATAATAATTTTTTATTATTTTATTTCTTCAATAAAACAAATAATATAATATTTTTTAATAATATTTATTATTTTTGTTGTAGTGTCATCCACTTTGAATACCAGTCAAAATGGATGACACTATAACAAAAATAATAAATTATAATTTTTAAATATATAGTTTTAAATATTAATTAATATAATTAATGGAAAATATGCGATTATTCTTTTGAGTAGAGTTGATTAGATATTTTATAAATTTTGCATTTTTTTATTAAAGTAATTTTAGATTTAGTGATATTGGTATATCACTAAATCTAAAATTACTTTATTAATAAAATGCGAAATTAATATTAATAATATTAACAAAATTTCAGTTCCAAACAGTTGAAATAAGAGATAGTCAAGTTAAATAAGGAGAATAATAATAGGTAGGATTTGATTATTATTAACAATTCCAAAGAATTGAAATAAGAGATAGTCTAGTTAAATAAGAAGAATAATAATAGGTAGGATTTGATTATTATTAACTGTAATTTTAATGTATTTAGCTCGTTTAGCCTCCCATAAAAACTATGTTCAATTTTAACCTTTGCCATACATTAAACTTAATGCTTCAAGCACATTTTTTCGCAGCTTACCGGAAGTAGCCTTAAACATTGCACCACTTACGACCCTTAGATTTCCACACATAAACATATTTATGTTATTATTTTATTTTTTTGGCACACAGAGAGAATGAACATTTATCAGAGACACCGTGACAACATAAAACCGATCACCTGCCGGGGGGTCTTGGGGGCGCCTTTGCATAGACGTTTCCGGTTTGGGGGTCCTACATTTTAGCCCCTTGGATAGCCCCCAATGCACGCAGCTTTAGATTTTGGGGGGTAGAAGAGCGAAGCTCTTCTGGGTGACTCCAACGCAAATAGTGTCAGATTTTGAGGCGCAACTTCCGGTTTATTGGGGGTCAAAGTCGTTACAACTTGGGATGTAACTTCAAAGTTACATCCTGTTTCAGGAAGCTCGGGAAAGTTCATGAACCTGATTAGTATCCTAAAGTAATAGGTGGAGTATGGCATTGGAAGTCGCAACTTCCTGTTTGTTAAAGCTCGTAAAATATGAAGCTCGTAAAACGTAACTTTTCGTCTAAGGGACGGCGGAAATTGAAACTTCCGGCTTGCGAGAGTTCCAAAGCCATAACTTCCTGTCCATTGCTTCTCTGAAATCGTAACGTTTAAAGTTTGCATATAGGTTTATAGGAGCCGGAAAATCGTAACTTCCTGTTTGTAGAAGCTCGTAAAACGTAACTTTCCGTTTAAGGGACGACGAAAATCGGAACTTCCTGCTTTCTATAACTCGATGTTCAATGTTCTTTAGTGTCCTAAAGTAATAGATGGAGTATGGCATTGGAAGTCGTAGCTTCCTGTTTGTAAAAGTTCGTAAAATATGAATCTCGTAAAACGTAACTTTCCATCTAAGGGGAGGCGGAAATCGGAACTTCCGGTTCGCATTAGGTCATGAACCTTAACTTCCTGTCCACTGCTCGTCTGAAACCGCTGTTTGCAGGAGTCAGGAAATCGTAACTTCCTGTTTGTTATATGACTTCCGGTTTAATGACCCCCAAAGGCCCCCAATCGCCGGTCAGGCTTGAGAGTACACGTAAGGGCTGAAGGGTGAACATGAGTGTATTATGTATTGCTCGACGTATTTTACACAACAGGTACAAAAATAATACTGTCTCCCGTTCCACCGTGCACTTAAGGCCCTTAAGGGCCCGGGGAGTGTCGGGTGCAAGAGGTCATGGGTTCGAAACCGTGACAACAGGCCAAGTTGGTCTGGACTTGCTAAAAGTTATGTATGAAATTAATCATTAAAAGTATTAAAAAATAATAGTTTACAAATGAATGGTATTTTCAGGTGAAAATTCCGGAAAAACTAGAGATGGGGTATATTTTGTTTTTGGCATTTTCTAATAGTATAGAGCACCTAAAATATCTCAAAATTTGTTTAAGGGTATTATCTATTATGGCAGTGCTAAAAATATACTTTAAAAATTTGTAAAATGCTATCTTACATAATATAACAAGTCTGGTAAAGATTCCGGAAAAACTATAGATGGAGTATATTTTGTTTTGAGATTTTCTAATAGCATAGAGCATACATATCATCACAGTAAAATTTTATGGTTGATAGTCAGTGATAAGAGTATTGCAAAGAATTATTCAAGAAATGTAAAAATTGCAAACTATCATAATATTAATGGAAAATTCAGGTGGAAATTCCGGAAAAACTATAGATGGGGTATATTTTGTTTATGACATTTTCCAATAGTATAGAGTTCTGGTAACTTCACAGTAAAATTTGATGTCTGTTAGACAATTATAACAGTACCATAAAAAAATATTACAAAAATCTGTAAAATGCAAACTTTTATAATACCACTAATAGTTTTAAAAGAAAATTTTCGAAAATCTAGTAATAAGATACATTTTGTTTTTAGTATGTTCTAATACTATAGAGCACCCATAACATCACAGTAAAATTTTATGGTTAAAAGTCAGTGATTAGAGTACTATATATTTTATTTTATTCTAACAAATACAAACTAATTAATGATAAATTCAGGTGGAAATTCCGGAAAAACTATAGATGGGGTATATTTTGTTTATGACATTTTCCAATAGTATGGAGTTTTGGTAACTTCTCAGTAAAATTTGATGTCTGTTAGACAATTATAACAGTACTATAAAAAAATATTACAAAAGTCTGTAAAATGCAAACTTTTAGAATATAACTAATAATTTTAGAAGAAAATTTTCGAAAATCTAGAGATAGGATACATTTTGTTTTTAGTATTTTCTAATACTATAGAGCACCCATAACATCACAGTAAAATTTTATAGTTGATAGTCAGTGATTAGAGTACTATATATTTTTTTTAATTCTAAAAAATACCAACTAATTAATGATAAATTCAGGTGGAAATTCCGGAAAAACTAATGATGGGGTATATTTTGTTTTCAACATTTTCCAATAGTTTGGGGTATTTGTAACTTCTCAGTAAAATTTGAAGTCTGTTAGACAATTATAACAGTACAATAAAAAAATATGAAAAAAATCTGTGAAATGCAAACTTTTATAGAATTACTAATAAGTTCAGGTGAAAATTTCGGAAAAACTAGAGATGGGGTATGTTTTTTTTTTAGCATTTTCTAATAGTATAGACCACCCATAATAAAACAGTAAAATTGTATGGTTGTTAGTCAATTTATTACAATACTATAGTAAAAGAAAAAGAAAAAATCTGTAAAATTCATTATTTTGAAATTCAAGGTGAAAATTCAAGAAAAACTAGACAATGTACAATGTTTTAATTGTATAATTCTCGTCATTTACCAAATTTTAGGTATTAAGATTAGATTGATTCTACCTGATGTCCTTAGAAACCTTAGAACCTTAGAAACTTTGGCTTATAAGATGTCCTCACGGAATCGAACCCACGATGCTTATAACTACATATATACATTAAATGTTCTGTTCAAACGTTCACATCCTAAATCTCTCACTTAACGTCGCTTTTATCCTTTTGCTTATTTATTTTTGGCCATTGAGAAGCTCTGCAAACCATCAAATGCGACTCCCTTGATATCGCGAAAGTTTGAGCACTGCGTAGCTTTTCTGCCAAAATCGATATGTCGAGGTCATCGCTCTCGGTAAAAAAGGGCTAAAGCCCTACGACTCGTAAAAAGTACAAATGCGTGATTGTATAGATCCGAGTGGGTGTGCGTGTCGGTTTCCTAGTGAAAGTCCTGCAGAGTTCGGTTAAAAAACTTTTTAAACTTTAACACTGCGACTGTAGTCATCGTCATCGTCGTTTATGTGACTAAACTCGTTATTTAAAAAAGTTGGTCACTGAAAGGGTAGTTAAAATTGGTGCCAAAATTTTTCAAACCTAATCAAGGTGGTACCAAATTGTGCAATTTTGTAAAAATTGCGAAAAATAACGTAAAATAACTATTGAAAACTTTGGCACTAGTTATGAACACCAAGGTTTTTCAAACCTAATGAAATTGGTACCAAATTTCGAAAGTTTTTTCATTTATAATTTATAATTTTCAATTATGAAAATTGCGAAAAAAAAGTTAAATTGGTACTGCAAAACTTTGGTACCAGTTATAAACACCCTTTTCATTATTTCACTGATGTACCTATAAGATATATCTATAGCGATTTTATGACCAAACCGGCTTTTGAAAATGTATGGGCACTAAAAAGAACCTCGTAGCACTCATGTATGTACATGTGATATATACATGTTTTTGTCTAAAATTGGTGTGAAAGTATTTATGACCAATCTCGTACTTTAAAATAAATGATTGGTCAATCAATAGATACTCGTGGCACTCCTAGGGTATGTCCAAGTTGGTATGAAGATTTTTATGACCACTTAAAAAAATATTGGGCAGTCACTAAATACTCGTGGCACTCCTAAGGTATGTCCAAATTGGTATGAAAGCATTTTGACCAACCTCGCACCTAAAAAAAATATTGGTCAGTCAATAGATCCTCGTAGCACTTCTAAGGTATGTCCAAATCGGTACGAAGGTTTTTATGACCTATTTCGTATTTAAAACAAATCACTGGGCAGTCTATAGATCCTCGTAGCACTCCTAAGGTATGTCCAACTTGTACCAAGGTTTTCTCGTAGTATAAAAAATGATTGGCCAGTCAATAGAGCCTCGTAGCACTTCTAAGCTAGGTCCAAATCGGTACGAAGATTTTTATGACCAAATTCGTATTAAAAAAAAATTCTGGACAGTCTATAGATCCTCGTAGCACTCCTAAGCAATGTCCAAATAGTACCAAGGTTTTCTCGTAGTATAAAAAATGATTGGCTAATCAATAGAGCCTCGTAGCACTCCTAAGGTATGTTGAAACCGGTACGAGGGTTTTATGACCAAATAACTGGACAGTCTATAGATCCTCGTAGCACGTATGCTATCCTCGTATGTCCAACTTGTACCAAGGTTTTCTCGTAGTATAAAAAATGATTGCCCAGTCAATAGAGCCTCGTAGCACTCCTAAGGTATGTCCAAATCGGTACGAAGGTTTTATGACCAATATCGTATTTAAAGAGAATGACTGGACAGTCCATAGATCCTCGTAGCACTTCTAATGTATGTCCAAATTGTACCAAGGTTTTCTCGTAGTATAAAACATGATTGGCCAATTAATAGAGCTTCGTAGCACTCTTAAGGTATGTCGAAACCGGTACGAGGGTTTTATGACCAATTGACTGGACAGTCTATAGATCCTCGTAGCACTCCCAAGGTATGTCCAAATTGTACCAAGGTTTTCTCGTAGTATAAAAAAATATTGGCTAGTCAATAGAGCCTTGTAGCACTCCTAAGGTATGTCCAAATCGGTACGAAGGTTTTTATGACCAATTTCGTACTTAAAAAATATGACTGGACAATATATAGATTCTCGTAGCACTCCCAAGGTAAGTCCAAATTGTACCAAGGTTTTCTCGTAGTACAAAAAATTATTGGTCAGTCAATAGAGCCTCGTAGCACTTCTAAGGTATGTCCAAACCGGTACGAAGGTTTTATGACCAAATTCGTATTTAAAAAAAATCACTGGACAATCTATAGATCCTCGTAGCACTAATAGGGTACGTCAAAATTATACCAAGGCTTTCCAGTCAATAGAACCTCGTAGAACTCCCAAGGTATGTCCAAACCGGCACAAATGTTTTATGACCAATAAAACTGACCAATATCGTATTTAAAAAAAATATTGGACACTCTATAGATCCTCGTAGCACTCCTAAGGTATGTCCAAATTGTACCAAGGCTTTGTCGTGGTACAAAAAATGATTGGCCAGTCATAGAGCCTCGTAGCACTCCTAAAGTATGTCCAAATCGGTACAAAGGATTTTATGACCAATTTGAATTTTAAAAAAATCACTGGACAGTCTATAGATCCTCGTAGCACTCCTAAGGTATGTCCATATCGGTACGAAGGTTTTCTCGTAGTATAATACATGATTGGCCAGTCAATAGAGCCTCGTAGCACTCCCAAGATATGTCCATATCGGTACGAAGGTTTTATGACCAATTTCATATTTAAAAAAAATATGACTGGACAAAGTATAGATTCTTGTAGCACTCCCAAGGTATGTCAAAATTGTACCAAGGTTTTCTCGTAGTTTAATAAATGATTGGCCAGTCAATAGAGCCTCGTAGCACTTCTAAGGTATGTCCAAACCGGTACGAAGGTTTTATGACCAAATTCGTATTTAAAAAAAACATGACTGGACAATCTATAGACCCTCGTAGCACTCCCAAGGTATGTCCAAACTGTACCAAGGTTTTCACGTAGTATAAAAAATGATTGGCCATTCAACAGAACCTCGTAGCACTCCTAAGGGTACGAAGGTTATTATGACCATTTTCGTATTTAAAACAAATCACTGGACAGTCTATAGATCCTCGTAGCACTCCTAAGGTACGTCCAAATTATACAAAGGTTTTCTCGTAGTATAATACATGATTGGCCAGTCAATAGAGCCTCGTAGCACTCCGAAGGTATGTCCAAATCGCTACGAAAGTTTTTATGACCAATTTCGTATTTACTAAAAACGACTAGACTGTCTATAGATCCTCGTAGCACTATTAAGGTACGTCCAAATTATACCAAGGTTTTCTCGTAGTATAAAAAATAATTGGCCAGTCAATAGAGTCTCGTAGCACTGATGAAGTCTACAAGTGGTGTCAGGGTTCGCGTTTATTTTTTTAATTTTCGGGTACTGAAAGTATTATGAACCCAGGTTTCTTGGTTATTCAACCAAACCTGTTTGTGAACATATTCACCAAATACTTTCTTATAGTACCGATGAACCCTTAAGGTGCATCCAAAACAGGGCTTCTTGAGCACTTATAGTACCGATAAACCCATAAGGTGCATCCAATACAGGGCTTTTTGAGCACGTATAGTACCGATGAACCCATAGGATACATCCAAAACAGGGCTTCTTGAGCACTTATAGTACCGATGAACCCATAAGGTACATCCAAAACAAGGCTCTTTTAGGACTTGCAGTACCGATGAACGCATAAGGTGCTTCCAAAACAGGGTTTCTTGAGCACTTATAGTACCGACAAACCCATAAGGTGCATCCAATACAGGGCTTTTTGAGCACTTATAGTACCGATGAACCCATAAGGTACATCCAAAACAGGGCTTTTTGAGCACTTATAGTACCGATCAACCCATAAGGTACATCCGAAACAGGGCTATTTCAGGACTTGTAGTACCGACGAACCCATAAGGTGCACCCAAAACAGGGCTTTTTGAGCACTTGTAGTACTTTTGAATCCATAAGATACATCCAAAACAGGGCGTTTTAAGGACTTACAGTACTGATGAACCCATAAGATACATCCAAAACAGGGCGTTTTGAGGACTTACAGTACCGATGAACTCATAAGGTGCATCCAAAACAGCACTTATAGTACCGATGAATCCATAAGGTGCATCCAAAACAGGGCTTTTTGAGCACTTACAGTACTTATAAACCCATAAGGTGCATCCAAAACAGAACTTCTTGAGCAATCTCATTCTCGAGAATGCGCCAATTCAATTTCTCTATTCACCATTTAAGTGCTTCCAAAAGTAGAGTCAAATTCTTATACTGAGGATACAAAATGCAAATGTCAAAATATTTGCTCACCGAAAGCTTCTTCAATAATTGGACTATGCGAAGAAATTGTGTTAAAAGTGTATCAAAATCTTCATCTTGGAGATGAATAAAAATCTTGCTGATCTTCTCAAGAGAGGACTTGCTTGGAATGGCATTTACGTTACATTTCTGAACTCATATTAATTAAAGGTTCCAAAATTCACCAACATTGAGGGCTCCAAAATTCACCAACATTGAGGACTCCAAAGTTCACCAACATTGAGGACTCCAAAATTGACCAACATTGAGGACTCCAACGTTCACCAACATTGAGGCCTCCAAAATTCACCAACATTGAGGACTCCAAAATTCACTAACAGTATTTCTGCAAATAACTATTCTTCGTCGTCCAACAGAAAAAATGCAATAAATGCATTTAACTGAAAAACTTAGCACTGCATCTTCCAATAACGTTAGTAAAGGTACTCATTTCAAAAGTTCCAAAGGTCATTCTTGATCTTTCAATAACGTTCGTAAAGGTATTTCAAATCTTGCAAAGGTTATTCTTTATATTGCCATAACATTTATAAAGGTATTTCAAATGTTTTAACAATGTTTCTTCATGTTGTGAAGGTATTTCAAATCTTGCAAAGGTCATTCTTGATATTGCCATAACATTTATAAAGGTATTTTAAATCTTGCAAAGGTCATTCTTGATCTTGCCATAACTTTCATAAAGGTATTTTAAATGTTTTAACAATGTTTCTTCATTTTATCAATAACACTCGTAAAAGTTTTCAAAGATTTGTCAAATGTCTCAACTTTCTTCACCTTCCAATAAAATTCATTGAGTCTCAACTTCCTTCACCTTCCAATAAAATTAATTGAGTCTCAACTGTCTTCACTGTCTAATACATTTCACTGAGTCTCAACTTTCTTCGCCTTCCAATAAATTTCATTGAGTCTCAACTTTGTTTACCTTCCAATAGCATTAATTCCTTCATATGTTTCAACTTTCTTCACCTTCCAATAACATGAATTTCGTCAAATGTCTCAACCCCCTTCACCTTCCAATAAAATTCATTGAGTCTCAACTTTCTTCACCTTCCAATAAATTTCATTGAGTCTTTACTTTCTTCATCTTGCAATAACATTAATTGTGTCAAATGTCTCAACTTTCTTCACCTTCCAATAACATTATTTGTGTCAAATGTCTCAACTTTCTTCACCTTCCAATAAATTTCATTGAGCCATATGTCTCAACTTTCTTCACCTTCCAATAAACTTCATTAAGTCTCAACTTTCTTCACCTTCCAATAAACTTCATTAAGTCTCAACTTTCTTCACCTTCCAATAACATTGATTGGGTCAAATGTCTCAACTTTCTTCATCTTCCAATAAAATTCATTGAGTCTGAACTCTCTATACCTTCCAATAAAATTCATTGAGTCTCAACTTTCTTCACCTTGCGATAACATTAATTGTGTCTCAACATTCTTCACCTTCCAACACAAATGTCTCAAACTTTCTTCACCTTCAAATAACATAAATGCCATTCCAGCGCTTCAGCCTCGCATCTTCTGGCGCTGGTTTTCTTGCTAGTTCAGCTTCATCAGGACCGTCTTCTTGACGATCTCCTTGCTTCTGATGAGGGCCTTGGCACCCCTCATCGCCAGCTGCGAGGCCCTGCGCCTTAGGGCCAGTCACCACACGTCCACCTTAGGTCATAAACGGCTCACGTTCTTGACCCGCCGCATGTTCTCCAGGCGCATCTCCAGCCAGGCGAATGGCACGACTGCCACGATCATGGCAACGGCCAGCACGTACAGCTTGATCCAGTTGCAAAGAAGACCATGCGAGCCAAATGCCATCGCCAGCCCAAGGTAGCGGAAGAAGAGGCTGTTGGCGAAGGCAGCTTCCCAGTTGTCCGAGTACAGACCGGTCAGCAGCGCTGGAAAAGAAGAAAATCGTTTTTTTGGGATGCAGGCAGGTTACCAGTTGCTTCAAGAAGTTTTTTGGGACGACGACAAGATGACAATTCAAAGATTTTTGTAGGTATGTTGACAAGTAATCAATTGTTTTAGGATGGTGTAATAATTGTTTGCTAGAAAAGCTAGAAATTGTTTCGCGACGTATGTGATAAATTGTTTGGTGAAGAAGTGTTTTGGGATGACAACAAGATTACAACTGTTTTGAAAATAATTTTGGCATGTCGACAAGTAATCGACTGTTTTAAGATGGTACAACACTGATTTTCAAAAGCTGCCAATTGTTGGGGTTAAGGTTGGTTAGGTTAGGTTAGGTTAAGTTAGGCCAGATTAAGCTAACTTTACTTACTGAAGTTCATCATTTCCCACACTGCGTTGCAGACACCCCAGGCTGCGGAAATCACGTAAAACAGGGCTGGGTCATCGCCCATGGGCTTCCAGAGCATCTGAACCATCAGAAGACAGGCGTGGAACATGAACCCAACAGCTGGAAGAACATTTATTAGTCCACTTATGGGCATGATTCTGCAAATGGGACTACACCCAATTTGGGTTTTGAAGATATCGTTAACAGACTATCTTTATATATATAAACAATCTTTATTAGGCTATCGACCCCATAGGGTCTTTCCTATTTAATATTTAAGAACATCATTAGAAAGTATTATATTATAGTAAAACGCAAATATCTCAAGAACGATGCATTGGATATTAATCCAATTCAAACAGTTATAGAACAACATATAAGTGAATATCTGTAATAAATTTCATCAATAATCATACGCTAGTTTTCGAGATATCAAAAATTATTTAAGTTATTTAAGAAAATAACTGCAAAACGCAAGGTTTGTACTGACGAGCAAATATCTCAAGAATGATGCATTGGATATTAATCCAATTTACATCATTATAGAGCAACATGTAGTTGAATATGTGTAATAAATTGAATTGATATTGATACGCTGGTTTTAAAGATATTGCTAACAGAGTATCGTTATTATTCAAGAACATCATTAGAAAATATAAGATTATAGTAAAAAGCAAATATCTCAAGAACTATGCATTGGATATTAATCTAATTTAAAAGATTATAAAGCAACTTCTAAGTAAATATCTGTAATAAATTTTATCGATAATGATACGCTAGTTTTTGAGATATCGAAGTTATTTAAGAAAATAACTGGAAAACGCAAGATTTGTACTAACAAACAGATATCCCAAGAATGATGCATTGGATATTAAACCAATTTAAGATATTACCGAGCTACATATCAGTGAATATCTGTAATAAATTGTATTGATATTGATACGCTGGTTTTGAAGATATCGCTGACAAAGAACCTTTATTGTTTAAGAATATCATTGGAAAATATAAGATTACAGAAAAACGCAAATATCTCAAGAATGACGCATTGGATATTAATCAAATTCAACAATTTATAGAGCAACATGTAAGTGCATATCTGTAATAAAATTTATCGATAATGATACGCTAGTTTTTGAGATATCAAAGTTACTTTAAGTTATATAAGAAAATAACTAGAAAACGCAAGATTTGTACTAACAAACAGATATCTCAAGAATTATGCATTGGATATTAATCTAATTCAAGACTTTACCGAGGAATATATCAGTGAATATCTGTAATAAATTGAATTGATATTGATACGCTGGTTTTTTAAGATATCGCTAACAGAGTATCTTCATTATTTAAGAACATCATTAG
This sequence comes from Othius punctulatus, assembly GCA_951805005.1. Lineage (NCBI taxonomy): Eukaryota > Metazoa > Arthropoda > Insecta > Coleoptera > Staphylinidae > Othius > Othius punctulatus. The sequence goes on from OX638146.1 coordinate 3,903,609, forward strand.
AAAATTTAACATTATATTAAAAAACAAATATCTCAAGAATGGCGCATTGGATATTAATCCAATTTAACAAGTTATAGAGCTACGTGTAATTGCATACCTGTAATAAATTTGAGCAATAATGATACGCCAGTTTTTGAGATATCTAAGTTACTTCAAGTTATTTAAGAAAATAACCGGAAAACGCAAGGTTTGTACCAACGAGCAAATATCTCAAGAATAATGCATTGGATATTAATATTATTGATATTTAATCTTATTAAGATATCTAATTGATATTGATACGCTGGTTTTTAAGATATCGCTAACAGAGTATCTTCATTATTTAAGCACATCATTAGAAAATTTAACATCATATTAAAAAACAAATATCTCAAGAATGGCGCATTGGATATTAATCCAATTTAACAAGTTATAGAGCTACGTATAATTGCACACCTGTAATAAATTTGAGCAATAATGATACGCCAGTTTTTGAGATATCTAAGTTACTTCAAGTTATTTAAGAAAATAACCGGAAAACGCAAGGTTTGTACCAACGAGCAAATATCTCAAGAATAATGCATTCGATATTAATCTTATTTACATCATTATAGAGCACTATATAGGTGAATATGTGTAATAAATGTTATCGATATTGATTCGCTAGTTTTTGAGATATCAAAGTTACTTTAAGTTATTTAAGAAAATAACTGGAAAACGCAAGATTTGTACTAACGAGCAAATATCTCAAGAATGATGCATTGGATATTATTCCAATTCACAACATTATAGAACAACATATAGATGAATATGTGTAATAAATTTTATCGATAAGGATACGCTAGTTTTTGAGATATCAAAGTTACTTTAAGAAAATAACTGGAAAACACAAGATTTGTACTAACCAGCAAATATCTCAAGAATGACGAATCGGGTATCAATCCAAGAAAAATTGTGAGATGAGGAAGGTTAGCACAAAAGGTTATTGGTAATTTTGGAGAAGAAGGATGTGGTGATGACAACCCAATTAGGGCTGTAATTCTACAGAAGGATAGGTAAAAATTAGGCTTCTGGTAGTTGAAATCGCAGTACTTACCAATAACGTAGTATCTTCGTATTGTTCTTAGGAGCATGCTAAGTGTACAAGCTGCAATGGATTGTAGAAGACCCATGCAGAGAAAAACTAAGTTCAGTCGGTGGACGCCCAGCGTGCAGACCACGTAAGACTGGAACGGACAAAACATGTGTTAACCCTTTGGGCATTGGTGGTGTTTTGTCTTACCTTGCCGAAGTCTGCGTACATGAAGGCCTGCTCGAGCCCGATGAAGACGGCTAAAGGGGCGGCCAGCTGCAGTCTGACGTCCTTGAAGGACTCGCGGACGCCTCTGAGGGCCGCCAGGCAGACGCTCCTCTCCAGAGGGTCCTGGTAGACGTAGAGCTTGATCCTGTCGAGGAAGAGCGCCACGATGAGGAGGCCGGTCAAGCTCAGCGCCGTGTAGACGAAGGCCAGGAGGTTCGAGGTCGAGCGCGGGAGGACGTGGAGGTCGTCGCCGGAGAGGCGGTAGGTCGACGGGCAGGCCGCCGAGCCACATAGTCTGTCCCCCAGCTCGTCCACGTCGAAGACGTCGTCCAGGACTGCATTGGGGTCGTACATGGAGGCTGGGTGGGTGCTGCACGTGGAGGCGTTGCAGCTATCGCACGCCGTCGCCGTGCCATTGGGGCATCCCCTGGTGAGCGGGTAGGTTAGGTTGGTTGCGTTGGTCATGCCCGCGCCGCCTTCAGGTGGTGGACTCACGTTGGCGGCTATGAAGATGGCGGTCAGGATGGAGCCGAAGATCAGGCCGAAGTCGTGCGCCGCCTGCATGGCCCTGGCGGCCCTCCGGACGATGCAGGTCCTCCTGGAGGCCCTGATGTCGTCGTCCTCCTCGCCGAAGATGTGGCACATCTTCGTGGAGACCGTCATCAGCAGGCTGACGCGCGCCACGCTGAGCGGGCCCAGGCACAGCCCGAACCCCACGTAAGCCGGCACCAGGAGGTAGAGCACCGGGTGCAGGTGGATCGCGTGGAACGTGCACAGCCCCAGGTAGGAGGCGGAGAAGACCAAGTTGGTGCCCAGCTTCTGCACCAGCGGAGGGCCCAAGAGCGTGGACAGCGCCGCCGTCAGGTGGAGGATGGCCAGCAGGAAGGATCCGGCGTTTATGGTCACCGGGAGGTCGCCTGCCGTCGTCACCCACACGGAGACGCTGCCCTGGAGGGCCAGGAAGGGCAGGAAGGTGGCCGTCGCCAGGAAGTGCGTCAGGCACATGAGGGTCACGTTGCGGATCAGGAGCTTCCTGCTGTAGACGGGCCCCATCCTGCTGTTGGTGCTCCTCACCACGGCTATCAGTCTTCTTACGCTGTTCGCACCAATCGAGCTGTTTATGGAGTCTCTTCGGCGGATGGCGTGTGTCAGGTTGCGAGTTGAGCGGCTCGAGATCGGCGAGTATGCAGCCATTTGCTACAAAACCAATAGGCTCAAAAAAGGAACAACCATTTCCAAAAACAATAACAGGAATGGAAACCAATAAATAACATATACAGAAAGAAGCTAACAGAGTAACTCGAGCATTAGAGGTTCTTAAGCAAGACGTTAAATATATTCAAAAGAAAGAGCAATTTCCAAAAACATAAACAGCAACAGAAATGGAAACGAAACTGTGTGGGCCAACGTGATGGATTTGGTCAGTCATTTAATAGAATTCTGTTGGGGATTGAATAGACACCGTCAGATTAAGCTATTGCTCGGCTCAACTAATTGCAAGTGTCTAACTGAGTTTTAAACTCACGACGCATGTGAGATTGAAGAATTGAAGATCGGGAATAATCAACAAGAAACAGATTGACGAGTCGAGGGTAGAGGGTGAACGGCGAGCAGGGGAGACGGTAGTGGGTCAAGGGTCGTGATGTTGCCCTAATACTAATAGATTACATAAAATTAACGCGTGTTCAACGATTGGACATAGGACTGGAAAAAGGCAGTCAACAAGGAGAGGACTTCAACAAGATAGGAGCCGTGACGGAGATATTCGAAAATCAGGACTTCAAGCCGCTAAACTTCGCACACAAAAGTAGCTGTAGCTTACTTTTGTGCGAATCAACAAAGGATCAGAAGACGAACGCAGGGACAAGAGGACGACTTAATCAAGGGACCAAAAGCAAGAAGATAACTGCAAGTATAGAGTTTGCGTAAATTACAAGAATCATATTCTCACATAAGTTAGCTTGTGCATATAAGATGTATTTTGTTAATGTTGGTCATAGTTTATTAGTTTTTTTTAATATAATTTTGTTTTCTATTGTTTTGGATTTGTTTGACTAGTTCACTTTATATTAGACGTTTTTAAGGTTTTTGGTTATTATTAATTCGATAAAGCATTTGAACAAGACTCTATTTAGTTCTGATTGAACCTACCATTGACCCTGAGATAAGAGAAATAATAAGGAGGTACAAAACAAGTAAATACGTAAATATTCAACACCCATAAAATAGGTAAAGTAAAAAAATTAAAACGTAACAGTATATATGTATGCATGTACAAAAACAAAAGAAAAACAATTAACCAAAACACCAATCAACTAAAACGTAAGCTGAAGCATCAAAAGCCCACCTCGAGCATGAAGTCGTCGTAGACGATCTTGGAGGTCCTGTCTAGGTGCTGGTGGTTGATGGGCTTGCCCTTGGGCCCCTTGCAGTGGGTCGAGTGCCTGTGGAGGATCTTGTTGCGCTCGTCCTGGGCAATGGTCGAATGGGCGACGCTGTGTTGGTAGGGGTTGCTGAGCACGGGGCCCACCTTCTGATGGGCCCCGGCTGCTGCCAGCTGCTCTTCCTTGCCCAGCTCGTGAAGGTTCGGCAGACTGCCCATTGTCCCTTAAAGCTTCCTTCAAAAACTATGGTCCTAGCCGAAGCACATCTTACATTGACCATTACCTGAACAAGAAAACCCAGAATGCATTGGGTAATCGAAAAAACAGAAGACATTTATATAAAACTTTTTTTTTTCTTAAAGAAATAAGAATATGTAATAGAAATTTTTTAAGTTTTATCTTGGATTGGAGAAAAAGTCGTTATTTTCATAAAAGAATAATAATTTGACATGTATGAAACTTAACTTTATACATGATTTTCGTTGTGTCTAACTTTAGGTCCTCTATGTCTCTAAAAATGGGAATTAAAAGATGAATAAAAAAATATTAAGTTTTATCTTGGATTGGAGAAAAAATCGTTACTTTCATAAAAGAATAATAATTTGACATGTATCAAACTTAACTTTATACATGATTTTTGTTGTATCTAACTTTAGGTCCTCTATGTATATAAAAATACGAATAAAAAGATGAATACAAAATTTAAAGTTTCATCTTGGATTGGAGAAAAAATCGTTACTTTCATAAAAGAATTATAATTTGACATGCATCAAACTTAACTTTATACATGATTTTTATTGTGTCTAACTTTAGGTCCTCTATGTCTCTAAAAATGGGAATTAAAAGATAAATTGCGCCGCTCTTGTGGATAGATTTAATCTTGCTTGTTGTTAAGCACGCGATATTGTTGCGTAATTCAGCTGCTCCAGTTTTTTTTTCGCAGCATTTTTATCGCTGCCTTTAAGCGCTTTCAATTATGGAACTGTTCGTGCAAAACTGTATCGCAATTACGGCATGACGATTTACTTTTCAAGACCAATATTAATGAACGCGATGAGATGATAAATAGAACAATCATCTACGTTACTCATCAGATTTTTCAGACGGATATTTCTTATGATTTTTGTACGTTTTCCCTGAATTTGATATTTTGTAGACGCAATTAAATAGATATTATATTTTTTTTTATAAAGTTGTTTTTTTTAATTTATGCGTTTTTTTCCAAATTACTTTGTTATTCATATTTACATTGATGGAGGTTTATTAGATATTATGCAATTTTGTAAGTAATATTGTTCTGTGGTATATGTGTGGGCGTGTTTCCTAAATTACTTTTTTTATATCTTGTGATTACGGTTTATTCGATGAATAATTTTTATAGCCAGGTTTTCCATGAGATTGTGAAGTGCTGCTTTTTCCTAAATTACTGCTCTACTCCTAAGATACATGTATATCCATATTACGTCCATCCACTAGATTCGAGTTTCTCTAGAATGATTTGAAAATGTACCGCTTGGTAGAGCACCCAGTTGGGAAAACGAAAAATCTATGATTTTCCGATCAAATCGACTAAAACAAAAATCCGAAAAATCCCGCTTTTTCGAGTTGCTCCATATGACCGTAGAGGTACATGCCTGGACTAATTGGACCCTCCTGATTCCAATGAGCACACATTCAGCCTCCTAGCCCCAGGGGTTCTCGAGATATCCGCCCTCAAAGTTGGGAAATTTAAAAAAATAGCAAAAAAGGGCTATTAAAATTAAACTTCTAAACGAACGGTCCAATCTCGATGCCGATAGCCTCATTCGATTCAGGAGACTCATACGGTTCATACCGGACCACACTTGATATGCTTTGGAAGACGTTTTAATTTTCGAAATTTTCGAAAATGATGTGTTTTTTGCCATCTCGATGAAATTCCATTTCGAGAACGCCTCAACCGATTCGGACGAAATTTGGAGGGGTCATAGAGGGCCCCAATACAAGCACAATGAGCCATAGTGGGCCCATGTGGGCGATCGCATTTGTACAGGGGGGCCTTAAGAAGAGGGAAATATTTAAAGAAAAAACGTACTTTTTTCACGAAAAGCGTAATAACTCGGGGAGTTGTGGGAGTACGAGAATGGACGAGTGCTCAAAATATGCGCCACATATGGGGCTAAGTCCCCATAAAAAGATTTGAAAATGTGCCGCTTGGTAGAGCACCCAGTTGGGAAAATGTAATATCTATGAGTTGCTCCAAATGACCTTAGAGGCACATGCCTAGACTAATTGGACCCTCCTGATTCCAATGAGCACACATTCAGCCTCCTAGCCCCAGCGGTTCTCGAGATATCTGCCCTCAAAGTTGGGAAATTTATAAAAATAGCATAAAAGGGCTATTAAAATTAAACTTCTAAACGAACGGTGCAATCTCGATGCCGATAGCCTCATTCGATTCAGGAGACTCATACGGTTCATACCAGACCACACTTGATATACTTTGGAAGACGTTTTAATTTTCGAAATTTTCGAAAATGACGCGTTTTCTGCCATCTCGATGAAATTCCATTTCGAGAACGCCTTAACCGATTCGGACGAAATTTGGAGGGGTCATAGAGGGCCCCAATACAAGCACAATGAGCCATAGTGGGCCCATGTGGGCGATCGCATTTGTACAGGGGGGCCTTAAGAAGAGGGAAATATTTAAAGAAAAAACGTACTTTTTTCACGAAAAGCGTAATAACTCGGGGAGTTGTGGGAGTACGAGAATGGACGAGTGCTCAAAATATGCGCCACATATGGGGCTAAGTCCCCATAAAAAGATTTGAAAATGTGCCGCTTGGTAGAGCACCCAGTTGGGAAAATGTAATATCTATGATTTTCCGATCAAATCGATTAAAAAAAAAATCCGAAAAATCCCGATTTTTCGAGTTGCTCCAAATGACCTTAGAGGCACATGCCTAGACTAATTGGACCCTCCTGATTCCAATGAGCACACATTCAGCCTCCTAGCCCCAGCGGTTCTCGAGATATCTGCCCTCAAAGTTGGGAAATTTATAAAAATAGCATAAAAGGGCTATTAAAATTAAACTTCTAAACGAACGGTCCAATCTCGATGCCGATAGCCTCATTCGATTCAGGAGACTCATACGGTTCATACCAGACCACACTTGATATACTTTGGAAGACGTTTTAATTTTCGAAATTTTCGAAAATGACGCGTTTTCTGCCATCTCGATGAAATTCCATTTCGAGAACGCCTTAACCGATTCGGACGAAATTTGGAGGGGTCATAGAGGGCCCCAATACAAGCACAATGAGCCATAGTGGGCCCATGTGGGCGATCGCATTTGTACAGGGGGGCCTTAAGAAGAGGGAAATATTTAAAGAAAAAACGTACTTTTTTCACAAAAAGCGTAATAACTCGGGGAGTTGTGGGAGTACGAGAATGGACGAGTGCTCAAAATATGCGCCACATATGGGGCTAATCCCCATAAAAAGATTTGAAAATGTGCGGCTTGGTAGAGCACCCAGTTGGGAAAATGTAATATCTATGATTTTCCGATCAAATCGACTAAAAAGAAAATCCGAAAAATCCCGATTTTTCGAGTTGCTCCAAATGACCTTAGAGGCACAAGCCTAGACTAATTGGACCCTCCTGATTCCAATGAGCACACATTCAGCCTCCTAGCCCCAGCGGTTCTCGAGATATCTGCCCTCAAAGTTGGGAAATTTATAAAAATAGCATAAAAGGGCTATTAAAATTAAACTTCTAAACGAACGGTCCAATCTCGATGCCGATAGCCTCATTCGATTCAGGAGACTCATACGGTTCATACCAGACCACACTTGATATACCTTTGGAAGACGTTTTAATTTTCAAAATTTTCGAAAATGACGCGTTTTTTGCCATCTCGATGAAATTCCATTTCGAGAACGCCTTAACCGATTCGGACGAAATTTGGAGGGGTCATAGAGGGCCCCAATACAAGCACAATGAGCCATAGTGGGCCCATGTGGGCGGTCGCATTTGTACAGGGGGGCCTTAAGAAGAGGGAAATATTTAAAGAAAAAACGTACTTTTTTCACGAAGAGCGTAATAACTCGGGGAGTTGTGGGAGTACGAGAATGGACGAGTGCTCAAAATATGCGCCACATATGGGGCTAAGTCCCCATAAAAAGATTTGAAAATGTGCCGCTTGGTAGAGCACCCAGTTGGGAAAATGTAATATCTATGATTTTCCGATCAAATCGACTAAAAAAAAAATCCGAAAAATCCCGATTTTTCGAGTTGCTCCAAATGACCTTAGAGGCACATGCCTAGACTAATTGGACCCTCCTGATTCCAATGAGCACACATTCAGCCTCCTAGCCCCAGCGGTTCTCGAGATATCTGCCCTCAAAGTTGGGAAATTTATAAAAATAGCATAAAAGGGCTATTAAAATTAAACTTCTAAACGAACGGTCCAATCTCGATGCCGATAGCCTCATTCGATTCAGGAGACTCATACGGTTCATACCAGACCACACTTGATATACTTTGGAAGACGTTTTAATTTTCAAAATTTTCGAAAATGACGCGTTTTTTGCCATCTCGATGAAATTCCATTTCGAGAACGCCTTAACCGATTCGGACGAAATTTGGAGGGGTCATAGAGGGCCCCAATACAAGCACAATGAGCCATAGTGGGCCCATGTGGGCGGTCGCATTTGTACAGGGGGGCCTTAAGAAGAGGGAAATATTTAAAGAAAAAACGTACTTTTTTCACGAAGAGCGTAATAACTCGGGGAGTTGTGGGAGTACGAGAATGGACGAGTGCTCAAAATATGCGCCACATATGGGGCTAAGTCCCCATAAAAAGATTTGAAAATGTGCCGCTTGGTAGAGCACCCAGTTGGGAAAATGTAATATCTATGATTTTCCGATCAAATCGACTAAAAAAAAAATCCGAAAAATCCCGATTTTTCGAGTTGCTCCAAATGACCTTAGAGGCACATGCCTAGACTAATTGGACCCTCCTGATTCCAATGAGCACACATTCAGCCTCCTAGCCCCAGCGGTTCTCGAGATATCTGCCCTCAAAGTTGGGAAATTTATAAAAATAGCATAAAAGGGCTATTAAAATTAAACTTCTAAACGAACGGTGCAATCTCGATGCCGATAGCCTCATTCGATTCAGGAGACTCATACGGTTCATACCAGACCACACTTGATATACTTTGGAAGACGTTTTAATTTTCGAAATTTTCGAAAATGACGCGTTTTATGCCATCTCGATGAAATTCCATTTCGAGAACGCCTTAACCGATTCGGACGAAATTTGGAGGGGTCATAGAGGGCCCCAATACAAGCACAATGAGCCATAGTGGGCCCATGTGGGCGGTCGCATTTGTACAGGGGGGCCTTAAGAAGAGGGAAATATTTAAAGAAAAAACGTACTTTTTTCACGAAGAGCGTAATAACTCGGGGAGTTGTGGGAGTACGAGAATGGACGAGTGCTCAAAATATGCGCCACATATGGGGCTAAGTCCCCATAAAAAGATTTGAAAATGTGCCGCTTGGTAGAGTACCCAGTTGGGAAAACGTAAAATCTATGATTTTCTGATCAAATCGACTAAAAAAAAAATCCGAAAAATCCCGATTTTTCGAGTTGCTCCAAATGACCTTAGAGGCACATGCCTAGACTAATCCCTCCTGACCCTCCTGATTCCAATGAGCACATATTCAGCCTCCTAGCCCCAGGGGTTCTCGAGATATCTGCCCTCAAATTTGGGAAATTTATAAAAATAGCATAAAAGGGCTATTAAAATTAAACTTCTAAACGAACGGTCCAATCTCGATGCCGATAGCCTCATTCGATTCAGGAGACTTATACGGTTCATACCAGACCACACTTGATATACTTTGGAAGACGTTTTAATTTTCGAAATTTTCGAAAATGACGCGTTTTTTGCCATCTCGATGAAATTCCATTTCCGGAACGCCTCAACCGATTCGGACGAAATTTGGAGGGGTCATAGAGGGCCCAAATACAAGCACAATCAGCCATAGTGGGCCCATGTGGGCGATCGCATTTGTACAGGGGGGCCTTAAGAAGAGGGAAATATTTAAAGAAAAAACGTACTTTTTTCACGAAAAGCGTAATAACTCGGGGAGTTGTGGGAGTAAGAGAATGGACGAGTGCTCAAAATATGCGCCACATATGGGGCTAAGTCCCCATAAAAAGATTTGAAAATGTGCCGCTTGGTAGAGCACCCAGTTGGGAAAATGTAATATCTATGATTTTCCGATCAAATCGACTAAAAAAAAAATCCGAAAAATCCCGATTTTTCGAGTTGCTCCAAATGACCTTAGAGGCACATGCCTAGACTAATTGGACCCTCCTGATTCCAATGAGAACACATTCAGCCTCCTAGCCCCAGCGGTTCTCGAGATATCTGCCCTCAAAGTTGGGAAATTTATAAAAATAGCATAAAAGGGCTATTAAAATTAAACTTCTAAACGAACGGTGCAATCTCGATGCCGATAGCCTCATTCGATTCAGGAGACTCATACGGTTCATACCAGACCACACTTGATATACTTTGGAAGACGTTTTAATTTTCGAAATTTTCGAAAATGATGTGTTTTTTGCCATCTCGATGAAATTCCATTTCGAGAACGCCTCAACCGATTCGGACGAAATTTGGAGGGGTCATAGAGGGCCCAAATACAAGCACAATCAGCCATAGTGGGCCCCCTTAGGCAATCGCGTTTGTACAGGGTGGCTTTAAGAAGAGAGAAATATTTTTCAAAAAAACGTACTTTTTTCACGAAAAGCGATATAACTCGGGGAGTTGTGGGAGTACGAGAATGGACGAGTGCTCAAAATATGCGCCACATATGGGGCTAAGTCCCCATAAAAAGATTTGAAAATGTGCCGCTTGGTAGAGCACCCAGTTGGGAAAATGTAATATCTATGATTTTCCGATCAAATCGACTAAAAAAAAAATCCGAAAAATCCCGATTTTTCGAGTTGCTCCAAATGACCTTAGAGGCACATGCCTAGACTAATTGGACCCTCCTGATTCCAATGAGCACACATTCAGCCTCCTAGCCCCAGCGGTTCTCGAGATATCTGCCCTCAAACTTGGGAAATTTATAAAAACAGCATAAAAGGGCTATTAAAATTAAACTTCTAAACGAACGGTGCAATCTCGATGCCGATAGCCTCATTCGATTCAGGAGGCTCATACGGTTCATACCAGACCACACTTGATATACTTTGGAAGACGTTTTAATTTTCGAAATTTTCGAAAATGACGCGTTTTCTGCATCTCGATGAAATTCCATTTCGAGAACGCCTTAACCGATTCGGACGAAATTTGGAGGGGTCATAGAGGGCCCCAATACAAGCACAATGAGCCATAGTGGGCCCATGTGGGCGGTCGCATTTGTACAGGGGGGCCTTAAGAAGAGGGAAATATTTAAAGAAAAAACGTACTTTTTTCACGAAGAGCGTAATAACTCGGGGAGTTGTGGGAGTACGAGAATGGACGAGTGCTCAAAATATGCGCCACATATGGGGCTAAGTCCCCATAAAAAGATTTGAAAATGTGCCGCTTGGTAGAGCACCCAGTTGGGAAAATGTAATATCTATGATTTTCCGATCAAATCGACTAAAAAAAAAATCCGAAAAATCCCGATTTTTCGAGTTGCTCCAAATGACCTTAGAGGCACATGCCTAGACTAATTGGACCCTCCTGATTCCAATGAGCACACATTCAGCCTCCTAGCCCCAGCGGTTCTCGAGATATCTGCCCTCAAAGTTGGGAAATTTATAAAAATAGCATAAAAGGGCTATTAAAATTAAACTTCTAAACGAACGGTCCAATCTCGATGCCGATAGCCTCATTCGATTCAGAAGACTCATACGGTTCATACCAGACCACACTTGATATACTTTGGAAGATGTTTTAATTTTCAAAATTTTCGAAAATGACGCGTTTTTTGCCATCTCGATGAAATTCCATTTCGAGAACGCCTTAACCGATTCGGACGAAATTTGGAGGGGTCATAGAGGGCCCCAATACAAGCACAATGAGCCATAGTGGGCCCATGTGGGCGGTCGCATTTGTACAGGGGGGCCTTAAGAAGAGGGAAATATTTAAAGAAAAAACGTACTTTTTTCACGAAGAGCGTAATAACTCGGGGAGTTGTGGGAGTACGAGAATGGACGAGTGCTCAAAATATGCGCCACATATGGGGCTAAGTCCCCATAAAAAGATTTGAAAATGTGCCGCTTGGTAGAGCACCCAGTTGGGAAAATGTAATATCTATGATTTTCCAATCAAATCGACTAAAAAAAAAATCCGAAAAATCCCGATTTTTCGAGTTGCTCCAAATGACCTTAGAGGCACATGCCTAGACTAATTGGACCCTCCTGATTCCAATGAGCACACATTCAGCCTCCTAGCCCCAGCGGTTCTCGAGATATCTGCCCTCAAAGTTGGGAAATTTATAAAAATAGCATAAAAGGGCTATTAAAATTAAACTTCTAAACGAACGGTGCAATCTCGATGCCGATAGCCTCATTCGATTCAGGAGACTCATACGGTTCATACCAGACCACACTTGATATACTTTGGAAGACGTTTTAATTTTCGAAATTTTCGAAAATGACGCGTTTTTTGCCATCTCGATGAAATTCCATTTCGAGAACGCCTTAACCGATTCGGACGAAATTTGGAGGGGTCATAGAGGGCCCCAATACAAGCACAATGAGCCATAGTGGGCCCATGTGGGCGGTCGCATTTGTACAGGGGGGCCTTAAGAAGAGGGAAATATTTAAAGAAAAAACGTACTTTTTTCACGAAGAGCGTAATAACTCGGGGAGTTGTGGGAGTACGAGAATGGACGAGTGCTCAAAATATGCGCCACATATGGGGCTAAGTCCCCATAAAAAGATTTGAAAATGTGCCGCTTGGTAGAGCACTCAGTTGGGAAAATGTAATATCTATGATTTTCCGATCAAATCGACTAAAAAAAAAATCCGAAAAATCCCGATTTTTCGAGTTGCTCCAAATGACCTTAGAGACACATGCCTAGACTAATTGAACCCTCCCGATTCCAATGAGCACACATTCAGCCTCCTAGCCCCAGCGGTTCTCGAGATATGCGCCCTCAAAGTTGGGAAATTTAAAAAAATAGCAAAAAAGGGCTATTAAAATTAATCTTCTAAACGAACGGTCCAATCTCGATGCCGATAGCCTCATTCGATTCAGGAGACTCATACGGTTCATACCAGACCACACTTGATATACTTTGGAAGACGTTTTAATTTTCGAAATTTTCGAAAATGATGTGTTTTTTGCCATCTCGATGAAATTCCATTTCGAGAACGCCTCAACCGATTCGGACGAAATTTGGAGGGGTCATAGAGGGCCCAAATACAAGCACAATCAGCCATAGTGGGCCCCCTTAGGCAATCGCGTTTGTACAGGGTGGCTTTAAGAAGAGAGAAATATTTTTCAAAAAAACGTACTTTTTTCACGAAAAGCGATATAACTCGGCCAGTTGTGGGAGTACGAGAATGGACGAGTGCTCAAAATATGCGCCACATATGGGGCTAAGTCCCCATAAAATGATTTGAAAATGTGCCGCTTGGTAGAGTACCCAGTTGGGAAAACGTAAAATCTATGATTTTCTGATCAAATCGACTAAAAAAAAAATCCGAAAAATCCCGATTTTTCGAGTTGCTCCAAATGACCTTAGAGGCACATGCCTAGACTAATTGGACCCTCCTGATTCCAATGAGCACACATTCAGCCTCCTAGCCCCAGGGGTTCTCGAGATATCTGCCCTCAAATTTGGGAAATTTATAAAAATAGCATAAAAGGGCTATTAAAATTAAACTTCTAAACGAACGGTCCAATCTCGATGCCGATAGCCTCATTCGATTCAGGAGACTCATACGGTTCATACCAGACCACACTTGATATACTTTGGAAGACGTTTTAATTTTCGAAATTTTCGAAAATGACGCGTTTTTTGCCATCTCGATGAAATTCCATTTCGAGAACGCCTTAACCGATTCGGACGAAATTTGGAGGGGTCATAGAGGGCCCTAATACAAGCACAATGAGCCATAGTGGGCCCATGTGGGCGATCGCATTTGTACAGGGGGGCCTTAAGAAGAGGGAAATATTTAAAGAAAAAACGTACTTTTTTCACGAAAAGCGTAATAACTCGGGGAGTTGTGGGAGTACGTGAATGGACGAGTGCTCAAAATATGCGCCACATATGGGGCTAAGTCCCCATAAAAAGATTTGAAAATGTGCCGCTTGGTAGAGCACCCAGTTGGGAAAATGTAATATCTATGATTTTCCGATCAAATCGACTAAAAAAAAAATCCGAAAAATCCCGATTTTTCGAGTTGCTCCAAATGACCTTAGAGGCACATGCCTAGACTAATTGGACCCTCCTGATTCCAATGAGCACACATTCAGCCTCCTAGCCCCAGCGGTTCTCGAGATATCTGCCCTCAAAGTTGGGAAATTTATAAAAATAGCATAAAAGGGCTATTAAAATTAAACTTCTAAACGAACGGTCCAATCTCGATGCCGATAGCCTCATTCGATTCAGAAGACTCATACGGTTCATACCAGACCACACTTGATATACTTTGGAAGATGTTTTAATTTTCAAAATTTTCGAAAATGACGCGTTTTTTGCCATCTCGATGAAATTCCATTTCGAGAACGCCTTAACCGATTCGGACGAAATTTGAAGGGGTCATAGAGGGCCCCAATACAAGCACAATGAGCCATAGTGGGCCCATGTGGGCGGTCGCATTTGTACAGGGGGGCCTTAAGAAGAGGGAAATATTTAAAGAAAAAACGTACTTTTTTCACGAAGAGCGTAATAACTCGGGGAGTTGTGGGAGTACGAGAATGGACGAGTGCTCAAAATATGCGCCACATATGGGGCTAAGTCCCCATAAAAAGATTTGAAAATGTGCCGCTTGGTAGAGCACCCAGTTGGGAAAATGTAATATCTATGATTTTCCGATCAAATCGACTAAAAAAAAAATCCGAAAAATCCCGATTTTTCGAGTTGCTCCAAATGACCTTAGAGGCACATGCCTAGACTAATTGGACCCTCCTGATTCCAATGAGCACACATTCAGCCTCCTAGCCCCAGCGGTTCTCGAGATATCTGCCCTCAAAGTTGGGAAATTTATAAAAATAGCATAAAAGGGCTATTAAAATTAAACTTCTAAACGAACGGTGCAATCTCGATGCCGATAGCCTCATTCGATTCAGGAGACTCATACGGTTCATACCAGACCACACTTGATATACTTTGGAAGACGTTTTAATTTTCGAAATTTTCGAAAATGACGCGTTTTTTGCCATCTCGATGAAATTCCATTTCGAGAACGCCTTAACCGATTCGGACGAAATTTGGAGGGGTCATAGAGGGCCCCAATACAAGCACAATGAGCCATAGTGGGCCCATGTGGGCGGTCGCATTTGTACAGGGGGGCTTTAAGAAGAGGGAAATATTTAAAGAAAAAACGTACTTTTTTCACGAAGAGCGTAATAACTCGGGGAGTTGTGGGAGTACGAGAATGGACGAGTGCTCAAAATATGCGCCACATATGGGGCTAAGTCCCCATAAAAAGATTTGAAAATGTGCCGCTTGGTAGAGCACCCAGTTGGGAAAATGTAATATCTATGATTTTCCGATCAAATCGACTAAAAAAAAAATCCCAAAAATCCCGATTTTTCGAGTTGCTCCAAATGACCTTAGAGGCACATGCCTAGACTAATTGGACCCTCCTGATTCCAATGAGCACACATTCAGCCTCCTAGCCCCAGCGGTTCTCGAGATATCTGCCCTCAAAGTTGGGAAATTTATAAAAATAGCATAAAAGGGCTATTAAAATTAAACTTCTAAACGAACGGTCCAATCTCGATGCCGATAGCCTCATTCGATTCAGAAGACTCATACGGTTCATACCAGACCACACTTGATATACTTTGGAAGATGTTTTAATTTTCAAAATTTTCGAAAATGACGCGTTTTTTGCCATCTCGATGAAATTCCATTTCGAGAACGCCTTAACCGATTCGGACGAAATTTGGAGGGGTCATAGAGGGCCCCAATACCAGCACAATGAGCCATAGTGGGCCCATGTGGGCGGTCGCATTTGTACAGGGGGGCCTTAAGAAGAGGGAAATATTTAAAGAAAAAACGTACTTTTTTCACGAAGAGCGTAATAACTCGGGGAGTTGTGGGAGTACGAGAATGGACGAGTGCTCAAAATATGCGCCACATATGGGGCTAAGTCCCCATAAAAAGATTTGAAAATGTGCCGCTTGGTAGAGCACCCAGTTGGGAAAATGTAATATCTATGATTTTCCGATCAAATCGACTAAAAAAAAAATCCGAAAAATCCCGATTTTTCGAGTTGCTCCAAATGACCTTAGAGGCACATGCCTAGACTAATTGGACCCTCCTGATTCCAATGAGCACACATTCAGCCTCCTAGCCCCAGCGGTTCTCGAGATATCTGCCCTCAAAGTTGGGAAATTTATAAAAATAGCATAAAAGGGCTATTAAAATTAAACTTCTAAACGAACGGTGCAATCTCGATGCCGATAGCCTCATTCGATTCAGGAGACTCATACGGTTCATACCAGACCACACTTGATATACTTTGGAAGACGTTTTAATTTTCGAAATTTTCGAAAATGACGCGTTTTTTGCCATCTCGATGAAATTCCATTTCGAGAACGCCTTAACCGATTCGGACGAAATTTGGAGGGGTCATAGAGGGCCCCAATACAAGCACAATGAGCCATAGTGGGCCCATGTGGGCGGTCGCATTTGTACAGGGGGGCCTTAAGAAGAGGGAAATATTTAAAGAAAAAACGTACTTTTTTCACGAAGAGCGTAATAACTCGGGGAGTTGTGGGAGTACGAGAATGGACGAGTGCTCAAAATATGCGCCACATATGGGGCTAAGTCCCCATAAAAAGATTTGAAAATGTGCCGCTTGGTAGAGCACCCAGTTGGGAAAATGTAATATCTATGATTTTCCGATCAAATCGACTAAAAAAAAAATCCGAAAAATCCCGATTTTTCGAGTTGCTCCAAATGACCTTAGAGGCACATGCCTAGACTAATTGGACCCTCCTGATTCCAATGAGCACACATTCAGCCTCCTAGCCCCAGCGGTTCTCGAGATATCTGCCCTCAAAGTTGGGAAATTTATAAAAATAGCATAAAAGGGCTATTAAAATTAAACTTCTAAACGAACGGTGCAATCTCGATGCCGATAGCCTCATTCGATTCAGGAGACTCATACGGTTCATACCAGACCACACTTGATATACTTTGGAAGACGTTTTAATTTTCGAAATTTTCGAAAATGACGCGTTTTTTGCCATCTCGATGAAATTCCATTTCGAGAACGCCTTAACCGATTCGGACGAAATTTGGAGGGGTCATAGAGGGCCCCAATACAAGCACAATGAGCCATAGTGGGCCCATGTGGGCGGTCGCATTTGTACAGGGGGGCTTTAAGAAGAGGGAAATATTTAAAGAAAAAACGTACTTTTTTCACGAAGAGCGTAATAACTCGGGGAGTTGTGGGAGTACGAGAATGGACGAGTGCTCAAAATATGCGCCACATATGGGGCTAAGTCCCCATAAAAAGATTTGAAAATGTGCCGCTTGGTAGAGCACCCAGTTGGGAAAATGTAATATCTATGATTTTCCGATCAAATCGACTAAAAAAAAAATCCCAAAAATCCCGATTTTTTGAGTTGCTCCAAATGACCTTAGAGGCACATGCCTAGACTAATTGGACCCTCCTGATTCCAATGAGCACACATTCAGCCTCCTAGCCCCAGCGGTTCTCGAGATATCTGCCCTCAAAGTTGGGAAATTTATAAAAATAGCATAAAAGGGCTATTAAAATTAAACTTCTAAACGAACGGTGCAATCTCGATGCCGATAGCCTCATTCGATTCAGGAGACTCATACGGTTCATACCAGACCACACTTGATATACTTTGGAAGACGTTTTAATTTTCGAAATTTTCGAAAATGACGCGTTTTTTGCCATCTCGATGAAATTCCATTTCGAGAACGCCTTAACCGATTCGGACGAAATTTGGAGGGGTCATAGAGGGCCCCAATACAAGCACAATGAGCCATAGTGGGCCCATGTGGGCGGTCGCATTTGTACAGGGGGGCCTTAAGAAGAGGGAAATATTTAAAGAAAAAACGTACTTTTTTCACGAAGAGCGTAATAACTCGGGGAGTTGTGGGAGTACGAGAATGGACGAGTGCTCAAAATATGCGCCACATATGGGGCTAAGTCCCCATAAAAAGATTTGAAAATGTGCCGCTTGGTAGAGCACCCAGTTGGGAAAATGTAATATCTATGATTTTCCGATCAAATCGACTAAAAAAAAAATCCGAAAAATCCCGATTTTTCGAGTTGCTCCAAATGACCTTAGAGGCACATGCCTAGACTAATTGGACCCTCCTGATTCCAATGAGCACACATTCAGCCTCCTAGCCCCAGCGGTTCTCGAGATATCTGCCCTCAAAGTTGGGAAATTTATAAAAATAGCATAAAAGGGCTATTAAAATTAAACTTCTAAACGAACGGTGCAATCTCGATGCCGATAGCCTCATTCGATTCAGGAGACTCATACGGTTCATACCAGACCACACTTGATATACTTTGGAAGACGTTTTAATTTTCGAAATTTTCGAAAATGACGCGTTTTTTGCCATCTCGATGAAATTCCATTTCGAGAACGCCTTAACCGATTCGGACGAAATTTGGAGGGGTCATAGAGGGCCCCAATACAAGCACAATGAGCCATAGTGGGCCCATGTGGGCGGTCGCATTTGTACAGGGGGGCCTTAAGAAGAGGGAAATATTTAAAGAAAAAACGTACTTTTTTCACGAAGAGCGTAATAACTCGGGGAGTTGTGGGAGTACGAGAATGGACGAGTGCTCAAAATATGCGCCACATATGGGGCTAAGTCCCCATAAAAAGATATGAAAATGTGCCGCTTGGTAGAGCACCCAGTTGGGAAAATGTAATATCTATGATTTTCCGATCAAATCGACTAAAAAAAAAATCCGAAAAATCCCGATTTTTCGAGTTGCTCCAAATGACCTTAGAGGCACATGCCTAGACTAATTGGACCCTCCTGATTCCAATGAGCACACATTCAGCCTCCTAGCCCCAGCGGTTCTCGAGATATCTGCCCTCAAAGTTGGGAAATTTATAAAAATAGCATAAAAGGGCTATTAAAATTAAACTTCTAAACGAACGGTGCAATCTCGATGCCGATAGCCTCATTCGATTCAGGAGACTCATACGGTTCATACCAGACCACACTTGATATACTTTGGAAGACGTTTTAATTTTCGAAATTTTCGAAAATGATGTGTTTTTTGCCATCTCGATGAAATTCCATTTCGAGAACGCCTCAACCGATTCGGACGAAATTTGGAGGGGTCATAGAGGGCCCAAATACAAGCACAATCAGCCATAGTGGGCCCCCTTAGGCAATCGCGTTTGTACAGGGTGGCTTTAAGAAGAGAGAAATATTTTTCAAAAAAACGTACTTTTTTCACGAAAAGCGATATAACTCGGCCAGTTGTGGGAGTACGAGAATGGACGAGTGCTCAAAATATGCGCCACATATGGGGCTAAGTCCCCATAAAATGATTTGAAAATGTGCCGCTTGGTAGAGTACCCAGTTGGGAAAACGTAAAATCTATGATTTTCTGATCAAATCGACTAAAAAAAAAATCCGAAAAATCCCGATTTTTCGAGTTGCTCCAAATGACCTTAGAGGCACATGCCTAGACTAATTGGACCCTCCTGATTCCAATGAGCACACATTCAGCCTCCTAGCCCCAGCGGTTCTCGAGATATCTGCCCTCAAAGTTGGGAAATTTATAAAAATAGCATAAAAGGGCTATTAAAATTAAACTTCTAAACGAACGGTCCAATCTCGATGCCGATAGCCTCATTCGATTCAGAAGACTCATACGGTTCATACCAGACCACACTTGATATACTTTGGAAGATGTTTTAATTTTCAAAATTTTCGAAAATGACGCGTTTTTTGCCATCTCGATGAAATTCCATTTCGAGAACGCCTTAACCGATTCGGACGAAATTTGGAGGGGTCATAGAGGGCCCCAATACAAGCACAATGAGCCATAGTGGGCCCATGTGGGCGGTCGCATTTGTACAGGGGGGCCTTAAGAAGAGGGAAATATTTAAAGAAAAAACGTACTTTTTTCACGAAGAGCGTAATAACTCGGGGAGTTGTGGGAGTACGAGAATGGACGAGTGCTCAAAATATGCGCCACATATGGGGCTAAGTCCCCATAAAAAGATTTGAAAATGTGCCGCTTGGTAGAGCACCCAGTTGGGAAAATGTAATATCTATGATTTTCCGATCAAATCGACTAAAAAAAAAATCCGAAAAATCCCGATTTTTCGAGTTGCTCCAAATGACCTTAGAGGCACATGCCTAGACTAATTGGACCCTCCTGATTCCAATGAGCACACATTCAGCCTCCTAGCCCCAGCGGTTCTCGAGATATCTGCCCTCAAAGTTGGGAAATTTATAAAAATAGCATAAAAGGGCTATTAAAATTAAACTTCTAAACGAACGGTGCAATCTCGATGCCGATAGCCTCATTCGATTCAGGAGACTCATACGGTTCATACCAGACCACACTTGATATACTTTGGAAGACGTTTTAATTTTCGAAATTTTCGAAAATGACGCGTTTTTTGCCATCTCGATGAAATTCCATTTCGAGAACGCCTTAACCGATTCGGACGAAATTTGGAGGGGTCATAGAGGGCCCCAATACAAGCACAATGAGCCATAGTGGGCCCATGTGGGCGGTCGCATTTGTACAGGGGGGCCTTAAGAAGAGGGAAATATTTAAAGAAAAAACGTACTTTTTTCACGAAGAGCGTAATAACTCGGGGAGTTGTGGGAGTACGAGAATGGACGAGTGCTCAAAATATGCGCCACATATGGGGCTAAGTCCCCATAAAAAGATATGAAAATGTGCCGCTTGGTAGAGCACCCAGTTGGGAAAATGTAATATCTATGATTTTCCGATCAAATCGACTAAAAAAAAAATCCGAAAAATCCCGATTTTTCGAGTTGCTCCAAATGACCTTAGAGGCACATGCCTAGACTAATTGGACCCTCCTGATTCCAATGAGCACACATTCAGCCTCCTAGCCCCAGCGGTTCTCGAGATATCTGCCCTCAAAGTTGGGAAATTTATAAAAATAGCATAAAAGGGCTATTAAAATTAAACTTCTAAACGAACGGTGCAATCTCGATGCCGATAGCCTCATTCGATTCAGGAGACTCATACGGTTCATACCAGACCACACTTGATATACTTTGGAAGACGTTTTAATTTTCGAAATTTTCGAAAATGATGTGTTTTTTGCCATCTCGATGAAATTCCATTTCGAGAACGCCTCAACCGATTCGGACGAAATTTGGAGGGGTCATAGAGGGCCCAAATACAAGCACAATCAGCCATAGTGGGCCCCCTTAGGCAATCGCGTTTGTACAGGGTGGCTTTAAGAAGAGAGAAATATTTTTCAAAAAAACGTACTTTTTTCACGAAAAGCGATATAACTCGGCCAGTTGTGGGAGTACGAGAATGGACGAGTGCTCAAAATATGCGCCACATATGGGGCTAAGTCCCCATAAAATGATTTGAAAATGTGCCGCTTGGTAGAGTACCCAGTTGGGAAAACGTAAAATCTATGATTTTCTGATCAAATCGACTAAAAAAAAAATCCGAAAAATCCCGATTTTTCGAGTTGCTCCAAATGACCTTAGAGGCACATGCCTAGACTAATTGGACCCTCCTGATTCCAATGAGCACACATTCAGCCTCCTAGCCCCAGCGGTTCTCGAGATATCTGCCCTCAAAGTTGGGAAATTTATAAAAATAGCATAAAAGGGCTATTAAAATTAAACTTCTAAACGAACGGTCCAATCTCGATGCCGATAGCCTCATTCGATTCAGAAGACTCATACGGTTCATACCAGACCACACTTGATATACTTTGGAAGATGTTTTAATTTTCAAAATTTTCGAAAATGACGCGTTTTTTGCCATCTCGATGAAATTCCATTTCGAGAACGCCTTAACCGATTCGGACGAAATTTGGAGGGGTCATAGAGGGCCCCAATACAAGCACAATGAGCCATAGTGGGCCCATGTGGGCGGTCGCATTTGTACAGGGGGGCCTTAAGAAGAGGGAAATATTTAAAGAAAAAACGTACTTTTTTCACGAAGAGCGTAATAACTCGGGGAGTTGTGGGAGTACGAGAATGGACGAGTGCTCAAAATATGCGCCACATATGGGGCTAAGTCCCCATAAAAAGATTTGAAAATGTGCCGCTTGGTAGAGCACCCAGTTGGGAAAATGTAATATCTATGATTTTCCGATCAAATCGACTAAAAAAAAATCCGAAAAATCCCGATTTTTCGAGTTGCTCCAAATGACCTTAGAGGCACATGCCTAGACTAATTGGACCCTCCTGATTCCAATGAGCACACATTCAGCCTCCTAGCCCCAGCGGTTCTCGAGATATCTGCCCTCAAAGTTGGGAAATTTATAAAAATAGCATAAAAGGGCTATTAAAATTAAACTTCTAAACGAACGGTGCAATCTCGATGCCGATAGCCTCATTCGATTCAGGAGACTCATACGGTTCATACCAGACCACACTTGATATACTTTGGAAGACGTTTTAATTTTCGAAATTTTCGAAAATGACGCGTTTTTTGCCATCTCGATGAAATTCCATTTCGAGAACGCCTTAACCGATTCGGACGAAATTTGGAGGGGTCATAGAGGGCCCCAATACAAGCACAATGAGCCATAGTGGGCCCATGTGGGCGGTCGCATTTGTACAGGGGGGCCTTAAGAAGAGGGAAATATTTAAAGAAAAAACGTACTTTTTTCACGAAGAGCGTAATAACTCGGGGAGTTGTGGGAGTACGAGAATGGACGAGTGCTCAAAATATGCGCCACATATGGGGCTAAGTCCCCATAAAAAGATATGAAAATGTGCCGCTTGGTAGAGCACCCAGTTGGGAAAATGTAATATCTATGATTTTCCGATCAAATCGACTAAAAAAAAAATCCGAAAAATCCCGATTTTTCGAGTTGCTCCAAATGACCTTAGAGGCACATGCCTAGACTAATTGGACCCTCCTGATTCCAATGAGCACACATTCAGCCTCCTAGCCCCAGCGGTTCTCGAGATATCTGCCCTCAAAGTTGGGAAATTTATAAAAATAGCATAAAAGGGCTATTAAAATTAAACTTCTAAACGAACGGTGCAATCTCGATGCCGATAGCCTCATTCGATTCAGGAGACTCATACGGTTCATACCAGACCACACTTGATATACTTTGGAAGACGTTTTAATTTTCGAAATTTTCGAAAATGATGTGTTTTTTGCCATCTCGATGAAATTCCATTTCGAGAACGCCTCAACCGATTCGGACGAAATTTGGAGGGGTCATAGAGGGCCCAAATACAAGCACAATCAGCCATAGTGGGCCCCCTTAGGCAATCGCGTTTGTACAGGGTGGCTTTAAGAAGAGAGAAATATTTTTCAAAAAAACGTACTTTTTTCACGAAAAGCGATATAACTCGGCCAGTTGTGGGAGTACGAGAATGGACGAGTGCTCAAAATATGCGCCACATATGGGGCTAAGTCCCCATAAAATGATTTGAAAATGTGCCGCTTGGTAGAGTACCCAGTTGGGAAAACGTAAAATCTATGATTTTCTGATCAAATCGACTAAAAAAAAAATCCGAAAAATCCCGATTTTTCGAGTTGCTCCAAATGACCTTAGAGGCACATGCCTAGACTAATTGGACCCTCCTGATTCCAATGAGCACACATTCAGCCTCCTAGCCCCAGCGGTTCTCGAGATATCTGCCCTCAAAGTTGGGAAATTTATAAAAATAGCATAAAAGGGCTATTAAAATTAAACTTCTAAACGAACGGTCCAATCTCGATGCCGATAGCCTCATTCGATTCAGAAGACTCATACGGTTCATACCAGACCACACTTGATATACTTTGGAAGATGTTTTAATTTTCAAAATTTTCGAAAATGACGCGTTTTTTGCCATCTCGATGAAATTCCATTTCGAGAACGCCTTAACCGATTCGGACGAAATTTGGAGGGGTCATAGAGGGCCCCAATACAAGCACAATGAGCCATAGTGGGCCCATGTGGGCGGTCGCATTTGTACAGGGGGGCCTTAAGAAGAGGGAAATATTTAAAGAAAAAACGTACTTTTTTCACGAAGAGCGTAATAACTCGGGGAGTTGTGGGAGTACGAGAATGGACGAGTGCTCAAAATATGCGCCACATATGGGGCTAAGTCCCCATAAAAAGATTTGAAAATGTGCCGCTTGGTAGAGCACCCAGTTGGGAAAATGTAATATCTATGATTTTCCGATCAAATCGACTAAAAAAAAAATCCGAAAAATCCCGATTTTTCGAGTTGCTCCAAATGACCTTAGAGGCACATGCCTAGACTAATTGGACCCTCCTGATTCCAATGAGCACACATTCAGCCTCCTAGCCCCAGCGGTTCTCGAGATATCTGCCCTCAAAGTTGGGAAATTTATAAAAATAGCATAAAAGGGCTATTAAAATTAAACTTCTAAACGAACGGTGCAATCTCGATGCCGATAGCCTCATTCGATTCAGGAGACTCATACGGTTCATACCAGACCACACTTGATATACTTTGGAAGACGTTTTAATTTTCGAAATTTTCGAAAATGACGCGTTTTTTGCCATCTCGATGAAATTCCATTTCGAGAACGCCTTAACCGATTCGGACGAAATTTGGAGGGGTCATAGAGGGCCCCAATACAAGCACAATGAGCCATAGTGGGCCCATGTGGGCGGTCGCATTTGTACAGGGGGGCCTTAAGAAGAGGGAAATATTTAAAGAAAAAACGTACTTTTTTCACGAAGAGCGTAATAACTCGGGGAGTTGTGGGAGTACGAGAATGGACGAGTGCTCAAAATATGCGCCACATATGGGGCTAAGTCCCCATAAAAAGATATGAAAATGTGCCGCTTGGTAGAGCACCCAGTTGGGAAAATGTAATATCTATGATTTTCCGATCAAATCGACTAAAAAAAAAATCCGAAAAATCCCGATTTTTCGAGTTGCTCCAAATGACCTTAGAGGCACATGCCTAGACTAATTGGACCCTCCTGATTCCAATGAGCACACATTCAGCCTCCTAGCCCCAGCGGTTCTCGAGATATCTGCCCTCAAAGTTGGGAAATTTATAAAAATAGCATAAAAGGGCTATTAAAATTAAACTTCTAAACGAACGGTGCAATCTCGATGCCGATAGCCTCATTCGATTCAGGAGACTCATACGGTTCATACCAGACCACACTTGATATACTTTGGAAGACGTTTTAATTTTCGAAATTTTCGAAAATGATGTGTTTTTTGCCATCTCGATGAAATTCCATTTCGAGAACGCCTCAACCGATTCGGACGAAATTTGGAGGGGTCATAGAGAGCCCAAATACAAGCACAATCAGCCATAGTGGGCCCCCTTAGGCAATCGCGTTTGTACAGGGTGGCTTTAAGAAGAGAGAAATATTTTTCAAAAAAACGTACTTTTTTCACGAAAAGCGATATAACTCGGCCAGTTGTGGGAGTACGAGAATGGACGAGTGCTCAAAATATGCGCCACATATGGGGCTAAGTCCCCATAAAATGATTTGAAAATGTGCCGCTTGGTAGAGTACCCAGTTGGGAAAACGTAAAATCTATGATTTTCTGATCAAATCGACTAAAAAAAAAATCCGAAAAATCCCGATTTTTCGAGTTGCTCCAAATGACCTTAGAGGCACATGCCTAGACTAATTGGACCCTCCTGATTCCAATGAGCACACATTCAGCCTCCTAGCCCCAGCGGTTCTCGAGATATCTGCCCTCAAAGTTGGGAAATTTATAAAAATAGCATAAAAGGGCTATTAAAATTAAACTTCTAAACGAACGGTCCAATCTCGATGCCGATAGCCTCATTCGATTCAGAAGACTCATACGGTTCATACCAGATCACACTTGATATACTTTGGAAGATGTTTTAATTTTCAAAATTTTCGAAAATGACGCGTTTTTTGCCATCTCGATGAAATTCCATTTCGAGAACGCCTTAACCGATTCGGACGAAATTTGGAGGGGTCATAGAGGGCCCCAATACAAGCACAATGAGCCATAGTGGGCCCATGTGGGCGGTCGCATTTGTACAGGGGGGCCTTAAGAAGAGGGAAATATTTAAAGAAAAAACGTACTTTTTTCACGAAGAGCGTAATAACTCGGGGAGTTGTGGGAGTACGAGAATGGACGAGTGCTCAAAATATGCGCCACATATGGGGCTAAGTCCCCATAAAAAGATTTGAAAATGTGCCGCTTGGTAGAGCACCCAGTTGGGAAAATGTAATATCTATGATTTTCCGATCAAATCGACTAAAAAAAAAATCCGAAAAATCCCGATTTTTCGAGTTGCTCCAAATGACCTTAGAGGCACATGCCTAGACTAATTGGACCCTCCTGATTCCAATGAGCACACATTCAGCCTCCTAGCCCCAGCGGTTCTCGAGATATCTGCCCTCAAAGTTGGGAAATTTATAAAAATAGCATAAAAGGGCTATTAAAATTAAACTTCTAAACGAACGGTGCAATCTCGATGCCGATAGCCTCATTCGATTCAGGAGACTCATACGGTTCATACCAGACCACACTTGATATACTTTGGAAGACGTTTTAATTTTCGAAATTTTCGAAAATGACGCGTTTTTTGCCATCTCGATGAAATTCCATTTCGAGAACGCCTTAACCGATTCGGACGAAATTTGGAGGGGTCATAGAGGGCCCCAATACAAGCACAATGAGCCATAGTGGGCCCATGTGGGCGGTCGCATTTGTACAGGGGGGCCTTAAGAAGAGGGAAATATTTAAAGAAAAAACGTACTTTTTTCACGAAGAGCGTAATAACTCGGGGAGTTGTGGGAGTACGAGAATGGACGAGTGCTCAAAATATGCGCCACATATGGGGCTAAGTCCCCATAAAAAGATATGAAAATGTGCCGCTTGGTAGAGCACCCAGTTGGGAAAATGTAATATCTATGATTTTCCGATCAAATCGACTAAAAAAAAAATCCGAAAAATCCCGATTTTTCGAGTTGCTCCAAATGACCTTAGAGGC
The DNA here is from genome assembly GCA_951805005.1 of Othius punctulatus. NCBI lineage: Eukaryota > Metazoa > Arthropoda > Insecta > Coleoptera > Staphylinidae > Othius > Othius punctulatus. The sequence continues at coordinate 3,930,611 of OX638146.1, forward strand.
ACATGCCTAGACTAATTGGACCCTCCTGATTCCAATGAGCACACATTCAGCCTCCTAGCCCCAGCGGTTCTCGAGATATCTGCCCTCAAAGTTGGGAAATTTATAAAAATAGCATAAAAGGGCTATTAAAATTAAACTTCTAAACGAACGGTGCAATCTCGATGCCGATAGCCTCATTCGATTCAGGAGACTCATACGGTTCATACCAGACCACACTTGATATACTTTGGAAGACGTTTTAATTTTCGAAATTTTCGAAAATGACGCGTTTTTTGCCATCTCGATGAAATTCCATTTCGAGAACGCCTTAACCGATTCGGACGAAATTTGGAGGGGTCATAGAGGGCCCCAATACAAGCACAATGAGCCATAGTGGGCCCATGTGGGCGGTCGCATTTGTACAGGGGGGCCTTAAGAAGAGGGAAATATTTAAAGAAAAAACGTACTTTTTTCACGAAGAGCGTAATAACTCGGGGAGTTGTGGGAGTACGAGAATGGACGAGTGCTCAAAATATGCGCCACATATGGGGCTAAGTCCCCATAAAAAGATTTGAAAATGTGCCGCTTGGTAGAGTACCCAGTTGGGAAAACGTAAAATCTATGATTTTCTGATCAAATCGACTAAAAAAAAAATCCGAAAAATCCCGATTTTTCGAGTTGCTCCAAATGACCTTAGAGGCACATGCCTAGACTAATTGGACCCTCCTGATTCCAATGAGCACACATTCAGCCTCCTAGCCCCAGGGGTTCTCGAGATATCTGCCCTCAAATTTGGGAAATTTATAAAAATAGCATAAAAGGGCTATTAAAATTAAACTTCTAAACGAACGGTCCAATCTCGATGCCGATAGCCTCATTCGATTCAGGAGACTCATACGGTTCATACCAGACCACACTTGATATACTTTGGAAGACGTTTTAATTTTCGAAATTTTCGAAAATGACGCGTTTTTTGCCATCTCGATGAAATTCCATTTCGAGAACGCCTTAACCGATTCGGACGAAATTTGGAGGGGTCATAGAGGGCCCTAATACAAGCACAATGAGCCATAGTGGGCCCATGTGGGCGATCGCATTTGTACAGGGGGGCCTTAAGAAGAGGGAAATATTTAAAGAAAAAACGTACTTTTTTCACGAAAAGCGTAATAACTCGGGGAGTTGTGGGAGTACGTGAATGGACGAGTGCTCAAAATATGCGCCACATATGGGGCTAAGTCCCCATAAAAAGATTTGAAAATGTGCCGCTTGGTAGAGCACCCAGTTGGGAAAATGTAATATCTATGATTTTCCGATCAAATCGACTAAAAAAAAAATCCGAAAAATCCCGATTTTTCGAGTTGCTCCAAATGACCTTAGAGGCACATGCCTAGACTAATTGGACCCTCCTGATTCCAATGAGCACACATTCAGCCTCCTAGCCCCAGCGGTTCTCGAGATATCTGCCCTCAAAGTTGGGAAATTTATAAAAATAGCATAAAAGGGCTATTAAAATTAAACTTCTAAACGAACGGTCCAATCTCGATGCCGATAGCCTCATTCGATTCAGAAGACTCATACGGTTCATACCAGACCACACTTGATATACTTTGGAAGATGTTTTAATTTTCAAAATTTTCGAAAATGACGCGTTTTTTGCCATCTCGATGAAATTCCATTTCGAGAACGCCTTAACCGATTCGGACGAAATTTGGAGGGGTCATAGAGGGCCTCAATACCAGCACAATGAGCCATAGTGGGCCCATGTGGGCGGTCGCATTTGTACAGGGGGGCCTTAAGAAGAGGGAAATATTTAAAGAAAAAACGTACTTTTTTCACGAAGAGCGTAATAACTCGGGGAGTTGTGGGAGTACGAGAATGGACGAGTGCTCAAAATATGCGCCACATATGGGGCTAAGTCCCCATAAAAAGATTTGAAAATGTGCCGCTTGGTAGAGCACCCAGTTGGGAAAATGTAATATCTATGATTTTCCGATCAAATCGACTAAAAAAAAAATCCGAAAAATCCCGATTTTTCGAGTTGCTCCAAATGACCTTAGAGGCACATGCCTAGACTAATTGGACCCTCCTGATTCCAATGAGCACACATTCAGCCTCCTAGCCCCAGCGGTTCTCGAGATATCTGCCCTCAAAGTTGGGAAATTTATAAAAATAGCATAAAAGGGCTATTAAAATTAAACTTCTAAACGAACGGTGCAATCTCGATGCCGATAGCCTCATTCGATTCAGGAGACTCATACGGTTCATACCAGACCACACTTGATATACTTTGGAAGACGTTTTAATTTTCGAAATTTTCGAAAATGATGTGTTTTTTGCCATCTCGATGAAATTCCATTTCGAGAACGCCTCAACCGATTCGGACGAAATTTGGAGGGGTCATAGAGGGCCCAAATACAAGCACAATCAGCCATAGTGGGCCCCCTTAGGCAATCGCGTTTGTACAGGGTGGCTTTAAGAAGAGAGAAATATTTTTCAAAAAAACGTACTTTTTTCACGAAAAGCGATATAACTCGGCCAGTTGTGGGAGTACGAGAATGGACGAGTGCTCAAAATATGCGCCACATATGGGGCTAAGTCCCCATAAAATGATTTGAAAATGTGCCGCTTGGTAGAGTACCCAGTTGGGAAAACGTAAAATCTATGATTTTCTGATCAAATCGACTAAAAAAAAAAATCCGAAAAATCCCGATTTTTCGAGTTGCTCCAAATGACCTTAGAGGCACATGCCTAGACTAATTGGACCCTCCTGATTCCAATGAGCACACATTCAGCCTCCTAGCCCCAGCGGTTCTCGAGATATCTGCCCTCAAAGTTGGGAAATTTATAAAAATAGCATAAAAGGGCTATTAAAATTAAACTTCTAAACGAACGGTCCAATCTCGATGCCGATAGCCTCATTCGATTCAGAAGACTCATACGGTTCATACCAGACCACACTTGATATACTTTGGAAGATGTTTTAATTTTCAAAATTTTCGAAAATGACGCGTTTTTTGCCATCTCGATGAAATTCCATTTCGAGAACGCCTTAACCGATTCGGACGAAATTTGGAGGGGTCATAGAGGGCCCCAATACAAGCACAATGAGCCATAGTGGGCCCATGTGGGCGGTCGCATTTGTACAGGGGGGCCTTAAGAAGAGGGAAATATTTAAAGAAAAAACGTACTTTTTTCACGAAGAGCGTAATAACTCGGGGAGTTGTGGGAGTACGAGAATGGACGAGTGCTCAAAATATGCGCCACATATGGGGCTAAGTCCCCATAAAAAGATTTGAAAATGTGCCGCTTGGTAGAGCACCCAGTTGGGAAAATGTAATATCTATGATTTTCCGATCAAATCGACTAAAAAAAAAATCCGAAAAATCCCGATTTTTCGAGTTGCTCCAAATGACCTTAGAGGCACATGCCTAGACTAATTGGACCCCTCCTGATTCCAATGAGCACACATTCAGCCTCCTAGCCCCAGCGGTTTCTCGAGATATCTGCCCTCAAAAGTTGGGAAATTTATAAAAATAGCATAAAAGGGGCTATTAAAAATTTAAACTTCTAAACGAAACGGTGCAATCTCGATGCCGATAGCCTCATTCGATTCAGGAGACTCATACGGTTCATACCAGACCACACTTGATATACTTTGGAAGACGTTTTTAATTTTCGAAATTTTCGAAAATGACGCGTTTTTTTGCCATCTCGATGAAATTCCATTTCGAGAACGCCTTAACCGATTCGGACGAAAATTTGGAGGGGGTCATAGAGGGCCCCAATACAAGCACAATGAGCCATAGTGGGCCCATGTGGGCGGTCGCATTTGTACAGGGGGGCTTTAAGAAGAGGGAAATATTTAAAGAAAAAACGTACTTTTTTCACGAAGAGCGTAATAACTCGGGGAGTTGTGGGAGTACGAGGAATGGGACGAGTGCTCAAAAATATGCGCCACATATGGGGCTAAGTCCCCATAAAAAGATTTGAAAAATGTGCCGCTTGGTAGGAGCACCCAGTTGGGAAAATGTAATTATCTATGATTTTTCCGATCAAATCGACTAAAAAAAAAAAATCCCAAAAATCCCGATTTTTCGAGTTGCTCCAAATGACCTTAGAGGCACATGCCTAGACTAATTGGACCCTCCTGATTCCAATGAGCACACATTCAGCCTCCTAGCCCCAGCGGTTCTCGAGATATCTGCCCTCAAAGTTGGGAAATTTATAAAAATAGCATAAAAGGGCTATTAAAATTAAACTTCTAAACGAACGGTCCAATCTCGATGCCGATAGCCTCATTCGATTCAGAAGACTCATACGGTTCATACCAGACCACACTTGATATACTTTGGAAGATGTTTTAATTTTCAAAATTTTCGAAAATGACGCGTTTTTTGCCATCTCGATGAAATTCCATTTCGAGAACGCCTTAACCGATTCGGACGAAATTTGGAGGGGTCATAGAGGGCCTCAATACCAGCACAATGAGCCATAGTGGGCCCATGTGGGCGGTCGCATTTGTACAGGGGGGCCTTAAGAAGAGGGAAATATTTAAAGAAAAAACGTACTTTTTTCACGAAGAGCGTAATAACTCGGGGAGTTGTGGGAGTACGAGAATGGACGAGTGCTCAAAATATGCGCCACATATGGGGCTAAGTCCCCATAAAAAGATTTGAAAATGTGCCGCTTGGTAGAGCACCCAGTTGGGAAAATGTAATATCTATGATTTTCCGATCAAATCGACTAAAAAAAAAATCCGAAAAATCCCGATTTTTCGAGTTGCTCCAAATGACCTTAGAGGCACATGCCTAGACTAATTGGACCCTCCTGATTCCAATGAGCACACATTCAGCCTCCTAGCCCCAGCGGTTCTCGAGATATCTGCCCTCAAAGTTGGGAAATTTATAAAAATAGCATAAAAGGGCTATTAAAATTAAACTTCTAAACGAACGGTCCAATCTCGATGCCGATAGCCTCATTCGATTCAGAAGACTCATACGGTTCATACCAGACCACACTTGATATACTTTGGAAGATGTTTTAATTTTCAAAATTTTCGAAAATGACGCGTTTTTTGCCATCTCGATGAAATTCCATTTCGAGAACGCCTTAACCGATTCGGACGAAATTTGGAGGGGTCATAGAGGGCCCCAATACAAGCACAATGAGCCATAGTGGGCCCATGTGGGCGGTCGCATTTGTACAGGGGGGCCTTAAGAAGAGGGAAATATTTAAAGAAAAAACGTACTTTTTTCACGAAGAGCGTAATAACTCGGGGAGTTGTGGGAGTACGAGAATGGACGAGTGCTCAAAATATGCGCCACATATGGGGCTAAGTCCCCATAAAAAGATTTGAAAATGTGCCGCTTGGTAGAGCACCCAGTTGGGAAAATGTAATATCTATGATTTTCCGATCAAATCGACTAAAAAAAAAATCCGAAAAATCCCGATTTTTCGAGTTGCTCCAAATGACCTTAGAGGCACATGCCTAGACTAATTGGACCCTCCTGATTCCAATGAGCACACATTCAGCCTCCTAGCCCCAGCGGTTCTCGAGATATCTGCCCTCAAAGTTGGGAAATTTATAAAAATAGCATAAAAGGGCTATTAAAATTAAACTTCTAAACGAACGGTGCAATCTCGATGCCGATAGCCTCATTCGATTCAGGAGACTCATACGGTTCATACCAGACCACACTTGATATACTTTGGAAGACGTTTTAATTTTCGAAATTTTCGAAAATGATGTGTTTTTTGCCATCTCGATGAAATTCCATTTCGAGAACGCCTCAACCGATTCGGACGAAATTTGGAGGGGTCATAGAGGGCCCAAATACAAGCACAATCAGCCATAGTGGGCCCCCTTAGGCAATCGCGTTTGTACAGGGTGGCTTTAAGAAGAGAGAAATATTTTTCAAAAAAACGTACTTTTTTCACGAAAAGCGATATAACTCGGCCAGTTGTGGGAGTACGAGAATGGACGAGTGCTCAAAATATGCGCCACATATGGGGCTAAGTCCCCATAAAATGATTTGAAAATGTGCCGCTTGGTAGAGTACCCAGTTGGGAAAACGTAAAATCTATGATTTTCTGATCAAATCGACTAAAAAAAAAATCCGAAAAATCCCGATTTTTCGAGTTGCTCCAAATGACCTTAGAGGCACATGCCTAGACTAATTGGACCCTCCTGATTCCAATGAGCACACATTCAGCCTCCTAGCCCCAGCGGTTCTCGAGATATCTGCCCTCAAAGTTGGGAAATTTATAAAAATAGCATAAAAGGGCTATTAAAATTAAACTTCTAAACGAACGGTCCAATCTCGATGCCGATAGCCTCATTCGATTCAGAAGACTCATACGGTTCATACCAGACCACACTTGATATACTTTGGAAGATGTTTTAATTTTCAAAATTTTCGAAAATGACGCGTTTTTTGCCATCTCGATGAAATTCCATTTCGAGAACGCCTTAACCGATTCGGACGAAATTTGGAGGGGTCATAGAGGGCCCCAATACAAGCACAATGAGCCATAGTGGGCCCATGTGGGCGGTCGCATTTGTACAGGGGGGCCTTAAGAAGAGGGAAATATTTAAAGAAAAAACGTACTTTTTTCACGAAGAGCGTAATAACTCGGGGAGTTGTGGGAGTACGAGAATGGACGAGTGCTCAAAATATGCGCCACATATGGGGCTAAGTCCCCATAAAAAGATTTGAAAATGTGCCGCTTGGTAGAGCACCCAGTTGGGAAAATGTAATATCTATGATTTTCCGATCAAATCGACTAAAAAAAAAATCCGAAAAATCCCGATTTTTCGAGTTGCTCCAAATGACCTTAGAGGCACACGCCTAGACTAATTGGACCCTCCCGATTCCAATGAGCACACATTCAGCCTCCTAGCCCCAGCGGTTCTCGAGATATGCGCCCTCAAATTTGGGAAATTTAAAAAAATAGCAAAAAAGGGCTATTAAAATTAAACTTCTAAACGAACGGTCCAATCTCGATGCCGATAGTCTCATTCGATTCAGGGGAATCATACGGTTCATACCAGACCACACTTGATATACTTTGGAAGACGTTTTAATTTTCGAAATTTTCGAAAATGACGCGTTTTTTGCCATTTCGATGAAATTCCATTTCGAGAACGCCTCAACCGATTCGGACGAAATTTGGAGGGGTCATAGAGGGCCCAAATACAAGCACAATCAGCCATAGTGAGCCCCCTTAGGCGATCGCGTTTGTGCAGGGGGGCCTTAAGAAAAGGGAAATATTTTACAAAAAAACGTACTTTTTTCACGATAAGCGAGATAACTCGGCCAGTTGTGGGAGTACGAGATTGGACGAGTGCTCAAAATATGCGCCACATATGGGGCTAAGTCCCCATAAAAATATTTGAAAATGTGCCGCCTGGTAGAGCACCCAGATGGGAAAAGGTAAAATCGATGATTTTCCGATCAAATCGACTAAAAAAAAATCCGAAAAATCGCGATTTTTCGACTTGCTCCAAATGACCTTAGAGGCACTTGCCTAGACTAATTGGACCCTCCTGATTCCAATGAGCACACATTCAGCCTCCTAGCCCCAGCGGTTCTCGAGATATGCGCCCTCAAAGTTGGGAAATTTAAAAAAATAGCAAAAAAGGGCTATTAAAATTAAACTTCTAAACGAACGGTCCAATCTCGATGCCGATAGCCTCATTCGATTCAGGAGACTCATACGGTTCATACCAGACCTCACTTGATAAACTTTGGAAGACGTTTTAATTTTCGAAATTTTCGAAAATGTCGCGTTTTTTGCCATCTTGATGAAATTCCATTTCAAGAACGCCTCAACCGATTCGAAAAAAGAAACCTTTGCTTCTCGAAATGATTTTTTTTACGTTTCATGCGATGCTTTTTTACACTATTCATAAACTGATATTTACTTTACTGTACTTCATATGATCTCGTATTTTCTTTAATTCGCTTGTGCTAATGTTTTCCCTTCATTGTTTTGACAGGACTCCCGTTTCCCATGCTCCCGGAAAACTACGCAGTCTAGTCGTGCGTTTCACATCCCTGTGTGACCAGACTGGATCGATACGACCTGTGCAGACTTTCCCGCATCTTAATTCCTGCGGGAAAACGTGGGGAAATTCCGCAGCATCTGCAAAACGCGGATACGTCCAGAGTTTCATATTTTCCATGACGCATTTTATCAACGTCAAAATTTGCGTACAAATCTTGTAATTTACAAACTGATTTTGAATTTAGGTATTATTCATTTGTAATTTTGAGTACTAATTGTGAATTTGAGTATGAACTTGTCATTTACATACTGATTTTGAATTTGAGTATTTTTTAATTGTAATTTTGAATTGTGAATTCAAAATTCAATTCAACAAAATGTGAATTTGTGTATATATGTTAGTTATGAGTTTACAGTGTTTAAAGGAAGTTAAAACTTTTTTTATCCAATATCTGTTAATAATAATGCCTAAGTGTAAATCTGCGCACTTAATTTAACTGCGTATAAGCAGCGCGGATAACTTTTATAAACGGGTGTAAAAATATAAAGCGGTTTATAAGCTGTAATAATTACAGAATTAATGAGTTGGATTTAGGAGAGCCGAAATCCATTAAAGTGATGGATTAAGACCTTAATCTAGAAGAAATTCGTCCTATTCGTCAGTACCCATTAAATCTTTAATATGTAGTATTAGATTTGTATTTGGTATACGTGAAGATATTTCTTCTACAATTTTTTTGAACTAAATAAGAAAGAAAATCAAGTATATAACTTTTATCCAATGTATATAAAGTAGTCTCCTGATGGCGTTAAAATTTTCGCCAATTAGTTTTAACGGTTGCATCCAAACCATCCACTGGCATCCTGATCTGCATGGTAATGCGACACGTCATGTGTCCTTCGAGCCGGACGAATTGGAGCACAGCCGCCTAGGATAGATTTACAGCAGTCGAACGGTGCGCCTCGGGTCCTTAGGGCGCACATGTATCATTGTTCTCGACGGGCAGCGGACCTCTCACCAAGAACTGACCTTCTGGGTCGCAAATCCGGCCGCACCCGCATTCTCCCGCCGGAATTTCATCGAAGGAAACGGCCACAAGCCCCACAACAAGATCCAATTGCGAAAACGCGAAGAAAAACGGCGCAGTTGAAGATTTATGTTGGTACTGTTAGCACTGATGAAGTTGGGGTACGTTGGCAGTATTGAAGAAACGTCATTTGAGGGTTAACTGTAGTCAAGTGACGTCATATCGGGCTTGGTACTCTACTAACAGTTGAAGATTTAGGTTGGTACTATTAGCACTGATGAAATTGGGGTACGTTGGCATTATTGTAGAAACGTCATTTAAGGGCTTCCACTCCACAAACTACAAAATTAAATGGCCCAGATAAATCAGCTATTACTGAAATTTCTGAAAATTTGGTATTTGCAAATTTGATATTAGATTCGTGTACAGTACACCTGAAACTAATTCTCCTGAAAATTTGACAAAGTTTCAGCATTAAATAAGGGAGAGAATCAAACATTTAACTTTCTGCATTGACAAGTATGGTTTAGCTATCACTGAAATTTCTGAAAATTTATTATTTGCAAATTTGATATTAGATTCATGTACAGTACACCTGAAACTAATAATCCTGAAAATTTGACAAAGTTTCTGCATTAAATAAGGGAGAGAATCAAACACTTAACTTTCTGAATTGACAAGTATGGGTTAGCTAGTACTGAAATTTCTGAAAATTTAGTATTTGCAAATTTGATATTAGATTCGTGTACAGTACAGCTGAAACTAGTTCTCCTGAAAATTTGACAAAGTTTCAACATTAAATAAGGACGAGAATCAACACTTAACTTTCTGCATTGACAAGTATGGGTTAGCTATTACTGAAATTTCTGAAAATTTGGTATTTGCAAATTTGATATTAGATTCGTGTACAGTACACCTGAAACTATTTTTCCTGAAACTTTGACAAAGTTTCAGCATTAAATAAGGCAGAGAATCAATCACTTAACTTTCTGCATTGACAAGTATGGGTTAGCTATTACTGAAATTTCTCAAAATTTAGTATTTGCAAATTTGATATTAGATTCGTGTACAGTACACCTAAAACTAATTCTCCTGAAAATTTGACAAAGTTTCAGCATTAAATAAGGGAGAGAATCAAACACTTAACTTTCTGCATTGACAAGTATGGGTTAGCTATTACTGAAATTTCTGAAAATATATTATTTGCAAATTTGATATAAGATTCGTGTACAGTACACCTGAAACTAATTCTCCTGAAAATTTGACAAAGTTTCAGCATTGAATAAGGGAGAGAATCAAACACTTAACTTTCTGCATTGACAAGTATGGGTTAGCTATTACTGAAATTTCTAAAAATATAATGTTTGCAAATTTGATATTAGATTCGTGTACAGTACACTTTAAACTAATACTCCTGAAAATTTGACAAAGTTTCAGCATTAAATAAGGCAGAGAATCAAACACTTAACTTTCTGCATTGACAAGTATGGGTTAGCTATTACTGAAATTTCTCAAAATTTAGTATTTGCAAATTTGATATTAGATTCGTGTACAGTACACCTAAAACTAATTCTCCTGAAAATTTGACAAAGTTTCAGCATTAAATAAGGGAGAGAATCAAACACTTAACTTTCTGCATTGACAAGTATGGGTTAGCTATCACTGAAATTTCTAAAAATATATTATTTGCAAATTTGATACAAGATTCGTGTACAGTATACCTGAAACTAATTCTCCTGAAAATTTGACAAAGTTTCGGCATTAAATAAGGAAGAGAATCAAACACTTAACTTTCTGCATTGACAAGTATGGGTTAGCTATTACTGAAATTTCTGAAAATGTATTATTTGCAAATTTGATATAAGATTCGTGTACAGTACACCTGAAACTAATTCTCCTGAAAATTTGACAAAGTTTCAGCATTAAATAAGGGAGAGAATCAAACACATAACTTTCTGCATCGACAAGTAAGGGTTAGCTATTACTGAAATTTCTAAAAATATAATGTTTGCAAATTTGATATTAGATTCGTGTACAGTACACTTTAAACTAATACTCCTGAAAATTTGACAAAGTTTCAGCATTAAATAAGGCAGAGAATCAAACACTTAACTTTCTGCATTGACAAGTATGGGTTAGCTATTACTGAAATTTCTCAAAATTTAGTATTTGCAAATTTGATATTAGATTCGTGTACAGTACACCTAAAACTAATTCTCCTGAAAATTTGACAAAGTTTCAGCATTAAATAAGGGAGAGAATCAAACACTTAACTTTCTGCATTGACAAGTATGGGTTAGCTATTACTGAAAATCCTGAACATTTATTATTTGCAAATTTGACATTGGGTTCGTGTACAGTACACTTAAAAGTAATTCTCCTGAAAATTTGACAAAGTTTCAGCATGAAATAAGGGAGAGAATCAAACACTTAACTTTCTGCATTGACATGTATGGGTTAACTATTACTGAAATTTCTGAAAATATTTTATTTGCAAATTTGATATTAGATTCGTATACAGTACACCTGAAACTAATTCTCCTGAAATTTTGACAGAGTTTCAGCATTAAATAAGGCAGAGAATCAAACACTTAACTTTCTGCATTGACAAGTATGGGTTAACTATTACTGAAATTTCTGAAAATATTTTATTTGCAAATTTGATATTAGATTCGTATACAGTACAGCTGAAACTAATTCTCCTGAAAATTTGACAAAGTTTCAGCATTAAATAAGGGAGAGAATCGTACACTTAACTTTCTGCATTGACAAGTATGGGTTAGCTATTACTGAAATTTCTGAAAAAATATTATTTGCAAATTTGATATTAGATATGTGTGTAGTACACCTGAAACTAATTCTCCTGAAAATTTGACATAGTTTCAGCATGAAATAAGGGAGAGAATCAAACACTTAACTTTCTGCATTGACAAGTATGGGTTAACTATTACTGAAATTTCTGAAAATATTTTATTTGCAAATTTGATATTAGATTCGTATACAGTACAGCTGAAACTAATTCTCCTGAAAATTTGACAAAGTTTCAGCATTAAATAAGGGAGAGAATCTTACACTTAACTTTCTGCATTGACAAGTATGGGTTAGCTATTACTGAAATTTCTAAAAATTTAGTATTTGCAAATTTGATATTAGATTCGTGTACAGTACACCTGAAACTAATTCTCCTGAAAATTTGACAAAGTTTCAGAGTCAAAAAAGGGAGAAATCAAACACTTAACTTTCTGCATTGACAAATATGGGTTAGCTATTACTGAAATTTCTGAAAATTTAGTATTTGCAAATTTCATATTAGATTCGTGTACAGTACACCTAAAACTAATTCTCCTGAAAATTTGACAAAGTTTCAGCATTAAATAAGGGAGAGAATCAAACACTTAACTTTCTGCATTGACAAGTATGGGTTAGCTATTACTGAAAATCCTGAACATTTATTATTTGCAAATTTGACATTGGGTTCGTGTACAGTACACTTAAAAGTAATTCTCCTGAAAATTTGACAAAGTTTCAGCATGAAATAAGGGAGAGAATCAAACACTTAACTTTCTGCATTGACATGTATGGGTTAACTATTACTGAAATTTCTGAAAATATTTTATTTGCAAATTTGATATTAGATTCGTATACAGTACACCTGAAACTAATTCTCCTGAAATTTTGACAGAGTTTCAGCATTAAATAAGGCAGAGAATCAAACACTTAACTTTCTGCATTGACAAGTATGGGTTAACTATTACTGAAATTTCTGAAAATATTTTATTTGCAAATTTGATATTAGATTCGTATACAGTACAGCTGAAATCTTACACTTAACTTTCTGCATTGACAAGTATGGGTTAGCTATTACTGAAATTTCTAAAAATTTAGTATTTGCAAATTTGATATTAGATTCGTGTACAGTACACCTGAAACTAATTCTCCTGAAAATTTGACAAAGTTTCAGAGTCAAAAAAGGGAGAAATCAAACACTTAACTTTCTGCATTGACAAATATGGGTTAGCTATTACTGAAATTTCTGAAAATTTAGTATTTGCAAATTTCATATTAGATTCGTGTACAGTACACCTAAAACTAATTCTCCTGAAAATTTGACAAAGTTTCAGCATTAAATAAGGGAGATAATCAAACACTTAACTTTCTGCATTGACAAGTATGGGTTGGCTATTACTGAAATTCCTGAAAACATATGATTTGCAAATTTGATATTAGATTCGTGTACAGTACACCTGAAACTAATTCTCCTGAAAATTTGACAAAGTTTCAGCATTAAATAAGGGAGAGAATCAACACTTAACTTTCTGCATTGACAAGTATAGGTTAGCTATTACTGAAATTTCTGAAAATTTGATATTTGCAAATTTGATATTAGATTCGTGTACAGTACACCTGAAACTAATTCTCCTGAAAATTTGACATAGTTTCAGCATTAAATAAGGGATAGAATCAAACACTTAACTTTCTGTATTGACAAGTATAGGTTAGCTATTACTGAAATTTCTGAAAATTTATTATGTGCAAATTTGATAATAGATTCGTGTACAGTATACCTGAAACTAATTCTCCTGAAAATTTGACAATGTTTCAGCATTAAATAAGGGATAGAATCAAACACTTAACTTTCTGCATTGACAAGTATGGGTTAGCTATTACTGAAATTTCTGAAAATTTAGTATTTGCAAATTTGACATTAGGTTCGTATTCAGTACACCTGAAACTACTGCTCCTGAAAATTTGACATACTTTCAGCATTAAATAAGGGAGAGAATCAAACACTTAACTTTCTGCATTGACAAGTATGAGTTAGCTATTACTGAAATTTATGAAAATTTATTATGTGCAAATTTGATAATAGATTCGTGTACAGTATACCTAAAACTAATTCTCCTGAAAATTTGACAAAGTTTCAGCATTAAATAAGGGATAGAATCAAACACTTAACTTTCTGCATTGACAAGTATGGGTTAGTTATTACTGAAATTTCTGAAAATATTTTATTTGAAAATTTGATAATAGATTGGTACACAGTACACCTGAAACTAATTCTCCTGAAAATTTGACAAAGTTTCAGAGTCCAAGAAGGGAGATATCAAACACATAACTTTATGCAGTGACAAGTATGGGTTTGCTTTTACTGAAATTTCAGAAAATTTATAATTTGCAAATTTGATATTAGATTCGTGTACAGTACACCTGAAACTAATTCTCCTGAAAATTTGACAAAGTTTCAGCATTAAATAAGGGAGAGAATCAAACACTTAATTTTCTGCATTGACAAGTATGGGTTAGCTATTACTGAAATTTCTGAAATAATATTATTTGCAAATTTGATATTAGATATGTGTATAGTACACCTGAAACTAATTCTCCTGAAAATTTGACAAAGTTTCAGCATTAAATAAGGGAGAGAATCAACACTTAACTTTCTGCATTGACAAGTATGGGTTAGCTATTACTGAAATTTCTGAAAATATATTATTTGCAAATTTGATATAAGATTCGTGTACAGTACACCTGAAACTAATTCTCCTGAAAATTTGACAAAGTTTCAGCATTGAATAAGGGAGAGAATCAAACACTTAACTTTCTGCATTGACAAGTATGGGTTAGCTATTACTGAAATTTCTAAAAATATAATGTTTGCAAATTTGATATTAGATTCGTGTACAGTACACTTTAAACTAATACTCCTGAAAATTTGACAAAGTTTCAGCATTAAATAAGGCAGAGAATCAAACACTTAACTTTCTGCATTGACAAGTATGGGTTAGCTATTACTGAAATTTCTCAAAATTTAGTATTTGCAAATTTGATATTAGATTCGTGTACAGTACACCTAAAACTAATTCTCCTGAAAATTTGACAAAGTTTCAGCATTAAATAAGGGAGAGAATCAAACACTTAACTTTCTGCATTGACAAGTATGGGTTAGCTATCACTGAAATTTCTAAAAATATATTATTTGCAAATTTGATACAAGATTCGTGTACAGTATACCTGAAACTAATTCTCCTGAAAATTTGACAAAGTTTCGGCATTAAATAAGGAAGAGAATCAAACACTTAACTTTCTGCATTGACAAGTATGGGTTAGCTATTACTGAAATTTCTGAAAATGTATTATTTGCAAATTTGATATAAGATTCGTGTACAGTACACCTGAAACTAATTCTCCTGAAAATTTGACAAAGTTTCAGCATTAAATAAGGGAGAGAATCAAACACATAACTTTCTGCATCGACAAGTAAGGGTTAGCTATTACTGAAATTTCTAAAAATATAATGTTTGCAAATTTGATATTAGATTCGTGTACAGTACACTTTAAACTAATACTCCTGAAAATTTGACAAAGTTTCAGCATTAAATAAGGCAGAGAATCAAACACTTAACTTTCTGCATTGACAAGTATGGGTTAGCTATTACTGAAATTTCTCAAAATTTAGTATTTGCAAATTTGATATTAGATTCGTGTACAGTACACCTAAAACTAATTCTCCTGAAAATTTGACAAAGTTTCAGCATTAAATAAGGGAGAGAATCAAACACTTAACTTTCTGCATTGACAAGTATGGGTTAGCTATTACTGAAAATCCTGAACATTTATTATTTGCAAATTTGACATTGGGTTCGTGTACAGTACACTTAAAAGTAATTCTCCTGAAAATTTGACAAAGTTTCAGCATGAAATAAGGGAGAGAATCAAACACTTAACTTTCTGCATTGACATGTATGGGTTAACTATTACTGAAATTTCTGAAAATATTTTATTTGCAAATTTGATATTAGATTCGTATACAGTACACCTGAAACTAATTCTCCTGAAATTTTGACAGAGTTTCAGCATTAAATAAGGCAGAGAATCAAACACTTAACTTTCTGCATTGACAAGTATGGGTTAACTATTACTGAAATTTCTGAAAATATTTTATTTGCAAATTTGATATTAGATTCGTATACAGTACAGCTGAAACTAATTCTCCTGAAAATTTGACAAAGTTTCAGCATTAAATAAGGGAGAGAATCGTACACTTAACTTTCTGCATTGACAAGTATGGGTTAGCTATTACTGAAATTTCTGAAAAAATATTATTTGCAAATTTGATATTAGATATGTGTGTAGTACACCTGAAACTAATTCTCCTGAAAATTTGACATAGTTTCAGCATGAAATAAGGGAGAGAATCAAACACTTAACTTTCTGCATTGACAAGTATGGGTTAACTATTACTGAAATTTCTGAAAATATTTTATTTGCAAATTTGATATTAGATTCGTATACAGTACAGCTGAAACTAATTCTCCTGAAAATTTGACAAAGTTTCAGCATTAAATAAGGGAGAGAATCTTACACTTAACTTTCTGCATTGACAAGTATGGGTTAGCTATTACTGAAATTTCTAAAAATTTAGTATTTGCAAATTTGATATTAGATTCGTGTACAGTACACCTGAAACTAATTCTCCTGAAAATTTGACAAAGTTTCAGAGTCAAAAAAGGGAGAAATCAAACACTTAACTTTCTGCATTGACAAATATGGGTTAGCTATTACTGAAATTTCTGAAAATTTAGTATTTGCAAATTTCATATTAGATTCGTGTACAGTACACCTAAAACTAATTCTCCTGAAAATTTGACAAAGTTTCAGCATTAAATAAGGGAGAGAATCAAACACTTAACTTTCTGCATTGACAAGTATGGGTTAGCTATTACTGAAAATCCTGAACATTTATTATTTGCAAATTTGACATTGGGTTCGTGTACAGTACACTTAAAAGTAATTCTCCTGAAAATTTGACAAAGTTTCAGCATGAAATAAGGGAGAGAATCAAACACTTAACTTTCTGCATTGACATGTATGGGTTAACTATTACTGAAATTTCTGAAAATATTTTATTTGCAAATTTGATATTAGATTCGTATACAGTACAGCTGAAATCTTACACTTAACTTTCTGCATTGACAAGTATGGGTTAGCTATTACTGAAATTTCTAAAAATTTAGTATTTGCAAATTTGATATTAGATTCGTGTACAGTACACCTGAAACTAATTCTCCTGAAAATTTGACAAAGTTTCAGAGTCAAAAAAGGGAGAAATCAAACACTTAACTTTCTGCATTGACAAATATGGGTTAGCTATTACTGAAATTTCTGAAAATTTAGTATTTGCAAATTTCATATTAGATTCGTGTACAGTACACCTAAAACTAATTCTCCTGAAAATTTGACAAAGTTTCAGCATTAAATAAGGGAGATAATCAAACACTTAACTTTCTGCATTGACAAGTATGGGTTGGCTATTACTGAAATTCCTGAAAACATATGATTTGCAAATTTGATATTAGATTCGTGTACAGTACACCTGAAACTAATTCTCCTGAAAATTTGACAAAGTTTCAGCATTAAATAAGGGAGAGAATCAACACTTAACTTTCTGCATTGACAAGTATAGGTTAGCTATTACTGAAATTTCTGAAAATTTGATATTTGCAAATTTGATATTAGATTCGTGTACAGTACACCTGAAACTAATTCTCCTGAAAATTTGACATAGTTTCAGCATTAAATAAGGGATAGAATCAAACACTTAACTTTCTGTATTGACAAGTATAGGTTAGCTATTACTGAAATTTCTGAAAATTTATTATGTGCAAATTTGATAATAGATTCGTGTACAGTATACCTGAAACTAATTCTCCTGAAAATTTGACAATGTTTCAGCATTAAATAAGGGATAGAATCAAACACTTAACTTTCTGCATTGACAAGTATGGGTTAGCTATTACTGAAATTTCTGAAAATTTAGTATTTGCAAATTTGACATTAGGTTCGTATTCAGTACACCTGAAACTACTGCTCCTGAAAATTTGACATACTTTCAGCATTAAATAAGGGAGAGAATCAAACACTTAACTTTCTGCATTGACAAGTATGAGTTAGCTATTACTGAAATTTATGAAAATTTATTATGTGCAAATTTGATAATAGATTCGTGTACAGTATACCTAAAACTAATTCTCCTGAAAATTTGACAAAGTTTCAGCATTAAATAAGGGATAGAATCAAACACTTAACTTTCTGCATTGACAAGTATGGGTTAGTTATTACTGAAATTTCTGAAAATATTTTATTTGAAAATTTGATAATAGATTGGTACACAGTACACCTGAAACTAATTCTCCTGAAAATTTGACAAAGTTTCAGAGTCCAAGAAGGGAGATATCAAACACATAACTTTATGCAGTGACAAGTATGGGTTTGCTTTTACTGAAATTTCAGAAAATTTATAATTTGCAAATTTGATATTAGATTCGTGTACAGTACACCTGAAACTAATTCTCCTGAAAATTTGACAAAGTTTCAGCATTAAATAAGGGAGAGAATCAAACACTTAATTTTCTGCATTGACAAGTATGGGTTAGCTATTACTGAAATTTCTGAAATAATATTATTTGCAAATTTGATATTAGATATGTGTATAGTACACCTGAAACTAATTCTCCTGAAAATTTGACAAAGTTTCAGCATTAAATAAGGGAGAGAATCAACACTTAACTTTCTGTATTGACAAGTATGGGTTAGCTATTACTGAAATATCTGAAAATTTCTGATTTGCAAATTTGATATTACATTCGTGTAGGGTACACCTGAAACTAATTCTTCTGAAAATTTGACAAAGTTTCAGCATTAAATAAGGGAGATAATCAAACACTTAACTTTCTGCATTGACAAGTATGAGTTAGCTATTACTGAATTTTCTGAAATTATAAAATTTACAAATTTGATATTAGATTCGTATACAGTACACCTGAAGCGAATTCTCCTGAAAATTTGACAAAGTTTCAGCATTAAACAAGGGAGAGAATCAAACACTTAAGTGTTGAATAACTGTCATTTGCAGTTGGTAGTATTGAAAAACTGTCATTTGAGGATTAATTGTAGTTAAGTGACATCATGTAGGGGTTGGTTCTATTAAATAACCGCAATTTAAGCGATAATATTGTTTAAGTGACGCCTTCTGGGGTTGGCAGTGTTGAATAACTGTCATTTGCAGTTGGTAGTATTGAAACACAGTCAGTTGGGGATTAATTGTAGTTAAGTGACATCATGTAGGGGTTGGTTCTATTAAATAACCACAATTTAAGCGATAATATTGTTTATGTGACGTCTTTTGGGATTGGCAGTGTTGAATAACTGTCATTTGCAGTTGGTAGTATTGGAAAACCGTCATTTGGGGATTAATTGTAGTTAAGTGACGTAATGTGGTGGTTGGTTCTATTAAATAACCGCAATTTAAGCGATAATATTGTTTAAGTGACGCCTTCTGGGGTTGGCAGTGTTGAATAACTGTCATTTGCAGTTGGTAGTATTGAAACACTGTCATTTGAGGATTAATTGTAGTTAAGTGAGATAATGTAGGGGTTGGTTCTATTAAATAACCGGAATTTAAGCGATCATATTGTTTTAGTGACGCCTTCAGGAGTTGGCAGTGTTGAATAACTGTCATTTGCAGTTGGTAGTATTGAAAAACTGTCATTTGAGGATTAATTGTAGTTAAGTGACATCATGTAGGGGTTGGTTCTATTAAATAACCGCAATTTAAGCGATAATATTGTTTAAGTGACGCCTTCTGGGGTTGGCAGTGTTGAATAACTGTCATTTGCAGTTGGTAGTATTGAAAAACTATCAATTGGGGATTTATTGTAGTTAAGTGACATCATGTAGGGATTGGTTCTATTAAATAACCGCAATTTAAGGGAGAATAGTATTTAAGTGGCGCCTTATGGGGTTGGCAGTGTTGAATAACTCTCATTTGCAGTTGGTAGTATTGAAAAACTGTCATTTGAAGATTAATTGTAGTTAAGTGACGTAATGTGGTGGTTGGTTCTATTAAATAACCGCAATTTAAGCGATAATATTGTTTATGTGACGCCTTCTGGGGATGGCAGTGTTGAATAACTGTCATTTGCAGTTGGTAGTATTGAAATACTGTCATTTGAGGATTAATTGTTGTTAAGGGACATCACGTACGGGGTTGGTTCTATTAAATAACCGCAATTTAAGCGATAATATTGTTTATGTGGCGCCTTCAGGGGTTGGCAGTGTTGAATAACTGTCATTTGCAGTTGGTAGTATTGAAAAACTGTCATTTGGGGATTAATTGTAGTTAAGTGACGTCATTTAGGGGTTGGTTCTATTAAATAACCGCAATTTAAACGATAATCTTGTTTAAGTGAGGCCTTCTGGGGTTGGCAGTGTTGAATAACTGTCATTTGCAGTTGGCAGTATTGAAAAACTGTCACTTACGGCGTTTTCTTGTAATTCTCAGCCTACCTTACAAATTTGCGGTGTTTTCTTTAAATATTGGAATCTTCCACGATTATTAACATAAAAATATGTGCTTATTAAAGGTTAGGATTATTCTGCGTGTGCTGAATAATTTCCTGAGTGAATTAAAATGAGGTTGTTGATTGTTTGCACGTTAAGCTGCTGTTTGAGTCGTGAATCGTGGGCCGCATAAAATTTGCATGCTTAAATAAATCTGCCGAATTGTCTACGTAATTATTCGCCTTTTAATAAATGAAAAAAAAAGTGAAGGCGAATGAAAAAGTCGCGCATTTTCAATTACGGCGATTATGTGGATTTTTTTTGCGCGGAGACACGCGCACTATTTATAGATATCACCTTCGTTTCCGAATAATTATGCCCGTTTAGATAAATACCAAGCTTTTTGCGCCGATTTTTCATTGGAAACCAGGTCAGCTGGGAAATCTCGGCGGAAAAATCGTCCGCATTATCGTTAACATATTAATGGCGCTTAATGAATCCGCGATTGCTCGAGTGGGTTTTAAATCCTCAAGTCGCAAGGAATGTGTATTTTCTTTGTGTTGAACTTGATCGAGTTTTTCGCGGTTTCAGTTTTCGAAGGACGCTGATTGGGAGAAGGTGCGAAACGCCTCGTTATTCTGCGAGGTCTGAAAAACCGAGCGCTTCCTGCTCGACTAATTAATCGTGCGAATTGGGAATATTAATTATTCTCGGCGGGGTTTATGGCCCGGGACGGATCCCATCGACGCACCAACTAGATGGGTTCAAGACCACTGGGCATTGTTCGTCCGCCACGAATTGAAATGGAGCTGTCACGGTTTAGTTGAGATCTCCTTGTGAGCTCTGCTCTTGAGTTTAAAATAAACAGATCTGCGCCAACCAGGTCATACGTAAACGTGTCATATCACATGCAATCCCCCAGAGAGAAAATACGTAGAAATATATCAGGTTGGTTCGTAATTATTCGAATAAGACTTATTCAGTACTAAAATCCTTTAAATGACAGTTATCCAATACTACCAACCTTCAAGTGACAGTTCTTCAATACTACCAATCTCCAAGTGACAGTTATTCAATACTACCAATCTCCAAATGACAGTTCTTCAATACTACCAATCTCCAAATGACAGTTCTGCAGTAACACCAACTGTAATTAAATTACACAGCTAAGTGCGACAATATTCATGAATTAAAAATGTTATTCTATGAAAGGAAGAAGTTTTATATTTGTTTCCATTTGTTCTGCCTCATAAAAATGACAGTTATTCAATAATACCAACCTCCAAGTGTCAGTTCTCCAATCATACCAACCTCCAAATGACAGTTCTTCAATACTACCAATCTCCAAATGACAGTTCTTCAATACTACCAATCTCCGAATGACAGTTCTGCAGTAACACCAACTCAAAATGACAGTTCTTCATTACTACCAATCTCCAAAATGACACATCTCCAATGTAATCAACTCCAATTGTAGTTTTTCAATAGTACCAATCTTAAAATGAAAAATTCTGAAAAACCACCCGCACGTATACTCTTATACTTCTTGCAGGGTACAGTTCTCGTATGATTTTTGCTATAAACCCAGGTTTCAACAGACAACAATGACCAGAGGCTCGCCAACGAAGTAATAACGACTGGAGCGGTGTCAACGACGTAGTTCAAGGGTGCCCACAGCTCGAAGGCCTCACCAACGCCCGACTAATGGGCAATCGTCTGCTGTTACAATTCTTTTTTCGCATTAAGCCAAAGCATTACAAGTGCGACCTTGGAATAAGAAGAGCAACAAGAAGTCGTGCCAGGTGTCTCAGTGTACGACGTACACGATAGCCACGTTGCACGAAAGTGGAGCTGAAAATTGCCTGGGGCTGTTGTTTTTCACTCATTCATTCATTAAACACGTGCATCAATCTTAATCACGAAGAGAATTAATGGTAATTGCAATCCATTTTGTGCAGTAGTGGAGTCAGTATATAAAATTTACTGGTTTTGATGTGTTAATGATCAAAAACACCATACCAAACCAATATATCAACGTGGAACGATTAAAAGCCAGTTTTCCAAAGTATAAATAAGTTATCTACTGGCTACTGATACACATCAAATAGTTAGGAACTGACCTCAAAAATTCAAGAAAAAGAGTTAACACTGCAAATTTTTATACTGCCAAGTTTCGTATAGTTATCTAAGCTGAGGATACCTACAACGAATCTAAAAGAGCTTTTTGTAGGTATCTTAACCCTTCCAATATCTATTCATAACTTTTGCAATTCATAAGAGTTAATACTGTAAATTTTTGTAGTGCCAAGTTACGTATAGATAACTAAGCTGAGGGTACCTACAATGAATCTCAAAGAGCTTTTCATAGGTATCTTAACCCTTCCAATAACTATTCATAACTTTTGCAATTCATAAGAGTTAATACTGTAAATTTTTGTAGTGCCAAGTTACATATAGATAACTAAGCTGAGGGTACCTACAATGAATCTCAAAGAGCTTTTCGTAGGTATCTTAACCCTTCCAATAACTATTCATAACTTTTGCAATTCATAAGAGTTAATACTGTAAATTTTTGTAGTGCCAAATTACATATAGATAACTAAGCTGAGGGTACCTACAATGAATCTCAAAGAGCTTTTTGTAGGTATCTCAACCCTTCCAATAACTATTCATAACTTTTGCAATTCCTAAGAGTTAATACTGTAAATTTTTGTAGTGCCAAGTTACGTATAGATAACTAAGCTGAGGGTACCTACAATGAATCTAAAAGAGCTTTTTGTAGATATCTTAACCCTTCCAATAACTATTCATAACTTTTGCAATTCATAAGAGTTAATACTGTAAATTTTTGTAGTGCCAAGTTACATATAGATAACTAAGCTGAGGGTACCTACAATGAATCTAAAAGAGCTTTTTGTAGATATCTTAACCCTTCCAATAACTATTCATAACTTTTGCAATTCATAAGAGTTAATACTGTAAATTTTTGTAGTGCCAAGTTACATATAGATAACTAAGCTGAGGGTACCTACAATGTATCTAAAAGAGCTTTTTGTAGGTATCTTAACCCTTCCAATAACTATTCATAACTTTTGCAATTCATAAGAGTTAATACTGTAAATTTTTGTAGTGCTAGTTACGTATAGATAACTAAGCTGAGGGTACCTACAATGAATCTCAAAAGCTTTTTGTAGGTATCTTAACCCTTCCAATAACTATTCATAACTTTTTAGAGTTAATACTGTAAATTTTTGTAGTACCAAGTTACGTATAGATAACTAACCTGAGGGTACCTACAATGAATCTCAAAGGGCTTTTTGTAGGTATGTTAACCCTTCCAATAACTATTCATAACTTTTGTAGTTCTCTAAAGTTATCCAGTTCTTCTTCGGTTTGTCTTCCAATTCGTTGTGTATTCTATCTTTATCGTTCCTTATCTTCTCTCTACCAATTTTAACTTTACTGCTTTGCTATTTATCCTCTAATGAATTCCAGTTAGTAATTTTCCAGTTCTTCCTCTATTCGTCTTCCAATTCGTTTTTGTCGTTTTCCAGTTCTGCCTCTTTATGCCTTCCAATTCGTCCTCTCGTGTCTTGGACTTCACAAGTCTAAGTACCGTTTTAAATTTAGTCATACTTTCTTAACAATCTTCTTAACGTAAAGTAAAGTTAAATCTCTTTCTCTCTTAAATCTCTTAAATCTAATATCGCAAGATATTAATTGCCAACTTTTTCTTTTTTTGAGCAATCTATCATCTAGTAAGTCTGCCTTCGAGAAATGAATTGACAGATTATTGTTCTTCTTCTTATTATTATTTTTCACGAATATTCATTCAGTATCGCGTTAATCGTCGCAAGTGGGAGTCTGTTGCGTAAAAAGCTGCTCACATGCCGATCGATTTACTTAGATTGTGGCTTAATTTATTGGCATAATTATCTCCGAACCTTGAAGGCGGAAGAGAACGGCAGTTGAGGAGCGTTTCGGTCCGCTGATCGAAATTCGTTACGACAACGTCCCCAAAGTATCGGAAATACGACAGAAACGTTTTTTCCCAATTGGCCATAGAGCAGCTATTTAATCGAGAGCCGACCAAAAATTACAACCATTGAGTTTGCACCAGTTACTTATTGAATTATCAATGAAAATATTATTAATTTAACACTAATTAGATGAGTATTACGTATGAGTATGAGTTACACGTATTCTGTCTTTCAATCCACGAATTAATTTCCAGATACCAATCTGATGCTTTCACATACAGATATCTTCATTGGAGTACATAAACCTGATGATCACTTGACCATTATTGAACTGTGGAGTACTTGAAAAACATAAAGGCTTATAACAATGCGTCAATGATTCTTGCCTCTTGGTTAAATGTCAAGGTCGCTCTTTGCGTTTTCCTAACCTTTTGATCGGCATGCAGGTATCTTTAACATTTAGGAGTGTTTACCACTGAGCTTAATTAATAGCCCAGCTGGATAGATCTGTCAGCGTTTGAAATGGATAGGATTAATTATACACCTGAAGAGGAGAGATGTTAAGAATTCCCATTCAAACAGATGACCAATGAAAATTATGATAATAGCAATTATTATCTTGGGATTGCTATCAATTATCTAATCAAAATTGTATTGCTATCAATTAGATAATGATATCTCAATAACTACCGTATCAATATCGATGCAATTTTATACAAATATTAAGTGATATATTGGTATCTAACATGAGAAATTTAAATCATATCCAATGAGCGATTCATAAGATATGGTATCTATAAGTTTCATTTAGTTTAAATGACAATATCACAAAAACTACCGTATCAATATCAATGCAATTTTTTATTGGTATTAAGTAATATATTAGTATTTAACTTGAGTAATTTGAATCATATCCAATGAGTGATTCACAAGATATTGCTATTATTACATTTTTTGCTGGATTTTTCAAGTATTTCTCTAAATGAGATAAAATTTAAATTATGATATCTGAAAAACTACCGTATCAATATCTATGGATTTTTTTTCTGATATTAAGTGATATATCGACATCTAACGTGAGAAATTTAAATCATATCCAATGAGCGATTCATAAGATATCATATCTGTAAGTTTCATTTAATTTAAATGACGATATCTCCAAAACTACCGAATCAATATCAATGCACTTTTATACTGATATTAAGTGATATATTGGTATTTAACGTGAGTAATTTAAATCACATCCAATGATCAATTCATAAGATATGGCAACTCTTACATTTTTTGGGGACTTCGAGTATTTCTGCAAATGGGATCAAATTTAAATTAAGATATCTGGAAAACTACCGTATCAAAATTAATATAATTTATTTCTGATATTGCGTGATATACCAGAAATAAAATCTTGCAATTAACTTTATATCCAATGAGTGATTCATAAGATATTTTTATTTTAGTGAGAACGTTTGAATTTAAAGACACTTTAAGTTGTTTCTCAGTTTTTCTCATACCTAAATGATGATATCTCAAAATTCACCGTATGAACATCAGCACAAGTCTTTACTGATATTAAGTGATATATTGGTATCTAACATGAGTAATCTACATTATATCCAATGAGCGATACATAAGATATGTATCTGGAAGTTTTTTTGAGTTTAAGTAATGATATCTCAAAAACTACCGCATGAATATGAACGCATTTTTTTCCTGATATTAGCTGATATAGTGATATCTCACACGAGTAATTTTAATTATATCCAATAAGCAATTCATAAGATATGGCAATTCTTACATTTTTGGGGGATTTTTTAAGCATTTCTCCAAATGGGATAAAATTTGAATTACGATATCTCAAAAACTACCGCATAAAAATGAATGTAATTGATTTCTGATATTGCGTGATATATCAAAGATCAAAGTTTATAATTACTTTTAATATTCAACGAGTAATTCATAAGAAATATTTATTTTAGTGAGAACATTTGAATTTGAAGACATTTTTTAAGTTGTTTTCTCATACCTAAATAATGATATATCAAAAACTACCGTATGAATATCAATGCAAATTTTTAATGATATTAAGTGATATATTGTTATCTAACATGAGTAATCTAAATAATATCCAATGAGCGATTCATAAGATATGGCAACTGTATGCTTTTCTGGGGATATTTTAGGTATTTCTCCAAATGGGATAAAATTTAAATTACGATATCTAGAAAACTACCGCATCAAAATTAATGAAAATTATTTCTGATATTACGTGATGTATCAAAAATGAATGTTTATAATTTATTTTACATCTAACGTGTAATTCATGAGATATTTATATTTTAATGAGAACATTTGATTTTAAAGAAATTTTTAAGTTGTTTATCAAGTTTTTCTCATACCTAAATTATGATATCTCAAAAACTACCGTACCAATATGAACTAAATTTCGAAAATACTGATATTCAGTGATATATTGGCATTTAACATAAGTAATTTAAATCGTATGCAATGAGCGATTCTCATGATATGGTATTTATAAGTTTTGCTCACACCTAACTAAAGATATCTCAAAAACTACCGTATCAATATCAATTCATTTTTTTACTGATATTAAGTGATATACTGGTATATTACGTGAGTAATTTGAATGATATCCAATGAGCGATTCTAAAGATATGGTTGCTGTACAATTTTTTGGCGATATTTTAAGTGTTTCTCCAAATGGAATTACATCTAAATTACGATATTTCAAACAAAAACTACCGTATCAATATCAATGATTTTTCTTTTTCATATTAAGTGATATATTAAGATCTAACATGTGCAATTCCAATCATATCCAATAAGCGATTCATAAGATATGGCAATTCTTAGATTTTTTGGGGATATTTCAGGTATTTCTCCAAATGGGATAAAATTTAAATTACAATATCTCGAAAACTACTGTATCAAAATTATTGTAATTTATTTCTAATATTGCGTGATATATCAAAAATAAAAGCTTATAATTAATTTTATATCCAATGAGTAATTCATAAGATATTTTTACTTTAGTGGGAACGTTTGAATTTAAAGACATTTTTAAGTGGTTTCTCAAGTATTTCTCATACTTAAATGATGATAAATCAAAAACTACTGTATAAATATCAATGCAATTTTATATTTAGATTGAGTGATACATTAGTATCTAACAGGAGTAATCTAATTCATATCCAATGAGGGATTCATAATATATGGCAATTCTTAGATTTTCTGGGGATATTTTAAGTATTTTTCCAAATGGGATAAAATTTAAATTACGATATCTAGAAAACTAATGGTATAAAATGAATGCAACTTATTTCTGACATTGCGTGATATATTACAAATAAACATTTATAAGTACTGTTATATCCAATGTGTAGTTCATGAGATATTTATATTTTAGTGAGAACATTTGTTTTAAAGATATTTTTAAGTTGTTTCTCAAGTTTATCTCATACCTAAATGATGATATCTCATAAACTACCGTATACATATCAACAAATTTTTATTCTGATATTCAGTGATATATTGGCATTTAATATGAGTAATTTAAATTGTATCTAATGAGCTATTCTCATGATATGGTAACATTTGGTTTCTCCAAATGGGATAACATCTAAATTACGATATCTCATAAACTACCGTATCAATATCAATGAAATATTTTACTGATATTAAGTGATATATTGGTATCTAACATGAGTAATCTAAATAATATCCAATAAGCGATTCATAAGATATGGCAACTGTATGCTTTTCTGGGCATATTTTATGTATTTCTCCAAATGGGATAAAATTTAATTTACGATATCTAGAAAACTACCGTATCAAAATGAATGCAACTTATTTCTGATATTGCGTAATATATCGGAAATAAACGTTCATAACTACTTTTATATCCAATGTGTAATTCATGAGATATTTATATTTTAGTGAGAACATTCAATTTTAAAGATATTTTTAAGTTGTCTCTCAAGTTTTTTAAACTACCGTATCAATATCAAGGCAATTTATTACTGATATTAAGTGATATATTGATATCTAACATGAGTAATTTAAATAATATTCAATGAGTGATTCTTAAGATATGGCAACTATACCATCTTTTGGGGATATTTCAAGTATTTCTCAAAATGGGATAAAATTTAAATTACGATATATCGAAAACTACCGTATTAAAATCAATGCAAATTTGTACTGATATTAAGAGTTATATTCTTATCTAATATGAGTAATTTAAATCATATCCA
Organism: Othius punctulatus; assembly: GCA_951805005.1. Lineage (NCBI taxonomy): Eukaryota > Metazoa > Arthropoda > Insecta > Coleoptera > Staphylinidae > Othius > Othius punctulatus. Next base: position 3,959,216 of record OX638146.1, read on the forward strand.
ATGAGCGATTTATAAAATATGGCAACTCTTAAGTTTTTTGGGGAAATTTCAAGGATTTCTCCAAATGGAATTAAATTTAAATTACGATATTTCAAAAACTACCGTATCAAAATTAATGTAATTTATTTCTGATATTGCGTGGTATATCAGAAATAAAAGTTGGCAAATACTTTTATATCCAATGAGTAATTAATGAGTTATTTATATTTTAATGAAAACATTTGATATTATAACATATTTGGAAATTATTTCGCAAAATTATCTCATATTTAAATAATGATATCTCAAAAACTACCGTATCAATATCAATGCAATTTTATACAGATATTAGGTGGTATGTTGGTATCTAGCATGAGTGATTAAAAATATATCCAATGAGTGATTCTCAAGATATGGCAAGTGTACGTATTTTTGAGGATATTTCATACTTTATACTGATATGGCTAATTATTTTTTTCTAGAAGACTAATTTTAATACTTTTATTTCATTTGTGTGTAGATTTGCTATTATTATTATTACTACTACGCAGTAAGTGGTAAATTTCCGCGTCGTAATAATCATTGATTCAATTTTTGAATGAATCGTAATAGAGAAACGTAATAATGTGTGCATGTGAGATAGTTTTACAATTTTTGAATGAATTTGAGAAACGTATTGTGTGCATGTGAGTTAGTTTTTCAATTTTTGAATGAATCTAAGAAACATAATATTGTGTGAATGTGAGGTAGTTTTTCTCGCGTTGGGTTATGGCAAATAAGATGAGTTATTGGTGAAACTTCGGAGCAGCACTAAATGGTGTCAAGGTGCGTTCCCTGACACGCAATTATCCGAGCAAAAAATTCAGCGGCGATGTTTATTGCTCCCGGTTTTCCTTGGGGGGATATGAGGCTGCCAGCACCTTGGAAAACTCCGGAAAATGGAAAATTGCCGCCGCTTTGCGGTTCAAAAGCCCTAGCCACCTAGGTCACGGCGCGGCGTGCAACGAAACAAAACCAAGACGCGTACCTGTCAAACAGCCGTCCCCGTCACTGTTCACTTGTTTTACTATTGCGGGGGCGTCGCGACGCCGTGCGGCCCCCACGCGCTACGCAGCAAAGGTGCCTCCTCAGTTAGGAAGGTCCGCACCGGAAGGTTAGCTCTTCGCGTCTGGGACGTCTGGCGTTGCGGGGCCGACGGCGGCGGTTCACGGTCGGGGGTGGCTGTGGACGCGCAGGTCCACCCCCGTCCGACCGGTCGATAGCCCGCGCCGGTGAGGGCTCGGGGGCGGCGGGGGGCGCCGCTTCCGAGAAGCCAGGCGCTGGAGCCCCGGCCGCCAGGGGTCGCCCCAGTTCCGGCAGCACTGTTCAAAGTGCGACGCAACAAAGGGATTTTGCGAGCCGATGGACCCCCCCCCCCCCCCCCACCAGTTGGGGGCGGTTTGAGGTTATGAGGCGGCGGCGTTTGTTTTTGGTTCACGGGCAAGTGAGCTCGCAGTGATGCTGGATGCAAATTTGCACGCCCTTCGTCACAGGCTTTCCCACATTAACGCTATCAGCGACCCTTGTTCGACCTACAACCCTATTGAATTGCACGCAAAACGCTCTTCAGATACTTTCATGGGCTTCACAGTCTACAAACAAGTCTACAGACAGATTTACAGACACTCAGACAGACTCATATCTAATATAAACTGAAAATTGTGTTTCACTGTGTATAAAACAGAAAGATTTTTTTAAAATTTAAATGTTTTACGGACTGAGCCCATTTGACGAAATACATATATACTACTAATACTACACTATAATACAACTAATTCTCTTTTGGATACGATAATTAATTATTAATTACCCCCAGTTAATAATTAACGCGTAAATCACCTTCAACCTCACGCCAATTACAATATTCCACGCGAAGTGGTGGTTTTTACGTCCTGAGAGCAAAATACGTTGCATTCTTCGGCGAAGGATTTCCTCGACTTTTGCATATCTCTAGCTGTGGTCTATAAATTCCAGCGGCAATTAGTATGCAAATTTTTGTGTCATTTAAGGTGCGCTGCGAGTGAAAAATAGAAAAACAGCTGACTTACGGCCGTTTATTTTCCGCCTTCAATGACGGCCTGGGCGGCCGCGAAGGTTTCCAGAAAATTTTCCGCCTTGCGAGCACGATTGATGTATCCATTACAATATAACGATGATAACATCGATAAATTATACGTTAATGCGGAAACTTAATGAGTAGGCAATGTGAAACAACATTCTCGAGCTGCTTTTTATGTTCGCACACAAAGCCAAGAGCGTTTAAGCACGTATAAAGGAAAACATTTCTTCTCACCAGTTTTAAAATCAGTTCTGTTTATCAAGCAAAATTTACTCAGAAGATTTTTTTAATCTTCAGTATCCATTCATTGGATATTAATTAACATCCATGTTGATACGGTGGTTCTGAAGATATCGTTACTTGAATATCAGCGTAATTGAAAATACAATTAAAATAGTCCTAAAATATCGAATCTTCAAACGAATATTGAAAAATCTTAAGAACGATTCATTGGATATTCATTTAATTACACATATCAAATGTCAGTATATCACTTAATATCAGAAATAAATTGCATTCATATTGATACGGCAAATCTTGATATTTTACTATTTAAATATCACACAAAAATTGAATAACTCTTCAAATAGCGCCTAAATTGATAAATTCTCACAAAAATACAAATATCCCAAGAATTACTCATTATAGATACATAAAATTACATACATTGGTTACTGGTATATCAAGTAATAGCTGCACTAAATTACATTCATATTGATACGGTGGTTCTGAAGATATCGTTACTTGAATATCAGCGTAATTGAAAATACACTTAAAATAGTCCTAAAATATCGAATGTTCAAACGAATATTGAAATATTTTAAGAACGATCCATTGGATATTCATTTAATTACACATATCAAATATCAGTATATCACTTAATATCAGAAATAAATTGCATTCATATTGATACGCCAGTTCTTAAGATTTCGTTAATTGAATATAAAGAAAATTGGAGAAATTGCATTTAAAATGAACTGTACAGACTATACATTAAATATCTCCAGAACCATACATTGGAAATAAATTTAATTCTATATATTTAATACACGTATATCACTTAATAAACAAATTAAATTTTATTTACATTGACACGGTGATTTTTCAGATATCGTCATTTAAGTATGAGCTATATGAAAAAAATATTAATATCTCACATAAAATTGAATATCTTTAGAAGCTTGCATTACATTAAAATTAAACTTAACAGCGTAACTGCCAGTATATCATAGAATATCAAAAATAAATTTGATTTATATTGATACGCTGGTTTTTGAGTAATCGTTATTTAAATATGAGCTTAATTAGAGGCATACTTACAATAGGCCAAAAATATCGAATATTCAACAAAAAATTGAAATTCTTGAATTTCTCATTGGATATTATTGAAATAATATTGAAATATTATTGAACATATGATTGATCAATAGAACACTTAATGTTAGAAATAAATTTCATTCATATTGATACGGTGGTTTTTGAGATATCTTAACTTGAATATGAGCCTAATTAGATATTCACTTAGAATAGTTTAAAAATATCAGATGTTTGAACAAAAATTGCAATATTTTAAGGATGCGTCATTGAATGTTAATTTAATTATACCCATCTAATATCAGTATATCTCTTAATGTCAGCAATAAATTGCATTTATTTTGATACGATAGTTCTTGAGATATGAGGGTTCAAAAATGAGAAAATTTGAAAAACTATTAAAATAGCTTCAAAATTGATATGTTCTCAAGAAAATTAAAATATCCTTAGAATTACTCATTATGTATAAATTTAATTACACATATGTAATAGTGGCATATTAAGCAATAGTGGACATAAATTACGTTCATATTGATACGGTGGTTCTTGCGATATCTATACTTGAGTATGAGCCTAATTGGAGATTCACTTAGAATAGTTTTAAAATATCAGATGTTTGAACAAAAATTGCAATATCTTAAGAATGAGTCATTGAATGTATATTTAATTATAGACATCAAATATCAGTATATCAGTTAATGTGAGCAATAAATTGCATTTATATTGATACGGTGGTTCTTGAGATATAAGTATTCAAAAATGTAAAAAATGGAAAAACTGTTAAAATAGCTTCAAAATTGATATGTTCTCACTAAAATTAGAATATCCCTAGAATTGCTCATTATGTATCAATTTAATTATACATATTTCATAGTGGCATATTAAGCAATAGTGTAAATAATTTACGTTCATATTGATACGGTGGTTCTTGAGAAATCGTTACTTGAATACCAGCCAAATTGGAGATTCAAGTCTTAAAATATTGTATGTTTGAACAAAAATTGCAATATTTTAAGAATGAGTTATTGAATATTAATTTAATTATAGACATCAAATATCAGTATATCAGTTAATACCAGTAATAAATTGCATTTATATTGATACGCTAGTTCTTGAGATATCAGTATTCAAATATGAAAAAAATGGAAAAACTGTAAAAATAGCTGCAAAATTGATATGTTCTCACTAAAATTAGAATATCCTTAGAATTACTCATAAGGTACAAATTTAATTAAACACATTTAATTGTGGCTTATTAAGCAATAGTGAAAATTAATTTTGTTCATATTGATACATTGCTTCTTGAGAAATCGTAACTTGAATATGAGCCTAATTGGAGATTCACTTAGAAGAGTTTCTAAATATCAGATGTTTGAACTAAAATTGTAATATCTTAAGAATGAGTCATTGGATATTCATTAAATTACACAAATCAAATACTAGTATATCACTTAATATTAGTAATAAATTGTTTTTATATTGATACGCTAGTTCTTGAGTGATGAGTATTCAAAAATGAGAAAATTTGAAAAACTGTTAAAATAGCTTCAAAATTGATATGTTCTTACTAATATTAGAATATTTTTAGAATAACTCATTATGTATAAATTTAATTACATATATGAAATAGTGGCATATTAAGAAATAGTGGAAATAAATTGTGTTCATATTGATACGGTGGTTCTTGAGAAATCGTTACTTGAATACCAGCCAAACTGGAGATTCAAGTCTTAATATATTGTATGTTTGAACAAAAATTGCAATATTTTAAGAATGAGTCATTGAATGTTTATTTAATTATAGACGTCGAACATCAGTATATCAACTAATGTCAGAAATAAATTGCATTTATATTCATACGATAGTTTTTGAGATATGAGTATTCAAAAACGATAAAATTGGAAAACTGTTAAAAATAGCTTCAAAATTGATATGTTTTCACAAAAATTAGAATATCCTTAGAATTGCTCATTATGTATAAATTTAATTACAGACATTTAATAGTGGCATATTAAGCAATAACTCAAATAAATTACGTTCATATTGATACGGTGGTTATTGAAAAATCGTTACTTGAATACCAGCCAAATTGGAGATTTACTTAGAAGAGTTTCAAAATATCAGATGTTTGAACTAAAATTGTAATATCTTAAGAATGAGTCATTGGATATTCATTAAATTGCATAAATCAAATATCAGTACATCACTTAATGTCAGCAATAAATTGCATATATATTGATACGATAGTTCCTGAGATATGAGTATCCAAAATTGTTAGTACAAGATACACCAGCCCTTGAGATTTTATTACTTAAAAATGATCAATTTGGAGAAACTCTTGAACTAAAATTCACAATCAAAATAACTTCTGATTTATTTGATTCACAATCAAATTACTATATTATTGATTAATCTCAAGTAACGAATAAAAAATACTACATGCTGTGAAATTATGGCATTATTTATAACTACATTGTTGTGTATGAAATAATCTCTGAATTACCACTCAGGTGCAATTTATTGGCACGATCTGAGCTCGAAGCGCTTCAATAAATCAATCGGAGCGCGATCGATAGGGTCATGTGACGCCTCCTATGCTACAAGGCCGTTACTTTTTGCCACGATCAAAATTGTTGGCCAATTATAGCGATTCGGTAATGCATTAGCATACAATTAATTGGTCTGCATAAATATATTGTGATTACAAATTAAGAAATAAAAGGTGCTATGTTGTAAAAAAAACAAAGACTCGAACCTATGACCTCCAGAATAGATAAATAGATAGATACATAGATACATAGATACATAGATACATATATACAGTGTGGACGAAAAGTCGCTTTACCGAAAATAGCATAATCTCCAAAATATGTATTGTTTTTTTCAAATTGTATTATTTTCAGTAAAGCGAGTTTTCGGCCACCAGGTACATAGATACATAGATACATAGATAAGTAGATATATAGATAGATAGATTGATATTGTTGCTATACATTTTTTTATCACAGGTCTATAGTACATACCTTTACCTAAAAAGTACTAGAATGACAAATATTGGCTGCTATCTGTCAAACATGTGTCAGCTGTCAAACACTATCTGTCATCTGTCATATTAATGTGTCAGCTGTCAAACGTTATCTGTCATATGTCATAAAAATGTGTTAGCTGTCTGTCAAACGTTATCTGTCATAATAATGTGTCGATTAGAAAAAAAACCTACAAAAACAATATTAAAAATAAGTGAAAGCATGACCTACTGCACATTTTGGCACGTTTCTCGCGAACTGTTTGTTTTAAAAATTCGATTCTCGCGAATCCAGTTTGGGGCAAACAAACTCCGAACAGTGCCATTAACATGTCAGGCCAAGCCACCCATAAAACCGAAAACAGAAATTTCTAGGCGCTTGACCCGAAGCAAAGCAGGAAACACGTTTTTGCAGGAAATTCGGAGGAATCACTTTTTCAACCATAATTCCTGCAAACCTTCATTTAGTAATTTGAGTTGGCTAAACATTACTCATTGAAACTTTGATCAGATTGTAATAATTATAGTAGAAACGATTAAGTGTTTTGCATATTTTTTTTTAAACCTGCTAAACGCCACTTTTTCGGCCGCAATTTCTGCCGCAATGCCATTAAGACTTAACGCAAAGGCCGCAAATTACATTTCAGATTTGCGCCGAGGTATCATAATTCCGTAAAAATGTGATTCATGACTGGAAACCTGGTCACCTTGAGCACACTTCGCAGAGGAGTGCAAATATTTACCGTTTACTCGAATGTGAATACATTAATTCATATGATCCGCTCTCAGCGGCCGGACACTTCGTTAATTGATTGTAAACATAAAGGATTCCATAAATAAATAGCTATATCGAGTTACATTCAGGAAGTTAACTAAAAATTACGAGTTGCTTTTGCCTAAAAAGTACTAGAATGTCAAATATTAGCTGCCATCTGTCAAAAAATGTGTCAGCTGTCAAACGGTATCTGTCATCTGTCATATTAATGTGTCAGCTGTCAAACATTATCTGTCATATGTCATAAAAATATGTCAGCTATCAAATGTATCTGTCATCTGTCATATTAATGTGTCAGCTGTCAAACGTTATCTGCCATATGTCATACAAATGTGTCAGCTGTCAAATGTTATCTGGAATCTGTCATATTAATGTGTCAGCTGTCAAACGTTATCTGTCATACGTCATAAAAATGTGTCAGCTGTCAAAGGTTGCCTGTTATCTGTCATAATAATGTGACAGCTATCAACCAATTTCTTTGTGCATTTTAAAATACTGTATTGTATTAACATGAATAAATTATTTCTTGATTATTGAAACTGAAATTATTGATTGATTCATTGATTAATTGATACTTTCCGTGGGTACAATTAACGTATCCAAGATATTTAATCACCGGTTAAAGTTGTCCAGAGATTGTGCAACTGAAAAATGTGCCGCAAACATTATCACTTTATGAAGTGATTGTTAAATAAACACTTGTATTTTCTTATGGGCGGTTATTTTAGTCCTTGTTTCGGGTCTTTTAATGGCTCGGCGTTTACTGTCTGCTAATTGCGGCGATTAATAAGCTGGAAGTAATTGTGGCTCACTTTTCCGCCTTGCCGAGTCATCCAGCTGTGTGCTTTGGGTTTCCTACCAAAAAAATGAGACACTCGCATTCCGCGCACATGATTGGAACCATTAATTATTAAGTGCTGGCAATTTTGATAATTGCCAGAAAATTGCCCGGTATTTATTACGTGTGCAGTTTATTAGCAGGCGTCATAGTTGATCGGCAGTTGTTTGGCAAACAATCGGTGGGCGTTGAAAATGTGAGGTTATGTATGAACTGACAGCTGTCAACATTGGCGTCTGATATAAGGTTATGTTAGGTAATTTGTAACGGTCCCAAAAGTACTATAATGTCAAATATTGACTGCTATGTATTAAAAAATAATGTATCACATGTCAAACCTTACAATTTTAGGCAGTTACGAGACAAGTTTGTAACGGTCCCAAAAGGCACATGGGTCATTTTGATTCGGGGCTTTATGTTGCGCGGGATTGGCGGCAGTGCGTACCTGTATTCAGGCAATATATGATCCTCCTGTGGAGTATGTATGGGTGCCCACGATTATCCCGAAATATCGGCTGACGGTATTATACCAACAAAAACGTGTCATTTTGATTCGGGGCTTTATGTTGCGCTGGATTGGTGGCACTGCGTACATGTATTCAGGCAATATATGATCCTCCTGTGGAGTATGTATGGGTGCCCACGATTTTCCCGAAATATCGGCTGACGGTATTATACCAACAAAAACGTGTCACACCACTTTGCTGTCTAAATTTGGTGGTTACATTACCGCAAACCGGATTTCGGGATTTGATCGTGTGCGTCATAATATCTCCGCTGGAGGATTAAAACACTGGAATAAGACTGGGAGTCTATTGAATCCGCTCGAGAACAACTATCGAGTAAGTACTTAGAGCAAACTGGACTTATTTTTTGTGGAACCACGTGGGCGTTTTTCTAACGAGCCATGTAATTCCAGGCGGCAATATATGATCCTCCTGTGGAGTATGTATGGGTGCCCACGATTATCCCGAAATATCGGCTGAGGGTATTATACCAACAAAAACGTGTCACACCACTTTGCTGTTTAAATTTGATGGTTACATTACCGCAAACCGGATTCCGGGATTTGATCGTGTGCGTCCTGATAACTCCGCTGGAGGATTAAAGCACTGAAACAAGGCTGGGAGTTTATTGAATCCGCTCGAGAACAACTATCGAGTAAGTACTAAGAGCAAACGGGACTTATTTTTTTCTGGAACCACGTGGGCGTGGTTCCAGAATCCTTCCAGATATCCTTCTAACGAGCCATGTAACTCCAGGCGGCTGGGTAGGGACCAACCAGTCATATAGGCATCGCCCTATCATAATCAATATGTCATAACTGCCTAACTTGATGCTCGACTCTTTCTTCTAATGGTCTACTCTTTCTGTAACTCATTTCTATTCTTCTTCTCGCCCTAATCTATACTCACAAACTGTTTTTTTCATGAATTTGATTATCTTACGGCACGCAATTGTTCAATCGTTAAGCTATTTATGTATAGATGGCGTTGCTCTTTATCTATCTACATTTTCCTTTTTTTCCTTGTCCTGTATAGTAAAAAACTGTTTGTTTTATGTAATTGATTCTCTTAAGGCCTCGCAATCGTTCAATCGTTGCGCTATTTATGTACAGATGGCGTTCCTCTTCATTTATCAACGTTTTCCTTTCTCTGCTTCTCCTGTACCTCCAGTTACAAATAGTTTGTTTTACGTAATTGATTCTCTTAAGGCTGCGCAATTGTTCAATTGTTAAGCTATTCGTTCACAGATGGCGTTCCTCTTCATTTATCTACGTTTTCCTTTCTCTCCTTCTCCTGTACAGTTATCAACAGTTTGTTTTACGTAATTCATTCTTTTAAGGCTGCGCAATTGTTCAATTGTTAAGCTATTCATTCACAGATGGCGCTGCTCTCTGTTTTCCTGCTCGCCCTTGTCGCGGCGATCGCCTTTTGTTCCGTTTTCCTTTGTCGCCAGCAGCGGCCGGAAATGCCTATCTTCGCGACCTCGTTTCCCGCGCGTTTAGTCGGATATCTGATGACAGTTCGGGCGCACGATCGCTTTTTGTTTCGCCCATGTCACCAGCCGTCTTTTGTCCCACGTTATCGCGTCAATGTTAATTAGAAGCGAATTACGAGCGTCTGTTTTTTCGTTGAGGTCGTGTGAAACCCATTTAAACGCGAAATGGAATATCTTACACGACAGCAGATGGAAAAAATATGTCTTGTAATATAAACAAATGTAATAATAAATAATGTTTATTATTAATAATAATATAGGGTAAATATCCCCTAATTTTCCCCCTTTTTTATAAGTCTATTTCCCCTATTTTCTTTTAAAATCTTAATAATTATTTTTCATGCATTTGTCTATTAATGGATGTCTGTGACAATATTATTATCCTATTTCCCCTATTGTTCCCCCTTTTTTATAAGTCTATTTCTACTATTTTCTATCAAATTCTTAATAATTATTTTTCTTCTCTTCCTTCTTTTCATGCATTTATCCATTAATGGATCTTTGTGACAAAATAATTATCATATTACCCTTATTTCCCCCCTTTTATATAAGTCTATTTCCCCTATTTTCTTTTTAATTCTTAACAAATCTTGTTCTTATCTTCCTTCTTTTTGTGTATTTATCCATTAATGGATGTTTGTGACAAAATTATGACTCCACAATTATTATTATTATTATTTTTACTATGACGTCATGTTGTTTATTCACCATGTTCTAGGTCATTTCATTGGTCAAAATTAATTCTGTCGGTTTTAATCTACGAGTCTATCTTATTCCAAGGCAGCCTGCGGTTGCGAAAACTTCTGAAATGTCACACATTTGCTGGCATTTGGAAATCCCTTGGTACATTTCTGGAAACTCATAACAATAACAATAACAATGAGGAAATATCTCTGTAGAGGTAAAATTTCCATGTGCGTTATATCGAAGAATAGTTGCATAAATGATCCAGCAATTTGACCGCAATTCCTTGAAGTTTCACGATTTGAATCGATAAAAGCTAAAGAGTACTGCTGAAACATTATATTTGCAAACCGTTCGAAAAAAATTATATTTTCTGTTAGTGATATTTAATGTGCATGTAAAATTTTACATTTCACGTTTACGAAAATTTCATTCGATTTTTTTAATCAAATTTCTCAGTATTAAATACGTGAGAAAGTCAAATGTAGGTTAGATTAGGTTAGGTTAGGTTAGGTTATCTCTATTACTGAAAATGTTGAAAATTTATTTATTGTATATTTAAAATTGGATTTGTGTTCAGTATACCTAAAGCTAATTCTGCTGAAAATTTTACAGAGTTGCAGTATTAAATAAGTGAGAAAATTAAAAGTAGGTTAGGTTAGGTTAGGTTATCTCTATTACAGAAAATGTTGAAAATTTATTTATTGTATATTTAATATTAGATTTGTGTTCATTATACCTGAAGCTAATTCTCCTGAAAATTTGGCAAAGTTTCAGTATTAAATAAGTGAGAAAGTCAAAAGTAGGTTAGGTTAGGTTACATTATGTTATATGTTATATTATATCAATAAGATTGTTTCTACCTTTACTATGTGGTAGTCTGTGATATATATCTCTGTGATATGTGCATCTTCATAATTAATTATGAAGATATAATATGTTATATTATATGTTATGTTATATGTTATGTCATATGTTATGTTACGGTTAGATTAGGTTAGGCATTTTTATTATTTTTTGTAATAATATTATTATATTTTATATTTATATTTTCATTATGACATGTTCTATTAGTATGAGGTAGTATATGAAATTTTAAAATTGCGAAACATGACTAGATTTTTTTTTAAATTTCGTTACTAGTTTTCCTGATTATTTGACATTGCATGAAAATTCCGGAAAAACTAAGCATTCAGGACAACGAAGTTTAACACGAATTCACGAATTTGCCAATTGGTGCGCTCTTCACAAAATTTTAATTCGAAATTCGACGAATCAAACAATTTAAAACATCTGAACGTAGGAATTGCCATTTAGTGATAATCTTAGCATTAACTTCGATCCAAAATATTAACCTCGCGCTAAAACTAACTAACTTAGAGTCTATTAACATTACCATTAATTCTAAATGTTTATATTAATTAAAACTAATAGCGTGGTTATATTAGGTGGCTCGGGCGAGGTTCGAACTGTGGACTAGCCGAAGGTCAAGCCGGCCGTTAAAAATTTACGACTCTTGGGCAATTACCGATTTTCAATAACGTCGTGTTATTCTCCATCCGGACATTGGGGCAATTATGTCATGCATTCAGCGGTGATTAGCATAGAGCGAGCAGAAGGTGAATTTTAACGAGAAACCGCTGGAAAAAGTCGTTTGGGAACAATTACGTGATGAAAATGGTAATGCACATATCTCACAACAAGTATTATTAGTATTAACACTTAAAACTTATGATACATAAGTTATATTTTCATTATACAAATTTATATAATTTATATCTTTGTTATCTCTTATTCTAGAATGTATTATAATCTCTATAATCTGACTCTAACAAATATTCTCAGTTTGTAGATTATATAATATCATAATCATATCATAAATATCATAGCATTATAATATCATTAATATAGAATGAATGATACAATAAGAAAGATCAGATACAAAATATCAGAACCAAAGAGATACAAAGATACAATATAGATCAAACGTCTATATCATGATTATTATTATTATTCCTAATAATATTTATATTATGACAACCACCATTATTATTAAATTTTCATCAATTCACCATTGTCAAAAAAGTCTGTCTCTGTTATCTCTTATTCTAGAATGTATTATAATCTCTATAATCTGACTCTAACAAATATTCTAAGTTTGTAGAATGTATTGTAATACGTGTAATCTAAGTCTACAAAATATTCTCAATTTCTCCTAAGTATCTCTTTATTTAATCTCTATATTTTTACCAATATATCTATTAAATGACATTGAATTTTGTGGAAGGAGATAAATATTCATCAATCCATCATTTTGTATAATTATCTTGTTTATCTCTTATTCTTGAATCTATTGTAATCTCTATAATCTGACCCTAGAGAATATTCTCAATTTCTATATGTATCTCTGTGTATTATCTAAGAATATCTACATGCATGTATCTCTATGTATGTATCTCCCATATCATCATTATTATTATTCCTTTTACTATATATATTGTGGCTGCCATAATTATTAATAAATTTTCATCAATTCATCATTGTCAAAAAAGTCTGTCTCTGTTGTCTCTTATTCTAGAATGTATTATAATCTCTATAATCTGACTCTAACAAATATTCTCAGTTTGTAGATTATATAATATCATTATAATATCATAATCATATCATAAATATCATATTATAATATCATTAATATAAAATGAATGATACAATAAGAATGATCAGATACAATAGATCAGATCCAAAGAGATACAAAGATACAATATAAATCAAATATCTATATCATGATTATTATTATTATTCCTATTACTATTTATAATATGACAACCATAATTATTAATAAATTTTCATCAATTCATCATTGTCAAAAAAGTCTGTCCTGTTATCTCTTCTTCTAGAATGTATTATAGTCTCTATAATCTGACTCTAACAAATATTCTCAGTTTGTAGATTATATAATATTATTATAATACAATAATCATATCATAAATATCATATCATTATAATATCATTAATATAAAATGAATGATACAATAGATCAGATCCAAAGAGATACAAAGATACAATATAGATCAAACATCTATATCATGATTATAATTATTATTCCTATAACTATTTATATTATAAGAACCATAATTATTAATAAATTTTCATCAATTCATCATTGTCAAAAAAGTCTGTCTCTGATATCTCTTATTCTAGAATGTATTATAATCTCTATAATCTGACTCTAACAAATATTCTCAGTTTGTAGATTATATAATATCATTATAATATCATAATCATATCATAAATATCATATCATTATAATATCATTAATATAAAATGAATGATACAATTGATCAGATCCAAAGAGATACAAAGATACAATGTAAATCAAACATCTATATCATGATTATTATTATTATTCCTGTTAATATTTATATTATGACAACCATATTTTTATAAAATTTTCATCAATTCATCATTGTCAAAAGAGTCTGTCTCTGTTATCTCTTATTCTAGAATGTATTATAATCTCTATAATCTGACTCTAACAAATATTCTCAATTTTTTTTAAATGTATTTATATACGTCTAATTTAACTCTACAAAACATTCTCAATTTCTCCTAAGTATCTCTTTATTTAATCTCTATATTTTTACTAATATATCTATTAAGTGACATTGAATTTTGTGAAAGGAGATAAATATTCATCAATCCATCATTTTGTATAATTATCTCTATTATATCTTTTTCTTGAATCTATTGTAATCTCTACAATCTGACCCTAGAGAATATTCTCAATTTATCTATGTATCCCTATGTATTCTGTATGTATGTGTCTCTAAGTATATCTATATGTATGTATCTCTATGTATGCACCTACGATATCATGATTATTATTATTTATATTACTATTTATATTATGGCTACCATAATGATTATTAAATTTTCATTAATTAATCATTGTGTCAAAGTAATTTGTCTCTATTATTTCTTATTCTAGAATGTATTATATTCTCTATAATTTGACTCTAAAAAATATTCTCAATTTCTAGAAAGTATTGTAATATCTGTAATCTAACTCTACAAAATATTCTCATTTTCTTAAAAGTATCTCATTATTTAATCTCTATATTTTTACCAATACATCTATTAAATCACATTGAATTTCGTGGAAGGAAATAAATTTTCATCAATCCATCATGTTGTATAATTATCTCTATTATTTATTATTCTTGAATCTATTGTAATCTCTATAATCTGACTCTGGAGAACATTTTCAATTTCTCTATGTATCTCTATGTACCGCTAAGTATATCTATATGTATGTATCTCTATATATGTATCTCCGATATTATGATTATTATTATTCCTATTACTATTTATATTATGGATACCATAATGATTATTAAATTTTCATCAATTCATTATTGCGTCAAAAAAATTTGTCTCTATTCTCTCTTATTCTAGAATGTATTATAATCTCTATAATTTGACTCTAAAAAATATTCTCAATTTCTAGAATGTATTGTAATATCTGTAATCTGACTCTACAAAATATTCTCAATTTCTCCAAAGTATCTCGTTACTTAATCTCTGTATTTTTACCATTATATCTTATAAATTACATTGAATTTTGTGGAAGGAGATAAATATTCATCAATCCATCATTTTGTATAATTATCTCTTATTCTTGAATTTATTGTAATCTCTATAATCTGACCCTGGAGAACATTCTCAATTTCTCTATGTAACTCTATGTATTCTCTATGTATATGCTTATGTATGATCTATGTATATTCTATATGTATCTATCTCTATAGATATTCTCTATGTATTTACATCTATGTATATTTTCTATGTATCTATCTATAAGTATATCTCTATTTATTCTCTACGTATGATTTTTGTAATTTACCAATATATCTGCTATATCACAGTGAAGTTTGAGGAATGAAGCAATTAAGTATATCTATGTATATTTTCTATGTATCTATCTCTATGCATATTCTCTATGGATCTATCTCTAGGTATATTCACAATGTATCTATCTCTACCCATATTCTCTATGGATCTATCTCTATGCATATTCACTATGTATCTGTCTCTATGTATATCTCTAATTATTCTTTATGTATGATTTTTGTAATTTACCAATATATCTCTTATATCACAGTGAAGTTTGAGGAAGGAAACATCTTAGATATACATAGATGTTTCCTTCCTTAAACTTCATTGTTATATAAGAGATATATTGCTTAATTACATAAATCATACATAAAGAATAACTAGAGATATACATAGAGACATAATTAATTAATTAATTTATAATAATAATAATTAGGTAATTAATAAATAATAATAATCCTGCTGCTCCCTTGCAACGACTGAGACCTTCAAACTGATTTGACTGTAATTAAAAATGTCAATAATCTCTATAATCTGACCCTAGAGAACATTCTCAATGTCTCTATGTATTGTCTATGTATTTATCTCTATGTATATGCCTATGTATGATCTATGTATATTCTCTATGTATCTACCTCTATGCATATTCTCTATGTATCTACATCTATGTAAATTATCTATGTATCTATCTATATGTATATCTCTATTTATTCTTTATGTATAATTTTTGTAATTTACCAATAAATCTGTTATATCACAATGAAGTTTGAGGAAAACAGCAACTAAGTATACCTATGTATATTTTCTATGTATCTATCTCTATGCATATTCTCTATGGATCTATCTCTATGTATATTCACAATGTATCTATCTCTATGCAAATTCTCTATGGATCTATCTCTATGCACACTATGTATCTGTCACTATGTATATTTCTAGTTATTCTTTATGTATGATTTTTGTAATTTCCTAATATATCTGTTATATCACAGTGAAGTTTGAGGAAGGAAACATCTATGTATATCTATGTATATTTTCTATGTATCTATCTCTACGTATATCTCTATTTATTCTCCAGGTATGATTTTTGTAATTTCACCAAAATATCTCTTAGATCACATAGAAGATTGAGGAAGGAAACTAATTTTCATCAAAATAACAATGGTAATTATTGAATAATAAATTAATTGATAATTATTGTCAGTATTTATTTACTTATAGATTAATTAATTAATTAATAATAATAATTAGGTAATTAATAAATAATAATAATCCTGCTGCTCCCTCGCAACGACTGAGACCTTGAAACTGATTTGACTGTAATTAAAAATGGCAATAAAAAAAAATGATGCGTTTATTCGAGTGAATTAATTGATACGCTCCTTTCCCTTATTACAATGTGTCCATTGAATGGGCCGCAGATAATCGACAATCTTGCGCTAATTAGCTGCGTGCAATTAAAACAGTGGCAACTCAATGAGACGCCTTTTGTTTTCCAGAAAAAAAAATGCAGCACGCAATGATTGCACAGCTCACTTCCTCACCTTTCGCGGTTAGATTAAAAAAAAAAAAAAAAGCTACGACATTTTCTGTTGTAAGTATATGCATACATTTCCTGGGGACAATTTCGAAGAGGTGAAAGGCGAAAATAGAAAAATGTAGTGAAGAATATAGGTCCAGCCTCAAAATTGTAATGCCATCTTCTAAAACTTGTAGAACAGCAATAATCTCTCTAATAGTTAGAAGCATAATTTGTATGGTGCTTCTAACTATGAGAGTTTATTCGTGTTCTACAAGTTTTAGAAGATGGCATTACAATTTTGAGGCAGGACCTATATTCTTCTACGATAATCTCTCATAGTTAGAAGCACCATACAAATTGGGCTTCTAACTTTGAGAGATTATTGTTGTTCTACAAGTTTTTGAAGATGGCATTACAATTTTGAGGCAGGACCTATATTATTCAACAATAATCTCTCATAGTTAGAAGCACCATCCAAATTGTGCTTCTAACTATGAGAGATTATTGTTGTTATTCAAGTTTTAGAAGATGGCATTACAATTTTGGGGCAAGACCTATATTGTTCTTCGATAATCTCTCATAGTTAGAAGCACCATACAAATTGTGCTTCTAACTATGAGAGATTATTGTTGTTCTACAAGTTTTGGAAGATGGCAGTATAATTTTGAGGCGGGACCCATATTCTTCTTTACATTTTTCGAAAGGGTGGCAATGCTTTGAAGCGTTGGTGTTTGAATTTGAAGACGTGCTCTTCTTCCAAATTTCCTTTAACTAGACAACTGAAGTTATTACATACTCTAGTATATTCCAGATATGGTGATGATGATATGATGATGTACCAGATGTGATGATGATGTGATGATGTACCAGATGTGATGATGATGATGTGATGATGTACCAGATGTGATGATGATGTGATGATGTACCAGATGTGATGATGATGATGTGATGATGTACTAGATGTGATGATGATGTGGTGATGTACCAGATGTGATGATGATGATGTGATGATGTATCGATGTGATGACCAATACTGTGAAAAGCTTTTTCTACAAAATTTCATTTGGCCAAGAAATTAAGGTCAGCAATTTCTTGCCAATTTTCTGTACCAGATGTGGTAACCAATTTTATGAAGAGCTGTTCTACAAAATCTTATTTATCTAAGCAATTGAGGCCAACAATTTCTGGGTGATTAAATAGTAATTTCTGAGAGCAGGAAAATGTTGGCGCAAGATTGACTCGTACTCCAGTTAAATTTTCTTTACAAGTTTTTCGTTATCCTCAGGTCGTTCTACAATCTCTTCCTATTTGTATGAATGCAATCCTTTCACGATGAGAAAGTTCTTCTGTTCTTCTTTGAGTGATTTTGTAGTCCTGCACATTAATTGTCTAGTATTGGATTATTTCTGAATGATTCCAAGATCTTATAAGTTCCACAATTTTCTAGTAAACAATTATTTCTGAATTATTCCAAGATCTAGGTCACTGCTGTCCATTATTTCCTTCCGGTTGGGTTGGGTCCCCTCGCAAGTAACAATGGCCGTTCCTGCTTAGCCACACATCCGCTCAATCTTGTCCTGTCCGTGTGCTACCAGCTCAATCGTGTCTTTCGCTTTGCCCAGGTTCAGCCTCTCCATACCATCGTCCTTGGGCCTGTTCCTTGCACACTCACACATGCACAGATACACACTTCTCGTTCTTTTATTGCCGCTATTATGGTTATTATTGTTATTATTATTATTATTGCCGCGAGTCGGTCTCCTGCCTCCCCCAGTTTCGCCTGCTGCGGAAGGCCATTTTATTATTATATTGGCGCCGCCGTTCCAAGTCGAGCTTTCAGTTTCGGCCCGGTAGAGGATCCGATAGGACCTAAAAAAAATATCGCGAAAATAAAATCGGGAGGTTTTCGTTTTTTTTTGGATTGAAAGTGGCCCGTGTTGGTAAATTTTTGGTTTTTGGCTACCCTTTTTGGCGAATCGAAAAAGTGAGTCTTATGTTATTTATTAATTTTGGGATTTCTGAAGAGATTGCAATATTACGTTTGGATCAGAAGTTGTTATTTTTTGTAATTTTTGGTTACTTTTTCCCAAAAGAAAGAGTGAGTTAGTTAATGTTTTGGGATGGTTACAGATACAAAAATTGATTTTGTTTTTTGGATTATAAGATGCAATTTTTTTGCTTTTGTTACATCTTTGTAGCGATATAAGAATGTTATAATTTTTTGGGTGGCTGAAGTGGCATTACAATATTTGCAGAATTATTTTCAAAACAATATTCTGCAAATGTAAACACATTTTATAGAATTTCTAATATCTCGAGATAAGCGTATCAATATGAATGCAATTTCTTACTGATATTAAGTAATATATTGTAATCTAGCATGTGCAATTTTATTTATATCCAATGAGCAATAATCCAAATTTTACATTTTTTTCAAAAACTGTACGAATTTTTGGGAATATTTTTTGTTTCTGCAAATAAGCTAATATTTAAATAATGATATTTCTAAAACTACCGTATCAATATCAATGCATTTTTTTACTGATATTAAGTGATATATTGGTACCTAACATGAGTAATTTAAATCATATCCAATGAGCGAATCATAAGATATGCCAAGTTTATTATGTTTTGGGGATATTTTACGGATTTATCCCAATGGGATAAGATTTAAATTACGATATGTCAAAAACTACCGTATCAAAATGAAAGAAATTTATTTTTAATATTGCGTGATATATCAAAAATGTAAGTTTTAAATTGCTTTTATATCCAACGTGTAATTCATGAGATATTTTTATTTTAGTGAAAATATGTGATTTTAAAGATATTTTTAAGTTGTTTCTCTAGTTTTTCTCATACCTAAATGATGATATATCAATAACTACCGTATCAATATCAATTCAATTTTATACAGATATTAAGTGATATATTGGTATCTAACACGATTAATTTCAATCACATCCAATAAGCCATTCATAGGATATGGCAATTGTATTATTTTTTGGGAATATTTTAAGTATTGCTCCAAGATTTATAATATGATATCTCAAAAACTATCGTATCAAAATGAATGTAATTTATTTCTGATATTGCGTGATATATCAAAAATGAAAGATTAAAATTAATTTTATATCCAACGTGTAGTTCATAAGATATTTTTATTTTAGTAAGAACATTTGATTTTAATGATATTTTTAAGTATTTTCTACAGTTTTTCCCATACCTAAATAATGATATATCAATAACTACCGTATCAATATCAATGCAATTTTTTACTAATATTAAGTTATATATTGGTATCTAACGTGCGTAATTTAGATCATATCCAATGAGCGATTCTTAAGATATGGAAACAGTATAATTTTTTGGGGGATATTTTAAGTATTGCTCCAAAATTTAAATTACGATATCTTAAAAAATACCGTATCAAAATGCATGTAATTTATTTTTGATATTGCGTGATATATCAAAAATGAAAGTTTAAAATTACTTTTATATCCAATGTGTAGTTCATGAGATATTTTTAATTTAATGTAATCATTTGATTTTAATGATATTTTTAAGTAGTTTCTCAAGTTTTTCTCATACCTAAATGATGATATCTCAAAAAGTACCGTATTAATATCAATGCAATGTTTTACTGATATTAAATGATATATTGCTATCAAACATGAGTAATTTGAATCATGTCCAATGATCTATTCATAAGATATGGTAATTGAATAATTTTTTGGGGATATTTTAAGTATTGCTGCAAGATTTAAATTATGATATCTCATAAACTATCGTAAAAATTAATGTTATTTATTCTTGATATTGCGTGATATATCAGTAATAAAAGTTTATAATTACTTTTATATTCAACGAGTAATTCACGAGATATTTTTTATTTAAGTGAGAACATGTGATTTTAATGACATTTTCAGGTTGTTTCTCAAGTTTTCTCATACCTAAATGATGATATCTCAAATATTACTGTATCAATATCAATGCTATTTTTTACTGATATTAAGTTATATATTGGTATTTAACCTGATTAATTTAAATCATTTCCAATGAGCGATTTTTAAGTTATGGCAATTGTATACTTTTTAGGGGATATTTTGAGTATTTCTCTAAATGGGATAAGATTTATATTACGATATCTCCAAAATTACCGTATCAAAGTAAATGTAATTTATTTCTGATATTGCGTGATATATCAAAAATGAAAGTTTAAAATATATTATATATCCTTCGTGTAAATCATAAGATATCTTTATTTTAGTGAAAACAGCTGGTTTTAAAGATATTTTTAAGTTGTTTCTCAAGTTTTTCTCATACCTAAATAGTGATATCTCAAAAACTATCGTATCAATATCAATGCAATTTTTTGCAGATATTTAGTGATATATTGTTATCTAACGTGAGTAATTTCAATCACATCCAATAAGCGATTCTTAAGATATAGAAACAGTATAATTTTTTTGGGGATATTTTAAGTATTGCTCCAAGTTTTAAATTATGATATCTCAAAAACTACCGAATCAAAATCAATGTGATTTATTTTTGATATAGCGTGATATATCAAAAATGAAAAATTAAAATTAGTTTTATATCCAATGTGTAGTTCATTAGATATTTTTATTTTAGTGTGAATATTTGATTTTAATGATATTTTTAAGTTGTTTCTAAAGTTTTTCTCATACCTAAATAGTGATATATCCAAAACTATCGTATCAATATTAATGAATTTTTTTTCCGATATTAAGTGATATATTATTATCTAATATAGATAATATAAATCATATCCAGTGAGGTATTCATAAGATATGGCACCTGTATAATTTTATTGGGGATATTTTAAGTATTGCTCCAAGATTTAAATCATGATATCTCAAAAATGACCGTATTAAAATTAATGTAATTTATTTTTGATATTGCGTGATATATCAAAAATGAAAGATTAAAATTAATTTTAAATCCAACGTGTAGTTCATGAGATATTTTTATTTTAGTGTGAACATTTGATTTTAATGATATTTTTTAGTAGTTTCTAAAGTTGTTCTCATACCTAAACGATGATATCTCAAAAACTACCGTAACAATATCAATGAAATTTTTTACTAATATTAGGTAATATATTGGTATTTAACGTGAGTAATTTAGCTCACATCCAATGAGAGATTCATAATATATGGTAATTGGATGATTTTTCTGGGGATATTTTAAGTATTTCTCCAAATGGGATAAGATTTAAATTATGATATCTTAAAAACTACCGTATCAAAATGAATGTAATTTATTTTTGATATGAACAGATATATCAGAAATGAAAGTTTTAAATTTCTGTTATATCCAACGTGTAGTTCATGAGATATTTTTATTTTAGTGAAAACATGTGATTTTAAAGATATTTTTAAGTTGTTTCTCAAGTATTTCTCATACTTAAATAATGATATCTCAAAAACTACCGTATCAATATCAATGCAATTTTTTACTGGTATTGTGTGGTATATTGGTATCTAACATGAGTAATTTAAATCACATCCAATAGGCGATTTTCAAGTTATGGCAATTGTACATTTTTTGGGGGATATTTTGAGTATTTCTCCAAATGGGATAAGATTTAAATTACGATATCTCAAAAATTACCGTATCAAAGTGAATGTAATTTATTTTTGATATTGCCTGAATTTAAAAAAAGGAAGTTTATAATTACTTTTATATTCAACGGGTAATTCATGAGATATTTTTATTTTAGTGAAAACAGCTGGTTTTAAAGATATTTTTAAGTTGTTTCTCAAGTTTTTCTCATACCTAAATGATGATATCTCAAAAACTACCGTATCAATATCAATGCAATTTTTTACTGGTATTAAGTGATATATTGGTATCTAACACGAGTAATTTAAATCACATCCAATGAGCGATTTTCAAGTTATGGCAATTGCACATTTTTTGGGCGATATTTTGAGTATTTCTCCAAATGGGATAAGATTTAAATTACGATATCTCAAAAACTACCGTATTAAAGTGAACGTAATTTATTTATAATATTGCATGATATATCGAAAATGAAAGTTTGGAGTTTATTTTATATCCAACGTGTAATTCATGAGATATCTTCATTTTAGTGAAAACAGCTGGTTTTAAAGATATTTTTAAGTTGTTTCTCAAGTTTTTCTCATACTTAAATGATGATATCTCGAAAACTACCGTATCAATATCTATGCAATTTTGTACTGGTATTAAATGGTATATTGGTATGTAACGTAAGTAATTTAAATTATACCCAATGAGCGATTTATAAGATATGGCAGCTCTATGATTTTTTGGGGATATTTTAAGTATTTCTCCAAAATGGGAAAAGATTGAAATTACGATATCTCAAAAACTACCGTATCAAAATGAATGTAATTCATTTCTGATATTGCATGATACATCAGTACTACACGATTCATAACGGTATACCAGCAGGAAGCTAAAACTTCTACTTCTTTCTACGTGCTTTTAAAGAACCTTGCCACGTGCGTGTGCGAGGGTGTGACTGTATTATCTACACCGAAGGACCTCGGTTTCGGCTCTTTGAACGACTTCCTCATGACTGTTTCGCTTATCAAAACGGCAAGACTGCAGAAACCGAATGTGAATGGTAACCATAGAAGCAGACAGCTGCGAAGAAAGAGACGCACTTTTTATTTCCTGCGATATTTAAGGTCAGACTCAGACACGAGCGAAAAAATAAGCTGCGGCTTTACGTAAACGTTTGGCATTCGATAAGTTCACTGTCGAGTGCAAATCGTGGTCTCGACAGTGAACTTCCAGATCACCGAAGGATTCAATTAACGGAGTTAATTGGATTTTAAAGTATTCCAATGTCTGGCCGAGTAATGGCCAATGCAACCGATTGACCAATAAAATGGTCAATCAAAAATACTAAATAGAAGAATACAGAAATACAAAAATTGAAAAATATAAAAATACAATAATACAAAAATACAAAAGTACAAAAAGAAAATGCAATACAACAAGTACTAGTACATACATACAAATACGTACAAGTATTATTAATTGGTCTTGAAACATAAGTACATAAACATTGAAAATACAAAATATTTTTGAAAACGTAGTGAATAAATACAAAAAATGCAAAAAAGAGCAAAACAAGTATGTTATAATTAAAACGGTTAAAAAAATTAAGTTGCCTACCATCCAATTAGCAATTACCAATTACCAGCGGTGCAGAAACTAGCGCGTATTTTCATTATTATTCTAATTAATTTGATAGTTTGTTTATTATCCTTCTTCTCGCATTGTAAGCACGCACGCACGAGTCTCTTGAGCCTTCAAGGAAAGCAAACATCGCCAGCTGACAGCAGCGCAATTAATGCTTCTCTAAATTGCGGTAATTAGATGTGAAAAAAATCTAAACGCATGACCCGTGATGCGGTAATTAGCTATAGATTGAATACAAACGAAATAAATGAAGAAAAACTACTACTCCCTTATTTAATACTGAAACTTTGTCAAATTTTCAGGAGAATTAGTTTCAGGTGTACTGTACACGAATCTAATACCAAATGTGCAAATTATAAATTTTCAGAAATTTCAGTAATAGCTAACCCATACTTATCAATGCAGAAAGTTATATGTTGGATTTTCTCCCATATTTAATACTGAAACTTTGTCAAAATTTTCAGAAGCATTATATTCAGGTGTAGTGTGTTTTTGAACAAGTATTTGAAGAAGTGATTCATATTTTATGAGTAAGTGGCAATTGGCATCGAAATTACCACGCGATTAGCACGCTAATTACCCAATAAAATATGAATCTGACAGATTTCCAGCATCACCTAAAATTGCATCATTTCAGGATTTATCTGAAAAGTGTTACAAGTTTAAGGTACTGTCCGTGAATGGAAAGCTTGATTTGCAACAAGGCAGATATATTTAATTGATAAACATTAACATACGTCTCAGTTAATAACGATTACTTTAAGGTTTGCTAGTGCTAATTAACATCGATGCAAATTAAGCTGTCCAATTCACCGATGCCGTTATCTTTTTATTTTATACATGAGAGATCTCGCCTTCAGCCCTATTTTACTCATGTAATTACACTCCTGAAAGAGAATACATAGTTAATTATGATTAAAGTATGTAAACTAGTGTTGCTTTGTACAAGTGTGAATTTCGTTGAACTCGGCTATGCCTCGTTCAATAATTTACGCTAGTACAGAAAACACTACTTTACAAAAATGTATCAAACAAAGTTTTTTTCTACGACAGCTACTACGAAAAACAGCTAAAATTTGATGCAAAATACTATATATATTTTTAAATGGTGAGTGAATGAATTGTGTATAAAACTTATTTGATGATTTTATGCACAGGTAATTATTTTACTCCCTTGAGCTAAAAAGTATCACTTTACGCATTGTGAACAATGCATAAAAACTTAGTTTACTTACTGTCGTAGAAAAGAAAATTGTTCATAGTTGTAATAAACGAGTACTGTGTACATTTTATTGTTCGTACATGCAAAAAGCAAGTACTGTATACATTATATTGTTCGTACATGTAAAAAACAAGTACTGGGTAAATTTTATTGTTCGTACATGTAAAAAACAAGTACTGGGTAATTTCTATTGTTCGTACATGCAAAAAGCAAGTACTGTGTAGATTTTATTGTTCGTACCTGCAACAAGCAGGTACTGTCTATATTATAAAGTTCGTACTTGCAACACACAAGTACTGTGTACGTAGTACTTGCAACAAACAAGTACTCTGTACATTTTATTGTTCGCACCTGCAACAAGCAGGTACTGTGTATACTATATTTGTGCAAACCTGCAACACATAAGTACTATGTACGTGTACCTGCAACAAACAAGTACCGTGTACATAGTGCGCAATGGTTAAGTGTGCAGCTTATGCACCTTATTGGTATTGGCGTACGGTTAAGGTTCTCTCCAGAGGTTTCCTGTGGAGAGAAATCCTAAAACCGTGGTTTAACGTGCATCACTGCGCAAAACGAGAAACATAGCTGTGGAGAAAAACCCTAACTGGATGCACGGGCGCAGGTTTAAGGCCACGACTACAACATTGGGGCGCATTAAAGAGGAATCAAACCCTAATCGTTTATAGTGCATCTCTTGAAGTGAAAAGTAGCGCCGACAACACACAAATACACAAATAGCGCACCTGCAAGAAAAACCTTACTCACCCAAGCGATGCACTCTTAATAAAACTAACATAAAACTATCAAAGAGATAAATAATAGGTATGGGGCGTAATTTGCGCAGGCCTAACTGTGACGTGATCGAAAAAGGTACTCACTTTGAGGCGTCTTGGAGCTCTTCTCAAAAAAGGACCTACCTTGTGAGTTTACGTTTAAAGTTGAGTTGGCGAAGATCCAGAATCTGTGGTACCTTTTCGGAGCAGCCTGGGCGTGGTTGGGGGAGATCCTGCCCCGGGGCGGATGCGATCCCCCGAAGAGGCATCCAAATCATCCAAACCCGAACACTACGCACTTTTGGTTTAGTTTGAGCCACGACCAAGTCAACACAACAAGGAAGTGGCCGCATTGATTAGTTTAAAAAGGGGTTTAACGTCAGAAAGTAATCTGAACGCACACTTATATACTGGCACTAATTATTAATTGAATACAAGGCGCAAATTGTTCATAAAGTTTACGTTTGACTCGGGAAGGTAATCCCAAAGTACAAACGAGAATTTAACACTTACTGGAAAAAACACAATTTAGTAAATACAGTGGTACACGTGCATAAAATAGCTTTTAAAGCACGCGCGAGTCGTACGTTAAAGGCGTTTATGCACGTGTGTCGTACGCTATTTTTTATTATACATGCACCATAATTACTCATCCAATGATCCAAGTCAGGATTAACAGTGATTATGTTGCAGGTACTATAAAAAATGTAACCAAGCTTCAACCAAACCGAGGTTGGCCCAGAAGCGTTGGTAAATGCAAAATTAAGAAAAGATCACCTCAAATGATTCACCTTGGGAAAATCTAGTAGCCCTGAAAAGTTGGGAAGAAAATTTAAATCCATGAAACTAAAACGCTGATTTCTGTATTTGCATTATTTGCATTAGTTCTGAAGATTATTTGAAGACATTAAGTATATTTTCATTACCTTATTGAGATTTCTGGAATGTTTGTCGATATTTAATAATATCAATGGAATTCGTTGCAAATATTTATTAAAATTTTCTTCAAACAATTTGCACATCTTAAATTTCGGATATATCCATCATTAATTATGAATTTACGACGGATTTTCATGGAAACGTGGCAAACAAATTTGCCAAAATTGCTTAAAAATTTGGCATGTTACGTACCTACAATAGTTTATTTTATTTTTTAGCAATTAGGTGTAGAAATTGGTTGGTTTCCTACCTTAAACTCGCTGCAAGAAGTCCCAATCCTTCGACGTACAACTCCTTGCAGGTACCAAGCTCACAGGAAACCATAAGAGCAGCAGCAGCATCATAGCAGCATTCAGTCAGCTTACAGGCAGCAGCATGGTCATATCAGGCAATATTTCGTGCTCTTGCACCTCTTTAAAGCCTCATAGACGACAATGCTTTCAGTTATATCATGGGAGCACTTATAGGAAGCATCCATGTACCTACAAAGCCACAGAAGCTTTAATAACGAGGAATATTCTTAATGTACACAAGCATCAATTTCACACAGATTTGTCTTACGTGAGCATAAAGTTATTACATATATGTACTTATTGTGCATTGCCTACTTTTGTACATTACACTACTATGGGTAAATACTTACACATTGAAGACTTAATGTCTTCAATGTTATTCGTCAGGCAACAAGAGGAAGTGTAAGCGCCATATGTATGCGCAATGAACTGCGCCGTTTATGCATACAACGTTATTACACATTTCTACGCAATTCATCGCAATTTATAAACCCTACATATATCTGACCTGTGCAAGACTTCCCATTGTATCACTGATAAAGAACTAAATTCAAAAACTTACGGTTTATGCACTCCCAATAGCACGTCTTCAGTGCGGTGGTATCAGGCGGACGTTCAAATCTCCCGGGTGTTCCAACAATGAACGGCGGGCTCCATCACTGCACGAAAATCTTACATGATTATCGGCGAAGAACTTAGCGGCGCCACAAGCCATCGACTCCTGACGTTCACAAAGTCTTCATGGCACATCCAGGAATGCCGTTGCCAAAATCCAGCCAATTCCATCCACAACTTTCGCCCTGATCACAATTTTAAAAACCGAGCGCAGTTTAAGCGTCTAATTTCAAGGGCGATTCACGGCGTCCTGATTTGCAGGTCTTGACTTGTCGGCCGCTCGCATTGGCTGCGAAAGAGAACGACATACCCTCAACCCTTTAGCCCAAGAAGGATAAGTACAGATGCGCGAGTGTCTGTCGAGTTAATTTATGCAAAAATCCTCGAACGGAGTAACATTAGCAAAAAATGTGTCTATTAATAGATTCTTATCTCCTCGATTCGACGCAAATGACCCAATTAAAATATGTAACAATAGGACTGCGCAAACAAAAAATTTGTTCGAATGCAGGCATTTTAATTAAAAACGTAAATGATGGACGCATTTTGCGGGTAGCAAATTAATATTGAACTAAAATATAATTAATGCGGAGATGTGTGATTTACTGGAAAGCATTTAAATACGTCGAATTTGATAACGAATTTCCGCCACTATTTGTGGATCGGGAGACTCAATATTTTGCATACAGCCTCCCCTTAACATCCACCACGATATTCTAATACCACATTGGCACGAGATCATCCCCTAATTCCGTAATTCATACCCTGTTCTCAAAATTGGTTATATTTTTTCTGGCGTTATTTCTGCACATATAGCGTTTAAATTATGTATAAGCACCCCAATGGGCAGCTATTATAATACGCTAGAGCCATAATTACTCAAAAACCACCCCCGATGGTCCTCCCAGGATTAACTGCTAACTCAAACTTGATAACAAATTTGCGCCACTATTTGTGGATCAGGAAACTCAATATTATACACACACCTTCCCCATAACACCCATCACGATATTCTTATGCCACATTGGCACGAGGTCATCCCCTAATTCCGCAATTCATACCCTGTATTCAAAATTGGTTTTATTTTTTCTGGCGTTATTTCTGCACATATTACGTTTAAATTTCGTACAAGCACCCCAATGGGCACCTATTATAATATGCTGGAGCCATAATTACTCAAAAACCACCCCTAATGGTCCTCCCACGATTAACTGCTAACTCAAACTTGATAACAAATTTGCGCCACTATTTGTGGATCGGGAAGCTTAATATTTTACACACACCCTCCCCAAAACACCCATCATGATATTCTTACGCCACATTGGCACGAGGTCATCCCCTAATTCTGCCATTCCTGTACTTAAAATAGGCTTTATTTTTTTCTGGCATTTCTCATGGTTACTGCAAGTTTTATTATAAATTTATAATGAATTATCATTTTTAATACTATTATTGCCGACTTCGTCTCTTGGCTAATGCATTTTTTTGTCTCTTCAAGAAACCCACGAGATTGTTGCACTTTCGAGGGGAAACTGTCGCATTCCGCTGGCGGCCTTCGCGGTTCAATTAAGCCGTCTTCCATTAGCCTCGGCCATCACGCAGATACGAAGTAAATAACGCAATCACGCACAATGCGGCACAAAGTGCGTGGCACACGCACAAAGCGCAGCACCATCAGCCGCAGTAATCGCACAAAAATCAGTCAGGGAACATTGATTGACGTAAGTGAGCAGCAAATTGGTAAATTAGAGCTGCAAAAGCCACTCCAATTATCACCACTTACGCAATTTCTACATCAGTTCTGAAGAAATTTGTGCAGCGTGACAAAGAGTGCAATTTTAGTTTCTTAGATTCCTCAAAATAAAGTTTATATCAATTCCATTAAAAAAACTTGTGCTTCCTTATTTTTTTATAAAAATATTTATTTGGCCAAGTACAAATAAATATTCATATTAAGATTTATGTTAATTCGATAAAAAAAAACTTGTGCTTCATTATTTTTTTATAAAAATATTTATTAGGCCATAAGTACAAATAAATATATTTTTTTTAAATTGAGGAAGTATTAGTTTTTCAAATCGAATTAACAAATTTAGTATTCGTTTTTGAATTTTTAAAAATTTGTAAAAATAATCGTTAATTTAGGTAATAAATTTCCCTATGCAGTTATTAATAATAACATGAGCCCCTGGATGCACAGCTGTGCTGCATCGATTTGCTTCCGATTCCGATGATTCGTCCGGGCCGAGGCAGCCTTTTCAGCGAACTGGCGCTCGCAATTTCCACAGTTTTCCCCAGAATTTCCATGTCGATCACCTGTTGGACGGATTCATCCGCGAAATCCCATTCAAGCCATTAACTCGAGCCACGTATCTGAAGCACACGAGGGGAATATAAGTGAATCGCGCGTTATTATAGGTTCGCATTCACGTAATTCCGTAATAACAGTCATTAATGCGTTCCTCTAATTTCTGGTATCCGCTCGTGGCAATTTTGTAGCCCAGCAATGCGTTGACCTCATAGATTTGCCGCAAAGTTATTCAGAAGTAACGCCAGGAGATGTTTTACAGTGAATTGTGCGGTCTGGGAAACACTTGGATTATTCTGTACGGATTCCTAAGTAATTGCACTAAGTTTAGTGTACTTTGAATAATTTATTCCGCCAAACATTTTAAAAAAATGTTATGCCTCCTAAGAGTTTTCATTAATTAGACATGTATTTAATGTTCTGCCTTACGAACTTAAGTGAATTTTCTGTCCCCAAGCAAAGTACTAGTTTTCTACCACCAAACAACGTAAATTACTCAGCTTTCTTCCAACCAAGTTTAATATAATCAAATCGTGGCGATCAGTTCGTTGAATTACTATCTTTATTTATATTATTTATAAAATAATTATCTTTATGAGATCTTTATGAGAAAAAATTAGATACACAGCAATTAATACCAAATGTTCTCACTAAAATGAAAATATCTCATGAACCACTCATTGGATCTAAATTTAATTATACGTAATAAAATCCAGTTTATTACGCAATTACAGATATAAATTGTATGTATATTGATTCGGTGGTTTTAGAGATATCGTAATTTAGATATTAGTCTGATTGGAAGAACACCTAAAATAGCCCCAAAAATCGTGGTTTCAAATAAAAATTATATATATATATATATATAAACCATCTTTATTAGGCTATCGACCCCATGGGGTCTTTCCGCCTTAAAAATTATAATATCTCAAGAATCGTTCATTGGATTTAAATGAAATTGCACATCCTAATTATAAATATGTTAGTTAATATCAGTAATAAGTTTGTTTGATATTAATACGGTGGTTCATAAAATATTATTATTAAAATACAGGAAGAAACAGAAACACACCAAATGTTCTCACTAAAATAAAAATATCTCATGAACAACTCATTGGTTCTTGAATAAATTATACGTGATGTAAGCCAGTTTATTAGGCTACCACATAAAAAAATTATATGTATATTGATTCGGTGGTTTTAGATATATCGCAATTTAGATATGGGTCTGATTGGAGGAACATCTATAATGGCCCCAAAAATCGTGGTTTTAAATAAAAATTGTAATATCTCAAGAATCGCTCATTGGATATTAATGGAATTACACATGTTAATTATCAATATGCTTATTAATATCAGTAATAAATTTAATTGATATTAATACGGTGATTTATGAGATATCATTATTAAAGTACAGTACAATTTTAATGGTAATGTTATTAGAAACTTTTCACAAATTGTAATTGTTTATTATTGCAAAATTGTTTACCTGTAAATTCCTGGAAGCTATTAAACATTTATAGAGGCAAGTAATGAAAAAACTTCAACTCTGCCACGTCGAAATCCCACGGCTTTCAGAATATTGGTGATTTCATACGAATTTCCCACGTGAATCAGTGTAATTCGAGGACTTCTGTAATAAATCCAGTTTCCAGATATGTAAAATATTGCGGTTTGTGGGTGACAACAGCGAAAATAATTGTTTATAAATTATGCAATTGTTACTTTGTATTACACTTTATTAAATTATGCAGACTATAGATTCCACAAACATTATAAGATTGGTAATTAATAACCATCTCATGTTGTTGAAAATATAAAAATACATGTAAATATAACTGCACTAGAAAATGCACTTCAATTTTATTTATACATTATAAGTTGTCAAAGTGACAGTTAACCACAAAGTTGTCAAAGTGACAGCTAACCCTAAAGTTGTCAAAGTGACAGCTAACAATAAAGTTGTCAAAGTGACAGCTAACCCTAAATTTGTCAAAGTGACAGCTAATCCAAAAGTTGTCAAAGTGACAGCTAACCCTAAAATTGTTATTTTGACAGCTAAGTTTTTGCATTGCTCGGCCAAGCATATTTGCTATTAACGCAAGTATGTGCGTGCGGCTAAATCGTTATTTCAAACATTTGGAAACTTGTTTTTAAGAATTTAATCAGCTGGAAGCGACGAAATCGTGATTGTCTGCAAGAAAAAAAAACAAATGACAGGCATTTAATCGTTTCCTGGACGATGGATGCCGGCAAAAAATTGATTGACTTTCGGCATTCGTCACCGACCAGACGGCTTCGTTTGTTTCGTTTCGTTTTTGTTTAATTGGCGAGCCGCTTGATTGCAGGCGAGTTTGTTTCTATCATCGCTGACGTTTCCGCCCATTTGGCCTTCATCGGTGACTGATGGCGAACACCGTAAAGAATTTTATTGCCGGTCTGCGGGAAGATACGGATTTGCCATTGACCGTGGATCATCCCACGAGAATTATTCAATGATGATTCAATATTATTCAATTATTCAATGATGACAATGGAAGTCTGCTGAACTGACAGCTAACGCTAAAGTTGTCAAAGTGCTA
Organism: Othius punctulatus; assembly: GCA_951805005.1. NCBI lineage: Eukaryota > Metazoa > Arthropoda > Insecta > Coleoptera > Staphylinidae > Othius > Othius punctulatus. The sequence goes on from OX638146.1 coordinate 3,992,301, forward strand.
CCTAACCTTAAAGCAATCTATTTATGATTAACTACACTATAAGCTGTCAAAGTGACAGCCCTAAAGTTGTCAAAGCGACAGCTAACCTTAAAGCTGTCTATGTATGATTAACCACATTTCAAGCTATCAAAGTGACAGCTAACCCTAAAGTTGTCAAAGTGAGAGCTAACCTTAAAGCTGTCTATGGATGATCAACCACATTGCAAGCTGTCAAAGTAACAGCTACCCCTAAAGTTGTCAAGGCGACAGCTAACCTAAAAGCTGCCTATGTATGATTAACCACATTGCAAGTTGTCAAAATGACAGCTAACCCTAAAGTTGTCAAGGCGACAGCTAACCTTAAAGCTGTCTATGTATGATTAACCACATTGCAAGCTGCAAAAGTCACAGCTAATCCTAAAGTTGTCAAAGCGACAGCTAACCTTAAAGCTGTCTAATGATTAACTACATTGCAAACTGTCAAAGTGACAGCTAACCCTAAAGTTGTCAAAGCGACAGCTAACCCTAAAGCTGTCTATGTATGATAAACCACACTGCAAGCTGTCAAAGTTACAACTAACCATAAAGTTGTCAAAGCGATAGCTAACCTTAAAGCTATCTATTTATGATTAACCACATTGCAAGCTGTCAAAGTGCTAGCTAACCCTAATGTTGTCAAAGCGAAAGCTAATCTTAAAGTAGTCGATTTTTTGTGCGCACAGCTTGCAATGTGGTTACAAGCCGTCAAAGTGACAGCTAACCCTAACATTGCCAAAGTGACAGCTAACCTTAAGTTGTAAAAGTGACAGCTAACCCTAAAATTGTCAATATGACAGCTATCCTCAATAAAAGTTGTCAAACTGCTAATAATAACCTCAATTAACTCAAACGTGTGATAACTTGTGTTCGATTTTAGACGTTTCTATGGCAACCTGAGGTAATTTGAGGCAAAGTTACGCAAAAAATGCAAGAGCTACGGCTTCGTGCAGCCGATTGGCGATCGTTACGTCGGCGGAAGCAACGTAAAACGGTAACCAGATGAGCCCAATTTACGAGCGACAAACCCTGAATGGTTGTGCAACGGTTTTCGCTGCACACGGCGACAACACAACGGCCTCAACCGGAACGCCATTGGGTCAGGTCAGGGCCGGCTCCCCCGAAACTCGGTCGCAGCTGAGAGCGCCTCGTCCGTCTCTGTCCTGCCGTAAAATCGATAGCGTACGCACCTGTAAATAAAAGCGCCCCATTCGTAATCAAGACGCTGTAGTAACAACAACGCAAAAACAAAAGCCACAAAACAATTGATACAAAAAACAAAACAAGGTTTTTATTAAACAAAAACGAAAAGGTTTCATATAAAAACAATGGTGCTATAGCAACACAATGCGAAGCATTCTACAAAATAAATAATAAAACAAAAAAGTTGCTGAAACAACACGACAACAACAAAACAAGACAACAAAAATGGTGTAGCAACTTGGCGAATACTACGTAATAAATATTGAAATGACAACTAAAGCAATATTACAACAATACAAGAAAACAAGTCAACAAAAAAAACATATGTATAAAACAAAACCTAAAACAATACAACAAAATAGCAACGTTACAATAGCAACACGATAACAACTGTAGTACCAGCCACAAAACTTGTTTGTTGAAACAAAAAAGTTTCAAATAAGACCAATCACCAATCAATAAAATACAAAGCATTCTACGAAGCAAATATTTAAACAAAATAGTTACTAAAACAGCACGACAACAACAAAAGAAGTCAACAAAAATGGTGTAACAACTCGACGTATATTACGAAACAAATATTAAAAAGTACTGAACATTACAACAACAAAACACATGAACAAATAAAAATATATGTGTGAAACAAAAATCTAAGACAATACAACAAAATAGCAACGTTACAATAGCAACACGACAACAAATATAAAGTCAACAATTCGTCTCAACTACAGTAACAGCGACAAAACTTGTGAATACAAGACAACAATAATAAATAAATTGGTAACAACGTAGCAACAAAATAAACTAGGATAAAGCTAATACAATAATACAAAAACAAAACAACTAAAACAAAAGACAAAATAGTTACTAAAACAACACGACAACAAAAGAAGTCCACAAAAATGGTAGATGTTTGTTATTATAAAACAAAAAAAACCTAAACAATACCATAAACTAGGAACAAGTTTACACAATAATACAAAAACAATACAAGAACAAAACAAAAGCCAGGGACTGTTATTATAAAACAAAATAAACATAAACAATACCACAAACTAGGAACAAGTTTACACAATAATACAAAAACAAAACAACAATAAAACAAAAGCCAGGGAGTGGACGTTTGTTAATATAAAACAAAAAAAAACAAACAATATCACAAACTAGGAAAAAGTTACCACAAATATACAAAAATAAAACAACACCAAAACAAAAGACAAGGACTGGACGTTTGTTAATATAAAACAGAAAAACAAACAATTCAACTAAAAACAATACAACAATCTAGCTACGTTCCAATAGCAGCTCTACAACAAAAATAAGAACGACTGTTTTCAGGTTATTACCAATTTTATTACCACTATTATTATACACCAAAATTAGAGCACCAATTAGAACTTATTACCATTTTTGTTTAATTCTTACTTTCTATATACAAATACAATTATTTTTGTAGTAGCTTTTTCTAATTCTTACTTCCTTTATACAAAGGAAGGTTTATACAAATACAAGTATTGTTGTAATGTTTTTATTTTAGTTCTTACTTTATTTATACAAATACAAGTATTTTTGTAGTAGCTTTTTCTTATTCTCACTTCCTTTATACAAATACAAGTATTTTTGTAGTAGCTTTTTCTAATTCTTAATTCCTTTATATACAAACCCAAGTATTTTTGTAGTAGTTTTTTTCAAATTCTTAGTTCCCTTATACAAATACATGTATTGTTGTAGTGTCTTTTTCTAATTCATACTTTCTTTATACAACTACAAGTATTTTTGTAGTAGTTTTTCCTTATTCTATCTTCCTCTATACAAATACTAGTATTTTTGTAGTAGCTTTTTCTTATTCTTACTTTCTTTATACAAATACAAAAATTGTTGTGGTAGCTTTTTCGAACCGCATTAAATTTTGGAACAATACGATCGATATCTAATAACGCACTGCGCGACATCAGATTGGTCCTTCGAACCGGATGTGTCGTCATAGATTTAAACCTAATGTATTTTTCTAATTCTTACTTTCTTTATACAAATACAAGTATTTGTGTAGTCGCTTTTTCTTATTCTTACTTCGTTTATACAAATACAAGTATTTTTGTAGTAGCTTTTTCTAATTCTTACTTTCTTCGTACAAATACAAGATTTTTTGTATTAGCTTTTTCGAACCGGAATAAATTTTGGGACAAAACGATCGATATCAAATAACGCACTGCGCGACATCAGATTGGTCCTTCGGACCGGATGTGTCATCATAGATTCAAACCGGATTAAATTTTGAGCCATGGCACAACTACATGAAAAGATGCTCTTAATATTGGTCCTTTGAACTGGATGAACATTGGATTCGTTTGGATTTTAGTTGTCTAAAAATAATAGATTGAATTTAGACTAAAATTCAAATGATATCTCCCTAGCATAAAATCAAATATGCACCAAACTAGATAGATTTAAACAAACTAAAATGCTTATTACTATAACTTTTAGTAAAACCATAATATTAGATCTTGAAAGCCAAATTTTCTCGACAATCTTGAAAACCTAATTTGTGCTTGATGTAATGTAATGTAGATAAGTAATATGGTTGGCACTGCGTCAAAATTTCATCCGGTTCGAAGGACCCAGATTAATTATGACGCAACGAGTAGAAATGACCAATCTGATGTCCCACAGTGCATTATTTTATGGCGATCGTTTTGTGCCAAAATATAATCCGGTTCGAAAGACCAGTAAACGGTATTACTATACCTGCTAATATCTGTACTACCAAACACTTATTGGCACAATGCAAAGAACCAATCTGAGCGTACTATTTGATTGAACTGTGCCAAAATTTATTCCGGTTCGAAAGACCAGTAGGTAATATATGTTTCTATGATGTACTAATATCTGTGCTAGCAAACACTGGCTGACACACTTCAACCTACCATTTACCTACTAATATCTAATATCTGTACTAGCAAACACTTGTTGGCATAATGCAAAGGACCAATCTGAGCGTACCATTTGATTGTACTGTGCCAAAATTTAATCCGGTTCGAAAGACCAGTAGATAATATATGTTACTAGGATGTACTAATATCTGTACTAGCAAACACTGGCTGACACACTTTAACCTACCCCTTACCTCCTAATATCTAATATCTGTACTAGCAAAGACTTGTTGGCACACTTTAAAGAACCAATCTGAGCGCACCATTTGATCGTACTGTGCCAACATATTATCCGGTTCGAAAGACCACTAAAGGGCATTACTATGATGTACCTGCTAATATCTGTCTTAGCAAACACATGTTGGCACAGTGTAAAGGACCAATCTAAGGGTACCATTTGATCGTACTGGGCCAAAATTTAATCCGGTTCGAAAGACCAGTAGGTAATACATGTTACTATGATGTACTAATATCTGTACTAGCAAACACTGACTAACACACATCAAAGGACGAATCTGAGCGCACCATTTGATCGTACTGTGCCAAAATGTAATCCGGTTCGAAAGACCAACTCCAAATATCATTCATGTTTCTTACTAATATCAGTACAAGCAAGCATTTGATTTTTTAATACCTATATGGAAATTGGTAGTGAATTATTGATTTTAGTTTTCTTAACCGGTTCGTGCCTGCAAATGCTCGTAGGTCAGTAGGTTAATAAGCTTCGTACAATTTTAATTGCAGTTCATTTAGTCCACATGAAATGGGCCAAGGTACTTCGTAATATATGTCGTTCTATACTATTATTGTAGTGGTTATTTTTCACAACTGATTACATTTAATTTTACTATCATAGTAGTTTTTTGAATCAACTGTAAAGCGGTTAATAATTGCATTGCAAGGGCAAATAATGGTCCTTCGTGCCGGATTAAAATGTATCACGCGATTGATTAGATAACTAATTCACTCGAATTAATGCGGCTCTCATTACGGATTATTATCTAATAACTCATGACCGTGTACCAGGAGGTTAACAACCGCATGATTAACAGAAGCAGCCGTCCCAAGAGAAAAATCGATGGCGAGACACGCAAAAAAAAACACCGGGAATCCCAATACAGCACACTCTCTCGTATTAAGCCCTAATTCAATTCCCCCTTCCCAGAGATACCGCAAACTTTCGCCCACGACTTCTGCGAACTCCCAATTACCGGAAACTTCCCAGAACCCATTTCCAGATCTCTTCCATTTGCAATTCAGTAATTCCCCGGCGCAAGTTCGCGCTCTTGACTCCATGTCCGAGAATCCAAAGGTCGCCCAAGAGAAAGTCGCTCCAATAACCAAACCGACCGCAGGATTTTTCTGCGGCTTCTTGGGATTCCTGTTGTCGTCAAAATGCAAATAGCCGATAGGTTTATGCTGGGGAAACGGAAGCCGTGCGTCATAGGTTTATCTGTAGATATACCAGTTTTCGGGCGGCTCTTTGTTGTTGAGGCTTAAAACGGCACGGGCGTTGAGGCAGGTGCAAGTTCGTCACCTGCCTCAACGCTGAGCTGTTGTGTAACACCACCAGAAGGTAAATGTGAAGAGGCTATCGCTCATCAATCATCACTTCAGACATGTTATTAAAATTGAAGTTGATCACGAGTTCGTCTGCCCAATTCGCGAATCCTGTATAGGGTATTGATCTTACTTCTGGGAGACACAATGTGCACGAATCGTGCAAAAAATTGCACGATTTTCATGGCTGCAAATTAACGTCTAAACTACGTCTAAACTACGTCTAAAATAACCAATTAAGAACGAAATCTTAATTGTTGACAATAATTACAAATCAATTTTGGACCTATAGACCTACGAACCTACGAACCTACGACCTATAAACTTACGACCTACATACGACATCATACACAAATTTCTCCTGAATTATGTTTGTTGCTTACTTAATACTTGTAACAGGCAGCACTTTGACCCCTTGTCATTGACAGTATTATTATTATTATTATTTTAGGTTCAAGATGGTCCAGTCATTAGCAGAGCGCCTGTCGTTCCTCTACCAGCCCTACGTCCTCTTCATAGTCTCCCTGGGCTACGTCCTGGGGGAGCTGGGCCACTACCTCATAGGGGTCACCTCGAAGAGGATCGCCATCGACCTCCACTACGGCGACATCACCTGCCAGCTCAACACCTCCGACTACCACCTGCACCAGCTTCCGGTCCAGTGCGGCGTCGCCAACAACTCAGAAACGTACGTACCCAATAACCCCCCAAATCTCAACCCTGTAGGACGAGGGACAGAGTTATGGTCCTTCGAACCGGATCAATTTCACCTGGGTAAAATTTATCCGGTTCGAAGGACCATAACCCTCAAATCTCAACCCTGTAGCGCCACTAGGGACAGATTTATGGTCCGTCGAACCGGATCAATTTTCACTCAGGTAAAATTTTATCCGGTTCGAACGACCATAACCCTCCTTCGAACCGGATCAATTCTCATCCATTTCTTGCCGTTTCCTTGCAGATGCATGTCTTATAACATCAACGGTTCGAGCTACTGCGAGTGGAATTATAATGGCTTGGGGTTGGACTACCAGATCCTGGCAGGACCCAGCTTCATAGCCGTCTTCACGGTGGTCGGCGTCGTCCTCGGCGTGATGGCCGACAAGTACAACAGGGTGAGGATGCTGACCGTCTGCACGGTCGTCTTCGCCATAGCCATGATCATCACCGGCGCCGTCGAGGAGTTCTGGCAGCTGGTGGTGCTCAGGATGATTATGGCAGCTGGGTGAGTCTTCCTCTTCGTGTTCTCTTCATTTTTGCTCCTCGTCAATATTTCATCATTCATTCAAACACGTTGAAAAGTATTCTTCGTGTTCTCTTCATTTGTGCTCCTCATCAATATTTCATCTTTCAAGCAAACACGTTGAAACGTATTCTTGGTGTTCTCTTCTTTTGTGCTTGTCATCAATATTTCATCCTTCATTCAAACACGTTGAAAAGTATTCTTCGTGTTTTCTTCATTTGTACTCCTCGTCAATATTTCATCTTGCATTCAAACACGTTGAAGAGTATTCTTCATGTTCTCTTCATTTGTGCTCCTCATCAATATTTCATCTTTCATCCAAACACATTGGAAAGTACTTGGATGGCCTGCCTAACGTTGACCATTGCTTCGTGGCCTCAAGAAAATTAAGTGTTTTTCATCCAAATACTTCAGGTGGGCTCGATGGGTTAAAAGAAGATATAAGTAGGTCCATAAAGAAGCAATTGTCAGCGTTAAGCAGCACATCCAAGTACAGCCACGGACTCTAAGAATGACGCATCCATCCATCCGGACAATCTTCTATCCAATCTACTTTGTTTCGTGGCTTCAAAAAAAATTGAATGTTTCTCATCCAAATACCTCAGGTGGGTTCAATGGGTTAAAAAAAGATATAATTAGGTCCATAAAGAAGCTATTGTCAGCATTAAGCAGCACATCCAAGTACAGCCACGGACTCTAAGAATGACACGTCCATCCGTCAGAACAATCTTCTATCCAATCTACTTTGTTTCGTGGCTTCAAAAAAATTGAATGTTTTTCATCCAAATACCTCAGGTGGGTTCAATGGGTTAAAAAAGATATAATTAGGTCCATAAAGAAGCTTTTGTCAGCGTTAAGCAGCACATCCAAGTACAGCCACGGACTCTAAGAATGACGCGTCCATCCGTCCGAACAATCTTCTATCCAATCTACTTTGTTTCGTGGCTTCAAAAAAATTGAATGTTTTTCATCCAAATACTTCAGGTGGGTTCAATGGGTTAAAAAATGATATAATTAGATCCATAAAGAAGCTATTGTCAGCATTAAGCAGTACATCAAAGTACACCCACGGACTCTAAGAATGACGCGTCCTTCCGTCCGAACAATCTTCTATCCTTATCTACCGTGCCCCTACCGTACAGACCAGACAAGGATATCAGACTGCTCGAATGAAAGAACGCTTAATTCTTAGAGTCCGTGGCTGTACTTTGATGCCCAATGCTAACAATAGCTTCTTTATGGGCCTAATTCAATCATTTCTTAATCTATTGAACCACCCCCGAGTGATTGATAATGGCCCTTGGATGCTAGAACACTAGCACTTTACTGCCCTTGGGCGAGAATGGCACTTTACTATCCAAGGGCGGGAAAGGCACTTTACCGTCCTAGGGCTCCGTCCGAACAATCTTCAATCCATGTCTACCGTACCCCTACCGTACAGGACGAGACAAGGATATCTGACTGCTCGAACGAACGGACGTGTGATTCTTAGAGTCCGTGGCTGTAGTTGGATGGGCTGCCTAATGCTGGCAATAGCTTCTTTATGGATCTAATTCAATCATTTCTTAATCCATTGAACCACCCCCGAGTAATTGGTAATAGCTCTTGGACGCTACAATTTAAAAAGAAGTTGGTCCTTCGAACCGGATTCGAAGGATACTTGTATGGGCTGCCTAATGCTGACAATGGCTTCTTTATGGACCTAATTCTATCATTTATTAACCCATTGTCACTTGCCCCGAGTGATAAGTGGATGTAACAACGACCCTTAGATGCTACAACTTAAAAAAATGTTGGTCCTTCGAACCGGATGTACGTATTATTTGCTTATGTATATTTTTCGTTAACAGTGAGTCTGGATGCAATCCCTTGGCTACGGGCCTACTCTCAGACATCTTCCCCGAGGAGAAACGTGCCCTGGTCATGTCCATCTTCAACTGGGGCATCTACGGAGGCTACGGAATTGCTTTCCCTGTTGGAAGATACATCCCACCGATAAACATCTGGGATTTGGTAAGTAATTGCTGGTTTTAACAAGTGCATCTCGATTTTTTACTATAAACAAAGTAACATGCAACATTTAATCATTGGTCCTTCGAACCGGATGATATTGAACTGAATAATTTGTAACATAATTAACAAGTAGTTCTAATAAGTATATAAGTGCATAACGATTTTTTTATTATAAACAAAATATTATGCTGCATTTAATAATTAGTCCTTCGAACCGGTTAATATTGAACCGACTACTTTGTTACCCAATAAGCACAATCAACGTATTAATCAAGGATAGGATTATCAAGCTGATTTTTTCCATTGCGCATTGGTCCTTTGAACTGTATTATTTTTTGAAAACCGTGCAATGTAGACGTATGCATTGGTCCTTCTTACCGAATTATAATTTGATTACCTTGCAATGTAGAAGAATGCGTTGATCTTTTGAACCGAATTATAATTTAAAACACTTGCAATGTATGAATATGTATTGGTCCTTTTAGTCGGAATACAATTTGATAACTTTGAAATATAAACGTATGAATTGGTCCTTCGTGCCGAATTACAATTTGATAGCCTTACAATGTAGAAGATTGCGTTGGTCCTTTTAACCGGTTTACATTTTGAATTTACATGTGAAAATGTGCAATGGTCGGATTACTATTTGATAACTTTGCAATGTACGAGTATGCATTGGTCCTTTCAACCGGATTAAAATTTTCAAAACTTGAAACATAAAAATATGCACTAATCCTTTCAGTCTGCTTACAATTTACAAAGTGTGTAAAGTATTCATTGGTCTTTCAATTTTGATAACCTTGTAATATACAAGTTTACATTGGTCCTTTCAACCGAATTAGAATTTTCAAAACTTGCAATACAAAATTATACATTGGTCGTTTTGGTTGGCTTCCAACTTGAAAATTGTAATTCCTTACTCATTTATTTTGCAAGAAATTCGTCGGTATTTCGATTTTGATAACCTTGCAATATACGAGTATGTATTGGTCCTTTCAACCGGATTACAATTTTCAAAACTTACAATGCAAATGTATTCATTGGCTTATATTGACAAAATTGTGATTTCTTGCTCTGTTATGTTCGGAATTCATTGGTCTTTCAAATTTCCTCACCTTGCAATATACGAGTATGCATTGGTCCTTTAAACCGGATTACAATTTTCAAAACTTACAATGCAAAACTATGAATTGGTCCTTTCAGTTGGCTTACGATTTGAAAATTGTAATTCCTTACTCAATTACTTTGTAAGGAATTCATTGTTATTTCGAATTTGATAACCTAGCAATATACGAGAATGCATTGGTCCTTTCAACCGGATTACAGTTTTCAAAACTTAGAATTCAAAATTATGCATTGGTCATTTTAGTCGGCTTACAATTTGAAAATTGTAATTCCTTACTCAATTATGTACGGAATTCATTGGTCTTTCGAATTTGATAACTTTGACATATACAAGTACACATTGGTCCTTTAAACCGGATTACAATTTTTATAACTTACAATACAAATGTATGCATTGGCTTATAATGTAAAAATTGTTATTTCTTACTTAATTATGTACGGAATTCAATGGTCTTTCGAATTTGACTACCTTGCTGTATACGGTATGCATTGGTCCTTTAAACCGGATAACAATTTTCAAAACTTACATTAAAACATGCGTTGGACTTTTCAGTCGGCTTACATTGTAAACATTGTAATCCCTTACTCAATTCTCTCTCATTGGTCTTTCGAACCGGACTGAAATTTCGTGTTTTTTATTAATATGTGCTTTTAAATATTCGATCCTATTTTTGTGATGTCTAGGGTTGGAGGATAACTTACTATGGATCCGGAGTCATAGCTTTGCTCGTCGCCATCCTCACAGGACTCAGTCTTCGTGAGCCAGCTCGTCAATCCATTGGTGAGGATGCCGCTAAGGGTGACTCAGGCAAGAAAGTTTCGATCTGGAAGGTCATCTTCGAGCCTCGCGTGGTCATGCTGTGTCTTGCTGCTTCCATCAGGCATTGCGGTAAGATAAACAATACATGAAATATCTTCAATGTTAACACAACAACAATAATAATACTAACATAATAAAATAATAATAATAATAATAAGAATAATAATAACGAGAGATATAGGTATAGATACAGGTGAAAATAATTCTTCGTCATTTTTATTAACTTCTATTCTCTTGTCATCACATATTGTTTCTTCTATTCACTGGTCATCACTTCTTCTGTCTTCTATTATCTTGGCATTATATCATTGCTCTTCTATTCATTTATCATCAATTCTCTTCTTTTCTATTCACTTGTCATCTATTCTTTTTTTCTTCTAATCTCTTGTGATTGCATATTTTATGTTCTATTGACTTATCATCACTTCTGTTTTCTTCTATTCGATTGCTTCACATAATTTTTCTTCCATCATTTACTTATCATTGTTTATTTTCACTTGTTTTGTCTTTTATACAGTTGTCATTGGTTCATTATTCTTCTACTCTCTTGTCATTACATCTTTTGCCTTCTATATCTTCTATTAACTTGTCGCCACTTTTTTTTCTTCTTCTATGGTCTAGTCATCTCATAATTTATCTTCTATTCTTCTTTTTCTATTTCTTATGTTTCTGTTCTTTCTTATATTTTCTATTAGTTTCCTATTATATTGTAATCACATCCTTTCTCTTCTATTTTTTTATAACTCTTCTTCTTCTTCTTCTTTTAATAAGTTGTAGCTTTTATCTTTTCTTCTATTATCTTCTGCACGTCTTCATTTTTCTTCTATTGCCATCACTTCTCGTTTCCAATCTTCTTTTGCTTTAGTATCTTTTGAACTCTTTTTGTGTTCATTGTGAATTTGTCTTTTGTTTAGGTGGCATGTGCTTCGCGTACAATTGCGACCTCTACTACCAGCAGTACTTCCCGGACTATGACCTCGGCTGGTGGCTCTTCGCCGTGACCATCGTCATCGGCAGCATTGGCGTGGTCATCGGGGGCATCGTCTCCGACAAATTCGTGGCGAAGATGGGGGTCAGGTCAAGGGTCATCGTGCTGGCGGTCAGCCAGCTCATCGCCACCCCAGGGGCCTTCGGCAGCGTGTACTTCAGCCCCACCTGGGCCATGATCACCTTGGGAATCTCATACTTCTTCGGTAAGTTAAAAAAATAAGTCATAAGATTTTGAAGCATGAAGAAGCAGAATTTTGAAGCAGAAATATGTCTTACTCCTCGTAAGACATATTTTGAAGTAGTTGGAAAAAAATAAGTCACAATATTTTCAAGAATTGGGAGGAATTATGCATATTTTGAAGAAGTTGCGCAGCAATTTGTTCAGCAAAGAAGAGATAAACTTCGTATATCTCTTCGTTGAGATATACCAAGAGGTATACTACATTGTTCTGATCAGCTGAGGATTTATCGAAGCTGGGGAGGTCAAAATTCCTAAAAAAATTTGAAGAACAGCTGAAGATTCAATGGAAGCAGTAATGATTAAAATTCTTAAAAAGTTAAGCTGAGCAGCAAAGAATTGTTTTTTTAATGCATAGCATCAACATTCTTCAAAAGTTCCTTGATAATTTTTGGAAATTTTTGGAAACTGTTAAAAGCTGCTGCTGATGAATTAGAAGCTTTATCATTGTTGGTCCATAAAGTACTAATTTTTCTATTTTACAGCTGAGATGTGGTTTGGAATTCTGTTCGCGATTCTTGTGGAGATCGTTCCTCTTCAGGTTCGCTCAACAACAGTAGGTGCATTCCTCTTCGTGATGAACAATATTGGAGGAAATCTGCCCATTCTTGTGGAGCCAGTTTCCAAAGCCATAGGTTACAGGGAGAGCTTGTACATCTTCTACGCAGGATTCTACGGAATAAGTAAGTAAAAGTCGGAACTGTTTTGGAAATAACTTCGCCAAAGTTCTACCTTCAAAATGTATGTACCTTTGAATTAAAAGCTTTGATGCAAATACTAGATAATCTTCAAAATTGAAGATTTGATTGAAGATTCTAAAATAGAAGAAAAATAGAATTAGAAGAACTTAAATTGAAATCATTGATTGATTAAGTTGAATCAGTATTATTTCAAAATTTTCCAAATTTTTCAAAATCAATTCATCATTATTCATCAAATTATTTAGTGTTATTATTGTAATAATATGTTAATTGTAGTAGATTGTGTCTTCAAATCTCTAATTGAGGAGTTTGCGTTTCAGGTTCCATAATGTTCTTGCTGACGGTGTTCCTGATGGATGGACCCAAGAAGGTGGATGACCCCAAGGATTTCGGCCACGACAACAACATCTTCACGACTACCGACGAGCACGCTTTGCCAACGCTGAGGTCCAATGGGCAGCTCCACATACCAAGAGTCGGCAGCGAGAGCAGCAAGCTGTAACTGGTTTGCAGCTGGAGGAAGCCCGAAGAGCAAGGGACTTGATGGTCCCAGTCGACTGATCGATGCCAATCGAACATGTTTTATGTTATTTTTTACAATTAGCTCATTTTTCCGGAGCTGGTCGGAACTTGTTAGGCGGATTCGGGAATACTCATCGAATCTTTAAGTTTTGCAAAAATGTTGTAAGCACTTTACATAAATTTCTCTTCTGCAGAAGTTTTGGAAATATTCAAAAACTCTTCTTTACTAAAGAAACTGCAAAGAAAGATTCCAAATCTTCCCTTTGGAAATTTGGTTTCCGAAGATTCACTGGAGTTTGCTTCAAAGGCTTTAACAAAGATAGATCAAATTTGAAGATAAAAGTTTGGGGACGTTATTTCTAAATCAGTAATTTTGAAGATTATCTAGTATTTGCTCCAAAGCTTTTAATTCGAAGGTTCATAAATTTAGAAGATAGATGTTTGGCGAAGTAATTTCCAATACAGTTCTTATTTTTTACAAAAGCTAGAACATTTTTTATCAATGATGAATCATGGAATCTTACAGATCAATGCCACAACAGAATTTGCACTATAAACTTTTGTCTCAAGATATATACTAGCATAAAAACAAATATTTAACTGGATCGCCATACAATTTTGAATATTATCCAGTATTTGCTTCAAAGCTTTCAATTCAAAGGTTCATAAATTATGAAGTTTGAAGTTTGAGGAAGTTATATCCAACATAGTTATTATTTGTTACAAAAGCTAGACCTTTTCTTATGAATAGTGAATCATGGAATCTTAAAGATTAATGCCACAGCTAAATTTGCACTACAAACTTTTATCCAAAGATATGAGCTAGCATAAAAACAAATATTCAACTGGATCGCCATACAATTTTGAAGATTATCTAGTATTTGCTTCAAAGCTTTTAATTCAAAGGTACATAAATTTTGGAGATTAAAGTTTGGCGAAGATATTTCCAAAACAGTTCTTACTTTTTACAAAAGCAACAACTTTTTTTATGAATGGTGAATCACGGAATCTTAAAGATTAATGCCACAGCAAAATTTGCATCATAAACTTTTATCCAAAGATATGTGCTAGCATAAAAACAAATATTTAACTGGATCGCCATAAAATTTTGAAGATTATATAGTATTTGCTTCAAAGCTTTTAATTCAAAGGTACATAAATTTTGAAGATTGAAGTTTGGTGAAGTTATTTCCAAAACAGTTGTTATTGTTTACAAAAGCTAGATCTTTCTTTATGAATGGTGAATCATTGAATCTTAAAGATTAATGCTACAGCAAATTTTGAATCATAAACTTTTATCCAAAGTATTATGTACGAGAAAAAAGAAATATTCAACTGGATTGCCATGCAATTTTGAAGATTATCTAGAATTTGCTTCATAGATTTTAATTCAAAGATAAATAAATTTTGAAGATTAACTAGAGTCTGCTTGAAGGACTTTAACTGAAAGATATCTGTTGAAGATTAACCGGAATTTGCTTTAATGATACATACATTTTGAAGAAGAAGCTAGAAAATAGAAGTTTGGGCACTTTATTTCTATAACAATTGCCTTTGTTTTCAAAAACAAGACTTTTTTTTAATGAAGTGTATTTTTTTTAAGATGAAGTTTGAAGATAGAAGTTTGGGAACGTTATTTCTAAAACTTTTTTTTTCAAAAACTAGACCTTTTGTTAATGAATGGTATCTTTTTTGAAGAAGAAGTTTGAAGATAGAAGTTTGGGAACGTTATTTCTAAAACAATTGTAATTCTGTTTCAAAAACTGTACCTTTTATTATTGAATGGTATCTTAGAATACTTTGATCTTAAGATATGTACCAGCATAGAAAAGATTTTATTGATTTTAATTCAAAGATAAGCAAAATTTGATGATTAAGTAGAATCTGTTTCATGGACTTTGACTCAAAGATGTTTTTTTTAAGATTAACAAAAATTTGCTTCAAAGATACATATATTTTGAGGAAGAAGTTTGAAGGTAGAAGTTTAGAAGTTTGCACACGTTATTTCTAAAACAATTAATTTATTTTCAATAACTAGACCTTTTGTTTATGAACGGTATCTTTTTTGAAGAAGAAGTTTGAAGATATAAGTTTGGGAACGTTATTTCTAAAACAATTGTATTTTGTTTATCAAAAATTGTACCTTTTATTAATGAATGCTATCTTAGAATACTTTCATCTTAAGATAGAAGACCAGCATAGAAAAGATTTCAAATTCAAAGATAAGCAATATTTGATGATTAAGTAGAATCTGCTTCAAGGACTAAAACTCAATGAAATTTTTTTAAGATTAACGGGAATGTGCTTGAAATATACATAAATTTCGTGGAAGAAGCTAGAAGATAGAAGTTTGGGGATGTTATTTTTATAACAATTATATTTTTTGTTTCAAAAACTACACCTTTTTTAATGAAGGGTATCTTTTTTGAAGAAGAAGTTTGAAAATAGAAAGATAGAAGTTTGGGAACGTTATTTCTAAAACAACTTTAATATTTTTTTTTTCAAAAACTAGACCTTTTGTTAATGAAGTTTATCTTTTGTGAAGAAGAAGTTTGAAGGTAGAAGTTTGGAAACGTTATTTCTAAAACAATTGTATTACTTTTTTCAAAAACTTTCTTATCTTAGGTATCTAAGAATGGTATCTTGGAACTTTGATCTTGGAACAGAATGGAATCTTTTAACTTGGTATCTTAGAATACCATAAAGCCATTAACCATACGTTAGAATACTTTTATCTTAAGATATGTACAAGCATAGTAGCAAATATTTATCTGGGGTTTGATTTGATTCTATGGTACATACCATAACATTCTAAAACAAAAATAAAGCTATTACTTTACGTCAATGGTACCTGCTTAACCAGTTCCGACCTGCTGATACGATCTTCATAAGATTAAGACTAACTTGTAAGATATGTAAATAGTTTGCCAATTAAGATGTGTTTAATTTACCCCTCCTAATTTACATCCACCTGCATTACAGTGTGCTGCAGCACATAATTTTTTAGACCGCCGAAATCTTAAATTTAAGATCAAAAATATTTTTGATTCAAAATTTTAGTTATTTATGGTACAAGTTCGTAAAGCACTGCTTTACGATAAAGTTTCATACAAAGTTTTCCCCAGACTAAAAACTGTATATAGTACTGCAGCACTCAGCACCTGATTCTTTAAACCGTCTAAAGCTTGAATTGAAGATTTATTTTCAAAAATATTTATGATTCAAAATTAAATTCAAAATAAAGCACTACTTTACAATAAAGTTTAATACAAAGTTTTTCCCACGACTAAAAACTGTATATAGTACTGCAGTACTGCAGCACATGATTCTTTAAATCTTCGAAAGCTTGAATTGAAGATTTCTTTTCAAAAATATTTATGATTCAAAATTTTTGTTATTTATGACATAAGTTCGTAAAGCACTACTTTACGATAAAGTTTCATACAAAGTTTTTCCCACTACTAAAAACTGTATATAGTATTGCAGTACTGCAGCACATGATTCTTTAAATCTTCGAAAGCTTGAATTGAAGATTTCTTTTCAAAAATATTTATGATTCAAAATTTTAGTTATTTATGATACAAGTTCGTAAAGCACTACTTTACGATAAGTATCAAAATACTGTGTGTATTAATTGAATTGAAAAGAGTGAATGAATTGTGTGTAAAACATATTTTACGACAGCTATTATGAAAAACAGCTAATGTTTGATGCAAAATACTATCTTTTTTTTTAAATTGGTGAGTGAATGAATTGTGTGTGAAACTTAATTTATGCTTAGTTGATGTTTTTACGCACAGGTAATTTTTTTACGCGCTTGTACTAAAAAGTATCACTTTACGTACTACGAATAGTACGTAAAAACTTACTTTACGCGTTGTCGTAGGAAAATAGGCATTTTTTAATCATTTCGTCATTTCAAGTTGGTTCAGACGAATGAAATAGCAGGGTTTTTCTCGTTCTACTATTATTTTCTGCTGTTTTGGCACTGACTGTCATTAATGTCGGTTTTCAAAATTTTCTGTACGTCAGCGAGAAGTTCTTCAGAAAAACGAAAACCAGAGGCTCGAGGTGCAGAAGTTTGACGATTTAAGACAGTGACGGTTTCATTGATCACACAACTGCGCTCAAACACAGAAGTTTGATCGATTAATGGGACGTAGTGTTTACGCCAGCAGCAGGTGCATTGCTTTACAAGCTGCTACAAGGTGCTTACAATTATTGCAAAATATGTAATAGTGCTTACAATATAAATTAATATTGCAATATTATAATTGTAAGTGTTTGCAATATAAAATATTAGTGCCAAAACTGCAAAGTCCCTCATCGTCCTAAGATGGATAACTCTGAAGGGCAGAAGAAGCAGCTCTCAGTTAATGTGGCCAATGTGGAGAACTCAGCCATCGTGAAGAAACCAGCGTCCAGTTCGAGTGGTCAGAACTCCGAGATAACGGTCAAGGAGTTCCTGGACTTCCTGAAGACAGCGTACCAAGTTCACGACAGCCTGGAGGGCATCCTGATGGCCGAGGGCATGACCGAGGTTGTCGACTGGATCAAGCTCAAGGAGAGTAGCGTGGTCAAGCCCAAAAGGGCCGTCGAGAAGGGCTCAGCTGAGCAGGCGGCCATTTCGGATGAGAAAATGAAGGCTGGGCAAGGTAATTAGAGGCAGGGTAAAGATAGAAGTGTTTGGCAACAATCTGTTACAAATAAATGTTGTGATTTTTATTGCGAAAATTTTAGGTTTTGCAGATGCGTTGAAGAGGAAGACGAGCAGTGAACTGGGCCAGCTTGGGGACAAACTCAACGAGGTTCTGACCGAAGGGATTGCAGACTCTGTTCTTCCTTACTTAGTTTCCACGGCCAATGCCAGCTCTGTCTGCATCCAAAGACGACCCAGCATCAAAGGTTTAGGTAGGTTAGGTTAGGTTAGGTTAGGCTTAGGAACGGCCACACCACGTTGATTGCACCGGTTCTCGTCCGATCACCGAAGTTAAGGTTAGGCTTAGGAGAGTCATGGAAAAGTGAGAAGTGACATGTGGGTAGATACAAGCAGAAGACTCTAAGCAAGAGGAGGATGAAGATCAGGAGGAAAATCAACCTTAAGATTTGAAACATATGAAAGTTGAAGAAGTCTATCAAAATCGACCTGAAGACTTATCAATATCAACTTTTTCTATTTGTAATAGAAGCAGCAATATGTTTTTTTTTTGCAAATGTGTGATCTGCAACATCGTGCATCATTGATTATGCCACAACATAGCCAACCTAAAAAAAAAATCTAAAATTATGTGGACTACCAGCTAATAAGATTCCAAACAAAAATGCATCGATTTAACAAAAACTTATGCACTGATTGTACTTATAGGATATTAGGTTAAGGAATTAGTTTTGTTAATCTAGGAGCTTAGATGTTATAGAATTTTGCTTTCGACCATTTTGAATTTGAGTTTATCGTTTGATAGTTTTGTTGAGCCCTGCTCTTGGTTTTTTTAGAAAGGAGTAGAATACTTATCTACTCTTCAATTTTAGATAAGCCCAGCACAGCTAGTATGAGTGCTTCTGGAGGAGCCAGGAGGAAAACCAGCAACGCCTCTCTGCAGAAGATTCCTAAAGCAGAGTAAGTTATTCTAACATCTAATAAAATCATGCTTCCTAAAATGTATTCTTTAAAATGTTTTAAATATTTGTCACAATATCTTCGACAAAGAAATCTTCTCTGATCAGATTCGTGCCAAAATTCTTCCCACATTAAAAGTCTTCACCCACCACCAAACACCTACATCCACCTACATCGCCTACATCCACCAAAAAATAATCAGAACCAAGTGGAGAACACCAAAATCCTTCACCAACAGCAATAAATCTTCTCATCACCGCTCCCATCTACAAATCCTGATGCTTCTTCTTTTATCTGAATTCCATCAGGAGCTACCACCTACTTCCTCAGCTTCCTCAGCTCTGAGATGGAGATGGAAGTGAAAGAAATCTTCTCTAATCAGATTCATTCCAAAATTCTTCCCTCATTCAAAATCTTCACCCGCCACCAATAGATCCACCAAAAGATATATCAGAAGGAAGTGAAGAATACCGAAATCCTTCACCAGCAACCATAAATATTCTCATCCTCGTTCCCATCTACAAATCCTGATGCTTCCTTCACCTGAATTCCATCAGGAGCTACCACCTAGTAATTCATCCTGCTTCCTCAGCTCCGAGGTGGAGATGGAGGTGGAAGAAATCTTCTCTAATCAGATTCGTGCCAAAGATCTACCTACATTAAAATTCTTCACCCACCACCTATATATCGACCAAAAATAATAATCAGAAGAAAGTGGAAGACACCAAAATTCTTCTCCAACAACATCAAATCTTCTCATCCACGCTCCCATCTTCAAATCCTGTTGCTTCCTTCACCGGAATTCTACCAGGAGCTACCACCTAATCTATCATTCTGCTTCGTCAGCTCCGAGATGAAGATGGAGGTGGAAGAAATCTTCTCTAATCAGATTCGTGCCAAAATTCTTCCCACATTACAAATATTTACCCACCACCCATATATCGACCAAAAACAAAAATCTGAAGGAAGTGGAGAACACAAGAATCCTTCACCAACAACTATAAATCTTCTCATCACCGCTCCTATCTACAAATCCTGATACTTTCTTCACACGAATTCCACTAGGAGCTACCACATAATCTTTCATCCAGCTTCTCAGAAGGAAGTAGAAGACACCAAAATCCTTCACCAACAACATCAAATCTTCTCACCTTTGCTCCAATCCGCAGATCTCAACGCTTCCTCCTCTAAAAATCGTTGCTCCAAAGATCATTGCTGCAAAGATCTTTGCTCCAAAGATCTTCGCTGTAAAGATCTTTGCTCCAAAGATCGTCGCTCCAAATATCCTTGCTCCAAAAACCTTTGCTCCAAAGATCGTTGCTCCAAAGATCGTTGCTCCAATGACTCTTAGTCCTTGATCCTTCTTGTTCTTCTTTCTTGGTTCTTGTTCATTGTTGTTGAAAACTCTTGTAAAGCAACACTTAAACTCTTCACCGCACATTCAACGAATCTTCACTTCTTCCATGAGCTACCACCTAATCTTTCATCCTGCTTCCCCAGCTCCGAGGTGGAGATGGAGGTCTAAACATTAGAACGAATTGGAAGGCACCAAAATCCTTCACCAACAACATCAAATCTTCTCATCCGCGCTCCCATCTACAAATCCTGATGCTTTCTTCACCTGAATTCCACCAGGAGCCACCACCTAATCTTTCATCCTGCTTCCCCAGCTCCGAGCTGGAGATGGAGGTGGACAAATCAGAAGGAAGTGGACACCAAAATCCTTCACCAACAACTTCAAATCTTCTCACCTTCGCTCCCATCCACAGATTCCGATGCTTCCTCCTCCTGGAATCCATCATGAGCTACCACCTAATCTTTGATCATGCTCCCCAGCTCTGAGGTGGAGATCCACGTCTGCGACGAGGTCAAGGGCGTTAAGAAGGACTTCGTCTGCAACCAGAAGCTTCTGGTCGAGCAGATGGGCTACTTCGCGGACGTCACCAAGGACCAGAAGCTCGACGACATGGACATCTCCGTGCACTGCGACATCAACATCTTCGACTGGCTGATGCGCTGGGTCAAGAGGGACACCGTACTCGAGGGCGACAGGCCTGAGCTGGAGGTGCACAACGCCGTACCAGTCCTTGTGTCCGCCTCGTTCCTCCAGATGGAACCTCTGCTGCAAGAGTGCCTCTACTACTGCCACAGGAACCTCAACGAGATCCTCAAGACTCCCGCGAGCCTGTCGTGCTTGAACGATTCTTTGCTTACAAGGTACACCCAATTGATTAGATCAAAAGAGATATTAACAGTAGATCCGTAGAGTTTGTTGCTTTTAACCTTAATCCTTGATTGTTGATTCTTGAACCAGAATCGGTCATTTTTGCTTACAAAGTATACCTGTCGTGCTTGAATGACTCTTTGCTCACAAGGTTCACACAATTGATTAGATCAAAAGAGATATTAGCAGTAGATCTGAAGAGTTGTTTGATTAGATATCCTTGATTAACTTTGACCCTCGAGTGTTGATTATTGAACCATGATCGGTCATTTTTGCTTACAAGGTATATCAAGTTGATTAGACCAAACAGAAGTATTAGCTTAGTATCATAAGAGTTTTTTGATTACATATATTTTAACCTTGATCCTTGTTCATTGGTTCTTTTACCTTAAACATTGATTTTTGTTATTGACCATTGATCATTGATCCTTAATCTTGGAACACTAATCTTTGATCATTGATCCTTGGTCCAAAGTTCTTTGCTCCAAATATCGTTGCTCCAAAGATCCTTGCTCCAAAGATCTTTACTCCAAGGATCCTTACTCATTGATCCTTCTTGTTCTTCTTTCTTGGTTCTTGTTCATTGATGCTAGAAACTCTTATAACGCAACCCTTAAATTATTCACCGCACCCTGATCCCTAATCATTGATCTTTGGTCCAAAGTTCCTTGCTCCAAAGATCGTTGCTCCACAGATCCTTGCTCCAAAGATCTTTGTTGCCAAGATACTTGGTCCTTGGTCCTTCTTGTTCTTCTTTCTTGGTTCTTGTTCATTGATGTCAGTAACTCTTATAACGCAACCCTTAACCTATTCACTGCACATTGATCCCTGTTCATTGATCCTTGGTCCAAAGTTTCTTGCTCCTAAGGTCGTTGCTCCAAAGATCCTTGCTCCAAAGATCGTTGCTCCAATGATCTTTAGTCCTTGATCCTTCTGGTTCTTGTTTCTTGGTTCTTGTTCATTGATGCCAGAAACTTTTATAACGCAACTCTTAAACGCTTCACCGCATATTCAACGAATCTTCACCTCTTCTAGATTAGCAGATATGTACACCAACGTGGAGGTCGAGTCCCTGCGCGACCGCAAGGACAAAATCCAGTCGCGCCTCTTCTGCAAGCTGATCCAATCGCTCTGCGACGTGGAGCCCGAATCGCTGCGCGGCCATTACTGCTCGCTGGCGAGGGTCTTCAGGTGCAAGTGCTGCACGCAGCTCATCAACCCCATCTACGCCGAGCAGGTGCCCTGCATGCCTAGCTGCATGAGCTTGCAGACGGACGGCAGCGTCAGGAACAGGCACCTCAGGGACCCCACCTGGGACCTCAACGAGTTCGTCGTCGGGCTGCACAAGTCGCAGAAGACCTGGAGGAAGGTCTACTGGAAGCTCTGGGGTTGCGCCCACTTCCTCTACTGCGTCGTCTGCAAGAAGTACTTCCCGGCCAGGCAGGAGGGCTGGTGCAGGTTCCACACCGACAGGCCGCAGTTCTTCACGCTGGACGCCCAAAAGCCGCCGTTACCAGTTGGAAGGTAAGATGCGATTGAGAGAAATTGAAACTTTCTTTGAGCTTGAGGTACAAGGTATAAAATATTGATTGTAATATAGGATCTAATTATATCTGGAGATAAAGGGCCATATTTACCATTGATCCTTGGTCCTTAATCCTGGAACACTGATCCTTGCTCCAAAGTACCTTGCTCCAAAGATCGTTGCTCCAAAGATCGTTGCTTGAAAGGTCCTTGCTCCAAAGATCCTTGCTCCAAAGATCGTTGCTCCAAAGATATTTTCTCCAAAGATCTGTGCTCCAAAGATCGTTGCTCCAAATATATTTGCTCCAAAGATCTTTGCTCCAAAGATCGTTGCTCCAAAGATCCTTGCTCCAAAGATCCTTGCTCCAAAGATCGTTGCTCCAAAGAACTTTGCTTTAAAGATCTTTGCTCCAAAGATCGTTGATCCAAAGATCCTTGCTCCAAAGATCTTTGCTCCAAAGATCCGTAGTCCTTAGACCTTCTTGTTCTTCTTTCTTGGTTCTTGTTCAATAATGCCAGTAACTTTTATAACGCAACCCTTAAACTATTCACTGCACACTGATCCCTGATCATTGATCTTTGGTGCAAAATTTCTTGCTCCAAAGGTCCTTGCTCCAAAGATCGTTGCTCAAAAGATCGTTGCTCTAAAGATTCTTGCTCCAAAGATCGTTGCTCCAAAGATCGTTGCTCCAAAGACCTTTCTTCCAAAGATCTTTGCTCCAAAGATCGTTGCTCCAAAGTTCCTTTTCTCACTGAAGTCGAGGTCTAAGACGAAATTATTATTTAAGTTGAGGTTAGGATAGGTTTGAGCTAAATACATTTTTAATGAAGTTGAGTCTACAAAAACTACTTAAGATATCTATAAAGACTTGACTTGGACAAGTCATCACAGTCTTTAACATAGTCTAAAGTTATACATCAGACCCTTCAACAGACTACTAAAGATATCTATAAAGACTTGACTTGGACAAGTCATCACAGTCTTTAACATAGTCTAAAGTTATATATCAGACCCTTCAACAGACTACTAAAGATATCTGTAAAGACTTGACTTGGACAAGTCATCACAGTCTTTAACAGAGTCTAAAGTTGTACATCAGACCCTTCAACAGAATCCCTGAATCTATAAACTAATAATATTATAATGTTGGCAATGCCGAATAATTTTACCATTATTGAATACTTGTTATGGAGACATTTGCAGACTTTGTATATATTCTTACATTTTAGGTATCCTTGTTGTGGCGAGCGTGCCTACAGGTTCCAGCTGCTCGACGACAGAACTGGATGCTGCTTTCGCGATCACACTGTATCTACAAAAGATGTGAGGGACGCCTCTGTGGCAGGGATGCTGGAGAGCTACAGGAACTTGATCGCCGAAGAACCTCCACAGCTAGTTTTTCCTGATAGATTAACACGTCTTGTAGCAAGAGGTAGGTTAGGTTAGGTTAACCTCCTGAAAATTTGAAGAAAAGTCTGTTTTAAATAAGTGAGAAATACGAGAATTTATATGTAAACATAAATGTAGTATTGCAGATGACAATGGAAGGATATAGATCGAATGTAAATGAAAGTAGATGAATTTTGAAGATGTAGATGACTGTGGCAGATTGCAGACAAACGAAGATGAATTTGTATCAATTGTGGGTGAATGTGAAACAAAATTAAAGAAATTACAGAATTTGGGCATATATAAGAAAATTAGGAAGATTTTGGGTAGGATTTTAAGTAGATTTTGTAATAGAAACTGTTATCTGTACACAAACAGACTGATTATAAATAAATTTCACCATCTTTCTCTTCTTCCTTAAGAACCCACTGATCCAGATGATGGAAAATTGGAGAGCAAGGAGACTCTATGGTGGGAAGGTCTGGAACTCGTCCCACCGAGACCCAAAATGGGTCTTCTTGGAGCCTTTGGTGATAGAAGGTCTAGTGAAGATGAAGCCCAGGAAGAAGAGCACGACACGTCCTTTTCGGAGGAAGATTCCAGTGATAACAGTTCAACTTCCACGTTTAATAGTCCAGGAAGTGAAGAGTCCGTCACCATTCCAGACGCGAAGAAGCAGGTAAGAAATTGAAGAAAAATCGCTGAAGGTTAAAGTCGAAAATTGAAGAATGATAGAATGATTGGTAGAAGAAGAACCATAAATCCTATAATAAGAAGCAGGTAAAAAAAAGGAATATCGTTGAAGATTAAAGTAGGAAGTTGAAGAATGATAGAATGATAGCTAGAAGAAGAACCGTAAATCATATAATTAGAAGCAGGTAAAAAAATATTGTTGAAGATTGAAGTCAGAAATTGAAGAATGATTATAGAGAGATGAAGAACCATAAATCTTATGATTTAAGAACGTCCTAATTTTGAAGATTGTCTTCCTCTACAAAAATGTCCAAATATATAGATGCATGTGAAACATTGCCGATGTACGTGAATGAATATGCATCAATGAAGAAGAATACAGAGAAATGTGAAAGGTTGCTTAGGACTGTAGAAGAATTCAAAGAAATGTGGAAGATTGCTTATGACTGTAAACGAATGTGGAAGATAGCTTATGGCTGTAGAAGAATGTAGATGAATGTGGAAGAAAGTTATAAATGTATACTATGTTAGTTGAATATAGAAGTATATAAAATAACGAAGTGTGAAAAAATGTGAAGAAATTGAAAGGATTATTGAAACATGCAGTTAAATTTAGATGAGTCTATAAAGAAGAATGGAGAAGATTTCAAAAAATGTGAAGCAATTTATAAGAATGTGGAAAAATGCAAATGAGTGTAGATGACAAAGGAAGAGTGTAGATTAATGTTAAAGATTCTAGATAAAATATGAAAGATTTAAAATCAATGTGGAAGAATACTGATGAATGCAAGCTATTGTCAAAAATCATAAGAAGAATGTGGTTTGTAGAAGAATGAAAACCTATGCAAGAAATATGAAGAAATTTAGTAGAATATGAAAGAATGCAGATGAATGTAGATGAATGTTGAAGATTGCAGATTAATATGGGAAAATTGTGAAAAATATATAGATGAATCTAGATGTTTGTAGAAGAATGAAGAAGAATTTAAGCAAATGTGATAGATTTTTCTTCTTTTTTTAGTGTACACGTCGCGGGAATAAATTGAAGAAGTGTGGTACACGTCTCTGGCAACAAAATCTATCAGCCAGAAGCAACCAAGACTTGCAGCGTGCCTACGAAGAAACGGCCTTCAAGCAGATGGCCAATATCCTCAATGGCAAGACGCTGATCACCTCGGAAGACATCAAACTGAAGAGCAGAGGAAACATTCCTCCAGGTAAAACATTTCTTCTTCAAATTAAAAATTCACCAAACTTTTGATACTAGAAATTGGCCATACTTAAGTTGATCTGATGCAACTTCAAGGTGGACTTTTTGTTAGCTATGTTTCTATTATTATATCTATATTTTATATACACCGTAAGTGTGTAATATCTATATTCTATATCTATAATGGCATCTAATTGATGCCAGCTAACTATTAAATCAAACAGATAAAGATGATAGTTTTCAGATCAATATTGAAGAATATTGAAAAAAATGAAGAATTGAAGAATACAGATGAATGCAACCAAATATACATATACTATTAATGTAGGAGTTTGTAGATGAACATGATGTGTAGAATTTTTTATCGAAAAAAATGAACACTCATGTAATAGCTACATAATATAGCTACCCCTGAAAAAATCAAGTGCTCTGAGAAGTTGCATTTTATCAACATTACATCTTTGAGACTAATTAGACTTTGGCAAGTCATGAAAGACGCAATAATTTTTTTTATGACTTCATAATTTTTTTGCTTGTAGAATAGCTATCTGACTTTCAAATAAGGGGTCGATAATAAAAATCTGTTCAGTGGTTGTCGATTTATGTTTTTTTTAACTTATCGAGCCTGTGAAGAACCTGTTTATTGGGCATCCAACTTTTGTATGCTACCAAAGTGTTTTAAAAAATCAAAACTCGCGCTACTTTTATTGTATCGAAAAAAATTAATACTCCTGTAATAGCTACATAATATAGCTACCCCTGAAAAAATCAAGTGCTCTGAGAAGTTACATTTTATCAACATTACATCCTTGAGACTAATTAGACTTTGGCAAGTCATGAAAGACGCAATAATTTTTTTTATGACTTTATAATTTTTTTGCTAGTAGAATGGCTATCTGGCTTTCAAATAAGGGGTCGATAATAAAAATCCATTCAGTGGTTGTTGATTTATGTTTTTTTTTTAACTTACCGAGCCTGTGAAGAACCTGCTTATTGGGCATCCAACTTTTGTATGTTACCAAAGTGTTTAAAAAAATCAAAACTCGCGCTACTTTTTTTGTATCGAAAAAAATGAACACTCATGTAATAGCTACATAATATAGCTACCCCTGAAAAAATCAAGTGCTCTGAGAAGTTGCGTTTTATCAACATTACATCTTTGAGACTAATTAGATTTTGGCAAGCCATGAAAGACGCAATAATTTTTTCTATAACTTCATAATTTTTTTGCTAATAGAATGGCTATCTGCCTTTCAAATAAGTGGTCGACAGGAAAAATCCGTTCAGTGGTTGTCGATTTATGTTTTTTTTAACTTATCGAGCCTGTGAAGAACCTGCTTATTGGGCATCCAACTTTTGTATGTTACCAAAGTGTTTAAAAAATCAAAACTCGCTCTACTTTTTTTGTATCGAAAAAAATAAACACTCATGTAATAGCTACATAATATAGCTACCCCTGAAAAAATCAAGTGCTCTGAGAAGTTGCATTTTATCAACATTACATTTTTGAGACTAATTAGACTTTGGCAAGTCATGAAAGACGAAATAATTTTTTTAATAATCAATTTTTTTGCTGGTAGAATGGCTATCTGGCTTTCAAACAAGGGGTCGATAATAAAAATCCGTTCAGTGGTTGTCGATTTATGTTTTTTTTAACTTATCGAGCCTGTGAATAACCTGCTTATTGGGCATCCTACTTTTGTATGTTACCAAAGTGTTTAAAAAAATCAAAACTCGCGCTACTTTTATTGTATCGAAAAAAGTGAACACTCATGTAATAGCTACATTATATAGCTACCCCTGAAAAAATCAAGTGCTCTGAGAAGTTGCATTTTATCAACATTACATCTTTGAGACTAATTAGATTTTGGCAAGTTATGAAAGACGCAATAATTTTTTTTATGACTTCATAATTTTTTTGCTAGTAGAATGGCTATCTGGCTTTCAAATAGTCAGTGGTTGTCGATTTATGTTTTTTTTAACTTATCGAGCCAGTGAAGAACCTTCTTATTGGGTATCCAACTTTTATATGTTACCAAAGTGTTTAAAAAAATCAAAACTCGCGCTACTTTCTTTGTATCGAAAAAAATGAACACTCATGTAATAGCTACATAATATAGCTACCCCTGAAAAAATCAAGTGCTCTGAGAAGTTGCATTTTATCAACATTACATCTTTGAGACTAATTAGACTTTGGCAAGTCATGAAAGACGCAATAATTTGTTGTATGACTTCATAATTTTTTTGCTAGTAGAATGGCTATCTGGCTTTCAAATAAGAGGTCGATAATAAAAATCCGTTCAGTGGTTGTCGATTTATGTTATTTTTGTTACTAATCGAGCCTGTGAAGAACCTGCTTATTGGGCATCCAACTTTTGTATGTTACCAAAGTGTTTAAAAAAATCAAAACTCGCGCTACTTTTTTTGTATCGAAAAAAATGAACACTCATGTAATAGCTACATAATATAGCTACCCCTGAAAAAATCAAGTGCTCTGAGAAGTTGCATTTTCTCAACATTACATCTTTGAGACTAATTAGACTTTGGCAAGTCATGAAAGACGCAATAATTTTTTTTATGACTTCATAATTTTTTTGCTAGTAGAATGGATATCTGGCTTTCAAATAAGGGGTCGATAATAAAAATCCGTTCAGTGGTTGTTGATTTATGTTTTTTTTTTAATTTATCGAGCTTGTGAAGAACCTGCTTTTTGGGCATCCAACTTTTGTATGTTACCAAAGTGTTTAAAAAAATCAAAACTCGCGCTACTTTTATTGCATCGAAAAAAATAACACTCATGTAATAGCTACATAATATAGCTACCCCTGAAAAAATCAAGTGCTCTGAGAAGTTGCATTTTATCAACATTACATCTTTGAGACTAATTAGACTTTGGCAAGTCATGAAAGACGCAATAATTTTTTTTATGACTTCATAATTTTTTTGCTAGTAGAATGACTATCTGGCTTTCAAATAAGGTGTCGATAATAAAAATCCGTTCAGTAGTTGCCGATTTATGTTATTTTTGTTACTAATCGAGCCTGTGAAGAACCTGCTTATTGGGCATCCAACTTTTGTATGTTACCAAAGTGTTTAAAAAAATCAAAACTCGCGCTACTTTTATTGTATCGAAAAAAATGAACACTCATGTAATAGCTACATAATATAGCTACCCCTAAAAAAATCAAGTGCTCTGAGAAGTTGCATTTTATCAACATTACATCTTTGAGACTAATTAGACTTTGGCAAGTTATGAAAGACGCAATAATTTTTTTTATGACTTCATAATTTTTTTGCTAGTAGAATGGCTATCTGGCTTTCAAATAAGGGGTCGATATTAAAAATCCGTTCAGTGGTTGTCGATTTATGTTTTTTTGTTACTTATCGAGCCAGTGAAGAATCTTCTTATTGGGTATCCAACTTTTTTATGTTACCAAGGTGTTTAAAAAATCAAAACTCGCGCTAATTTTTTTGTATCGAAAAAAATGAACACTCATGTAATAGCTACATAATATAGCTACCCCTGAAAAAATCAAGTGCTCTGAGAAGTTGCATTTTATCAACATTACATCTTTGAGACTAATTAGACTTTGGCAAGTCATGAAAGACGCAATAATTTTTTTTATGACTTCATGATTTTTTTGCTAGTATAATGGCTATCTGGCTTTCAAATTAGGGATGGATAATAAAAATTCGTTCAGTGGTTGTCGATTTATGTTTTTTTGTTACTTATCGAGCCAGTGAAGAACCTTCTTATTGGGTATCCAACTTTTATATGTTACCAAAGTGTTTAAAAAAATCAAAACTCGCGCTACTTTTATTGCATCGAAAAAAATAACACTCATGTAATAGCTACATAATATAGCTACCCCTGAAAAAATCAAGTGCTCTGAGAAGTTGCATTTTATCAACATTACATTTTTGAGACTAATTAGACTTTGGCAAGTCATGAAAGACGAAATAATTTTTTTAATAATCAATTTTTTTGCTGGTAGAATGGCTATCTGGCTTTCAAACAAGGGGTCGATAATAAAAATCCGTTCAGTGGTTGTCGATTTATGTTTTTTTTAACTTATCGAGCCTGTGAATAACCTGCTTATTGGGCATCCTACTTTTGTATGTTACCAAAGTGTTTAAAAAAATCAAAACTCGCGCTACTTTTATTGTATCGAAAAAAGTGAACACTCATGTAATAGCTACATTATATAGCTACCCCTGAAAAAATCAAGTGCTCTGAGAAGTTGCATTTTATCAACATTACATCTTTGAGACTAATTAGACTTTGGCAAGTTATGAAAGACGCAATAATTTTTTTTATGACTTCATAATTTTTTTGCTAGTAGAATGGCTATCTGGCTTTCAAATAGTCAGTGGTTGTCGATTTATGTTTTTTTTAACTTATCGAGCCTGTGAATAACCTGCTTATTGGGCATCCTACTTTTGTATGTTACCAAAGTGTTTAAAAAAATCA
Source organism: Othius punctulatus (assembly GCA_951805005.1). Lineage (NCBI taxonomy): Eukaryota > Metazoa > Arthropoda > Insecta > Coleoptera > Staphylinidae > Othius > Othius punctulatus. The sequence goes on from OX638146.1 coordinate 4,022,790, forward strand.
AAACTCGCGCTACTTTTATTGTATCGAAAAAAGTGAACACTCATGTAATAGCTACATAATATAGCTACCCCTGAAAAAATCAAGTGCTCTGAGAAGTTGCATTTTATCAACATTACATCTTTGAGACTAATTAGACTTTGGCAAGTTATGAAAGACGCAATAATTTTTTTTATGACTTCATAATTTTTTTGCTAGTAGAATGGCTATCTGGCTTTCAAATAAGGGGTCGATATTAAAAATCCGTTCAGTGGTTGTCGATTTATGTTTTTTTGTTACTTATCGAGCCAGTGAAGAACCTTCTTATTGGGTATCCAACTTTTTTATGTTACCAAGGTGTTTAAAAAATCAAAACTCGCGCTAATTTTTTTGTATCGAAAAAAATGAACACTCATGTAATAGCTACATAATATAGCTACCCCTGAAAAAATCAAGTGCTCTGAGAAGTTGCATTTTATCAACATTACATCTTTGAGACTAATTAGACTTTGGCAAGTCATGAAAGACGCAATAATTTTTTTTATGACTTCATGATTTTTTTGCTAGTATAATGGCTATCTGGCTTTCAAATTAGGGATGGATAATAAAAATCCGTTCAGTGGTTGTCGATTTATGTTTTTTTGTTACTTATCGAGCCAGTGAAGAACCTTCTTATTGGGTATCCAACTTTTATATGTTACCAAAGTGTTTAAAAAAATCAAAACTCGCGCTACTTTCTTTGTATCGAAAAAAATGAACACTCATGTAATAGCTACATAATATAGCTACCCCTGAAAAAATCAAGTGCTCTGAGAAGTTGCATTTTATCAACATTACATCTTTGAGACTAATTAGACTTTGGCAAGTCATGAAAGACGCAATAATTTGTTGTATGACTTCATAATTTTTTTGCTAGTAGAATGGCTATCTGGCTTTCAAATAAGAGGTCGATAATAAAAATCCGTTCAGTGGTTGTCGATTTATGTTATTTTTGTTACTAATCGAGCCTGTGAAGAACCTGCTTATTGGGCATCCAACTTTTGTATGTTACCAAAGTGTTTAAAAAAATCAAAACTCGCGCTACTTTTTTTGTATCGAAAAAAATGAACACTCATGTAATAGCTACATAATATAGCTACCCCTGAAAAAATCAAGTGCTCTGAGAAGTTGCATTTTCTCAACATTACATCTTTGAGACTAATTAGACTTTGGCAAGTCATGAAAGACGCAATAATTTTTTTTATGACTTCATTATTTTTTTGCTAGTAGAATGACTATTTGGCTTTTAAATAAGGGGTCGATAATAAAAATCCGTTCAGTGGTTATCGATTTATGTTTTTTTTAACTTATCGAGCCTGTGAAGAACCTGCTTATTGGGCATCCAACTTTTGTATGTTACCAAAGTGTTTAAAAAAATCAAAACTCGCGCTACTTTTTTGGTATCGAAAAAAATTAACACTCATGTAATAGCTACATAATATAGCTACCCCTGAAAAAATCAAGTGCTCTGAGAAGTTGCATTTTATCAACATTACATCTTTGAGACTAATTAGACTTTGGCAAGTCATGAAAGACGCAATAATTTTTTTTATGACTTCATAATTTTTTTGCTAGTAGAATGGCTATCTGGCTTTCAAATAAAGGGTCGATAATAAAAATCCGTTCAGTGGTTGTCGATTTATGTTTTTTTGTTACTTATCGAGCCTGTGAAGAACCTGCTTATTGGGCATCCAACTTTTGTATGTTACCAAAGTGTTTAAAAAAATCAAAACTCGCGGTACTTTTTTTGTATCGAAAAAAATGAACATTCATGTAATAGCTACATAATATAGCTACCCCTGAAAAAAATCAAGTGCTCTGAGAAGTTGCATTTTATCAACATTACATCTTTGAGACTAATTAGACTTTGGCAAGTCATGAAAGACGCAATAATTTTTTTTATGACTTCATAATTTTTTTGCTAGTAGAATGGATATCTGGCTTTCAAATAAGGGGTCGATAATAAAAATCCGTTCAGTGGTTGTTGATTTATGTTTTTTTTTTAATTTATCGAGCTTGTGAAGAACCTGCTTTTTGGGCATCCAACTTTTGTATGTTACCAAAGTGTTTAAAAAAATCAAAACTCGCGCTACTTTTATTGCATCGAAAAAAATAACACTCATGTAATAGCTACATAATATAGCTACCCCTGAAAAAATCAAGTGCTCTGAGAAGTTGCATTTTATCAACATTACATCTTTGAGACTAATTAGACTTTGGCAAGTCATGAAAGACGCAATAATTTTTTTTATGTCTTCATATTTTTTTTGCTGGTAGAATGGCTATCTGGCTTTCAAATAAAGGTTTGATAATAAAAATCCGTTTAGTGGTTGTCGATTTATGTTTTTTTTAACTTATCGAGCCTGTGAAGAACCTGCTAATTGGGCATCCAACATTTGTATGTTACCAAAGTGTTTAAAAATATCAAAACTCGCGCTACTTTTATTGTATCGAAAAAAATGAACCCTCATGTAATAGCTACATAATATAGCTACCCCTGGAAAAATCAAGTGCTCTGAGAAGTTGCATTTTATCAACATTACATCTTTGAGACTAATTAGACTTTGGCAAGTCATGAAAGACGCAATAATTTTTTTTATGACTTCATGATTTTTTTGCTAGTAGAATGACTATTTGGCTTTCAAATAAGGGGTCGATAATAAAAATCCGTTCAGTGGTTGTTGATTTATGTTTTTTTTAACTTATCGAGCCTGTGAAGAACCTGCTAATTGGGCATCCAACATTTGTATGTTACCAAAGTGTTTAAAAATATCAAAACTCGCGCTACTTTTATTGTATCGAAAAAAATGAACCCTCATGTAATAGCTACATAATATAGCTACCCCTGGAAAAATCAAGTGCTCTGAGAAGTTGCATTTTATCAACATTACATCTTTGAGACTAATTAGACTTTGGCAAGTCATGAAAGACGCAATAATTTTTTTTATGACTTCATGATTTTTTTGCTAGTAGAATGACTATTTGGCTTTCAAATAAGGGGTCGATAATAAAAATCCGTTCAGTGGTTGTTGATTTATGTTTTTTTTAACTTATCGAGCCTGTGAAGAACCTGCTAATTGGGCATCCAACATTTGTATGTTACCAAAGTGTTTAAAAATATCAAAACTCGCGCTACTTTTATTGTATCGATAAAAATGAACACTCATGTAATAGCTACATTATATAGCTACCCCTGAAAAAATCAAGTGCTCTGAGAAGTTGCATTTTATCAACATTACATCTTTGAGACTAATTAGACTTTGGCAAGTCATGAAAGACGCAATAATTTTTTTTATGACTTCATGATTTTTTTGCTAGTAGAATGACTATCTGGCTTTCAAATAAGGGGTCGATAATAAAAATCCGTTCAGTGGTTGTCGATTTATGTTTTTTTTTAACTTATCGAGCCTGTGAAGAACCTGCTTATTGGGCATCCAACTTTTGTATGTTACCAAAGTGTTTAAAAAAATCAAAACTCGCGCTACTTTTTTTGTATCGAAAAAAATGAACACTCATGTAATAGCTACATAATATAGCTACCCCTGAAACAATCAAGTGCTCTGAGAAGTTGCATTTTATCAACATTACATCTTTGAGACTAATTAGACTTAGGGAAGTCATAAAAGACGCAATAATTTTTTTTATGACTTCATAATTTTTTTGCTAGTAGAATGGCTATTTGGCTTTCAAATAAGGGGTCGACAATAAAAATCCGTTCAGTGGTTGTCGATTTATGTTTTTTTTAACTTATCGAGCCTGTGAAGAACCTGCTTATTGGGCATCCAACTTTTGTATGTTACCAAAGTGTTTAAAAAAATCAAAACTCGCGCTACTTTTATTGTATCGAAAAAAATTAACACTCATGTAATAGCTACATAATATAGCTATCTCTGAAAAAATCAAGTGCTTTGAGAAGATGCATTTTATCAACATTACAGCTTTGAGACTAATTAGGTTTTGGCAAGTCATGAAAGACGCAATAATTTTTTTTATGACTTCATAATTTTTTTGCTAGTAGAATGGCTATCTGGCTTTCAAATAAGGGGTCGATAATAAAAATCCGTTCAGTGGTTGTCGATTTATGTTTTTTTTACTTATCGAGCCTGTGAACATTACATCTTTGAGACTAATTAGACTTTGGCAAGTCATGAAAGACGCAATAATTTTTTTTATGACTTCATATTTTTTTTGCTGGTAGAATGGCTATCTGGCTTTCAAATAAGGGGTCGATAATAAAAATCCGTTCAGTGGTTGTCGATTTATGTTTTTTTTAACTTATCGAGCCTGTGAAGAACCTGCTTATTGGGCATCCAACTTTTGTATGTTACCAAAGTGTTTAAAAAAATCAAAACTCGCGCTACTTTTTTTGTATCGAAAAAAATGAACACTCATGTAATAGCTACATAATATAGCTACCCTTGAAAAAATCAAGTGCTCTGAGAAGTTGCATTTTATCAACATTACATCTTTGAGACTAATTAGACTTTGGCAAGTCATGAAAGACGCAATAATTTTTTTTATGACTTCATAATTTTTTTGCTAGTAGAATGGCTATCTGGCTTTCAAATAAGGGGTGGATAATAAAAATCCGTTCAGTGGTTGTCGATTTATGTTTTTTTTTAACTTATCGAGCCTGTGAAGAACCTGCTTATTGGGCATCCAACTTTTGTATGTTACCAAAGTGTTTAAAAAAATCAAAACTCGCGCTACTTTTTTTGTATCGAAAAAAATGAACCCTCATGTAATAGCTACATAATATAGCTACCCTTGAAAAAATCAAGTGCTCTGAGAAGTTGCATTTTATCAACATTACATCTTTGAGACTAATTAGACTTTGGCAAGTCATGAAAGACGCAATAATTTTTTTTATGACTTCATAATTTTTTTGCTAGTAGAATGGCTATCTGGCTTTCAAATAAGGGGTGGATAATAAAAATCCGTTCAGTGGTTGTCGATTTATGTTTTTTTTAACTTATCGAGCCTGTGAAGAACCTGCTTATTGGGCATCCAACTTTTGTATGTTACCAAAGTGTTTAAAAAAATCAAAACTCGCACTACTTTTATTGTATCGAAAAAAATGAACACTCATGTAATAGCTACATTATATAGCCACCCCTGAAAAAATCAAGTGCTTTGAGAAGTTGCATTTTATCAACATCACATCTTTGAGACTAATTAGACTTTGGCAAGTCATGAAAGACGCAATAATTTTTTTTATGACTTCATAATTTTTTTGCTAGTAGAATGGCTATCTGGCTTTCAAATAAGGGGTGGATAATAAAAATCCGTTCAGTGGTTGTCGATTTATGTTTTTTTTAACTTATCGAGCCTGTGAAGAACCTGCTTATTGGGCATCCAACTTTTGTATGTTACCAAAGTGTTTAAAAAAATCAAAACTCGCGCTACTTTTATTGTATCGAAAAAAATGAACACTCATGTAATAGCTACATAATATAGCTAACCCTGAAAAAATCAAGTGCTCTGAGAAGTTGCATTTTATCAACATTACATCTTTGAGACTAATTAGACTTTGGCAAGTCATGAAAGACGCAATAATTTTTATTATGACTTCATAATTTTTTTGCTAGTAGAATGGCTATCTGGCTTTCAAATAAGGGGTTGATAATAAAAATCCGTTTAGTGGTTGTCGATTTATGTTTATTTTAACTTATCGAGCCTGTGAAGAACCTGCTTATTGGGCATCCAACTTTTGTATGTTACCAAAATATTTAAACAAATCAAAACTCGCGCTACTTTTATTGTATCGAAAAAAATTAACACTCATGTTATAGCTACATAATATAGCTACCCCTGAAAAAATCAAGTGCTCTGAGAAGTTGCATTTTATCAATTCACGAGGTGTCAAAATTGGCATTACATCTTTGAGACTAATTTGACTTTGGCAGGTCATGGAAGATGCAATAAATTTTTCTACAACTTCATAATTTTTTTTTCCAGTAAAATAAGTATCTGGCTTTCAAATGAGCTATGGGTAATAAAAATCCGTCCAGTGGTTACCGATTTAACGTACCTTTCTGCATTTGTGTTTTAGGAGGTGTATGGGTCCGCCTGGAGTCCGAATGGAGAGAAAAGAATGTCCCAGTGAACAAGAACAAGAATATATACTCTGGAAAGGTGCGGATGAAAACGACGAGACTACTTTGAGACATCATTTTACCATAAATTTTCTGTGCTGGTCCCCCTTTGTTTGTCTTTAATACAATGTTAGTGTCTTAGAAACAGTGAAATATAGAGAGAAAAAAAGGTAGTATTTTATTGTTATTCAACCCTTAAATATAATATTAGATATATGTGTTGACTAAAGTGATTTGTCATCTTCTTATACTCTGTTATACTTATTTGATAACAGATATTTGATAACTATATTTGTTAGGGATGTTAGCCCTAATGAATGCGGAGTTAGGGGATGATCTCGTGCCAATGTGGCTTAAGAATATCGTGATGGGTGTTATGGGGAGGGTGTGTGTAAAATATTGAGTTTCCTGATCCACAAATAGTGGCGTAAATTTGTTATCAAGTTTGAGTTAGCAGTTAATCGTGGGAGGACCATTGGGGGTGGTTTTTGAGTAATTATGGCTCTAACGTATTATAATAGGTGCCCATTGGGGTGCTTGTACGAAATTTTAACGCAATATGTGCAGAAATAATGCCAGAAAGAAATAAAACCAATTTTGAGTACAGGGTTTGAATTGCGGAATTAGGGGATGACCTCGTGCCAATGTGGCTTAAGAATATCGTGATGGGTGTTATGGGGAGGGTGTGTGTAAAATATTCAGTTTAAGGATCCACAAATAGTGGCGCAAATTTGTTATCAAGTTTGAGTTAGCAGTTAATCGTGGGAGGACCATTGAGGGTGGTTTTTGAGTAATTATGGCTCTAGCAGATTATAATAGGTGCCCATTGGGGTGCTTGTACGAAATTTAAACGTAATATGTGCAGAAATAATGCCAGAAGAAAAAAACCAATTTTGAGCACAGGGTATGAATTGCGGAATTAGGGGATGATCTCGTGCCAATGTGGTATTAGAATATCGTGATGGATGTTAAGGGGAGGCTGTATGCAAAATATTGAGTCTCCCGATCCACAAATAGTGGCGGAAATTCGTTATCAAATTCGACGTATTTAAATGCTTTCCAGTAAATCACACATCTCCGTATTAATTATATTTTAGTTCAATATTAATTTGCTACCCGCAAAATGCGTTCAGCATTTACGTTTTTAATTAAAATGCCTGCATTCGAACGAATTTTTTGTTGGCGCAGTCCTATTGTTACATATTTTAATTGGGTCATTTGCGTCGAATCGAGGAGATAAGGATCTATTAATAGACACATTTTTTGCTAATGTTACTCCTTTCGAGGCTTTTTGCATAAATTAACTCGACAGACACTCGCGCATCTGTACTTATCCTTCTCGGGCTAAAGGGCTAAGGGTATGTCGTTCTCTTATGCAGCCAATGCAAGCGGCCGACAAGTCAAGACCTGCAAATCAGGACGCCGTGAATCGCCCTTGAAATTAGACGCTTAAACTGCGCTCGGTTTTTAAAATTGTGATCAGGACGAAAGTTGTGGATGGAATTGGCTGGATTTTGGCAACGGCATTCCTGGATGTGCCATGAAGACTTTGTGAACGCCAGGAGTCGATGGCTTGTGGCGCCGCTAAGTTCTTCGCCGATAATCATGTAAGAATTTCGTGCAGTGATGGAGCCCGCCGTTCATTGTTGGAACACCCGGGAGATTTGCACGTCCGCCTGATATCACCGCACCGAAGACATGCTATTGGGAGTGCATAAACCGTAAGTTTTTGAATTTAGTTCTTTATCAGTGATACAATGGGAAGTCTTGCACAAGTCAGATATATGCAGGGTTTGTAAATTGCGATGTATTGCGTAGAAATGTGTAATAACGTTGTATGCACAAACGGCGCAGTTCATTGCGCATACATATGCAGCTTACACTTCCTCTTGTTGCCTGATGAATAACATTGAGGACATTAAGTCTTCAATGTGTAAGTATTTATCCATAGTAGTGTAATGTACAAAAGTAGGCAATTAACCATAAGTACTAATATGTAATAAGTTTATGCTCACATAAGACAAATCTGTGTGAAATTGATGCTGGTGTATATTAAGAATATTCCTCGTTATTCAAGCTTCTGTGGCTTTGTAGGTACATGGATGGTTCCTATAAGTGCTCCCATGATATAACTGAAAGCATGGTTGGCTATGAGGCTTTAAAGAGCTGCAAGAGCACGAAATATTGCCTGATATGACCATGCTGCTGCCTGTAAGCTGACTCAATGCTGCTATGATGCTGCTGCTGCTCTTATGGTTTCCTGTGAGCTTGGTACCTGCAAGGAGTTGTACGTCGAAGGATTGGGACTTCTTCCAGCAAGTTTAAGGTAGAAAACCAACCAATTTTTACACCTAATTGCTAAAAAATAAAAAAACTATTGTAGGTACGTAACATGCCAATTTTTTAAGCAATTTTGGCAAATTTGTTTGCCACGTTTCCATGAAAATCCGTCGTAAATTCATAATTAATGATGGATATATCCGAAATTCAAGATGTGCAAATTGTTTGAAGAAAATTTTAATAAATATTTGCAACGAATTCCATTGATATTATTAAATATCGACAAACATTCCAGAAATCTCAATAAGGTAATGAAAATATACTTAAAGTCTTCAAATAATCTTCAGAACTAATGCAAATAATGCAAATACAGAAATCAGCGTTTTAGTTTCATGAATTTAAATTTTCTTCCCAACTTTTCAGGGCTACTAGATTTTCCCAAGGTGAATCATTTGAGGTGATCTTTCCTTAATTTTGCATTTACCAACGCTTCTGGGCCAACCTCGGTTTGGATGAAGCTTGGTTACATTTTTTATAGTACCTGCAACATAATCATTGTTAATCCTGACTTGGATCATTGGATGAGTGATTATGGTGCATGTATAATAAAAAAAAGCGTACGACACACGTGCATAAACGCCTTTAACGCACTACTCGCACGTGCTTTAAAGGCTATTTTATGCACATGTACCACTGTATTTACTAAATTGTGTTTCTTCCAGTAAGTGTTAAATTCTCGTTTGTACTTTGGGATTACCTTCCCGAGTCAAACGTAAACTTTATGAACAATTTGCGCCTTGTATTCAATTAATAATAAGTGCCAGTATATAAGTGTGCGTTCAGATTACTTTCTGACGTTAAACCCCTTTTTAAACTAATCAATGCGGCCACTTCCTTGTTGTGTTGACTTGGTCGTGGCTCAAACTAAACCAAAAGTGCATAGTGTTCGGGTTTGGTTGATTTGGATGCCTCTTCGGGGGATCGCATCCGCCCCGGGGCAGGATCTCCCCCAACCACGCCCAGGCAGCTCCGAAAAGGTACCACAGATTCTGGATCTTCGCCAACTCAACTTTAAACGTAAACTCACAAGGTAGGTCTTTTTTTGAGAAGAGCTCCAAGACGCCTCAAAGTGAGTACCTTTTTCGATCACGTCACAGTTAGGCCTGCGCAAATTACGCCCCATACCTATTATTTATCTCTATGATAGTTTTATGTTAGTTTTATTAAAAGTGCGTCGCTTGAGTGAGTAGGGTTTTTCTTGCAGGTGCGCTATTTGTGTATTTGTGTGTTGTCGGCGCTATTTTTCACTTCAAGAGATGCACTATAAACGATTAGGGTTTGACTCCTCTTTAATGCGCCCCAATGTTGTAGTCGTGGCCTTAAACCTGCGCCCGTGCATCCAGTTAGGGTTTTTCTCCACAGCTATGTTTCTCGTTTTGCGCAGTGATGCACGTTAAACCGCGGTTTTAGGATTTCTCTCCACAGGAAACCTCTGGAGAGAACCTTAACCGTACGCCAATACCAATAAGGTGCATAAGCTGCACACTCAACCATTGCGCATTATGTACAGAGTACTTGTTTGTTGCAAGTACTACGTGCACAGTACTTATGTGTTGCAAGTTTGCACATATATAGTATACACAGTACCTGCCTGTTGCAGGTACGAACAATAAAATGTACAGAGTACTTGTTTGTTGCAAGTACTACGTACACAGTACTTGTGTGTTGCAAGTACGAACTTTCTAATATACACAGTACCTGCTTGTTGCAGGTACGAACAATAGAATGTACCCAGTACTTGCTTTTTGCATGTACGAACAATAGAATGTACACAGTACTTGCTTTTTGCATGTGCGAACTATAGAATTTACCCAGTACTTGTTTTTTACATGTACGAACAATGTAATGTATACAGTACTTGCTTTTTGCATGTACGAACAATAGAATGTACCCAGTACTCGTTTATTACAACTATGAACAATTTTCTTTTCTACGACAGTAAGTAAACTAAGTTTTTATGCATTGTTCACAGTGCGTAAAGTGATACTTTTTAACACAAGGGAGTAAAATAATTACCTGTGCATAAAATCATCAAATAAGTTTTACACACAATTCATTCACTCACCAATTAAAAATGTATAGTATTTTGCATCAATTTTTAGCTGTTTTTCATAATAGCTGTCGTAGAAAAAACTTTGTTTGATACATTTTCGTAAAGTTGTGCTTTTTGTACTTGCGTTTTTTGTTGAACGAGGCATAGCCGAGTGCAACAAAATTGACTCTTGTACAAAACAACACTACTTTACATACTTTAATCATAATTAACTATGTATTCTCTTTCAGAAGTGTGATTACATGAGTAAAATAGGGCTCCAGGCGAGATCTCTCATGTATAAAATAAAAAGATAACGGCATCGGTGAATTGGGCAGCTTAATTAGCATCAATGTTAATTAGCACTAGCAAACCTTAAAATAATCGTTATTAACTGAGACGTATGTTAATGTTCATCAACTTAATATATCTGCCTTGTTATAAATCAAGCCTTCCATTCACGGACAGTACCTTAATCTTGTAACACCTTGCAAAATATTCTTGTGATGCAATTTTAGGTGATGTTGGAAACCTGTCCGAAGATGCCATTGTACTATGAATGTTTAAACATTAATAGTACAATTTTTGATTACAACACCCCTCTTAAGGGCGTTATAATCAAATAAACACGTTTTATTATTGACATTATCGACCCTAACGTAGGCAACTCATGTCATGCAATGGTATAAAGTTGCAGCTATACCTAAACAAATGAATATCGAAACAAATGAAGGTGATTGTAGGTATTTGACACGAAACAAAACCTACTGACAAACAAAACCTTGATTACTTGTATGCCTTCTTTAGTTTTAATAAGTACAATACCCTTGTTAAGGGCGTTATAATCAATTAAACACGTTTTAGTATTGAAATTATCGACCCTAACGTAGGCAACCCATTTCTAGCAAGGGCATGAAGTTGCAGCTCTACCTAAACAAATGAATAACTAAACAAATTAATGTGATTGTAGGTATTTGACACGAAACAAAACCTACTGACATACAAAATCTTGATTACTTTTATGCTTTCCTCAGTTCTAATAAGTACAATACCCTTCTTAAGGGCGTTAAAATCAATTAAAACGTTTTAGTATTGAAATTATCAACCCTAACGTAGGCAACCCATTTCTAGCAATGGCATGAAGTTGCAGCTCTACCTAATCAAATGAATAACGAAACAAATGAAGGTGATTGTAGGTATTTGACACGAAACAAAACCTACTGCAAACAAAACCTTGATTAAATTGAAACTATGTGTGGATACTACTTGGTGGAACATTATGATTAGGTTAAATCAAACACTTGGTTAAAGTTTCACTGTATTAATAGGATAAACCTCTACAATTGTTTCGGCCTCACGACCATTCTCAAGAGTACAGAGATACTAAGAGTATCTAAGAGTTCTTAGATCTTAGTATCTAAGATACAGTGAAACTTTAACCAAGTGTTTGATTTAACCTAAAACCTTGATTACTTTTATGCCTTCCTCAGTTCTAATAAGTACAACACCTTTCTTAAGGGCGTTATAATCAATTAAACACGTTTTAGTATTGAAATTATCGATCCTAACGTAGGCAACCCATTTCATGCAATGGCATGAAGTTGCAACTATACCTAAACAATGAATATCCAAACAAATGATGGTGATTGTAGGTATTTGACACGAAGCAAAACCTACTGACAAACAAAACTTTGATTACTTTTATGCCTTCCTCAGTTCTAATAAGTACAAAACCCTTCTTAAGGGCGTTATAATCAATTAAACACGTTTTAGTATTGAAATTATCGATCCTAACGTAGGCAACCCATTTCACGCAATGGCATGAAGTTGCAGCTATACCTAAACAAATGAAGGTCAGCGCAGAAATTTGACACGAAACATAACCTACTGACAAACAAAACCTTGATTACTTTTATGCCTTGCTCAGTTTTAATTACGTGACTCACGCGATTGTGTGCCTTAAAGTGCTGCAGAATATTGTGCATCGCTTGCTCGTGCATGTGCAACAGGTTTTTCTACCTAGGTAAGTAAAGCATTGTTGCTAAAAACAATTGAATGTGTGTGGATATTGAGAAAAACAATTGCTGGGGTTGCTTAACAACAAAAAACAATTGCTGGCATTGCATCATGATACAAAACAATTCCAGGTATGTATGGTATTACCGGTTCAATATGATTAAACGATTAATAAACAAAGTGTACTGTTTCCAGCTTTGCCGTTTTGTATGTACAGCAGGAAAATGACTAGTCAGATGTTTCTGGTGATCTCCGTTGGCTTACTGTTCCTCGCCAACGTAGTTCCAGCAGCGGAGCGTAAGTAGCGCCAGATCTTTATAAAACATATATACCTGTGGCATAATTGGTCGTGCATAGATAATTCTGACCTAATTGGATTATAATTAATGCCATCGTTTGTTGCAGTGAGCTTCTGCTCGACGGATAAATCCAAAACCTGCGAGGGATTCAAGGGGGATGGGCAAGTCACGTGTGCCACCTACAATAACAGGTTGGCGCCGCTGCAGTACTATTTAATATATATTAAATTATATTTTATTATTCATTTGATTCGACTTCCGTAACGCTTTAACCTGTTGCAGCTTCGACTGCCTGAAAAGCGTGGGCACAAACGGGGCCTCGTTCGCCCTGCTCAACCCCCAGCAGGCCCTCCTCGGCAGCCAAGTCCTGCAGGACGTGGAAGTCGTGGCCGAAGTGCGGGACGCAAATAGTAAGACACGGCAAAGAAATGATTTTATGGTATTTTGAATCGTAAAGATATTTTTATTGAGCTTTGTACCTAACAGCAAAGAGAGGGTAAAGGTATAAAATATTACAGATTTAGCACAATCCGTTTACCATCAATACCATAGAAACTTACGATTATTTGACGTACTAAATACATACAATTATATTTTGTACGTAAAATAATTGTAAGTATTTAGTACGTAAAATAATTGTATGTTTCTATGGTATTGATGGTAAACGAATTGTGCTAAATCGGTAATATTTTATATCTTTACTAGCACTTTTCTGTGGGACAAGCTGTATATACAAATATTTTACGTACAAAATACATACAAATATTTTTATGCAAACGGTTTCTTCAAGTTTTGGGGCCATATTGAGCTGTTTCTCAGCTCCGGGTTTCGTTTTAGGGGCAGGCAGGAGGACGGACTTCGACCTCGTCGTAACCATTAAGGATGAGAGCCTGCAGGGCTTCGGAGACCTGCGGGGCAAGCGCCTGTGCCATCCTGGCTTTGCACAGGTGGACGGGGCCAAGCAGCTCTACAGCGCCATCGACTCTGCCCTGATCGGCCCCATCGAGTGCAGCATCAAGGAGCCGTCAGCGATCCACAGACGGATCAAGGCCATGGAGGACTTCTTCGGGGGCTCATGCCTGCCGGGACCATGGGTGGAAAACGCCACGATGGACGGCGTTTTAAGTGAGTTAATCACACGATTAAATCACATTAATTGTGTGTAATTGGTTACGTAATCAAGTTAATTAATAATAAGTAACTTAATTAATAAAGTATGTTATTTAATAGTTATTAAGTAAGTTACTTGAATGTTATTAAGTAAGTTTCTTAATTGTTATTAACGAAGTTACTTAATAATAACTTAGTGTTATTGAGTTTAACACTTAATTTGAAATTAAATAGTTTACTTTTAATTTATAGTTTAAAAAGTTTTATTTTAACTTCAAAACTCTAGTTAATAAAGTAAATTATTTAATTGTTATTAAGTAAGTTCCTTAATTGTTATTAAGTAACTTACTTATTTATTATTAAGTAACTTACTTAATAATAACTTGGTGTTATTATGTTAACACTTAATATGAAATTAAATAGTTTAGTTTTAATTTATAATTTAAAAAGTTTTATTTTAGCTTCAAAACTCTAGTTAATAAAGTAAGTTATTTAATTGTTATTAAGTAAGTTACTTAATTGTTATTAATTAAGTTGCTTGATTGTTATTAATTAAGTTACTTAGTAATAACTTAGTGTTATTAAGTTAACCCTTAATATGAAATTAAATAGTTTAGTTTTAATTTATAGTTTAAAAAGTTTTATTTTAGCTTCAAAACTCTTTGTTTTTAGAAAGTCAGCATAAGAATCTCTGCAAGCTCTGCGACGGCTGCGGCTCTGAGAACGCCACCGATCCGTTCGCTGCAGCTCAGGAGTGCTGTGATAGAGCCGGGGACGTTTGCATTACGACGGCGGAGATAGCAAAGAAACAGCCGTCCCCTATTTACCTGTGCAGCAACGGCTCGACGAGTCTCAAGGAGTGCGTCTGGACGAGCAAGTCGTGGCCTGTAATAATTGCAAAAAAGTAAGTGCGCGACAAGTAAGCCGATAGGCCAACGAAATACAAGTCCGTTAATCTAACATAACCTAACAATTGTAACTTTTATTGCAGAGAATCTGCAGATGAGGTACGCAGAGTCTTGACCGACAACCTTATAGCGTCGCAGCTGGTTGCAAGTGCCGCACAGGAAGTGGTCGTTCTCAAAGACTCCAAAAATTTGGAGGATTACGTTTTGGGTAAATTAATTCATAAGCTACCGGAAATATTTTTAGTTGTTTATTTAGTTGTTATTTAGTTATTTAGTAATGACAACTGTCATTACTGTATTTTGCCGCTTACTATTTTATGGTTTTCCAGCACTGAATGCTTTGCCCGTGAAGTTGAAGTGCCCCGAAGTGTTGAAATGGTGTGCAACCTCGGAAGTCGAGATGGTGGAGTGCGGTTCACTGATGAATGCCTTGTACACGCAGGGGGTCCTCCCGGAAGTGAACTGTGTGCGGAAGAGCGACGAGCTCGAATGTTTGGAGAGCATTAAAGAGACGGAGAGTGATATCATGGCCGTGTCCACCAGAAACGGATACACCGCAAGAAGGTATTCATATTACCTAATATAATAGCCCAAATAATAATAAATAAAATAACCTAAACAGTATATATTATTATAATCTAACGTAAGATGGTAAGTTTTGACATCAATAAGTTTTTTATTTCGTCATTTATGAACGTTTGACAGACATTAGTAACTCTATGGCCCGCATCTATAGACCGTACTTAAACCCGAGTTCGACTGAAGTCGTATATTTGGTTGTGGTTTCTCTATGAACGTATATGAACCAAACGCAACCAAATATACGCAAATATACGACTTGAGTCGAACTCATGCTCAAGTACGGACTGTAGATACGGGTCTATATAATTTATGTTTCCAGAATACATAAAACATTGTCTTATTTTGTAGTAAACTTCTACGTCCGATTGCATTCCCAGCGGCAGACGCGGCGAGTGTAACAAAATCAATGATCGTCGTCAAGGCCGGCTCCAAAAAGATACTCTCACTGCACGATCTGGCGATGGAGTTCGGCTGCTTCGCCGAGTTCGGGGACATCTGTGAGCCAGCGCCGGGCGCCCCTTTTTACCCTCATGACTCATGACACTGTTGCAGCTCTGGTGGCGTTCCTGCAGGCGCTGCAGCGGAGCGGCGCAGCCGAGCCCTCCTGCAGCCTCGGCACCACGATGGACGCCTTCCTGGGGGAGTCCTGCGTGCCGGGCATCAACGACCAGCTGTACGAGGAGGTCGGCGTGCACGACACGGCCAGGTACTGCAGCTGCCAGGGGAGCCCCACCTCGAGGAGTGAGTCGAGAGTTGAGTGGGAGGTGCAGGCGTTACGCGTTTCTGTTATTTTTAGCTGCGTCGACTTGTTCAGCTAACTCCGATAACGAGTACCAAGGCAACGTTGGGGCTCTGAAGTGCCTTAAGGAGATTGGGATGTTTGCGGTGATCACCGATAAAGGTGCTTTGATGATTTCTTTACTTAAGTCACCGTCTTAAGCTCAGCTCGCTTACCTTTTTCATTACAATTTTTTTTAATCGCTGTAATTTTCTTAATTTTAAACATATAAAATGTTTTTATCAACTGAGTTGATGAATAACCTTTAGAAGTTTCGACAGATAACTGTAAATTACATCATTTTCTAATTTTGAAACATTATACTTAACAAATAAGATTCATATTTTGTCAGTTATCAATGCAATTCTGATATTTTCAGATTTTCGACATCTTATAGTTCATGAATAGTGCATAACATTTGGCCGAGATTAATAATTCTGTTGCTTCCAAGTTTGTACAATTTTTTAATGAATAAGATATAAATTATGACATTTATTAGTAAATCTATTTCACTTTCAAGTTTTTACAGCCTAAAGTTAACAAACACGGTATAAATTTTGACTGTTATCTGTACAATAAAATGACATTCATAATTATTAACGATTTTATAATTATATTTGCCGTTTGCTTCCAGGTGTTGATGATTTCATGGATGATAAGACACTGTATGTGCTTTGTAAAAACGGGAGCCTAGGGGCAAACCCGGGGCTGCGCGTGAACGACGATTGTTATCTGTCTGTAACTTCCAACAGCGAAATCGTAATCCGGCGCAAAGACCCGAAGCTCAAGGACGCCGTTCTGATGCTCCTGGACATAGAGCGGGATCTAGAAAGGCACCTGGGCTTGTTCGGTGGCCTCAAAAATTTAATTTTCAAGGTAACTGATTTTTCATGCCAGTTGTACCCTTAAATTATTACGTGCTAATTCTGGCGCTTTTTAGGGCTCGGACCCGGTGCTGTTCTTCGACGCCGGCGAGAGCGTTTACGTGGAAAACTATCTGGACGTGTTCAAGGAGCATGACGTGTGCGTTTCGCAGGCCTACATGACGAACAGGGCCAGCGAGTCTGGACTCGGAATGGCTTACACTTTGGCCGCTCTGTTTATCTGCAGCTTATTTCTTTCATCGTTTTAATTAGCTTAAGTCTCCTACTGCAACTTAATTATTTTATAGTTTTCTTATGGTATTGCGTCCCGCAAAGGGATTTCGACGCCTCCACAATCCTCTTCCATCCATGTTATCGTTTTAACTTCCTTAACTATCCTCTTCCACAATTTTATCGTTTTAACTTCCTTAATTATCCTCTTAATATCCCTAATTTAATTTTAAATGGGAGGTTTTTAAATGACTAACCAAATGGCATCCACGTTTTCTAGTAAACCAGGCGAATTATAATCTTAAACTCATAAATATGTGTAAAATATTTGCTGGGCTACTGGAAATATTGACTCCTGAAATATTTTTTTACGGAAACTGTCAAATTCATGGCTTTACGAATTCCCAAGTGTCTCGGCAATTGCTTTCCGTTTTCTTGTGTATATATTAAGAATAGTAGGAAGAATTGTACTTGTCGCTGTGTGTAGTTAGTGGAGTTTATTTTATTTTTAATTGGTATTTTGTTACTCGTTGCTGTTTTGGTTATTAATTTTTAATTGTGTGTTATCCGTACTTTGTGTGGTTTTAATTTGTTATCTGACGGTCGGTTTCCTGAAACTGTGCAGCCGATTAATCTCGTTTTGTGGTCACAAATAGCCGCGCCACAAATTATATCTGAAGACTGTTAGGTGATATTAAAAATATTTATTATATATATTATACAACAGTATTTTATACACAACGTTTTAACGGCACTAATATTATAATGCTGCTTAGAATTAACCGTTGCTTAAAGTTACGGCGATTTGTTGGAGTCGTATTGATTATATGTATGGCATGTAATAAACTATTTGAGTTTTGGCAGCCACAAAATTAAGAAATCTCATCTCGAATTTTGACGGCCGTCACAAATTACCTCAATTCAAATTTTGACAACTGTTACAAATTACAAGGCAGCAACATAACAGTAAAAAATATGTACGTTTTAAATAAGCAGCGCCTACAAATTTTATTGTACAAATATTAAACGAGCGGCTTACTTATAAATGTCGAACGTTGTTAATCATGTAGCGCTTTTAAGAAACCGTCCTTTTAATGTTTATATTTATTTAAGTATTATTACACCAAAGCATTTTATTTTGCAGCGATTTCCGCTGGTAGTTTTAGTCATATTTTGGCACAAATGTCGCTCAATTGTTTGCAATTGAATCGGAAGCAAATAGAACCGATCATTTATAAGGAACACATCAATTTTGCAACCGTTAATTTGATTGAAAAACACGAATAACCGATTTATAAGGCAACCATACATTTGACGGCAGTATTTTGGTAGCTGCTTAAAACCATGGCAGCATTTTGGCAGTACTTTACTTGCACCGCCTAAAACCATGGCAGTACTTTGCTAGCACTGCCTAAAACGATGGCAGTACTTTACTGGCACCGCCTAAAACCATGGCAGTACTTTGCTAGCACTGCCTAAAACAATGGCAGTACTTTACTGGCACTGCCTAAAACCACAGCAACCGTTAATTTGGTTGATCACCTGTAAAATCTCATAAATTGTTACTTATAAAATATCGTTCTTTTAATTTCCGATTGCGCATTATGTATTGATTTTAAGATCGACGCCATTATTTGTGTATTTCAGATACTCTTGAAAGGAATCTCGCATACAAATCTGTCCATTTTGAGTTACGCCTTGTATGTACTCTGCAGTATTCTGTAATCGTTACGTGAGCACAGGTCTGTGTGCATCCCGTGCCTTGTTAAGGATTATTGTGATTGCCGCGGGCAATGGAATTGTGATAAGCACGCAGATTTTATAAATACATTATTTTATGCAATTTTTTATGCGTTTCCCACACCAAACACGATCTCTGACTGACAAATTCGTCGAAATACCGGTTTAAGCAGGAACAATAAGAAAATTCAATCCCGGATTGAGCAGAATTATCGAACGGATAGAAATGTAGATTATTTTATGGTATTTTTAATGCGCAAAAGCAGGAATAATAAGGAGATACGATCCTGGATTGGGCAGAATTAACAAATGGATGGAAATACAATCGTAACAATGGAAATGCAATTGTAACCATGGAAATTGAATTAACGAATGGATGGAAATACAATCATAACAATGGAAATTGAATTATGAATGGATGGAAATACAATCGTAACCACGGAAATTCAATCATAACAATGAAAATTGAATTATGAATGGATGGAAATACAATTGTAACCATGGAAATTCAATCATAACAATGGAAATTGAATTATGAATGGATGGAAATACAATTGTAACCATGGAAATTCAATCATAACAATGGAAATTGAATTATGAATGGATGGAAATACAATTGTAACCATGGAAATTCAATCATAACAATGGAAATTGAATTATGAATGGATGGAAATACAATTGTAACCATGGAAATTGAATTAATGAATGGATGGAAATACAATTGTAACCATGGAAATTCAATCATAACAATGGAAATTGAATTATGGATGGATGGAAATACAATTGTAACCATGGACATATAATCATAACCGTGGAAATGCAATCGTAACCATGGGAGGAATAATAAATTTGTTGAAATGTGTTTAACTTTCTTTAATCAATTAATTAGAAGATGATACAATTAATAAAAATGATCAGCTTTCACAAATTAATCAAAGATCGGCTACTAGAAACAAATGGAAATTTGGCTTTCAAAACCAGTTAAAACAAACAATGGCTTTAAATCCTATTTCATCAAAAATTGGAAATTTTGCTTTCAAAACGAGTTAAAAATATTAGTTTTATAAAAAATAAAATACTGGCTCCCAGATTTTATCAAAAATGTCTTTTAAATCGGGTTTTATTAAATCAGATTTTATTAAAAATTGTGTGTTAAATTAGATTTTATCAACAATTGGCTTTTAAAACAATGATTTGACAATATTTATGATAAATTGGCGTTACAAATCAATCATAAGATTGATATCAATCAAGTAATAAAATTCAATTTTTACAGAAGCGGTTATAATTAATAAAAACCCCTAAACTAATAAACTAATTAAAAGATCTACTAGATAAATTAATAAAATGACGATTCCAATGTTACAAATTAACAGAAATGGGGTTCAATAAATATAGATAAATTAATAAAATGACGATTTCAAGGTTACAAATTATGAAAAATTGGGTTCAATAAATATAGATAAATTAAGAAAATGACGATTCAAATTTTACAAATTTCTACAAAAATGAGGTTCAATAAATGTAGATACATTAATCAAATTATACAAGTTGATCAAAAATCCGCTTTCAATAAATAATTAAAAACACGTTTAACAAATAAAACATAAATCTGATTTCAGAAGTTTAAAACTAATTGCAAAGCAAATAAAAATTGTGTTCCTTAAATTAATCCTAAAACGGCTTCCATAGATTAATCATATATCGGCCTACACAAATTAATCCTAAATCGGCTTTTATATTAGTCAATCTGTTTCCACAGATGAATCCTAAATTGGCTATGAACAAACAATAATAATTCATATTCACAAGTTAATATTTACAAATTTAGCAAAAATTAGCTTCCTAAATCGGCTTACACAGATTAATCCTAAATCGGGTTACACAGATTATTCCCAAATCTGCTTCCATAAAGAACTCATAAATCGGCATTTTAGGCGGTGAAATTGGCTTCAAACAAATTGAACCGTCATCACTAATAAATTTGGCAATAAATACGCCTTCACGATCTGCAATTAATCAAACAACGTCCACCAAAAACCCACAATCGGCAGTTAATTAAAGCGTATGTCCACCGAAACTTCAGGATCATTAATTCAACATTGAATGTCCACCAAAACAATCGACAATTAATTGAAGCATCCACCAAAACTTCACAATCAACAATTAATTGAAGCATGTCCACCAAAACTTCACAATCATTAATTAAACAACGAACATCCGCCAAAATCTCACAATCGGCAGTTAATTAATATCCGTTGCACACCAAAATCGGCAGTAAGATAAAGCAGGTGCAATAAAACTGGGCAATTATTAATTAATATTAATGTCCACCAAAACTCCACAATCAATAGTTAATTAAAGCACGTCCACCCAAACTCCACGATGATTAATTAATTAGCCATCGAATGTCCACTAAACTCCCACAATCAGCAGCTAATTAATATCCGTCGCACAGATTGTTAATAAACATTGCAGTTTGTTAATTAACATTCATTGCACGGATTCGCTTGTAACAGTGCACAGATCATTAATTAATATCCGTGGCACAGATTCTCGCTGGTAACAATTTTAAATATCGTCCTCGTCCTCGCTGCCGTGCGTCCGGGCCGTTCGTCACTTCTCCTGGGCCCTCCTGGGGGCCTTGGCGCCGGGCCCGGAGCCCTTCTGCTGGGCGGCCCGCTTGCGCTGCTTCGGGGGCGGCAGCTCCGGCTCCTGCTCCTCGTCCGCCTGGTTGAAGATCATGCGCAGCGCCGAGCTGACGTCCATCTCGATGATCGCCTCGTGCACCGCCATGCCCAGGAAGTTGGTCACCGAGCGGTCCGCGCCCCGTGTCAACAGGAGATTCACAAGATCCACTAAAACATAAACGGAACAAATCAGATCAATATATAAAAAAACGCTTGACAAAAATTACTAAGGCATTGAAGAGAAGTACTAATTATTCATAAATTAATATAATCGTGACATTTAAAACATTTATTAATTATTTTGACATTTAAGAAATGTCAGAAATAATAAATTTTTAGCATTAAAGACATTTATTAATTATTTTGACATTTAAGAAATGTCAGAAATAATAAATTTTTGGCATTAAAGACATTTATTAATTATTTTGACATTTAAGAAATGTCAGAAATAATAAATTTTTAGCATTAAAGACATTTATTAATTATTTTGACATTTAAGAAATGTCAGAAATAATAAATTTTTAGCATTAAAGACATTTATTAATTATTTTAACATTTAAGAAATGTCAGAAATAATAAATTTTTGGCATTAAAGACATTTATTAATTATTTTGACATTTAAGAAATGTCAGAAATAATAAATTTTTAGCATTAAAGACATTTATTAATTATTTTGACATTTAAGAAACGTCTTTCATGCCTAAATTAATATAATCTTTACACAAAAGATATTTAAGAAATGTCTAGATTAATACAATTTTAACATTAAAATCATTTACTGATATCTAAATTAATATGGTTTTGACATTTAAGACATTTATTAATTATTTTGACATTTAAGAAACGTCTTTCATGTCTAAATTAATATAATCTTTACACAAAAGATATTTAAGAAATGTCTAGATTAATACAATTTTAACATTAAAGTCATTTTAACATTAAATACATTTACTGATATCTAAATTAATATGGTTTTGACATTTAAGACATTTATTATGTTTTTTTACATTTAAGAAAGACTCATAAACGCGACAATAAAGTAACTGACTAAATATTTTGTGATTTACTCACGTGAGTTAGATTCTATAGCGTGGAATAGTGCGGTCCTTCCGGACTTTTTATCCTGCAGATTCAAGTCGGCCCCCAAGACGATAAGTAGCTCGGCATCGCCGATGTTCCTATTGATAATGGCGAGCATCAGTGGGGTGAAACCTGGAAATAAGACGTACAGTTCAGCTCACACATTGCCATAATCTTCCATTACAATTTTTACAAACGGACAGTTAATTTTATTAGCCCAATATCTAGGGTTGGTGTATCCATCCAGTGATACAGTTTCCGATAGTTATCTGGCGGATTAGTTGTAAATAGTAAAATTGATGTTCCTTATAACTCTCATGTTATCCCACAGATAACTTGAGAGGGGATAGATGAACACACTTTAATTTTTTGTAGCTTATAACTCTAAAGTTATCCTACAGATAACTTGAAAGTGGATGAACCGAGCACAGTCAATTTTTTTTTAATCTCCTTGAAATCTTTTGCGTCAATTTGTGATCTATTTGTTTTTAATCAGATGCGTCTGCCCGCTGATAAAATCGAGGCCGAGATAAGTGAGACGTCAGGGGTCACTTTATCAGAGCGTGCACATCAAAATAAACATTCGGAGATAGTAAATGTAAATACAAAAGTGAGACGCTGTTACATTGCTTAGAGATATTTGGACAATATTCACCTTGAAATTCGGAATACTTGCATGGCAAATTGTTGTTAACATTAGCATTAGATCAGCAAATATTTGCAGATTATGCAAACTGTGATCAAAGACATAAATATGTACGTTTAATATTAAAATTTCGGGACTAAAGTTGTTAATTAAAGTGGGAAAATTGTGCAGACAAACAAAAAATTATAGCCTAAATCAGGCAATATTATAAGCTGTGATAATCAACTATATAAGTCCAATAATAACTTAATATACTTAATAATAATAGACAATCAATCAATCAATTATAAATAAATTAGAACCTTTGATAATAAATCAAACTTTAACTTTTTTATTCTTTGTCAAAGCTATAAGCTTTGATGATTTGTATGTCAAAGCTATAAGGTTTGATGATTTATATGTCAGTTATAAACTTTGATGTTTTCTTAGTCAGTTATAAACTTTGATGATTCATTAGTCAAAGTCATAAGCTTTGATGATTTATTAATCATTTCTTAGTCAAACTTATAAGCTTTGATGATTTATATGTGAAAGTTATAAACTTTGATGATTTATTAGTCAAAGTCATAAGCTTTGATGATTTATTAATCATTTCTTAGTCAAAGTTATAAGCTTTGATGACTTATTAGTCAATTATTACTCAAAGTTATAAGCTCTGATGATTTATTAGTCAAAGTTAAAAACTTTGATGATTTATTCGTCAAAGTTATAAGCTTTGGTAATTTACTAGTCAAAGTCATAAGATTTATTAATTATTTCTTAGTCAAAGTTATAAACTTTGATGATATAGTAGTCATTTATTACGCAAATTAAAAGCTTTGATGATTTATTAGTCATTTCTTAGTCAAAGTAATAAGCTTTGATGATTTATTAATCATTTCTTAGTCAAACTTATAAGCTTTGATGATTTATATGTGAAAGCTATAAACTTTGATGATTTATTAGTCAAAGTCGTAAGCTTTGATGATTTATTAATCATTTCTTAGTCAAACTTATAAGCTTTGATGATTTATATGTGAAAGTTATAAACTTTGATGATTTATTAGTCAAAGTCATAAGCTTTGATGATTTATTAATCATTTCTTAGTCAAAGTAATAAGCTTTGATGATTTATTAGTCAATTATTACTCAAAGTTATAAGCTTTGATGATTTATTAGTCAAAGTTAAAAACTTTGATGATTTATTAGTCAAAGTTATAAGCTTTGGCAATTTACTAGCCAAAGTCATAAGATTTATTAATTATTTCTTAGTCAACGTTATAAACTTTGATGATATAGTAGTCATTTATAACGCAGGTTATAAGCTTTGATGATTTATTGGTCATTTCTTAGTCAAAGTAATAAGCTTTGATGATTCATTAGTCATTTCTTAGTCAAAGTTATAAGTGTTTAAGATTTACTAGTCAAAGTCATAAGATTTGATGATTTATTAATCATGTCTTAGTCAAAGTTATAAGCTTTGATGATATATTAGTCATTTATTACTCAAAGTTATGAGCTTTGATGATTTATTAGTCATTTCTTAGTCAAAGTTATAAGCTTTTATGATTCATTAGTCATTTCTTAGTCAAAGTTATGAGTTTTTAAGATTTACTAGTCAAAGTCATAAGATTTGATGATTTATTAATCATGTCTTAGTCAAAGTTATAAGCTTTGATGATATATTAGTCATTTATTACTCAAAGTTATGAGCTTTGATGATTTATTAATCATTTATTAGTAAAACTTATAAGCTTTGATGATTTATAAATGAAAGTTATAAACTTTGATGATTTATTAGTCAAAGTCATAAGCTTTGATGATATATTATTCATTTATTGCTCAGTTATGAGCTTTGATGATTTATTAGTCATTTCTTAGTCAAAGTTATAAGCTTTTATAATTCATTGGTCATTTCTTAGTCAAGGTTATGAGCTTTGATGATTTATTAGTCATTTCTTATTCAAAGTTATAAGCTTTGATGATTTATTAGTCAATTATTACTCAAAGTTATAAGCTTTGATGATTTATTAATCATGTCTTAGTAAAACTTATAAGCTTTGATGATTTATTAATCATTTCTTAGTAAAACTTATAAGCTTTGATGATTTATAAATGAAAGTTATAAACTTTGATGATTTATTAGTCAAAGTCATAAGCTTTGATGATATATTATTCATTTATTACTTAAAGTTATGAGCTTTGATGATTTATTAGTCATTTCTTAGTCAAAGTTATAAGATTTTATAATTCATTAGTCATTTCTTAGTCAAGGTTGTGAGCTTTGATGATTTATTAGTCATTTCTTAGTCAAAGTTATAAGCTTTGATGATTTATTAGTCAATTATTACTCAAAGTTATAAGCCTTGATGATTTATTAATCATTTCTTAGTAAAACTTATAAGCTTTGATGATTTATAAGTGAAAGTTATAAACTTTGATGATTTATTAGTCAAAGTCATAAGCTTTGATGATATATTATTCATTTATTACTCAAAGTTATGAGCGTTGATGATTTATTAGTCATTTCTTAGTCTAAGTTATAAGCTTTTATAATTCATTAGTCATTTATTACTCAAGGTTATGAGCTTTGATGATTTATTAGTCATTTCTTAGTCAAAGTTATAAGCTTTGATGATTTATTAGTCAATTATTACTCAAAGTTATAAGCTTTGATGATTTATTAATCATTTCTTAGTCAAACTTATAAGCTTTGATGAGTTATATGTGAAAGTTATAAACTTTGATGATTTATTAGTCAAAGTCATAAGCTTTGATGATTTATTAATTATTTATTAGTCAAAGTTATAAGCTTTGGTAATTTACTAGTCAAAGTCATAAGATTTATTAATTATTTCTTAGCCAAAGTTATAAACTTTGATGATATAGTAGTCATTTATTACGCAAGTTATAAGCTTTCATGATTTATTAGTCATTTCTTAGTCAAAGTAATAAGCTTTGATGATTTATTAGTCAAAGTTATAAGCTTTTATGATTCATTAGTCATTTCTTAGTCAAAGTTATGAGTTTTTTAAGATTTATTAGTCAAAGTCATAAGATTTGATGATTTATTAATCATGTCTTAGTCAAAGTTATAAGCTTTGATAATATATTAGTCATTTATTACTCAAAGTTATGAGCTTTGATAATTTATTGGTCATTTCTTAGTCAAAGTTATAAACTTTTATGATTCATTAGTCATTTCTTAGTCAAAGTTATAAGTTTTTAAGATTTACTAGTCAAAGTCATAAGATTTGATGATTTATTAATCATGTCTTAGTCAAAGTTATAAGCTTTGATGATATATTAGTCATTTATTACTCAAAGTTATGAGCTTTGATGATTTATTAGTCATTTCTTAGTCAAAGTTATAAGCTTTTATGATTCATTAGTCATTTCTTAGTCAAAGATATATGTTTTTAAGATTTACCAGTCAGTCATAAGATTTGATGATTTATTAATCATGTCTTAGTCAAAGTTATAAGCTTTGATGATATATTAGTCATTTATTACTCAAAGTTATGAGCTTTGATGATTTATTAGTCATTTCTTAGTCAAAGTTATAAGCTTTTATGATTCATTAGTCATTTCTTAGTCAAAGTTATGAGTTTTTAAGATTTACTAGTCAAAGTCATAAGATTTGATGATTTATTAATCATGTCTTAGTCAAAGTTATAAGCTTTGATGATATATTAGTCATTTATTACTCAAAGTTATGAGGTTTGATGATTTATTAGTCATTTCTTAGTCAAAGTTATAAGCTTTTATGATTCATTAGTCATTTCTTAATCAAAGTTATCAGTTTTTAAGATTTACTAGTCAAAGTCATAAGATTTGATGATTTATTAATCATGTCTTAGTCAAAGTTATAAGCTTTGATGATATATTAGTCATTTATTATTCAAAGTTATGAGCTTTGATGATTTATTAGTCATTTCTTAGTCAAAGTTATAAGCTTTGATGATCCATTAGTCATTTCTTAGTCAAAGTTATAAGTTTTTAAGATTTACTAGTCAAAGTCTTAAGATTTGATGATTTATTAATCATGTCTTAGTCAAACTTATAAGCTTTGATGATATATTAGTCATTTATTACTCAAAGTTATGAGCTTTGATGATTTATTAGTCATTTTTTAGTCAAAGTTATAAGCTTTTATGATTCATTAGTCATTTCTTAATCAAAGTTATAAGTTTTTAAGATTTATTAGTCAAAGTCATAAGATTTGATGATTTATTAATCATGTCTTAGTCAAAGTTATAAGCTTTGATGATATATTAGTCATTTCTTAGTCAAAGTTATAAGCTTTTATGATTCATTAGTCATTTCTTAATCAAAGTTATAAGTTTTTAAGATTTATTAGTCAAAGTCATAAGATTTGATGATTTATTAATCATGTCTTAGTCAAAGTTATAAGCTTTGATGATATATTAGTCATTTATTACTCAAAGTTATGTGCTTTGATGATTTATTAGTCATTTCTTAGTCAAAGTTATAAGCTTTTATGATTCATTAGTCATTTCTTAGTCAAAGTTATAAGTTTTTAAGATTTACCAGTCAAAGTCATAAGATTTGATGAATTATTAATAATGTCATAGTCAAAGTTATAAGCTTTGATGATATATTAGTCATTTATTACTCAAAGTTATGAGCTTTGATGATTTATTAGTCATTTCTTAGTCAAAGTTATAATCTTTTATGATTCATTAGTCATTTCTTAATCAAAGTTATAAGTTTTTAAGATTTACTAGTCAAAATCATAAAATTTGATGATTTATTAATCATGTCTTAGTCAAAGTTATAAGCTTTGATGATATATTAGTCATTTATTACTCAAAGTTATGAGCTTTGATGATTTATTAGTCATTTCTTAGTCAAAGTTATAAGCTTTTATGATTCATTAGTCATTTCTTAGTCAAAGTTATGAGTTTTTAAGATTTACTAGTCAAAGTCATAAGATTTGATGATTTATTAATCATGTCTTAGTCAAAGTTATAAGCTTTGATGATATATTAGTCATTTATTACTCAAAGTTATGAGCTTTGATGATTTATTAGTAATTTCTTAGTCAAAGTTATAAGCTTTTATGATTCATTAGTCATTTCTTAGTCAAGGTTATAAGCTTTGATGATTTATTAGTCATTTCTTAGTCAAAATTATAAGCTTTGATAATTATTAGTGAAAGCTAAAAACTTTGATGATTTATTAGTCAAAGCTTTGATGATTAACATTTCTGGTTCAATTAATTTTTCTTCTATAAAGTCTCACCTTGATAATTAAAAGCGTTGATACTTTCCGGTGCAAAGAACTGGACGCTCTTTTCGAGCTCCTTGAGGGTCCCGTAGGTGGCCCCCAGGTGGTAGACGTTGTTTCCCGTGCTGTCCACCTCCCCGAAGTCGGCGCCGTAGCGCTGCAGCTCGCTGACAATCAGCGGGCTCACCTCGTTGGCGACGGCCAAATGCAGAGGCGTCTGAAAACAATTGGGGCATTTTTTGTTTAAAAACATTGCTTTTGTTTCTAAACAGAAAATTCGTCGCCTGTTTTAGAACAATTTCTAATTTTAAAAACATGGTTTTTCAATATTTGGTTGGGTTTTGTATAACACTTACATATCCCTCATCGTTCATTATATCGATGGAAATGCCCTTTGTCTTCAGGACAATGGACTGCCTCTGCACTGCCTTCAGGTTGTTGCTGATTACAGCCGTGTGAATGGGGCTGCAAATAATTAAAAATTCAATTCTATTGATAATAATTAATAGTAATAAAAAAATATTCATTTGGTAATTATCAATCAATCAATTGATATAACAACTTCTAATTATTAAAATAATAATTCCATTGGTAATTCATTAAAATTATTCATTTGGTAATAATCAATCAATCAATTGATAACAACTGGTAATTATTAAAATACTAATTCCATTGGTAATTCATTAAAATTATTCATTTGGTAATTAATTGTTAACAACTGGTAATTATTAAAATACTAATTCCATTGGTAATTCATTAAAATTATTCATTTGGTAATTAATTGTTAACAACTGGTAATTATTAAAATACTAATTCCATTGATAATTCATTAAAATTATTCATTTGGTAATTAATTGTTAACAACTGGTAATTATTAAAATACTAATTCCATTGGTAATTCATTAAAATTATTCATTTGGAAATCAATTGTTAACAACTGGTAATTATTAAAATACTAATTCCATTGGTAATTGATTAAAATTATTCATTTGGTAATTAATTGTTAACAACTGGTAATTATTAAAATACTAATTCCATTGGTAATTGATTAAAATTATTCATTTGGTAATCAATTGTTAACAACTGGTAATTATTAAAATACTAATTCCATTGGTAATTGATTAAAATTATTCATTTGGTAATTAATTGTTAACAACTGGTAATTATTAAAATACTAATTCCATTGGTAATTGATTAAAATTATTCATTTGGTAATCAATTGTTAACAACTGGTAATTATTAAAATACTAATTCCATTGATAATTCATTCAAATTTTCTATTGTATTCAAATCTAAAGCTTTGAATTCCTACAAAAGAATATTTGAATTGGTTCAATTAATTTCACAGGAAACAGTTTTATTTACTTACAGATAAAATCTAATCAAATGCTTAATTACACATAAATTGATCAAGTTTTGATAAGGACTAGGCTCAGCTTTCATCACTTTTTAATGTGGGACTTCCCCTGATTGCATGTAAATATGTCGTTGCACCATCATTATCTGTAGATAAGTGCGTACTTGGAACGGGCTCTAGTTTTATTTTTATCAATGTACTGGCACTATAATTCCAAGAATTTATCTGAAATTCCGGGAATTGTGAAACAATCACATTTATATTTGTTTAATATGATGCAATTAAGTAGTATTTCACGATACAATGCCCTAAATAAATGTCTTGATTTATTTGTTTTGTGCTAAACGCACATTTTGTAACAAACAATTTAGTACAAGATAAATAAGTGAAGAATTTTTTTTTAACACTTACTAATCTCCGTTGGTGTCCTTGATGTTGCACATCTGGTAGCACATCCACACTAACAGCTTGAGCTGGTCTATATTGCCGTTAATTCCATTGCCGTTGATGGGTTGGCACCTGTTGATGACGGGTTTGGGCAGGTTGCAGCCCATGTCGACGTTGCGCAGCAAAACAGGCTCCATTCCGTCTAGACTGCTGCCCCGTTCACTATCATTAATGAACTGAAAGTCAATGGGAGTGGCCTCGATGTCGATGTCACTGAGATTAAAATCGGCAGGCAGGGTATTCCCCTGCCCGTACTCTGAAAGTGAGTCGTCGACCCGTGCATCAGGCACCGGCAAGTCGTCCGTCTGGGCCTCCGCGGAGACCGCCATGACCTCCGTCTGCGTCTTGGCGCTCTTGACCACCGACGGCTTCAGCTTCCTCTCGTACAGCCTCATCTTGCTGGTGACGGACTCCAGCTGCTCGCGCACCTCGGCCGCCTCAGCGGCGGCCCGCTCGGACATCACCTTGTGCTCGGCCAGCGCCCGCCTGGTCGTGCCGAGCACGTGCTTGACGGCCTTGTATTCGGCGCGCAGGCTCTGTATGATGTCCAGCAGCCCGTTGCGGTTCCGGTTGACGGTGGCCCGGTACTGCTGCCGCTTGAGCCGGTTCGCCGCCACCTGCGCCCTGGCCAGCTCGAGCCGCCTGGTCTGCACCTCGGCGTTGATCTTGTCGCGCATCTCCTCGTTCAGCTTGACCACCTTGCTCTCCATGTAGAGCATCTTCGAGCGGGCCGGGTCCGGCCGGGCGGGGCTCGAGCCGCCCGCCTGCGACCCGCCGCCGCGCACCTTCATGAGCGGCACGCACTGGTTGTTCACGCATATGTACTTCTTGCCGTTCGGGTCCTCCTTTATGAGCACGGTCTTGGTGAAGCTGGCCGGCTTGCGGGAGGCCGGCGCCATCGGCTTGCGGGAGACCGGTGCTGTCGGCTTGCAGGAGACCGGCGCCGTCGGCTTCGGGGCCGGCGGGGGCTCGTGGACCGGGCGCATGGTTCCCGATGCGGACTGCACGTAGCCCAGGAGCCCGGGGCCGTGCAGCTCCCCTTTAGCGCTGCAGCTGTACACGCGGGCGCCTTTCAAACACAATGGGCGGACGGGTCCATCTGCTGCAATTGAAATTAAAGAAAAACTAATGAGTATTAAATTGGAAAGTAATGATAGTAAAAATATTCCATACATTTGGTTTTAGAATTGTAATCAAATATAAATTATTATTAGAACAACTTAGTATTATTGACTCTTTCTGCATGCTAAAATAATTGGCAGCTAAAATTTGAGCACTGAAATCCATATTATTAAATCTTGTTGTAGGTGTTATTAGACCAGTCAAAGAAAACAAAATATTTGTGGTTCATTATCAGTATATGATTAATTTATTATTTTCAAAGTTTCCTGCGTCACAAATATTATTGTTATCTTTACGAAAAAATGAACTAGAATTATACACCCCTACACCCATTTGGGTATATCCGGGGGTTTAGATTATATATATATATATATATATATATATCTTTACGAAAATTATAAATAGTTAATAATGACTACAAAGCGTATTGGAAAATTATTATTATTCCTTGGTTGAGTTTATCAACATCAACAAGACTTACGAATAAAATAAAGTTAGTTATATTATCACTTATAAAATTTAATCATAATAACTTAGTGGTCGCAATACAAAACGTGAAAACAAACATTCGTATTGATACAATATTATTATATTCACTTATAATCTTTACTCAATGGCTCATTTTATTGATTCCTTTCCTGTTCTCATATTAATGCTTTTGTCTCTGTATTTTCAAGTATGAATCCGAGAATCACGAACTGGGTTCACTCTGAATCGGAAAAATACTTGGAAATACATGTTCACTTATATTTTTTATGCGTAAATATTAAGCTCGACTTACAATATTGTCGGGAACAATGCCGTAAAATGGGGACATCTGGCAACCCTAGTCATCAAAAGGCTTTCGGTCATTGGAGTACGATATCTTTGGAGTAAATTATTTGCCCGTTATTAAACAGATGAATTTAAATCGAATTGTTTTAATTGGTTGTCGATTACCCCAATTGTTTTTAATGGGTGTTTTCATTGGTTGCTGAGCATCGTTTCTTTTTTGTTTTACTGAGGTTAACAAATGCGTTAATAATTATTAATAAACCAAGGTTTTTGCTTCTAAATGCCAAACGCGAATGACTGTCTGTAATATGAAATTTCTTTGCCATGTAAAAGTGCTCGATTTCGTCGTTCGATTGACGCAATCTTAGGTCATTACTCTAGTTTCTAGGTTACTTTCGGAGCTCCTAACTCACCCATTAGCTGTAGACGCGCGAATGATTACTTCATTACTGCGACTGCCTGCTTATCGCTTATCGTTTATGCACGTGATTCTATGACGTCCTGTTTGCACTGAATAATTACCACAGGGAATCACAGACGATTAATAAATCGAGGACGAGGGGAAATCCCAGGCGTGGATTGAGTAAACATTATGGAGGGGATTAACATTGCATTGCAGTGCTGCCAACACACAGTATTTACTGTCGTTGCGTCGAAAACTCCGTGCATAGAAGCTCTGCCAACGGTGCAAATGAAAACTGCAGTATATCAACAAATTTGCAAATTTGATATGAGATTCGTATACAGTACACCTGAAACTAATTATCCTGAAAATTTGACAAAGTTTCAGCAATAAATGAGGAAGAGAATCAAAGACTTAACTTTCTGCATTGACAAGTATGGGTCAACTATAACTGAAATTTCTGCAAATTCATTATTTGCAAATTTGATATTAGATTCATATACTGTACACCTAAAACTATTTCTCCTGAAAAGTTGACAAAGTTTCAGTATTAAATAGAGGAGAAAATCAAACACATAACTTTCCGCATTGACAAGTTTGGTTGCCTATTACTGAAATTTCTGAAAACTTATTATTTGCAAATTTGATATTAGATTCGTGTACAATACACCTAAACAGGGGCGCGCCTGACGGGCGTGCAACGCGTGCGGCGCACGCGGGCGGCCAAGTTTGGGGGCGGCCGTTTGCCGCTGTGCTCAGCAGCGCCCCAAACCAAATACAGTGGATGCCCACACTTCTGTCAGTTCTACAAAAAATATTTTAAACTAAATAGTTGCAACTTACAACCTTTTCATTTATTTAATATGTCGGAAAGAAAAACTAAACATATCCAGCGTATTGAGAAGCAGAAAGATAGCAATAAACGAATTCCCCATTATTTGGGCGATAAAATTAAAAATGAAATTATTAATCTAATTGGATCAAAAATTAAATCCGATGTATAATCAATATTAGATTATACATCGGACGTAAGCCATGTAGAATAGCTTACCGTTATCGTACGATTTGTACTCTTAGATGAGAAAAGAGTAGAAGTAAGGGAACATTTTCTTGTATTCAGTCTAACAACAAAAAGTACACGAGAAAGTATATCTGAATTTCTCTTACAAGAATAATCGAATTTTCAATTAAATATTTTTGATATGCGGGAGCAAGGCTATGATAATGGTGCAGATATGCGAGGAAAGCACAATGGATTACAAAAACAAAAATTAAACATAAACCCTCGTGCTTTTTTGTGCCACGTTCAGCACATAGTTTAAATCTGGTCGTAAATGATTCAGCTAATATTTCACATGAAACTGTATTTTTTTTATCTTGTTCAAGAATTGTACGGTTTTTTATCCTGGAAGACACAAAGATGGACAGTTCTTAAAAAATATGTAGGAAAGTTAAATTAAAACCACTAAGTGATACTCGATGGTCCTGTAGAATCGATGCAATAAAGCCTTTACGATATCACATTGTACAAGTGTACGACGCTTAATACGAAATTTATGTAGATAAAACTTAAGAGTTTAAAACTGTACATATGGCGCATTCATTGCTAATAAAGATATCGAGTTTCAAAAATGTTTATGCTCAATTGTGATTTGGCATCAAATTTTATTTGATATCAACGTAGTCATTTTTCAAAACCCAAAACTAAAGGTAAGATCGTCTTTGACGTATTTAACAAATTTGACAAACCTTTTAAAGAAATATCGTACCGATAAAAGTTTTGAAGACTTTATTGTTGCAGCTAACACTTTAGCTATGGAATTGGAAGGTTGAATGTAATTTCCCTACACTGGAAAATATAGGAGTAAAGCGAACACCCAAAATTTTTGATCATCAATCTGCGGATGAGCCAATTTTAGATCCAAAAACCAATTTTAAAGTAAATTTTTATTTTTGTTTATTGAACCAAGCTTTATCATCTATCGAGACCAGAATTGAAACACTTGTGTATTACAACGATTTATTTGGCTTTATGACCAATATTAATAGCATTTCGAATGAAATGTTGTTAAAATCTTGCAAGGATTTGCAAATTAAACTTGAAAGATGAGCAAAGAAAAGAGTCTGATATTGATGGGATAGACCTCTTTCAAGAAAATTTATCCTTGAAAAACCATTTACCATCAAAAGATGTCACAGAACCACAAAGAATTCTTGAATACATATTGAAAAATGATCTTCAGGCAA
The DNA here is from genome assembly GCA_951805005.1 of Othius punctulatus. Lineage (NCBI taxonomy): Eukaryota > Metazoa > Arthropoda > Insecta > Coleoptera > Staphylinidae > Othius > Othius punctulatus. The sequence continues at coordinate 4,057,794 of OX638146.1, forward strand.
CGATCCCGAATATATTTATTTCTATCAGAATTTTGTTAACATTGCCAGTATCCGTAGCATCTCGTGAGCGATCTTTTTCGAAATTAAAGATTATAAGAAAATACTTACGATCTACAATGTCACAAGAACGTTAGTAAATTTATCAGTGATATCTATTGAACATGAGATATTGGATTAGCTAGTCATGCACGATTTAATATCAGAATTTGCTCTGCGCAAAACGCGAAACACATATTTTTTGTAGTTTTTTGCTAGTAGATTTTTCAATATTCTTCCTATGTTGTGATTAGTGATAAAAATGTAATTTATTATTTGTAATATATTCTGAATAAATGTTAGTATCATTGCGAAAAAATAATGTATTTTATATTATTATTATTAATTTTTTTTTATTATTATTATTATTCCCCACCTGTCTTTAGAATGGATAGCTACTCTGTGTAGGGCGGCCAAAATACTATTGCACACGGGCGGCCAACTACCTAGGCGCGGCCCTGCACCTAAAACTAATTCTCCTGAAAATTTGACAAAGTTTCAGCATTAAATAAGGGAGAGAATCAAACACTTAACTTTCTGCATTGACAAGTATGGGTTAGCTATTAATGAAATTCCTGAAAACTTATTATTTGCAAATTTGATATTATATTCGTGTACAGTACACCTGAAACTAATTCTCCTGAAAATTTGACATAGTTTCAGCATTAAATAAGGAAGAGAATCAAACACTTAACTTTCTGCATTGACAAGTATGGGTCAACTATAACTGAAATTTCTGCAAATTAATTATTTGCAAATTTGATATTAGATTCATGTACTGTACACCTAAAACTATTTCTCCTGAAAAGTTGACAAAGTTTCAGTATTAAATAGAGGAGAAAATCAAACACATAACTTTCCGCATTGACAAGTTTGGTTGCCTATTACTGAAATTTCTGAAAACTTATTATTTGCAAATTTGATATTAGATTCGTGTACAATACACCTAAAACTAATTCTCCTGAAAATTTGACAAAGTTTCAGCATTAAATAAGGGAGAGAATCAAACACTTAACTTTCTGCATTGACAAGTATGGGTTAGCTATTAATGAAATTCCTGAAAACTTATTATTTGCAAATTTGATATTATATTCGTGTACAGTACACCTGAAACTAATTCTCCTGAAAATTTGACAAAGTTTCAGCACTAAATAAGGGAGAGAATCAGAACTTAACTTTCTGTATTGACAAGTATGAGTTAGCTATTACTGAAATTTCTGAAAATTTATTATTTACAAATTTGATATTAGATTCGTGAACAGTACACCTGAAACTATTTCTCCTGAAAATTTGACAAAGTTTCAGCATTATATAAGAGAGAGAATCAAACACTTAAGTCTTTGCAATGACAAGTAAGGGTTAGCTATTCCTAAAATTTCTGAAAACTTATTATTTGCAAATTTGATATTAGATTCGTGTACAGTACACCTAAAACTAATTCTCCTGAAAATTTGACAAAGTTTCAGCATTAAATAAGGGAGAGAATCAAACACTTAACTTTCTGCATTGACAAGTATGGGTTAGCTATTACTGAAATTTCTGAAAATTTATTATTAGCAAATTTGATATTAGATTCGTGTACAGTACACCTGAAACTAATTCTCCTGAAAATTTGACAAAGTTTCAGCATTAAATAAGGGAGAGAATCAAACATTTAACTTTCTGCATTGACAAGTATGGGTTAGCTATTACTGAAATTTCTGAAAATTTATTATTAGCAAATTTGATATTAGATTCGTGTACAGTACACCTGAAACTAATTCTCCTGAAAATTTGACAAAGTTTCAGCACTAAATAAGGGAGAGAATCACACACTTAACTTTCTGCATTGACAAGTATGGGTTAGCTATTACTGAAATTTCTGAAAATTTATTATTAGCAAATTTAATATTAGATTCGTGTACAGTACACCTGAAACTAATTCTCCTGAAAATTTGACAAAGTTTCAGCATTAAATAAGGGAGAGAATCACACACTTAACTTTCTGCATTGACAAGTATGGGTTAGCTATTACTGAAATTTCTGAAAATTTATTATTAGCAAATTTGATATTAGATTCGTGTACAGTACACCTGAAACTAATTCTCCTGAAAATTTGACAAAGTTTCAGCATTAAATAAGGGAGAGAATCAAACATTTAACTTTCTGCATTGACAAGTATGGGTTAGCTATTACTGAAATTTCTGAAAATTTATTATTAGCAAATTTGATATTAGATTCGTGTACAGTACACCTGAAACTAATTCTCCTGAAAATTTGACAAAGTTTCAGCACTAAATAAGGGAGAGAATCACACACTTAACTTTCTGCATTGACAAGTATGGGTTAGCTATTACTGAAATTTCTGAAAATTTATTATTAGCAAATTTAATATTAGATTCGTGTACAGTACACCTGAAACTAATTCTCCTGAAAATTTGACAAAGTTTCAGCATTAAATAAGGGAGAGAATCACACACTTAACTTTCTGCATTGACAAGTATGGGTTAGCTATTACTGAAATTTCTGAAAATTTATTATTAGCAAATTTGATATTAGATTCGTGTACAGTACACCTGAAACTAATTCTCCTGAAAATTTGACAAAGTTTCAGCACTAAATAAGGGAGAGAATCACACACTTAACTTTCTGCATTGACAAGTATGGGTTAGCTATTACTGAAATTTCTGAAAATTTATTATTAGCAAATTTAATATTAGATTCGTGTACAGTACACCTGAAACTAATTCTCCTGAAAATTTGACAAAGTTTCAGCATTAAATAAGGGAGAGAATCACACACTTAACTTTCTGCATTGACAAGTATGGGTTAGCTATTACTGAAATTTCTGAAAATTTATTATTAGCAAATTTGATATTAGATTCGTGTACAGTACACCTGAAACTAATTCTCCTGAAAATTTGACAAAGTTTCAGCATTAAATAAGGGAGAGAATCACACACTTAACTTTCTGCATTGACAAGTATGGGTTAGCTATTACTGAAATTTCTGAAAATTTATTATTAGCAAATTTAATATTAGATTCGTGTACAGTACACCTGAAACTAATTCTCCTGAAAATTTGACAAAGTTTCAGCATTAAATAAGGGAGAGAATCACACACTTAACTTTCTGCATTGACAAGTATGGGTTAGCTATTACTGAAATTTCTGAAAATTTATTATTAGCAAATTTGATATTAGATTCGTGTACAGTACACCTGAAACTAATTCTCCTGAAAATTTGACAAAGTTTCAGCATTAAATAAGGGAGAGAATCACACACTTAACTTTCTGCATTGACAAGTATGGGTTAGCTATTACTGAAATTTCTGAAAATTTATTATTAGCAAATTTAATATTAGATTCGTGTACAGTACACCTGACACTAATTCTCCTGAAAATTTGACAAAGTTTCAGCATTAAATAAGGAAGAGAATCAAACATTTAACTTTCCGCATTGAGAAGTATGGGTTAGCTATTACTGAAAATTCTGAAAATTTATTATTAGCAAATTTGATATTAGATTCGTGTACAGTACACCTGATACTAATTCTCCTGAAAATTTGACAAAGTTTCGGCATTAAATAAGGGAGAGAATCAAACATTTAACTTTCCGCATTGAGAAGTATGGGTTAGCTATTACTGAAAATTCTGAAAATTTATTATTAGCAAATTTGATAATAGATTCGTGTACAGTACACCTGAAACTAATTCTCCTGAAAATTTGACAAAGTTTCGGCATTAAATAAGGGAGAGAATCAAACACTTAACTTTCTGCATTGACAAGTATGGGTTAGCTATTACTGAAATTTCTGAAAATTTATTATTAGCAATTTTGATATTAGATTCGTGTACAGTACACCTGACACTAATTCTCCTGAAAATTTGACAAAGTTTCAGCATTAAATAAGGAAGAGAATAAAACACTTAACTTTCTGCATTGACAAGTATGGGTTAGCTATTACTGAAATTTCTGAAAATTTATTATTAGCAAATTTGATATTAGATTCGTGTACAGTACACCTGAAACTAATTCTCCTGAAAATTTGACAAAGTTTCAGCATTAAATAAGGAAGAGAATCAAACACTTAACTTTCTGCATTGACAAGTATGGGTTAGCTATTACAGAAATTTCTGAAAATTTATTAGTTGCAAATTTGATATTAGATTCGTGTATCGTACACCTGAAACTATTTCTCCTGAAAATTTGACAAAGTTTCAGCATTAAATAAGGGAGAGAATCAACACTTAACTTTCTGCATTGACAAGTATGGGTTAGCTATTACTGAAATTTCTGAAAATTTATTATTTGCAAATTTGATATTAGATTCGTGTACAGTACACCTGAAACTAATTCTCCTGAAAATTTGACAAAGTTTCAGCATTAAATAAGGGAGAGAATCAACACTTAACTTTCTGCATTGACAAGTATGGGTTAGCTATTACTGAAATTTCTGAAAATTTATTATTTGCAAATTTGATATTAGATTCGTGTACAGTACACCTGAAACTAATTCTCCTGAAAATTTGACAAAGTTTCAGCATTAAATAAGGGAGAGAATCAAACACTTAACTTCTGCATTGACAAGTATTGGTTAGCTATTACTGAAAATTCTGAAAATTTATTATTTTCAAATTTGATATTATATTCGTGTACAGTACACCTGAAACTAATTCTCCTGAAAATTTGACAAAGTTTCAGCATTATATAAGGGAGAGAATCAACACTTAACTTTCTGCATTGACAAGTATGGGTTAGCTATTACTGAAATTTCTGAAAATTTATTATTTGCAAATTTGATGTTAGATTCGTGTACAGTACACATGAAACTAATTCTCCTGAAAATTTGACAAAGTTTCAGCATTAAATAAGGGAGAGAATCAAACACTTAACTTCTGCATTGACAAGTATTGGTTAGCTATTACTGAAAATTCTGAAAATTTATTATTTGCAAATTTGATATTAGATTCGTGTATCGTACACCTGAAACTATTTCTCCTGAAAATTTGACAAAGTTTCAGCATTAAATAAGGGAGAGAATCAACACTTAACTTTCTGCATTGACAAGTATGGGTTAGCTATTACTGAAATTTCTGAAAATTTATTATTTGCAAATTTGATGTTAGATTCGTGTACAGTACACATGAAACTAATTCTCCTGAAAATTTGACAAAGTTTCAGCATTAAATAAGGGAGAGAATCAAACACTTAACTTCTGCATTGACAAGTATTGGTTAGCTATTACTGAAAATTCTGAAAATTTATTATTTTCAAATTTGATATTATATTCGTGTACAGTACACCTGAAACTAATTCTCCTGAAAATTTGACAAAGTTTCAGCATTATATAAGGGAGAGAATCAACACTTAACTTTCTGCATTGACAAGTATGAGTTAGCTATTACTGAAATTTCTGAAAATTTATTAGTTGCAAATTTGATATTAGATTCGTGTATCGTACACCTGAAACTATTTCTCCTGAAAATTTGACAAAGTTTCAGCATTAAATAAGGGAGAGAATCAACACTTAACTTTCTGCATTGACAAGTATGGGTTAGCTATTACTGAAATTTCTGAAAATTTATTATTTGCAAATTTGATATTAGATTCGTGTACAGTACACCTGAAACTAATTCTCCTGAAAATTTGATAAAGTTTCAGCATTAAATAAGGGAGAGAATCAAAGACTTAACTCTCTGCATTGACTAGTATGGGTTAGCTATTACTGAAATTTCTGAAAATTTATTATTTGCAAATTTGATGTTAGATTCGTGTACAGTACACCTGAAACTAATTCTCCTGAAAATTTGATAAAGTTTCAGCATTAAATAAAGGAGAGAATCAACACTTAACTTTCTGCATTGACAAGTATGGGTTAGCTATTACTGAAATTTCTGAAAATTTATTATTAGCAAATTTGATATTAGATTCGTGTACAGTACACCTGAATCTAATTCTCCTGAAAATTTGACAAAGTTTCAGCATTAAATAAGGGAGAGAATCAAACACTTAACTTTCTGCATTGACAAGTATGGGTTAGCTATTTCTGAAATTTCTGAAAATTTATTATTTGCAAATTTGATATTAGATTCGTGTACAGTACACCTGAAACTAATTCTCCTGAAAATTTGACAAAGTTTCAGCATTAAATAAGGGAGAGAATCACACACTTAACTTTCTGCATTGACAAGTATGGGTTAGCTATTACTGAAATTTCTGAAAATTTATTATTAGCAAATTTAATATTAGATTCGTGTACAGTACACCTGACACTAATTCTCCTGAAAATTTGACAAAGTTTCAGCATTAAATAAGGGAGAGAATCACACACTTAACTTTCTGCATTGACAAGTATGGGTTAGCTATTACTGAAATTTCTGAAAATTTATTATTAGCAAATTTAATATTAGATTCGTGTACAGTACACCTGAAACTAATTCTCCTGAAAATTTGACAAAGTTTCAGCATTAAATAAGGGAGAGAATCACACACTTAACTTTCTGCATTGACAAGTATGGGTTAGCTATTACTGAAATTTCTGAAAATTTATTATTAGCAAATTTGATATTAGATTCGTGTACAGTACACCTGAAACTAATTCTCCTGAAAATTTGACAAAGTTTCAGCATTAAATAAGGGAGAGAATCACACACTTAACTTTCTGCATTGACAAGTATGGGTTAGCTATTACTGAAATTTCTGAAAATTTATTATTAGCAAATTTAATATTAGATTCGTGTACAGTACACCTGACACTAATTCTCCTGAAAATTTGACAAAGTTTCAGCATTAAATAAGGAAGAGAATCAAACATTTAACTTTCCGCATTGAGAAGTATGGGTTAGCTATTACTGAAAATTCTGAAAATTTATTATTAGCAAATTTGATATTAGATTCGTGTACAGTACACCTGATACTAATTCTCCTGAAAATTTGACAAAGTTTCGGCATTAAATAAGGGAGAGAATCAAACATTTAACTTTCCGCATTGAGAAGTATGGGTTAGCTATTACTGAAAATTCTGAAAATTTATTATTAGCAAATTTGATAATAGATTCGTGTACAGTACACCTGAAACTAATTCTCCTGAAAATTTGACAAAGTTTCGGCATTAAATAAGGGAGAGAATCAAACACTTAACTTTCTGCATTGACAAGTATGGGTTAGCTATTACTGAAATTTCTGAAAATTTATTATTAGCAATTTTGATATTAGATTCGTGTACAGTACACCTGACACTAATTCTCCTGAAAATTTGACAAAGTTTCAGCATTAAATAAGGAAGAGAATAAAACACTTAACTTTCTGCATTGACAAGTATGGGTTAGCTATTACTGAAATTTCTGAAAATTTATTATTAGCAAATTTGATATTAGATTCGTGTACAGTACACCTGAAACTAATTCTCCTGAAAATTTGACAAAGTTTCAGCATTAAATAAGGAAGAGAATCAAACACTTAACTTTCTGCATTGACAAGTATGGGTTAGCTATTACAGAAATTTCTGAAAATTTATTAGTTGCAAATTTGATATTAGATTCGTGTATCGTACACCTGAAACTATTTCTCCTGAAAATTTGACAAAGTTTCAGCATTAAATAAGGGAGAGAATCAACACTTAACTTTCTGCATTGACAAGTATGGGTTAGCTATTACTGAAATTTCTGAAAATTTATTATTTGCAAATTTGATATTAGATTCGTGTACAGTACACCTGAAACTAATTCTCCTGAAAATTTGACAAAGTTTCAGCATTAAATAAGGGAGAGAATCAACACTTAACTTTCTGCATTGACAAGTATGGGTTAGCTATTACTGAAATTTCTGAAAATTTATTATTTGCAAATTTGATATTAGATTCGTGTACAGTACACCTGAAACTAATTCTCCTGAAAATTTGACAAAGTTTCAGCATTAAATAAGGGAGAGAATCAAACACTTAACTTCTGCATTGACAAGTATTGGTTAGCTATTACTGAAAATTCTGAAAATTTATTATTTTCAAATTTGATATTATATTCGTGTACAGTACACCTGAAACTAATTCTCCTGAAAATTTGACAAAGTTTCAGCATTATATAAGGGAGAGAATCAACACTTAACTTTCTGCATTGACAAGTATGGGTTAGCTATTACTGAAATTTCTGAAAATTTATTATTTGCAAATTTGATGTTAGATTCGTGTACAGTACACATGAAACTAATTCTCCTGAAAATTTGACAAAGTTTCAGCATTAAATAAGGGAGAGAATCAAACACTTAACTTCTGCATTGACAAGTATTGGTTAGCTATTACTGAAAATTCTGAAAATTTATTATTTGCAAATTTGATATTAGATTCGTGTATCGTACACCTGAAACTATTTCTCCTGAAAATTTGACAAAGTTTCAGCATTAAATAAGGGAGAGAATCAACACTTAACTTTCTGCATTGACAAGTATGGGTTAGCTATTACTGAAATTTCTGAAAATTTATTATTTGCAAATTTGATGTTAGATTCGTGTACAGTACACATGAAACTAATTCTCCTGAAAATTTGACAAAGTTTCAGCATTAAATAAGGGAGAGAATCAAACACTTAACTTCTGCATTGACAAGTATTGGTTAGCTATTACTGAAAATTCTGAAAATTTATTATTTTCAAATTTGATATTATATTCGTGTACAGTACACCTGAAACTAATTCTCCTGAAAATTTGACAAAGTTTCAGCATTATATAAGGGAGAGAATCAACACTTAACTTTCTGCATTGACAAGTATGAGTTAGCTATTACTGAAATTTCTGAAAATTTATTAGTTGCAAATTTGATATTAGATTCGTGTATCGTACACCTGAAACTATTTCTCCTGAAAATTTGACAAAGTTTCAGCATTAAATAAGGGAGAGAATCAACACTTAACTTTCTGCATTGACAAGTATGGGTTAGCTATTACTGAAATTTCTGAAAATTTATTATTTGCAAATTTGATATTAGATTCGTGTACAGTACACCTGAAACTAATTCTCCTGAAAATTTGATAAAGTTTCAGCATTAAATAAGGGAGAGAATCAAAGACTTAACTCTCTGCATTGACTAGTATGGGTTAGCTATTACTGAAATTTCTGAAAATTTATTATTTGCAAATTTGATGTTAGATTCGTGTACAGTACACCTGAAACTAATTCTCCTGAAAATTTGATAAAGTTTCAGCATTAAATAAAGGAGAGAATCAACACTTAACTTTCTGCATTGACAAGTATGGGTTAGCTATTACTGAAATTTCTGAAAATTTATTATTAGCAAATTTGATATTAGATTCGTGTACAGTACACCTGAATCTAATTCTCCTGAAAATTTGACAAAGTTTCAGCATTAAATAAGGGAGAGAATCAAACACTTAACTTTCTGCATTGACAAGTATGGGTTAGCTATTTCTGAAATTTCTGAAAATTTATTATTTGCAAATTTGATATTAGATTCGTGTACAGTACACCTGAAACTAATTCTCCTGAAAATTTGACAAAGTTTCAGCATTAAATAAGGGAGATAATCAAACACTAAACTTTCTGCATTGACAAGTATGGGTTAGCTATTACTGAAATTCTTGAAAATTTATTATTAGCAAATTTGATATTAGATTCGTGTACAGTACACCTGAAACTATTTCTCCTGAAAATTTGACAAAGTTTCAGCACTAAATAAGGGAGAGAATCAACACTTAACTTTCTGCATTGACAAGTATGGGATAGCTATTACTGAAATTTCTGAAAATTTATTATTTGCAAATTTGATATTAGATTCGTGTACAGTACACCTGAAACTAATTCTCCTGAAAATTTGACAAAGTTTCAGCATTAAATAAGGGAGAGAATCAATACTTAACTCTCTGCATTGACAAGTATGGGTTAGCTATTACTGAAATTTCTGAAAATTTATTAGTTGTAAATTTGATATTAGATTCGTGTACAGTAAACCTTAAACTAATTCTCCTGAAAATTTGACAAAGTTTCAGCATTAAATAAGGGAGAGAACCAACACTTAACTTTCTGCATTGACAAGTATGGGTTAGCTATTACTGAAATTTCTGAAAATTTATTATTAGCAAATTTGATATTAGATTCGTGTACAGTACACCTGAATCTAATTCTCCTGAAAATTTGACAAAGTTTCAGCATTAAATAAGGGAGAGAATCAAACACTTAACTTTCTGCATTGACAAGTATGGGTTAGCTATTTCTGAAATTTCTGAAAATTTATTATTTGCAAATTTGATATTAGATTCGTGTACAGTACACCTGAAACTAATTCTCCTGAAAATTTGACAAAGTTTCAGCATTAAATAAGGGAGATAATCAAACACTAAACTTTCTGCATTGACAAGTATGGGTTAGCTATTACTGAAATTCTTGAAAATTTATTATTAGCAAATTTGATATTAGATTCGTGTACAGTACACCTGAAACTATTTCTCCTGAAAATTTGACAAAGTTTCAGCACTAAATAAGGGAGAGAATCAACACTTAACTTTCTGCATTGACAAGTATGGGATAGCTATTACTGAAATTTCTGAAAATTTATTATTAGCAAATTTGATATTAGATTCGTGTACAGTACACCTAAAACTATTTCTCCTGAAAATTTGACAAAGTTTCAGCATTAAATAAGGGAGAGAATCAATACTTAACTCTCTGCATTGACAAGTATGGGTTAGCTATTACTGAAATTTCTGAAAATTTATTAGTTGTAAATTTGATATTAGATTCGTGTACAGTAAACCTTAAACTAATTCTCCTGAAAATTTGACAAAGTTTCAGCATTAAATAAGGAAGAGAACCAACACTTAACTTTCTGCATTGACAAGTATGGGTTAGCTATTACTGAAATTTCTGAAAATTTATTAGTTGTAAATTTGATATTAGATTCGTGTACAGTACACCTTAAACTAATTCTCCTGAAAATTTGACAAAGTTTCAGCAATAAATAAGGGAGAGAATCGAACACTTAACTTCTGCATTGACAAGTATGGGTTAGCTATTACTGAAATTCCTGAAAAATTATTGTTTGCAAATTACATATCAGATTCGTGTACAGTACACCTGAAACTAATTATCCTGAAAATTTGATAAAGTTTCAGCATTAAATAAGGGAGAGAATCAAACACTTAACTTTCTGTATTGACAAGTATGTGTTAGCTATTACTGAAATTTCTGAAATTTTATTATTTGCAAATTTGATATTAGATTCGTGTACAGTACACCTGAAACTAATTCTCCTGAAAATTTGACAAAGTTTCAGCATTAAATAAGGGAGAGGATCAGACACTTAACTTTCTGCATTGACAAGTATGGGTTAGCTATTACTGAAATTTCTGAAAATTTATTAGTTGCAAATTTGATATTAGATTCGTGTACAGTACACCTGAAACTAATTCTCCTGAAAATTTGATAAAGTTTCAGCATTAAATAAGGGAGAGAATCAAAGACTTAACTCTCTGCATTGACTAGTATGGGTTAGCTATTACTGAAATTTCTGAAAATTTATTATTTGCAAATTTGATGTTAGATTCGTGTACAGTACACCTGAAACTAATTCTCCTGAAAATTTGATAAAGTTTCAGCATTAAATAAAGGAGAGAATCAAACACTTAACTTTCTGCATTGACAAGTATGGGTTAGCTATTACAGAAAATTCTGAAAATTTATTATTTGCAAATTTGATGTTAGATTCGTATACAGTACACCTGAAACTAATTCTCCTGAAAATTTGACAAAGTTTCAGCATTAAATAAGGGATAGAATCAACACTTAACTTTCTGCATTGACAAGTATGGGTTAGCTATTACTGAAATTTCTGAAAACTTATTATTTTCAAATTTTATATCAGATTCGTGTACAGTACACCTAACACGAATTCTCCTGAAAATTTGACAAAGTTTCAGCATTAAATAAGGAAGAGAATCAAACACTTAACTTTCTGCATTGACAAGTATGGGTTAGCTATTACTGAAATTTCTGAAAATTCATTAGTTGCAAATTTGATATTAGATTCGTGTACAGTACACCTGAAACTAATTCTCCTGAAAATTTGACAAAGTTTCAGCATTAAATAAGGGAGAGAATCAACACTTAACTTTCTGCATTGACAAGTATGGGTTAGCTATTACAGAAAATTCTGAAAATTTATTATTTGCAAATTTGATGTTAGATTCGTGTACAGTACACCTGAAACTAATTCTCCTGAAAATTTGACAAAGTTTCAGCATTAAATAAGGGAGAGAATCAACACTTAACTTTCTGCATTGACAAGTATGGGTTAGCTATTACTGAAATTTCTGAAAATTTATTATTTGCAAATTTGATGTTAGATTCGTATACAGTACACCTGAAACTAATTCTCCTGAAAATTTGACAAAGTTTCAGCATTAAATGAGGGAGAGAATCAACACTTAACTTTCTGCATTGACAAGTATGGGTTAGCTATTACTGAAATTCCTGAAAAATTATTGTTTGCAAATTTGATATTAGATTCGTGTACAGTACGCCTGAAACTAATTCTCCTGAAAATTTGATAAAGTTTCAGCATTAAATAAGGGAGAGAATCAACACTTAACTTTCTGCATTGCCCAGTATGTGTTAGCTATTACTGAAATTTCTGAAAATTTATTATTTGCAATTTTGATATTAGATTCGGGTACAGTACAACTGAAACTAATTCTACTGAAAATTTGATAAAGTTTCAGCAATAAATAAGAGAGAGAATCAAACACTTAACTTTCTGCATTGACAAGTATGGGTTAGCTATTACTGAAATTCCTGAAAAATTATTATTTGCAAATTTGATGTTAGATTCGTGTACAGTACACCTGAAACTAATTCTCCTGAAAATTTGACAAAGTTTCAGCATTAAATAAGGGAGAGAATCCACACTTAACTTTCTGCATTGACAAGTATGGGTCAGCTATTACTGAAATTTCTGAAAATTTATTATTTGCAAATTTGATATTAGATTCATGCACAGTACATCTGAAACTAATTCTCCTGAAAATTTGACAAAGTTTCAGCATTAAATAAGGGAGAGAATCAACACTTAACTTTCTGCATTGACAAGTATGGGTTAGCTATTACTGAAATTTCTGAAAATTTATTATTTGCAAATTTGATATTATTTTCGTGTACAGTACACCTGAAACTAATTCTCCTGAAAAGTTGACAAGGTTTCAGTAATAAATAAGGGAGATAATCAAACATATAACTTTCTGCATTGACAAGTATGGGTTAGCTATTACAAGATAGGTACAAGATAAAAACACACGAGACTCCCCTATATAATAAAAATTTATTTATTTACGTAACCTACTAAGTACACATGGATGTATAAATATATAACAGTAATATAGAGCGGAGGCCAACGTCCACTTTAAACAAAACGTTCGACGACCTTAGCAACATTTTCAATAGGTGGTCCCCCAAGGATCAGCCATCAGATTCTGAGGGCGCCATTTTGATAAGTAGCCGGCTTAGATTGCTGCCAAGCATTGAACCCGTCGGTTTCCGGTTAGAATCGCATTCTAACCGGTGACGGCGAACACCCTACGCTGCCCTTCTAATGATAACAGTTTATATGCTAGCTTTGGACGTTACTTCCGGTGGAGGTGGCGGAAGGGTGGTGTTATAATATTGACGAGACCTTAAGTGCGGTGTACATCGAGAGCAACTGGAGGATCTTATTAGCCCAATAAAATCTGAAAAATCAAAATAAATAAATATAGGTAGCTTTCAAAACGAGATATTTGAAAATCTTCTCCATGGACGACCGGTTTCGACCTGATGGGTCTCACCAGATAATAGTTTGATAGGTGTCAGTCCGTTGGCATAAGTTTGACAGGTGTCCAGTTTGACAGTTGTCAAATTTAACCTATAAATTTGAAACATTTGACGAACCTGTTCAGTTTTGTCCTTGCTGCTGGTAGGCTGCTTAGGTCGTCCTTGAGGATGAACTGCCTTATAGCGAGCATGTAGTCCTGATTATAGGTCTCCCAGGAGAAACCGTTTTCCTTGCTCATGTCAACGTTGAAGCATTCGCCGTCCTCAGCGTCGCGGACGTCTCTTATAAGCGTCCGCATCGTCGTGGTCTTGAAGTCCCACTCGTTCAACGAACAGAACTCGCCGGCTTTGCACGCCTTTGAAAACTTTTTACTCAAAGTATACATCCTAGGAAACAAAAGTGTATTAAGCAGCAGGAATTGCTTGGTATTCGCCATGGGTTGGCAATCATGCAGAACTGTCATACGATTATAACCTCATTTCATTTAAACAAACGCCAAAGACTTTTGCATGTTGAAGCTGGTGCTCCTCATGAGTTGGCAATCATGCAGAACTGTCATACAATTATAACCTCATTTCATATAAACACACGCCAAATAGTTTCATGTGAAGCCAAAAACTTCATTATCACTCTGCGAAAGTCCACCAAACCACTGAAATCAGTAGTTTCTGATTGCCGATCAGCCTGTAAATCACGTAATCAAATATATCGGCTCTTACATTGGCTTGTGTTTGGTGCACATGAGGATGAAGTCGAAGATGCAGGCGGGGGCCGTGTGGAAGAGCACCGAGCAGATCCAGTGCATGACCCTGTTGGTCCTGTAGGAAAAACCTGGGTACCAGCTCATGTACTTCGTGGGGTACATGAGAGCCGACTTGGTCGTCAGCACGCCATAGTCCTTCCACAGGATCCTGTTGATCCCACCGCTCGTGCAGTTATACACTCGCATCGTGTTCGACCTGAAAACAAGAGAAATAATTTAAAAAAAGCACTAATAAAAGAGAAGTTTGACATAATCATCCAGTTTGACAGCTGTCAAATTTAGTCGACTAATTTTGACAGGTGTCCGTCCGTTGACAGTACTTTGACAGCTGTCAAACATGGCCATAATAGGTATTAATTTGACAAGAGTCACGTTAACACATATTTATTGGACGAGGGTCACTTTGATTAACTTGACAACTCTCAAACGTGAGCATAATAGGTATTAATTTAACAGGAGGCACTTTGATAGATATGAATCTTAATACTTTTATTTCGATAGATGTCAGTTTGGCAAATATTAATATGGCAGGTGTCAGTTTAACAGATATTAATATGACAGGTGTCACTTTGACAGATATTAATATGACATCTGTCACTTTGACAGATATTAATATGACAGCTGTCACTTTGACGGGCTTCATTTTGACAAGTATCAATTTGACATCTGAAATATAGGTTCGTTAAAGGTTCTATAGTTTCGGTATTGATTGATTGATTTATACCTGTTGGCTACGGTGTGCCAGGCAGCCGCAACCATGGTGTTGGCGACGATGTCCACGGGGATCATGTCCATGGTGAGGTTCTCGTCGCAGATGATGCTCTTGATGGCGCCCCTGCCGATCTCCATCATGATGCCCGTTATGCCCGAAACGTTGTCCACCCAGCCTGGGAACGGTTCCTTCCACGCCCCGGTCACTGAGCAAATCAGAACAATACTTATTCACCGCCGGTCTTTCCAAAGTTATCTGCTGGTTAGATATGTCCGTGAGGAGGTTAGAAACCACCCACCCATTGCGATGTATTATTTATAGAAATAATATTGATTAAATTACTTTTTACTTTTTTTAACTTATAGAAATTTTTAACCATCAGATAACTTTATCAACAACTTGACAGTAGCAAAGCAACGGCTAGCAAATATATAACTGTCGCAGCGGTTAATATTTTCGTGAAATTTTTTAACCATCAGATAACTTCATCAATGAATTGACAATATTGACACTATAGCAGCTGTCAGACTTACCGATTGAAGGTCTCACAATGCAAGAAGGTAGATGTGCAGAAGACTCCCAGACTAGATGCTCAGCCATGGCCTTTGTGAGTGTGTAGGTGTTGGGATGATTTCCCTACAAAAACAACCGAAGATTTACAATTTATCTGACAAAATTTATAACAAATGACGAGAAAACAATTGACTACTTTGACAATTGATACATAAACAACTGACAATTATAATAATTGCTAGTTAAACAACTGATTATCATAACAATTTCCATTAAAGAACTCACAATTTTTATAATTGTCAGTTAAACCACCAATAATCATAACAATTACCCTTAAAAAACTGACAATTATAATAATTGTTAGTTAAACCACTAATAATCATGAAAATTGTCCTTAAATACAATTATAACAATTGTTTGTTATACAACTGACAATCGTACTATAATATGACAACAACAATAAATCATAAACATTCATAAACAACTGATAATCATAACAATTGCCATTATTGAACTGGAAATTATAATAATTGATAGTTAAACAGTTGATAATCATAACAATTACCCTTAAAACTGTGACAATTATGACACTTGTTTGTTATATAGCTGACAATTAGAATCATAGTTGGTTATACAACTGTTATTCATAACTATATAAGTTATAATAATTACCCATTAGAGAACTGACAAGCAAAACAATTACTAATTAAATACATGACAATCATAACAATTGCTATATATTATAATGGTTGCTAATAATATGGTTGCTATTTAAACACGAGACAATCATAACAATTGCGTTTAAAACACTGACTGACAAGAATTGCTGCCCAAACAACTGATAATCATAACAATTGCCTTTAATAAACTGACAATTATAATAAATGGTAATTAAACAACAGATAATTATAACAATTGTCACAAAATAACTGACAATCATAACAATTTCCAATAAAGAATTGATACTTAAACAACTGATAGTTATAATAATTATCATTTAGAGAACTAACAAGCATAACAATTATTTGAAACCATGTCCATTGCTAATAAAATACATGACAATCATAACAATTGCTGTATATAATAATAATTGATATTTAAATATGTGACAATCATAACAATTGCGCTCAAACACTGACTGACAATAATTGCTGCTGAAACCACTGATAGTCATATTAATTGCTTTTAATAAACTGACAATTATGATAAATGGTAACTAAACAATTGATAAGCATAACAATTGTCTGAAATAACGGATAATCATAACAATTTCCAATAATGAATTGATACTTAAACAACTGATAGTTATAATAATTACCCATTAGAGATCTAACAAACATAACAAATATCAAAAACCTTGTCAATTGCTAACTAAATACATGACAATCATAACAATTGCTACATGTAATAATAGTTGCTATTTAAACATGTGACAATCATAACAATTGCGTTTAAAACACTGACTTACAAGAATTGCTGCTCAAACAACTGTAATCAGAACAATTGCCATTAAAGAAGTGGCAATTATAACAATTTGGATTACTGGATTTTGAATCATTTATAATTCATTGAATAACTGCTTGTTAAACAACTGTTAATCACATCAATTGGCAATAAAGTACTTACAGTTATAATAATTGTTAATTAAATACATGACAATCATAACAATTGCTATTTATAATAATAATAATTAAAACAAGTAACAATTATATTTATAGATTTGCTTGTTAAACAATTGTTAATTACAACAATTGGCATTAAAGTACTTACAGTCATAACAATTGTTAATTAAATGCATGACAATCATAACAATTGCTATTTAGAAAACAATTGCTAGTAAAACACTAAAAATTATATCAATTGCCATTAAGGAGCAAACACTGGTATCAATTGAACACCTGGTAGTACAACAATTGGTAATAAAAGCAACAAACAATTGCTAGTTAAACAACTGTTAACCACAACGATTTATAAAAATAATTGCTGGTATAACACTAAAAATTACATCAATTGCCAATAAGGAGCCAACACTCATAACAATTGTTAATTGAATACCTGGTAGTACAACAATTGGTAATAAAACAATAGACAATTGCAAGTTAAACAACTGTTAACCACAACAGTTGGCATTAATGAACTCACAGTCATAACGTTAATGCTAATTATAAATCTGACAATCATAACAATTGTTATATTGTTAATTGAACACCTGGTAGTACAACAATTGCTAATAAAACAACAGGCTATTGTTATTTAAACAACTGTTAACCACAACAGTTGGCATTCATGAACTAACAGTCATAACGTTATTGCTAATTATAAATCTGACAATCATAACAATTGTTATATTGTTAATTGAATACCTGGTAGTACAACAATTGCTTATAAAACAACAGCATATTGCTATTTAAACAACTGTTAACCACACCAGTTGGCATTCATGAACTGACAGTCATAACGTTATTGCTAATTATTAATCTGACAATCATAACAATTGTTATTTATAATAATAATGTCCAGTGTTAGCCAGGTATTTAATTAACCATTATTATGAGTATCAGTTATTTAATGGCAATTGTTACCATTATCAGTTGTTTATAGTTGTACCAATTGCCCATAAATAACTGACACTCGTAACAATTGTTAATTAAAACCTGGCTGTGGCATTCATCAACTGACAGTCATAACGTTATTGCAAAATATAAATCTAACAATCATAACAATTGTTATTTATAATAATAATGTCCAGTGTTAGCCAGGTGTTTAATTAACAATTATTATGAGTGTCAGTTATTTAATGGCAATTGTTACAACTATCAGTTGTTAATAGTTATAACAATTGCCATTAAATAACTGACACATAACAATTGTTAATTAAACACCTGGCTGTCTCATTAATTGCTGATAAAACAACAGAAAATGCTATTTAAAATAATAATTGCTTGTTAAACAACTGATAGCTATTAAGGAACTGACACTCATAACAATTGCTAATTACAGAACTGGCTAACACTGTAGAATAATATTATAAATAACAATTGTTATGATTGTCAGATTTATAATTAACAATAACGTTATGACTGTTAGTTCATGAATGCCAACTCTTATGTATAACAGTTGTTTATATAGCAATAGCCTATTGTTTTATTAGCAATTGTTGTACTACCAGGTGTTCAATTAACAATATACAATTGTTATGATTCTCAGATTTATAATTAGCAATAACCATTACCACAATTGCTAATTAAACAACAGGTAATTGCTAGTTAAAAAACTGACAATCCTAAATTGACATTTTACTGGCAGATATTACATTTATATTTAAAAATGTAGCAACAATTGTTCATTCTACAGGGTGTTGCAACTTTGGGCTTTCCTAGCGCCTTTCCCGTGAGAGATAGAAAAAAATGTTTCGTACAAAAAGTTATTGGTTTATAAATCTTTATGCAGTCAAATTATTTTCAAACATACAGGGTGTCCCAATTTCCAACATATTCGATTTTTGACAGCTGTCACTTCAAGTATTCAAGTTTTGGCAGTTGGCATTTCAACTATTTACATTTTTTATAGCTGTCACTTCAACTGTTTACATTTTTAACAGCTGTCACTTCAAATATTCAAGTTTTGGCAGTTGGCATTTCAACTATTTACATTTTTGACAGCTGTCACTTCAACTATTTACATTTTTGACAGCTGTCACTTCAAAATTTTGACAGTCAACTTATTGGTTTAAAAATCTTTATGCAGTAAAATTATTTTCAAACATACAGGGTGTCCCAATTTTGCGGTATAACAAAATATAACAAAAACAAAGGTTTTTTTTTAATTTTTTGATTATTAATAACAAAATAGACATACCAGAAGTTTGCTTGCCAGCGCCTCAACGGCATCAGCTGGCAGATGCTCTATACAGTTGATTATAGAGTTGGGATCATAGGGAGGTTTATACACCATTTCTTCAACTTCCTTTTTGTCTGCATTGCTATAAGCTGTTGATACATGGACGAAACTCTGAAAGTAAAAATACGTAGTGCATCAAATTACAAGCATTTTAAACCAAAGAATTAGCAATAAATCGATAATGAAACAATAACAACTTAATATAATCGAACAGTTATTTTTGTAAATATGATTTTTTAAATAATCAATTACAATCATACTTCAGGCAAACGTATAAATATCGAAAACAAAATTGTGTTCCTAAATTTTCATAACAAATTGCGCTTGCTGATGAGTATTATATGAAAGGATAAATTATTTGAGCGTGTGAGAATCAATTTCACACCCACACCTGACCACACAAAACGCTCATGCATTATATTTAGCATCCAGTCATCTCAAACTCTTTCCCACACAAAATCGAAACACAGCTGAATTTTATTAGGCCAGTATAGGCCTCAGATAACACTTTTTTAACATTAATTTAAGCTATCACCCCACCGATAACGAGGAATTTCATCGATACCTAGTAGTAATAAATACCATATCTGTTTGATTGATTGATTCGTAATGCAAATACAACAGATGGAAGTACGTCATATCGATTCGCAGAATTATTTGTGCAGGGTATCGCACTTTTTTTTTTTTTATTATTTATTCCTTTTAGAACCATTCAGAATTATAATACTAAATATTCTTTTTAGAACCATTCAGAATTATAATACTAAATAAGTACTACGTACTTTGTGCAGGGCATTGCACTTTTTTTTTTTTTTTTTTTTTATTTATTCTTTTTAGAAACATGCAGAATTTTAATACTAAATAAGTACTAAGTACTTTGTGCAGGGTATTGCATTTTATTTTTTTTAATTTTTTTTATTTATTCTTTTTAGAACCATACAGAATTTTAATACTAAATAAGTACTAATTACTGAAACTCTTAACAATTGCTAATTAAAAACCTAACCATCATGAAAATTGCTAATTAAACAACTACTACTAGTAGTAGTTATATGATACTACTAATAATAAATGATTTAATACTAATAATAAAAATACTAAAAAAAGTAATCTTGGTCCATAAAAAGCATCAGAAATGAGGCTTTTGTATACTTAGAGGCCTTTCTAAAATAATAGTTAAAAGTAATCTTGGTCCATAAAAAGCATCAGAAATGAGGCTTTTGTATACTTAGAGGCTTTCCTCTAAGATTAATAATAGTCAAAGATAATCTTTGGGTGGTTTGAGTAAAGTTAATTTCTGTTAAATGAATAGTTTTTCTAAAATTATTACAAAGCGACCGAACTAATTACTCTAACTAATTGTAACTAATAGTACTCACCTTCAAGCGTTTGATGCGAGAGCAGAGTTCCACGATTCTCTTAGTGCCCAGCGTGTTCAAGATTACAGCATCCTTTAAACTCTCGTTAAATCTGAAACGGCGAACAAAAATAGTTACAAGTTACAATAATTGCTGCAATTTATCTCTAATTGAAGATATTTGGACGTGAAAATCATTAGAACAGTTAATTTTGTAGGTAAGATGGTCAGAAATGTTTATACTTTAACAGTAATCTTAATGCCACTTACTACTTTTTAGTAAGTGGCATTTCTGGCTGTGACAGCTGTAATTGGTTATAATTTTGACATCCTTTGAGCAATTGTTCTCAATGTTGACATTCCTTGATCAATTGTTCAACGTTCATTACCAAGTATTCCGTTGTTGACACTTTTGACAGTGACAGCTCTCATTGGTTATAATTTTGACATCCCTTGAGCAAGTGTTCATAATTTTGACATCCCTTGAGCAAGTGTTCATAATTTTGACATTTATCGAAGGACCAGGCGAGTTGTATCGCCAATGTAAATGAAATGGTTATTAAAATTCGTAGGTTTGGAAATAACGTGGACTATAATTAATATGTAACAATAATAAATACACGACGATGTATACTGGTGAAGGTAACGAATTGAAGTCTCGTCTACTCTGCACTCTTACAACTTAATTCAATAATTCAATAATAATTCAATAATTTTTGAGTTACTGGGGTGGGGCGCAATTTGAGTTATGCACCGCGAGGGGTGGCTTGAAGATGGTCCCTGATTGGTGCGGCATTTCGTTTTGGTAAACCATGTTGCCACACTTGGTTCTTACAATCCTTGGGTAATTCCTCTATCTGGCATTTCTGAGGATTCCTAATGCGGTGCAATAAATATGTTTTGGATTTCCCGGTCGCTAATTATATTTGCCGAAGTGGCAATCCTTGCTCAATAAACAGCTTAAGGTACCTATTGATCTTTATGCGCACCGTAATTTACTAAAGCACTTCTCGGTGAATATAATGGGCAGCTAATAGCCACTCCAATAACTCGTCTTTTCAATCTTAATACAAATGTGTCTGCTGCAATAAAAGCCAAATACCGAGAATACACTTTTAAACAGATTTTTGGTTCGACGCTGCGGAATAGCGCCGAAACAACATTCGTTTGATCAATTGTTCAATCGGATCGAATGATCGTCATTTGGATGATTCAGATGAGTGGACAATAGTTATGAAAACTTGTGTACGTATTAAGTAAACTGTGTACTATTAGAAATGCGAAAATTGGTGATTCAGATGACTCGACAAGAATTTTGAAAACTTGTGTAGGTATCAAGTAAACTATGTACTATTAAATAATGCGAAAATTGGAAAATACTCCATCTTTAGTTTTTCCAAAATTTTCACCTAAAAGTCTTTGATCGATGTCCAAGGAAACTTGAAAAAAATATAATTTTTGTTGAGTTTTCGTTGATTCATGAATTGCATGAGAAGGTATCAAGTAAACTATGTACTATTAAATAATGCGAAAATTGGAAAATACTCCATCTTTAGTTTTTCCAAAATTTTCACCTAAAAGTCTTTGATCGATGTCCAAGGAAACTTGAAAAAAATATAATTTTTGAGTTTTCGTTGATTCATGAATTTCATGAGAACTGGAATTAACTGGAGCTTTACTTGTATCTAAATCCGCGTTTGAAATAAAAATTCTGCTTCCATCCACCTCAAGGTTATCTATGCCTTAAGGCCTCGCAAAGATCAAAGGGCGCCACATAAAGTCTCTATCATTCCGGGTCGTGCATGATCCATCTTGTGTTATCTCTTCAGCGCTGCAATTAACCTGGATAGTGGCCCGAGGAGAAAGGCAAGGTCGCAGAACCCAGGT
Organism: Othius punctulatus; assembly: GCA_951805005.1. Lineage (NCBI taxonomy): Eukaryota > Metazoa > Arthropoda > Insecta > Coleoptera > Staphylinidae > Othius > Othius punctulatus. The sequence goes on from OX638146.1 coordinate 4,080,751, forward strand.
ACTCACCTGACGGTCGCGGCAGAGTGGAAAACTATGTCCACGCTCTCCGACAGCTTCGTCCTGTCCACGTCGCTCAAACCCAGGTTCGGCATGGACACGTCCCCCTCGATCACCTTGACCTTGTCGAGGCGATCAGGGTCCTTCTCCTTGATCTTGCTGAACACCTGAAAAAGAAAATTTTGAAAAGAAAATCAAAACAAGCATATCTTCACAGTTACAAGTTAAAAAGAAAATTATGGATACACTCAACAAACATAATATCAAGTTTGATAGCTAGTTAATATTTAACATCTGATACTTTGCTGCCTTAAAAACTTTTGACCCCTGACCTTTGACATATTCGCATTTCTGACAGCTGTCACTTTAAATATTCAATTTTTGACAGCTGTCACTTAACTTATTTACATTTTTGACAGCTGTCACTTCAACTATTTACATTTTTGACAGCTGTCCCTTAACCTATTTACATTTCTGACAGCTGTCACTTCAAATATTCAATTTTTGACAGCTGTCACTTCAACTATTTACATTTTTGACAGCTGTCACTTAAGCTATTTACATTTCTGACAGCTGTCACTTCAACTATTTACATTTTTGACAGCTGTCACTTCAAATTTCAATACTTTTGACAGTCTAAATATGTTTTTCTGGCAGCTTGGACGTTCTAACTGACGCGCATCGCACGCTTTCCACGGGCCTGCATTAATTTTCCGCTCGATTACGTTACGTGATCGTCGCGAGTGTCTGGCCGTAAACGGTGGCGATGATGGCGATAAGTGAAGAAACTGCCGGTTTCTAAATTCCGCGCGTTTTCCCTTTTCTCTCGTGTAAACAGACACGTTGCTGCCCGCATTTGCCAGGTGAAGGAACGCGGTTTTTCCGGGCTGCCCCTCTCTCTCTCTTTCTCTCTCTGCGTACAGCTGGCCGAGGAGAAAGTGCGGATCCGATGGCGGACTCATGTGTGTCATCCGTGTTCCCAGAAGTCGGTGAAAGCTGCTGCCGTATCGAATAATCCGGCGTGGGTTTGGGCTACTTACTAGTTCTGCCGAGATAAACGTAAACGGCCGAATAACGGCCGGCACTCGGCCATTACTCGTCCAGACATTTGTGTTTACGACGCAATTGTATCACTTTTCGGATCGTAAAAGCCTCGCAACAATCGTTCAATACCTATATTACCATCAAGTCTTCCGTTGGTGGCATTTCTGGCTGAGACAGCTGCCATTGGTTATAATTTTGACAAACCTTCAGCAATTGTTCATAATTTTGACATACCTTGATCAATTGTTCAACGTTTATCATCAAGTCTTCAGTTGTTGACACTTTTGACAGTGACAGCTCTCATTGGTTATAATTTTGATATCCCTTGAGCAAGTGTTCATAATTTTGATATTCCTTTGATCAATTGTTCAACGTTCATCACATAATTGTATCACCTTAAAGCTTCCAAGCAATCGTTCAAAACTAATATCATCATCAAGTCTTCCGTTGGTGACATTTCTGACAGTAACAGCTGCCATTGGTTATAATTTTGATACCCCTTTAGCAAGTGTTCGTAATTTAGACATTATTTGATCAATTGTTCAACGTTCATCACGTAATTTTATCTCTTTTGATAACTTAAAAGCTTCCAAGCAATCAATCAAAACTTATATCATCATCAAGTCGTCCGTTGGTGACATTTCTGACAGTAATAGCTGCCATTGGTTATAATTTTGATACCCCTTGGACAGTGTTCATAATTTTGACATTCTTTGATCAATTGTACAACGTTTATCTCGTAATTGTATCACTTTTGATATCATAAAAGCTTCCAAGTAATCGTTCAAAATTTATATCATCATCAAGTCTTCCGTTGGTGACATTTCTGACAGTAACAGCTGCCATTGGTTATCATTTTGACATCCCTTGAGCAAGTGTTCAAAATGTTGACATTCTTTGATCAATTGTTCAACGTTCATCTGGTAATTGTATCACTTTTGAGATCTTAAAAGCTTCCAAGCAATCAATCAAAACTTATTTCATCATCAAGTCTTCTGTTGGTGACATTTCTGAATGTGGCAGCTGCCACTGGTTATAATTTTGATATTCCTCGAGTCATTGATGTTAATTTTGTCATTGTTTGATCAATTGTTCAACGTTCATAAAGTTATTGATAATTCTGACAGTTGTCATTGGTTCTAATTTTGGCATCCCTTAAGAATTATTCATAATTTTGATATTTCTTAGATCAATTGTTGTCTTGTTTCTATTTTTGACATCCCCTTGAGCAATTGTTTCTAATTTTGACATCTCTTGAGCAATTGCTTATAATTTTGACATCTCTTGAGCAATTGCTTATAATTTGGACATTCCTTTGATCAATTGTTGCCTGGTTTGTAATTTTGACATTCGTTTAAGTAACTGTTTATAATTTTGACATTCCTGTGAGCAATTATTTATGATTTTGACATTCCTGTGACCAATGATCATCAATTTTGACAGTTCATTCATTTTGAGTAAGCGTGTAGTTCATTAATTAGATTTATGTGTGCATTATGCACTAATTATACTGTGAATACACATGCTGGCTTGCTTAATAGATTGTACGCAGGATTTGCATATTACTCATTGAATAACTACTTTACGTTCAAGGATAGTTAGCGATGTGATTGGCTTTCGAGCCGTTCACGATCGGGACAATTCAATTCGCCGCAGAATTCCAAGAAACTGCATTTAAAGGCGATGCCTTTCAAATTGGCAAACTGTTGCGAGCAAAACGTTGGAATTATTAAACAAATACGTGTAAAATGCTCTACATATTGTACGGGCAATGTTAAAATCTATTGATTTATTGTGCAAAAGGCTTCAAGCTCATCGGAATCGCAATAAGAACACATGTCTGGCCCAGGAATGGCCAGTATTGGCCAATTACTCGGCCAGACATTAATGTAAGCAACATTTAAATCAGGGTATCAAAATTAATTCAAGTACTGAAGATTTGAGTTTGTACAAAAGCAATAAAAGTTCTCAATCTGGCAGATATGTAGACTGTAATAATTGTAACTGTCAAAGTTTTAAAAATTATGACTACCACAGATGTCAAAGGTAGTTGTTATAGGTGTCAAAAGCTGTCAAAGGCAGTTGATCAAGGTGTCAAAGCTGTCAAAATTATAGCTGTCAAAGGCAGTTGATCAAGGTGTCAAAGGTGTTAATAGTATAGCTGTCAAAGATAGTTTCTCAAGGTATCAAAGCTGTCAACATTTCAAATGTCAAAGATAGTTGTCAAAATTATACCTGTCAAAGAGAGTTGCTTAAGGTGTGAAAGCTATCAATGACAATTGCTCACGGTATCAAAGCTGTCAAAGGCAGTTGATCGAGGAGTCAAAGCTCTCCAAATTATAGCTGTCAAATGTAGTGGATCAAGGTGTCAAAGCTGTCAATATTATAGCTATCAAAGATAGTTGCTCAAGGTATCAAAGCTGTCAACATTTTAAGTTACAAAGATAGTTGCTCAAGGTATCAAAGCTGTCAATATTATAGCTATCAAAGGCAGTTGCTCAAGGTGTCAAATTTGTTAAAATTATACCTGTCAAAGAGAGTTGCTTAAGGTGTCAAAGCTATCAAAAACAATTGCTCACGGTATCAAAGCTGTCAAAGACAGTTGATCGAGGTGTCAAAGCTGTGCAAATTATAGCTGTCAAAGGTAGTCGATCAAGGTATCAAAGCTGTCAACATTTTAACTTACAAAGATAGTTGCTCAAGGTATCAAAGCTGTCAATATTATAGCTATCAAAGGCAGTTGCTCAAGGTGTCAAAGTTGTCAAAATTATACCTGTCAATGAGAGTTGCTTAAGGTGTGAAAGCTATCAAAGACAATTGCTCACGGTGTCAAAGCTGTCAAAATTTAAGCAGTCAAAGGCAGTTGATGGAGGTGTCAAAGCTGTTCAAATTATAGCTGTCAAAGGTAGTGGATCAAGGTGTCAAAGCTGTTAATATTATAGCTGTCAAAGATAGTTCCTCAAGGTATCAAAGCTGTCAATATTATAGCTATCAAAAGCAGTTGCTCAAGGTGTCAAAATTGTCAAAATTATACCTGTCAAAGAGAGTTGCTTAAGGTGTCAAAGCTATCAAAGACAATTGCTCACGGTGTCAAAGCTGTCAAAATGATACCGATCAAATACAGTTGCTCAAGGTGTCAAAGCAATATTATACACCTTCTACTAATCAATTTGAGAAATAGCTTATAATAATAATAGTAGTAATAATAATGCTACATTATTATGTTTGCAACTACTACTTTTACTTTCATTGTTATATGTCTATGGTAATAGTAATATTGACATTTTAACTTCAGAATTACACGTCTTCTACTAATTAATTTCAGAACTGCAGGTAATAATAATAATAATAATAGTAATGAAACATTATTATATGTCTATTGTAATAGTAATATTGCCAATTTTACTTCAATATTATACAACTTTTACTAATCAATTTCAGAACTACTGCTAATAATAATAATAATAAATAATAGTAATAATAATGCTACATTGTTATATGTCTATTGTAATAGTAATATTGCCGTTTTTACTTCAATATTATACATCTTCTACTAATCAATTTTAGAACTACTGCTAATAATAATAATAGTAATAATAATGCTACATTATTATATGTGTGCAACTACTACTTCTACTTTCATTATTATATGGCTATTGTAATAGAAATATTTCCATTTTCACTTCGTTATTATCCCCCTTCTACTAATCAATTTCAGAACTACTGCTAATTATAATAATAATAATAGTAATAATAATGCTACATTATTATATGTTTGCAACTACTACTTCTACTTCTACTTTCATTACTAGATGTGTATTATAATAGTAATAATAATCCTACTTTGTTATATGTTTGCTACTTCTACTTCTATTACTTCTGCTTTTACAATTTCAACTCTACCATATATCTTCTTCTTCCATTAGATTGCCACTGTCTCTTCACTAAAAGCCATCCTCATTTACTTCGACTTTTCTTCAGTTTTGGGCCCTTGTCCAGTGTGGTCCATGTCTACTAATTATATTATTACTTTGGCAACTTTTACTACTGCCCTTTCTACTGTTTCAAATTAACCATTTAACTACTATAGTTAGTGTTTTATCTACTGCTCTTCATCACAAGTTTAAACATGATGCTTCTACGTTTACTTTTTCTACTAATACTTTCTATTTCTACTAATTATTTTACTATTATGCCGTCTATTTCTACTTGTCTACTTCATTAAAATTGTCTCATTTTTGTTACGCATACAATTCTATCAATTCTACTAAATATTGTACTATGTTCTTAAGTAGCCTACATAATTATAGTAGTCTAATTTTAGTTTCTCATACAATTCTACTAATTATTCTACTATTTGTTACTCATATAATTCTATCAATTCTACTAAGTATTCTACTATGCTCTTAAGTAGACTACTTAATTTAAAAAAAGTCTGATGTTTTATTCTCGTGCAATTCTATCAATTCTACTAATTAGTCTACTATTTGTTACTCATACAATTCTATCAATTCTACTAAGTATTCTACTATGATCTTAAGTAGACTACTTAATTAAAATAGTTTTTGCTTCTCATACAATTATACGAATTCTACTAATTATTTTACTATGTTCTTGTCTACTTAATTACAATAGTTTAATTTTAGTGTCTCAGTTTCTCTCTCTCTCTCTCTCTCATAGAATTCTATCAGCTCTACTAATAATTCTACTATTTTCTTGTTTATTTCTATTTATCTGCTTTTGCGAATTTTAGTTTCTCATACATTGCAATTCCATCAACTCTACTAATTATTCTACTTGCTTTACTCTATTTCTATTTGTCTACTTTTAGTTTCTTATACAATTCTATCAATTCTACTTATTTATTGTACTATTTGCTAGTCATACAATTCTATCAATTCTCCTAAGTATTCTACTATTCTCTTAAGTAGACTACTTAATTAAAATGGAATAATTTTAATTTCTCATACAATTCTGCCAATTTTACTAATTATTCTACTATGTTCGCGTCTATTTCTATTTGTCTACTTAATTAAAATAGTCTGATTTTAGTGTCTCATACAATTCTACTAGCTCTACTAATTATTCTACTATGTTCTTCTTTATTTCTACTTGTCTGCTTTTGCTAATTTTAGTTTCTCTTTCATTCTATTATTTCTACTAATTATTCTACTTGCTTTGCTCTATTTTTGTTTACCATGTTCTTGTATATTTCTTCTTATCTACTTAATCAAAATAGTCTAATTTTAGTGTCTCATACAATTCTATTAGCTCTACTAATAATTCTACTGTGTTCTTGTTATTTCCACTTGTCTGCTTTTGCGAATTTTAGTACCTCATACATTCTATTACAATTCTACTAATTGTTGTACTTGCTTTGCTCTATTTTTGTCTCAATTGTAACTCATTCAATTCTATCAATTCTACTAATATTAAAATAGTCTAATTTTAGTGTCTCATACAATTCTATTAGCTCTACTAATATTAAAATGTCTAATTTTAGTGTCTCATACAATTCAATCAGCTCTACTAATAATTACACTATGTTCTTGTTTATTTCTACTTGTCTGCTTTAGCGAATTTTAGTTTCTCTTTCATTCTATTATTTCTACTAATTATTCTACTTGCTTTGCTCTATTTTTGTTTACCATGTTCTTGTATATTTCTTCTTATCTACTTAATCAAAATAGTCTAATTTTAGTGTCTCATACAATTCTATTAGCTCTACTAATAATTCTACTGTGTTCTTGTTATTTCCACTTGTCTGCTTTTGCGAATTTTAGTACCTCATACATTCTATTACAATTCTACTAATTGTTGTACTTGCTTTGCTCTATTTTTGTCTCAATTGTTACTCATTCAATTCTATAAATTCTACTAATATTAAAATAGTCTAATTTTAGTGTCTCACACAATTCTATTAGCTCTACTAATATTAAAATGTCTAATTTTAGTGTCTCATACAATTCAATCAGCTCTACTAATAATTCCACTATGTTCTTGTTTATTTCTACTTGTCTGCTTTAGCGAATTTTAGTTTCTCATACATTCTATTATTTCTACTAATTGTTGTACTTGCTTTGCTCTATTTTTGTCTCAATTGTATCTCATTCAATTTTATCAATTCTACTAATTTATTCTATGTTTTGGTCTATTTCTACTTGTCTACTTTGATTGATTTTAGTTTCTCATACAGTTCTATCAATTCTACTAATTATTCTACTGTTCTGGTCTATTTCTACGTGTTTACTTTTAGTTTCTCATACCATTTTATCTATTCTACTAATTATTCTACTATGTTCTCGTCTATTTTTACTTATCTACTAAATTAAAATAGGCTCATTTTAGTTTCTCATACTTATATTTCTATCAATTCTACTTTCTTCAATACTACTTTTAATCTATGGAATAGATTCTTGCACAAGACAGTTAACTGGGTTCTACTATTTATTCACCTTCAAATCTTATTTTCTACTAATTATTATTTTACATTCTATTGTATTTCTAAAAATACTTCTTCAACTTCCACATTCTTCCAATGTAATATTTGTATAAAATTGTAACTCAACACCTAATGGGTAAAAGAGGGATGGATTACGTATGTATAAAATTGGTATTTGATTTCATATATTTTTAGCAGTTCTACCTTAAAAATGTTTCACTTAACGACTTTTAATCTATTGTCATGCATTTGACACTTGCACAGGACAACTTACTATTTCAGCTATTTTTTGTTCTTCTATTTCTACTAATTCACTACTACAAAAGTTTCTTCAACGCATTTGTTTTTAGTAGTTTTTGAAGCTTATTACTTAGCTAAGCTAATGCCCAAAGATTTCAATGGTTTATACGCCCCCCAAAAAAATTGTAGTATTTGTAGTCGAAGGTTGAATTTTCAAGTCCACAGGGCGTGAGAAATGTGAATTTAGACCCCATGTAAACCTTATGGGAAAATGACCCAGAACTGTCCTAGCCTATCTACTAAAAGATAATATTTAAAAAGGAATGAGAAATAATTACAATAATAGCTGTATAGCTTCATTTCTTCTAGATCAATTTCTCCAAATTTATATATTTTTTTGTAGTTAAATATAATAATGAATAGCAATAACAATAATAATAATTACTTATATTATTATCAACTTGTAATAAAGTAAGCCATTGAAATCTAAGACCGAGCTAATTTTTCACGTTCGTGTCTTCACGAAGTAATTGTTATCTTATCAGTAAACAGCACTGCATTTCCTTGCCTCGGTGGCGAATTAAAAAAATTCAAGTACGTGCATGCAGATTCCGCAGTACTTTTTATCATACTTCCACTATCAGCGAAACGCGATATTTTTTATTAGCTGCATCGTACACGATTTTATCAATGTGTTCCGCACGAATGTACCACTAAATATTTAGTAGTATCATTTAGGGTTTCAAAAATTATTATTTTAGATTCCTAAAAAAATGACATATAAAGTTATAGTATGAACCAAATTAACTTGGGTACACATCGCAGATATTTGTTTGTATGAATTTTTGAGTTATATGAAAATTTGTGTATGTATGAAGAAGAGCAGCACAACAGCTAATAAAATCAGGAGCAAATGAATTCAAGTGTGAAAAAAATATCCTCATGCCACATAAAACTGCTCATCTGCGCAACATTCTCTTTTGTGCTGAATAAAAAAAAACGCATCTACATATCTCGAAAGTTTAAATGGCAGCAAACACCTACTGATCTCAAATAATCACATCTAATTAGACTAATTTTTGCATATCCGTGCCGTCCTGGCAATTATCGTGCAATTAAATGATCATTTAAAGCGCGCAAATTAATCACAGGCTGTCGCTTCCTGATTTCTTTTGTTCCAATCGTTCCCAGGCGATTCGCTTTTAATATCCGTTATACAGGCGGCCATGGGCGGACACCAGCAGCGTAATGACAACCCGATCGTCGCTTGTTAATCGCAATTGTCTTGATTGCGTGCGTATGACGTCGTACTTGCCTGCTATTGGCTGCAACCTTGAAAGCCCTCTTAAACCGCAGGCACAAAAAAACGTGTGAGGTCTGTGCAAAAAAAAACAATTGGTGTTACCGTTTTGCGGTTGCCATAAGTGTTTGGTGATATTTCTTCTATTCCTAATGTTGAAGCAAGCTAGGAGGTACACAGCTCTGAACTTACTGGGTTCTTGAAGAGCTCCTTCAGCCTCTGCTCGACGCCCATGCCCCGCTTGGCCCTCATGAGGAGGTATATGGTGTCGATGGACTCGCAGGACCTCAGCAGCTTCTCCAGAAGGGCCTTGCCCACGAACCCGGTGCCCCCGGTGATGAAGACGTGGGCGCCCCTGTAGAACTCGGCGATGTTCTTCGACGAAACGTCGGTCTCGCCAGCGGTGAACCTCAGGGCGTTGTTGGTGCCGATGGTGTTGTTGTTGACAATGTTGTTGTTGTTGTTGGTGGCGGTGATGTTGACGGTGCCCTTGAGGCAGTCCGGGCCGAAGCACGCCGTCTCGGCGGACGTCTTCTGCGCCGTGGACACTCCCATCTCGAACTGAAACAGAAATTGAAGAATTTGGTGAGCGATTGTTGAAAGAGAATTAGATGAAGAAGCATCTAGGTGTTGCTAAACGAGAAATATAATGTGTGGAGTTTATTAAATGATCATTATCTATGTGTTGAGGAAGAAGAAGAAGAAGAGCAAAAGAAGGAAGAGGTGGAGGAAGAGGAGGAAGAGGAGGAGGAGGAGGAGGAGGAAGAGAAGGAAGAGGAGGAAGAGGAGGAAGAGGAGGACGAGGAAGAGGAGGACGAGGAAGAGGAGGACGAGGAAGAGGAGGAAGAGGAAGAGGTGGAGGAGAAGCAAGAGGAGGAGGGGGAGGAAGAGCTGGAGGAGTAGCAAGAGGAGGAGGAGCAAGAGAAGGAGGAAGAGGAAGAGGTGGAGGAGGAGCAAGAGGTGGAGGAGGAGCAAGAGGAGGAAGAGGAGGAATAGGTGGAGGAAGAGCAAGAGGAGGAGGAGCAAGAGGAGGAGGAGGAGGATGAGGAAGAGGAGGAGCTAGAGGAGCAGAGGATGAAAAAGAGGAGGAAAAAGAAGACGAAGAAGAACGAGCAGGGAAGGAGAAAAAAAGAAGAATAAAGAAGGAGCAGGAAAGAAAAATGGGGAAGGTGGAGGAGGGTGACAAGGGCTGAAGAAGAATAATGGTGAAGGAATAGGGGAGAACAGTGGGAGAAGAAGAATAATGTCGAAGAAAAAGGTGAAGGACGAGACGGAGGAGGAAAAGGAAAGATGAAAAAGAACAAGGAGGACGAGGAAAAGGGAAGATGAAGATGAACAACGACGGAAGGAGAAAGGAAGAAAAATTGGGAAGGAGGAGGATGGTGAGTATGGGGGGAAAATAATAATAGGGAAGGAGGAGTAAGGAAGGAAAATGGGGAAGGAGGAGTAGGGTAGAAATGGAGGAAGGAGGAGGAGGGTGACAAGGGGAGAAGAAGAAGAATGTCGAAGGAGGAGGACGAGGGTGAAATGCGGAAAAGAAAAAGAATATATTATTATTATTATTAAGAATTATTTATGTATTTTAGGAGAACAAGAAAAACTTATTCTTAATAAAAAATACTCAATTAGCTTCCAATATTTCTTAGGAAGATTCAAAACTCAAAAAATACTCAAAAGCATTCGAATGTTAAAAGAAAAAATGCTTAATAAGCTTCCAATTTACAATCGTTTCAAGAAACTGAAAACAGTATTCAAAAATCTACAAATCTTAAGAAAATACACAATGAACTTTTTGAATTTCGTTTTTCGCCAGCTTCTGAATGAAAAAAATAATCAAAAACTTTATATTTCTAAATTACGATCGATTTAAAAAGATTTTAAAGACAAAATAATCTCAAAAACCTTTAAATCATAAAACAATAATACTCAATAGGCTTTAAATTTGCGTTCATTTTTGGAAACTCAAAAAAAATATTCAAAAACAATCAAATTAAAAAAAAAACTCAATAAGCTTCGAAAATATCGGTTTTGGTAAGCTTCTATATCCCAAAAATTATCAAAAATCTTTGTAATTCCAAAATATGATCAATTTAGGAAAATTCTAAAGACAAAATATACTCAAAAACCTTCAAATTATAAAATAAATACTCAATAAGCTTGAAATTTACATTCATTTTTGGACACTCAAAAAAAAATCAAAAATCTTCAAATCTTAAGAAAAGACTCAATAACCTTCCAAATTGCAGTTTTGGCAGGCTATTAAATGAAAAACAATAATCAAATATACTTATATTTCAAAATTCCGATGGATTTAGCAAGATTCTAAACATAACAAAATATTCAAAAACCTTCATATTAAAAAAAACTCAATAAGCTTTCAATTTACGACAATTTCAAGAAATTTAAAACTATATTCAAAATCCTTCGAATGTAAAAAAAGAGTCAATAAACTTTTAAGTTGTAGTTTATGCAAGCTTCAAAATCCAAAAAAATATTCAAATATACTTATATTTCTTAATTAAGATAGATTTAGGAAGATTCTAAACTCAAAATATTCTCAAAAACCTTCTGATCTTAACACAAAAATACTCAATAAGCTTCCAATTTACGATCGTTTCGAGATTTAAAAGTAGATTTAAATCTTTAAAGAAATACTAAATAAGCTTCCAAATTGCCGTTTGGTAAGCATCTAAACCCAAAAAATTATCAAAAGTCTTTATATTTGCAAATAATAATCTATTTATGAAGATTCTAAACTCAAAAACGTTCAGAATCCTTAAAAAAGAAGCTCCAATATTTATAAAAAAACTTTAAGTTTCACTATTGGAGAATCCTTCAAGAAAGAAAAACTTGAAGTCTCGCTATTTGAAAATCCTTGAAGAAAGAAAAACGAAAGTTTCAATCTTAAAAAATGTTTTATACATAAGCATCTAATTCAAATATAATCAAAAACCTTTATATTTCCAAATTACGGTCGATTTAGGAAGAATCCAAACTCAAAGACGTTCAAAATCCTTTAAAATATCGAAGAAGCTTTCAATATTTCAGAACCACTTCAAATTTCATTCTTATGTGATGTTTTATACATAAACATATAATTCAAAAATAATCAAAAATCGTTAGCTTTCACAATTAAAAAAAAACTTAAAGTCTTATTCTTAAAAACGTTCTTCTATAGTTCTACAAATCACTATTTTTAAAAACTTGAAGAAACATTCACAATTTAAGGAAAACTTGAAGAAGCTTTCACTATTTAAAAAAAACTTCAAATTTCATTCTTAAGTAATGTTTTGTACGTAAGCATCTAATTCAAAAATAATCAAAAACCTGTATATTTCCAAATTACGTTCGATTTAAGGAGATAGCAAACTCAAAAACGTTCAAAATTCTTTAAAATAGCGAAAAAGCTTTCAATATTTCAGAAAAAACTTGACGAAGCTTTCAAAATTTAAAACAACTTGAAGTTTTATGCTTAAAAAATGTTCTTCTAGTCTTCTACAAATCACAATTTTAAAAAAACTTGAAGAAGCGTTCACAATTTTAAGAAAACTTGAAGATACTTTCACTATATAACAAAACTTGAAGTGTAATTCTTAAAAAACGTTTCATACATAAGCATCTAACCCAAAAATAATCAAAATTCTATATATTTGAAAAGTACGATAGATTTAAGTCGATTCCAAACTCAAAAACGTTCAGAATCTTTTAAAATACAGAAGAAGCTTTTAATATTTCAAAAAAACTAGATGAAGCATTCACTATTAAAAAAAATGAAGTTTTCTTCTTCAAAAACATTCTTTTAGCCTTCTAAAAATCACTATTTAAAAAAAAAACCTAAAGACGCGTTCACAATTTTAAGAAAACTTGAAGAAGCTTTCACTTTTTAATAAAACTTAAAATTTCAATCTTAAAAAACGTTTGATACGTAAGCAGTAACTCAAAATTAATCAAATTTCTTTATATTTGAAAACTTCATCTGATTTGAGTCGATTCCAAACTCAAAAACGTTTAAAATCCTTTAGAATATTCAAGAAGCTTTCAATATTTAAAAAAAAAGAAATGATGAAGCTGTCAAAATTAAAAACAAAATTGATTTTTTCTTCTTCAAAAACGTTCTTCTGATCTTCTAAAATACACTATTTAAAAAAAACATGAAGAAGCGTTCACAGTTTTAAGAAAACTTGAAGAAGCTTTCACTATTTAAAAAACTTAAAGTTTCATTCTCAACGAATATTGCATACGTAAGCGTCTAACCCAAAAATAATCAAAATTCGTGTTGTTTATTGTTTTGTTTTGAATTCGTAATATTTCCATATTACGTTTGATTGAAGTATATTAGAAACTCAAAAACGTTCAAAAACATTTAAAATATCCAAGAAGCTTTCAATATTTCGAAAAAAACTTGAAGCTTTCACTGTTTAGTAAAACTTAAAATTTCATTCTTAAAAAAAACGTTCTTCTAGTCTTCTACAAATCACTATTTAAAAAAGTTTGAGGAAGCATTCAAGAAGCTTTCAGGAATTTAATTCTAGTCTTCGGCAAATCCAAAAATGTTTAATAATCTTTCACTCTTCAAACCAAAACCATGAAGCTCTTAATTTTTTTGAAAATATAACTGAAGAAGCTTTCAGAAATATATTGCTAAGCTTCTACACGTCTAAAATATGTTTAAGAATCTTCCGATATTCAACGTTCACATTGAATCAATTCTATTGAATTGCTTTTGAATCTTCAAAACAAGAATATGAAGTTTTGAATTATTTTATATACATTGCTATAATCTTACCTCAGTTTAGAATAATTACCTTCAAATGTTGGCTACGATTTTAATAGTTAGCTTAATAGCTAATAGCTAATAATAGCTTAATTTAATCAAGCTAAATCAAATACTTAAGCCAAAGTCTGGTTTTGTATGCTTCTTTACTTGTCAGCGTGTAATGACAAGTGTCATTACTTTGATGCATGTGAAAATTTAAAGCTTGTCAACAAACTTGATAAACCTAAATATATTGTAAATATTTTCAGGATTTAAAATATTATTGCAAATCTTGAAAATTTTATGGAAATATTTTGATATTTTTGACATATTTAAGCTTAAATATTTGGGTAAAGTTTTAACGATTTTGCAAAATCATTTCCAAAAATATGTAGCATTATGTTGTATCGATTGTTGGAAATCTTGTATTTATTTCCAAACATCCTAAATAAATTGTAAATATTTTCTGGATTTAAAATATTATTGCAAATCTTGGAAAGTTTATGGAAATACTTTAACATTTTTGATATATTTAAGCTTGAATATTTGTGTGAAGTTTTACCGATTTTGCAAAAACTTTTCCAAAAATATGTAGCTTTATGTTTTATGTTGTAGCAATTGTTGGAAAGCTTGCTTTTATTTCCAAACATCCTAAATAAATTGTAAATATTTTCAGGATTTATAATATTATTGCAAATCTTGGAAAGTTTATGGAAATACTTTAATATTTTTAAAATATATAAGCTTGAATATTTGGGTGAAGTTTTAACAATTTTGCAAAAACTTTTCCAAAAATATGTAGCTGTATGTTGTATTGATTGTTGGAAAGCTTGTAGGTTTTTTTCCTACAAATATTCCAACCTTACGTTGTCATGATTTTGGGAAAACTCGTGTTTATTTACAAACATCTTTGTAAGTGCATTTGTAAATTTTTTGGGAAGCTTGTGATTGGTTTTCAAAACTTTTTCAAACATCAGTTTAACAATTTTGCGATATTTTCCTAAAGTATTCGAACCTTGCGTTGTCATAATTTTTGGGAAACTCGTGTTTATTTACAAACATCTTTGAAAGTGTGTATGTAAGGATTTTAGGAAATCTCCTAATTTGGTTTCAAAACTTTTTCAAGCATATTTTTTAACTATTTTGCAATTTTTTCCTAAACATATTTCAACCTTACGTTGCGATGATTTTTAGAAAACTCGTGTTTATTTCCAACCATCTTAGAAAGTGTATATGTAAGGATTTTAGGAAATCTCGTAATTTGGTTTCGTAACTTTTTCAAGCATCAGGCTTAACGATTTTGCGATTTTTCCCAAAAATATTTCAAGCTTAAGTTGCAACAATTTTTGGACAGCACTTTAATTTTCTTTTCCACAAGTTTTACAAACTATATTTGGAACGTTCTTTGCAAAGCTTGCAAACTTGCAAAGATTTTTGGGTAGCTTATGAATATATACTTTTAGATCTTCTGATGGAAGAAAATGTAGCCAAATGAACGCTGAAAAACGACAGACGAACTGAAGCTCTACAACGAGCAGTATTACAAGATATGCGAGGATAAAAGCTCTTCCTGAAAGCTTCTCCTCAATTGCAATAACATTATTTTATGAATGGAACTATAAAACTTCTAAACGTACCATCATATCTCAGTAACTATCGGCCTCACTGTACTAGTCTATACCACTAAATTTGTTAGTATATCACACCTTGATCGCACACACGACTATCTCGCACACTGCTACGCGCTCTACGCACTGTTATCTCGCTTTATGGCCCTGATAACGAAACCTGGATCGGTGTCTTGTAACTTTTCAGCCTCTCTCACCACTTCGACGTACACGAGGCGAGTGCGGCTCTTTGCGCCAGTTACCATTCTACTTTCTAACTATCTCTCCCCAGGTTGGGATGGATTTTTTAATGAACGACGGTCAACTGGCTCTCAGTCGGAGCGAGGCACTTTGCCGCATTGTCTAACGAGAAATCGACCTTTATGGGGCAAGACTGGTGTGAAAACGTTCTTGGAACGGTTTAGGCGTTTGACGACGAAGTTGATTGGGCACGAGGAAGTTTAAGTGTTCAAGAATGAGGATGTGGGACAGGCGCAGCGAGATTGGTCATGAATGCGGTTTCGCAGTGGCAGATTTGCCCCACTGGCAGATTTTGTCAGAAAATGGGCATTGACAGGTTTTGGGCGGTTTGGTTCGGTAGTGGCAAATTTGCCTCACTAAGATTTTTGGGCAGAAAATAGCCAATGGCAGATTTTTGGGCAGAATCGCTAATGGCCGATTTTTAGGCAGAAAATCGGCAATGGCAAATGTTGGGCGGATTTGGTTTGGTAGTAGCAAAGCTGCCTCCAAGATTTTGGGTCAGAAAATCACCAATGTCAGATTTTTGGGCAGAAAATTGTCAATAACCGATTTTTAGGCAGAAAATCGGTAATGGCAGATTTTGGGCAGATTCTGTTTGGTAGTAGCAAAGTTGCCTCCAAGATTTTTGGTCAGAAAATCACCAATGGCAAATTTTTGGGCAGAAAATCGCCAATAAAAGATTTTTAGGCAGAAAATCGGCAATGGCAGATTTTTAGTCAGAAAATCGGCAATGGCAGATTTTGGGCGGATTCGGTTTGATAGTAGCAAAGTTGCCTCTAAGATTTTTGGTCAGAAAGTCGCTAATGGCAGATTTTTGGGCAGAAATTTGTCAATAACCGATTTTTAGGCAGAAAATTGGCAATGGCAGATTTTCGGCGGATTAGGTTTCGCAGAGGAAAATTTGCCACCGAGATTTTTGGTCGGAAAATCGTCAATGGCAGCTTTTTCTCAAGAAAATTGTCAATGGCAAATGTTTGGGCAAAACATCTTCAATGGCAAAGTTTTGGGCAAATAATCGTCAATGGCAGATTTTTAGGCAGAAAATCCTCAATGGCAGAAGTGCCCAATGGCAGATTTTGGGTCGGAAAATTCTTAATGGTAAACAATGGTTTCACGAAATTAGCCTTAGTAGCAAACAATGAGTTGGGAAATCATTTAATTAGTTTTGGAAGTGGCACATAGTTTAGAAAATTGGCCTCAATAGCAGCCAATAGTTTGAATCATGGCATTTGTGTGACTTGACATAATGGACTTAACCCAACCTAACCGCTGACCTAACAGCCAATAGTTTGTAAAATGTTGCTTGGATGGAAATTAGTGGTTATTGAAATTAGTGGTATACAACTAGTACTTATCGAAATTTAAGAAAAATCGTAGCCATTTTTGTTTTTCAGTATTTTTGCTTTTATTACGTTTACTCTTTATATTCCTTTAATCATATTCGATAGTTTTCAAAATTTGTGTCGATATCCCAAAGATGTATAAAATTCCTACCAATAGTAGCTAATGGTTTGCAAAATTTTTAGAAAAAATTAAGCTTTTTTTATGTGTGACCAGTAATATTAAGAAAAATCGCAGCTAATTTTGAAATTTAACTTCTTCATTTCTTTTCTATAAGTAGTAGAGAGAGAGAGAGAGAGAGAGAGAGAAGTCGATCTTTATAACGCTTATTATTATTAGGCTTATATCTTTGTTAGAAATTTTGAATTCGTCTACTCTAACCAAATATTCAGAAAAATTGCAGCTAATTTTGAAATTTCACTTTTTATTTATTTTTCTATAAGTATTAAGTAGAGAGTCGATCTTTATTAGGCTTATTATTATTAGGCTTAGATCTTTATTCGAAATTTTGAATTCATCTTCTTTAACCAAATATTTAGAAAAATTGCAACTAATTTTGATAATTCACTTTTTCATTTTTTTTTTCTGTAAGTAGTAGAGAGTCGATATTTATAAGCCTTATTATTATTAGGCTCAGATCTTTATTAAAATTTTTGAATTCGTCAACTTTAACCAAATTTTCAGAAAAATCACAGCTAATTTTGAAATTTCACTTTAGCATTTATTTTTCTATAAGTAGTAAGTAGAGAGTCGATCTTTATTAGGGTTATTATAAATTTTGAATTCATCTACTTTAACTAAATATTCAGAAAAATTGCAGCTAATTTTGAATTTTCACTTTTTCACATCTTTTTCTATAAGTAGTAGAGAGTCGATCTTTATTTGGCTTATTATTATCAAGCTTAGATCTTTATTAGAAATTTTGAATTCGTCAAACCGTCTAACCAAATATTCAAAAAAATCGCAGCTAATTTTGAATTTTCACTTTCTCATTGGTTTTTTCTATAAGCAGTTTTTCTTTGGTTTTTGATCTAACCAAATATTTTTTTTAACCCCGTGTGGAGACGGGTTAGAAGTTAGAATATCTCCACCGCTTTTCCTGCGTGTCGTAAGAGGCGACTAATGGATGTCATTTTCCTTTATCACAAGAGATATAGATTCTGTTTTACTTATAGTTTAAAAAATGATTCCCAAATTAAAGAAATTCGAAAACCAAAAATTTTTCGTCGACTAAAAATTTTAAAATTTTACCTATACATCAAATACACATCGTACTAATAGAAAATCGCACAATCAAAATATATCCCATCTTTAGTTTTTCCGAAATTTTCATGTAAAGTCAAATAATCACATTTATTAGTAATGAAAAACAAAAAAACAGAATTATTACCAAGTTTTCGTGGCTTTACAATTTTAAAATTTTACCTATGTATCAAAAATGCACCGTACTAACAGAAAATGGCCGGAATTTTCATGTAAAGTCAAATAATCAGATATATAAGTAAAGAAATTGAGAAAAAAATATATTACCAAGTTTTCGAGAGTTACAAATTTAAAATTTTACCCATGTATCAAAAATGCATCGTACTAACAGAAAATAGCATAATAAAAATATAACCCATCCTTAGTTTTTCCGGAATTTCCATGTAAAATCAAATAATGAGGCAAATTAGAAATGAAATTCGAAAACCAAAATATTACCAAGTTTTCATCGAATTACACTTATAAATTTTTACCTATATATCAAAAATGCATCGTACTAACAGAAAATGGCATAATCAAAATACACCCCATCCTTAGTTTTTCCGGAATTTCCATGTAAAGTCAAATAATGAGGCAAATTTGAAATGAAATTCGAAAACAAAAATATTACCAAGTTTTCATCGAATTACAATTTTAAAATTTTACCCATGTATCAAAAATGCATCATGCTTTAGGAAAATGGCATAATCAAAATACACCCCATCCTTAGTTTTTCCGGAATTTCCATGTCAAGTCAAATAATGAGACAAATTAGAAATGAAATTCGAAAAAAAAAATAATACCAAGTTTTCATCGACTTACAATTTTAAATATTTACCTATGTATCAAAAATGCACTGTACTAACAGAAAATATTCAAAATGGCAAAATGAAATTATACCCCATCCTTAGTTTTTCCGAAATTTCCATGTAAAATCAAAAACTGAGGCATATTAGAAATAAAATTCGAAAAAAAAAATATTACCAAGTTTTCATCGACTTACACTTTTAAAATTTTACCTATGTATCAAAAATGCATCGTACTAAAGGAAAATGGCATAATCAAAATATACCCCATCCTTAGTTTTTCCGGAATTTCCAAGTAAAGTCAAATAATGAGGCAAATTAGAAATGAAATTCAAAAACAAAAATATTACCAAGTTTTCATCGACTTACACTTTTAAATTTTTACCTATGTATCAAAAATGCATCGTACTAACAGAAAATAGCATAATAAAAATATACCCCATCCTTAGTTTTTCCGGAATTTCCATGTAAAGTCAAATAATGAGGCAAATTAGAAATGAAATTCAAAAACAAAAATATTACCAAGTTTTCATCGACTTACACTTTTAAATTTTTACCCATGTATCAAAAATGCATTGTACTAACAGAAAATAGGCAAAATGGCAAAATCAAATTACACCCCATCCTTAGTTTTTCCGGAATTTCCATGTAAAGTCAAATAATGAGGCAAATTAGAAATGAAATTCAAAAACAAAAATATTACCAAGTTTTCATCGACTTACACTTTTAAATTTTTACCTAAGTATCAAAAATGCATCGTACTAACAGAAAATAGCATAATAAAAATATACCCCATCCTTAGTTTTTCCGGAATTTTCATGTAATGTCCAATAATCAGATATACAAGTAAAGAAATTAGGAAAAAAAATATTACCAAGTTTTCGTTGAGTTACAATTTTAAAATTTTACCTATGTATCAAAAATGCATCATACTTTAGGAAAATGGCATAATCAAAATATACCCCATCCTTAGTTTTTCCGAAATTTTCATGTAAAGTCAAATAATGAGGCAAATTAGAAATGAAATTCAAAAACAAAAATATTACCAAGTTTTCATCGACTTACACTTTTAAATGTTTACCTATGTATCAAAAATGCATCGTACTAACAGAAAATAGCATAATAAAACTATACCCCATCCTTAGTTTTTCCGGAATTTTCATGTAAACCCAAATAATGAGGCAAATTAGAAATGAAATTCGAAAAAAAAAATATTACCAATTTTTCGTCGATTTACACTTTTAAAATTTTACCTATGTATCGTACTAAAGGAAAATGGCATAATCAAAATATACCCCATCCTTAGTTTTTCCGGAATTTTCATGTAAAGTAAAATAATCAGATATAATAGAAATTTCAGCTTTGATTTTCTAGCATATTTAAGACTGAAACTTTGTTAAATTTTCAGGATAATTAGTTTCAGGTATACTGTACACGAATCTAATATCAAATTTGCAAATAATAGATTTTCAGGAATTTCAGAAATAGCTGACACATACTTGTCAATGCAGAAAGTTAAGTGTTTGAATTTCTTCCTTATTTAATACTGAAACTTTGTTAAATTTTCAGGAGAATTAATTTCAGGTGTACTGTACACGAATCTACTATCAAATTTGCAAATAATAATTTTTCAGAAATTTCAGTTGATTTCAGTCAGTTTGATTTACTCCCTTAATAGGCACTGAAAAAAAAAATCATGTTTTCGCCGACTTATCGTTTTAAAATTTTACCTACGTATTAAAAATACATCGTACTAATGGGAAATGGCATAATCAAAATATACCCCATCCTTAGTTTTTCCGGAATTTTCATTTAAAGTGAGATAATTATGCAAATTGGTAATGAAATTCGAAGTAGTACCATGTTTTCGTCGTCTTACAATTTTAAAATTTCACAAACATATTATTTATGCGTCATACATAGAAAATATCATAATGTAGGCTTAATTTTTTTGGAATATTCATACATAGTTATTGACAAGCTTTGCATGCATTATAATTGATTTTGTCTACTATTTGGCGTACGTGGCTTACATATTAATACAAAATATCATTAATATATTCGAAACAGTACAATGGCAACATTACATGGCGTTATTTACAGGATTTTCCAGAATTTATATTTGTGTATTCACTGAAGCGAGTTACGGAATATGCATGTGGAATATTTTAATCGTTATTAATTCTGACGCAAATGCCAATTTTTTATGCTTCGGAACATATAGCAGTTATGACATTCAGATGGTTATTATTGTGGTAGGAATGCTGGGTAGTTGTTATTATTATTATTGTGATGGGATTGCAGGGGTTTTTATTTAGCGTAGCAGCATGCTGAGGCCCCCCAGTAAGCCCTCAATGGCATTCATGCGGACATCGTTTGTTTCGTTGCGAGTGTCATATGTTTCGTTTCATGTATATACATAATTTATTTAGTACTTGATTGTCTGACGTGCTGTATTTGTATATGATAGCGATTTATGTATGTATATGTATACATATATATCTCGGCAACGATTTCCTGCTTCGATCCGAATTTCGCCGCCCTTCGAACGTTGGGGGTGCTGCAAAGAAAATTCTTGGGGGTGCTTGTGTGTCGAAAGGGGCGCTTAACGTAATGAGTGGGGGTGCAACAAGTAATCTTCAAGTCGTGCATGGCAAACTCTGGCACACCAACCGTTCATACCTCGCTCCAGGAATCTGCACCGTGCACGTCACCGCGGACGACTGAGTCCTCGAGGGGCGGCGCGGGGGCAGGGGCGGCGCGGGGGCGGCGGGGGCGGCGGGGGGGGGGGGGGCGTCGCGGCGCTTCCCGTCGGCGGCACGGGCGCCCGCCCGGGGGCGTGGGAAGAGGGCACGTGGCCGCCCCGGGGGGCGACATCTGCTCCTCCGCCACTGTCCTCCATTATTCACGGGCGTAAGACGCGTCATTATCGATTGGCGCGTCGTCCGGTTAATAAATTACGGCCCGGGGGGTGGCGGGCGGCGGGTGGACACCCTAATGGGCAGGGACGTACGCTGCAAGTTTAATGAGGGCCCCCCTGGCCGCGCCCGTGCAATGCCTGCCTCAATTTTTCATGCCAATCAAGCCAATCAATCACTGGACATTATTACCGGACGTATGGTGGCTACGCCGGGTTTTGGAGCGCCATCTGTTGCTCGACAAGTGAGTCGCGGCGAGGGATGCGCAGGTGGTTGTGCAAACAATCGCCATCTCTTGCATCAACTGTTAAACAAACGCACGTGACAATTGCCTTGCATTATTGATTACCTTGCACCAATTGTTAAATAAACGCATCACCTTTCATGGCAATTGTTTTACCTTATTAAATCTCTTGCATGAGTTCTTAAATAAACGCATCTTCTAAGAACATAGAGAAGTAAGAAGTGGAAGTGGAAGATTTGGATGAGAATGAGCATGATGTGGAAGAGAATACACAGCAGAAGAGATGAGAAAGGAATAATGAACTATGAAGAGGAGCATGTTACTTGTGAGGGAAAAATTACGTGGAGCCCGTTTTCACCCACCCCACTCTCCGACATCGCGAGCTAGCAACCCTCTTCGTACCTCCGAAGGGATACTCCGATCTGATCCACGCTTTATGTGTTGCCCTGAGGACCTCACACTTTGTTTGATGATCTCATGATGTGTTTTTAAGAAATGTTCTCCAACATTACAATTTATTAGAGATAACTCAAAATCTAGCGTATCGATGTTGGAACAATTAATTACTGATATTGAGTTATATGTAGATATACGATATATTAAATTGGATCAATATCCAATGTGTCATGAATGAGATATTTTGTTTTTTGTTTGATGATCTAATGATAATTTTTTAAGAAATTTTCTCCAACATTACAATTTATTAGAGATAACTCAAAATCTAGCGTATCGATGTTGGAACAATTAATTACTGATATTGAGTTATATGTAGATATACGATATATTAAATTGGATCAATATCCAATGTGTCATCAATGAGATATTTCATTTTTAGTCTCTTGATGCATTTTTTTTTGTTTCACTCAATATTACTTTATTGCATATAAACAACATCTTCAACATTACAATTCATTAGAGATAACTCAAAATCTAGCGTATCGATTTTGGTACAATTTATTACTGATATTCAGTTTTATATAGATACACGATATATTAAATTGGATCAATATCCAATGTGTCATGAATGAGATATTTTGTTTTTAGTTTGATGATCTAATGATGCTGTTTTAAGATTTTTTCTCCAACATTACAATTAATTAGAGATAACTCAAAATCTAGCGTATCGATTTTGGTACAATTTATTACTCATATTAAATTCTATATAGATATACGATATATTAAATTTGATCAATATCTAGTGTGTCATCAATGAGATATTTTGTTTTTAGTTTGATGATCTAATGCTGATTTTTTTTTTAAGAAATTTTCTCCATCATTACAATTTATTAGAGATAACTCAAAATCTAGCGTATCGATTTTGGTTCAATTTATTACTGACATTCAGTTCCATATAGATATACGATATATTGAATTGCATCAATATCCAATGTGTAATCAATGAGATATCTATTTTGTAGTCTCTTGATGCATTTTTATGAGTTTCACTCAATATTACTTTATTACATATAAACAACACCTCCAACATTACAATTTATTAGAGATAACTCAAAATCTAGCGTATCGATTTTTGTACAATTTATTACTGATGTTCAGTTCTATACAGATATAAGATATGTTAAATTGGATCAATATCCAATGTGTCATGAATGAGATATTTTGTTTTTTGTTTGATGATCTAATGATAATTTTTTAAGAAATTTTCTCCAACATTTCAATTTATTAGAGATAACTCAAAATCTAGCGTATCGATTTTGATACAATTTATTACTGATAATAAGTTTTATATAGATATACGGTATATTAAATTGCATCAATATCCAATGTGTCTTAAATGAGATATTTCGTTTTTAGTCTCTTCATGATTTTTTATGAGTTTCACTCAATATTACTTTATTTCATATAAACAACATCTCCAACATTACAATTTATTAAAGATAACTCAAAATCTAGCGTATCGATTTTAGTACAATTTATTACTGATATTCAGTTATATATAGGTATACGATGTATTAAATTGGATCAACTTCCAATGTGTCATCAATGATATATTTTGTTTTTAGTTTGATGATCTAATGATGCTGTTTTAAGATTTTTTCTCCAACATTACAATTAATTAGAGATAACTCAAAATCTAGCGTATCGATTTTGGTACAATTTATTACTCATATTAAATTCTATATAGATATACGATATATTAAATTTGATCAATATCTAGTGTGTCATCAATGAGATATTTTGTTTTTAGTTTGATGATCTAATGCTGATTTTTTTAAAGAAATTTTCTCCAGCATTACAATTTATTAGAGATAACTCAAAATCTAGCGTATCGATGTTGGTACCATTTATTACTGATATTCAGTTCTATATAGATATACGATATATTGAATTGCATCAATATCCAATGTGTAATCAATGAGATATCTATTTTGTAGTCTCTTGATGAATTTTTATGAGTTTCACTCAATATTACTTTATTACATATAAACAACATCTTCAACATTACAATTTATTAGAGATAACTCAAAATCTAGCGTATCGATTTTTGTACAATTTATTACTGATGTTCAGTTCTATATAGATATAAGATATATTAAATTGGATCAATATCCAATGTGTCATGAATGAGATATTTTGTTTTTTGTTTGATGATCTAATGATATTTTTTAAAGAAATTTTCTCCATTATTACAATTTATTAGAGATAACTCAAAATCTAGCGTATCGATTTTGATACAATTTATTACTGATATTAAGTTCTATATAGATATACGGTATATTAAATTGCATCAATATCCAATGTGTCTTAAATGAGATATTTCGTTTTTAGTCTCTTGATGATTTTTTATGAGTTTCACTCAATATTACTTTATTACATATAAACAACATCTTCAACATTACAATTTATTAGAGATAACTCAAAATCTAGCGTATCGATTTTTGTACAATTTATTACTGATGTTCAGTTCTATATAGATATAAGATATATTAAATTGGATCAATATCCAATGTGTCATTAATGAGATATTTTGTTTTTTGTTTGATGATCTAATGATAATTTTTTAAGAAATTTTCTCCAACATTTCAATTTATTAGAGATAACTCAAAATCTAGCGTATCGATTTTGATACAATTTATTACTGATATTAAGTTCTATATAGATATGCGGTATATTAAATTGCATCAATATCCAATGTGTCTTAAATGAGATATTTCGTTTTTAGTCTCTTGATGAATTTTTATGAGTTTCACTCAATATTACTTTATTACATATAAACAACATCTTCAACATTACAATTTATTAGAGATAACTCAAAATCTAGCGTATCGATTTTGATACAATTTATTACTGATATTAAGTTCTATATAGATATACGGTATATTAAATTGCATCAATATCCAATGTGTCTTAAATGAGATATTTCGTTTTTAGTCTGTTGATGAATTTTTATGAGTTTCACTCAATATTACTTTATTACATATAAACAACATCTTCAACATTACAATTTATTAGAGATAACTCAAAATCTAGCGTATCGATTTTTGTACAATTTATTACTGATGTTCAGTTCTATATAGATATAAGATATATTAAATTGGATCAATATCCAATGTGTCATGAATGAGATATTTTGTTTTTTGTTTGATGATCTAATGATAATTTTTTAAGAAATTTTCTCCAACATTTCAATTTATTAGAGATAACTCAAAATCTAGCGTATCGATTTTGATACAATTTATTACTGATATTAAGTTCTATATAGATATGCGGTATATTAAATTGCATCAATATCCAATGTGTCTTAAATGAGATATTTCGTTTTTAGTCTCTTGATGAATTTTTATGAGTTTCACTCAATATTACTTTATTACATATAAACAACATCTTCAACATTACAATTTATTAGAGATAACTCAAAATCTAGTGTATCGATTTTTGTACAATTTATTACTGATGTTCAGTTCTATATAGATATAAGATATATTAAATTGGATCAATATCCAATGTGTCATTAATGAGATATATCGTTTTTAGTATGATGATCTAATGATGTTTTATTATGAATTTTTCTCCAACATTACAATTTATTAGAGATAACTCCAAATATAGCGTATCGATTTTGATACAATTTATTACTGATATTAAGTTCTATATAGATATATGGTATATTAAATTGCATCAATATCCAATGTGTCTTCAATGAGATATTTCGTTTTTAGTCTCTTGATGAATTTTTATGAGTTTCACTCAATATTACTTTATTACATATAAACAACATCTTCAACATTACAATTTATTAGAGATAACTCAAAATCTAACGTATCGATTTTTGTACAATTTATTACTGAAGTTCAGTTCTATATAGATATAAGATATATTAAATTGGATCAATATCCAATGTGTCATGAATGAGATATTTTGGTTTTTGTTTGATGATCTAATGATAATTTTTTAAGAAATTTTCTCCAACATTTCAATTTATTAGAGATAACTCCAAATATAGCGTATCGATTTTGATACCATTTATTACTGATATTAAGTTCTATATAGATATATGGTATATTAAATTGCATCAATATCCAATGTGTCTTAAATGAGATATTTCGTTTTTAGTCTCTTGATGAATTTTTATGAGTTTCACTCAATATTACTTTATTACATATAAACAACATCTTCAACATTACAATTTATTAGAGATAACTCAAAATCTAACGTATCGATTTTTGTACAATTTATTACTGAAGTTCAGTTCTATATAGATATACGATATATTAAATTGGATCAATATCCAATATGTCATTATTGATATATTTCTCTTTTAGTCTCTTATAGTCTCATAGCTCTGCATGGTGCTTAAGGTACGGCAGCTTCAGGAATTATTTAGCTGCCCATTGACAGATGGCGCTGTTGTAAGTTGCCTTTAAAGCACCGTTATTTTATGGGACCATATGCGTATATCATTTTGATTCCCTAGACATCTAAATAACTAATTAGATAAAATATTAATTTGTGGTACAGTTACAAAACCAATTTTACATGGCCTAGATTACCACTCCAAATTATAAGTATTATAGCAGTAAAAATTATAATCTGCATTATTTTTCTTTTTTTATAAAGCTGCGAGTATAATGACCCAATCATTTATTTTCTTATTACCGGTCATAACCGGTCATTATCGGTCATTACGTATGCCCGGATTGATAATTATGAGCTCAATAATTTATTGACTCACCTTTACGGGGTCGCCTTGGATGCGCACTCGATAATACTCCAGAAAATCTTATTCAATTGTTGTTTGTGCTGTTGATGTTACGATTTTTATTACTATTATTGCTGATATTATCGATATTATTGTTGTTGCTATTGTCATTGCTCTTATCAATAATACTCCAGAAATTTTTATTAAATTGTTGCTTTTGATGTTGAGGTTGCTATTGTCGATAATTCTCTAAAATATCTTATTCAATTGTTGTTTTTGCTGTTGATGTTGCTATTTTTGTTGCAACTGTTACAAATACTACTATTGATACCATTGTTGTTGCTATTTCTGTTGCTATTGTCGATAATACTCCAAAAAATCTTATTCAATTATTGTTTTTGCTGTTGTCGTTGATATGTTTGTTGCAGAGTTTCAGTATTAAATAAGTGAGAAAGTCAGAACGAGGTTAGGTAAGGTTTGGTTAACTAAGGCGAGGTTAGGTCTCTGTTGCAGATTTTTTTAATATTTAATATTAGATTTGTGTTCAGTATATCTGAAGGTAATTCTGATGAAAATTTGACAGAGTTTCAGTATTAAATAAGTGAGAAACTAAGAACGAGGTTAGGTAAGGTTTGGTTAACTAAGGCGAGGTTAGGTCTCTGTTGCAGATTTTTTTAATATTTAATATTAGATTTGTGTTCAGTATATCTGAAGGTAATTCTGCTGAAAATTTGACAGAGTTTCAGTATTAAATAAGTGAGAAAGTCAGAACGAGGTTAGGTAAGGTTTGGTTAACTAAGGCGAGGTTAGGTCTCTGTTGCAGATTTTTTTAATATTTAATATTAGATTTGTGTTCAGTATATCTGAAGGTAATTCTGCTGAAAATTTGACAGAGTTTCAGTATTAAATAAGTGAGAAAGTCAGAACGAGGTTAGGTAAGGTTTGGTTAACTAAGGCGAGGTTAGGTCTCTGTTGCAGATTTTTTTAATATTTAATATTAGATTTGTGTTCAGTATATCTGAAGGTAATTCTGCTGAAAATTTGACAGAGTTTCAGTATTAAATAAGTGAGAAAGTCAGAACGAGGTTAGGTAAGGTTTGGTTAACTAAGGCGAGGTTAGGTCTCTGTTGCAGATTTTTTTAATATTTAATATTAGATTTGTGTTCAGTATATCTGAAGGTAATTCTGATGAAAATTTGACAGAGTTTCAGTATTAAATAAGTGAGAAAGTCAGAACGAGGTTAGGTAAGGTTAGGTTAAGCTAGGCGAGGTTAGGTCTCTATTACAGATTTTTTTAATATTTAATATTAGATTTGTGTTCAGTATATCTGAAGGTAATTCTGCTGAAAATTTGACAGAGTTTCAGTATTAAATAAGTGAGAAAGTAAGAACGAGGTTAGGTAAGGTTTGGTTAAACTAGGCGAGGTTAGGTCTCTGTTGCAGATTTTTTTAATATTTAATATTAGATTTGTGTTTAGTATATCTGAAGGTAATTCTGATGAAAATTTGACAGAGTTTCAGTATTAAATAAGTGAGAAAGTCAGAACGAGGTTAGGTAAGGTTTGGTTAACTAAGGCGAGGTTAGGTCTCTGTTGCAGATTTTTTTAATATTTAATATTAGATTTGTGTTCAGTATATCTGAAGGTAATTCTGCTGAAAATTTGACAGAGTTTCAGTATTAAATAAGTGAGAAACTAAGAACGAGGTTAGGTAAGGTTTGGTTAACTAAGGCGAGGTTAGGTCTCTGTTGCAGATTTTTTTAATATTTAATATTAGATTTGTGTTCAGTATATCTGAAGGTAATTCTGATGAAAATTTGACAGAGTTTCAGTATTAAATAAGTGAGAAACTAAGAACGAGGTTAGGTAAGGTTTGGTTAACTAAGGCGAGGTTAGGTCTCTGTTGCAGATTTTTTTAATATTTAATATTAGATTTGTGTTCAGTATATCTGAAGGTAATTCTGCTGAAAATTTGACAGAGTTTCAGTATTAAATAAGTGAGAAAGTCAGAACGAGGTTAGGTAAGGTTTGGTTAACTAAGGCGAGGTTAGGTCTCTGTTGCAGATTTTTTTAATATTTAATATTAGATTTGTGTTCAGTATATCTGAAGGTAATTCTGATGAAAATTTGACAGAGTTTCAGTATTAAATAAGTGAGAAACTAAGAACGAGGTTAGGTAAGGTTTGGTTAACTAAGGCGAGGTTAGGTCTCTGTTGCAGATTTTTTTAATATTTAATATTAGATTTGTGTTCAGTATATCTGAAGGTAATTCTGCTGAAAATTTGACAGAGTTTCAGTATTAAATAAGTGAGAAAGTCAGAACGAGGTTAGGTAAGGTTTGGTTAACTAAGGCGAGGTTAGGTCTCTGTTGCAGATTTTTTTAATATTTAATATTAGATTTGTGTTCAGTATATCTGAAGGTAATTCTGCTGAAAATTTGACAGAGTTTCAGTATTAAATAAGTGAGAAAGTCAGAACGAGGTTAGGTAAGGTTTGGTTAACTAAGGCGAGGTTAGGTCTCTGTTGCAGATTTTTTTAATATTTAATATTAGATTTGTGTTCAGTATATCTGAAGGTAATTCTGCTGAAAATTTGACAGAGTTTCAGTATTAAATAAGTGAGAAACTAAGAACGAGGTTAGGTAAGGTTTGGTTAACTAAGGCGAGGTTAGGTCTCTGTTGCAGATTTTTTTAATATTTAATATTAGATTTGTGTTCAGTATATCTGAAGGTAATTCTGCTGAAAATTTGACAGAGTTTCAGTATTAAATAAGTGAGAAAGTCAGAACGAGGTTAGGTAAGGTTTGGTTAACTAAGGCGAGGTTAGGTCTCTGTTGCAGATTTTTTTAATATTTAATATTAGATTTGTGTTCAGTATATCTGAAGGTAATTCTGCTGAAAATTTGACAGAGTTTCAGTATTAAATAAGTGAGAAAGTCAGAACGAGGTTAGGTAAGGTTTGGTTAACTAAGGCGAGGTTAGGTCTCTGTTGCAGATTTTTTTAATATTTAATATTAGATTTGTGTTCAGTATATCTGAAGGTAATTCTGCTGAAAATTTGACAGAGTTTCAGTATTAAATAAGTGAGAAAGTCAGAACGAGGTTAGGTAAGGTTTGGTTAACTAAGGCGAGGTTAGGTCTCTGTTGCAGATTTTTTTAATATTTAATATTAGATTTGTGTTCAGTATATCTGAAGGTAATTCTGCT
This sequence comes from Othius punctulatus, assembly GCA_951805005.1. Classification (NCBI taxonomy): domain Eukaryota; kingdom Metazoa; phylum Arthropoda; class Insecta; order Coleoptera; family Staphylinidae; genus Othius; species Othius punctulatus. The sequence continues at coordinate 4,111,312 of OX638146.1, forward strand.
GAAAATTTGACAGAGTTTCAGTATTAAATAAGTGAGAAACTAAGAACGAGGTTAGGTAAGGTTTGGTTAACTAAGGCGAGGTTAGGTCTCTGTTGCAGATTTTTTTAATATTTAATATTAGATTTGTGTTCAGTATATCTGAAGGTAATTCTGCTGAAAATTTGACAGAGTTTCAGTATTAAATAAGTGAGAAAGTCAGAACGAGGTTAGGTAAGGTTTGGTTAACTAAGGCGAGGTTAGGTCTCTGTTGCAGATTTTTTTAATATTTAATATTAGATTTGTGTTCAGTATATCTGAAGGTAATTCTGCTGAAAATTTGACAGAGTTTCAGTATTAAATAAGTGAGAAAGTCAGAACGAGGTTAGGTAAGGTTTGGTTAACTAAGGCGAGGTTAGGTCTCTGTTGCAGATTTTTTTAATATTTAATATTAGATTTGTGTTCAGTATATCTGAAGGTAATTCTGCTGAAAATTTGACAGAGTTTCAGTATTAAATAAGTGAGAAACTAAGAACGAGGTTAGGTAAGGTTTGGTTAACTAAGGCGAGGTTAGGTCTCTGTTGCAGATTTTTTTAATATTTAATATTAGATTTGTGTTCAGTATATCTGAAGGTAATTCTGCTGAAAATTTGACAGAGTTTCAGTATTAAATAAGTGAGAAAGTCAGAACGAGGTTAGGTAAGGTTTGGTTAACTAAGGCGAGGTTAGGTCTCTGTTGCAGATTTTTTTAATATTTAATATTAGATTTGTGTTCAGTATATCTGAAGGTAATTCTGCTGAAAATTTGACAGAGTTTCAGTATTAAATAAGTGAGAAAGTCAGAACGAGGTTAGGTAAGGTTTGGTTAACTAAGGCGAGGTTAGGTCTCTGTTGCAGATTTTTTTAATATTTAATATTAGATTTGTGTTCAGTATATCTGAAGGTAATTCTGCTGAAAATTTGACAGAGTTTCAGTATTAAATAAGTGAGAAAGTCAGAACGAGGTTAGGTAAGGTTTGGTTAACTAAGGCGAGGTTAGGTCTCTGTTGCAGATTTTTTTAATATTTAATATTAGATTTGTGTTCAGTATATCTGAAGGTAATTCTGCTGAAAATTTGACAGAGTTTCAGTATTAAATAAGTGAGAAACTAAGAACGAGGTTAGGTAAGGTTTGGTTAACTAAGGCGAGGTTAGGTCTCTGTTGCAGATTTTTTTAATATTTAATATTAGATTTGTGTTCAGTATATCTGAAGGTAATTCTGCTGAAAATTTGACAGAGTTTCAGTATTAAATAAGTGAGAAACTAAGAACGAGGTTAGGTAAGGTTTGGTTAACTAAGGCGAGGTTAGGTCTCTGTTGCAGATTTTTTTAATATTTAATATTAGATTTGTGTTCAGTATATCTGAAGGTAATTCTGATGAAAATTTGACAGAGTTTCAGTATTAAATAAGTGAGAAAGTCAGAACGAGGTTAGGTAAGGTTTGGTTAACTAAGGCGAGGTTAGGTCTCTGTTGCAGATTTTTTTAATATTTAATATTAGATTTGTGTTCAGTATATCTGAAGGTAATTCTGCTGAAAATTTGACAGAGTTTCAGTATTAAATAAGTGAGAAACTAAGAACGAGGTTAGGTAAGGTTTGGTTAACTAAGGCGAGGTTAGGTCTCTGTTGCAGATTTTTTTAATATTTAATATTAGATTTGTGTTCAGTATATCTGAAGGTAATTCTGCTGAAAATTTGACAGAGTTTCAGTATTAAATAAGTGAGAAAGTCAGAACGAGGTTAGGTAAGGTTTGGTTAACTAAGGCGAGGTTAGGTCTCTGTTGCAGATTTTTTTAATATTTAATATTAGATTTGTGTTCAGTATATCTGAAGGTAATTCTGCTGAAAATTTGACAGAGTTTCAGTATTAAATAAGTGAGAAAGTCAGAACGAGGTAGTAGGTAAGGTTTGGTTAACTAAGGCGAGGTTAGGTCTCTGTCAGATTTTTTTAATATTTAATATTAGATTTGTGTTCAGTATATCTGAAGGTAATTCTGATGAAAATTTGACAGAGTTTCAGTATTAAATAAGTGAGAAACTAAGAACGAGGTTAGGTAAGGTTTGGTTAACTAAGGCGAGGTTAGGTCTCTGTTGCAGATTTTTTTAATATTTAATATTAGATTTGTGTTCAGTATATCTGAAGGTAATTCTGCTGAAAATTTGACAGAGTTTCAGTATTAAATAAGTGAGAAACTAAGAACGAGGTTAGGTAAGGTTTGGTTAACTAAGGCGAGGTTAGGTCTCTGTTGCAGATTTTTTTAATATTTAATATTAGATTTGTGTTCAGTATATCTGAAGGTAATTCTGCTGAAAATTTGACAGAGTTTCAGTATTAAATAAGTGAGAAAGTCAGAACGAGGTTAGGTAAGGTTTGGTTAACTAAGGCGAGGTTAGGTCTCTGTTGCAGATTTTTTTAATATTTAATATTAGATTTGTGTTCAGTATATCTGAAGGTAATTCTGCTGAAAATTTGACAGAGTTTCAGTATTAAATAAGTGAGAAACTAAGAACGAGGTTAGGTAAGGTTTGGTTAACTAAGGCGAGGTTAGGTCTCTGTTGCAGATTTTTTTAATATTTAATATTAGATTTGTGTTCAGTATATCTGAAGGTAATTCTGCTGAAAATTTGACAGAGTTTCAGTATTAAATAAGTGAGAAACTAAGAACGAGGTTAGGTAAGGTTTGGTTAACTAAGGCGAGGTTAGGTCTCTGTTGCAGATTTTTTTAATATTTAATATTAGATTTGTGTTCAGTATATCTGAAGGTAATTCTGCTGAAAATTTGACAGAGTTTCAGTATTAAATAAGTGAGAAAGTCAGAACGAGGTTAGGTAAGGTTTGGTTAACTAAGGCGAGGTTAGGTCTCTGTTGCAGATTTTTTTAATATTTAATATTAGATTTGTGTTCAGTATATCTGAAGGTAATTCTGCTGAAAATTTGACAGAGTTTCAGTATTAAATAAGTGAGAAAGTCAGAACGAGGTTAGGTAAGGTTTGGTTAACTAAGGCGAGGTTAGGTCTCTGTTGCAGATTTTTTTAATATTTAATATTAGATTTGTGTTCAGTATATCTGAAGGTAATTCTGCTGAAAATTTGACAGAGTTTCAGTATTAAATAAGTGAGAAAGTCAGAACGAGGTTAGGTAAGGTTTGGTTAACTAAGGCGAGGTTAGGTCTCTGTTGCAGATTTTTTTAATATTTAATATTAGATTTGTGTTCAGTATATCTGAAGGTAATTCTGCTGAAAATTTGACAGAGTTTCAGTATTAAATAAGTGAGAAACTAAGAACGAGGTTAGGTAAGGTTTGGTTAACTAAGGCGAGGTTAGGTCTCTGTTGCAGATTTTTTTAATATTTAATATTAGATTTGTGTTCAGTATATCTGAAGGTAATTCTGCTGAAAATTTGACAGAGTTTCAGTATTAAATAAGTGAGAAAGTCAGAACGAGGTTAGGTAAGGTTTGGTTAACTAAGGCGAGGTTAGGTCTCTGTTGCAGATTTTTTTAATATTTAATATTAGATTTGTGTTCAGTATATCTGAAGGTAATTCTGATGAAAATTTGACAGAGTTTCAGTATTAAATAAGTGAGAAACTAAGAACGAGGTTAGG